>CM053783.1:294048293-295389853 GCA_028749045.1 Cupressus sempervirens | reverse complement strand
AGAGTCATTGGAAAGATTCCAAATGTACTTGAGGTACATATAGGGTACTACATGCTATGGAATTCACTACACATCAGGGGATCCTCACTTTGTTGGTTATACAAACTCAGGTTGGGTTGCTGATATTGATGATTAGAGGTCTACTTTTGGCTTTGTTTTTTTGTCTTGCTTCTAGTCCTATCACATGGTCTTGCAAGAAGCATCATGCTCATGCATTATCATCTACAGAGGCAGAATATAGGGCAACTATGCTAGCTAGTTAGGAGGTTTTATGGTTTCAACAGTTGATGTCAAAGTTTGGATTTCCTCCTGATAGTTCCACCTTTCTTTGATGTGACAATCATAGTTCTATACACATTTCCTACAACCCATTTGAACATCAGAGGACCAAGAACAGTAATATTTACATGCACTTCATTAGGTATTTGATTTAGGACGACTCTCTTAGCTTGGAGTACATTCCCACTACTGAGTAGGTTGCAAACATCTTCACTAAACCTTTGTCATCCCTGTGGTATCTTCAACTACATTCTATGCTTGGGGTGAAGGAAGTTGTCCTTGGGGGTCTCACTAATGAGTCCTTCCTTCCTTATTTTTCCTTTTTTAGCTTCTTCTATCTATTTTTGGAGTAGGGTTTTTCCCATATGGTTTTCCCTATTTCTCTATTTTTAGAGATTTGGTTGTGTTGGGTACCTCATTAGGCCATGTTGTCAAGACCCATTTTTTCTTTCAGCATTGTAGTTTCCTTTATTTTTTTGCATTATTTATAGTTGCATTATTGCTCATCTTAAGGGAGGGTATTAGGGTAAAAGATGAATTTAATTTAATTTATTAAATTACCTTTACTCCCTACTTAAGATTTCACTTTATGCACATGAATTTCCATTTAATAATTAATGTTAATTACTAAATGTTCTTTACCTCTTAGGGTTTCCCTTTCAGGGTTTTACGATCTCATTTATTAGGATTAATCTACTATATTTTCATTCATTCTTTAAGTCTAATAATTGTAAGCACTCAAAAATGGTCACCTTGACTATGTGCCCCAGTTTCATAGTTTATCTCAAGCTTGAATCAATATTTGCATCATAATTTTCTTTGATCAAATTAAATTATTTGAATTATTCAATATTTTTGAATTATTTCATTAATTGTTATTATTTTACATCAATTTCCTTGATTAAATTGGAATTAATTTATTTAATTTATTTTAAATAAATGGTTGATCACTTTAATTTTTGGCATTATTTAATTAAAGGAATTTGCTCCCTTTTAATTAAATAAAACCCCTCTCCACATTATTTTATGTGCAACATTAATCATTTTAAAAGAAATAAATGTCTCACTCTTTACTTTATAAGAAAATTGATTATTTTATTTTTTAAATACCTCTCATCTCATAATTTTTATGGAGTTTTACACTCCACATCACTAATTAAATGTTAATTGCACATTCTTTTATGTGGGTCACACCCTTTCATTTAATTTTAAATTTCCCTCCAATTTCCTCATGCCTCTTGGCTTTGGTATATAAGGAGACCTCCTCCCTTCAATTTTCATGATGCAATTTTATTATCACCATTATGCTATAGGTTTTGGGAGTTTTCATGCAATTTCCTTGAGGACTTGAAGCATTCTTGCGATTTATCATACTTGCATGCACACTTAATGAAAATTTGAAACTTTCTTGAAGACTTGGAGATATCTTGTGTGTTCATGTCCATTTGAATCTTTCATTCATTTGATGTACTTGTGAAGACTAAGACCTATGTTCATATGAAAGTCACCTCTCTACAAACCTTTGCACATTGATAATAGGAAGCTATGAGTTGATTCATGAGATCTTGCATTTTTGTGGAGTTTTATTGATTGATCTTGAGTGTAAGGATTCATAGAAGTGTGTTTGCTATTTGTCAACATTTTTCGCACATATTTTTTGGCACCCACTGTGGGACAACCCACCTTTACATGTTGTTTTTTTGGAGCTAACCCCCTTGTGCAGATTTGCTTGGAGATGAATATCGCAGATTTTTAAATATTTGATCATATCTACAAAATGGCTTGGAGGTTAGATCTGGAAAAAAAAAAAATTCAAGTTGTTAGAATTCTTTAGAATAACTGAGAGGGGGGGGGGGGGGGGGGGGGGGGGGGGTGAATCAGTTATCCAAGGTCCAAATTCCCTAATAATACTTTTTCACAACTTATAATGAGTCTATAAACTTTTCATCCATCCAAACTTAAATCAACCATCTTAGCAAGTTACAACAAATCAACATGTAGGAATAAAACATGCAAGATCAACACATGACACAATGATTTATGTGGAAACCCAATTTGGAAAAAACCACCAGTAACATGCTACTTGATTTTTACTCTTCTAAAGTGATGCCCTGTTAAAGGCTTACAACACACTGTTAAATGTGACCTTGTTAGAGGATTTCACCAAACTGTTAGGAATGGGCCTGATCAAAGGACTTTATAACATTCACTTGGAATGTCACCCTGTTAAAGAATTTACCTCATGGCTATTAAACCAACCTAAGTCCATAGGATTTAAACTAATTGTTACAATTGCTAGAGAGTAATGATAATGGGTTTTTGATCTGATACAACTTACAACATACTTTGCAGATTTCAGATCTCACTTCAGTTCTATCCTTTTGCTTGGCTTTAATCACTTCAGCTCTGATAGCTTGTCTTCCTCTCAAGCTTCATCTCCTTGAGTCTTCTTACTCATCATGCCAATGCAATCATATCTGGGGTCTTCTTATCGAAACAGAGTAACTGTGCTCTCTTTCTCCTTAGTAGCTCCTTCAACACTTTATGCTTTTATGCTCGACCACCTTCTCCTCTCTTTGCTTCATGACCTTATGAATCCTTAAATAGAAATCTAGTTTGCCTGTTTCGCTCAATTCTCCCTCTCCAATTTTAGGGTTTCAAATGGATTAGGTAGGATACAATGTATCTACCCCATATCTTACTCTTATCTAAAAACTTCGTCTAGAGTCCAATTGTATCTTCATAAATGTTCTACATGGGGTTCTGTGCCACCAGCTCATCATTCTTATCTTCCATTTAATTCACAAACTTCTATATAACCACCATGTCAGCTTAGATCTGGCGAATCTTCAATTTTTGAAATAATGCAGCAACTCGACACTATTGGTTTACTGATGCTCGGCATCTCTATGTTACTCAGCACTTGTATCTACTCGACACTTGATTCTACTCGGCACTCGATAGTTGATTCTGCTCAGCACTCAGCACTTGATTCTGCTCGACACTCGGCACTTGATTCTACTTGGCACTTGATTCTACTCGGCATCTGATGTTCACTCAACACTTGCTCGAATTTAACTAGGAATCTATTTGGCTCCTTAATGATCTTAGTTAGTCTTTACAAATGACTTAGCTAAAACCTTACATCTTTGATATGTTTCAATGTACCTATTCTCTATGTCTTAGAGTATGTCATCAATACACTTTTTCATCAATGACTTAGCTGATCCTTGGACTTCATTACAACATCATAACTTCAACCTTTCTCTAGGTGTTCTAGTTACATCTTATTGATTGCCTCCTCCTTGTCAATCAACCAATTGATAGTATTTGGATCACTAAAGCAATTGTCATTCCTGCAAGTAGCAAGTTTGACATTAATGACAAAACAATGATTGAGAACATTCTTTACCAGTTCCATATGATCATTCCAACAATTTTCCTCATGATCTTTTCAATCATTTCCAACAATCTCCCTCTTTGGCATTGATGGCAAATCCAAACTGATCAATTGATCAACTTAGTTACCATTAAGATTGTATACATTGTTTGCTACTTTTCCTGGCTACTTGCATCCTTACTACTGATCTCATATATCTCCCTCTTTCATATATATCTCCCTCTTGCTTTGTATTGATCAAGTTTTTGCATATTTCTCCCTCTTTGAAATAAATGCCAAAGATGTAACATCTTTAACATGCGGAGTATAAGCTTTGGTTTCTTGATGTCTTATCCCTCTGTCACCATGCTTGTGACTGATTTGGAGTTTCTGCTTCTGCTGTCATCCTCTGCATCATTCTTCTGATATTTCAATGATTTGTTCCTGTTGATGTAGGGCAACATCCTTGTTGCTTTAAACTGCTTTAGTTAGGGGTATTACCCCCAACTTGCCTCTAAGATATTCATAAGCATCCTTGGGCAATGGTTTGGTGAAGATATCTGCAGTTTGTTCCTTTGTGTGAATGCATTCCAACTTCACTTGTTTGTCTTCTACCAATTCTCTGACATAATGATACTTGATTGCAATATGCTTGGTTTTTGCATGCATTACTGAATTTTTGGATATGTTTATAGCACTTGTATTATCACAATACAATATCACAGGTTTTGTTACATCTTCTTTCATTCCTATCAATAGATGTGTGAGCCACACAATGTTTATGCAATTGACTGCAGCTGCCACATACTCTGATTCTGCAATGGACTGGGATGTGCATGTTTGTTTCTTTCTAGTCCAAGTAACTAGCCTTTAACCTAAAAATAATGCACCTCCACTTGTGCTTTTTCCGTCATCAATGTTGCCTCCCCAATTTGCATCTGTATATGCATTGAGTTCAAACTTTCCATTCTTTTTTTAGTATAGACCAAAGTTATCAGTTCCTTTAAGATATCTCATTATTCTTTTTATTGCTATGAGATGATTTTCTTTGGGATTAGTAGAGAATCTAGCCACTATTCCAACTGTTAATGCTATGTCAGGTCTACTATGTACAACATATTGTAATTTTCCAATCATGGATCTATACATTGTTTGATTGACTTCAGCTAATTCATCATTTTTGGATAGCTTATTTCTTGTTGCCATTGGTGTGTTGACTGGTTTGGACTCCTCCAATCCAAATGTTTTAAGTATCTCTTTGATGTACTTTGATTATGTCACAAATATACCATGTTTTAGTTGATGTACTTGCAATCCAACAAAAAATTTGATCTCTCCAAACATAGACATTTCAAACTGATATTTCATTTTGTCATCAAAGCCTTTGTAAAGCACTTCCTTTCCTCCAAACACTATCTCATCTACAAAGATTTCAGATACAATAATATCCTTACCTTCATCTGATTTGATGTACATGTTGTTTTTATCATCAGTTCTTTCAAATCCTATTTGCACTAGATACTTGTGAAGTCTCTCATACCATGCTATGGGTGCTTGTTTCAGACCATAGAGTTCTTTATGTAGTTTACAAACCATATCCCTATTGTTCTCATCAACAAATCCCTCTGGTTGTTCAATATAGACTTCTTCTTCCAATATACCATTCAGAAAAGCAGATTTTAGATCCATCTGATAGAATTTAAAATCTTTATATGCAGCATATGCAAGTAAAGTTCTTACTCCTTCCATTCTAGCAATAGGGGCGAATGTTTCCCCATAGTCTAGTCCTTCTTCTTGAGCATAACCCTTGCATACTAGTCTAGCTTTATTTCTAGTAATCTCACCATTCTCATCTAGCTTGTTTTTGAATACCCACTTGGTGCCAATCACATTCTTGTCAACTGGTCTGGGAACCAAACTCCAAGTTTTGTTCTTCTTTATTTGATCAATTTCTTCTTCCATAGCTTTATACCAGTCATCATCTTGTAATGCACCATATACTATTTTAGGTTCAAATTTGTTGATCATACATGATTCATGTCTTAGTCTGTTCCTTGTCATTGGTCTTGCATCTTTGTCACCAATTATTTGTTCAGCAGAGTGATGTCTTTTTACATATTTGGATAATCTTGGTTGTGTCCTTGTTTCTATGTTTGATTTTTCTGATTCAGGGTCACTATGCACTGAGTTGTCAAGTTATATATTTATTTCATGTGTACTGACTTTAGTATCAGATTGTGCATTTCCTTCATTCTACAACTCGGCTTCTGAATGTAACTCGACATTTACTAGTTGTGACTCAGCTGAGACTAAAATTTGTTGTTGAATTTCAATTTGATTGATAGCATCCTCATCAATAGGCATTCCTTCATAAGAATACAAAAAGGTTATATATTCATTCATTCTCTTTAGTTCTTCATCTTGGACTTTTGTATGCTCATCAAAGTTTACATTTGCACTTTCCACAAATTTGTTAGTGTTAGTATTCAAACACTTATATGCTTTACTTCTAGTGGAGTAACCAAAGAATATGCCTTCATCACTTTTTGCATCAAATTCTCCATTTCTAGCATCTTTAAGGATAAAGCATTTGCAACCAAATACTTTGAAATGTTTTACATTGGGTGAATGACCATACCATAATTCAAAAGGTGTTGTATTTGTACCTTTCTTGACTTGTACTCAGTTCAGTGTATGAACAGCTACACTTACAGCTTCTCTCCAGTATTCTAGAGCAACAATCTTTTCCATCATTAATGTTTTGGCACAATCAATCACAGATCTATTTCTTCTTTCAGCAATTCCATTCTGTGGGGGAGTTCTAGGAGCTGGTGTTTTTCTTTTGATTCCTTTGTCATTACAAAATATCTCGAATTCTTTTGATGTGAATTCACCACCTCTGTCCGATCTCAAGCATTTCAAGCTTTTTCTTGTTTCCTTTTCAACTCTAGCCACATAACACTTAAAAATTTGAAAGGCATCAAATTTTTTTCTTAAGAACATAACAGTCATCATCCTAGAATAGTCATCAACAAACAACATTATGTACTTATCTCCTCTATAGCTTTGTACTTCCATTGGACTACATAAGTCAGTATGAACTAACTCAAGTACTTCTTTAGATGTATAGTTTTTGCTTTTGAAACTTGACTTTGTCATCTTTCCTAGCTGACATTGTTTGCACATGATATTATCAAGCTTCTTCAATTTTGGTAAACCTTTGACTTTCTTCATTTTACTAATATTGACCAGATTGTCAAAGTTGACATGACATAGCCTTTTGTGACATAACCATTCATCATCAAATTTTGCAACAAAACAAGAGACATCATCCATATCAAGGTAAAACAGATTACTTCTTGTTTGATCTCCTTTTCCTATCAGTTTACCATCAGTATCATAGATTTTTGCAGTTTTGTTTCCAAATTCTACTTTGCATCCTATATTGCCTAACTGTGAGACACTTAGCAAATTGTAGTTTAATCCTTCAACATAGTATGCATTATCACATGAAATTTTATTTGTGAGCTTAATGGAACCTTTTCTTTTGATTTGACATGGAGCATCATTACCAAATCTAACACTATTTCCATCATACTGAGTAAAGTTAACAAACTTACTTTTGTCTCCTGTCATGTGATGTGAGCATCCACTGTCTATGATCCATCTGTCATTCTTGTTCATACATGTTACCAGTGTTGTAGGCTCTTCTTCATAAGATTGGTCCTTCATGGCTACATAAACAACTTCATCATCATTATCATCAGAATTTTCTTCAACAATATAACACTTCTTGCCTTTGTCTTTGTAATCTCTCTTTTCATCATCTCTTCTGAATTTGTATTTGTTGCCTTCCTTGTAATCCTTTTTCTGTGTACACCTGGCAGCAATATGACCTACTTCATTGCAATTGAAACAAATGATAGGTATCTTACCTTTGAATTTTCCTTTACCTCTATGAAATCTTCTAGCAAGTAGTGCTTCCAATTGTTTCACATCTTCCTCATTAGTTCTACTGTCACTGGACATGTATTTCATCTTTCTTCCCTTTTTTGATTTTACCTGTTCAGCATCTTTCAGTGATAGCTTGGCCTTGAAAGTAGATTCAACATTCTCAGGTCTGTAGTTGTCAAAGTTAGATAACTCAAATGCAGTGAGTCTACCCACTATACCTTCAAAACTTAGATTGTTTCTTGGTACACATCTTAGTTCTTGTATTGCTGATACTCTAATAGCATAGATAGGGAGCAAGGTTCTTAAGAACTTACTATTAACAGTATCTTCATCCAATTGACCACTCAAACATCTTATTGCACTTACCACTTCCTTTATTCTTGTGCCATATTGAGCAGCATTCTCATTTTCCTCCATTTTCATATCATCAAAATTTCCTTTGAGGCTTTCTCTTTTTGCTCTTTGGACATTATGATCTCCTCCATAGATGTCTGATAGGGCTTTCCACATTTTGAATATACTATCACATCCTTTGATATCATCAAATTCAGCATAGTTGAGTGCAGAGGCAATTTCCAGTATTGTCTGATTGTGTTCCTGTTTATTTTTCAAATCTTCTGCAGTAAGAGTACTAGTTGGATCAATATGTTCAGTAACAATTGAATTTTGGGCATAATCTCCTATGGATCCAAGATGTAGCTTCATCAAACTTTGCCATGCAACAAAGTTGTCTTTGTTGAGCTTGGGGACTTCTCTCTTAGGCATTTTGATCTTTCCTGCTTATATTCCCTTTAAATTGAATCAACAGTTTGGCTCTAATACCAATTGTTAGAATTCTTTAGAATAATTGAGAGGGGGGGGGGGGGGGGTGAATCAGTTATCCAAGGTCCAAATGCCCTAATAATACTTTTTCACAACTTATAATGAGTCTATAAACTTTTCATCCATCCAAACTTAAATCAACCATCTTAGCAAGTTACAACAAATCAACATGTAGGAATAAAACATGCAAGATCAACACATGACACAATGATTTATGTGGAAACCCAATTTGGGGAAAACCACCAGTAACATGCTACTTGATTTTCACTCTTCTAAAGTGATGCCCTGTTAAAGGCTTACAACACACTGTTAAGTGTGACCTTGTTAGAGGATTTCACCAAACTGTTAGGAATGGGCCTGATCAAAGGACTTTAGAGCATTCACTTGGAATGTCACCCTGTTAAAGGATTTACCTCATGGCTATTAAACCAACCTAAGCCCATAGGATTTAAACTAACTATTACAATTGCTAGAGAGTAACGATAATGAGTTTTTGATCTGATACAACTTACAACATACTTTGCAGATTTCATATCTCACTTCAGTTCTATCCTTTTGCTTGACTTTAATCACTTCAACTCTGATAGCTTGTCTCCCTCTCAAGCTTCATCTCCTTGAGTCTTCTTACTCATCATGCCAATGCAATCATATTTGGGGTCTTCTTATCGAAATAGAGTAACTATGCTCTCTTTCTCCTTAGCACCTCCTTCAACACTTTATGCTTTTATGCTCGACCACCTTCTCCTCTCTTTGCTTCATGACCTTATGACTCATTAAATAGAAATCTAGTTTGTCTTTTCTGCTCAATTCTTCCTTTCCAATTTTAGGGTTTCAAATGGATTAGGTAGGATACAATGTATCTACCCCATATCTTGCTCTTATCTAAAAACTTCGTATAGAGTCCAGTTGTATCTTCATAAACATTCTACACGGGGTTCTATGCCACCAGCTCATCATTCTTATCTTCCATGTAATTCATAGACTTCTAGATAACCACCATGTCGGCTTAGATCTGGTGAATCTTCGATTTTTGAAATAATGCAGCAACTCAGCACTATTGGTTTACTGATGCTCGGCATCTCTGTGTTACTTGACACTTGTATCTTCTCGGCACTTGATTCTGCTCGACACTCGGCACTTGATTATGCTTGGCACTTGATTCTGCTTAACATCTGAAGTTCACTCGGCACTTGTTCGGCTTCAACTAGGAATCTATTCGGCTCCTTAATGATCTTAGTTAGTCTTTACAAATGACTTAGCTAAAACCTTACATCTTTCATATGTTTCAATGTGCCTATTCTCTATGTCTTAGAGTATGTCATCAATACACTTTTTCATCAATGACTTAGTTGATCTTTGGACTTCATTACAACATCATAACTTCAACCTTTCTCTAGGTGTTCTAGTTACATCTTATTGATTGCCTCCTCCTTGTCAATCAACCAATTGATAGTATTTGGATCACTAAAGCAATTGTCATTCTTGCAAGTAGCAAGTTTGACATCAATGACAAAACAATGATTGAGAACATTCTTTACCAGTTCCATATGATCATTCCAACAATTTTCCTCATGATCTTTCCAATCATTTCCAACACAAGTTGCCAACATATAGAGAAGCTTTAGTAAAAAATTCAAAATTTTCCAAGGTATTTTGAATTTTTTATAATTTTTTCTATATTTTTCATATAAAATTAATTTTTGGCACAAATCATCATTTTTAAAGAATTTTTGACATTTTTGAAAAGGTCACTAAATTATACAATGGATCCATTGTTTTTATTTTAAATCTGGATGCAATATCATAGCTCATTTGGTCAATTTATGAATACTAGTGTATTTTGGAAAAATAGCTCCCTAGGGCACAAATGAAAAGATCTTTTTAAAATTTTGACACATTCAGAAAGCTCTCTATTTTTAATAGGGATCTCCTTTATGTATTTAGGGTTTTGGATTTGAATTCATGTCATATATAATCTTGTTGACTAGTTCAAACATCAAAATTTTAAAAAGGGCATTTAATGATTAGCTTGCACTTATTTTTCGCATGGTTCAATGCATGATATGAGTTGTTATTTGGATTATTTTCTAGTTATTATGGCTCCTAAAAATTGATTTTCAGATCTAAACCTAGGGCTTGCATAAGTTGAGTATACATTACTTACCTTGTTTGCTTGTTTTCTTGTTTCCTTGTTTGCATGTCTTTCTTGCTCGAGAGTTCATGACTTGCTTGTGTAGAAAAGTTCAAAAAAAATAAAAATGAGCTAAAATATACTAAGCCTGTCACATGGATTACTAGGTATTCTTTTTGAAACTCTATAACATTTGGTTTCCTTTCATTAAAATGAACCTCTCGTGTGTCTTACTTGAGTGATTTTCTGCCCTCATAGATCACATTTCAATTTCTACTCTAAAGAATGAAAATATATTTATTTTCTTGCATATCTATTAGGCCCTATGAACATTGTTTGTGGATCTTGAGAGAGTGGGCTTCAAAGCTCTTCTTGACAAAGGAACCACTTGTAGGTAGGGAAGGTGTTGATCAACTCTTGGTTCAAACATTGTCAAGTCTTCGAGAATTGACAATATGTTCTCTCTTAGTCATTTCTAGAGAGAAATAAAAATTGTTTTCATCAGTAGACAAACTTTGTTGAGTTGGTATTAATGGTTTAGTAGGTCAATTAATCTATTTGTTGTGTTTTGGTGAGGTGAAGAGGCTAGAGGATTATGCTTTGTTCCCTTTGGAAGCATCAAAAAATTGAAACCCTTGAATCCAAAATAAGTCCCCATGTGGTCCATGTTGTGAGTCTTCTTTGTTAGAGAGGTCTAACTGTAGTGGAAACTTCATTTATTTGGTAAAACACATGGATGGAACCTCAAGCGGTATTAATCATTCCTATCATGGAGAAAAAACCTCTATATAAATGCCCTTGTGGAAGAAATATCCACAGGTGTGGTATCTTTTTGGGCTATTAGATCTCCTCAACAGCTCATAATTGATTAAATTCTCAAACTATGTCAAAACCTCAATTTGCTAGGATTGGATTTCACTTAGTTGAGATTGCAAGAGTTGCATAGTTGACCATTACTACAAACCATAGTGCAACCAACTTTTTCTTTACTAGGTCTATGTGCATGATTGGAAAACATTTTTAGAACATACACAAGTAGTAGTTCTAGGGATTAGATTCATATTACGACACTATTCTTGTTCATGCACAAGGTTGCTTTGTCCCTTGCTCATTTCTTGTAGACATTTTCTTGAGATCCCTACTTGTTGTTCTATGTGCCTGATTATCATTTATAAATCTAAAATTAATCATAGTTGGTTAAAAAGAACAATCAAAACTGAGTTCCCCAAGTTCTCAACCCAACTTTCTAGTTTACTATCTTGTTGCTACCTTGCTTATTGTGAACCTATTGCCTAGTTAGCATTCATCATTTGGAGAGTTCAATTCATTGATTTGACTCTAAGGTTACCTTGTTTTTGTCATTCATGAGTTGATTTGACCATTGTGGACCTAATCCTAAAATGTCTAAACTTGTTGGTCATTTGGATTCTTGTTTCATAGCTCCCTTGACTTAGCAAATCTTGCTTTATCTTGTTGCCAAAATCAAGACTCCCAAAAGTTAGAGACTACTCTACTGGAGAAAGATTTCCCTTAGATTATTTTAGCTCATCCTTGGATTGTGGGTATTCACTTGTCTAAACATATCATTTTATCTCATATTATTACATTTTTATATTACATTACAACTCTTGGATATTTCCACAATTGTGAGACCTCTAGGCATGTTGTGTTGGCCAATTGTGAGACCTCTATGGTAGATTGAGTTGACAAGAGTTACAGATAGTTACATTATTACATTTTATTAATTGGACAAGTGATTACTTTACTACCCTAGTGTGATAACAATGCTTCTTGGAGTCTTCCTATTTACTAGCATTTTCTCTCTCATTCCAATTATGACTAGGTTTCAAGTGATTCATGGTGAATGACCTCAAGTTAACTTTGATCAATTACCCTTAGTACCAACTTGTCAAAAACATAAAGGAAAAGAACCTATCTTTGATCAAACACCTAAGGGAGAAATGAAAATTGAATTTAATCCTTCTAGTCATCTTAGTGAGTTGAACACATCTTGAGCATAAAATCTTTGAACAAGACATGTTATTCACTAGAAACAAAGACAAAAGCATGGATGACACGAGTAATTATAGATTATTGTGAGAACATGGAGTTGAGAAATTAAGGCCTCGAGGAACTCATAAAGATATATATGGATCTACTTCGATGAATTATTTTGATAGAGATTTACATGGAGGAAATCAATACTACTCTCCATTTATTAATCCTCCTAGATTGTTGCCTAGATTTTTCCATCCTATGGATGATAAAGCTATACAAGTTGAGTTGGAAAGGCTAGCCTACTTACAGAAAATGAAAACTAAGCATCTCAACAAATTGATAAGAGTTTGGCTAAATCAACATAATTGAGACAAAATGTTACTTCTAGAGTCCAGGGCTCTCTTAGAAATGTTGTGGGAGGACTTAAGGATTGTGAACAAGTCAATGAGGAATACTTGAATGCCCATGTTACTCATAGGGCTGAAAAGATAGTAAATAAGATGATTAATGATATACTTTCACAAGGTGAAAATGGTTTTATGCCTTCTACTCCTCTTCTCGAGTCTCCTAAAGGTAATGATAAAGAGAGGCATCTTGAGAAAGAAAGACGAACCTACATGGATGCATACATACAATGTGAGGCTAAAAAGAAATCTAATGAAATAACGCATAAGAGACTTAATGATATGCTTTCACAAGGTGGTAATGGTTCCCCACCTTTTACTCCTCCAGGACCTCATAGAGCTACTTGACATGTGTCAGATTCACCTTCTCCTAGGAGAAATAGAAGGCAACCATCTCCTCCACCTAGGAGAGGTTCACCTCCTCCAAGATATCAGCATAGAAAATATTCATAGCAATATCCTCAGTGTACTACACATGGTTTTGGTATAGATTATGATAAGCTAGAACAAGATCTCAAGATTCACAAGTATATGGATCAATATGTTGAGCTCAATAAGGATAATATTTCATGGATTTAATCAAAAAAAATGTTCAAGTACCTTACAATTTTGATGTGGATAAAAATATCAGGAGACAAGTTCCTTCTTTTCAAGAGAAAACATAACAGAATGTCAAGATGTTGATGGATAAACTTACACTTAACAATTCATTCTCTCTTCAAAGTTTTTTTCCTCTATCAATTGAGAAGAGTATTCTAGAGGTTAAATTCCCCAAGAAGATAGGGTTTCCTCATTATGATAAATATGATGGGAACGAAAACCCTGGTGATCATGTGAGACAATTTTTCACCTTGAGTCTAAAGTTTTCAAGAAAAGATGCCTACCTCATGCGATTGTTTCCTCAAAATCTAAAGGGAAAAGTTATCGAATGGTTCACTAAGATTACTCCTCCACTTAATAATTTTGAGGAACTCATTCAAAAATTCATCCAACACTTATCCTACAATGTTCAAAAGTCAATTTCATTGTTGGATCTATGCAATCTCAAGCAGGAGCAAGAAGAATCCTTTATTTTTTTCTTACAAAATGGAGAAAGTTATGCTCTCACTACTCTAGGGAAATACCTAAAAAAGAAAGGATTGATATACTTGTGAGAAACTTGGTTCCTGAAATAAGAAATGAATTAGGAAAATTAGTTTTTGAGACTTTCCATGCTATGGTAGAGATTGCTTTCCGTATTGAAGATGTTTTGAAAAATCAAGGGATTCTCAAGACTAATGCAAATGAAAAAAAAAAACAACAACAATGGGAATAAGAACAAGAATACTTCTTGGAATAAAGGAAATCAATATGTGGTTAATGATGGAGTCGTAGACACCTCCAAGTCTAGTGATCATGTTGTTTTTAGATTATTAGATGGCCTCCATGCTATGAAACTTCAAGCACCTTCGCAACAGAATAATAGAGGCAATTCTAGCTCCAATAATAGAAACCTTCAAGAAAGAATGATATTTACAAAGATTACTAGACCTTATGAGGATATTTTGAAAGAACTAGTTGATGGAAAGATGTTAACTTTGATTGAGAATTGGCAATCACCTACTACAAAGGGCCCACGTTGGGATAACAATGCTTATTATTGTTATCACCAGAGCAAGACTGCTCATACTACATAAAATTGTCAAAAGTTAAAACCTGATATTCAAAACTTGATTGGTAATGGAAAATTAACAATTGACAATGATGGACCTACTACTAATGATGATCACAAAGCTTATAAAGATCCTTTGCCTAAGTATGAAAATAGTGAGTCATCCAAACCTAAGAAAGGAAATGCTCAAGTGAATTATACATACACCAATAAAGATTATGGATATGCCAATGCTAATCAAGTCATTAACATGCTTGAAGTTAAAGAATAAAGTTTTAACACATGCTCAAGTTCAAATATCCTTACTATCATGAATATAGTTCAAATTATGATGAAGTTAAAACTCCATTTAATCTTAGGGGTTCTAGCTCTTTTGCTACCTTTGACAATTTGAATGTTGTCACTCAAAGTCAAGCTCCCTATGTTTTGAAGGATACTCCTCCATAGCTTAAACCTAAGCAAGTTCCATCTAATGATGTTGTGTCTAAACTCATGTCTACTTCAAATGATAAACCTAGTTTTGATCTTGTAAATCAATTGAAGTCTACCCGTGCTAAGATTTCTATATTTGAGCTTCTAGAGTTCTATCCTAAACACAAGCAAGTCCTTGAAGATGCTTTGTGCATAACTAATGTTCCCAACAACTTAGATGTTGATCAATTCCAAAACATGGTTAACCATATCACTACTTCACATCACCTTTCCTTTTCAAAGGAGGATGATCTATCCTTAAGTCATCTGCATAAACTTGCCTTACATATTCAAGTCATGATCCATACAACCATTGTCAAGCATGTGTTGATAGATGGGGTAACGAGGCTAAATGTTTCTTTAGTTTGCTCAAAAAATTGGGATATTCAGAGCAAGTCATTGATACTCAAAGACAAATCACTATCAAATCTTATGATGAAGTTGTGAGAAATTCTAAAGATTTGATTGTTTTACCCATTCAAATTGGGCCAATTAAGAGAGGCATTGTGTTTCAAGTGGTTGACACTAATCCTCTTGCATAAAAAATTTTATTAGGTAGACCTTGGATACATGACATGCAAGAGGTTCCCTCTACATATCATCAATGTGTTAAGATTCCTTATAATGGGAAAACAATCAATATTGCAAGGGATAATACTTTATCTGTCAACGAGATTTCAACTAATTCACATGTTCCTCTCAACATCTCTTCATATTAGATATACACTTATGTCAAATTATGTGAAGACAAATCTAACATCTTGATATAGGAATGGGAGAATAAAAGATCAATTATGTTGTTACTCTTCCAGTTTCACCTCATTCCTATGGATTACCTTCATATGAAATGAAACCTTCTTCTCTTACTAAGACATAATTTGATGCATTTGTTATATCCTTTGTTCCTATGGAGGAGGAGAAAGAAGAAATCTTTTAGAAACTGGATTTATAAGGATGAGAAGGTTAAACATGATGAAATGTTTTCCCCATATCCTGTCAACTATGGGAAAGGTTATACTTTTGTGAAAGATATGGTCTATCCTAGTCGTGGTCCTTTGAGTCATAGGATGGATGCATGTTATGAACCCCTCAATTGGCTTGATGGCAGAAAATCTAGAGATACCACTAGTTTGGGATTTGGAAGTAATTATGATGATGGACCCATGTTTGATGTTTATGATGGTGGGGATGAGAAAGTATATATACTTGATACTATTAATCAACAAGATATGTGTGGTTATTGGGTCCCTTTGAGAAACCTTTTTTGGGGGGATGGGCCCGCTCTAGTTAATCATGACAAAGGAGCTTCCACTTTAGGAACCCAACATATTAATGAAGCTTCTACATCAAGAGCCCAACATGGTGCAAACATGGAAACTGATGAGTTGGATATTGAAGATCCTAATAGAGAACACCAGCATAAGGATATTATTCATTTAATAGAAAGAGAGGTTTTTACATATGATAACAATCAAGATTCCACATCAAAAGGTCCCAAACCATCATGGTGTAAACATCCTAGCCGAGATTCAAAAATAGATTCACATGAGTATGAATGGGATTCATTTTCAGAATCATTTATAATTGATTTGGGCATTGATGTGATTCATACTTATGATGCTCAATCCCGTATAGTTAATGAGCCTAACTCTCTGGTTATTAGAAGGATTTATGATTTAAGTTCTATTGAAGAAAACCACATAGATCCTGACTCTTCAATTGCCAGTGAAGATGAGATCCATATTTTCAACCTTGAGTCTTCCATATCCTTATCTCTCATGCACCCTGATCTTATTGATTGGCACTTATAGATTAATCTTACTTTATGGGCTTATAGAACTAGTATTCACACTCCTACTAGTGCTACACCTTTTTCATTAGTTTATGGTTTTGAAGTTGCTTTGCCTTTAGAGGTTGAGATTGCATCATTGAGAGCTACTCTTAAAGGTTTAGTGATAGATGAAGATTACAAAAATATGGGATTACAAGAAATTGAATTACTCGATGAGAAAAGAAAGGTTGCCTTTGATCACATAAGAGTTTATCAGAAAAGGTTATCTAAGACTTACATCAAGATGGTTTGCCATCGAGAGATTTCAGTGGGAGACCTTGTTCTATGTGAGGATCCTAAGAATCAGAAAAATAGAGCTCAAAAAGGAAAGTTTGAGCCTAATCGGTTGGGTCCTTACATTATTGCAGATGCTTTTGGATTAGGTCCATATTTTTTATCTACACCTGAGGGAGATTAGCTCCCCCATCATATCAATGTGCTTCATCTAAAAAGGTTCTACTCCTAATGTTCATTCTTGCTGGGGGAATATATAAGTATTGTAGATATTTATGGGTCTTGAAAAAAATCCAAAATTCAAAAAAATGATATATTCCAAAAAAAAAAATTTAATTTTTTTGCAATAAATCCAAGTGACATGCGTTGCTTGAGGCCTTTGCACTCCTATCTATCAACATATCTCCTTGACACTTAGTCATTCCTCCATCATGCCTTATTTTGACTCCTTGGTTTGGAATTGGTCTTTATCTTTGTTTAGGGGGCATACATCTGTGTCAGCTTAGGTCTCTTGGATGCATTAGTATTTGGGACACTTCATAAATGGTGTTTTTCAATACCACAATGGTTTTTTTTTACACCACCCCAAACAGTGTTTCTCAACACTACTTTAGGAGTCTTGAGATCCTTTCCTACTTGCAAGCCTTTGACCTTTTCATCAAAACTTAGTGTTGATTATCACATTAAAAATTTTAAACTTAATGCTTGAGCTATGCTTTAATATTTTCTTTGTGTGTTGACTATTCATTGCTATATATATACATGTTTATTGCACTGCCTATTGTTTTATTCCCTCCCTAGTCTCTCTGGGATGCATAGCTAGAGGACTAGGGGTATGCAATTTCTTTTTCGCTATGTAATTTGATTAACATTGATTTTCATTGAGTGTCTATGTGGTTTCTCTAGAATGCATAGGTAGAGAACTATGGACCATGAGACATGTTTTTGGTTGATTTATTGCTTGTGTGCTTTGATCTCAAGACTTACAATGTTTTTCACCACTAACCGAATCACATTGATATCTTCATAGTCATCTTGGTTCTATTCATATCTTCATGGTTACTTTGGTGGCTAGTGATGGTTGTGCAATTGAGATTGCATTCATATATTGATGGTTCCGACCAGTAGAGGTTGTGTATCTCAGCTCTGTGATTAAAACTAGGACCTTATTCTTGGTCGAAATGAGAAAATAAATAAAATGAGTGGAAGCATCATATGGACATGAACATGCATTTTTGTCTCATTTTCTTTTTGTAGGTTTTGTTTCTTCTTTTTGGAGGTCTCCTTCATATTTTGTGAGCCCTTATCAGTTGTAATCACATTATGCTTTTTATTTCACATCTTTTGTTCATGATCTCAATCAAAATTTCCTATCTTAAATAGTTGATATTTCTTTGAGGATTTTTCCCTCTTTTTTCTATCTCTTTCATTTTCCCCCTAAGTCTTTCTTTTTGATTTGACCTTGCTTTTTGATGCTTTATCTTTTTTATCAAATTTTTTCTTGGGGCATATATCTTCACGCTTATTGATCATCCTTAGTATTCTTTCATCATGGTGTTTTGAGTTGAGGGATCATTAGGTTCATGCTTTAGGTCCCATGTGTGAGAGTTTCATCAATAAACCTTTATTCTAGTTTGATCACATCTATCTTGTTCTTGTGTAGCTTCTCCTTTATTTCTATTTTGATCATGAGGGGGAAAGAACACTCTATTTCTCTTCATTGCTTGCTTATTTGATTCAATATCTAGCTATCTTTTTCTGCCTTGCTTAGGACAAATGATTATTATTTTACTTAGGGCATGTTAGTGCTTGGCTTATCATTTTCTGGGTGCTGATATTTGTCTTTTACCTTTATCTATCTTATGAATTGAATGGATAAAAAGTTCTTGGATTGTATTCCACAATAGTGAGTCTCCTTGGGCAAATTGTCTTGCATGATTGTGAGTCCCATACAGGAAAGTTTGTGTAACAAGAGTTTTATGCTTATCTATCTTTGAACTTTGAATCTTTGATTCCCACAACTGTAAGGCCCCTGGGCAAGTTTGTGTTGGATCTTTTGAATCTTTGATTTGGTTCTTTGACACAATGTGTTCATGATGCTTACACATTAGTCAAAGAGGGGCAAATGTAAGCACTCAAAACCTTGACTATGTGCCCCAGTTTCATAATTTATCTCAAGCTTGAATCAATATTTGCATCATAATTTCCTTTGATAAAATTAAATTATTTAAATTATTTCATTAATCATTCTTATTTTACATCAATTTCCTTGATTAAATTGGAATCGATTTATTTAATTAATTTTAAATAAATGGTTGATCACTTTGATTTTTGGCATTATTTAATTAAAGGAATTTGCTCCCTTCTAATTAAATAAAACCCCTCTCCATATTATTTTATCTGCAACGTTTATTATTGTAAAGAAATAAATTAAATAAATGTCACACACTTTACTTTATAAGAAAAGGGATTGTTTTATTTTTAAAATACCTCTCATCTTATAATTTTTATGGAATTTTACACTCCACGTCACTAATTAAATGCTAGTTGCACATTCTTTTTTGTGGGTCACACCCTTTCATTTAATTTTCAATTTCCCTCCAATTTCCTCATGCCTCTTGGCTTTGGTATATAAGGAGACCTCCTTCCTTCATTTTTCATGATACAATTTTATTATCACCATTATGCTACAAGTTTTTGGAGCTTTCATGCAATTTCCTTGAGGACTTGAAGTATTCTTGCAATTGATCATACTTTCATACGCACTTGATGCTACTACTACACTTGAAAATTTGAAGCTTTCTTGAAGACTTGGAGATATCTTGCATTTTCATATCCATTTTAATCTTTCATTCATTTGATGTACTTGCAAAGACCAAGACCTATGATCATATGAGAGCCACCTCTCTACAAACCTTTGCACATTGAGTTGATTCTTGAGATACTGCATTTTCATGAAGTTTTATTGATTGATCTTGAGTGTAAGGATTCATAGAAGTGTGTTTGCTATTTGTCCACTTTTTTCACACATAATAACATATTCTTTCATATTTTTAGAGCCAAACCATTTCCTTCTCTTGTCTTTTTCTTTGTTGTGAGAGGTTCTTGCATGCAAGTTTTCTACTAGATCTGTGGATTTGTTCTCATCAAATCCTTCACTTTCCCATCCAACGCATGGTATGACAAAGAGTGCAAGGCAATAAAGAAAATGATTAATGAGAGTGGACAAGGAAAGAAATAATTTATATGAAGTTAATAAAATCTAAAAAGGAGAGATATGCCAACACAAGGAGAGAAGAGTTAATCTCTTTGGAGAAACCAATCCTAAGAGATTTTGGAGAGAACTCCAACAAAAGAAGCAACAAATATAAAATAATATAATAAACAACCAATGGATAGACTATGCAAAACTCCTTTATGAGTGAACTGAAGACATAAACAATCCTCTTAGAATTAGCACCTGTATTGAACTTTCATAAGTGGATGCCATTAAACACTAAATAAATAATCTAACAAGTAATAAAGAGAAATATATTGATGGGCTGCAAGCTAAAATTCTAAAATGGGGCATGTAACTTCTTGCTCCCCACATCCAAAATATTTTCAAAAAAAGTAAATCAAAATGGCTTCCTAACATTGGACCACTACTGTGGTTATACCTCTCCACGAGAGTAGGGATCTCCATAATCCTTCTAGCTACCACACAATTATGGTGAATCTACTCCTAGGTAAATTATTTGGGACCATTGATAGAGTGTAGAATCATTAATTGGGAATAAAAAGAAGAAAATAGAGAAAAAGGATAGGCTGACGTTAGACCAAAATACTTTACCATTGACCACTGCATCACTCTTAGACACCTTATTGAAAAAGTTTGGGATATCCAAGGCAAATAGGCTTTCTATTGTTTTGTTGATTTCAAAAAAGATTTTGACATAGTCCCTAGAAACATACTTTGGAAACATATGGAGGAACTCAAGGGTTCCAAATGCATTGTGAGGTTGTTCATAGGTTTTATGAGTAGGTTACAGATAGAATAAGAACAAAATATGGTATCCTAGAATGGTTTGGCAGTGATATTGGGGTAAAATAAGGTTGCTTTCTCTCACCCACTCTATTTGGCTTATATATTGACAAGTTGGAAAAATGGTTAAATAAAATGTAGGGCTTGGGGGGTGAAGGAGGGTCCAAATTGCTAAGTACGTGGTGATGTTGCTTCTATATGTGAGTGATCTTATTTTAATAACACAAACAACTAATGAATTAAGAGAGCACTTGAGAAATTTGGAAAGTTTTGAACAAAAAGTTGTGATGCAATGCAAGGTAGGAGAATCCCTAAAGGAGATGTCCTAGACCCCAAAAAATAACCACACAACAGAAACACAATAGCAATGCAAGATCTAATACCAAATCACAACTCTTTATTAATAAAATAACTGATTACATGTAATGTGTCAAGCTGTAAGGTCTTCCTAGTTATGGCCAAATACAAAGTAATCAATAGTTTTGCAAGATCCCTCAAGATCCCATCCAAAACCTAGCTAGTACAGATTCACACTCTGGTAGAAACTTCCAAGGGAGATCTAAACTTGTGCTTGCAAGCCAACCAAGCAATCTCCTTGTTTCCCAAGCCTCAACTATTAGCTCTTCTCCAAAATTCACTCCTCTACCACATCCTCTTCTCCAAGATGGATGAATAGTGACTAAAGACTCCATGACTACTTATACCCAAATAAGCCACAAGTTGGCCTAGTAAGCTACAAATTAAATTACCCTTGTATTAAATACATGTAGAGCCACAAGTTAGCCTCCAACAAAAATCAAATACTTAATGCCTTAAAAGGCTTACAACACTTATTAAATACATCAACAACAATTAACGAAGACCCAAATAAATCCATACAACTCCACCAAAATCCTTCCAACATGCAGAATGACCAACTACCCTAGGATGCTCCTGCATCAGACTCCCCAGGTGTGAAAATATATTCTCAACAGCTATAAGAACATCTTCTAGGATTCAAAAAATAAATCCCAAACTGTTTATTCACATACATATCCTCCAAGTCCTCAACTTGTACATTCTTTTCCTTGTTACACTTCTTATTCTTCACATTCATCCTTCGTGTTCGATAGGTTTTCTATTTATACTGATCTCAAACCCTTTCAAAATCTGCTAGCTCAATTCAGCTACCAATACTTAGGTTCCTTCTACTGACATTTTCATTCTACAAAGGAATCAAGGAATGCTTCTTGTCATCTTTCACAATCGTAAACACATTCTTCACACAATCATGCACAACTTGCAACCATACTACAAAGGTCTACCAAGCAACAAATGACAATTTTTCATGTCCACAAAATCACACAACACTAAATCCTTATACTATCCAATTTGGAAATCAACAAGGCACTACTCCCTCACTTCCAAAGTATGCTCACCTTGCAACCAATCATTCCTATAAGGATAAGGACGTCTCATTCTTCTCAAACCAAGTTTTTGAAACATCTCCTCAATAACAAGGTTATCAATACTACCACCATCTACAATTACATTATAGACTTTACCACCAGACTTACAATGAGTCCCAGACAAATTACTCCTTTGACAAGATTCTAGTATCCTCTAACCAACCAATACTCACTGAGCTAGAAAACTTTCTCCTTGCTCAAGTTTATGGTATTTAACCTCATTCACTATAACAACTCTTTTGTCACCAGTCTTTTGTGGAAAATCATAAGCTCTATGTCCTTCTTCATGACATCTGAAACAAGTACCCTTAAACTCACCTCTACTTGTCCTTCTCTTCTTATCAAAAGGTTTTGTTTCAACTTCTACACCTAGTTTAGCCTTTGTTGAGTAGTCCTACGTCTCCTTCCCTTGGGACCTACTTGGATTCTTCCTCTTCAACTTCTCTTATGCTCTCAAAGCATACTCATAAGCATCCTCAACTAAAGAAATATTTAGCATACCAACCTCATCCTGAATATTGAATCTCAAACCATTAATAACCGAGCTACCTTCTCCTTTGACAATTCTTTATGCCCAGACTGAATAGTCAACTTGTAGAACTCCTCGGTATAATCTTTCATAATCATATCCTTCTGTTTCAAATTCCGCAACCTCTTAAACAACTCAAGTTCATAATCAACAAGGATGAACTTAGCCTTTAACTTAGTTACTATCAACCTCCATCTAGTGATCTTCATCTCACCTTCCTCCTCTCTATCTCTTTTCAGTTCCTTCCACCAAAGAGCAACATGTCCCTTCAACTTAGTTTGTGCCAACCTTACTCTGAGTGGATCCTCAATATCCTCAAGCTCAAAGTAGTCTTCCAATTCACCAAACCAATCAATCAGGTCTTCAAGATTCAAAGTACCTGAGAAATCAGAAACCTCCATCTTATTCTTCAACTTCAACTAAGATTTAGGTCTAACAAATTAACCAACCCTATTTCCCATAGGTCTTTCCACACGATCAACTTTGTCCTCACCACTCAATCCAACAACTTCAAAGTCTTTAGCAACTTCCTCATAACCATCTTCAATACGTACATGCTAAGGTACACCCTAGCACTTATGATCTCATCAATCATATCACTCTTCATCAACATCATCTCAAATGTAAAACTAACTTTAACCTCCTCCATTTCATATCTAAAATCGGCTTTAACCTTCTCTAAGATCCTTTCTTCCATAACATCACTAAGATCATCAATCGCCCTAGGGTCCAATATTCTTGGAGGCATCTTTCAAGATTTTCACAAACCCTCCACAATAAATCCACAAATCCAAAAGATCAACCTTCTCTTCTAGCCTCCACCTAAGTCCTGGTGCAAACTACCTCAACTTTGGTGCTCGGTCTACATTATCAGGAACAACCTTCACTCTGATACCACTTGATGTAGTGCAAAGTAGGAGAATCCCTAAAGGAGATGTCCTAGCCCCCAACAAATAACCACACAATGGAAACACAATAACAATGCAAGATCCAATACCAAATCAAACTCTTTATTCATAAAATAACTGATTACATGCAATGTGTTAGGTTGTAAGGCCTTCCCCATTACGGCCAAATACAAAACAAATAACAATTCTGCAAGATCCCTCAAGATCCAATCCAAACCCTAGCTATTCCAGATCCACACTCTAGTAGAAACCTCCAAGGAATATCTAAACTTGTGCTTGCAAGCCCACCAAGCAATCTCCTTGTTTCCCAAGCCTCAACTACTAACTCTTCTCCAAAATTCACTCCTCTACCACATCCTCTTCTCCAAGATGGATGAATCATGACTAAAGACTCCACAATACTCCCTATTTATACCCAACTAAGCCACAAGCTAGCCTAGTAAGCTACAAATTAAATAACCCTTACATTAAATACATGTAGAGCCACAAGTTAGCCTCCCACATAAATTAAATACCAAATGTCATAAAAGGCTTACAACACTTATTAAATACATCAAAAATAATTAACCAAGACCCAGATAGATCCACACAACTCCACTAAAATCTCTCCAACATGCAAGATGGGCAACTAGCCTAGGATGCTCCAGCATCAAGTTGGGATGTTGTAATAACTGTCAACAGGATATAGTTTAAACGAACATCAATTTCTCTTACTATTCATTTCTTTGGAATTTCATCAAACAATTGTCCTATAGAAGTCTTTGTTTTAGCTTGTATCATTTTAGCTTTAAATGAATTTGGTTTTGCTCAATTATTACAAATACTCAAATAGACAAAAAATAACTCACCTCCAATGAAGTCAAGACTGTATTCTAATTTATGATTTGCAATTTAAATATTACCAAGTGAATTCACAACTTAGACATGGACTAAATGGTATTTTCATAATTTTTGCATTTTACATTCACAAGAAAATCAACACTTAAACAAAAGAAAAATTAAATTGTTTTAAAGAACCTAATAATGCATTCTCTTTCACCTTGAGTCTTCTCTCTAAATCACCTACATGACTACTTGGTGTTAGCAAAAGAAATGCCCAACAACTTCCCAAAATCCACATGACTCTCACATGGACCTAGTAATCTTAGTGAGGACATCAAATTTGTAGAATAAAATCACCACACACTACCTAGTATTGAGATATCTTGGCATTAAAATTCAGAGCTATTAGATGCCACTCCTGTAGGGAAAGACAACTGCCAATAGTAAGGATTTGGCAATATGTTTGCAGGAATAGGTAAATTACAAATTTCCCAATTGCCCCAGCTATGGACATTTCAATCAATATGAATTAACTTAAATTGTAGATGCAAATATCTTCAACTTCCAAAAAATTCTCAACAAACACAAAAAGCCTCCCACAACGGTAATCATAGCTTTAGGAAGACAATAACTTCTCAATAATAGTCTATATAATAGAGAGTATTTTCAATTTACTTTACCTCAGCAACAAATTGTAGGACAACTCAGAAGTGAACCCTTATGATTCAACAACAGCACAAAATTCAACAAACTCGTAAACCCTTCATAGGCCACAAAAGAAATTAATCAATTAATTAGATCCCTTTCCCATCAAATGGCCTCATATTTATAATCTTCAAAATGGCACAAGTTTCCTAAATTAAATTCACTTAATGAGATTCCTCTACACAACATTAAAGCATAATAAAGTGTCATTATAATATAATTTATTAATTACTTTTGGCTAAAAAAAAGACCTTTTCTACCATAACATAATATTCTAACACATAAGGCCAATATTTCTTATTCTCATGATTTAAAACTTTTTGTCCTGGTTCCAACAAACTAAAAGATACTAAGGTGACCAAAAAACAATGCTAACAAAAAAAACAATGCCAATGTATTTAGATGAATAATAATAATAATTCACATAGTCTTACGAAAATAATTGAAGAAGCATCAAAATCAAAATCTGACAACACCAAAGTGATCTTGATGATGACAAACGATGAATGAATCTAAAAGGGTGACTTAGTATAAATAGACACTTCCTCCAAGATTCTTAGATCCCAAACCAGAAGCCCAAAATTAAAATTGAGAGCATCACTCAACTCTTCTAACTCAACTAAGCTCATCGAAACTAACAACTTGACTTACTATAAATAGTAAGTCTCTCAAATGGAGCCAAAACACACCATATGTTTCTGAAAAGCCTATAACCTCACAACTAAGACCCTCAAATCCCACTGTCATCTCACGAGGGTCACAATGGTGAAATGACCAAGCCAACTATAGGAACCTACTAAAAATGAGGATATTACAATCTTCCCTCCCTAAGATTGCTTGTCTCCAAGAAATCCTAGAGAAAAATTAACATCACATTCCCCCCAAATCCCAAGGGTAGAGCTGTGTACTATCCCTCCAATACACAGAAAACTCTTGTAGCATCAACACCCATATAACTGATATTAATGATAGAAACATTGAAGAAACAACTCATCGAAACTCAATCAATTGAAATACCAACTTTGTCCACACCTAAGTCCCCATCAAAATGATATTCACATCGAATTGTACTATGGAGATGGTAATAACCATAGGTACTGGAAACATTACCACCAATTCCAACCTCTACCAAACTGTCCTAGGTGTGTAGATACTCCAAGGGATCTAACTTGGAGTTGTCAATCCCATTTGCAAAATATGGTGCTAAACCATCCCATAATGGATGGTATGAAATTGGAGCCAACCCACACTGACGTAAACCCAAATCCTCTACCTGTGGGTCAAAATAAAAATTATGAGTACTCCTCATAATGTAATGTTGATAACAAACCCTAATCTCTATTAGTGTAAATAATTAATTATTATTACACTTTACTTGAGTTTACTTAGGAATATGCATAGACATATGAGTTGTCTTGTTGACAATACAGGAGTTAGCAACTTATTAGAGCACATGGTGTCTACAACATCTCTTTATGAGATACACCTATGTAAACTTATCCTCTCATCATCACACAAACTCCTGTGCTTAATAGAGGATAATCCACCTTTGGTGGACATGTGTTGAGTTTTAATCCTTATCTCTTTGATGACTCCTAGTCATTCTAGTTCCCTTTATATATAGGCACTTCTGGTGTGTATTCATCAGATATCTAATTATCGGATATCCATTATCAGTTTGATCATCATTAGTCTCTCTTGTGCTATCTATTGAGCTTCTTGATCTTGGTGTCATTTTTCCCTAAGGAAAATTCTTACATGGTATTAGAGCTATACCAAATTCTTACATGGTATCAAAGCCATAGGAGCTTCATTGCATAGCCATTGGAGAGATTTTTTTTGTGCAGGTCAAGATTGGAGCTTGGTGGTGCAAATCAGATGTTGGCATCACATTCAAAAGGTCAAAAAATCCCCAAATCAACTTTTTGTTTCATCAAAATAAGACATTTGAGGTGAAATCTAGAGTCAATTAATTTTTGGAGGTGCAACTACGGCGATTCAGGAAAAATAATTACAAAAGTGATTTTCAAATAGCAATATCTCCCTCATACAAACTCCTTTTTTTGAGCAAATTTTTTTTGTTTTGGGGTAGAATTTCGTGATCTACACATTAGTGCAGGTTGTTTGTGATCTTTGTTCCTATATTTTTTTGCAAATCACAAATCTCAATTTTTGCAACTTCAAAGGCTTAGTTCGAGTTCATCTGGACATATATTTAGGTGCTATTTTTTTTTTTGAAAGTGCATGATTTTTTGTCTACTTTCCAGATCTGGTATCAATTTGGAGTAATTTTGGGTAGACATAGTACTTTCAAATTTTAATCTCATTTTGGCCTATTGACACTTGTAATTAATTAGATCTTTGAGAGGTCTTGTGTCTTATTTTGTTGAGTCTGATATAGCTTCATATTTGTTGTTGTAACTATCAAAATTAGAATTCCACTTATGCCCTAAATTGGCAAGTGGCCATCATAATCGCACTAAATATAAAGTGCCAAATCATACATTAGTGAGGGTTTCTTTGATTTCTTTTTTGCATTCTGGGAATGCATACATTATTTGATCTCATGGAGTCATGTCAAAAGTGTCACTTTGGTTTAAGATTCAAATTGACAAAAAAGAACTATCAAAAATGGAGTGCTTTGATGATTGATCATCTAAGAGAACATAATAAAGTATTTCCTTATCTATATTAGAAGATATTTCCACCTAATACTAATTGGGGACATATTTCTCTTCTTCTTTGTTTTATGTATAATAGTATGAGTAAGGAATCTTTTGCTCCTCTTAGTAAGGCAAGTAGTCCTCATGATGTTTGGATGTGTCTTTGGGAAGCATATGGAGATCCATGAGTCCCTCCATTACTAGAGGACATTCTACCTCTATTCACTCCAATTGTGGTACCTACAACTCTAGTTGAGATCATACCTCCTGATGCTCTTGTTGCTTCTACTAATCCAGTTCCAACCACAAATGCTCTTGTTTTAGTGTAGTAGGAAACACTATGTCTTCCTATTTCAGCTTCATGGGATGACTTCCTTCCAGACATTGCAGTGTTATTTGTGGAGTCTGACATTAAAGATGTGGGAGACATTATTGATGACATCCATCTTCTCTTTGTTGAGGATAATTATTTTTCACTTGTTGTGAGGGAACACTCTGACCCTCAACCACTTAATCTTTCTTTTGAAACTGACATGATTGTGGACACTTGTTTTTAGTAGTTGGAGGAGGACTCTTTTACTTCAAAGGAGACATATCAGTCTTTGGATATTGTATTCTAGTTTCCTCAGACATCATATCTTTTGAGGATTCTTCCTACTAGTTGGGGAGCATTCTCTACTACACCTATGGCACCACTTCTTCCTTCAAGGAGGAACATCATTCAGTTTTCATGGTGCAGCTTCTTCAGTCATCAAGGAGCTTCTTTCATGGGTGTGCATTCATCATTGAGGGGAGGCTACATTGCTTCTCTTCCCATATCTTCCTATAAGGATGATTCCTTGTCTTTGGAGTTTGATTCACTTTCATACAGGGACATGTTACCTTGTTTTTCACCTTCTTTTGGCCATCCACCAGAGTGGCTTGTGGCATCTACATTCATCGAGGACTTGTCAACATATGATCAGACTTTAGAGGCAAAATCCATAGCATACTACATATGGATTCCCCATTCATCTTCTTATCCAAAATGGGAAGTATACTTGCACCTATACTTGGTGTATCTTCTTCCTAAAGGGAGAAATGTCGTTTGTAGGCATTGAATACTTTTTTGTCTTCATGACATCCTTGTAGTAGATTATTCAATATGGGGGGATACCATCATGTATTTTTTCTTATGGGAGATATATATGTGTACATGCATGATGTATGTCATACTAGGGGGGTCTTGATTACTCCATCCTTGAATGCATCTTGTATTTCTTCATCTCTCTTTTTGGAGGAGGTCTTTCCCATGAGATTTTCCTTCTTTCTCTATTTTCAGAGAGATTACATTGCATCATATTGCATAGCATTGTATGTAGAGCATTGCATTTATACATGGGTACCTAACATGGCCTAGTAGTCAGGACCCACATTTCATCTTGCATTTAGCTTTGTGAGCTTGAATGCATTACCTTAAGTTGCACTTAAGGGGGGGTGTTAGTGTAAATAATTAATTATTATTACACTTTACTTAAGTTTACTTAGGAATATGCATAGACATATGAGTTGTCTTGTTGACAACACAAGAGTTAGCAACTTATTAGAGCACATGGTGTCTACAACATCTCTTTATGAGATACACCTATGTAAACTTATCCTCTCATCATCGCACAAACTCCTATGCTCAATGGAGGATAATCCACCTTTGGTGGACATGTGTTGAGTTGTAATCCTTATCTCTTTCTTGACTCCTAGTCATTCTAGTTGCCTTTATATATAGGCACTTCTAGTGTGTATTCATCAGATATCTATTATCAATTTGATCATCATTAGTCTCTCTTGTGTTATCTATTCAGCTTCTTGATCTTGGTGTCATTTTGCCCTAAGGAAAATTCTTACATGGTATTAGAACTATACCAAATTCTTACTATCTCTATCAAGGGCTCATTAGCATCAAACTCAGAATCAAGAGATGATGCCAATATCTAACTCCAAACTATTGGTTAGGTGGGATCTTGGTCAATCCTCTCAACAAATCGGACCACGAAACCCATGTGGGGAAGCGTAGTAGACAGAGTCTCTACAATCTTTCTCACCAACCTCTGAATAGCATGAGAGCCTCAGATGAGAGTACCCTCAGGCACTATGTATGAATCCTTCCACACATCCAAACTCTCCTATAGATACTCCATGAAGGACTCTGTGTAGTATAAATTATATATGGAAGCATAAACTTGATCCCTTGCAACCCACAATTGGTCCCTTTGAAAATGTGGCATTGCCAACTGTGCAATGCTATCAACTATATGAGATAAAGAAATCTATTTTCTTCAAGTAGAAGGAAGCAAATCAACATGAGAGATCAAATACATTGACACTCTTACCTCATTTGTACCTACTGCACCCATATCCTGGACAGATGTGTCTACTACATCATCACATCCCTCATCCCCAATTGTGAAAGGAAAATCACCACTAACCACAATATATAACTGAATAGGGTTTGGGGTTGGTGTCAACTATACCCACTCTAATTCCATGGTAACCTCATCCAACTATGACTATGACTCTTGAAGAACCAACTGAGTACACCGAAGAGAGTCCACAATCACCTCAAGCTCTTAGGTAAGCTCATCCACCTCTTCTTTCCCTAACAATGTCTCATAACAGGTGCTACCCCACTCTAGAAGGTAATCCCTGTCATCAACCAACTGAGAGTAACTATTCTTCAAGATCCTAATAGCCTCTCAAAGCACATGAACCTCTGTTAAGGAAAGACTACTATCACCGTGCTCATTTGACACAGGAGCACCCCAACCAGATGTAGCTAACATTTGATGGATATCATCTAATGCTCAAGAGATGAAGAAATTTTACTATCACTCACCTTCATATGACAAGTCACATGATGCCTCTATAACCCCTAACTCCTATGCAAGCTCTTTGTCTCACTAACTACACAATGATAAGAAGTTGAATCAAAACTACCCACCACAATATCACTTATAAATGTGCTATCATCCTCACACAACTCTGCATCCAAGATACAACTACTATGTACCTCAACCAACTCCTCATTCGAAGAAATGGAAGCCTTCATAGTATCAATCGTCTCACATGTCTCAACTTCCACCCCAATAGTAAGATATTGTAAACATCGATCCTAGGGCCCATGCAAAACTTCCTCGGATTCATCACCCAATATTTGATAAGGGGTGTCATACCTAGTGCAACTCATAGCATCATGAAATGGATCATCAATTGTGTCCAAACTATCTACATCCACATCTCCCAAAAAAGCCTCAATTGCTAACACTTGACTCTGCACACATGACTCAATGTTAGGTTGCAAATCAATAATACTATAGCATAAACCCACATCTAGTGACCCAATTGTAACACCTAGATCACCAACATCACAACTGGGTGACTCCATACATACCTCAGTCCCACCTAAGAAAGAAAATACCTCTTGCACTAAAGAAACACTATGATAATTGATATATAAGTCTCCAATAACAACTCCCTCCTTGGGAGAGTCTGAACAATCAGTGACAACTACAACATCAACTGCATCTAAACTAACCGTAGCGACTACTCTAGGAGCCTCAACCTACTAAAGCTCAGTGCTGTTATCCACCAAGGGTACTTACACATCTACATTTCCCTATGAAATAAGTTCATCATCAACATTGCAGATAAGACTAGCAGGTGTCATACTACATATAGGTTCATCTGCATCATGGACACTTGTCGAGGAAAACTCAAGCTTCCTTCCCTGCAACCTTGAGGTCAACCTTCTAAAGGCAGAAACCAAGCACCTCACTTCCTTCTCAACTGCCTTTGGATCAGACAAGCTCTCTGCCAACCTCTGTTGATGAAGCTTATGTTTCTTCGTAATCTCCCAAAAATTATTCATTTTTGTGCTAACTTCCTCATTACTCCACTGACTTCTAGAACTACCAGTCCTCCCATGTCTATCCATGACTAGAAAATACTAGAGTGTTGGTCACTCCAAATGCAACAACAAATCTAAAAATAAAATAACTTTCCTACCCAACATGATGACAAGAAACCGCTTTGATACCACTGTAATAACCCTCAACATGATATAGTTCAAACAAACATCAATTTCTCTTACTATTCAATTGTCTGATATTTCATCAAATAATTGTCCCGCATAAGTCTTTGTTTCAACTTGTACAGTTTTGGCTTTAAATGAATTTGGTTCTTCTCAATTATTACAAACACTCAAATAGACAATAAATACTCACCTCCAATGAAGTCAAAGATTGTATTGTAATTTATGATTTGCAATTTAGATATTGCCAAGTTAAATTCACAACTTAGGCATGGACTGAATGGTATTTCCAGAATTGTTGCATTTAACATTCACAAGAAAATCAACACCTAAACAACTGAAAATTACAACTATTTTAAAGAACTAATAATGTAATCTTTTTCACCTTGAGTCTGCTATCTAAATCACCCACGTGACTACTTGTCGTTAGCAAAAGAAACACCCAAATACTTCCCAAAATCCATGTGACTCTTAGATAGACCTGGTAATTTCGTTGAGGACATCAAATTTGTAGAATAAATTCCCCACATGTTGCCTAGTATTGAGATATCTTGGCATTAGAATTTAGAGAGATTAGACGCCACTCCCGTAGGGAAAGACAACCGCCAACAATAGAGATTTGACAATATGTTCACGAGAATAGAATAAAGCTCAACCATGTGAATTTGGCATTGAAATGAAGTAAATTACAAATTTCCCAAATGCCTCAGCTATGACAATTTCAATCAATATGAATTAACTCAAATTGCAAATGCAAATACCTTCAACATCCAAACAATTCTCAACAAACATAAAAAGGCTCCCACCACAGTAATCACAACTTTAGGAAGACTATAACTTCTCAATAATAGTTTTTACAGTAGAGAGTAATTTCAATTTTCCTTACCTCAACAACAAATTGCAGAACAACTCAGAAGCAAACCCTTATAATTTAGCAAGGACACAAAATTCAACAAACTTAGAAACCCTTCAAGGCTACAAAAGCAAATAATCAATTAATCAAATCCCTTTCCCATCAAATGATATCATATTTATAATCCTCAGAATGACACAACTTTCCCAAATGAACTTCACTCAAGAAGCTTCCTCCACACAATATTAAAATATAATTTATTAATTACTTTTGGCTCAAAAAATGACCTTTTCCACCATAACATAATATTCTCATGACACCAACAAACAACACTAACAAAAATAACAACCTTAGCATATTTAGATGAATAATAATAACAATTTTCCCAGTCTTGTGAAAACAACTGAAGAAGCATCATAATTAAAATTTGACATTATCAAAGTGATCCTAATGATGAAAGATGATGAACGAACTTGATGGGGTGACTTACTATAAATAAATGCTCCCTCCAAGATTCGTGGAGCCCAAACCAGAAGCCATTTTAAAAACTAAGAGCATCACTCAACTCTTCTAACTCAACTAAGCTCAAGCTCATCAAAACCAACAACTTGACTTACTATAAATAGTAAGTCCCTCAAATGAAGCCAAAACACACCATAGGATACTAAAAAGCCTAGAACCCCACAACTGAGATCCTCAAATCCCATTGTCAGCTCACAAGGGTCGTGATGGTGAATTGACCAAGCCAACTGGAGGAACTTGCTACAAATGGGGACATTATAGATGCAAATGAACACTAGCAAGACTAAAATTATGAATTTCTTTCTAAAAAAGAAACAACATCAAGTTGACTTCCACTTTGAAGGAAATATTCTCGAGATTGTGGAAGAATACAAATACTTGGGTATAGACTTCAACAACAAACTCAACTAGGAAACTTGTAGAACTAAGTGAATACAAGGGCGATGGAGGGTTTCCTTTTTGGTACAAAACAAGTATAGACAGGTAAAACTTTGGGATCGGAAAACCAAAAAGATTCTTTTTGGGTTGTTGGTCACTTCGGTCATGCTTTTATGACTTTGAGGTTTGGGGAAGTAGCCTGTATAACCACAAATGGAAGTAGGTATAAAGAATACAAAAAACACCTTATCACTACTAACCTTAAAGTCAAATCAACAATACCATGCACAATCTTCTTGGCTAAAGTAGGGATGTTCACAATAGAAGCTTCTATGGTTATTCATCTAATAAGTTATTTAAACAAAGTTGAAAATATAGACATAATGTTGGACCAAGTTTGTGGTTGAAGAGGGATTAGACCAGAAAAAGAAAACATGGATGGAGCATAATGAAAACTGGTTAAATAAGTGGGACATTGACATTCTAAAACACCCCAACAACAATAAAGAGATAAAAAGGATTGTGATGAAAAAAATTGAAACTGTCATGAGGACAAAACAAATGGGGAAGAAAAGGATCCACCATGTGAAAGAGTTCATCCCCATGTGGTGTCATGAGATTAAAGAATTCCTAAAGGTGGACATAAAAGGTAAAAGTAGGTTGTTAGTGGTGCAGTCAAGAACTAGATCCCATCATCTACAGTGTGAGATAGGTAGATAGACAAAATCCACTGAGGTTAAAGAAGAAAGAAAGTGCATCTTCTGTAGTAAAGGGTGCGTTGAAATAGAATAACACTTTATTTTTGAGTGCGTTGCTTACTAAGATATCGGAGAACAGTTTGAGGACAATTTGAAAGAGGGACACTTGCATTAGCACTTTGCAGAAGCAAGACTATACAAAACAACTAGTTTTTTTGTGGGGTGGGCTGGCATAGAAAAGAATATGAAACTGGTCCAATAGAACTTTCATTCATTCATCTCATTCAAAAAAAAAAAACAACAACAAAACCAATTGTTCTAGAAAAAAATATTAAACTAATGTGGATGAAATTGCATGCCATAATCTTGTGCATACACGTCCAAAACAATCAAATGCTTGAGACCCAATAAAAACTAAATGTAAAATGGATTTGTATAATTATTGACCAATTTATATGGCAAATGACGTGTTAATCGCGATACTAAGGCAGGGGTCCCAAAGGAGGGGCTACAACTCCATTTTTTAGGCACAAGAGGTCTCATGAGATTGATCATTTAGAAATTTTTCCTCCAAAATAGGAGCCCCTCGTTGCAGGCCTTTAAAATTGAGTAGGTGCAAATGGAGTGAAGCTTGAATGATCCCTACCAGCTTAGGAGAAATGTTTGCCAATTTATTCCCACCAAGACTAAAAATTTAGAAAGAAAATAAAGTTTTTTCCATTTTAAAAATATTTCATCAATTACACATTGCTTGAATTTAGGAGAGGAAATTTTAAGAGGAGATACAATATAAAGTTCATGGGACCACTGACATTTAAATATTCCTAAAGTATCTCAGCGACCATAGCTCTATTTTTAAGGAACCCCCTCCATGGCCGATAGCTAAGAGGCAACTTATATGCAGCCGTAGCCACTGTCTAAGTCTAATATTTTTATTGAATAAAGATGCATATAACTTAGACACCCCTCCATAGGACCTCAGCCTAATTACCAAAGCAAAAGGCTAAAGAGAGCAGGCCCTCCTTTTCGTTATTTTGAAAAAGTGGACGGTTCTTGTCGGGAGGATGGAGGAACGCAAATTTCAAACTTGAGTCTGAAATTCTGGTCTCTTCATATTCAGAACTAGCATTGGAAACCAAAGAAAGCCGAAGCTTGGCTGCAAAATTTGGGGTTAAAGACGACACAAGATCGGGTTGCAGGGTGTTAGCGTAAATATTTCTAAATATTTCTTTGTGTATCACAGGTATGTTCCATCACCATCTTCTATAGATTTATATAATTTATGAATTGGGCATTGGTTCTCAGATCATCTGATTGATATATCAAATTCCTTAGAATCTATACATATCTCTTTTAATACAATTCATTGTTTCTATCTATCGACTGGCATTGCTAAATATGCACTGCCTTCAAACAGTTTGGCCACATATCAGAGACAATTTTTAATTTTTGTTAGCATTGTTTATTCAACTTCAAAAACGCATATGTGAATATTAGCTGTTTGTTTTCGAGCTTTCCCATTTCTTCATCGTTGATGATAGTGGTTATGGGTTTAGCTATCCATGATTGGTCTTATTGCAATAATGGGATTGACTTTGCATAACCCATAACCCAAATAATGTGTCGGATACGTCCATTTCTGAAAAAAACCTAGTAATGTTTATGGTTTTCACTGACAGTTTTGGAACAGTTAGCAAGAATTAATATTTTAGACTGTAAGATACATGAGCCCCATTGATTATTAATTAAGAATGACAGAAAGTTTAATTAAATTCACGAATGTAATGCTTTCTTCATATGCATACCACTATACGTGATTGCATAATGCAGCACACATAATCCATTAGTCATCTTTCTCGTTTGTTGCTATAAGTAGCATCACAAGAGTTTCTCTAACCTAATCCCGTGGCACGCCTAAAAATCTGGAATTATTAATGTCAAATCCATATCCTTGATTTGCTTTTGGAGTTTGCTTCTTGAGTGGTTTAACATTTTTGTTTTAAAATATTGCCATTTCAAGTGTCATCTATCATTTTCAATGTGTCCTATTGTTATTTCGCACTTGGTTACTGTTGTGTGATTGATCACTTCCAATACATAGAAACATCATTACACTTCCATCTACCAAAAAATAGTATGAAAGCAATGGAATCAAATGAGAGAGGGTCATGTTCTGCTGAAAGCACACATGCTCCATTGCAAATGCGCCTCCCCACACCCTCTCCCCACCCCGTCATTTTTTCGCTTAGTGGCTTAGTGTTTAGCTTAGTTTGTCATAGGTGTTTGTTAGTTTTGACTTAGCTTGGCAGTAATTCTGGTCTCTTGGTCTCCTTGTAGTTGGGAAGGCTTGTGATATCTTGTCAAGTCCAGGTGAAATTTTGATCAATTTGTGTGAGAAGTGTGAAATATGAAAGGATATGGTTGCAAGAATTGGAAAAGTGTGATACTATGAAAATTTCACTTAGTGTAAAAGGTTGCCAAAATGATGTCAAAGATTGAGAATCAAGGTGTCAAGAGTGTAATTTGTAAAATGCTAAATGAAAATGTTGAGCAGAGATGAAATTTGAACTTTGCTAAGGAGAAATGAAATTCCAAATATAAAAGGGAAACAAGAAGAATTCCAAAAAAAATGAAACATCCTTAGAATTCTAGCTTAAAATCAAGTTTTCCTCCATCATTTCCACCTAAAAGCCAAGTTTCCACTTCCATTTCCACCTAAAACTTGATTTTTCTTAACCATTTTCACCTTAAAGTCGAGTTTCCACTTCCATTTCCACCTAAAACTTGATTTTTCTTATCCATTTTCACCTAAAAGTCAAGTTTCTACTTCCATTTCCACCTAAAACTTGGTTTTCCTTTGCCATTTCCACTTAAAGTCAATTTTCCACTTCCATTTCCACCCAAAATTTGATTTTCCTTCCCCATTTCCAGCTAAAACTCTCAAATCCGCCCAAGGCATTCATTTTCAACTAAAAGGTGAATCTCCCCCTTCCTTGCGTTTGCTTATTTCCACCTAAAACTCTGACTTTCACCCTACTCCTTGTTTCATTTCCACCTAAAACCAGAAATCCTGCCCTAGTGATGCAATACATATTACAAAATAAGCAGGGTTCAACACAGAATCGAGTTGAAACTTAAGAGAAATCAAGTCTTTAAATGGGGGATTCCAAAAAGGAGTTTTCTGAAAATGATGAAGGGCAATGAAATTCCTTGTTGCAGCATAGATTCCAGGGGGAAGAAAATGAAAAAAATTCAATTCCAAAAGAATTTTCTTTGAAGTGTCAATTTCCACCATAAATTTGAAAGTGTGCCCACCTCTTTTGTGGATTTCCACAAAGTCAGAATTTGAGTTCAAGAAACTTGAACATTTCCACCTAAATTCCAAACTTGCAGTCACCCTTGATGCTCATTTCCACCTAAATGATGAAATTACACCTTGAGTATTCACCATTTCCACTTAGAAGTGGAATTGTGCCCTAGAAAAAGGATAGAATTCAAGGTCAAAAACATGCAAAGGAAAAGAAAGAAAATGAGGTTTGAAATTCCAAATGATGAAGGTGAATGAAAATTCAAATCTGAGAAAGGAAAGTGCAAAATGAAGAACAAGGTGAAAAGTTTGAAGTAACAAGGTCGATTTCTACCTTAACCTCCAAATCCATCCTAGAGGGAATATTCCAGTTAAAATGTGGAATTCTGCCCCAAGCATTTTTCACTTCCACCTAAACTTGAAATTTCCACCTAAACTCTGACCTTACATTCCAATCTAAACTTTAGATTTCTAACCTTCCGTTTCCACCTAAACTTGAAATTTCCAACCTTATATTTCCACCAAAGTGTAAAATTTCTGACCTTTTGTTTCCAGCTTGATGTGAATTTCTGAGCTAAGAGGAATCCATTTCCAGCTGAAGCTCAAAATTCTTCCCTAGGAAGAAAAGGTCATTCAAAATGCAACACAATGTCTAAGTCGGGCGGCATTGAAGAAAATTACAAATTCTGAAATTCAACACGAGCACTCATATAAAGGACCAAAAATATCATCATTTAGCGACTCAAGGCAGATTTCCAAACCTAAACCAGAGCTCCAGAAGATCCGAAGTGATTTGCTTCATGCTATTCAAATTTCAAGGCAGATGCAAAGGGAATACAAACAGATTGGAGGTGAGTTAGCTCAGGATCAAAGTGAATTTTCACGTCAAAAGGGAAAATTTCAAATAAAAGAAGTAATTTCCAACATAAGAAATAAAATCAGATTGCAAAAAAATTGTTAAAACATTATTTTGAAGAGTAGTTTGATGATTGACATAACCATCGATAAGTATTAAGTGCGTTATGTTGAATTAACATTTTCCTTATCACAGCTATTAGCATCCCATTTTCTCATTTCCAATTATGATTCAAAATGTTCTCTCTTGTGTGATGCAAGGATTTAGATGATGGCATTCCAAGGATGAAGTGATCAAGTCATGTAAAGGGGCTGACGGAAGAAGATTCAATGATGTGAAAAAGGACAAGGTTCATACAATGCAGGGTAATGATAAAGAAAGACAACAATGCAAATGAGGATCCCAACGCACTAGAGGGGAATCAAATGGTGATTCAAGGAGACAGACTTCACAATATTAACAATGCAATTACAACATGGAGAGTTACTCTACAATGAAAAGCTTGACATTCAAGAGATGACAAGGGAGGACTTGGTAATTCAAGGAGAGAGAGTGACACATTCAAGAAGGCATCAAGGGATTGTTCTACAAGTGAAGGAAGCTACATTATCTTGGATTCCAAGATCAACACAAAGGACTGAACTATTACAAGGAGATCAAGCTTAAGATAACCTCCACGGATTAGAATTCCATAAACGGTGAAGGATGAAAATGAAGAACATTAATGGAGATGAAGCAATTTGGGAATATGAGCTATCGGTATTATTTACAAGTAGAAGACAAGTTTCAAAAGAGTTAATCAAAGCTAGAAATGATGAGTATGAAGATATATCTCTTCTTTGTGATCAATAGAGATTACAAGACATGCATGCTAAGGTGGTGCTTATTCATCTCCATCTAATCAAGTTACTCTGAGTTGACATGTCCAAGTTCGTCCAACTTGGCTCATTCACAATTAGACACATGGAAGGCATTTAATGTAATACTACAATGGATTTTCTCATTGGTTCATCCTTGAAAGAACATGTATTCAACAATTTGCAATTATCTCATTTGATAACATTAAATGTTTGTAAGTAGTGGTTATCACTAACCCTAATTAGGGTTTGTCTAAATTACCATGGTCATTGTTTTCAAATCAATATGGGCCCTTCATTGTATTTTAAAGGTCTATAAAGGCTTGGTCTTTTCATTTGGAAATTGTTAGAAGAAGATTATTCATTAGTTGGTAGAGTAGCAGTAGTAGTGGTAGGAAATAAAAATTATTGCTAAGATTATGTTGAAGTTAATATACAATTTTCATAGAAGGATGGTGGACCTTTGTGTGTTGTATCAACATTTTGCACGGATCTTAATGGAGAAATGCAAAGATGTATGACAAAATCCTTGGTTCATATCACTTGTAGTTTGTTGATGGCAAAGTGCAGTGTATTGTTAGTCTAAGTCCACTTGAGCACAAGTTCGATTGTATATGCACATTTGGATTACACCAATATTTGGTATTTAGATGAATGTTTGCAATATGAAAATCCTTCATTACCTTTGGAGATTGCATCAAGTTGTGTGTAGTTTGTTTTGTAGGTTTGACGAATTTGTTTATCTAAGCATCATCAATTGATCATTTTCCTTAGGATTATATTAGATTTCACTAACTCTTATCTTTTTAAATCTTTATTTGAAGTTTAAGCTGGTTTAGTTCAATTTTCGGTTGCTTTGTGCTAGATTATTCATGCTTTGTATAGAAGATAATTGATTATGTCTAGAAACATTTACACAAGTCCCCATGTGATTACTAGTAATATCAGATAATATTAAATGAGTTATATCCAACACAAAATTGCTAGTTCGCATTGTTACATTGTTTAGCATTTAGTGTTTCCTTGTACTAGAGAGGATAGAATACATAGAATTTTACTCTGTGCATTGGAGTGGTCACAAAACTCAAATCAACAAGGAGACATGGATCAATCAAGTTAAGAGAATTATGATAATGCTATCAGGACTTGCTGTGAAAAATATCTCCTGCTTTTCAAGTTAAGAGAAATCAATAATCATCAAATTTGCAAAGCTCTATAAGAGTGGCCCTGGTAGACAGGAACCATTGGCAGGGCGTAGAGAATATATAAGTGGATATTCATATCTACATTGAATTGTGGATCAACAACTAGTTAAGTTGCTTTGGTCTGGTGTCCTGGCTCTGGATGGTATGAATGGTCAAAAGTGGTTACCTCATTAGAATCGTTACATACTTAAATCAGATGGGACTTAAAACCAATATTGGGCTGCATTTGGAGGGTGCACCTCGTAGTGTCAAACACCCTCAATGTGGTTTCTCCGCAAGGAGTTCATTTTCATGTTTTAGAAAGAGCTGATTGTACCTACTTATCTGATCAATATGGTCATTCTTATGATCTGTGTCATAGATTGGGGCAGTGATTCTGGATGCACAATGTGCCTTGGAGCAACACTCCATTGTTCACTGATGCTGAGCTGCTCTCTTGCCTCAAAAACTCCTTTGATTCCCCTTAAAGTAACCTGCAGATCTGCTGCTTTTTATCCTAATACAGAAGGTTTGCCGCAAAAACTGGCCTGCAAGAATTGAACAATTTGTTGCCCCACTTTTCATCCTGTACCCATTATGAAAAAGTGGAAAATGGTCTTGTGTCTCAATTAGGTTTAGGTATGCCTGAGTCTGTTTCTTTTCCCCAAGTGCAAGGTCTCTCCATCAGGTTTACATCTTCCTTCTTCTCCCGCATTACATAACTGGGTGGGTTCCCCTTGTTGTTGTGAGTTTTGTGGGTAGTATAGGAACCTTCCGATGGAGATTCTTGGGTCATATCACGATCTTCACAAATTCATTTCCAAGAATGAACTTTCTCACAACTTATTATAGTTTGCACATAAAGAAAATGAAGTCTGCGGAAAACCTAGCATTGGCCTCTCCTTGGTGGAATTTCGAACTGCGAGGGTGATTTTCCGCAGAGGTCAACAAAAGAGGTATACAAGCTAAAACAAGGAGGAAATGAGTTGTTTTATGGATAGATTGTTCAGACATTGCAGTATTCTACCTCGGAGTTACTCAGAAATCATCATACTGATTGGAATAGCATCTGGCAGAAAACTCTGAAGTAGCTTCTCCATAGTGGGTTTTTGACCCAAGAAGTTAGTTTTCCGACAAAGGCATTTGTAAGGGAGAAAAGCAAGTGGGTTCCTTTTTCATTTTTGCAGCCCTTTTAAGATTTTTCGAAGCTTAGAGACACATTGACTTAAAGGGCTAAGTGAAAATAAGAACAAAGGCAGAAAAATAGAAGTTGCCTTCTCCTCGGCGGGTTTTCAACCCTTTGAAGCGATTTTCTACATCCATTGAAAAATCACTTCTGCAAACATGTTGGGCTCATAGATCAATCGTAGGATGCTTAAAAAGGATAATGGAAGCCAGTTGATCACATTTGGGAAGGTATCTTGAGCAAAATCTGGCTAGGCGGATTTTTCCCCACGGAGTACTCCATTCTTAATTCTGCGCAACTTGGTGAAAAATGAGAAAGTAAGTCTGTAATAAAGGAAAGTAACTGTTGGGCCAACGGGAACAGTGAAATGACATGTAAAAATCCGTTAGAAACCCCCGCATTTACTAATCTAACGGATTTATCCTTTAATTCACTCATGTGGCGCGGATCTTGAAGATTAACGGGTGGATTGAGATTTCTATATAGAGATGAACATAACGGATTTTCAAACTACCACTTTCTTATTTGAACTGTTATGCTGTTGAATTGAATAGCGATTTCAGAATCCTCACAGCTGCAAAGCTCTACTCTCTGTACTATTTTCAATTTTAAGATTTATAGTTCATCTCTATCTCAGTTAAGATGGCAACAAGATTCACTGGTTTCGTTGGATTGAATGGGATTAAGTTGACATTGCAGAATGTTACAGATACTTCACTCTGCTTCTTTGACATGCAAGATTTCCAAAGAAGGTTGAAAACAGAGCCAATCCACCCAATAACAAAGAAACTCCAAGGAAGCGGGCTAGTGGAAGCAACCAGGTTTCCAGTAGCAATTCAAGCCCCTGAGTTGATCGTTGAATGCATTAACCATTACAATTAGGATATTAAACAAATTATGTTGCCGGATCATATAGTTTTAATCTCAATTGACCGACAAACTGTAGTGAATTGCCTTCAGATTCCAGAGCAGGAAGAATTTTTTGAATTGACCATGGGAGGAGCCATGTCCGAGTTCTTGAAGAAGATGGTGTGGCGGAAGGAAATCATGAGGTCTTGGTTCCAAAAGCCACGAGGACCTAAGAGTAAGGTTCCTAAGACCCTTTTTGGCACTGATCTCAAGCCCGAAATCATGGACATCCTGGTTCTTTTGCATCGGTTGAAAGGTGAGGTAGAAGCACTCAATTTCGTAGAACAATATTTCTTTTTAGTGCAAATCATCTGTTCAGACACACATTATATTGATTGGGCGTATGAGGTGAGTGAACATCTATCCAGAGCTCTCAGTGCTGCAAAGTTCTACAATACCTTCTCCATGTCTTCTTTCCTAATTTATATGTTGGCTTCTTTACAATTGTGGCCGGCCCTTCCCAAAATAGAGGATTTTTCTGATGATGTAAAAAGTTATGAATTTTATCCATGCTTGCAGTTACAGAATAGTTATGCAGAGTATGTCAGGGTTAATGACTCTTTTACAATGAGGATTTGCAGGGAGCTACAAGGATGCTCGGAGAGGAGGTTTAGCCTAGAAGCGATGGCGGCCATCAGTCAGTTTGGTAGCTACTTCATTCAATTCTCATCCTTCTCATATTTGCATCTTGCAGCTTTCGACGGATTTCCTTTGAAGCTGCCCAAATACCCAAGCGACATGATTGTTCTCGTAGAGATCGTAAGACAAGCTATCTAAGTGAATGTGCTGAGCGCCAGTCTAAGGAAGAAGGGATATGAGTTCCCCATGAAGGTCGGGGCTTACAGTTGTGATTCTCGGTCTGATGCTAAAAACATGCTGAAGGCATTCGAGAATAAGTACAAATTGGAGGAATACGAAGTTGTGAGGTCCATGTTCGACCCAAATGGATATGCAAGGGAGGTGCTTCAAATCAGGAGTGTGATCAAACATCTCACCACTCTGGAGGATTATTGGGCAGATTGCAGAGATGAGTTGGAGAGCCGTGATCATGCATTTGGTAGACTCACGGTGGAACAAATAAAGACATATGGCATTGATCTCAATGTAGAAGGATTAGAGGATGATGGTCAAAATATGTATAGCAATACATATCTAACTAAATTAAAGGGAATTCCTATTAGTTCTGAGCCATATGTGGATGTGGAGGAGAGTCTCGATATTTGATGGCAAGGATAATCAAGAGAACTGGGAAATGGGTCGAGTGGACAACCAGAAAGAGCCGAAGTAAGGGTGCAACCACTCAAGCCTCTCCAACAGTTGCAATGCCTACTTCATCTCAGAGTGCTACAGTGGGTGTGACCATAGCTTCCACCCAAGGACCAACTCAACCTGCGGGCAGAGGTGATCAATCCCCAACATGTCATGATGGTTCCTTGCTAGTTATAGGAACCTAGACTGGCATTGAAGAGAAGAAAGTAGAAGAACCAAAGGACAATGCTCCTACTCCAGTACCTTCCCCACATACTACTCCCGTTCCATCTCCTCACACTACCCCTGCTCCTTCTCCACTTACCACTCCAATCCCATCCCCTCATCATAGCCCCGTGCCATCAGCAAGTGCTTCACTTTTGAGACTAGGTGGCTCCCCCATACAAATAGTAGACTTAGGGGATGGAAAAAGTAGCACCAGTGAGTCAGTTGAATCGAGTGAAGAGACGAACAAGATTTCGGAGATTGAGAATGGCCAGGCTTCTTCCAGATTCATCTCAAAGGACTCAAAGAATCCTTTCTCTTCAACTGCTGTAGCCATGACTCTAGTGAAGAAGAAGATGTTCAACATTGAATCACTCGGAACAGCTTCCAAGGTGATAGGAATTGATTCTTGGCTAGAAGATACTTTGGAAAGGAAAAGAAAGAGGAAAGATGAGAGTGTTTCTGCAAAAGACACTGTATCCCTCGCGGTTCATTCCGGGATTGCATTGGCAAAGGTCAAGAAGCAGAAGACTCTGTCCATACTTGGGCAAGATCCAGAAACAGGGCACTTGACAATGGAGATAGCAAAGTCGAATAAAGGAGGGAGAATTGAGGATATGACTCTTGATGATTTTACTTTGCATTCAATCGACCTTGGGGACGCCAGACATGATACAAAGGTTGGCTTGTGGAGATCGAGTAATGAAGTGATAGAAGGACAATTAGAGAGTCTCAAATTGTCAAAGATCAAGATGAAAGTAGAAATAGAAGAATTGAATAAGTTTATTAGGTAGCTAGTCACTCCACTAGCAACTATTTCTGGTATGTCTGTGACTCAGACTCCTAGTGTAGCTGAAGTGCAAGCTCTCATTTCCCAGCTCCAGGAAGATAGGCACTATGGCCAGATCAGTAGAGAGTGGATTGAGAGACTCAAATTAGGAGTTTCTCTCATAGATCAAATTGGAAATGTTATCCTCAGACTAGAAACAGAAAAAGATAACATATTATCTAACAGTAATACTCTGGCCGGAGAAAGAGTCAGGTGTGATGAATGCATCTCCCTTTTAAAGATGATCATCCAGATGAAAGCAAAAGAAGCAGTCGAAGCCAAGATTCTAAAGAAAGGGAATGAACCTTTGTTTGAATGGTTCCAAAGTATGCAGTTCAAGCTAGAAATGATCCAAGAAGCTGAGAAGGGGCTCAAGGAGATAGAGGGTAAAATAAAGAAGACTCAAGATAGAGAATTTGAGCTGATGAGAGGGCTACACACTGACTCTCAAACCAGTGGCCAAGGAAAGGACCTCATTAGAGTGGAAGTGATGAAAAGTAACTTCTCTACTTTTTTGGATAATTTGTCCACAATGGCTTCCAATAGCCAGAATAGAACTACAGAACTCCAGGCACTCAGTGGATGGATACATGTGTCCGTGGAGGAGTTGCTGGATCATTTGAATGCCGTAAAAGAGTTGGCAAGGAAACATGCAAAATGGCTCTTGAGATTTGCCAATATACATTTGCTCAATCATGAGGAGCTGATCCCAATAATGATTGCTGCCAAGTCACATAGAGCGAAAACAGAAAAGGGGAAGAAGTCTAAATAATTCTTGTTATGCCCCCTTTTTGTTTTCTTTTGTAATTTTGTAATATGAAAAACTGGCACCTTGCCATTTGTCACCCTCAGAAGATGAACCGATTAAACTTCCTTTGTAACGGTCATCTCAAGAACTCTATATGTATGAATTGAAAAGATTAATGAAAGGTCAACAAATTTTTGGTGTGAAGTACTTTTTGTTGCAGAGACAATTGAATGGTATTTTATGTCAATTATTTTCTGTTCCAGTTAGTATTGTATTTAGCTCATGTTTTCTCTTTCGTCTGAATTGGAACAAGGGAAGAACAGAGTTTTACCTCCCCTGTTTTGAGGCAACGGATGAATGTGATAAGTATTGTTATAGTTCATTCGACAAAGAGATTCTACTAGTATTTCCAATTTATTAGTCATAGTTTAGATTTGAATTAGCTTAGTTCAGCATCAGTTAATTATGTGGATGGAATTTATACATTCATAAGATGTATGGATGCATGAATCTGTTTTAGTATTGAGAAGTTTTTTTATCTACCTGAGTTGGATTTTATTTAGGTCTAGCTCGGTTATCCCTCTACTGTTCTCGGGTTAAGAACACACCCCAAAGTAGTTTAGGAAGAAAACAAAATTCATTGCAAATCTATTTCAGGGAGCTGTACCTACCAATTCAAAGGAAAGCTAAAATATCCATGAAGAGCTTTCCAACTGTTTGTGAGTAGATATTGTTCTGAATTGGGCATTAAAGAGTAATAACCTCAAAGAACAAATTTGTTTACCAACACAATTCTACATGGGGATAAATAAAAGTCAACAACATATTAAAGGCAATTTGTATACAACACGGGGATAAATAAAAGTCAACAACATATTAAAGGCAATTTTTATACAACACCTTGAGAATGCTAGTTCTACCATTACAAATATGTTCTAGTTTTCCAGTTGTGTTGGAAACCCCCAAAATGAAAAATTGTCTTCTGCTTGTGCTCTTTCACCTTGCAAGACTTCTTAAAACAAGATCCGATTGGTAGCATTAGCATAATGCAAATGTCTATGGATTAGGTTGTGTAGAGATTCTTTTCATCAGTGTTTCAAACCACACTCTAATCTGAAATGTTTATGAAAAAATTCTCTACGCAATCAAATTCAGAATCATTTGCATTATTCACTATGGATTGTGGAAATTTGTTATCATTAACTACTAGAAAATTAAAATTGATTGTTCCCCAAGTTTCTCAATCAACTATCAATTTCTACATACTTAAATAGACTTCAATTTCTACATACTTTAACACACTTGCACCCTAATTTTTATCAATCACTTTAAATGACCTGCCAAGTAATTTTTGCTTCGGCTTATCATCATATCAATAGAGAGGACTGGATTTGTTGCCCATGTACCTTGGCGGAGACGGAAATTGAGACTCACTTCATTTCTTGTTGCCCCATCTTCTATGAGATCAGAGGGAGGTATCACTGCTTGTTCAGAGAGTGTAGATACCTTTCAGCCTTTTTTAAGATACATAGATCAGCGATGCGTTGCACTTTACCTCCGAGAGACCATATAGCTTCACGACCACACTTTGCAGCTCTTATTCCCCTAAAGCTAGGCTTCGGACAGCTTAACACCGCCTTTTTCTTGCCCATGTCTCCTTCTTGGGGCATGAAGCGGCCTCCCATTACTCCAATCTCTAGCCACATCAGATCTATGACACTCTACAGTGGGTTCAATCAGCAACGTCACTCCTTTAGTGGTACTCAGAGAGGACCCGGGATTCTCGGTCGCTTTGGATCGTACCCTTTGGTGTTGGATTTCTTCTCGCTGAGGAAGGACCTGTTACTGAAATTTTGCACAATGTGTGTATGAAGACAAAGAAAGTGTATGAATGCCATTCATTTCACACAAAGAATGTCTTTTGTGTTAATCATCATAAGTTTATACATTTGATATTGAGTTGTTCAACAATTGATGAAATGAGAAAAGTAAATGTAGAATTACATATGCACCTCTCACATAATAAGTTTGTGAGAGTAACCTTAGCCTCTATTGCTAATACTGCCTATTCTATTCTATGCAAATGTAAAGAGCATGGAAATGGAAAATATAATAGGTATGAAAGAGGTTCATAGGTAACCAGTCGTTGCCATTTGAGAATTGACTGGCATCATCATCATCCTGGTTGTGTCATCACTTCAGTTGCCTCGAGTCATGCTCCAGTCTATCAGTTGTGTCCTGTAAGAAAAGAGAGATGAAATAGATTCCAAGGATCTAAGCAATGCTGGTACCTCATTCTCATGCATACATATCCTTTTCTAATGCTCCATTGTACATTTTCATAAAATGAAAGCAATATATCAGCAGGAGATCAGAAATTATATGCTAAATCTGATTTTACATGCAAATGATCATGAATGTCAAAGTACCACTTAGAATAATGAAGCATCAAAAGAACAAAAATGTATGATTTTTGATTTTTTTTGTTTCATTATGCAAGCAAGTGAAAGGAGGTAAAGAGGATGTTACAACAACAATGGTTATATAGATCTTCAAAATAGACAATGGGAAGACCACAACAAAGAAAGAACACAAAGAAAAAATGCAATGTTCACAACTATATTGTATGGCTGCTGGCAGAAATGATAGGTTTTCAAACGGAGGCATTTGTTGAAGTAAATAAACACTATAGTAGAAACCATAGATGGCCATTGCAAATGATATTAAAGAAGTTGTATGTCATGTTCCAGACACAACCTTTGATGGGAATGGATAGGCAAACATTACAACAACACCATATGAGTTTCCTGAGCAGATACATGCAAAAATGGTGCCTCATGAAGGTTTCAAAAACTTTCTTTCCAGCTAGGATCGGAAAATCAAGTGAGGTGCGTTGTATTTATTACAAGGGTGACTATGATTCTTCGAAACTTGCTGAGTTGTCTAGATTGCTTCTTGGGTTTCAAGGCAGAATATATAGTTGGAAGTTAAGTCAAATTTCCAACTCAAATTGAATGCCAACAAATTAGAAATGGCTTTTTGTAAATTTCAAGTAAGCCATAAGGTTCCCTGCATCTACAATGTGTTAAATATTTTAGCCTTATATGAAATTTTGGATATTAAGATTTATAAATGGAAAGTCTGTATTAACATATTTCTGGAGGAATTTGTTTGTGTATCCGAACAAGTGTCTCATATTTTATATCTTGTTTTATTTTGGGTCATGTATAGTTGCTGACAACGATTATCTTCTCCTTTCAGTTATGTATTGCAAAGGGGGTTATCGCATGAAGGCAACCTGATACATTCATGAAATGGTTATCAACGTGTGTGTTTTTGCTCTCCCGTCACCGCTTGTATCTCGTCATCATTCATTCCTCAAGTAATGGTGGAATCGGGAGCAGTTATAATAATCTTCCATATTATCTCACAGCAACCAATCATTTTGATGAGCGATTTCTTGATGAACTTTCTTCAGGTGAACAACATCATAAAATCTGCTCCCTCTTCATACACGGGACGAAAGATATATCAATCACACTCTCTTAGATTTCCGTCCATCATCTTAGTCGTGTTCAAGTTTCATGAAGTTTTGGTACTGTATTTAATTACTCTGATGTGTTCTGTATCATTGATTTTACCTGCCTTGATTAGAGGTGTCTGAAAGGATTGTTTGTTCATGTATTCATAAAGCAGTAAGCTCTGACTTTTTGTAATGAAGTTTTCTACATAAATAAAGGATTCATTTTTGGGGCTGGGTTGTTTCCCTCAGCTTAGAGGGTTTTTCCTAGGATATATAGAGATGTTTGATTTTCAGTTTCTAGTCCAGATTTAGCATGGTATCGGAGCTAGGCTTATGATCTTTAAGGCTGGATTAGATTTCTTCTCTTAATCTTGCTTCTTCATTTCCATCATGGTGCCTGGTTTGAAGGTTGAAGATCGACTGGAAGGAGCATCTAATTTCATTTCTTGGAAATCTAGAATCTTATTAGTTCTTGAGGAAAATGATCTTTCATTTGTAGAATCTGAAGTTCAAGAACCCATTGACCTTGTAGAAAAGACAACTTGGAAGAAGAATACAATTCTGGCCAAGAGGACTATCATTGACTCCATGAAGGATCATTTAGTGCCTACTGTCTCCAAGCTAAAATCTGCCAAGGAGATGTTTGATTCCCTGCATAGCGTGTATGAGATAAATAATACTAGTAGAACTCTGGCACTTCGTATGCAAATTCTTCATATTAAGATGTGTAAAAGCGACTCCATTGTATCTTTCTTCTTGAAGATTTCTGAGTTAAAGGATCATCTGAGTACTATTAGAGAGATTGTCAACGACAAAGAATTGGTTATGCTTGCAATGAATGGTCTCCCTCATTCCTTGGAATCATTCATTCAAGGCATCAACAACATAAGTGATTTACCAACCTTTGAAAGGTTAATAATTGATTTTATCCAAGAGGAATGTCGGCTGGAGGCTAGAGGGAGTTCTTGTAAATCTCACAATGTGAAAGATCAAGTGCTTACTTCTCACACTTCAAGGAAAAGAGGAAGAAAGAGGTATTTCAAAAGGTTTGAAGATAAAAATCCTTCCTCATCTTTTGATTTTAAAAGAAAAAAAAGATTTCTCCAAGATTAAATGCTTTAGGTGTGAAAAATTGGGTCATTTTGCTAAGCATTGCACTGTGAAACTCAATCTTCATAATGTGGCTGTGTCTGGACTTTGATACGAAAGATTCTTCTCCTTCAAAGGATTCTTGTGATCATTCAGAAGGTCTTGTACTTATATCAGCTTTGTCTAGTCATGTACAAGCTGATAGCAATACTTGGTTGATAGATAGTGGTGCTTCTCGTCACATCTCCAGGTTCAAGCAACATATTTCGAATCTGATTGAAACCGACTTTCATCTTCAAGTGATCATTGGTGATGATACTTTCATCTTATTCTGTTAAAGGGGCAGGGAACACCTTCTTAAAATTAAAATCTGGTATTCCTCTTCATCTTAGTGATGTTTTATTTGTTCCTAGTATCAAGAGGAATTTAATTTCCGTTTCAGCATTAGAAGATAAAGGTTTCAATATTGCTTTTTTCTAATGGAAGTGTGGTTGCTTGGAAGAAAGATTCTGATTTCAGTTTGGCTCAAATTATTGGAGAACGTCATGGAAGTCTCTATAAGCTTTCAGCTAATCAAGTTCAAGTTCTAAATCATGTTGCTTCTAATACTAATTTGTTATGGCATAAGAGATTTGGTTATCTCAACTTTAAATCACTTTCATCCTTAGGGAAGTTTGTTGTAGGTCCCCCTCTTCTCAGCCCCTCATGATGGTGTTTGCAAAGGTTGTTCCCTAGGAAAATTTTCAAAGAGTCCCTTTCATTCAAGTGAAAGAATATTTAATTATGTATTAGAGCTGATTCATTTAAATCTGTGTGGACCAATGTCATCAGCTTTCTTAAGTGGTTTTGGTACTATGTCCCTTTATTGATGATTGTTCTTGCAAGACATGGATTTACTTCCTTAAATCCAAAGAGTCTAATGAAGTCCTATCCAAGTTGAAAACCTTTCAGAAAAGAAAATTAAAACTTTTAGATCTGATAATGGAGGTGAATTTATTTCAGATTCTTTTCAATCTTTTTGTGTTGAAGCAGGAATCAAAAGGGAGTTTTGTGTCTCTTACAATCCCCAACAGAATGGGTTTGCTGAAAGAAAAAACAAGACTATTTTTGAGGCTGCTAAAGCAATGATTCATGATCAAAATTTGCAGATTTTTCTTTGGGCAGAGGCCTACAGGACAACTATCTATGTTCAAAATAGAAGTTCTCATCATGTCCATAATAATATGACTCCAGAAGAAGCATACTCCGGCTCTAAACTTGACGTAAGTCATCTAAAAGTTTTTGGTTCATCAATTTATGTTAATATTCCCAAAGATAAAAGATCTAAATTAGATCCTTCAAGTAAAAGGGGAATTTTTGTTGGTTATAGTGAATGTTCAAAAGCTTATAGAATCTATATTTCGGGGCAAAAATCAATTGAGCTAAGTAGAGATGTTTCTTTTGAAGAAAAATTTGATTGTTGCAAATCTGCTGATTCTTCCATTGATATTGATTTGGATGTTTCTTCTGTTATTCAAAATCCTCCTCTTGCTGCTCCTACTTCTTCCAACTTCTCTGAGAGGGAGGATTCTCCCCCTTCCCCTAAGATTCAAGACATCTCTGAAGCTAGTCCAAGTGTTCACATGAATGAAAAGAAGAGACTTTTGTGGGCAAGAAACATTACGCAAGAACATTTCGGGAAAGTAAAAGATGTCAAACATTTGATAATTATTTTGCTTTATTATGTAATCTCATTGATGCTGAGCCTTCTTGTTTTGAATCAACAACAGGTTAGCAGGTTTGGAAGGATGCCATGCTAGAAAAATATGAGTCTATTCTAAAAAATGAAGTTTGGGAGATTTGTTCCTCGTCCTAAAGATAAATCAGTCATCTCCTCTAGGTGGTTGTTCAAGACAAAGCATGCTGCTGATGGGAGTGTGGACAAATTCAAAGCTAGATTTTTAGCCAGAGGTTTCAGTCAAAAGGAAGTTATAGATTATGACGAGATTTTTGCTCCCGTGGCAAGGTACACCTCCATTAGAACCATTATTGCTATTGCTGCAAGTAAAAAATGGAAGCTTCAACATATGGTTGTCAAAACAACCTTTCTCAATGGTTTTATTAATGAAGAGGTTTAGGTAGAGCAGCTTGATGAATTCATTATTCATAACAAAGAAACTCATGTATGCAAACTAAAAAAGGCATTGTATGGCCTTAAACAAGCACGTCGAGCCTGGTATGAGCGCATTGACGGCTATCTCTTGAGTTTGGCTTTCACAAAAAATGAAGGTGATCCAAATATTTATCTCAAAAGGTATAATGACTTTATGTTGATCCTTGTTCTTTATGTTGATGATCTCTTTATTACAGGAGACGATGAAATGATTGTCAAATGCAAAAAGGATTTAACTTCCGAAATTGAGATGAAAGATTTGGGTTTAATGCACTACTTCCTTGGTCTAGAAATTTGGCAACAATCTAATGAGATCATTATCAGTCAAGGTAAATATGCTCTAGACATCCTTAAGAGATTTGGTATGCTTGATTGCAAGCCAAATGTGACTCCTACGGGATCTAATTTGAAGAAACTTCAAGTAGTTTCAGCTGATTCAGAATTAATTGATTGTACTCCTTACAGGCAACTTATTGATTCTCTCATGTATCTAGTCAATACAAGGCTTGATATTTGCTTTGCTGTTAATACTTTGAGTCAGTTTATGAGTGAGACAAGAAAATATCATTTCATTGCAGCTAAACATATTTTGAGATATGTCAGAAGGACCTTACAATATGGATTGAGCTTCTCTTGTTCTAATGATGTACAACTTCATGATTCTCAGATAAGTTTTTGTTTCAGCCTTGGTTCGGCCATTATTGCTTGGTGCAATAGGAAGCAAAGATGTGTAGCTCAAAGCACTGCTTAAGCTGAATATGTGGTAGCTTGCTTGGTAGCTCGAGAAGTTGTTTGGCTTCAAAAACTTCTAAGTGGATTATTTTGAAAATCCTCTGAATCTACTACAATTTTCTGTGATAACCAGAGCTGCATAAAGGTTTCTAAATCCAGTTTTCCATGACAAGTCAAAGCATATAGAAATAAAGTATCATTATTTAAGGCACATGGTACTCCGAAAGGCTGTGGAGCTGAAGTATATCAGCATTGATGATCAAACTGCTGATATTTTCACTAAGCCCCTTTCTAAGGTGAAATTTCATTATTTTAGAGATAAGCTAGGTATGGTAAATCTTAAGACTTAAATGGAACAAAATCTAGTTTTGTAAGATTTATCTATAACCATTTTTGATGTGTGAACTAATAAATATTGTAAGATCAGCTATGACAACTCCTCCACTGTGTGATAGTAAATATCATGTTGAGAGAGTCCATGATATTATCATGTTGAGAAATTCCGTGATGAGAGTTGGATGTTATGTTGAGAGATTCCATGACTATTCACGTTGAGAGAGTCCGTGAGTAAAGGCTTAGTTGTGAGTCTTACAAATTTTTTCATGTTGAGCAATTCCATGATTATTAGTTATGAATAAATTATTTTTCACGTGAACTATTCCATGATTATAAATAATTGGGTTACTGTGTTAAGCTTAGGAATGCATACTCATCTAGTTTCTAAATTTCATATCAACTAAGAGGGAGTGTTAAATATTTTAGTGTTATATGAAATTTTGGATATTACAATTTATAAATGGAAAATCTGTAGCAACATATTTTTTGAGGAATTTGTTTGTGTATCCAAATAGGTGTCTCATATTTATATCTTGTTTTATTCTGGGTCACACATAGTTGCTGGCAACGGTTATCTTCTCCTTTCGGTTACGTATTGCAAAGGGGGTAATTGCATGAAGGCAACCCAATACATTCATGAAACGGTTATCAACATGTGTGTTTTCTCTCTCCCGTCACCGCTTGCATCTCATCATCATTCATTCCTCAAGTAATGATGGAATCGGGAGCAGTTATAATGATCTTCCGTATTATCTCATGACAATCAATCATTTTGATGAGCGATTTCTTGATGAGCTTTCTTCAAGTGAATGGCATCATAAAATCTGCTCCCTCTTCATACGCGGGACAAAAGATATATCAATCACACTCTCTCAAATTTTCGTCTATCATCTCAGTCGTGTTCAAGTTTCATGAAGTTTTGGTACTGTATTTAATTATTGTGATGTGTTTTGTATCATCGATTTTACCTGACTTGATCATAGGTGTCTGAAAGGATTTTTTGTTCATGTATTCATAGAGCAGTAAGCTCTGACTTTTTCTAATGAAGTTTTCTACATAAATAAAGGATTCATTTTTGGGGTTGGGTTGTTTCCCTCATCTCAGAGGGTTTTTCCCAGGATATATGTAGATGTTTGATTTTCAGTTTCTAGTCCAGATTAACACAATGGAAAGCCCAACACACATGAAATGATCTTCATGTTACAAACAACAATGTTTGTATTTGGATATCCAAATTGACAACAGATTAATCATTCAAAGGTTCAAATATTCAAAAGCGTGTTTGGATTTTAGCATTTGTAATGGGGAAATAACAATACTTCAAAGTAAAATGAAAAGTCAACTTATCTTCTTGACAAATATCTAGATCTGCTGACAGTTTTTTGATGTATTCAACAACAAGATTGTGTATCTTTAATGGGAGCATTTTTGTGCCAAGTTATCAGCAAATTGCCAAGTCTAAACCACAATGAGGAGTAATAATAGAAAAGATGATGTGAAAGAACAATTTTCTGTTCGAACCAAGTGAAAAGGAGTATTGGAGGAAAGGGGTTGCAGAGAAGAATAAATACGAGAGTTGGCACTAGAAAGGAACAAACAATTATCACATGGCTCATAACACTTATGCAGAGAGACCCAAAAGAAGAAAGAAGAGAAAAACCCATGTCAATTCGCAATGAGATATTGACCCTACAAAATCAATCATGACAGCATCAAATGAAAATCAAAGGTGGGTTGCAGTATACCTTCAAATGTTTTCTAGAAAACTTCAAAGCTTCAACATTCTGAAAAATCTCATGGAGAAGGAGTTAAAATTGTGACAAAACATCAAAACTAGCAGTGGTGGCTTCGAGAAGTGCACAAGAAAAATTCATCTTCTAGAATAACAATGGCGGCAAGATCAGAATTTCTCAGAAAACCCTTGCCATGAGCCTTTTCTTCTTTCTTATTTTTCTCTTCCAGAAGGATCAAACGAAGAAAATGATGAAGCTTAGGTCATTAAAAGGAGTAGACTCCAAATTTTATTGATACCTATTCATAATACCGAAAATTAGAGGGCTTTTTAACTTAAATAATGAATAATGTTGTTATCAACGAAACTCTATACATTATTTAAGTTAGAAGGGTCTTCATTTTATTTAAGTAAATATTGCAATTATTCTAAAAATGTAATTTAATATTACTTGAGTGATATTGTTATAAATCACCTTGTGATGTTAAAGTCTTAGATGCAATATGGAGTCAAGAGAAGAGGTGGCGAGTTTTATGCCAAATGGAGGTATCTTGGATTAAGTCTTGGTGACAAGGGGTAATGACATTTATTATGAGTTAAAAATCTTCAAGAAGGATAGTGGTGGTAGATCTTTATTGTTAAATTTGAGTTTAGGGGGAAAAGGGTCTTTAGTACTTTTGATGGCTTGTTCATAGAAGTTGAGCTGGTTTGGAGACATAAGGAGGGTATATAGGCTATTAGAGAGAGTTTAGGAAGAACATGAATTAGGAGTTTATCATGATTGTTGAAGGGTTTTTATGAGTTTTCAAGGCATTTTTAGTGTATTTTAAGCCAAGTTTAGAGTTTCCTATGGGTTGGAACAACCTTTTCAAACCAGATATCCTCCTTTCATGGCTTCTGGACCCCATTTTTAGAACCTTTTTTCTAGCATTCGACCACTAGAGGTGGAGTTGGAGTTTGTACTTAAAGAGTTTTGTAACTCATTTGTAAGGGGTTCTTAGTTATGTAGTTTTGGGCTCTTTGTGATTTCTTCTGGATCTTATGAGCATTTGTGCTGTATTATTTTGTAACTCAGTTAATGATATATGTAGAGACCACCTTGAAGACCATTTTTGGATGAGTTTTATCACTTGAGTTGGCCTAGTGGTGGAGAACTTGTACTCTTGAAAGAGAGGTCACAAGTTCAAATCCCACTAGGGGGTAGGGTATGTATGCCTCGTTTGTAGTGCCAAGCGCCTCTCGAAAAAGACTATGAGGTAGTCCCATATCACTGTCACCATACGTAAACCCAAAAACTATGGCATAGTGTCGTGGACTATAAAACCCCCTTTCCTTTTTTTTCCTTTCACCTTCTTGCTAATTATGGAGTTGTGTATTAATTTGATTGGATCAAGCTATAAGTGAAATTCTTCTTTTCCTTCAGTTTTGTCTCACTGACATGCCTATTCTATAAAGAGTAATGTGCAGGTTGTAGATTATGTTACATGAATGCCATAGGTTCATTATGTGAAAGTTATCTTTTCCTTTATTGGGCAAGTACGCGTTTAAACTTTTCTGCAAAATACTAATGTGCATGCATCACAAAGGCAAGCTATGTGAATCTATTATTGATCTTTTGGGTTACAAGTGAGAGTTTATTTGAATGTCATCATTTTGAACTTTAGGTGCAATCATCATAGGTTTAGTTTCATTTTCCATTATCTTTCTATCCCTTTCCCTTAGAAAGTTCATGAGTTTTAGTGAAACGTCTGATAGGAACCAGCCTACAAACCGGAGGTCTCACTTCATTTGCATGTCCCATGTAGAAGTGATTCCCATGTTATACCATAATTACTGAACTCAGTTTAGTACCGGGTGCAAATTTTGGTACTTAACAGGACCCCTAGTCCTTTTCTTGGTAGTTTTCTTTTGCTTTCTTCTTTGCTCTTTCTCGGACACCATTTGGTGCTCCTATTGTTGGTTGTTTCCTTGGTCGTAAGCTTTCGGTCCCTTAGATCCTTTTGGTGGTCTCTTGTTGGACATTAATAAATTTATCTTATGCATCATTATCCCGCTGTTTTACGGGAAAAAACCTTCTGGCTCAAAGGCCTCTTTTCTTTTCTTTTGGTTCACCTCCATAACTTAGTTCAGTACCAGGTGCAAATTTTGGGACTTAACAGGACCCTTAGTACTTTTCTTGGCAGTTTTCTTTTGCTTTCTTCTTTGCTCTTTCTTGGACACCATTTGGTGCTCCTATTGTTGGTTGTTTCCTTGGTTGTAAGCTTTTGGTCCCTTAAACCCTTTTGGTGGTCTCTTGTTGGACATTAATAAATTTATCTTATGCATCATTATCCCTCTGTTTTACGGGAAAAAACCTTCTGGCTCAAAGGCCTCTTTTCTTTTCTTTTGGTTCACTTCCATGAAAGTCTGCTCTTTGGTTTCATCTTTAGTGAAGTTTTGTTTGTTCTCACAAACCAGCCACTTCATTTTCCTGTTTTTTTTTCTTTGATGAGTATCTTCTCTTTTTCTCCCCCTTAGAAAGGAATTTGACACATGATTATTTATTCTTAAATAAGTTAACAATTACAATCTTCCTTCTTTTCCATTGACACCAAATGCAGTTCTTTTCTTTTTAGATATGTATTTTGGTTTGTGATTTTTTTCATCCTTAGTGGCATTTACAACCTCATCAAGCATTACTAAATTTGTGTGAAATACCCTTGTATACATCTTTTAGTCTTCTCTATCCATTTGTAGCATTAAGAGATCCAAATCCTTCTATGTTATACAGATTTCTTTCCCTGGTTTTCACAACAGCTTCTCCAAATATCCTGATGAAATTCCTTCTTGCTTGAGTAATTTCTTTTATATTTTCTTTAACAATTTCTAGTATAATTGCATTGAAAAAAATTCTCTGCACAAACCATCTCTCTTTCAATAATAAGAACCTTTTCTTGTAAACTTCTGATTCTCTTTTTCAAAAGATCCTCCTATCTCCATCCTGTTGCCCTTTTATATAACAATCCAAAAATTATCTCATCTCCATTCCCCAAGTTTGTAATTTCCTCACCTTGTACTATCAGGAAGTTTTCTTCCACTCGTTCTCTTAGTATACTAAGACCATTCAAATTATGACTCCTCCCAAAGTATTTGTGGCTTCTTAAAGCTGGAATACTCTTTTTTTATTAGAGATTCTGGTCAATCTTCCAAGGCTCTCTTGAATCATTAAACCTTCTCTCATTTTACTTGAATAGTGAATGTTATGATCCAGTCATCATATTTCTTTCCTTCTCTTCTCTAAGATCTTGAGCAAATGGATTTGTCAATCAATTGTTTTTCAAGTTATTAATTACCATGTCATGTCTATGGCATAAAATATCTAAACAAATATCAGAAAACCATCTTAACCATAAGACATGGTGATTTTCTGAAAAAATATCCATAAATTACCATGTCAAGACAATAAATCTGCAATGATATAAGCCTTTATGCTGTGATGGCAGGAAGGAACAGATTGTCGAAGAAATCAATGTAATATGCAAGTCCAATAGGGTAGTACACAGTGATTGTCTTCCAGAAATGGCATGATTCAGAAAGAAATATAATATTTAAACAAATGGTGTGCAAATGACTATCCTCCAAAAAAGTGACTTAATCAAAGCTAACAAAAAGTTCAGTTTACGAAGAGATGCGAATCAGCAAGAGTAAGGGATGTATCAAGTGGATGAATGGATATGATATTGCAAGAGAGATGACCCTTCCATCTCAAGGAAGATGTATGTATGTGTCAAGGATTGATATCAACATGAACACACACACACACATATTATATGCAATCAAAAAATGCTTAAATCTAAATATCTATGCATTTATCAATACGATTTTCTGCAATAATTGATCATGTGAAGGGTATTACGAAGTAATTGGTAAATATTTGTTTGTTATTAGCATAGACTGAGAGGTCAATATATACAAAAGAATAAGACAATTTTTCCTTGGGAAACAACTGTAAATAATAGAAACATTCTATTCTAGCTAAAAGAAAGCTAAAGAAAGCTAACAGATAACTACAGACTAACTAATATTAGAAACACTCTAATAGTTACAATAGATTACAAATAGATAACCATTAACTAATAATAGAAGCTTATCTATTATCATAATATTCTCCCTTAATGGTTAATCTATCCACAACACCAAGTTGTTGAGTCTGAATCTCTGGTAAACTGAGGACAAGCTCTTCCCGAGCAAGCTGAGAGAGATAATGCACATTTAAGTGCCCATATCGTTCATGCCAAAGTGTGCTAACAAAAGACCGTTGAACAACTGTAGCTAAATTGCGAGAGTCACCATAATTAGTAAGTCGGAAAAGACCATGATCCTCAAGACCCACTGCAACAATAGACTGAGTTTCCCTATCAGTGATGGTACACTGATGTGAACTGAATGTGACATCCAATTGTGGAGAATGTCGCAACAATTGACTGATTGAGAGTAGATTTAGTTCCATCCTTGGAATGTAGTACACATCGAGGAAAATAAGATTCCTCCTAGTAGACTAAATCTGAATGTTGCCTTTATTGACAACGGTGTACTCTTATCTGCCACCAAAAATAACAAAATCTAAATAAGGCTGGTAGTTAGTAAACTAGTCTCTGCGACGGGTGAAATGACGAGAGGCACATGAATCAATGTACCAGGTAGACGACTTCACATGATCTACAAGTCTTTTAGCCATAAAGGTGTAAGAGGCCGATTCTGTCTACCTTGCATTGTTCGCTTTGGGTTGCGAACTTGATTGCTTAAATTAGGCAACGGAGCGTTTTTGACATTCAACCTTCATGTGACCAAACTTGTGGCAATAGTTGCATTGAATGTTCTTTTTCTTGGAGTTTTTTGAAGCTGGAGCAGAGGACTTCTATTGAGAAGACTGCTAAGACTTGCGTTTATCCTTTTGAAAGGATTTAGCAGCAAAGGCTTGCTCTGTGGAGGTGGAGCTGGAACTGTTACCGAACTATTGTTTCCACCGATCTTGCTGAAACAGAACTGTGTAGAGTGTTGCGTGGATATTTTGCAACCAACAACTTTGTGAAAATCCAGTCGCAAAATAGGTAGACCAGCCACAGCGTATGAGACCAAGTCTCTTCTACGTTAAAGAGAAGGCTCCCCCTTCTCACCGATCCTTGGATCAACTCAAGGTAAGCAAGAAGTTGAGAGATTTTGTAAGGGTGTTACCAATTTTCTTTTCTCTTAACTTTCAGGAAAGAATCCACTTACTCGTGGAGTGAGAAATGGGCAAGGTGAAATCTCTAACTACAACTTCTATCTAATAACTGGAAACGGTGATACCGATAAACCAACACCAACTCAAAGGCTGATTGAAAGAGTATCGGTTTGGCTCTAAATCTTGTTTGTCTAATTTATAAGAAAAATAACTACCATTGGTGCGCAAAGACTTCCAAAAGTAAATGATCTCTATTCTATAAGAAAAACCTCTACCATTGGGGCGCAAAGACTTTTAGAAGTAGAGAAATTCTAACTATTTTTTGTGAATTTGAGATGGTAACACAAGCTATAGTCAAAGCTTCTAGTCTATGTATTACCATAACCGCTCCCAGTCAAAGCTTCGGCTCTGATTGCTTCCTAACTCACTACACTCTATTATTAAACACACAATAATAACATGAATCAAAGATAATAGGCACAAATTACAGTCAAAACTTTTAATTTGCTGTATCACAATTGTTTCCAGTCAAAGCTTTGAATCCAATTGCTTCTTTTATTCACTTTTTTCCCAAATTGGTACTACAAAATCAAAGTTATTCTTGCACAAGTTTGGCAGAGCTTTCTTGCATACAACAAAGATGATTTTTACAATGAGGGGGCACTCCTTTATATAGGCAAAGGAGTCCAGAAAAAGATGGAGGAAAAAGTGGGAGCAACTCAACCAACTTTGACCCGGTCAAACTAACAAGAGAAATTCTTGGGTTACACGTCATAAGGACATGTAAATTGTATTAAATGTAGTTACACATTTTGATGTAAAACATTTATCTTCATCTACAAACTTGGAAACTAAAGAAGGAAGAAGACCAAAGAGAATTAAAACTTTTGATTCTGAATGAATGAATCCTGTATATTGTCGGTAAAGGCCTTGTACTTGATGATGCAATCCTGGATGATAATAGGATCGGGAGTTCTTGTATTTTGTGCCACTGCATTCACCTTGATAATGCATTTTTTGATAGCCTTCAACTCTCTTTGATAAATTGTTTATTATCATTTGAAATCTTGATGTGATCAAGCTTTTGCTTGTTCAAGTTTTCGTGAATTTTCCTTTGTAGATCAGCACAAACCGGAGTCTTTGACACTTTGAAAACCTTCTTGATGGTGTTCGGATGTAAACTCAAAACAATTTTTTATCAACACCTTTAACTTTTTCTTTTTCTTTTTTTTTTGAAGCAAAGTGCTTGGTGCATTCCCACACGAACTCAGGTTCTCAAACAAGCATTGGGAAAATGAAGACCAAATGAATAATTCTTCTTTAATTCGAAGTAGGCCTTCTTTACTAGATGTCTTTCACTCTTTATAGAAATTTTGGCATATCTTGACTTGCTGCAAAATGAAAGTTTCAATGGGATTGAATCCATCATTGGAAGATATGGATTTTGACTATACGAGAATATTGGCAAAATGGATCTCTGAGGAACAATATATTCTGAATATTGATTAGATACTCATGGAACATATGCAATGAATTGGATATGATATGGAAAGTACATGCGGAGGGCTAAAATGGGACTTAGGTAGGATGACATGTAAATGCGTATGGAGGGAAATCGCATGTGGAGAATGAGATGCAGTGTGTGATGACATGGAAAGTGGAATTACATGTAATTGCATATTAAAAGAATGGATGTAATGTGCCTTGGCATGTGATGACGAATATGGAATGAAATGATGCACTTGCAGAAGATGGTGGAATATAGAGTGAAGTGAAACATGCTCAAGTTTTTTGGGGAAAAAATTGCAGTTTCTTCCAAATGAAGAAAAACGAGAAAGCAAGCAAACAAGCAACAAAAACACATACCTTTGGTCTTAAACTCATACATGTCAACAAGCAAGTTGCTATCAAATGCAAATTCAAATTTGGAGTTTGGGAAAAATCCAAGAGTGTGAAAATGAGAGTTTTCATCATACTTAAAAGGTAAAATGCACTTTTCATGGCATATATATGGACAAGTGTCAACTTCAAGCTAAAATATGCATGGAAATAGTAAGATAAGCATGAATTGATGAGCAAGTTCGAAAAAGTCCACTTGGAGATTAAGGAGCCAAAATAGCAAGAATCATAAACTTTGAAGATCAATTCTCCTCCAATTTTGGAATCTCAAACAATAATTTGATTTCTTCCATACTTGCATTCAACAAATATTAATGAGCAATGAATGGTTGAATTTGACGTGAGAATGCCAACAACGTAGTCTCCAAAGGCAATAACATGTATTAAAACTCAAAAACGACCTCTATTGATCCGAGCGCATGGGCTGGAAATGCCATTTTTGAGTTTTTTTAATAAAAATGTGCCCTTTTCATGCAAAAATTTGGGTCACGTTTGCAAAAACGTGACCAAAAAATGCATATGAATTGATCATTTTTGACTTGTGAATGTAAAAACGACTTCTCCAAATGCTAATACATGGATTCAAATGCAAAAATGTGGCTCCAAAATGCATAAAAAGTGGATAAAAAAACCCAATTCTCTGGGCTTTTTTAGTAAAAATGTGATTCAAAGAAGGCGTGAAATGAAGTATTTTTGACATCCAAAGGCAAAAACGTGTTCAATAGTATATATATCAATTAGAACCTTAGAACGACTTGTATTTGAGCCAAAAAGTGATCAAAACTGCCCCAAATCTGAGCGTTTTTCACAAAAGTGTGGCTCAAAAATGCAAAAATCTGTGTCATTTTTGTTTTGAATATGTGAAATCATGACCCCTAAATGCAAGTATATACATTAAAACTCAAAAACGCCCCTCTTGTGATGTATTTCAAGCCATTAAATGGGCAGATCTAAGCATTTTTGATGAAAAACATGTTCTTGGAGGAGAAAAAATCAAGTTTTTTGCCCTTGAATCTTCAATTTTGGGCTCTATGAGGGCATTATTACAATAATAGATAATTGTCTATTATTAGTTAATGATAATCTATTGTATATATCTAGTTAGCTCTAGTTAGCTGTAACTTTTTTAGCTTTCTTTCAGCTAAAATAGAATGTTTCTATTCTTTACAATCGCTTCCTAAGGAAACATCGTTCCATTCTTCTGTAAATAATGAACTCTATTTTTTTCCAATTACTTCGTAATATGGTATCAGAGCAAATACTTCAAATTATTTGCTCAGATTTTTCCAAATAATTTCTACGATTTTTTCTTCAAAACCCGTCATAGGGTTTCTATATTTGAGAAAAAGCCTTCTGTTCAACCCTTGGTTCTCGGCTAGGGTTTCAAGAATGAACATCTGAAAATTGCGACTGGTTTGTTTTGCTAAACCACGACAAATCACGTTTTCCCGTCTGCAAATTGTGACTGCAACTCCTGGCATCAAAATCACGAGCTTCACAAGGTTGTGGTTTTTGTTTTCTTAATGCTGGGAAGTGTTGAGCTGTTGTTTTGCACAATGCTTAAACGATAGGAATCCTTTCAAATTCCTCTCTTGAAAAGCTAATCTAGGATCAACTCCAAGGTTTTGGGCGATTTTGCAACCTACTAAAATCCACTCAGTTGAAGATAAATGTATTTGTTCACAAGGAGGCCTTTGTTGGTTTTGACCAATTTCGGATAAGATGTTCAATCTGCTTGCTGTCTCAAAAAGTAACCATAAAAGAGATATTTTTGGTATTTTTTATTTTATGATGAATGCAATCTAACAATGCAACTATATGAATTCCTAATTTAACCAAGTGTTAGCAAAGCAAATAACAAAAACAAGGTAATGGGAGATGAAAGCAAATAACTTGAAGGGGAAATTCCTAATGGACATAAACCATGGTAACAACACGTCTGTGAGTTATATTGTTGAAAAAGACCGGGTAGGAAACCAATGAAAATAGGAGCAATGCTTCCTCAATTCCATTGATGCAATTGTCGATGGGAACTTAGTAATAACTGAAAGATATTTCACTTCTCATCGAATCACAAGGCCACAGAAAGTGCGCTTATGTGAGACAAGAAGCTATGCATGAACAATGAGGTGATCTTTTCTCCAACTCGGTACGTCAGCAGAATTCCTCAACACCTGACAAACACCAGAATTAAAAGATCGCACAATCAACTCAACTCAACAAAACCATTGGCTCCATTATTATTATGAACAAGAATTCACAAAAATAACACACTCCGGCAAGAATAGCTAAACTCAGAATAAGAGCACCAATAGTATATATTATTGCATAAAAAATAACGGCTTGGAATACATATTACATTCCTGAATTTATAAGTAATCATCTCCTCAATTTGTGTTGAGAATGAGAGATTTCTTAATGCAAATATATGCTTAAACTTAATAAAATATAGCTAATTATATACAAACTGACTCTCTAAATGGTGCTAAGTAGGACTCCAACCTTGTTTTTATCAATTAATGGGTGCAGGAGCCTTTACATGTCTTAAAACAAAGAAATAAGAAGTAGATAAGAAGGAAGTTGCAAGAGGATCTGAGAGTCATTGGAGGCTCTAAAAATAGAAGCTTGATCTTCTCTAGGCATTTCTAAGAGTTGAACTGTCGTTAGAATGTGTTTTCGATGCATGGAAAGCTCTAAATTAGCAAGTGACAGTTAACTGTCTGTGCATTGTTACTTTTTCAAAATTGCTGACGCACCTCTATGAAAAGAGCACCTTGCGCACCTTGTTGGCAGGTTCAAAAAATTCAAAATTTTCCCAAAGTGTCAAAATTGCATTTCTAGCTTCTGGGTTTTTTCCCCCTTTATACTAGAGTGATGTTTGGATTTTTGCTTTTGAATTTCTCTATAAACTTCGTCACTTGGGTAGCATTCAAAAAATCCAAAGCTTCATACTTGTCTTTTACTACAAGCCGATACTTACTAACTTTTGTAGGTGTTGTTGCAAAATCCTCGAGTTTAGTGTCCAACTCCAATATTACCTCTTCAGTTCTGAATGCTTGTCTAATATCTTTTGAAGAAGAAGCATCTTCAGAGGTTTTTCAGAACTGTTGAACAACTGATTGCACTAAAATGAGTTTGGCCTTTGACTCATCTTAAAAAATGTCAAGGCAGGCATCGCTATAATACTTCTCAGCTTCCAAAATCTGCTCTTGTGTTTGATCCTTCAGCTTCTGTATCCCCTCATGTAATTTTTCCATTACTTTATTACTAGCCGCAATTTTCTCTATCCAATCCTCCAATTTATCAAGCTCTTCCGTTGAGTACACCTCCATGAGCGTACGATACCTTTGACCTTTTATTGATTAAAGCGCTTGAAGGTCTTTTCCCCAGGTATGTACCTCATCCATAAGCCCAAAATCCTAGTTCAATATAGATACCAGTTTATCTGCACTAGACTGAATATGGTGTAATAGGTTCAAATTAGCCTGTATAATTTGTACACCTTTGTCCTCAAAATTGTCACGCCATTCTGACATGCGCCCAAAAATGAATCTATTTGTACACTCCCCTTATCTCTCCTCTCTGATGCCACAGCAAGAGTGATCTCTGGATTATCTAGGTCAATGGGGCCCACTACTCTGTGTGAATAGCCTCTCAAGCTCGTTTTGTCCTCTCAGCATTATCAACTCGGACTCATCTTTGTCCACATGCTTGAACACTTCCTTTATACCCGTAGTGATTAATACTTTGGTAGTATCTGCCGTGGGTCTCCCTAATAGAACCTCCTTAATTTGATAGTTTGTAGGGGTCAAGTCCTCAGTGTCAGCATGTGGAGGAGGGATTGCAATATGTGCAAGCAAGTCCTGGTCTTGGTTCTTCATTATGAAGGCCAATGGTCACGCATCACCCATAGGTGGCTTAGGGTTCTTGATAGCTTTGACTAACTCCTCTATTCCCTCGTTTGCAGTTACATTTATCTGCCTCTTTTGTCAGACCATAACCTCCCTCTTCAGCCAAGCAGGTGTAGTGCCCATGGGAGACATATTTGGTTGAAGAGGAGGTTTGCACTACTGGCTACTTTCCCTTATCATTCCTTTCTTGAGTCTTCTCCTTCTGAGAGAGATCTATATTGGGAGTCCTTGTATCTGTTGTAGCCAAAGTCCTTGCCTTTGTGTCTTGAGAAGTTGACTGAGGTTCTTCTGATATCTGTCCCTCCTCTAATACTTCATCGGCCTGCAACTGTTCTGGCTCTTCTTCATCCACTGCTTGTTCCTCCATTTGTATAGCGGAAGGAAGTGGGGTGACTGAGCCTTTGTCCAAGAAAGACAAGTCCTGAAATGGTGGTACGACCCTTGTGGTAGAGGTGGCATTTGGTTCCAATCCTCTTCCAAAGGTTGGTTTGTAGGTGTATCTCGTATCTTATCACCCACCATTTCAGTGCCCACAGGCATAAAATCGAAATTAGAAATGTCAAAGACATCCATTTCTTGCTCCTCCTGTTCTTCAATCCACTGTTGCTACTCATCTTCTGAAGTCATAAACTGAATAGGTTGCCTGGGAATAGATGGTTGCGTTACAATGGAGCTCCTTCACTCTTCTTCCGTAGCCTTGGCTATTCGAGTCCTCTGAATTAAAGGGAGATTATCTTCTTCTTCATTGTCCGCCTCGGAGATGGTTTCAAGCACCTGAGGGATGGGAATAACTTTCTTCTATAACTTCCCTCTTCTTGTCTTTTTCACTGTAGGCTCAACCCTAGCCTTCTTGGCAATTGAAGGGGAGGCTTCTTCCTCTGGACCAACTGGTGGCGCTTCTTGTGCTTCTTCTTCTAGCTTCTGTTCTTGTTCTTGTCCAGGTGAGGTCACTTTTTCAGTATCTTGGGCTTGAGCCGCTTCTTCTTCTTGAGGCTCTTTAGTCTCGGGTTCAGCTTGCTTTGGGGACTCTCTTTTCCTCTTATTCTTCCCTTCATTTGCCCTAAAGTACTCAACATCCCTCTCATGTTGATGTACTGTTTCTGGCCTGACTAGGGATTGAGCAGGGAAAGTTGGTACTATAACTTTTGCACCTTTACCCTTAATTGGGCGTGTTGTGGCTTGAAGCGTAACAACCTGTGGAACTGGGTCAAGGATAAAAGACTTCTTGATCCATTCCCTCGTCAACTGAATTATGTGCCTTACCCTATAATTTATATCCACATTCTCATCTCTATCTATCTCCACATTCATGATTGGCCTATCATAAATTTTGTCACGGTTGTACAATGGGTCCAAGACATCTTGAGTGACTTTCCAAATAACCTTGAGCGTATATTCATTTTTAAGGCCTTTTTTGCCGGATATAGAGTCATCCTACAATAATCCCTTATTTGGATATCATAGTCATCTATTGCATTCATCTAATGGTCTTCTATAGCATCTTCGTGCACAAACTGCTTCCCTGCCAAATGCAGAACTCTGCCAATATTATCAAAATAAGGGGGAGGGGAGTTGTAATCTTCCAAGGGATATTGATCCCACTCAGAATCAAAGGTCATAATATCTTGTTGTTGCTTGGCCTCAAATGCAACTATAGTAATGGACCATACCCATGTCTTCTTATGCTGCTTTCTCACTTTGTCATTTGCAGATGTGAGTTGCCTGGCAATCTCCAATAAGAAAAGCCTATCTGATGGGTATCTCAGGAGTTTCTTCGGAGTCACCACAGTACCAACTACCCTTAGGTAAGTGAATGTTTTGAACTGGAGGTAGTAGGCGCTGATCTCTGTGATCCTTGCTGCTGCCTCAACTGACATCCGTTTAGCATAATCACCCTCTATAAATCAGATGATTGCAAATATAAAAGCATAATTCACTATTTGGTACTCCTTGCTATGATCTGAGAGCTTCTTCTTTACCAACTGAGGACATATCGCATAGGGCTAGGCATTGGCATCTTGTATGCTTCCCTTCTTATACAGTCCTAGGTAGTTAGTTGTCCTTGTTGCCAATAAGTACACCACATATGATGTCATATAAAACTTGGGGTTGGCTTTAACTCCTTCTAGCTATTCATCTAGCTTTTCACTTAGCATTGTGGCCTAATCAATTGGCATTTTGGTTGTTCTGATGGTCTCTATGAAATGGACCATCCAGATATGAAGATGCCTAGCTGCCGGTAGACCCATAACTCTGCTCAAAAGTACAATGGCATATCCGATGCCGTCCTTCATATACCCCCTATTCATGTCCACCTTTTGTTTTATCAATAAAAATTGATAATTGTATGATCTCTATGGCCTTCTTTTCATTCTCCCTATACCATCTTTCTGCTCGATTGTAAGTTATCTTTACTGACCAACTCTAGGCAGATGGAATACTTTCTCAATATTCCTAGGTCTAAGGTCCAAGATTATCTCCCCTATGACACTTTTAAGAACTCTTTCATCAGACACATAGTTTTCAGCCAGAGCCATGATGAGCTCAGAGGACTACACGGATGTGGGATGTGATGCGGCATACACCAACCCTAATCTGATAAGTGTTGACACCATGGCAGACCTCTCTTTAGGCTTATTGTAGATTACGAGGAATGCATTCCAATCTATGTGTCCCAACTTAGTATCTCTGATCTTCGAATGTCCATTCTGAAAACGTGATTTCTTTGGTGCACCTTGAAACTTGAAGACAATGGGTTTTGGAGCAATCTTAATGATGAAGATGCCATTTTATCTGCACAAAATAGAAAGACATTAGTCCAGAGAGCTTAAAATGTAACTCAAAACAAACCCTAATTGAAAAAATAAAACCCATAACACCGAAATAGTGAAAAACCAGCTAAAATTCCCCCCTTAGAGCTCTAGAATGCAAATTAGCATGCCTTGCGCACCTTGGTAAGGTGCGCACATGCTCATGTGTGCACATGCGCAACATGTGCGAAAGGGGGGCGGTCTTCACTTCAGATTAAAATGTGCATAAAGTTGAGCACATGTGCACCATGATGGGGTGCGCATGTGCGCACCTTTATTATCTATGCCTTAGGTTTAGTTCTTGAAAGGTGCGCACATGCACATCTTTCAACTTAGGTTCATTTTGTTAGCTTTTTTATTTTTTTAAGGTTTTTGTGGATACAAAGGTGCGCACATGCACACCTTGAGGAGGTACCTTTGGTGTTATAACACTTGGTTGTTTTGTGCTTGTAGGTTTGGAGGCGCACCTTTGAAGGTACGGAGGTGCGGGATTAGGGAGCGCGTAGAGAACAATGCGGAGAGGGGAGAGGGTCCTCGATTTTTAGAGGCTCGGGGCAGTGCACACCCTTTGGAGGTGCACACCTTCGCATGTGCACAGGTGCGCATCTCCAAAGGAGTAAAGTGTACACTAGTGCACCCTCTAGCACAAAAGACCTATTTCTTAAAAAATTCTCAGTTCTGGCATCTGATTCTTTTTAGTTAGAGGACTAGGGCTGGACCCTGACTCCAGGAGTTTCAAAATGCTCCTAGGCCCTAGACTAGGGGTTTGGGAGACAAAAAATTTACTAGGGGGTCTCCATTTCTAGGAGCAATGGGGCTTGTGTTGTGAAACCACAATAGGATGTGCTCATTTTCGCAAGAGCGGAGGTAATTTTTTGGTTTTTTTTTTCAGTTCGTTTTTGCTGGAGGATGTTGTTTAATACTATGGTGTCGTTTTTGCATACTTCGGCCAGAGCCACTTCTCTTTGCTACAAATCCGACCGTTTTGGCCTGCAAACTCCAATATCTTTTGCAAACCTGAGCTTTTGTGGCCGTCGACTAGTTTTTTTTCGAAACCCTAATTTTTGACCTCAGATTTTTTTTTTGATTACTGATTCTTGGTGGGTTTTTTGAGAGCTCAACTGGGTTATTGTCCATTTTTCCTAGGAGCCTCGATTTCGTGCCTTAAAATTTTGAGCCAGTGGATTCAGAAACCGACAACATATTCCTTCTGGGTTTTTCGAGCTCTCTTCTGTGTCACTCCAATTTTTTTGGGTCTCCCTTTTTTGCCTCGAAGAACATGTCTTCACAAATTTTCACATTTTTTCATTGAAAAAAATGCCATGGCATCTCTAACAAACATTCTGCTCGAGCACAACTCAAAATTCAATGGTCAAAATTATGGCACTTGGAAGTCGCAAATCATTGTAATTTTTGAATATTGGAATACTGATCAACTTGTTTTGGGTATTACAAAGCGTCCGACTGCTGGTCCTGATTAGGATACATGGGATCTGAATAATCGGGAGACAGTGATGCTTCTCAAGTTATCCGTGGCTAATGATCAACTCTCTCAGATTCCATGCCGCAAGACAGCTACCGAGATATGGACACATCTCAAAGGTCTTCATGAGACTTCTAACAAAAGAAGAGCTTTCTTTTTGAAGAACACTCTGGTTTCTATTGTCATGGATGAGCGAACCTCACTCTAGGCACACTTGAATAGGATTCAGGAAATTCGTGATCAGTTACTTCCCATCGGTCGCAAGATGGAGGAAGAGGATATTGTGGTTATCACTCTTCGGAGTTTACCAAAGTCCTATGAGCATTTTATCGAGACTCTCAACATCACATCTTTTGGTGTTGATTTGAAGTTCACTGATCTTTGCACACTTTTGCTTTAACAAGATTGGTGAAAACAACAATTCGGTAGCAACTCCAACTCCATCTCCAGAGAGCAAGCCTTTGTTGCTAAATCCTTTCAAAAGGATAAAGGCAAGTTTCAGTAGTTGTCTTAGCAGAAGTCTTTTGCTCTAGCATCAAATGGCTCTCGAAAGAACATTCAATGCAACTATTGCCACAAGTTTGGACACATGAAAGTTGAATGTCGGAAACGCTTAGCTACACAATCTAAGTAATTAGGTTCGCAGCCCAAAGCGAACAGTGCAGAGCACACTAAGCTGACAGAATCTGCTTGTTATGCCTTCATGGCTAAAAGACTTGCAGATTAAGTGAAGTTGTCTGCCTGGTACATTGATTCAGTTGCCTCTCGTCATTTCACTCACCATAGAGACTGGTTTACTGACTACTAGCCATATTCAGATTGTTATTTTTGGTGGTGGAGAAGAGTACATTATTGTCGGCAAAGGCAACATTCAAATTCAGTTTGTTGGGAGGAATCTCATTTTCCTTGATGTGTACTACATTTTAGGGATGGAACTAAATCTACTCTTAGTCAGTCAGTTGTTGTGACATTCTCCAGAGTTGGATGTCACCTTCGGTTCAAATTAGTGTACTATCACTGATAGGGCAACTCAGTCTATTGGTGCAGTGGGTCATGAGGATCATGGTCTTTTCAAACTTATCGATTCTAGTGATTGTTGGGACTTAGCTATGGCTGTTAGGTAGTCGTCTATTAGCAGACTTTGGCGTCAACGATATGGGCACTTAAATGTGCATTATCTCTCACAGTTTGCTTGGGATGAGCTTGTTCTTGAATTGCCAGAGATTCAGACTCAACAACTTGGAGTTTGTGATGCATGCCAGGCTGGGAAGCAACATTGCACACACCTTTCACTAGTGGCGATTCATGGCGAGCTTCTCAGGTACTTCAGTTTGTTCATGCTGATATCTGCGGTCCTATGGCCACTCCTTGTGTTCTTAGGTCCAGGTATTTTTTGTTGTTTGTTGATGATTTTAGTAGAAAAATGTGGGTGTATTTCCTTAAAAAGAAATTAGATGCATTTCTTGTATTTCAGAAGTTTAAACCTTTAGTTGAAAAAGAGTCAGGGAAATCTATTATTACTCTTAGATCAGACAATGGGCGGGAATTTTGTTCTAATGTTTTCTCTGGCATCTTGGATACTGATGGCATCAAATGCTAGTTAACCACACCCCACACACCACAACAGAACAGTGTAGTTGAATGCCTGAACCGAACAATCACTGAGATGGCTTGATCCATGCTCGAACACAGACATGTTCCAAAGAAGTTTTGGGCAGAAGCAGTCAACATTGCAGTTTATCTTTTGAACCGATCACCCACAGTGGCAGTCAAAGGTAAAACTCCAGAAGGGTCCTGGTTACTCCCAAGACCATAATCAGTCACCTTAAGTTTTTTGGCTCCCTTGCTTTTGTTTGGATTTCTGATGCGTCACGCACCAAGTTGGATGCCAAGAGTTAGAAAATCATGCTTGTTGGATACAGTAGTTTTCACAAAGCCTACCGCTTGATTGATGTTGAGACATCTCGTCTCATCTAGAGTCGTGATGTAGTCTTTGATGAGCAGTGAGGACCTTTCAGACTTGTTTCTCTTGTTCTTGATCCAACAGACCAGCCTATGAAGACTAATGATTTGTGAGTTAGGCTTCCATTATGTTCACCTGATGGTAGGGCTCCATTAGCTCTTGCAGCTCCAGTTATACTAGTGATCCCTTTACAGACATCTCCAACTTCTCCTACAGGATCACCTTGATTTGTAGATGCTTCACCTGAGTTTGATCTTGATTCTTCTGATGAGGAACATGATCACCAAGCATATCTTGATACTAATGTTGGTCCTTCTCCTCTCCAGCCTAAGTGGTGGGCTAAGACACTTGTTGTTCTTCGTGATGATGAGCTCATTGATGGGAGTACTGCTTGGAAAATGAGCAAACCTATAGAGTTCTTTAATTTTTCTCTCATGGCCAACATTCACAGTGTGTTTGAATCTCAAACATACTCTGAGGTTGAAGTAATTGCAGGGTGGGAACAAGCCATGACATTTGAACACCAAAGCCTGCTGAAGAATAACACCTAGGTCCTTTCTGATCTTCCACTAGAGAAGAAACCCAGTGGCTGCAAATGGGTTTACAAAATGAAATACAAATTTGACGGTACTTTGAATAAGTACAAAGCTCGTTTAGTTGTGCTTTTCTCAGCGTCAGGGCATTGATTATGAGGAGACCTTTGCTCCTACTTGCAAAGATGAGCACCATCAGATTAGTCTTAGCCATGGCAACACACTTTGGTTGGAAGGTCCATCAGATGGACACCAAGAGTGCTTTCCTGAATGTGATCTCTATGAAGAGGTCTACATGACACAACCTCCTGGTTTCAAGGTTGTTGGTAAAGACCATCAAGTTCTCAGATTGGTAAAAACTTTCTATGGCTTGAAGTAGGCCCCTTGGGCATGGTACATAAAAATTGATAAGTACCTTAGTGATCAAGGCTTCCAGAGGAGTTCTTCAGACTCAAATTTGTACATCAAGACTGCTGATAGTGACATCATCCTTTTGGTTATTTATATGGATGATTTGATCATCACTGACAGTTCGACATCTTTGATTCAGGGAATCAAACAAAATTTATGCCAGTCTTTTGATATAACTAACCTTGGGCTCATGCATTATTGCCCAGGTGTTGAAGTTTGGCAATAGTCTTTTGATATATTCATCTCTTAGTCCAAATATGTGAGGGCTTTGTTAGCCAAATTTCGTATGCAGGATTGCAAGCCTGCATCTACACCTATGGAGAAAGGTCTCAAGTTATCCGCAAAGTCTGATTCTCCTTCCGTTGATGATACTACATACAAGAAACTAGTAGGCCACCTCATCTACCTCTTTGCTACTAGGCCTAATATCAGCTTCGCCGTCAGCTACATCTCACACTTTATGATAGCTCCTAAGGCTGCTCATTGGATGGCCGCAAAGCATGTGCTTCGCTATGTGAAGTGCACTTCAGATTATGGACTTTTGTACTCTCGAAGTTCTACTCCTAAACTTAGTGGGTTCACAGATTTAGATTGGGTAGGCTCTGTTGATGATAAAAAGTCAACTTCTGGATGTGTTCAGTTTGGGATCCGCTTATTCCCACCCCGCAGAAGAGTTCCTGGTACTCTTGCTAATGAAATGAGGAAGCCCCAATAGGCCACACTCGCTCATCCAACCATAACTGATCTCTTCCAGCTTGACCCCTTGGATCACATTCGATAGCCACGACCAATTGAAGGAGATATCGAGCCACTGCCGGCCCTATTCTATTATTGTTCAGTTAAGAATGAGAGGGACTTTGTACGAAGACCGACTTAGCTTCAAATGTGCCTGCCTAGAGAAGTTATAGTCTAATCGAGGGGCAGGCATATGTTATAGTAGGGCAGATGGCTAGTTCAATCTGGGGAAATAAACCCATCTATCTATGCTGCCCGGGCTTCTAATCATAATGAATCAGTTATTGTCTCGGGCAACCCTGCATACACATGCCCCAACTATTATTAACCCCACCCCACCCCACTATTCTAAGGCCCTATATATCAAATTGTAAGCATGTTACATATAGAATTTGGTAGGCACACCCTACTATTCTATGCCCAATCCTCCCCACTATTTTGATAGGCTATTTGCCTTTAAATTATATGGCAAAAAGGGAGAAATCGAATAGTTCCCTTTGCTACTAGTGTTATTGGTGCTGCTATGTGTACTAATGTTACCCTTGCTTATGCTGCACCTAGCTTTGCTGCTGGATAGACTGGTACTGTGTATTGATCTGGATAATGAAACTAGGCTTTCTATGTACCCTGTTGAACTATCTATAATCGTTGCAGGCTATGCTACTGATGCCCAATATATAGGTAGGGTGGTAATGGTGAGTAAGCTGTTGAAGCTTGAATAGACTCTCCCCTATCCAGGAAAGGTCTAAAAGAAAAGTGCTTATCTAAGCGTTTATCGGTGGCAAGCAGGGGGCTGGGGCTGCCCTATTTGTTCCGTTTTGAAGGTAAGTTGGGATGAAATCTTTCCCCCTTGTTGGCTAGGATCAAGTGATTCGTTAATCACGAAACGACCCATAAAATAGTAGGGAGCACTAATATTCCCTATAGAATTGTAGGCAACCTTGCATTGAATACCGGGAAGCACAATAATCTATTTGGGGAGAGCAACGTTTGACTTGCATGTGTTGAGCATATAGCTAGCATTCGTTCTGAGCCAGGATCAAACTCATTTTTTGAGTATGATTCTTTTCGATATAGTAGGCATTGAATTGACTGAACCACCCTTGCCCCCTGTATTTGTAGTGACATGGACCAGTAAGAAGCAGCAGGCAGTTTCTCTCTCCTCTACAGAGGTCGAATACAGAGGGACTGTAAAGGTAGGATGTGAAGCTGTTTGGCTTCGTTGGATGCTTGGGGACATGCAGATGTCACCAATAGGACCCACTACTTTGTTGGGTAATAATGAAGGCATTATCAAGTTGGCCTGAAATCCAGTTTTCCACGAACGAATCAAGCATGTGGATGTTCACTGTCACTACATACGACAATTGGTTGAAGACGAAACAATAGATTTGCAGTATGTTCCTACCATAGATCAGACTGCAGACATTCTCACCAAGCATCTTGGTCCTGATAAGTTTGTCAAATTCAGAGGACAGCTTTCTGTTATAGATAGATTAACCGTTAAGCGAGGGTATTACAATAATAGATAATTATCTATTATTAGTTAATAGTAATCTATTGTATATATTTAGTTAGCTGTAGCTTTTTTAGCTTTCTTTCAGTTAGAATAGAATGTTTCTATTCTTTATGATAATTTCTTATGGAAACATCGTTCCATTCTTTTGTACATAATGACCTCTCGGTCTCTGTTTATAACAAGCAAATATTTTCCAATTACTGCGTAATAGGCATATGCATGTACTAAATGCAAATCACACCTTTAGGAAGAGATTGCATGTTTTAAAATATGTATAAGATTCTCCCCATTCAAATCACACCTTTTGGATGCAAGTGCATGTTTTAAAAACACGTAATGGAGTCGATAAGAAAAATTGCAGCTTTTGGATGCATATGCACATACTAAAATTTGCTCACAAATGACTCTTAGTACAAAATCACACCTTTTGGGGGTCACTGCATGTTTTAAACACTCAAATATGCATGTCTCACCTTTTGGGAGTCATTGCATATTTTAAAACACATGTAATGACATGTTTTGTGTTTTTATAATTGTCTTTTCATTCAAAATTGTGGTTTCTAGAGGCAATTACATATTTTCATGTAAATGTGCTTGTAGACATGCTATACACAACTTAATTGATGAATTAAGCACACATGTCAATTTAATTTTTTATGAAATATTACTTAAATGGGTTATAAATAATGTTTACACTACATAGATAAATATATAATGTCCAAATATTATTCAAAAAGTAATATTTACTAAAAAGTTTGAATTAAAATTCAAAAATTAAATCAAACTATATAGTTAATATAGTCACTTAAGTGAAAAATTAAAAAGCAACTCAACTTAAAAATATAACATAAAGTGCTCTATAGTTACTTTAAGTGAAAAATTAAAAGGACAAAGTAACTTAAAAACATAATATAAAGTGAATTTATGTTATATTTTACAAAAAGTGAATGTCAACTTCAAAATTTAACATGATATTTTTAATTTGTGCAGTTGCACTTGGATAGTCCACTTTTTGGACACTAAAATGGTCATATGTTTTGATTGCTAACTCGGATTAAGCCCTAAGATAGATTGGATCAAAGGGAAAACTGAAAGCAATAACTTGAGCAAAACCAAAGGACCAAAAGTCAACAAACACACTCAAAAACGAGAAAAAGGATGTTGAAGGCTTCAAAAATCAAGCATAGGCTAAAAGACTTGATGAAAACCAGTAAAAGGATTCATTATATCAATTGGAGTTGATTGGTTGATCAATGTTAGCCAATTAAATAATGACCTAAATTCAGAGAAATGCAAAACTAAGTTGAAAAAGTTTCATACTGTTACCTACATTTTGTGGTGACAAAATGCTAGACAACACAAAGGTCTTTGAACTTTAGATCAACACTAGAAGACGTGGTATTGAGAGTCTTGATAAAATGCTCGTAGGACTTGGATAAACTCTAGAGAGTGATAACCACAATGTCCTCTTCCTCCATCTTGTGACTAATGGCAAGCAATTGATCACGAATTTCTTGAATCCTATTCAAGTGAGCTTGGAGCGATGTTCGCTCATCCATGATAGTAGAAAACAAAGTGTTCTTCAACAAGAAAGCTCTTCTTTTGTCAGAAGTCTCATGAAAATTCTTGAGATGTGCCCATATCTCGACAACTATCTTGCCTGATGGAATTTGACAGCTGATCATCAGCTATGGATAATTTGAGAAGCATCACCGCCTCTCGATTATCAAATCCCATGTAATTGATTAGTACCAGGGGTAGTCTGACATTGTGTAACACCTAGAACAATTTGATCAGTATTCCGATATTCAAAAATTGCTATTATCCACTACTTCCAAGTGCCATAATTCCGACCATTGAATTTTGAATTGCTCTCGAGTAGAATATTAGTCAAAGATGCCATAGTTCGTTTTTCAATGAAAAAGTGTCAAAATCTATGAAAGCATGTCCTTCGAGGCAAAAAAATGGAAGAGCCAAAAAATTTGAAGGGGTGCTCAGAAGAGAGCTCAAAAAACCCAGAAATAATATGCTATCAGTTTTTGAATCTGGTGGCTCAAAAATTGAGGCACAAAAATTGAGGCACCCAAAAAAACAGACAACCTAGTTGAGATTTCAAAAAAACCACCAAGAATCATCAAGAAATTGTAATTTTTTTGATCTGGTACAAAAAATTAGGATTTTGAACAAAAAAGGTCCTGCTACAAAAAAAACCACAAAAATGCTAGAAATGTGCAGAAAAAAGACGACAGTCGTAGAAAAATGGCTGTAAGAAGCACATATCAGAAGGGGTGCTCAGAAGAGAGCTCAAAAAACCTAGAAATAATATGCTATCAGTTTTTGAATCTGGTGGCTCAAAAATTGAGGCACCCAGAAAAACAGACAACCTAGTTGAGATTTCAAAAAAACCACCAAGAATCATCAAGAAATTGTAATTTTTTTGATTTGGTACAAAAAATTAGGATTTTGAACAAAAATGGTCCTGCTACAAAAAAAACCACAAAAATGCTAGAAATATGCAGAAAAAAAAGACGACAGTCGTAGAAAAATGGCTGTAAGAAGCATATATCATAGAAAATAATTTTGAAAAATATTGCTCTGATAATTTTGAACAAGAAATTATAATATTTTTTGAAAAAATTCAAAGAATTGACTTTGATACCATATTACGAAGTAATTGGTAAATATTTGCTTGTTATTAACAGAGACCTAGAGGTCAATATATACAAAAGAATAAAACGATTTTTCCTTAGGAAACGATCGTAAAGAATAGAAACATTCTATTCTAGCTAAAAGAAAGCTAAAATATAGTTGCAGATTGACTAATATTAGAAACATTCTAATATTTACAATAGATAACCATTAACTAATAATAAAAACTTATCTATTATCGTAATAAAGGGAAGGAAGGGACTAGGAGGGAAATGGCGAAAGATCCCTCCCTAGGTATACCACCTCATTAAGATGGTTAAGGACCATTAGGCCAAAGAGGACAAGATCTTGCTCGTGCGCTTGGGGTTGAGGGTTATTGTAAGGCCACCCTATTGCAGCCTCCCTTACCAACACCATATTGATCAATTGTTGAAGTGAATGAGAGGGGGTCCTCAATAAGAGGTAAAGAGGTTGACATAATGGAAGAGAATGGAATATAGAACTTGCTAGGTAGACCACCTCATAAGAATGGTCAAGGACTATATGATACCAAAGAGGACAAGGTCCTGTTCTTTGTCCTAGGGTAGAGGATAAATTGGGAACCTCATCATGTCTTCCATTACAACTTTGTTATGGTTGAACTCCCATATAATCATTTAGATTTGTTGTATAAATATATATATATATATATATATATATTTCTTAACCTCAGAAATGGATGTATCTCATGAATTATAGCTACTTTATTATCTAATTTGGTTGCAGGGTCCCTAAACAGACTTATCTCATCTTATTCTTACTAAGGAGTATATCTCTAACTCTACTATGCTCTTTTATTTTGTTTGGATCTGTGAATTAAGGCCAAAGTACAAGGTCATCCAAGAAAGCACATTGCATACAACCATCTCTGCTTTTTTATTATCTTTCTTTTGCTCTTCCATCTCTATTTCTTCTTTTATTATCTGCTGAAGCTCCCATGACGGAATTTTCTTTTTCTGAAGGTATGTCCTCACTCTTTCCGTAATTTTTTCAATCACCTTACTGCTAACTGCAATTACTGCAGAAACTTTTATTCTTGGATGCCAGTTTGATGTAGTGCACGCCATTCTGGCTTCCAATTAGTTTGGGATATAACCATGCCTTCAAATTCTGATGCAGAGCATCTTGGTCCATACATGGTCCCGCTCGCTTCTAATTTTGTGTGTTTTCAAGTTACTTCCTCAAGTCATATCTCTTGAGACTTGATGACTTCAGGACTCTGTGTGATATAATGCCAAGCTAGACTTCTCTATGAACTTCTCACTGTGTTTTAGTTCCACTTAGGAATCATGTTTCTCATCTCTTGCACTGCATAAAATGTTCTTATATTCTGGAGAAGTCATGGAGCAGTAATTCTTTTGGCAGACAGCTACTTGCTGGGTGTGGGTTTTAAACTCGCTGCTATTTCTGGGAATTATTCCTAGTAGTGGCAGTTGGTGGCAGCTACATTAGAGCAGGCTTCTGGAAGTCACGTGCCTGGCACAGCAATTACACTTTGGCTTCCAGCTGGTATTTACCTCCCTGTCCTTGCTGGCAGCTATGTCTGCTAGGCACTATTTTAATACCTCCATCTTAATGATGGCAGTTCCATCTTTCTAGCATCGGTGATCCTTTTTGGTGGCTGCTTCATCAGGCACATCATTCTTACAGCCGTTAGATGCTGATAGTTTCATACTACTGGTCAGTTCTTCTATTTCTGGCTGTGGTGTTATTTTATCTAGTCCTATGTTCTGACTGGCATTGACAGTCACTACTTCCTAGGCACCTGGTATTTTATTTATTTGTTTTTCTTTAAGAGAGAGAGGCCGAGGTAAAACAAGAGAGTAATTCATGAGGGGGTAGTGGAAGATAGGGAGAACTAAGTCTTATCCTTGCAAGTAATTGTAACACTCCTTGGTTGGGTTGTTCACCTAAACCATGATTAGTGAATGTTCTAAATGATGGTAGAAAAATGTAGTCAGCTATCCTATCTGCATTATATTTCTGAATGCTCTTATATCATTTAAAAGGAGGACATAGGAGGGTTTTGCTGGTTGACTAACATACAGGCCTGTTGTGTTTTTGTATACTTAATAGTGAGGGTGTAAAGTCCTTGTTGCTGAACTGTCAGTCCAAGAGGCAAGGATTTAGCTTAATTCTGATTAACAAGTACTGTTACTGTTCCCATAATGCATGTTTGTCATAATTGTGTATGTGTTGCTATTAGATTATCTGCCCTTCACTGGGTTCCTGAACCTTGCCGGCATCAAATTCTTAAGTCAAGTCTTGCCAGAACACCTATTTATAAGCCCATCCTCTCAATGATAGGCAAGATACCTGCAACTTTGATCATAAACACATACACAAAAGTGCAACAATAGATTTCAGAACTCAGAGATTGAAATTAAAAAAGAATGAGATAGGGCATGCTCATGAAGATTAATAAAAATCTCCGTATTGCATAAAGGATTAAGTTCCAAACAAGAATAATTTTTTCATTTAAAATTTAAAACATATGACTAATTGTTCACTGAGCAGCACTTGCTCTTCGCATACAGACTTCCTACACCAGCATGCCCCCAGTTTCCTGAACAAAACAAAACGAATTCCCCTCTAAAATTTCTATATTGGCAAGTGAAGTGGCATACATTTTCAGCAAAGTTGCTCCCAGAATTTCAGCAGAGTCGCCTGCCAAATGGATGTATTATTTTTTAATCTTCTTGTTAATCCTCACCTGTCATTGTAAGTCAGTTGATTGAATTTTTATGTTTACAATTCATTATCATCTTCCTGGTGTAAGTTGTTGCAGCAAGTTTTCATGGCAGTTTGTTATGCCAAGGTTGGAATATAATGTCAGAAAGCAGATAGGGGGAAAGATTGGGTAGAGAGAAAGGCAAAAATTAGAACTAAGTTCTTTGGGGAGAATGTATTCTTCGACTCAATAATAAGAATCAACATATTTGTTTTTCATTTGTATACATTCTGCCGGTCATGATACTGCATGTTCTTCTTAATGATCTCTTATCAGCTCTTTTTTTTAATTTGTTGGATATTGCTTTCCAGATTTGATTGCATCTAATATTCAATTGGTTTTCTTTGAATCTATTTTATTGAGGGGCTTATTGTTTCATGTCAAAGAAAACATCTTGCAATGGGGTAGATTGATAGTTACAAGTAATGAGAAAGCTGTAGAATTTGTCCATGTGTGATATGGTTGCAAGTATTAGAATATTGTAATGTTTCTTTAATGGTCATCTTAGTTAGTCTTTAGTTTATTAGGTAGTTTCCATTTCCATTGTTAGTTCATGATTGTTTCTTTTAGAAACATCGTCTTTGTAAATCTATATGAGGAGCTTTCATCTCCTTTGTTTAATACCACTACAACGGCATCGATTTACCATAACAACAAGAAGAGTACGAGAGAGGCACTGCTTCATCTGTGAAGTCACTCAACTCATTTGGGCTTGCTTCATCACTTTTAAGATATGCAAATGCTCATTGATATTTCTTTTTCCTTTTCTTTGGTTACTCTATTATCATTTGTTGTAGATCGTCTAATGTTATCTTGTTAATTTGTTTAGAAAATTCTTGTTTGAGACCCACCCTCATACACTTTATTATTGTACCAATTTCTGAAGGCTAATTCTTTGGCGTCCTTTCTCTGCCATTTGCAATATCTCAAGTGCACCAAATTGACATATCTGGGTCCTGTCGACATAATCTCTAAACAGCACTGTAAACACAAAAATTAAAGCTTGCAAATTACTCACTGGGGATAACTTACTGTGACAGAGCCAGAAGTAATTAGGCCTTCTTGACAAAGGTCAAAAGGGTGGATTATGAAAACTGGCATTACATTCAGAGTGCAACATATCATGTATACACTAAACAAAACTACCATAGACATTACAAATTTTAAGTACACAATGCTAGTTCTTATCTATGTTACCCTATGTTTTGGGGATGGGGGCAGTAGGGAGCCATTCTTTGACGGTCAAACGGGGACGGCAATTAAAAAATAGGATTTTTTTTTTTTTAAATATAGATTTTTCTGATATTCATATAATAGAATCATAAGACAATCATCATATGCATCATAGAACATTAAAATGTGATATTGGAGTTGAATTGATATTTTTTGTTATACTCGTTGACAAAAGTAACAATGACAAAATTGTAAACTACTACATACGACATATAATATAAAAATTACATTGAAATACCAAAAGGCTCTAATTTCAAGTTTGAACTACAAAATGATAAATATGTAGAAATATTAATATGCAGTTGTTCCTTATCAGCCTCTCCTAAAGCTTCATCAAAATGGAAGTTTGAATCCCTAGTACTATGAGAGGCTGTTTCACATGATGGAATCCCAAGCAATGCATTCACATATGTCTACTCCTCATCAGTCTGTGTAATATCTTCCAGATCAACATCCCAATTTGTGGCTGGAGTTTGATAATGCTCAGTTGTCTGTCAATTTTGAAGTTGCAAGGCAATATGCACAACCACTAGCTTCTCCAAACGTCTAGAGGTGTGCCTATTCCTCTTGACTGAATGGATGAAGCTATATGTAAACCTATTCCTTTTTGCTACATAGGAACTAGCAACTTGTGAAAGAAGACAACTGTTATGCAATGTGCATCATTAACTTTGGTGTATCCTTGCAATGCCATGTCCACCATCCGATGGGGTTGGATTGAGCTACTGCAGATCTATCCACCCTTTTCTCTGCTCTACTAAATGTTGGGCCACGAAGACTGGCAAAGTTTGGCCTCTGTGATCTAAGTTTGGTAGGCTCCTCTTCAATATACATTTTGGCAAGGACCCTCATCAGGCCTTCTTTCACCTCTTCATCATAAGATGGAGGCACTCTCCCAGGTCTAGCTACACGCCATTTGGGATTTAGAGTGTAGGTAGTCATTTGAAGTGGAGTGTTCATAATGTCCCACCTCCATGTCACAATGGGCCTAGTGTGCTCCTAATAAAATACCAATAGGGTCGCTGTTATGAATTGCTTGCCTCCTTTCTCCTGAAATGTTCCATAAATCTCCCCAAAGCTAGGAGAGTCTGTATCAAAATGTCTTGCAACCCACACGACAATTGAGATAATGGAGCAAATATATTGGCAAAGAATGAAAATAATTTAGTAAATTGACAGGTTGGAAACAAACTCATGAATCTAATACTGAATTCTGCAAGTTATTAGTTAACAATGAAATCAGATAAATAAAACTAAAAATCGACATTGCTTAACTTACCTCATTGTGGACCACCAATCACCATTGAAGATTTTTTGTTTGACAAAATTTCCTTCAGCTGTGTTTTCCTTTGATCATCTACCATATTTTGAACTAACCACCATTGATTGTAGCTCATCTATCCCAATTTGAACTGACCACTATTTGATTGCGGTGACTCTTGCACCTCAATCGTCCTCTCCAACAAAATAAAGTAGCTAGCATGTGTAGTATCCACAAGTTTGAGGAATTCCTTCCTTGAAAAAAATCAAAACTAAACAAGTGATGTGGGATGATTGCAAATAAACATCTAGATGGCTCTACACCATTTCCTTCACCCAATATATTTTTCCAGTGTCTTTCAATGCATTCATCTATAGGAAACATTGACAAAGTTATTGCGATGCCTATTGTGAGGTTTTCACACCATCACCCCATTACAAATGTGAACCCCTTCTTTTTGCTTTAGCAGTAGAAGTAGTTGTCTTAGGTGGGTGGTAACAAATTTCAAGTTTCCAAACCAAGGATGTAATTTTGAGCAATTGTAGCTTGGTGGGAAGTCAAGTCTATCAGGGATGTAAGCGAAAAGTTGGGTTAAGCTAGTCAGGGAGATGGAGTTGAAATCAAGTGGTTTTTGATGAAATGAATTAAAACCTTTTGGAAATCCTTGTCCCAGCTTCAACCTTAGAAAGTGTGGATAGGTTGTGGGAAGTTAGAATATTGAAGGCATGTTGAATCCTGAAATTTTGGAATTTCTTGAAAACTCCTCAAATCAAGAATCTTTATTATAACTTCTATGAAACTAAAACCTATCTCAAACTTCTTGACAGTATTTATATAAATATAACTTAAAGTTTAGGAAATGTAACTTATATTGAAATGTTATATTTATATAAACTCTCTCGCCTCCTAAGCTGAAATTTGACTTTGGATGAAGAGAGTAGGAGATGGCAAAATTCCTTTGACTTTAGGAATTCCACCCTAAGTTTTCCTCTAGTTCTTACTTAAATGTTATATTTATATAAATCCACTCGCCTCCTGAGCTGAGTGTGACTAAGTTTGGATGAAGAGGGTAGGTGATGGCAGAATTCCTCTGACTCTAGGATTTCTAACCCCCAAGTTTTCCTCTAGTTCTGAAACCTCCACCCTCATAAAAGATCAAAATCTTGATGTAGCCTTAGTCCTTGAGTTTGTGGAAGTGGAGAAAGGAAGATCAAAAGGTTAAGGTGATGAAAGTTTGAAGACTTGAAGATGAGGAAGTTTTGAACATCATGAATTCTGGTCAGAATTCCTCTAATTAGACAAATTCCACCCTAAAAATCTCTTTCCCAAAATTTCACCCAGCCCAAAGACCTAGATTTTGAGAAGAATGGAAGTGCCTATGTGAGGGAGGTAAGTATCAATAATCAAAATGATGAAATGGCAATTTAGGAGAGAATGGTTATGGAAGAAGGTTTTGTGTATATTAAAGTTGTTGTGAGGTTTTCACACCATCCTTCCAAAATTTTGGGGACCCCCCTTTTTTTAATCTCCTTGGCAAAATTTTGGATTGCCCAAAATTTTGAGTTTTGAAAATTGTCACGCCTTGGCACCTTCAGGACAGATATGGGAGGCTTAGCTTATTTTCACCTAGTTTTCTTAACTTGATTTTCCAGAGCTATCAATTTTATCCCTAGGCCACATAATTTGCTAAGTTAACTTCAACTTGGCAGGATAAAGTTGTGAATTTTGTACTTAGATGTTTTCTTTTGAAAATTTGGTTTTAACTCTGTAAATTTGGATAATTCTCAAAAGAGAAATTTTAATTAGACTTAAGTTTTTGGAAAATCTCAAATTTTTCTTTGGTGAAATTTTTTTAATTTTGTTGAAATGAGGAAAAGTGCAAAAAATCGATTTTTGGTTCTAAATGCAATTTTAATTTTTTAATTTTTAGCTTGGCAAAATTGATTTGGTAGAAAATTGCAAAAATTGACTTTAATTGGATTAATTTGCCTTGAAAACTTTTAAGTTTTTAATGAATTTAGTAATTTAATATTGAAAAAATGGCTTTTGGTTAGCCAAAATCCAAATTTAATGACGTATTAATTACGATACCCTCATTAAATAGAAATATTTAACACCCTCAAGGCCATTTAATTTCGTTTTGCAATTGGATGCTAATTGGTAAATTTAAAAGTGCATTTTTCTTTTGGCAAAATTAATTTTTTTGAGCTAAGTATTTAATTGTGGGCCTTAACTTGAATTTAATTTTTGTTTTTTGTTTTCTCCTAGACCATGTAGGCCAGCTTTATGGAGAAAGAAAATTGGCTATAAAAGGAGTCTCCTCCCCATCTCATTTTCGCAAATCATTTCTTCCTCTCCATGTGGGCGAATTTTGTGGAGGAGCAGAGTTTTTCCAGACTTGGGCAAAATTTGTGGGAGCCGAAATTTGTGGAAGATACAATTCTAATTTTTTCAAGAGGCTGCGATTTTTTGCCCTAGGTTGGGTAATTTTATTTGGAGATGAATTGCATGGTAAATTCCTGATTTGCAAGGGATTTGAACTACTTGAAAGTCATATCCTAGGTTCCGAAAAGTTGTTGTAAGTTTATCGGTTAAGGTGAATTTTCATCATCTAGAGTTGCAAGGAGTGCTGAGTTGACATCCATCTTTCGTTCTAGTCTAAGGATTGCTCTGCTTGGTTCTTCTTGCCTTTTGGTCCACCACTCTACCATCCCGTAATAGGGTGACGAGCATGGAGGATGATAGTGCAAGTAAGAATCCCAAGCGGGCGAACACTAAGAAAGACAAAGAGGATATGACGCCCAATACTTCCTCCTTCTCGAAAATGAAGTGAATAACTGACACCAATATCTGTACAGTGGACATGATACGGATAAGGGACAGACTGAAGGAAGGACAATCCCCCTTGGCTATAGGTAGAGGTAATTTCAAATCATTTAGAGTTGCAAGGGGTCCTTAAGCTAACATCCATCTTTCGTTCTAGTCTAAGGATTGCTCCGCTTGGTTCTTCTTGCCTTTTGGTCCACCACTCTACCATCCTGTAATAGGGCGACGAGCATGGAGGATGATAGTGCAAGTAAGAATCCCAAGCGGGCAAACACTAAGAAAGACAAAGAGGATATGATGCCCAAAACTCCCTTCTTCTCGAAAATGAGGCGAATAACCAATACCAATGGCGGTATAGTAAAAGGATATACAAATGGCAGTTGCACATCATGGCCTAGGCATTGACACTTCCACTGTGATCATGATGAGCGACAACGACATAGCCCTTGGTTTTGAAGATATCAGAGAAGAAGATGTCAGCAAGATAGATTTTGGATCGAAATTGGAGGAGTTGGGAAAGGTTGCCATCAGGAAAAAGCATTTGGGCACCCTTTCCTCTCTCAGCGCTTTTATTGGATTTGCAAAGGAATATGAGAAGGATCATGAAAAAATACTACAAGCAGCGAACAGCGTGGCAAAGACAGCGGAACTCAAGACGAAGCACACACCTTGTCCTCTTATGGAAGAAGTTAATGAAAGGCTAGCTAAGTTCATTGCCTTAGCTAAGAAAATGAAAGAAAAGGGAAGATTTATATTAGAAGATTATTTGATGTAAGCCCAAGTGGCAATTTTCCTTTCTTCTAGAATAGGAAAAGTGTCTATTTTTGATTGGCCACCATTTTGGTGCCTTCTCATTGGTTGCTACTTTTTGCACTTTTTTCATTGGTCCATTGATGAGGTGGCAGCTTCTCATTGGCCAATGGGGTGGCAAACCTAATTAGGGTTTTGAGGATCCAATCTGGACCGTTGATCTCGTTTTGATCTCCTCCGTCTGTTGTATTTTTGACCCCTATAAAAGGCCATTTGCTCTCATTTGTAAAGTGTCGGAGAAATTGTTGCGAAAATAATACCAAAATTGCTCTCTTTTTCATTGTTGCGATTGGCATGTTGATCGAGAAGATTGGGTGTTATTGCATGTTTTCTACTTCCACTTAGATTTTCTTTCAAGTTGTTTTAAGTTGGTTGCATTTGAAGTTGTTTAAGTGAAGTTAAAGTAGATGGATAGTTGTATGGTAGCATTGGTAAATGTTTGATAGGGATCAATACTAGGCCACTAGCATCCTAGCGGCTGGTTGGGAAGCTTTGTGTGGTAAGCTAGTTTATTGTTCCTTTGAATCATTGCACCTGTGGAAGTGAGGCCGCTGGTCAGCTCTTATTAGGTTCGATCCTCGTTCATTTGCTAACCTTCCATTCATAGGAGTAGGAGTAGAATAGTGAGTAGTTGGGTAGTCAAAGCTTAGAGAGGGAAGTTAGAAGGAGTAGGTCAAGCATTAGAACACATCCATTCACCTTCCACAACCATCGCTTTCTCATCAACATTATCCTTGACAGACACATTCTCCATCATCGCCACCATCAACATTATCTGCCTCCACACATTTCACAAACCGAGTCACCATCACCTTCATTCCACCAAAGTCCAAGTCATCCTTGAATGAATAGTGTAAGGCCGCCTACGTGATTACTAGTAAATCACATCGATAAAACTGAGCGAGTATCCAACAGTGTAAGGAACATTGGAGTTATACTCATGTCTCATGAGCATTAACTTTTCAAGAGAGGAGTTGTATGTTTGATATCATGTATCGAATATTCAAATCCTAATATGTTATGTAAGTGATACAAAACTCGCATCAACAAAAGTTAGGTCACAATTCGTCTGATTAGAGGAATTTTGCCTTAAAATCGCTCTCTTTAGAAACTCCGCCCCACCAACTACCTAAGTTGGATGAAGATTAAAATGCCTAAGTGAAGGAAAGTTGAGATTAGAAATCAAGATGATGAAATGGGGGGGATTCAAGAGCATTTTTTGAGACAAATCCAGTGCATAAGGTCTGGTTAGAATTCTGCCAATCGAAATTACTAAACTGTAGGATTCTGTGCTTGTGAACTTTGGGCTTCTTCTACAGCAGCGATCATCCAAATAGAAAAGAAATTGATAACAAAGGTAAGAGTTGAGGGATTTAAAATGGTGGAATTCCATTGATTAGAGAAATTCCCCCCTTGAGATTCCTCAAAACATGAAAACTCTGCCCTTGCAATGAGAGAAAATGTTAGCTGAGAATTTGGCGACCAGGTGCTGCAAGAGCAAAATAGATGAAGTGATCAAATGATGATAGTGGAGTGAGTTTGGGATTGAAAGAGGAGGTTGAATGGAACCAACTTTGGTGGAATTTCTCCCATCTTTTAGGAATTCTGCCCATGAATTCCTCAAAAGTTAAAATCTTCACCTCCCTTTAGCATTATTGGATCTGATCAACAAATGGCAAAATTGAGGAACATTGAAGTCTTGGGGGAGAATTAAAAAAATTGACTCATAGGAAACAAAAGAAGGCTAAGAGATTCTTGGCAGAATTCCTCTGATTAGAGGAATTCTGCCCAAGATTTCCCTCCAATAAAAGGGGCGAGTTTTGAATTTAATTTAATTTTTTCTTCCCTTTGTTGAAGTTGTCTTTGGAGGCATAAAAGATTTGAATAAATGATTTTAATTGGTCAATCAAAGGTAGGTCAACCTCCTAGGAAGACATGCCCCTTAGCCACATGAAGCGCCTGTATAAGGAAGTAAAAATGCATTTCATTTTGTATCAAATTCAAAGCGACTTGCTCTGCTCCGTCAGTAGCGATTTCATCTTAATTTAGCAGCAAGCTCACCTAATTTGGCAATGCATTCACTCTAGGAAGGCGGTGATATTTTTATAGAAAGAGCAGGGAGTTGCAGCCTTGATTAACAGTGAGCTACATCCGTCATAGGCAATGTCTTTTTTATGAGCAATGAGTCAGTGAATCGTTTCAGATTGGTGATCGACATAAGGGCAACAGTTTCAACATATTTAAAATCTGAAAAGCATTTGTATTGGGCGAAAGAGCAGATTGCTCTAAAAAATCAGAGATGAGATAGTGAAAGGAATGAAATCTTGATTTTGTTTCTCAAGACTTAATTCTCCTAGATTCCAAGTTATGAGATCAAACCTGAAAATCAGGTCTTGCTGAATGATTTCATTTCATGAAATTTTCTAGATCTATTTATTTTGCTTATTTGTCACTTCTTGGATTGAAAGTTTTCCTTCTTATTTTGGAAGGTTGATTTCAAGGAAGGAGGCTTGGAAGGACGGAGAGGATGACAAGGTGATGACCAGGAGTTCAAAGGCTTGAAGTGGATGTTTCAATTTCGAGTGAGAAGGAAGTTCATATCAAGGTCATTAAAGTGCAATTCATTTCAAGATAGCAAGGTATCTAAGAAGGAACATGAACCAAAGAAGAAAATTTTTCATCAACTTGAGTTTCCTCTAGAAATCAAAGTTTTCTTTGAAGGAATCCAACCACATGAAGGACTTAATCACTTCAAGATGAGTTAAAAGAGACATCATGTTTACAATTGCAAGAAAAGTCAAGTCATGACAATGAGATAGTTTCTGTAATATCCTCCACATAATGAAATCTTATATTAAATCATAAGTGACCTTATTTTTAATTAATTAAAACAATATGTATATAGTAACTAATTGATAATTAGATAAATAAATTGATCAATCAATATCAAAATCTCATAAAGTAATTAAATAAATATTAATATTGAAAAATAGAATACCCAAATATACCCAAATATAATTTTCAATATAGATATTGTAAGTAATACATAATCTTTAGAGAAATAAGCATTGATAAAGAAATAATTCCCAACAAATAAATTAATTCTTAAAATCATTATTATTAAAATCTGAATCATATGCAGGGTTTGCGCAATACCTTACGACCCTTTTGAATGAAAAGTGAGGCGATATATACAAACTACGAGTTTGCATTGAATACCACCTACCAATGGGCAAATACCTTAATCAATAAAAAAAAATGAGGGAGACCCCCCTTATCCCGAGATGGGCAAAAAGGAGCAAATGAAAATGCCATATTCAAAAAAATATAAACTAATAAAGGGTGCCACTTTATGGATCTGACCCCTTCATCCATGGAAATGAACTATAAAATTAACCACCTTTCCTTCCAACGAATATTCCATATGGACACCTACCCAGATTGGTTTTCAAGGCTTTCCTCCTTTTTTAAAATAAAATATATTATTAATAATATCTCCGACATTGTTTAGAGGTAGAAATCAATATAATGAAGTCTACTCCAAAGATATATTTTGACATCTATAAACTATTAATTGAGAAGAATCTAATTGACATGGATACTTATTAAAGGATAATTTCCAATATCATAACAATAAGTGTAATGATATCAAGAAAAGATGACTTAACATCCATCTAATAAATCTTGAAATTTTTGTTAGCTACGTAAGCCAAAAACATTCTAACTACCTCCAATCTAGCAACAGGTGCAAAAGTGTCCTCAAACTCAATTCCTTCTTGTTGTGAATAACCTTTGCATACTAACTTTGCTTTGTTTCTCACTAATTCCCAAGTTTTGTTCATTTCTATTTGCTCAACTTCTTTCATAGCTTTTATCCAAAAATCATCTTTACAAGCTTCATCAACACTTAAGGTTCAACTTTTGATATTAAACATAATTCTTCACTTACCTTGTTTCTTGTCATAACTCCTTTGTTTACACTCTCAATGATTTGGTTCACAACGTGAATCTTTGCAATGTTCCTATTAGGTGTTCCGTGCTCAATTCTGATTTTTGCTCTTGGTTTTGATTTAGGTTCAGTTCTTGGTTCTTCTCTCTGTTCTTCGCTTTGTAACTCAGTTTGCAAATCAATGTCAGTTTCATAAAACAATTCCTTCTCAACATTTTGATTGTTAGTCCTTTGAACGGTCTCTCCATCAGAATCATAATCAAGTTTTTTCTCTTGAATTCTAAACTTTTTATCAACTCTCACATTAGCACTCTCAATAATAGTCTTCAATCTATAATTAAAACATCTATATGCTTTACTTTTCAATGAATATCCAAGAAACATTCTTCATTACTTCTAGAATGAAATTTCCCAATATCATCATCCCTTTTATTATAGCACTCACCTCCAAAGATTCTAAACTATTTCGTAGTAGGTTAGGTGTATGTCCAAACCAAAGTTCATAAGATGTCTTACCAGTGCCTTGTCTAATCTGCACTCTATTCATTTTGTATACTGCGGTGTTCACTGCTTCTCTCCAAAAGATATTTGATACATTATTCTTAAACATCATTGCTCTAGCTGTTTTAGTTACTGATTTGTTCCTTCTTTCTGCTATCCCATCATGCTGTGGTGTCTTAGGAGCTGAAAGTTGTCTCTTTATACCATTATCCTCACAAAATATGTCAAATTCATTTGAAATAAATTCTCCTCCTCTATTTGATCTCAAACATTTAATCTTCAAACTATATTCATTCTCAACTCTACCTCTAAATATCTTGAATTTCTCAAAAGCTTCATAATTCTCTCTAAGAAATGTTACCCACATCATCCTAGTAAAATCATCAATAAGAAGCATAAAGCACCTTTCATCATGAAATGCTCTTGTTCTTGTAGGACCACTTAAGTTTGTGTGCACAATCTCCAACTTTGCTATAGTAGTAAATATTTTGTTTGGAAATGAACTTTTCTTCTGCTTTGCCATCACACATTCTTTGCAAATTATGTTAGAAGATTTCAGAATCTTGGAAAAATCTCTAATTGCAAGTGTTGTACTTATCTTCATAATGTTGTTGAAGTTATAGGAAAAAATCTTTTATGCCATAACCAACTATCATCCACTTTAGCAACCAAATATGTCATTTCAGTAGGATTTAACTGGAAAACATTACCTTTAGTTCTTGTAACTGTACTAATCAGTTTGCCATCTTTTATGATGCAAGTCTTCTTTGTAAATTGCAATTGATATCCCTTGTCAACAAGTTGTCCAACACTCAAAAGATTATGTTGTAATCCATCCACAAAGTAAACATCCTCAGTGTTAGACTTTCCATCAAGAGTAACAAACCCTTTTCCTTAAATCTGACATGGTGCATTAGTTTCAACTCTAACTATTCCACCATTATAACTATTGAATTCAACAAACTTGTTCATATCTCTAGTCATATGATGAGAACATCCACTATCTATAATCCAATCTGACCTTTTTCTTTTTCAACATGTGATACTGAGGCTTTTTCTTCCATACTTCTTTTCTTAGGACTTTCTTCCTTAATAGCAACAAATCCCATCTCATCATCTTCATCATCACTATTATCTAGAAAATTTACCATCTTAAAATCAAGTCCATCATCTTCATTAACAAAGAAGCAATCTTTTGGAATTCTAGACTTGTAAGGCTTCCTAGGCTTTATCTTCGTTTCTCTTCTAGGACATTTAGATGAATAATGACCAAGTTTTTTTTACATGTCCAACAAACAAGTTTTTTCTTATCTTTTGGTTCTCTCTTCATAAGCGATACAAGTCCTTCATCAATCTTCTTGTCTTCTTCTTGTTTTATTGTCAATTCTCTAGCATAGTCTCCGCTTGTACTCACACTCCTTGTAACTGTAGGCCTATCTCTCTGTACATTGAAAGCAATTTCAACTCTAGGTAATCCTACATTCTGTTTCACCCATAATTCAGATGCCTGCAAATTGTCAAGAAGAGTATCTCTAGAAAAAATTAGGTGTGCAAGGAATAACTTCTTCAATCATTTGTGCCTTCTAATGACTTCTAATCAAGGTTACCAGGAGACTGGGGTACTTGGAGACCTTGGAGACCTTGGAGACTGGTATTAGTACTGGTACGACTAATTTTCAAAAATAGGAGACGGGGGTACTTAGAGACGTTAATTGTTGTTTAATAAAGAAATAATTATACATCATTGACAAGTCTTTCTAGAAGCAATTAAGCAAATTGATTGGAAAACTATAGTGGCTATCATTATAATTACTAACATATATGATATAAGTAATAACAATTTTTTAAGGGGTGATGATAGAGGATAAGATTTAGGAGTTTTATGATGCCTTATGCTCAATATTTTTGGTGGGAGACATCAATTGTTGGTTGGGGGACTTTGGAGATGGCAACCAAAACCTTTTGCATCCAAACATTTTTGGGGACGTCTCCGGTACCTAGAGACGTGTCTCCGGTACTGGGGGTCTCCGAGACACGTCTCCAGGTGTAGGAGACGGGTCTCCTAGTAACCATGCTTCTAATGATAAGCAGGTGTCAAAGTTTTCAGAATCTCCCACACAATCTTATCTTCTATTTTAGTTCCTCCACAACTTCAAATTCCTCTAGCAATCTCAGATATCCTACTAAAATAGCCTCTTATAGTTTCACCTTCTTGCATTTTAGCACTTTAAAACATACATATCCAAATCTGTAATCTTGACTTCTTTGCATATTCATCACCTTCAAACATATTTCATGTGCAAGTTTTAAAGATTTTACCTCTGCATATTCAGATTTTGAAAGAGCTGACAATAGTGCTTCTTTAGCAAGCATATTTTGCATGAATAGATCTTTAGCATCTTGTTCGTACAAATCAAGCTTGTCTTCATCTATTACATCCTTTTGCTTGAGTGCAAACAACCAAAATTCTAGACCCATGCACATCAAGTGAGTCTTCACCTTTTCCTTCCAACTGTCATAAATTATTCATCAAACTTTGTACTTACTTTCCTGAAATAAGAAGCCACGGATCTCCTTAAGTTAGACTTTTCCTTCAAGGACCGGATGCTCTAATAGCAAATATTTAGAAAGTAAAGTCCACCAAGATAACTGAGAGTGGGGTAGGGTAGGTGGGGGTGGATCAGTTATGTGCTTAAAAAAACTTTTAATAACTTTATCAAATCTGAAATATGTGATCAAGAGATGCAACAACCATAGAAAGATAACCATGCACAATAACATTAGATTTGTTTAACTAGGGAAACTCATCAGAGGGAAAACCCTAGTGGGAATGATGCCCACAAGATATACTAATATAGAAGTTCCTTGCGAAAGGATAGACTTTGTTAGGAGCCAATGAAATGCATTTAGTACATATCAGTCCCTGTTAGTAGGCTTTGAAACCCTGTTAGGAGATTCCAACCCTATTAGGAGCCGTGCCAACCCTGTTAGTAGTTGAAAGAAAGACAACTGAACCCACTATTCAAATTGCTTCAAGATTGTCTTCACTAACAACTTTCTGGATAACATATCCAAGTAAATGAACTAACTAAACAACAACTCCTTTCCCAATATAGTTCCTTTGAAGTTTACAGTACATCCCCAACAATAATCTTTGCTCCGATCTTACACAATTCTAATCCAAAGTTCGCATAACATATGATCTTACTGATTACAAAACATTCGCACAGAATACTCAACCACAAGAAAAGTATCCTTCCTTTATACCAAGTCTTAAAATAAGAATTGCGTCGGCCTTGAGGCTTTCTCAATTTACAATGAATGGTATAGGACCACATTAAGATATTACTTTTACACATTACATTACGAATAACACTTCCCATAATGATAATAACAATAGTTGGCCTCCTAAGAACAACACGCTAAACAATCTTCACTGAATGAAATCTAATTTTGCCACATTAATCAAAGCATCTTGAACATGTCTTCTACCATAATCCAATTGCGGTGAATGATGTTCAACCTCACCGAAAAGATACAACAAAATTACCAGTACTCGCTTTATAGAAACTTACTTTGAGAACAGTCTGCACAAAAACTTTTGTAACTCATGCAAATTTGCATATCTCTTTCTATGAACATAGACACAATATCAAACATGTTCTTGAATTCTCTGCTAAGTGTGCATAACATAACTCTCTGACCACGAATCTTGCCGAATGAATCTTCCTCTACAACTCTGGTTGAACTATACATAAAACTGATATGTTGGCATCAATGACAAACATAGTCATGAATGCAACACATAAGAACTTAATCTTCTCTCTGACATACTGACAATCTCCCCCATACAACATCAAGAATTCATGCTAACAAGGCTCGAGTAAATTTCAATCAATGGTTGTATCCCATTAGAGGGTGGGGTTCAGCGTTCCGTAAATCTTTGTGAAATGGACTTGGACCTATAAACTTTGAGGGAACACCTATTGAGGATTGGTGTCTAAGCAACTTGGTTACATCTAAAGTCTCCTTCATAAACCTAAAGATAATCTCTAACAATATCATTCTCTAAAGAAGTATAGTGTTACCAAGGAGGGGCTTGTATAAATCAAATCTTTGGATCTTACCCCAATAGAGGGTGGGGGTCAGCGTCTTGTAAATCTTTGTGAAATGGGCTTGGCCTTTTAAACTTTAAGCGAGTCCATAGATGGTGTCTAGGCAATGTTGATAATTACTATAACTTTCAATTGTAAATCCAAATAATATAATCTTTTGATTACTAAAATATCTAATATGAATATTTGGATTGATTAACTAATCATTTATAATAATAGACCCTAAAAGGGGACATTATAGTTTCCAAGAAAAAAGATGGAGAAAATTTGAGAAGATGAAGCAATTTGGGAATATGACTTGATCAATTTGAGGATTGATCAAAACTTGGATAGTGTCGTCTTCCTACCTGAGGCAAGAGAAGAATTGATCACGTCTACAAATGAGGATGTTGAGGTAGCATCTAGTTGTCTTTGTACCAATTATAAGATTCTAGGTCCACATGTTTCAATCATATTATGCCAAGTGTACAATTTCCTCATTGGCTTTCAAAATCTTTGTAATTTTCTTATTGGTCCACAAGGTGGCGCCTTCATTTAATTGATTGATAAGAGGAAAACCCTAATTAGGGTTTCTAGGGATTGATCTCGACCCTTGACCTTGAATTGATTTCGGCTCTTCATTGTAATTGAACATCTATAAAAGGCTAAGGTCTCCTCATATGTATAGTATATTAAGATAATATCTTATATTTCCAATAATAGTCTACTACTTGTCTGTAGTCCGTCTTTCAGTCTAGATAGGAATTTTTTCTATCCTGTCTCTTTTGTCTTCAGTCCAGATAGGAATGTTTCCTATCCTGTCTCTAGTTTTGTTTCTAATTCTGTCTTCAGTCTACGTTGTTAAAAGAAACAACGTCCTTGTAATTCTTTATAAGGAACACATTTGTTTCTCTGTTAATCAATCAATCATCCGAAAATCCGTTAATCTACCAATTCTTGAATCTTGTAACATGGTATCAGAGACAATACTTGATTTATAATTTCATTCGAAATTATTTGCTCAAATTTTTTGAATTTTGGCTAGGGTTTCTGTTCAGTTAGCAAATTCCATTTTTCGAGTTTTCAAGGGCAGTATTGTTCTGCAAATAGCGGATAGTTCCCTTCTGGCATTTTCTTTTCTCTTGGAGACTCACGACTCTGCATTTAGTAAATATTCGTGTCTTCCACGGGTCGATGCCTTGAATTCATGTCAGAATCCGAAACGCCAAGATATTGCCGCCGGAAGTAGTATCTGTATTTTGCAGAAGTTGATCGGCGGCAAGATCACGAGCTGATGGCATTGGCCGAACGCGAACAAGACTTAAACTGGACTGAAGGGTTTGCGTTTTTTCTTAGCAAGTCTGCCACTGCGAAATTCGATTTTTTCCCTTCAAACGCAGTAAAAACGTGTTCAATCCGTTTTTTTTATATATCCTGGTTTGGGTAGTCATTTAGTACAAATCCACTTTCTCAAATCCGCCCTTATCTGCGTGGATCTGCCTATCACAAATCCGCTTGTTCCAAAATCCGCCTATATCCGCCATTTTTCCTGCAAATCGGACCTTCAAAAGTTGCCAACTAGGGTTTTGCTCGAAACCCTAGTTTTTTGACTTCCAAATTTTTTTTTGTTTGCAGATTCGTGGTGGGTTTTTCAAGATCTCATCTGGGTCTTCGTCAGAATTTTCTGGGTACCTCGTTTTCTGTGCCTCGATTTTCAAGTCGGCGGATTTACATTGCGACTGTAGATTCCTTCTGGGTTTTCTGTCTACTCTTCTGGGCACTTGTCATTTTTTTTGGGTCAGCCTCAACATTGCCTTGAACTTTGTGCAAATGGCATCTTTGACTAATCTGATGTTGGAGGGCAGTCTACGATTCAATGGCCACAATTATAATCACTAGAAGCAGCGCATGTTGACAATCTTCAAATATTGTTGTTTGGATGAGCTTGTTCTGGGCACAAAGACTCGTTTGATCTCTGACCAAGCAGAATAGGACAAGTTTGATGATCGCAATCGAGAGGTTGTTATGCTTCTTAAGCTCTTTGTTATCGATGATCAACTACCACAGATTCCTTCAGGCAAGTTAGCTGCAGAAATATGGAAATATCTGAAGGAGCTACATGAAACATTTGACAAAAGTCGAGCATTCTTTTTGAAGAATTAGTTGTTCTTCATTATGATGGATGAACGTATGTCCTTACAAGAGCATCTGACAAAGATTAAGGACATCCGTGATCAATTCGAAGCTATTGGTCGGAAAATGGAGGAAGAGGATATGGTAGTCATCACTCTGAAAAGTCTACCATCGTCATATGAGCACTTCATAGAAACACTTAATATTACGTCAACTAATGTTGATCTGAAGTTTCCAGAATTATGCACCAAACTTCTGCAGCAGGATCGTTGGAAACAACAGTTTGGCAGCAGTGCTTCTACAGCCTCCTCAGAGCAGGCATTTGCTGCAAGATCCTTTCAATCGAACATCAACAACCATCAGTCTTCTCAGCCTTCCCAGCATCAACCTTCTGCTCAATCCTTGGATGGCTCTACGAAGCAAAATTTGTAGTGTAATTACTGTCACAAGTTCGGCCATATGAAGTTCGAGTGCCGGAAATGTTTGGCTGCCCAAGCAAGGCAAAATGCTTCCCAGCCAACAACACAAGTTGTCGAGCTTCCTAAACAAGGCGAAGTTGCATTTTTTGCCATTTGAGTCTATTTCTGTTTTTTTTTGGGTTTGTTGATTTTCTCCTCAAAAATCATTTCATGTTGTTTGTAATACGCAAGGTTGCGTGAGATTCTGGGTTTTATCGTTTTTTCCACAAAAACGAAGTTTTGTAATTGCACCCTATTTTGAGTCATAGCACTCTTCTGGCAAAGCTTCTTAGTTTCAGCATTCTGTAGATCCAGGGAGGGTCTCAGTTATCACAGAATGTTCCGACATCCGTATGTTGACCATTAAGGGAGGGTATTAAGATAATATCTTATACTTTCTATAATAGTCAACTACTTGTCTGTAGTCCTTCTTTCAGTCTAGATAGGAATGTTTCCTATCTTTTCTCTTTTGTCTTCAGTCCAGATAGGAATGTTTCCTATCCTATCTCTAGTTTTGTTTCTAATTCCGTCTTCAGCCTACGTTGTTTCTTTTAGAAACAACGTCCTTGTAATTCTTTATAAGGAACACATTTGTTCCTCTGTTAATCAATCAATCATCCGAAAATTTGTTAATCTGCCAATTCTTGAATCTTGTAACGTAGTAGAAGGTTAGATTATAGTAGGCTAAGGGAGGAACTTGATCAAGTTGTTTCTATAATGCCGACAAAGTGAGGTTAGATTATAGTAGGCTAAGGGAGGAACTTGATCAAATTGTTTCTATAATGCCGACAAAGTGAGGTTAGATTATAGTAGGCTAAGGGAGGAACTTGATCAAATTGTTTCTATAATGCCGACAAAGTGATTGATAATTCATTGTTGATTTTCATGGTGGATTACTTATTGTTTCTTTAAAGGGTTGTATGGTTTCCTTAATCCTCACTTGGAGTAGATCACATTTCATGTTGAAGTAGTTTAAGATGGATGAAAGAAATCGTAAATGTTTACTTGCTTGACTTGAATATCCTATTGCTGATTGTAGGAGTGCCTTGCGTGATGAGCTAGTTATTTCAAATTACTTTACTTAAATTGATATTTAATCTTTAGTTTGGATCCATATGACAAGATTTAAAAGGAGATATTAATTTGAAAATTATTTGAGTATTCCTTGAAAGCTTGCACCAAGTGGTGGAGTCGGTGATAACGCTACATCTAGTAGAGTCCAGTTTCATCCATACTTTCTTCTGTTTATAGATAGGAGTAGAATTAGAAGTTAACTTGAGAGTTCAAGAGTTGTGTGGTCAAAACTATATTTTCTTTGCAAATTGTGAAGTTAAATCTTTAGAAGTGCAAGTAATCAATATTTATTGATTGAAGAGCACAAGTCCCCTAAGTAATTACCAAAAAATCACATTATTTCACTAAGCGAGTATCCACAATTGAAGGGAACCTTGAAGTCATTTCATGATCGTACTTTGCAAGCTAAGCATGAGAAGTGACCTTATTCAAGAGAGGATTGAGTATTTAGTGTTTTACGTCAAAACATTGAAAGTAGGATTATGTATGTTGTAGTGGAACAAAACTCACATCTCCAGTGCCTCCTTCCTAACTTGTCACAAAATTTGCCTTAAACTCACAATCACAACAGATTAGGGTTAGGGTTATATCCTACCAATTAAAGCCTTTTCGGTAATGTGATCTTGGATTTTGATCCAACGATCATAACATGCAAATGTGTATGTATTGATGTATGCATAAAAAATATTAGGTTTAGTCAAGTCATATTATGTTTATAGAGTATAAACATGGGGAAATAGACATGATGGGTTTGCTAAAGCCATTTCTACACCAAGCCTTAGAGTGAATGTCTAACATAACCATCTTGTTTGGTGGCTTGTACTTGCTTTCCCCAACTATGTCTAGTCTCCCTACAAATAGTTGCCATCTTGCGGAGTGGGGAGGAGGTTGTAAGGGGTTATTTGATGCTATAACTGCCCTCTTCGCCCTAGGTTGTGATGGTCCTTCTAGGATGGCCTACTTCCAAGCCCACTCACTGCCCTTCTCTTACCTCGGGCCCTTTCTCTCACAAGTTGGATCTTAGACAATGTATATACTATTCTCGATCATAGAGGCATGCACTTAAGCATTAATCCCACACACAAAGATGCATTTATGTAACAACCCGTTTTCTCGGGTCTTAATTAACAACTAACATACTCAAAGAAATACAGATATACTTCATTTTCATAGGAAGACAGTTAAATCAATTTCGTTCATATGGAAGAGATTGACGGTTAAAATCAATTAATCAAAATTTCTTAACTAAGAACTTAAAACACCATCAATGAATTTACTATAGAAATTGAAATCCACATACCATGGAATTTGATATCAAAATCAAACTAGGGATGCTTCTGCAACCACCCAGGTTAGTCCACCAATACTGATATAATAATATCATATGACGACTATCATTTAATACCACTATATAAAATTAGGGCATCACAAACCATTGTATCAATTAGGGCTTCGATTACCATTGGATCATTTAGGGCTTCAGATACCATTGTATCACTTAGGGCTTCAATTACCACTGGATCATTTAGGGCATCGGATACCATTGTATCAATTAGGGCTTCAGATACCACTGAATCATTCCTTTCCTTTCGATTGCTTAACTGTTATGTATGCGATTGGGATTTTGATTGGAACTTGGCCTCCTGTTGTCCTCTAATCAGTATTCTTGCTCAACTTAGTGCACCACCCGCTAGTGATTATAATGTGATCCAGATATTTGCAGGGTCCAGCGGAAGTGAGGAATAATGGCGATGACTGGGTGTAGCAGATTGAATATGTAGTAAACGTAGTAGAAGAACGGTGAGACGGCCTGAAACAATCCAACTCTTATCACGACTTGGAAAGTATGAACTTGGCTTATTTGCAGGGTCCAGCGGAAGTGAGGAATAATGGCGATGACTGGGTGTAGCAGACTGAATATGTAGTAAACATAGTAGAAGAACGGTGAGACGGCCTGAAACAATCCAACTCTTATCACGACTTGGAAAGTATGAACTTGGCTTGGAATGTAAAATAAGATACGCAATAGGAAAAAAATGAGGATGATATCTGAGGTCTTTGTACAACTTCTCTTAAAGAACTAGCCATGGCTTCTTGGCTTCTATTAGTTTAAAAAGATTATAGCCGATTCAAATTCTAAATATTTTAATTCGAATACCAAGTATTAAATCGATTTATCATGCCAAGTGTTAATCGGTTAAAAACAAGGAATATTACAAACGAAAGAAATAGAGTTGGAAGATTATAATTCGAATATCATTATAATTCGAATGTTATTATATTTCAAATATTATTATAATCTTATATTTATATATGTACCTGTAAATATATTAATAGGGTGACATCATTTTATTATTATAATAAAACGGCACCATCTCATTTTTATATCTATATGTACATATATAGATATATCTATTATAATAATAAGGTGAAAGATCAAATTAAATTCTTTGGGGTACGTTTTATATTTTAACCCAATTATGTATGTTTCTCAAATTATTTATTTAAATAGCTCATGTGGGTCCCATAGATGTATCCTGTTTCAATTCGCTAGGTTCTCAACCCATCTACCCAGTGATGGTGATGCTTCTGTGCGTAATTCTTATCTGACAATGCTTCCATCCCTTCGACGTGTTTCTTGCAAGGAAATTCTCCACAGTTAAATTATATTATCATAATAATTTATTTAATCATAAATAATCATAACGGTTAACCATCTTCTCAATTCCATGAATTCGTGATAAATGATCAACTAGCTTGTTATCTTCACTTGAAATTATAACGACTAACCATCATACCATTTTGCACGATTATAACAAATTGAATTGCCAACTGACTTCATGTGAACCTCAACGGCTATATTTTAAATTAGGTCAAAAATTGGGAAGTAACAATTTATGTCTTTATATATAGAATCGACAGGTATGATGTGGGTATTATTTATACTGTACGTTGAGTGTATGACTAGATTGCAATTCTTCAACTGCTATCTATTGATGTACTATATGCTATTGGCCGAACCAATATCTTCTGCTGCTACTTGATGCTATGTTGGTAGTTGATCTGCCTTGGTGTTGATAAACATTTAAAGGTCGCTAATCTACAGATCCAACACTTATATTTCTGCAGATGCTCTCTGATGCACATTTCTTTTGAAGATGTGTTTGCTAACTGCTGCCGATGATTCTGAGATCTGAAGATATATTGGACTGATTCCTATTGATCAAGACGGGGATATCTGAAGATGTGTTTTTTGTGATTGATTGGATGATTCAATTCTTGTTGACATCTGCTTAATCCTTTGTTTATGTGTGGCTTCCTGTTCAGAGGTTGTTGCTCTGATCTGTCTGAATATGCCCTTATTCTTGTTTGCTGCCCTGAGGCTCTTCTAAGTTGTACGGCCTTTAGGATTTATTTCTCCTTGTCTCTGCTGGAACGTTCTAGGCCCCTTCCTCTGCCTTCTGATCAATAAAAGATTCTGATTTAGTCATGTTCTCTGTTATGAAAATTTCTGATGCTTATCCATTTCGTGTCTCTTTAGAGAGGTAACTCCTCCAAGAGGTCGGCCTTCGTCTAATAATTTGTTTTAATTTAATTTAAAACCATTTTAACCCCTTTCAAGGTAGCACCATATGAGGCAGGGCTGGCCTTTGTTAATTTAATTTATTTCTCCAAGTGGTTCTAGAGAAGGTCGGCTTTCTTTGTAACCATAGATAATTATTTTCTATCATGAATTAACGGTCGCTGCTGGCTAATTTGTTTAGTTGGCCCTCTGCTCTTCCCTTTTAATCCATTTAATCCTGTCATCCTGAATAATGTTAGATATTGTTTTAATTTCACCCCTATAAAATAACATTGATATTATTTCAGTGCCGACTTCAATAGCTATAGCTTTTTACTAAGTTACTGGTTCAAGCTCGAGGACAGGTGCGGGTACACGAACCTGGTACATGGGTATGTGAACGTTTTTTAGGGGTTTGGGTATGTGTGTGTCTATATATGCATTGTATATACAAAAAAAAAAGAGAAATATATAAAATTGTAAAACTAAATCATTTCATAGTATGACACTTAATCATTGATCAATGTCAAAGATAAATATTAAATGCCAATTGATAGTTGAAAAAATATTCAAATAGGCCATATCAATGGTATTATATATGTCTATGTCCAAATTGCTAAATTAATCTCATGAAACATGATTCAATGTTCATCAAAGGCCATGAAAACAAACAAGTACCTAACAAGTAGCCATAGGTATCCATGATGCATTTGTACTAGGTGCATACTTGCACCCGGTAACTTAGTTTTATATAGTTGATTAGGTTTTATGAGCACGTATGCTTGTAATATTTTAAGCTTAGGGCCATGATAGTCATAGAAAGCGAAACATAAGAAAATCACACAAAATAATATTGCTTGTCTTCTATACCTATTCAATACAAATTACATAAATATATAGGAGTTGTATTTCCTATATCATAGGAAGTTTCCTTTTAACAACTCCATTATTATGGGGTAACTAATGAGCAAAATCCTATTTATATATGAATTGTTAAAACTATGCATAATACCAACCATTAAACTACAACCTATTAACAAATAATTATAATATGACAACCTATGGGAATATTGTAATATTCCCACCCTCCCCCCATATTATATCATCTTCCTAATGGAGAAAAGTAGACCAACAATACTTGATCATGTTTAGTAGTTCGTTTAAGTTACGAGTAGGGACATACTCATCTGCCCATGACAAGCAATGTGGACAAGTCCTTCAATTCTATGGGAGAAGCCACCTAGCCTACACGTCTAGTTAGCTAGATCTGGTAGGTTTACTGCTGCCCCCCCCCCCCCCCCCCCCCCCCCCCAACTAATGTGTCTCCCAACTATTCAAAGTTGGGGGGGGGGGGGGAGATGGAGAGAATGAAGCTCGTCACCTTACAGGGAACACAAATAGAAGGAAATTCGTCGAAGAGCCCCTTAGAATAGTATGGGCGACAACAAGGATGGAAGCCTAGTACTACAAACAATTTTACCATCCTCAACTTGGCCATAGAATTGTAGGGCGGGGCTTTTGGTTAGGTGGCTAGGCTATCTATTTAATTAGTATACTTTCATCCATCGATAGGGACAAACACGTCTACCCATGGAGTTGGTGACATGAACTAACACTTCTAGCCAATGTCTTACATCAACTTTGGATAGGGACGTATACTTCTATCCAAAGTCAAGGTTATGAATAGGGACAAACACATCTGCTCACAACAATTACTATTGGGTATATAAGCATCCTGTCATGCCTTGCCTAGGGTTCACATGATGCTGATGTAGGGTTTAAATATTAAAGAATGATTACCAAATAACATTAGAATGACTCCCTTTGGATTATGAAAAGAAAAGCAAGCCCTATGCTAGCCGACCCCATTATAATTTACAAAACAAAAGGCATATAAATGACTTGAGCAACATTTACAAAATATCTCATTAGGAATAGCAAAGTTGGATATCACATAAGCAACAATAAGATCGCATAACTAAAAGGGACTGTTCTAATAGTAGTGAGAAACAATCAAAGAGGAAATACTAGTTAAAGTAATTTAGTCATATCAAAAATCTATACATTTTAGACCTTGTCATCAAACTCATACCCATTGGTATATCTATTAAGCTAACCTCCTTGTGCATCATGATTATTAGGTAAACTGAATTGTTTTTATATATAATGAATATTTTCTTAAGTCGATATAAGATATGTTGATTTTCGTATATCAATTTCAATACTAATGACTATGTTGGCTATGATGACATATATGAGAAAAATGTCTGTTATTTGAAACCCATCATGAAAGGAAGGGCTTGAGATGTATGCAGAAGGAGTTTGAGAGGGCTAAGTAAGTAGGTTGTCCAAGAGTTGATCATGATAGCTCCTAGAACCAGAGAGCCCTTAGAAGAGTTGAAGAATTCACTTACAACCTTTGTCCAACATTGCAAGATGGTATGTGTTTTCCAGCAGATGAAGTTGGATGATGAAAGCAGGTAGAAATCGCCAAGTGAGAGGGTTGTGGTAGAAACGCCTTCTACCAAACCCATTACGTCTCTTCTTCCAAGCCCTAATATGTTTGTATAGTGTTGTGACCTTTTCACTGCCACCTCATTGCAAATGGGGACCTCCTTTTTTCACTTTGGCAATAGAGTAGTTGTTTCAAGTAGCTTTAGTTTAGTGGTAATTTTGAACTCTTTAGGTCAATAAGTAGTGTTGGAACAATTCTAGATCAAAGATCTTGTCCTTTCGAGTATTGAACAGTGGAAAGAATAGAGGCTTACTAATGAGACATCTGACACTTAGCCAAGTTTAGGTAATGTCGAGCCTTAGTGGAGATCTGATTGGAAGGAATCAATGATTTTCTATAGAGATCAACAAAGTATGAGCAAAATTTAAATAAGAAAACATGAAATCTGAGCTTTAGAGTGAAACGTGAATTCCAAGTAGGGGCATTGAATTAAGAACGATAGGAATCAAGTTGGAAATCATCCAAATTCTGGAGGAACAAGTGAAAATATTGACGTTTGAGTGAAAGGAAGGCAATTAACAGCTTTGGCAATCTGTCCTAGGGTAGTATGGATTCCACACCCACTTTGGTCGGGGGCTGTCCAAGGGGAGTACATATTCCACACTTACCTTGGACAAGCATGTCCAAGCCCTCAATTTCTGCTTTCCAATAGGAACTCAATCCCGGCCTTATGGCGATTTCTACCCAGAGGCATAACCATTTTGGATTATGTTTAAAGATCTTTGTGAAGCTGGATGTGATCAAAGTTTGAAAGGATAACATTTTCCACTCAAAAACATAGAAGTCAAATTCAAATCTCCAATTTCAGAATGAAATCAAGACACCACAGACCATTGCAATCTAAGGTAAGTAAAGTGTAAAATGGAGGAGAAGTGAAATAGGGTAGTTATAGAGGAGAAAAGTACACAAATGTTTAAAGAAAAGAAGCTTGGATGCTGTCCAAGAGAGGCAGGGTTTCCGCACATATCTGTGACAAGGCTGTCCAAGGGTAGTGTACAGTCTGTACTTACCTTAGATGTTGGATGGATATTGTTGAAAGTGTGTTGATCATGTCAAAGATTGTTATGTGTTCTGACATTAATGTTTTGTCATTGATGTTAACATACACTTTTTGTTGCAAACAATGTATTTTGTTTGTTCAATTTAGATGATTTCAATTGTTCAGATGCTTTATTATAGATCTTGTGCTTCTATTTTGGTTGGTGTTTCAGATATGTTTGTAGTTGATTCTGGTCAACTTACAGAGGTTTGCATGACAGATTGTGTGAGTTATGGTTGATTTATCAATTGACTATATTTCAATATTCCTATGTACAATGGTTGAGTATTTTCTTTAGTATGGATCAGATTTGATTGTTTCAATGGATGCAAAGCTAGTGTTATAGTTTCGACTTACAATGGTTGCCTTAGGGAGTGTTGTTCATGATTCAGTGTTTGGCAATCTATCCTTTTGATGTGATGGAGTTTAGTATTCAATGTTACTGATGATCAATATAGAGATGAGTTTGGATTTATAGTTAAACATATGGTGAAGCTTCAAGATGTTATTCATATTGCTTGATGGTGCTCTTGTATCTTGTTAGGACTGTATTGATGGTTCACATTAATTGTGGTAATTGCATGAGATGATTTGCTAGTTGTTGGCTAAATTTTTTGTAAGTCACTGAAACCACAACTTACAAAATTGTGACTTTAGACAACTGTCTTTGGCAACTCTACTAAGAAACAAAGAGGAACATAGAATCCAAACCTTAAAGTACCTGCCATGTTTACAAGTGATTTTATATAGATGAAACACGGACAAATGGAGCAATGTGTCAATGCCTGATGTTGAACGATTTCACCTTTTTGAGATGAATCACATGTATTGCATCTTTAGGAGGCTTGAATCTTTCTTCAAACTTGACTATGAGAATAGCCCAACTTGTAATAGTATGTGGTGCAAGATTGTAAAACCATTTAGCAGTTGTGGCTTGGAGAGTTTCCACAAACAACCTTAGGAACATGTCCTCGTTTAACACCATGAACACCACATGCAATGTAGAAAGCAGCAATATGTTCATCAACTTGTTGTCCATCATCGAAGAGCTTTGGAAAATTCTTCCGCAAGCCATTAGGAAGAGCATGTAGAGGCAAAGCTAGATTCAATTTTCCAAATGCATTTCTCCAAGGACCTTGGATCAGTTACATGTCTTGGTAAATGCTTGAAACAACTACACAAAATAAAATTACAATGAATATTTATAATGAATAGGACACATATATGCTTCAAACGAAAGCGCATGGCTCTCGAAGGTGTGTCTCGTCCCCAACAGAGTTGCCAAAAACAATTGTCTAAAGTTATAATTTTGTTGGGAAACTTACCTCATTTATTTTTAGAAACAAAGAGGAATGTAGAATCTTGACCTCTAAGTGCCTTTATCTACTCCATTAAGCTATAGAGTTAGGTGTCCAAAAACAAAAAGGATGATGTGACTAACACAAAGTGAACCTAGTTAAAACAAAATAAACCTGTGTAAGTGCATTTATTAAAAACAGAGAAAAACCTACTTAATTAAAACTAGCAGACAATGCAACTCTTTAGATGTAACCATTTACTAGCTTCACAAACTAGCTACCTTTTTTCAGCAGCTTATAGTGCTTGGCATGTTCAAAGGTAATTTTATATAGACAGAACACAAACAACTAGAGTAATTATGTCAATGCCTGATGATGAACAAGTTCACCTTTTTGAGATGAATCATACGTACTTTTGCTCCAAGATAGGTCCATGAATTAAAAGTGCTCTTGTGAACCGAACATGCTTCTTAGTCTTCTTCTTTGACAGCCGAATATTTAGATCCAAGGGGTAGATGTGATCAAGGATAGCTTCAGATACTCAGACATGGAAGATACATTTTAGCAAGGTTGATGGAACTTCTTGGTTCGTTTCATCAACAACTTAAAATCACTTGACATGGACCTGAATGTATGGAGGACTATGAGTGAAGTTGACTTAGATACTTTGCATGACTGTGGCATTTTCTCTTCAATAGAGATGTACTATAATACCTTGCATCTAATGGACAAGAGGGAGAAGGTGCTGCAAAACCTAATTGTTGAAGGCAAAGCAATGACGAAATGTTTATAAGACCAAGTACACATGATCAACAATGGTTTTCAGTAGTTGACATGTGCAGTTATCATTGAAGATTAAGAACTCGTTGGTGAGGGAGTTGTCATAATAGAGCTTGATGAAGTTATTCGCTTACAACTTGGGACCAAATACTTTGATTTTGGAGAGAGTGACACTCTCACTAGCTACAGATTCTCACTTCGTAATCTCCAAAACAAGATAAAAGAGTTTAGCAATGTTGCTGCAGAGAAAGCAAATGTCAGCTGCAAATTATCAGTTGTTGCACGAAGCACAGGAGAACTGGATGCAATAGTTCTACAAAAATCATGGCACAAATTTGACGAGTTCATGGATATGTTGTGATGATGTTTGTAAGTGCTTTGAGCACTTCTTTCTTATGCTTTGTAAAAATAGAAATAATTATGACAAATTACATGTAGAAGCAATGCGCTTTGTAAATATAGGAAATATGCACCTGTATACACACTTCATGTAATCAAGTTGCAATGGCATTAGACATGCAACTTAGAATAAGTCTAGGTTAGTTAGGAGTTTGTTAGTAGAATAAGCAAGGTGGTTAAGGGTTTCCTCTCTCTCTCTCTCTCTCTCTCTCTCTCTCTCTCTCTTCTTTTCCTATATAAAGGAGAGAGCTCATTGTAAATAATCATTTTTTGCTTTATACAAGGAGGCTTTGTTGAAGTCCTTGTAACTTGAAAATTTTGTGTTTCTGGATGCAAAACTTTCTGAAATGAATAAAGAAGCAGGTTTTCTCAAACTTTGTGTTGTGAGACTTGAAGTTGATCATTGTTTTTCTAAGTTGCTTTAATTGATTTATCTTTGTTTCAGCTTATAATCTATCTTTGTAAACCATTTGAGTGCTCGCTTTTGGTTCTTGAAGACTTTGAGCTTTTGGAATCCGATTTGTTATAGTTTGATAGTGACTGCAAGTACTAGGGACTAAAAACTTTGTGTTTTAATTTCTAGTATATTATTTCAACTTGGATAGTTAGCAAGAGACTTTGCACCTTGTTAGGTATTCACTTTATTCTTCAAAAAGGATTGATCATAAGAGACTTTGGGTTCTTATTATCATTCGAACAAATTTTGTTATAACTATTGTCTTAAGAGTTGCTTTTACATCAGCTACTAAGCCACTGGTATAGCAGTAGGTGCCTTTTGTTGATTTACAAGTACTAGTTTTTACCATAAAATCATTTCTAAAAAAAGAGGAGTTGATTTAGAGAACCACCCATTTGTCAATTTCAGTCAGGTTTCCGTTGGAGCCACCTATGGTAAGAAGGGAGTGTCCCCTATTGCTGAAAGGAGAGATTTATCTCACTAAACCGTTGCCTAAAGTTACCATTTTGAAAGTTGTAGTCTTAGTGACACACACATTTTTTAGCCAACACTAGCGTATTGACATTTCCTCATTCAAGTTTTAGCCAACTCAGTGAAGTAACGTATTGTGGTTCTTGGTGTGGTTTTGGTGATGCTATGGTGTGTTCGAGGTTGATGTTTTGGGTCCTATCTATGTCTTGATCGACTTGATTTGGATCACTTTGGAGTTTGAGCATAATGTTTGTATTATTTAGTGTTATAGGTCTTGGCTGATCTAGTCATTATCTATTCATTGTAATGCATATAAATGAGAGATTATTTTTGTAATTGAGAGTGTGGTGTGGTGTGTGAGTGAGTCGTGAGTGTGATATGTATAGAAATTGTACTTATTGGAACTTTATTGTCATTGAAGATGCTCTAAGTTAGTTCGGGTGTATTAGACAGTTTGTCCACCTTGTGAATTGTAATTGGTGAACCCTATAGAGGGCTGGATTGTGATATTGTATTGTGAGCAGTGAGCTTTGGGCAGTGGGCTAGTGAATGCACGTGCGTTCCCCTTTTTTTCCTCATTCGCTCTTAATTAGACGGTACTTTTAGTAGAGTACATTCATCTTGTGGGTTTAACTCCCACTAGGGTTTTCCCTTAACTGCGTTTCCTCAAGAACATATCTGATGTTATGTGCTATGTTTTGTGCATCTTGGATTATTGTTTAGCCTTCAGATCTGTAATTGGTTTAAGTGTTTAAAGTTATAATTGTTAGCGTACAACTAATTCACCCCCCCTGTTTTGCTTGCCTCCTTTTGGGCCTAACACTACCTTGGACACTTGCGTCCAAAGACCACCAAATCTCTGCCCATTACTCTTGACAAAAATTCAGCAGCATTTTGATTCTTACATAGCAATAGTGGCATTCCATGTTGCAACCAAAAATTAAATCAATGATTACGATGATGTTTACAAGGTAAGATAAGTTTGATTGTATGAAAGAAGGCACATAAAAGTTAAATTGGATAAGATTGAGTGTTGTCTAAGGGAGTGGAATCCACTCCCACCTTGGACATGGCTGTCCAAGGAGGAGGTGGAATTTGTACCTGCCTTGGACACCATTGCCCAACAACCATCAGATTTCCACTAGCTTGTAAACTTCTTGTTTGAACTTAAGATGCAATTTGCCCCCCTAAAATGTGGTTATCTCTAATGTTGAAATAGGTTTAAAATGGGCTAAAAATAAGTTGATTTGAGGGTGAAAATGCAAATTTTATAACGAATTCCATATTTATTTCATGTACTTAATGCAATTATTTTTTGTAGTGCAATGTAAACTATTGGAGAATGAGATGATTGGAGAACCAAAGTGTGTCGAGGGATCAAACTCAAGATTTCAAGCAAGTACAAAGTGGAGACTTCAAGTATTAACAAGGTGCCATCCAATCATCGAAGATGCAAGTAAGAGGAGGGTTCAAAGGTTAAAGTAAGGGTACAAACCGAAAGAGCAAGATCGAAATTGAATTTGAAGCTCCAAGGCCAAGAAGAATGAACAAATTTACAAGTTTGCAAGAAATTGGGAAATCATTATAGACTTGAATTTCCTTCGAAAATCCAAGTTCATTTTGAAAGATCCAATGACATGAAGCACCTACATCACTCCTAAAGATCCAAGACAAGGAATCAGGGTTTCAAGTAACAAGTATGTTCACAACCATGTCAGTGAGAAGGTTTGAGGGCGAAGAACTGTAAAGGATAGAGAAACATTTGTGGAGATGAATCTATTTGGGAACATTTGCCATCAAAATTAACCAAAAACTTGATAAATTTGAGTATTAAGAGACATTTTCTCGTCGCCAAGAATTGATTAAGTGTGTAAGCATGTTGAGGTGGTGCCCACTCATCTTCAACCAATTAGAGGACTCCAGTTGCATGTGTCTAAGAACATCCAATCAGATCGTGCCAAGCATACATGTGGAATCCACCTAGTGCCTTTACCTAACCTATTTCCTCATTTATCTATGAAAGCTATGTAATTTTCTCATTGGCCCACAAGGTGGTGCTTTTATCTCTTGCATCGTTAGAATTAGATTAGAATTCCTAAACCTTGTATCCTTTTTGCACTTTGTTAGTTATAAGTAATAGAAGAGTCCACATTGTTAAATCATTCACATTTTCAAAGTCGGAGTCCGCTAAATGAATAGTGTAAGTCTTTTTGTGATACCCAACATATCAGATCATTACAATTGAGTGAAAGTCCACAACTAGAAGAAACCTTGTGGTTGACTCATTTGATCACACAATCCATATACATTGTTTAGCATATGAGCTTCCTTATTCAAGAGAGGATTTGATATTTGGTATTTCATCCCAAAATACAAAGTATTTTATCCTGCATGTTGAAGCGGTCATAAAAATCACATCAACATGTAGCTTTATTGATAATCTATGAATATGTTGTGGTTTGTCTAACTCTAATTGAATATATGTATGTGTAGTCATATATTGTTTATGATTGCGGGTTCAAGCCTCTGGGCACATTGCTATTGAGATATTTAATTGGCAAGGTGTTTCATAACCTTAATTTGTTGCAAGTGTGATTTTAGGGCAAATTAGAAAGAGGACATCACATACCCAATCATAATTATTCAACACTTGTGATTAGAGACATACACATTTAGTCACTTACATTATCTTGTAAATGGAGACGAACACATCTTGCAATGTCCCTAAACTTTAAATCTGGCAAATTAAATTAATTACTCATTTAACGCAACATCAAATTAATAATTTGAGCAATAAATCCATATGTTAATAAATAATGAAATATAACATAGGGCTCTAATGCTTAATCTAGGTAAAAGAACATATACATATGATGCACATATTGGAATTACATGATTACAGTGACGACCCTAGTGCCATGAAAATATCAATAGAAGAAAAGATTATAAATTACAATAATACAAAAACAACCGTCCTTGCTCACCATCAACAAGATGCTCATATGCAAGTTGAGGACAAGAGCATAGCCTTGGTGCTTTTTTGTGTAACCATGAAGCAATTATGCTTCTCCTAAGTTGTTCATAACACAAAGAATCATCGACCTTGCACGAAGAACCTAACAACTTGGAAACAATGATAGGATGGAGACCTTGGTGCAACCTAATACATATATACGATAATGCAATTTCTTACTAATATGGCAGTGAAACATATTAAGAAATTTATTTGGCGATGCATCTATTTCAATGAACAAGGCTTTGGCCAAAGCATTTTTAATTAACTTTTTTTCCTGAAAAGAGTATCATCCTTTGTTTATCCATATTTGGTACCCCTTCCCGGAAATATAGCCTAATATACTCAGTGCAACTGCGGGCAATCATACATGTTGCTATGCCAATTCATTTGCCAATTTTTATGGTGAACTATAATATGAATTTGCAAGTTTATGATATATCTCACTAGATAGCTGTTCATATGCAAGATGATATCAATGTATGGCTGTTCATACGATTATCGATAATATGACTGCATGACTGTTATATGCATGTTAATATTATTATATGGCTATTTATATGTACGAGGATATCACTACATGTTTGTTTATACTCCACTATATGACAACTTTATGATAATGGAAGCAAATGATGGAATGCAGATTTGTTTCAGATTATAATTATACATTTCAGACTAAGATATCAGGTTTGACAAAAGCACCCCATGTACCTATCCAAGTTCAATATGGGTCTAGGTTATATATACAAGTGCAAGTCTAGAATCATCTTAAGTTAGTGTTAGCAAACCATCCAGCAAAATCGATTGTCCTGTCCAGCAGATCAGTCATCTTTTCCAACAAATCGATCGCCTGTGTCCTAGCCAGCAATTCAGCCCCGCTCTACTCACCAAATTGTTGGACCGAGGAAAAAAAACTTGTTCATGGACAACTATTCGCACACTATTTGATGACTTATTTAATACAATATATTAAATTTCATATTGTTAAAACAGTTTATAATATATTTTCCCCCTATATTAGATTTAGTTTTCTAATTTCTAATCTTATATAAATGCATATGTATGTGTGTGTTTGTATGGACCTACTTGTACTTCTATCCAAGGATTTTTTTGGCCATATCTATGTACTTGAATCGACAACTTAGATTTAAGCTTCGTCACATGTATGTATAAATATAATATATCTTAATGAAAACAATAGTTTTCAATAATAAAAACAATCACAAGTACATATCAAATTCAATTTTAGTCAAATACATGGTTTCTAATATGTTTAAACATTTAGGTTTTCTGTTTGTACCTAGTCGCATTAAGGATTTTCTATTCCCTTTTAGGTGAGAGTGAAAACATAACTATAGAGGACAAATATGCCATCAGTATTCAAACAATACTTTTGCTGGTTAAACTTGGAAGTATAACAAAACATTTGTTCTGAAGGGGTCTCAGTTGTTGAAAGTTGATAGACCTAACCAACCATCAAGAACTATTTGTATGAGTTGGAAACAAGGCATGTTGTTTTTGGTACAAACATGTTATAATATGAAAATAATTTATCTTTTTACACGAGTTATTGTTATTGTGCTATTTTCGAGTTATATGGTATTCATGTTCTACTGAATAGTTCTGCTCACTTTGCATGAAATAATACACCCATAGGGAGTAAACATTTTGGGGTTGTTGCTTGTTCAAACTTGGGGACAAGATAAACAAAAGCTGTGATGGCGGAGTAATGAGCTGACCATTTGAGCAAGTGCTCATAATTGACATTGACATAGAAGAAGAGGAAGTAACAAGGGAAGATCAATTGACACAAGACCTAGTGCATGTGTGAGAATTTTTAGTCGACCAATACATGCAGAGGGAAGCTGCAAGAGAGCAGTTCCTGAAGGCATCATACACGAAAAATTCTCGATGTGACCAATTTTCTGTGATCTTCTCAAAAATGTCCCAAGGTTGCTGACACAAAATTTGGTAGAGAGAGAACAACATGCAAAAAAGGCAATGCGAACAATGTTGACAACAAATACTGGGACAATACGAAAAAAGGAAGTAGAGGGAGGAGGAGGAACATGACACAAGTAAGTGTTGTACCTCCGGCAACTCAAATAATTAGTGCCCCTTTTTTCCAAACAAGGATAGAAGGCGATGTACAAGGAGAGAGAAAAAGTAGAAACCTCAGTAAGAACATCTTTGCAAATCCAAGAGAAAGTGAGGTGAGGAAAATTGCGGATAATAGTCAAAGAATTTTGTCCCCCAAGGAACAAGAGACAGAGTATCAACTGAAGTTGGAGTTGTTTGAGGCAGAGGCCTATTGGCAATGAAAGCGAAACACTACATACAAGGCAAGAGTGGGAAGAAATTGCTAGGAACTTACTACTCTCGGACGAGGTAGAGGAGGACCTTGCCAACCAAGTGAGTAATCCTTCAGTGTGGGGGGTGAACAACAAAGAGCTTGGAGTTTGACTCTGTACCAAGTAAATCATCCACATCCTCCACATGGGACAAAGATCTCGAAGAAAGAATCCTTCTTTGGGAAGTAGCGGGCCTGTTTGAAAACACTCCCTTAGGTTTTAAAAACTTGGTAATATCAGAGGTACCAAGGATAAGGGGTCCAAAAAAAAAACCCCCGAAGAGGAGGGAACATTTGTATGAGGTAGGTAACCAAGGTGTGAATGACACTGGGCGAGGGACTTGTACGTGGCCAAAGGTGTGAGTGAAGTAGAGGTACACTAAGAAAGGGTGAACCCATCTGATTCCAAGACATAAGGTACTGACCGAATGAGGAAAATGGTAAATACCTTAGAGAAGCAAAAACTCCCTATTTCATGGAAATTGAATGGAGGATATTGCCCACCACTTCCAAAAATGTGTAACCATATGTGAGTTGAATGACCAAGATGACCAAGACTATTAGTTGAAGGCAATCTCTATGACCCTACGTGTGATTGCCAACGATTGGTATATAGATCTACCAATAACATGCAAAACATCTTGGGATCACTTGAAGGGGGCATTTTAGGAAGAATTCAAATTGCTTTGTGATGATGATGAGGTGATAGGAGAGATCGACAACCCTAGACAGGGAAAGGATAAGACCATACGAGCCTACTATTGTATGTTGAAAGAGCTCATTAAAGGATTAGTTCCATCCTTACAGAAGAAAGTGAAAGTAATATCCCCTTCTTCCTCTACGAATTCCTATAACCATGCAATGGACATCAAAAATGAAAATAAGACATCTTGAGGAAAAAAAAGCTAGTGATGATGAGAGTATGGTTGACAGTGACAAAGAATCCAAACATGTACAGTCTCTCTGAAAGGACAAAGTTGAAGGTCATGCAATCCGAAGCTCGGGAGTGATGGAGCTCAAATTTTTTGCAAAATTTAGATCTCCATTTAAGAAATAATGTTGAGAATCTGATAAAAGACTGGCAATGTATGAAGAAGATGAAGATTGGAAAGAATGTGCAAGATTTCAGGGACATATCAATTTGGCAAGAGCCTAGAATAATAAATTGTAAGCAGCTGGGCAAACAGAGAGATTACAATACACTAATCATAATAGGATGGATATGAATGATACTGCAAATAAAAATTTAATTGACATTTCTAGGGAACCAGCCCAGGAAATACAAAAAGACAGTAAAATTGCTGGAGATCATGAAATGTTTGCAACCAATGAACTTCCCGAGAGTATTGTAACACCACGAAATGTTCATGGTGCAGGATCAAGGAAAAACTTGGAACTTGATATTAAGGTGCAGGTGGAAAGATGCATGCAGAGTATAACAGGGACAGCAGCATTGTCGAACAAACTCTTTCCTCTATTAGAACTGTGTATTCCTTTGTTGCTGAAAAGAAAGTTATGGCCAAGTTTGCATTTGCATTAGAAGTAAGCATGAAACTTGGGATTAAGCAGAAACCCAAGGCTGAGATATGCAGGCCCGCAATGTCATTTACTGAGAAGGCAAAGCTTAGGAAGAATCTTGAGGAGTTATCTGTTAACATGCCAGAACAAGTGTATACTTTCCTAAAGAAGCATACAGGATTTACCCAGTCTGATGATGAAGTTGAGGTTGATCTTGAGTGTTTCAATGACAATAACTTATGGGAGCTTCAGATTCTTGTGAGCAATTATCTGAGAGACAGAGGACTAGGAGCAGAACGTTTGCAAGTTTCAGAGCCTGTTAGGTTGCTTGCAGATTCCAGGGAAGTGACAGCTGCCAGCATCAAATCTAGTAGTTCCACCAGCAGCTCGAGCAGTGATTCTGAATCTTCCTCTAATGATTCTGATTCTGAAAGCTCATCAGATAGTGACTTGATTACAGATGAAGTGCATGATGTAGAAGCACATCCCGAGGGAGGTGTGGATTTCATTACTGGTAACAAGCAGATGGTCCAATCTGATCTTGAGAATACCGGTGTGAACAATACTGCTAGTACAAAGTGACAACAAAATTATAGGCGCATCATACAAATACAATGCTACAGAAGCCATATCAAGGATAATAAGGAATTTATTGGAGAGTGATGGCTTGTTTAATCTTTCAGATAAAGAATTACGTTCTGTTTGCAAAATTACCGATGGTTATTCTGTATCTACCATGAAGAAATCTTGTAAAGGATGTTTCAATGTGACCACTCAGAGAAGCCTTATGTAACGGGATTGATATTGCAAATTTTAGGTAGGGATAATGGAGCACAACAATGACAATATAGAAGGAAGCCATCCGAATCCGATAAAAGAAAAAACCAGTTGAAAGTCGCACAGACACCATAAAGAGACATAAAAGTATTAATGGAAACCAGAGGTACCGTGGATTAAGGTAAAAGCCTTGCGATTTAAAAATACAGATGAAGCATCTCCGAAAAAATCATACCCGATAAATAAAGGAATAAAAAATTAAAACAATTACGATCTCAGTCAAAAACTGTGTGCGGGAAAACTCAAAATACTCATCATCAAGGACCATAGGCTACGGTAGATGAAAAGCATCAATGGAGTGATGTCTAATAAAAAACAGAATAGTAATAAAGTTTAGAGCAGTCAAATGTTGATAAGAAAAGTTCCGCAAGTGCTCAGAATGCTTATATCTATTGGAGTTAAATTTATGAAGAAAAGAGTCTTCATTGTTGTGAAATGTGCAGGGACGACATACTGGAAGGCACCAGAACAAGCACACAAACTGATTCGGAAATTGGATGGTGAATTCCAACGCAGGAGCTATAAGAAATCGCAGGAACAAATGAATTAAATAAAGATAGATGGGAAAAATTGTTGATGATGTTAAATATGGAATGAAAATCTTGCCTTGGTGCGGCTGAAGCCTGCGATTATGTTAGAAAATAATCGATGGTTTAATAAAAGAAAGCAATAATAAAATTAAAGCCCCGTAAGTTACAGGTGCGATTAAATTTTGAAAGGGAAGGCTATAGTAAAAGGATTAAAATCAATTATGACTAATGTAGTTGTGTTATGTAAGGTTGCGATTTATTTTGGAGACACAACTTTAAAATCTGGGCAGTCACGTTGGTTCTATTTTTCAAAATATAAATAGACCGCTATTTGGAGATTGTAAAATTTTCATCATCTGAACATTTTTATTCAATTCGAGAGAAGTATTTTATATTTATTCTATTGTATGGAGGGATAAGGGCAATATTATGATTTTGTAATAAAGTCCATTATTTTATTTTTAAATAAAATAAAAATGTCTTTTGTTTACCTTTAATGGCGTAGAGATTTAAAACTATAGGCGAATCGTCCTTCATAATTATATTTTAAAATTCTGTATATGATTTTATTATCAGATAAGTGGACATGGTCAGTTAGCATTTTAAATTTGATTATCATAGGTGCCGTGAAATATTTAATTGTTTCCGCAACTGTGTCCAGTTTGTCTCAGTGGAGTTAAAATTCAATCTGGACTAATTTAAAGATTGCATTATAATTGGTCTGTCGCATCTAGATTATCAAAATTATTGGCAGTACAAGTGCATTGAACATTATGAAGTTGTATGTAAAAGTTCACCGAAGTTGACTCTATCGCCCAGATGAGTAAAGGCACTGGTCTTTTTATTGAAGTCAGAAAATCTATATATTCCTCTCGCAAGCATCAAATTTATTATTATTATTCAATTGTTCAAAACATTTAACCATTATCCAACATTTTAGTTTCATTCCGATCGAGTTCAAGGACCTTGCCAGCCGAGGAACTTGCAAAATTTAAATTCGCTATAGAAAACCCTTGAATTGAGTAGTCAGTGTTCAAGGTGAAGGTTTACCCGCCTGGGTGTAGCGGAGCCTGAAGTGCGGGGAATCTAAGCGATTTCCGTTCGTTGGCCAAAATTTGATTGAGAAGTGGCACGCTCTTGGATTTCCAATCTGCAGTTTTGGGAACCAACAAGGAGTACCCATGTGCTTTTCACCTAAGCAAAATAGGCAATTCCACCACCACAACACCCTAGCCTACCAACTCTAATGCCTCGCTTGATGGGTATTGCAACAATTGACGAGGAAATAACAACACACTTAGAAGCCGCATCTAGTATGATGTGGATGGGTGACCTATGATACAATGCTGAAGATGTAATGACTGAGGCCACTCAACATGCGTCTGTCAAAGTAGTTAATGAAGCGGAAATATGTTGTGCAAATAGTGTGGTCTAGGTCATCATGGGTACACTAACTGTCCTAGACAATAAGGGGTAAAAATATTAGACATCACAAACCCAAAATAGTAGGTGCTGACAATCACAAGGAAATAGGTGGAAAAAACCACGTACCCTAACCCTTGCATGGAGAAAGAGAGGTTGAAAGAGGCAAAAGACAACATTGAATAGGGAATGGAGGAAGAACAAAGAATGTCACATGGTATTGCCAACACTCCCCTGCAGTCAATTTCCGAAACAAACATTATGCAACAAATGTTGGAAGCCACTATACCTGTACGAGTCGTAGACCTTCTAGAGACCATGCCAAAATTAGATGTGGCAATTACCAACATGGTTGGTAACAACTGTGGCAACCAAGACAATGGCGACTAGGACAATGGCAAGCTAAAAAATAGAACACTTGGCTGTAATAACCCTACTAATTATAGCTCCAACAAACATTGGATTGTTTCAATTTATGAATTCAAGCTCTGATACTCCTATAAGAACCCTATGGGTTCCAACATAAATTTTGGTTCTAAATTCTGTCAGTTTTTTAGAGTTTTGTGCTTTTGCAATTCTTTTTTGTTTTTCAAATATATGCTTTTAAGGATTGTTTGACCTATAAAAGAAATGCAATGAAGGTAATATAACTACCACAAGTCAATGCACAACTTCTGATTTACTATGATGATCAATTACTATTGCAGAAATTTACAATGCAGTTAAAATTGCAAATATTTATGATGTTTAAAGAACTTGGACAAAGCCATGGATGAGTATGGATGATCTGATCAGTAGCTGAAAGAAATGCCAATTAGAAACTGACGTGTTGTTATAAAAACACCCACACACCTTACACCCTTCCTACAACCTCAATGTTATAATTCCAGGCCTTAATTCTAACGGCAACAACCCATATTTCTGATCCACAATGACTCAGGAGGATTTGCAATGTGTCACAACTGTCTCCACAACTTGGTAGCAGATTTTCTATGAAACTTGAATTCCCAAATACTCTGAATCTCTCCCATATTTCAAATATTCTGCTTTTGATTGCTTTAAATGTTGGCATAATTTTCTGGCACTGATCTCGAACTCAAAGTGCATGAAAATATGAAGGAATAATACAATATTCACTCAAAGTGCACTGGTCTCCTGAATGCGGAGGGAAGTGGTATAGTAGGGGACAAATGGGTGATAGCCTGTCATTAGGACCAAACTCCGCAGTGACTCTTTGATCCTTATCATGTCTGAATCAACAAGCAAATGTTCAAGATCTCTCTTTGATAATCACCATCTCAGGCTCCTCAATATTACAGATAATGCTGCGATAGTGCTAAACCTATGGATTCCATGCATATACTCCAACACAAAATGCATATTTTGATATGCTGTGCTTTTCCAAGCTTGCAATATGCTGTTATCATCCACAACTAGGAAAATATTGCAATTTTTAAAAATATTCTGATTATGCTATATATTATTCTGATCATGCTATATATTATTTTCCATGCAGCTCTCACCATAGCAGAGGCACTACACAGGCAGATCGTAATGGTACAATCAAACAAATGTACCCAAACCATGAATGTAGCTTATTCCAAAACTAGCTTCCATCCATTATCTAGCAATGAGCCAATAGCAAGAACATAACCTCCGCCAATGACGCTAATCAACAGTTACTAGACCTGCTGCTACAAGCCTGGTATTACACGAACCGTGTGGCAATCTCCAGATGTATAACTTCTGATTACGTGCTCCAAGCAATTTGGTAGTTGCTGGTGACTTAATGGCAATTCTGAGAGCATTGAAGGCTCTGCGTATGATTCTTATTTGGACAGATCCTTTACATTCCTTAGATTAGAACAAGGTAACTGTCTGTGTAATTGCAGGAATATATATTGCCATTGGTGTCTTAGTTATTGCCCGTTTAATAAATTCATTTTAATTCGTTTGAGAACTTTTTGGGGTGGATTCAAATTCATTTTGGGTTTTCTGTACAAAGGCATATGTTTTATATATATATATATATATATATATATATATATATATATATATATGTTTGTATGTATGATATGTGTATGTATATGTATGCAGCAGCAAATAAGTTCATACACTACTATGCTAATAATAAATCAACATAGCAAAATGCACCACCATATATACATTAATGCTTTAGTCCAAATGACATATGTTTTCTCTCTTTGGCCTTTTTAGTGGTCTATTTTAGGGTTGGAGTGTTGAATTGACTTTGATAGACCAATAAAAACTTTAGCAAAGTAAGAAAAGTCCATTTTTTGGCAAAATTCAGTCTGGATCCTGCTGCATATTTGGAAATTTGCCATAAAAACAGCAAAATTTGTGCCAGGTTCAGCTGACAGAATTTGGGCAGACGTTTACAAGAATATGACAAGGACCAGACTTTTACAAGAACCAGACCAGACTTTGGGCTTGCCAGCAAACAATTTGGTAATCTTCATCTCTTCATTAATTCCTGCGATAAAATTATTTGTCGGGTCCTGCTAATAGATATTTTGGCAAATAATATAGTTTAAGTTTGATTCTCGTGTCCAGATAATAGGCTGCTAAGCATATGTCTATTGTCCACAGATTTTGATTCTTCCATGTGCGTATGAAATAACGAAGTGTGGCTTCTACAACTATATATGCTCCTAAATATATTAATCTTCACCCCGAACCTTTGTCTCCAATGTTTCCCTCAGTATCTTCAAGCCAGTGATGATATAAGACATGAACATAAGGTGTCCCCCATATATAATAACAGCAATGATCTTTGGGAATAATATTCAGAAATAATTAGATGACAGGAATAATGTTTTATTCTCAAACTTTAGTAGCTTCAGAATTATATGATTCATAGATGATGCCAAAATATCTTCGAGTATTGTCACCCACTCTGATACCATGTTACTTTTCTGAGTGTATATATCTGATCTGCAATATATTCAATCTGCAATGTATTGTGTGTGTATGTTGGATAACAAAAGGGGAAAATTTATTCTTCCTTTATGCTTATTGGTGATGCCCCTTCACCAAGGGTCACCAATCTTCTTACTATAATAATATTATATAATACTAAGTTACCATATTCACCCCTCAGTATGCAAATTTGATATTTGATCCGTAGCTAATTCGAAGTTGGTTCTGGTTCTTGTCAAATTCGTCATTTGTCTGATGAATTCCCTGCGGATTCTCTTTTTCGGACCTTGGACGAATTTGGGCGAATATCGAGCAAATTTTGTAGTTGAAGGAAGAGCTTGGGAGGAATGACTGCAAATTTGGGCATGCAACCAAAATAGTTTGACTTTTTAATGTTTTTATTGTTTTGAAAAGGTGTTTTTTTGGTTTAAATATAATCTGATTTATTATCTAACCAACCCAACCCTAAAACACATCCGCACTTCATATAGTGGTGTATGAACTTATTTGCTACAGCATATTTTTAAATATATATAATTTACAAAAAAAAAAAAAAAAAAGATCTTGTACAGATGAACCCAAATTGATTCCAAACCCAGCACAATTTTTTTTGGATCAAATTGTGAATCCGTATGTTGAACCCACATCCGAACTGGCAACTTAGATGTAATATAATAATAATTATATTATTATATAATATAATAATTATATTATTATATAATATAATAATTATATTATCAATACAGTAATTATATTACCACTATAATAATATTATCACAATCTTTATGTCATCTAAGTCAGCCTGAAGCAATCCGACCATACCTACAATGACATCAACATGCACAACTCCTCTTTATTATGGCCATTAAATACTTTAGCAGAAATTTACAATGCAGTTATTTTTGCAAATATTTACATTGTTTAAAGAACCTGGATGAGTATGCATGATCCGATCGGTAGCTGAAAGAAATGCCAATTAGAAACCCACATGCTGTTGTAACAAACACCCCACACACCTGAAACCCTTCCTACAACCCCAACGTTATAAATTCTGAGATTGCAGACCTTAATTCCAACTGATCCATGATGACTTATGAGGATTTATAATATGTCACAGCTGTCTCCACAACTCACTGGCAGATTTTCTCTGCAACTAGAATTCCCAAACACTCTGAATCTCCTCCGTGATTCAAATATTCTGATTTTGATTGCTTCAAATGTTGGCACACTGGTCTCCAACTCAAAGTGCATGAAAATATGAAAGAATTCTCAAATCTTCAGACCAATTTCCTGGAAACCCTTGCATACGGTCCCTTCACCAAGACAATGAGAAAAACTACAATGTGTCATAGAATGGGGTTCGATTTTCTACCAAAGCTTTTATAATTGCCTATAAGCATATTAATCTTGAGGCTTCTCATTCAGTCCTCTCATGTGTTAAAGATGGTAGAGCTTATAAGTTCAAACATTTGAAATGTAATATTAAAATATAACCTCCTTTACTCAATTGGTGTCACATATGATATAACTTATTCAACGACCACTTAGAAACATTACTCAATATTATTATTATTAATGATTATTATTACTAATAATCATTAACACAATTGGTAGACCATAAAATTCAATCAAGGAACCAACTGAATACCCGGATGCTCACTGCTTGAGCCACCACCTGAACAACCTGCCAAAAATAGCAACTGACCATTCAATGAATGACCTATAAATAATAAGTTCATCAAAAATCAACAAATAATGGAATATAAAGGCAGGATCCTAGTGTCAAGTAACACCGGCAATGAAAATAAATTGCATCAGGGACCGTCTAACCAAAACTTCAGCCCATGAGGTTCACAATAATGGACTAACAGCACCATTACTGACTCCGGCTAAAATTGGGACATTACAGGTAACTTAGAGATTACTTGTAGAGTTTGTAAATTATGGTTCTGAGTCATAAAGATGACCTTGAGGTGGTCCAAAACATCTCAGGGAAGTCTGAAAACAAGGGAGGCAGATAAATAATGAATTTTTGACAACAAAAATTCCTTGTAGGTCTGTAATTGCCATGGAATAGTTAATTACACAATTGCTTTGATGATTGCATGACCACACTTCAGTTTTGACTTGAACCCAGTGATTATGCAATTGCTGGTTTGTGGTAACTAACACTTTTGTAATTTGTCTTGTGGGGCCAGAATGATAGCTGGAGACATCTGACTCTCATCTGCAATTGGCCTATAGAAATTCCTTATTTGGAAGCATGTTGATTACAAAAATAGGTTTAGACTTTAGACCATTGTGCACGAGCTGCCAGTTGTGTGATTCTTCATGTTATTATTATATTGTTTTGGAAAAGTAGGCTGAAAAGTATAATTTTCATGGAGTTGCAGGTAGGATGGTATGTAGAACTTGGTTTCATGGTGCCATGAGCTCACTTCTTTTCCTAGAGATATTTTTTACATGTAGAGTTGACAAAATTATAGTGATTGAGAAGCTGTAGCAGTTCACTCTTGCTGGTGTTTGCACACATTTAGGGTTACTCCAGGGTAATTTTGTGTTCTCTGTCTCCTCTTGCTTGTTCCCATACTGGTTTTGTCATTTCCAGCAGTTAAAGTATTCCATGGATGTTCCAATGAACCAAGTGAGGGTTTGATGCTCTAGCAGAGAGATTACATCTTGTTTTGGAGAATTTTGATGTGCTAGTGTGTGAAGTTTGTAGGTGAATATCTGTTAGAGAACGATTCTGATCATACAGATCATTAGATGCCATGAATTAGGGATATGTCTTCTATCAAATCCGCCAAGGGCTTAGACCCAAATGTTCTGTTAGGTATGCCAAATCCAGTGATTTGGATGGTAGTAGATCAATAAATTCAACACTCAAATCACATTTCTTTTGTGGATCCACATTTCTTTTAATTTTGAGTGGGCTGATTTGATTGATCATTTTATTTTTGATTTAATCCTTAATGTTAGAATAACAGGTCGGTACCTTTATGTGTTGGACTTTATTTATGATAGAAGTTATTCAAAATGGGTACAGTTTTAATTTTTTTCTTTTAACAATGCTTTTTATAATTATTTTTTGACTGTCTCATGGTTTCCTTGCAGGTAGATCTATCTGCTGTACTTTTTAGACTGACAGTTGTAATTTCCAATAGTTTGTACCATGATGGGGATTACCTTTGCTTAGCAGTTATCAGCACAAGAGAAAGTTCTTATGAATGATGGCTCGAGTCTGCATGTCGTTATATAGCTCCATATTTCCTAAAGCTAATCACTTGTCTAATTTGTTAGGTTCCAATGGAATTTCTATCTTCCGAAGCAGCCAATCTTGTTTAGATTTATCACCAAGTTATTACAGTCCCAATGATAAAGTTTCTAACATAAATAATAGTTGTTGGTCAGGAACAGACGAAAAGAATAGATGCAATGTTCCATTTTCCTGTTCGAGACAGTTTTTTCAATCTTCTCCTGCCTGGGCCACTATAAGAACTGGTCTGCATGATGAACATGTCAGTAAAACAATTCCATATAACAAATTTATATGCTTATCATCATTTGGGTCAAATAAAAATATCCATGTTTGTCGAACATTCTCTTCCCGGGCTACAGACAAATCAGATGGGCTTTCAGCAGAAGTTTTAACTGCATCCAATGGCAATGGACCAACTACTGGAACCAGTGATGTGGTTGGGGGTGATTGGATGGATGCTGCAAAAAGTGTTTCAAAATCTGTTAAGGATGCAGTTATGTACACAGGAACAAAGGCCAAGGAGACATTGGATGAGCACTTTCCTGTTTTGCAGCATTGGGTAGACTCTTCACCATATCTGAAGGATACACTTATTCCAGCCAGCTGGACAATGTTGGCATCAATATTAGCTTGGCTGGTAATGCCAAGAGTGCTCCGAAGGATCCATCGGTATGCTGAACGGAGTTCTATAGTATTATCTCTGGGGCGCCCATCTCAGGTGACCTATGAGAAAAGTATCTGGGGGGCTTTGGAGGACCCCGTGCGGTATTTGATCACTTTTATGGCATTTTCACAATTGTAAGTTGTTTTCTCCACTTTGCAACCTTTAATTGATAGAACTTTAATGTTATTCGCAGTTTAGGCCTGTTAAGTATTAATTTTTCAGTAAAGGAAATCAATTCATAAAGAGGTGGAAGTATCAAGGAACTGCCCAAAAAGTTAGAATATGCATAGATTAGCTTTTCTATGTCTTGTATTTTCAGAATCTGTAGCTTATTCTTAAGCTTGAAGTTGACGATTGAAAATAGGTTTAAATAGATAAATTATTTACAGAATTGAGAGTTCTTGTCACTTTGGTGAATGCAAGTAGGCGATTGGAGGACATAGAGATTTGTTAGCAGATCAGCAATATTGATATTGAAATGTTTTGTAAAAATAATTTTTGTGATCTAACTTATGAGAGTTCAAAAACCTAATTCCAGACAGACTGATACAGGGGCTTAATTATTGCACCAAGCACAGTTGCAGCACAATACATGCCCCAAATTTGGAGAGGAGCTGCTGTTCTGTCATTGGTTTGGTTTCTTCAAAGGTGGAAAAGCAATGTGTTTTCTCGTTTTTCTGCTGCTGAGCAGATTGTTGGCCTTGATAAAGAAAAATTTGTGGCTTTGGACAAACTCTCCTCTGTAGGCTTATTTGTTCTGGGAGGAATGGCACTGGCTGAGGCTTGTGGTGTTGCTGTTCAGTCTATCATAACTGTTGGGGGTATAGGAGGTAAGTGAAGTTTATGTATAAGCATCTACTGGTATATTTTTCTTCCTTTGTGAGAATAATGAATCTTATATCGCAGAAAAAGAACATAAATATTATATTACAAGTGTCAGAATCTTTTGAGAAGGAAATTGAAAAAGCTAACATTGAAGCATTGTGACAGAAGGCAGCGAGTCAACAGCCTTTGGGAAACAATTGTTCTAACTATAATTTATTGATGGCATCTTATAAATATCATTAAACTCTTCCAAGCATACTGGGTAAGTAAGATCCTTATGAATTACCTTACATCTTTTTTCCACAGAAGAAGTGATAGTAGGCAGAATTATTGCATGCCATACCTATTTTCATGTATGTCTGGCCTTTCATATGCTCACTAAGAGAGCATTCCACTAGGAGAGAGGAGATGTGAATTTTCCCTGCGGTCAGGTCCAAAAAGGTCTTAGCTGATCGATTCACCTACCCATGATGATAGAGCAACCCTCTCTCATCCAATTTTGCATGATTTCTTTCGTCACCGCATTTAGCATAGTTTATGTTCTCAAGGTGGCCAAACAAAGGACTAACAACATTGCATCTTTGAACATTTATTTGAAATAGGGAGAACATGAGACATGAAATGTATGGTATAGGCAAAGAGAATTTGGCAATAAAATACTCAACCACTTTTTTGATTGCATACTGATGATCTCCACAAGACCAGTACCCATTCTCTTGCCCTGTGTTTGACGTTCATCAACATCCACAGATAGGGTTGGCAATGATATACTATGTTGCATAGTCTATATGTGCTTCCTTTGTTTCTTTTGATCTTTCCAACAACGATCCCTTCTAATTAGGTTTCGCAACATTGTGATAGTGTCACGTCCCCTCTTTAGCTCCTTTTGGCAGTGATATGTGAGTTATCCTATTAGGGAGTCTCGTAGGCTAGCAAGAGTGTTTAGAGGCTCAATCAGGGTTATAGTGTTCGGATTTGAAGCTTTTGACAGTGAGGGCATGATTCAGAGGAGTTCCTTAATTATAGGAGACCCTACTTTCTAGGAGGTGGAGGTATCATCGACCATTGAGGTTATAGGAGACCATCCCTTGGTTTCAATTTTGGGAGATTCAGAGGTCTTCCTACTTTTTAGGGTTATCCCTAGATTTGAGGGATGAGACTGTCGATTATTTCATGATATCTGGTAGTAGTCATAGGTGGTGGCAAGTTCAGTGTCACCTTCTGAAGGTGATATGGCTATTAGTTGGCCTTTGAGGAAATATTTAAATATATTTAAATATTTTCCTCAGTTAGTAATTAAATTTTAAATAAGGCTAATTTATTAGCCACTAGGATGAAATAAGGAGATTTTTGGCTCCAGTTGGTCAGTTGTGTTGGGGTGTGATAGTCCGTTGGAAAGTGCCAAACCTCTACTATTTGATTTTCAGCTACAAGAGCCTCGGTGACACTTGATACTTTTACCATGATTGAACTAATGCTTTTTCCTCTATGCTGGACGCCAATAATGGAAATAAACATTATAACCCAAAGTTTCCACTTAAGTCATATTAGATCATTCTTAGGGTTCGAATGCCTAGTAGGGAGTTATAAGGAGAAGCAAAGGAAGGAAAGATCATCGTTTACATTATTCATCCATCATTTTGGGCGCTTGGCTCTGGTAGAGCATTCCTCCAACTAGGACGCCAACCCTAGGTTGAGAGAGTGAACTGTTTGGGACGTAGCCCTCAAGCAGCTGTGATTCAGCAGGGCTTCAGTACTATATTCAGGCAGAAAGCAAGCAGCTTCAGCAATGGCAGCCTTTCTTACCTGATCTTCAGCAGCAACCGCCATCTCAAATCTGACCTTCAGCATTGGGCCGCCTTTTGCACACCTGGGCATTGGAATAAGAACAGATCTGTTGCAGGCCTGTAGCTGGCGGCCTATCCATATCCGGCGTTGACTGTAGCTAAGGTACTAGGTTGCTTTTATTTTTGTAATAGTCATTATTGGGTTCGTTTGGGTATTCCTAGCTTTCAAGTGATGTGGCTTTGGATTATTACTATACTGTTTAAATACTGCTGTTACTAGTAGATGTTGTAACACATCTATTTTGAAGAGATAATATCAAAAATCAAATACCAAACTTCTGCACTTCTGTCTACTCTGTAAGAACACTTAATAATTGCAGGAGAATTCTATTTATTTAAATAAAATTACAGCAGGTCAGTGAATCAGTCTGCTAGGGATATTTCAGATAGAGACAATTCATGAATGTCAAGAGTGCTGCAATAACATATAAATTAAAAAAAACTAACAATTATGGTTTATACATTAAGTAATATAAAATATATAGGGTTTGCAACTATAAAACTAGCCTTTTTTACAAGAACGCCTGGGTTTTTACAACAAAAAAGTCAAGCATGCCTAGGGTTTGTTCATTGGTCTGTTAAGACGAAAATAGAAAAAGGAAATGTAAAAGAGATGGAATTTAGAAAAATAAAGGAAAAAAATTTCAAAATCAAAACTTACCTTTTTTTAATATCAATGGTGAGCTCTTCCCATTCCTTTGTAGACTCCTCTAAAGTGATTCAACCACCATTTTTCGCTCAGTCTCCTTGCTGGTTTCCCTTCAATGCAATTCCATTTTGGCTCAAAATTCTGTTTTCCTCCTTTTGCTTGAAAATGAAATGAAGTTGCTCTCAGGGTGTAGGAGATAAATATAGAGCAGAAGTTTAAGTGAATTGCTTTATTTCTTTATTTTATCGGCATTTTCAATGACAATGCTGCATTCAAGTTTTTTGGTTGGGACTCATCTAGAGTCAACGAGTTTGGTGAGTACTTGTTTGTCGAGTCTTCTTGGCTTGTTGAGGGTGGTTCGCCTCAAGACTCCCCGATTTTGGGTAATTTCTTTGGCCAAATAGGTGTTTATCTTGTTTGCAGATGTTGGGCTCATTTATCTAGAGATTTGGTATGTGTTTGAGAACTTTATAGAGCAATCCAGGATTGGACGCAAAACCTAGTTGCCCACCTAGGTCAAGGCACAAAACTTCATCTAGACTTTACCAAGTTCCCTTTCTTTTTACTTTTGACTTGATTAGTAGTTGCAATTCACCCCAAAGGTTTATTGCTAGGTAGTGTGCCATTGCAAAGTTGAAGGGTTTTTTGCATGGCAATCTAGTTGGAGACCCTATGCCACCTGTCAGGCGCTAATAACAGCCTTTAGGCATCAATCTACAAGTCAAGCTAGCACCAACTTATTTAGGGCAGAAAACATACGCTAAATTGTAGGTCTCATCAATAGGAGCGATTCCTAGACAAGAATCTACAGCTAGTTGTTAGGATTGTGGAGATATCCTATTGGATTTGGGTGAATACAATGATCCAAGGGTTCCATGTCACACATTCTTTGACTTGAACCAATCTTGGACATTAGACTTCAACAGGCTATCTAGAGAACACCAAAACTGCAATGAACCCTAGGAGATAGTTATCTAGAAACATACATAGGTGTGACCACGTTTTAGACTTGCTGCATAGGAGTATCATAGAGGTGGAAGAATAGAGTGCTAACACTTGAGCATTTTACAACTCAGGACTAAGTTCACTAAAGGACCTCAGCACATCCACAGCAATCACCGTCATACACACAGTCATGTAAATGTCCTACATTTGTAATTGCTGGAAGCCCATATTCGTTCTATATCTCATGGCTGTTTTATTGAATTGAATAAGCAGTACATTGGGTTAAATCTCTGCTATATTATTTTTGTAAATATTTTTTTTATCTGGATTATATTTATGCAACCTCTGACCTGTTGTTGAGTTGATTGTCTGAGATCTGATGATTATTTTGGAATCTTAATCTAAATCTACTTTTGTCAATTCATAAACCCTAGAGTTAGAGTAATCAACATACCTAACATTGGTAGTGGATCATATGTTTAGAAATTCAAATCCTTTTTTTTATATATAACGGTTAGGCTAACCAGAAAGTTGAAACACTAGTTCCAAGAGAAGATGACATATAATGATTGGCTAAACTCTCAATTTTCTCTGCTCGGTCTCTATGCTATTGAAACGGTTTTAAATTTCAAAAACAAGAAGTTTTGGTCCCTTTATTTTTTTTGTAAAATTTGTTTCAGTCCTGTTTCAACCCCAATTTTAGAAAAATCTTATAGCTTTGTTTGCCGAGTTTTTTCCCAAAAGCTATTTTCTTCTATGGATAATACTTTTCAGCATCAATTTTTCATATGGGACACGTCCAATATCACAACTACATGTTCAATATCACAACTAGATGTACATATTTATATAGATGACAATTTGATCATGTGATGAGAACCTTGGTAGTGTGTTTGTAAAGCTCTCTTGGACCCACGTGATACCATGGAGAATTATTAGCAATGTACAACCCACAAGATATCCTTTTCATCAAAGAGCATTACACTCAAAGCCTTTGTACTGTGGAGGTATTTGATCATAATCAAGAAAAGCACAAAGAAGAAGATAAAGATGCATGCTAGAGCTCCCCTTTGGTCATCAAGATTTTGGGACAAATCTTCTCAAAGGAGAAAGACATGTGCATTGACACAACAATCTGTTATGTGATTGAAGCTTATATTTTGTCACAATGCTCAATGTTGATGTAAGCTGTAGTAGGTTATAATTATAATATTATTAACTAATACGAATAAATGATTACTACTCACAAGGTGGTTATGTATGTGGCTTGGGGGGAAAGTCATGTAATATGCCTTATACACCAATTTGGTAATGTGATTGAAGATTTTATTTTTTATATGCTACTACTCAAAAGGTGGTTTGTTTGAAAAGCCACACCCATTGCTATAATAAGGGGTGCAATGTTGTGCTATGGATTCATTTCTTATTATAAGGAAACGTTTCTCTACAGATTGAAAACATTTTTACGCAGGTGAGTTATCACCATATGGGTTTTTACTTAGTATGCTGCTGAGGTATTTGTTTACTCAAATTATTTTTGTTGCAGATATCTTAAATTGCAACCCTTGCAAGAACATACGTGGAAATAGGCTTCTATCGATTGGAAGAATTCCCTTCATGTTGATTTTTTTCTCTTATGATTTTGTGAATTAATTGTTTTTTATTTTCCATGCAGGTATTGCAACTGCAATTGCAGCAAGGGACATCCTAGGAAATATGCTAACTGGGTTGTCCATGCAATTTACCAAACCCTTTTCAATTGGAGACTCAATTAAGGTGTATTTCATTTGTTCATCTTTTGATATTTACAATAATACAGAGAATGCTTTTATGACTATTTGGCTTGATTGAAAAAGGCTACCAAAAATATACTTTAAGTCTCGTCTGGCCTTGTGATTATTGGTTTTTGACATTTTGTTCATAGCTCAAGGTTAAATTTCATTTAACATTTTTAGGATATTAGCAATTTAGATGCATCCAAAGATATTGGACAAGCTATAATTAGAAATTATCTATTGATTACTTGAAAGGCTGGCTCAATTGAAGGACAAGTGATTGAAATGGGGCTGACTTCTACAATTATGCTGAGCCCAGATAAATTTCCTGTGACTGTGCCAAATTCTTTCTTTTCTAGCCAGGTATTTATGAATTCTTATTAAATTTCTATGTTTAATTTATTCTTTCACGATTTTCATTTTCGCTATGTATCTTCCATGTGTTATAAATAATCATTTAATGTTAGTAACTTAGTATTACTGAAATGTAGAAGGACAATATTGATTTCATCAAATCACAAATAAATATTTTTTATTTGGTAAATTAATAGCCAGGTTGGGCCAACATCCTCTGTATTATATAAAAAAAAAAAAGATTACATTGTTCTGTTCTTCTTCTTTATACATCCCTAGATACTAATCTCTTCTACAACAAAGTCCCTAGTACAGTACTATTGGTCTTGGGCATGAACCTCTGTATCTTACTACATCAATTTCTCCAAAATTGCAGCATCCTACGATTGTATTTAGTATTTTATCTATATTATATCTACATGCTAATATTATAATCATTATTTTTATAACAAGAATTGAAAGCCATTTTAGTAATGGCTGGCTATCTTCACTTAACTGGTTCTCGTCCTCTTCTTTGCCTTTGGCCCACAGATCATCCCTATCCACGAGCTCTCTGTTTCCAACTCCTTGTCCACCTTTGCCCTTGCTTTCCTTATTTTTCCTAGCATGGGTCGCTCAAGCAATCACTGGGCAGTCAGACTTGCTGTGTTCATGTGTCAATGCCTTTGCAATTTCTTCCACATCCTTGGAGTCATTTTCAATCCATTCTTCGCTGGAGTTTGGCAGTGAAGGTATGTTGCCCTTGGGCTCACTGTTATCGTGAACCCATAGGCATTCCCTCTCCTTGTAAATTTTGGTCCACACCTCTTGGGGAGGGGAAGGATATTTCCTATCCTTTGCAAAAACTTGAGATTTCTGTCAACGTCCCCCAGTTTCTCCTTTAGCTTGTTGAGTTCCACTGAAACAATGAGGGGAAACTCCTTCACCTTCTGTTCTCGGGCGATGTGGTAGTGCTATGGAATAGGAATCATGTTATCCTTGTCCACATTGTCCAGACCAATGTCAATTTCACCAAGGAAAACATGCTTGAAAAGCATTTAGCAAAGATACTTTGCCTTCGCTTTCGTCACTCCTTGGGTCAAGACAAAAACTAGAAACATTGTCGGGATATCAGCATTAACCCAGTGCTTGTGGCATGACTAGATAAATTCTCTGCCCAACACCTCCTTCACTGCGTGTAGGACCAAAGGGTGTTTAACAGAAAACACCTTGCCTAGGCATTTGTCCAAGATCTCCAAAAAAGGAAACCAATGTTTTAGTAGATTCCAAAGTAATCGATGTGTCCATTCCATCTTGTTGTGTGTGTGAACTGCTATTTTTCTACGACTCATCCTTGGCCAATCCTAGGTATAAGTCGTTGTGAGCCACTTGTCTTCGTACATTGCAATCCTTACCATATAAATTAACACACTTTGTTAGTTATGGCAATTTAAAGAGTTACTCGACTATTGTACTCTTTAGTTCTTTCGATGATGACATCAAATGCCTTGGGTTTCACATTACTCTTGGCATATCATTGAATAAATGCCTATTTCTCATTCTAGTTGTCCCTATCTCAAGTTTCAATCATATAATCATTATAACTCCTTTTTTGTTATGACCTCATTCCCTTGTCCATTATAATGTGTAGGTAATTTGTATGATTAATTTTGCACTTCAGATCTATCCTTGACTTTCCTCATGCACATCATGTGTAATGTCCCCTATCTGAATCTGTCATAATTTAAATGAGATTCATCAATTGAACTTTTGTAGATCCAATTTTATATATCTTATTTCATCTCTTCTTATCTCCATGATATCTATTATTGGTAAATAATGTTTTTTATACACTTGTTATAAGAAAAGATGTGTCTTTTCATTAATTTTCTTATTATTATTTATTAATGTTCATATTATACTATTAATTATATATGCAAATATATACTTTAATTTATATATTTTGATTATTATTAAAGATAATAATACTTTATTATTTAATTACCATTTAATCCATCTTCATTCATTAATAATACAATTATTATAATGTAATGTATTGTTTGATATTATATTATAATATGAAGTTTAATTATATAAATATTAATTTAGCGGTGCTATCACATTATTTTAGCAGGCATATCACATCGTGACATAACATCCCCATTTTCTGATGTTGTTTTTGCCATGTGGCCTCCCCATTTCCTTCTCTATATCTGTGGGACATGTTGAAGTCTTCCAGTTTTTGTATTAACGTCGGTTTGAGCCACTATGCTAGCTTCTAGTTTGGGATTGTGTTTTACCTTATTCCATTGATAACATTTAGTGAATCTCCTTCAAAATATATTTTCTTGGCATTGATGTTGAAACCATTTGCAGCCCAACCAAGGAAACCCTCAATTTGTGTCAATGCATCCCATTTTGTCTCTTCCAGGGTTGCCTCTAGAGGCCTCATTGAAATTTATTTTGACTCATCTTTTTTAGGTGGAGCTCACTTAGTATTTTCTTTTGCGTTGGCCATTTTCCTTTTCAATCTTGGTTCGTCAATCCTTGGCATATGGAGTTCATTGAAGGTCTTATGCATTGAGTCACCAAGCTTGTGAAGGTACAATCTTTCTTTATTTTTCTTGCAACGACATTGTTTGCTAGCTCAATTATTGGTCTATCAATCTTGATATAGAGGTTCTTGTTATCCATACTTTTCTCCTTGAAAATGCGCCTATTTCTTTCTTTCCATACTTCTCAAATAACTATGAAAGGGATTATTTTCCACAAGCAACCGAACAATCATTGAATTTTGGTGTAGCGGGCACTATAGGTTCAACTTGTTCATTTAATGCTTGCAGCAATCATTTGCATATCGGTAGGTTATTACGATATGGGTTGTTGTTTCTTCCTTGGTCAGACACAATGTACATCTTCCTAGACCATGGATATCGATTTTCCTCATCTTATCTTCCATTAGAATTCACTTTTGTAGTGCACCCTAGGTAAATATCCTTGCCTTGGGTAGAATGTCTTTATTCCATGTGAGTTTTCATGGGCCAATTCCTTTTAGCCACTGATGTTTCTTTCGATCTTATAGGCCACACAAGCTTTGTAGTTGCCTATGTTAATGCCACATAATCAAGTGTCGTCCTCTCCTTGTGTAGGCAACACATGTATTTATTTTAATATTTTTCTTAATGTAGTTTTTTGATCTTCTGGTGCATTAATTCCATTATTCCCATATTTTTGTGTCATTTCGGTCGATTGATCTTCCATGGTTGGATGCTTTTGCCCCCATATTCTGAGTGTTTCCTGTCTAATATCTTGTAGGCCCAGTGTGCCAACTAATGCTTTCTCCCAATAGTTTGTCTAGAAAGCTGCTCTATTTCCATTCCTTATTTCTCATGGATTGTGGTGGGAAATAATGTCCTTGCACTCCAGGATGTAGTTCCAAATGGTTTATCCTTTGGATGGGTTGGCCACTATTAGGATTTGTGCGACTTCATTACCATTACCACCTAAGTACTTTTGGTGAAGTATCTGGACCCGTTTCTAGTGAACATCTTTATGTATATTCCATAACGCTTTCGGCCCCATGGCTAGGCTCATTATGATCAGCTATCTTAGTCAGGTTCGCCTAGCCTCATTGGGAGAACAAACTTTACTCCATGCAATTAGTGGAAATTTATTTTGATCACTTGTTCCACTCTAAAAGAAACATCTCATATTTGATTTAGATCAGTTTCTGCTGATTTGGATAGTTTTATACAAGTCAAAGTATATGTGGAATGCCAAAAGGACTTCTTTGACCATCATCCGCTTCCTTGCGGAGTTGAGCCATTTCCTTTTCTAGGGTTCCATTTTATTTTTACATCCATTGATAAGATTTTCCCAATAGCTTGCTTTGTTTACTCTTGCAAAATATGGTACTAAAATTTTCCAAAGAGAGTTGTAGTCTTGAGTCCCAGTACTTGGGCAATATTCTTTTGGAGACACTATTGAGTATCCAAGAAAAACATTTGAGTTGCTCCAATTGATAACTTGCCTTGATGCCTTGCAATATTTTTCCAAGAACTCTTTCATGTTTCTAGCTTTTGATCTTCTTGCAAATTTAAACAAGATTTGCATAATCAACAAGCTCTGATGGGATATGTTATCAATCCCATTAGTGACCCCTAAAACATCCTAAACCCTACCTTTACCCCTGATCCAACCCATTCGCCCATATTAACCTCCCTTAGCCACGTAACTAATCCATCCCATCAAAACTAAGCCACTTTTCCCCTAACCCCTTTCCTAAACTAAGTCTAAACCCCCTCTTAAACATGTGCACAACTTTAAGCAAGGGTTAAGTCTTGCTAACCCAAGCCAAAATCAAAATGTCTCTCTTATCCTCTTCCATCCCTATCCAAGAACATTTATGGCTTTTACATGCCATTAATGCCTCTTACAGCCCTTCTAATGCCTCTTTCATCCCTCTTACGCACTTATCTTCCCTCATTACTCCCTTTGACCAACCATTTTCCCATCCCCTCATAGTCATCCTCCTTGTGACAAGTGTCACTCTCTGATTGGTTCCAAACAAGCACAATCCATGTGCTCCCCTTTCAAAGCATCCTAGCCCTCCTTCATCCTTTCTCCATCCTCACATCCTGACCATCCATCTCTCTACCCCTTGGCCTATAAATAAAGCCCTTCTCTCTCACAAATAGGAATCCACTTCCTTGCTAAAGTTATCATGCTAATTTGAGAGCCTAAAAACTACCAAAATACTATCATAATGTTGAAATACCTCCACACCTCCATTGTTAAATCTTTCATCCATCTACATGCTTGATACAAAACCCCATTTTTTGGAAGCTTGAGCACATTGTGAGTATACATCCCCTATTATTAGGGACTTATCTACGTCACCATAGGTTACACCCGAGGAGCTTGCAATTCTTGGTTTGCTTTACTTCTTGGTGATAACCTCGTCCTATTTTAAGTGTTAGCTTATTTAGTATTGTTAATAGTTTCAATAATAGTTAGTATTCAATTTGCATTACTAGATTAGGTGATACATTTTGGCATGCCAGGTGGGACCCCGCATTCGGGTCTCTATAATCATATATGTTTTTTTTGTGTTCTTTGACTAAACAAATTAACGTTTTGTATTCGTTTGTGCACGCAAGTGGTCTTCTAATATTTTTTGCAGGCACATAGGTCTCTTGTCAGGAAACGCATTCCCAGCCATAAGATCAAATTCCAATTTAATCCACTTTTTAATAGGCTTTGTTCGCAATGTCACAATCACGAAATTGGGAACCCGCAGCAGCAGGATCGCGACCTTAAAACTGTGGGAACGTGAACCCACGAAGGCAGGATCGTTGTCTGCCCTGAAACCCCACCACCACGTGCCATTAAAAACACCTCCATCATTCCTGCTTTCCTTATTCCTGCAGAAACGCTAATTTTTGCCAGCGAGATCGCTGCAAAAGGCCTGTGGGAACGCTTAACGTAGTTAGTCAACTGTTATACCCCACTTTTTCCCTCTTCTGTCGAACCTGCAGACACATCTGTCGGCGGGAATGCTTCTCTATAAACCTGCAGGATTGCTTTGTTACTTTTATCCTGAGGCCCACTTTTCTGTGCTTTTCACCATTCCTTTGCACCTCAATCTCGCGACCTTTTAGCTGCATTCCCAGGCTGCGGGATTGCGGTTTAAACCCGCGGGTTTGCTGTTTTGACCGGCTAGGGCCAGGTTTTAACACTTTTCTGTTGCATGTACCTTTTGGAGTAGAATGCTAACAAGTTTTTGCAGGTTTGCTTAGATTGCTTCCTAGAAAATTTGTGTTTAAAATGCTTAAAAATGAACAAATCTCACTTTTTCATGGAATGCATGTTTGAATCTTAAAATGTTTTTCATTGAGATGTTTGGTTAGTTTAATAAAAAAAAAATGTACTCTCGAATGCCAAGTATTAAAAATGAATCAATGTGATAAACACTTCATTTCAAAGCACAAAAAAACATTATGTGAAAACACCTCCATTTTCAGGCTTAAAATAAATCCACCAAATCTTGAATGTCTTAAGGATAAACTCGTTCTTATTCTCTCCTTTTAAAAAACTTTCTCGATCAATTTCCTTTTTGTTGACAGAATTTCTTTTGTTGAGCATCGCTGTGAAGTTGGAAATGAACATTTGAATGCTAAGATCATGTGTGTCTTCAAAAACTAGTTTGTCAGGATACACTTAAGTGTCCAAATAGAAATGAATCAAGTGCCTTGCATGTTTTGAGATTGTGCCTTCTAGCACATCTTGATCTTCTCTATTTTTTGCAACTTAAGACCTTAAAGTACATGATGCATGTATCGAAAGTTGTTAGGAAGATCATCTGCAACAACCTAGGAGTGCTTGTAGTGAGTTTATCCACCTCTGGGGAGCGCGTCCCCTTTGGTGAAAAGCTCAAACCTGTAAAAATCTGGCCGGTATATAAATGAGGGAAAAGGTAAACTTTCTCACTCTATCACCCAAGTTCGAACAGTGTATTTTTGAGGGTAGCCTGAGGTGGAAAAACTTTTCCACGATTTCAGCATGTCCGAAATAGATCCTTAAGTGGATCACATACATAACAACCATTTGATGAGACTCCACAGACCTATTTACAACCCTATTTTAGTCTTCATGATTTTATCCATGGTATGTTCATTCACGGTGCAAGGGAAACAACATCCCCCAAGATTACTCACCATTGTGCTCCCCTGGTAGAGGCATAAGGCTACTTGGGTTTCATCTCCAAGGGTTGTTGTTCTGTTAGAAGGTGAATTTCTATTTGTGGTGCCTTGAAGATTCTTTGATGTGTATCATTTGTTGATCGACTCTTGTATCGACTCACCTCTTCGATTAGAGGGACATATTGCACTAGAATTAGGAGACATCAAGTTGTGGGCCATTGAATAGCATATTTCAACCAAAATTTGACCTTAGGGATAAAGAGTGTGTTTGAATTGTCTTATTTGCGCAAAAGACCTGTAAAAGACATTTGTAGAAACTTACATAGTTTCTAAGGTTACTATCAAATCCTTTTGCGAAAGAGATCATTTGTATGTCTTTCTTAGAGTTGCTTTGTCCTTTGAGAAACTGTTTGCTCATAATTAGTCGCGTCAGAAAAGTCCTACCTTTGTTATCTCAAAAACAGTTGTTAGCAAGCCCATTCGGAACAACTTTAATCATGGTAGTTCAACTTTGTCTTTTTTGAAATTATCCTTACAATCTCCAAAAGCAGTCATTAACAAAGTCCAGTTGCAGACAAATTTCTTTCTCCTTGGTCTAAAGTTATCTTTCTCAAAATACCATTGTTACATATCTTACTTGACCAAAAACTTTCTTTGTGAACAAAACCTTCGTCATCAAACCAGGTTATCCTTACCCTTGCTCAAAAGGATTGTTAACAAGTTTATTCACACCAATCCTAAGCCTAGTTTGCCCCACTTTACTACTTACATCCTAAAGAAAAAACCCAAATTACTTAGCCCCTTTTACGTAAACACACTATTCTCTTGAAAACCTAGGTACTCCTCAACTATTTTATGATTCCAACCTAAGGTTAAAAGGTATACATAGTGTAGTCACTGCCTAAAAAATCACACAATTGTGAACAAATCTCCTAGAGTTATCTTAGGTCAGGCCAAACCAGGACCAAGCTCAAAAAATCCAAACTTCCACAAATATCAATTTACAAGGAAATAGATGCAGAACACAAGAAGTATACCCCCAACGCAAGGATCGCTAAACTAGACCAAGTTGAGATAGACGGTGCCAACGTTGCACTACAAATTGAGTGGGATTACAAAATCCAAAACCTAACTCTCTGACGAGGTGTCAACCATAGCCTTATCGATAACTCTTGTGTTACTCTGATTAGGTCCTTCTTTTTCCACACACACTTGTGCACTTATCTCCTCATAGGCTTAGTCTTTCACATAGATCCACCATCCCATTTAAGCATTTGATAGAATCATCTCCTTCTCCTTTTGTCATCAAACCTAGGTTATTCAGGAATCCTCCAAATTAAGCGTCATTAAACCCTAGTATCCTCCATTATTTACTCCACACTTAGAAACATTTTAGCATCACCTCATTGGGCTTTGTTTTCCTAAAGAATTCTCCATCCATCCCACTATCATAGTTGTCCTTAAACTAAGCATTGTTTAGGATAAAGTGTCACTTGTGTCCCACATCACCTTAAGCAAAAGGTTGGGTTACACACTTGATCCCCATTTATCTTCCAAAAGGTCACAAGGCTACCTTAGGGTTTGATATCACCACCACGTTCTCAAGTTCACACTTAAGGGAAACACAATCTCCTTCACTTAGTACCATATCATTTAGGCTTCCTAGATATCACTAAAACATTTTCACACATCCTCCTTTACATCTTAGGAAATCCCTCCACTCTAGTCACACCTAGACAAATCATCTCTTCACATACACTTATCATCTTTTTTTGCATTCCGTCCTTAGGAAAGTTAGCATTTCATGCCACCTACCACACGTTTCGGTAAGAATAAATGAAAAGAGAAGGACATGGATCCTAGTTGTAGTAGTAGCACAACTAGGGCTCAGCCATACCCCATAGTTTCCGCGACACCACCAAATCCACCACCACAAACTCCCGAAGAAACAGGTTCTTCAATAGATATTGAGGCATTCATGAACCAACCTAGACACACAACCATTGTTAATGCCATCATAGATAGAAATAAGGAGACCATTATGGCAAACTTCTTAAGAGACAATGTTGGTGCCTTTGAGTTTAGACAACCACCGCCTCCCAACATTACAGATCCTACACATCTTTTGTTTGGATGGCAACCACCATCTGCAGGGTCATCTGTCTCTCATGATCTTGTCCTTTCACCAAGCAGTGGGTACCGAACAACACAAGTAGAATGAGCGGACCCAAATATCCCCTCAACCCAGGTCATTGCTCCCATTCCACAAAATACTCAGCCCATCCTCACTAAGCCCTTAGTTCATACCACATCCCAACCAACCACAAGTGTATCATCTGCATCTACTACCACCACCCCTATCCTTGCTTCACAATATACCCCCTCCCCACTTAGTAACACTGCATTTTTTCTTCCATCTCAAAACACATCCAATCCATTTACTAGTACCATAAACATCTAACCTACATTCCAGTACACTACAAGAATGCCTCCATTAGGGTCGAATACTTCATCTTTTATCCCACTCAACATCACTATCAATCCATTTGTCACTAGCCAAAGTACTTCAGCCTCGTTTCCTTTAGGGCCTTGGAGTTTTGGTATGACACGAGGGCTTGCCACTAGTATCCCCTTCAACACTGTATCCATGCCCATACCTCAGTCACATTCATCCCTTCCCCCTCAAGTCTATTCATTACCACCCAATACCAACTATTTTTCTATGCCACCTTAGGCAATAGCCAGATCACCGCTTCACTGCAATACCCGGTAGTGAACACCCTTCCTCACATGAATTACCTAGCACCTGTTAATACTCAGTTGCTTTCACAAGCAGGAGCACAACCAACGTATATTGGGCAAGGTATACATTCCCAAAGCATGGCCCAGGTATTGCCTACACTACCATCTTTTCAGCCACAACATCACACTAGTTGTATGCCCAAGCATCCTCGCAGAATTATCTAGTAGGGCAACAACATCACACCTATGTTCCTCAACAACAATCTACCTAACAAATACAGTAGTATGCTCAAACTACATTCCAACAACCCATAACATCCATCCCAACCATAGTACAACTTGTTTTTCAGCCACCACTATATGGTAGTCAAGGTTTCCCATATTAGCCTTTAACATCCACTACCTATCCCACACTGAGGGCACTTGGACTAGGAGCACCCGTTACCCCGCTTGTAAACTCCAAATGGGAAGAGATGAAAAATGCTCTGAAAGCCCTCAAGGATGGGACATACTCAAAAACTTTCAAATTCCAAAATGATTGTCCATATTCGTGTGACAAAACCATCACAATGACACCTTTTCCTAAACATTTTGAGATTCCCAAGTTTGATAAATTTAGAGGGAAAAGTGATCCAGTGACACATGTCAAAGAATTCTATATGCACTGCCAAGAAGTGACCTATAATGATGTGTTCCTTATGTGACTTTTTTCGAAAAGCGTAGGGGGCCTTGCCCTCGAATGGTTCTGTCGTATACTCCAGGGCACCATTAAGACTTTTGCTGACCTTTCTGAAGCCTCTGTGGCTCAATATGCTCATCTAGTCGAGACTGAGTTATCTATAGTAGACCTAGTTCATAGAAAGCAAAAGGGAGGAGAAAACCTTGCAAAATACTTACAATGTTGGCAAACTCTTACCACTAGGATCTCATGTACCATCCCTGAACGTCACCTTGTCAAAATGTTCATTAATAATGCGCATCCTAGTCATGCCCATCACATGGTTATGAACTGTTTACTGACATATAAAGACATTAAGGAAAAAGGGATGGGACTCGAGCAAGGGCTCATCAAGGATGGTGTCATCAAAATTTACAAAGAAAACACCCAGGACTGAGGTCCAAACAATGACAACCACACTATTGGAATAAAAATAAGAACATAGTTACTGATGGCGTCACTGACACTCGACATGTTCATGTTGTTGGGGCAGCGGCCAACATTCCTACCACATTTTGTTAACAACCTCATCAGCAACAACCACCAATATATCAGCAGTCGCCTATGTAGAACAATCAACACAATGTCCAAATACCTAGTCATCACAATCAGACTAATGCTATAACACTTTCGGCTAGACCTAAACCACGTGTTCAAAGACAACCTCGTGTATACACCCAATTGGGGGAACCCCTTGGTGCAATCTTTGAAAAACTAGCCAAGGATAATCTTATTTGACATCCACAAACACAACCCTTGGAACCAAATTAGTCTAGGTCATCTTGGTATAAGGATAACAAGTTTTGCAAATTCCATCGTGTCAAGAACATACCACTCTCAAATGCATGCAACTCAAGGACTAGTCCAACACCTTATTGATCAGAAAGAGATCACAGCAGGGGCCCTAACGTCACCAAATGTAGGATTACTGATATACCAAAATGCCTTTCCTCCTCAGAACACAAACACAAGTAAAGCACCTACAAACACTCCTATCAATAACAAACCCAACAATGTTCAAAACAAACAAGGAGATAACCGAGATAAGTCTCAGAACTACACCTCAGCATACTTAGACTATGGAAACCTTATTGGATGCATCTCACAAGTTGAACCCTCTATCAATGTTATAAATATCAAAGACCCAGATGCCCAATGTGCGGTTACTACTTGACGAGCTCGACTCAATATAGCTGGCCCATTTGTATCTACACCATCAAGGCCACCTCCATCGAGATTACCTTCATCAGGATCACCCTCATTAGGACTACAATATAATATCTTGGAACACCTTGGAAATACGCCAACCTAGATTTCCATTCTCGATCTCTTATGAACAAGCCCACTTTATCAAGAGATCCTCAACAATACTCTCCATGAGTCACGCGTCCCCACTGACATAAATGCCACTGAGTTCCGCAACTTGGTCAGCCACCTTTCCACATCATGTGCTCTATCCTTCAAAACCTCTGACATCCTAGCAATCAAACCCGATCATATACTCCCACTTTGCATTGCTATCACGGTTTTTGACTTCGCGGTCAAAAGGGTCATGATAGATAACGGATCGGCTTTAAATCTATGTACTTTAAAATTAATCAAATAGGCAAGATACACTGAGGCAGATATCCTTAATGAGGTCATTACCATCAAAGCATATGACAACTTGGAGCGCACCACTGGAGGAACCATCTTGCTACCTCTAAGAGTTGGCCCAGCCAATCAAGAAACAGTTTGTCACGTAGTTGATCTTAACCTTCCATACAACATCCTCCTAGGCCGACCATGGATCCACGCTATGAAAGTCGTTTCATCCCCATATCGTCAGTGCATCAAGCTTCCGCATAGTGGCACTAAGATAACCATCCATGCAGATCTTGGACCCTTTGCTTATTGCAATGTAGTCGAAGCTTCACATGCCAACCATTGTCCTAGAATTGAAATTGGCCACACCACGACTAGTTGCTCTGGCACCTGCTATGATCTAGATACCATTTTAGCTGCCACCATTTTCATGGTTAAGATCAACTAGCAAGGTTGCGGAGAATACAGTCTCACAGATGCTTTTGCTGTTGGTGCTTTACCACTTGTCCATGTACTTAAGGGCGCCTGACACATCAGGGCACAAGGCTAGATACAACCCCTCAACTCAAACAACTAGGCCCTACCACATTTATTACCAAAGGTATCCTCAATGGAGAGGAAACTGTTGCAGACATTAGTGCATGGCTATACAAAGAGCCACCTCCAAAAAGTGAAGAACTTCTCAACCACCTTAAACAAAAATACCTATGGTCACATCGCCTTGCTACTGTGCAATGGGATTATCGAGGAGGTGGTCTAGGCCGTTTGGAGTCAGACATTAAGTAGCTTGTGGAAGGATACAAAGAAAATAAAAAGAAAGGCTTAGGCTATGGACTTCTCATCATTGGGGGCACCACGAAAGAAGGCCATGCCTTCACAAACATCCAAAATAGTCTCGTTGGGGTTGAAGACATTCATGAGGAAGTAGAAAAGAAAGCCTATGATGATATCTTCCTTGATGAAATTATCTTGGGAGCTTCTGTGCTCTGCCAACTATTCCTAAACCTCATAGACTTACCACTCGCTCAACCCGAACTCATTGATTAGGACCAAGTATTGTCCATGTTGACGAATTCTCTACAGAACATGCGCTCCTTAGATTCATGGGTCAGAAACACCGCATAAACGGCCTCCACCACCATCAGCATATGTCTACAAATTAGATTTGGCCAGTTACTTTGGGGATGAGGAAATCTCCAGTCGCAAAATTGAACTAGAAACTAAAACAAAAGAGCAAAAAAGTAAAGCAAAACCATCCTCTGGTGAATACTCCTTTGGAGCACCATTGAATGATCCAAAAAATGAAAAGAAAAGAAAGGACGCATCCAACGGTGAAAACCTCTTAGAGGCATTCGAGGATGGAGATTTCATTCTCCCCCCACAGGATCACAGGCTTGCGAATATCATCAGTCTTGATAGAAGAAACTAGACCAGTCAATATCAGTCTGACCGAGGTACCATAGATCACATATATTGCGGCATCTCTACCCCTCGAGCAGTTAGAGCTTCTCATCGAAGTCCTCTGTGAAAACGTTGGTTGCTTTGCATGGTTTTATCAAGACATGCTGGGGTTAGAAACCAAGCTAGTGGTACACCATTTGGCCGTGGATCCAAAGGCTAAACCCGTCAAGCAAAAATTTCGAAAGATGCATCCCAAAGTTGCTTTATTGGTTAAAGCGGAGTTAGAAAAATTGCTAGAGGCAAAGGTCATTCGCTTGATTGACTATTCCGAATGGATCTCCAACATGGTACCTATCACAAAGCCTTCTGGTGATATCAGGATTTGGACAGACTTCAAAGATCTCAACAAGGCTTTGCCCGAAGGATGATTTCGCATTACCAAATATAGACATGATTGTTGATCTCACTGCAGGCCATGAGCTCTTATCACTCATAGATGGTTTCTCTGGATACAATCAGATTCAGATAGCAGAGGCAGACCAACATAAAACAACATTCACCAACCCTTGGGGGACATTTTGTTATAACATGATGCCATTCGGTTTAAAGAATACTGGGGCAACATATTAGTGTGCCATGACATTCATTTTCCATGACCTAATCTATAAAACTCTTGAGAATTACGCGGATGATATTTTAGTCAAATCTCTTAATGCTTTTGATCACTTATCTCACCTTGAGGAAGTGTTTGATCGATTGGCTAAATATCGTCTCATGCTCAATCCTAAGAAATGCGTCTTCGGCGTTACCTCGGGAAAGCTCCTGGGATTCATTGTATCACGGTGTGGTATTGAAATTGATCCTAAAAAGGTCAAGGCCATCATGGATATGGCTCCTCCTAAGACACTCAAGTAGCTTCGCTCTCTTTAGGGGAAACTACAATCAGTCAGGTGATTCATCTCTCAGCTCGTTGATAAGTGCCAACCTTTTACACATTTACTCAAAAAGGATTAGAATTTCAGGCGGGACCCCATTTGCCAACATAACTTCGAATTGATCAAGCAATACTTGGCTAATCCACCTATATTGGTTCCTCCGGTTGCAGGTCGTCTGCTCATCTTATACATCACAGCTACCCCAACAACACTAGGTGCTCTTCTCGCACAACTTGATGATACAGGCAAAGAAAGAGCTATTTACTACATCAACCACACTCTAGTTGGATATGAGCTCAATTATACACCAATGGAAAAGGCTTGCTTAGCTATGGTATTTGCCACTTAGAAGTTGCGTCATTATATGTTAAGCCACATTGTGCAACTAATATCCAATCCAAAATTGATCCTTTGAAGTATATGTTGTCATGTACAATGCTCATAGGGCGTTTGGCTAAATGGGTCATGCTTCTTAGCACATTTGACTTCCAATATATCAACAGAAAGGCTATCAAAAACTAGGTTATAGCAGATCACTTGGCGGATGCACCTATGGTTGTGGATCACCCTCTTTTTTATGGAATTCCTAGACGAATACCTTTGTTTAATAGAAGAACAACCATCTTGGAGATTATACTTTAATGGATCTTACACATCCCATGGCTCTAGTGCCGGCATACTCTTGGTCACACCTTAGGGAGATTACATTCCTAAATTTTTTAAACTATAGTTCCAGTGTACCAACAACATCTCAGAGTATGAGGCCCTTATTGCAAAGCTCAAAATAGCAGTTGAGTGGAACATCACAGAATAACAGGTCTTTGGAGATTCTCAACTTATTATCAAGTAGGTTCTGGATGAATATCAGACCAAGGATGACAAGCTGTAGCCTTACAAAAAGTTGGTAGACCAGTTGAGGGAACACTTTACTCGGATTCAATTCATACAGAGAACTAGATTGCAAAACAAGGTGGCAGATGCCATGGCCGCTATTGGTTCACTTTGGAGATCCCTCGAATTCCTAGTAGAGCAGCTACATGACCCTGCATACGAGAATGATGAATCAACACGAGTATGCGTCTTGGTTGGTCTCCAATCCCCATGGTACCATGAAATTCACGCTTACCTACAAAATGGTATCATATCTCCCCATCTCACACAAACCCAATGCCAGAACCTTATTCGAAGAGTACCCCCTTATACTATCATGCTCAAACCCTATACCGTCGTGGCTATTATTATACTCTCTCTCGATGTTTAAATCAAAACGAGGCTGGAATGGCTCTCAAAGAAGTACCCACTGGACTTTGTGGTGCTCACACAAGCAGAATAATTCTAGCTAAGCAAATCCTTCGGGCTAGATATTATTGGCCTACTCTAGAGCATGATGCGTGCGACTTTGTGAAAAAGTGTCTACCTTGTCAACAACATGCTAACCTAATCTGAGCCCCAGCTCAAGATCTGCAACCTATTGCGCCGCCATGGCCATTTGCATGTTGAGGGTTTGACCTTGTTGGTGTTATAGCACCTCTTTCTTTAGAACGACACAAGTGGATAATCACCGCCACCGATTATTTCACTAAGTGGGTAGAGGCAATCCCTTTTGTTATTGCCACAGGAGTTCAAGTGTCCAAAATTATCCTTTATCATATCATATGTTGCTTCAGCATCCCAGCTACCATTTTTACTGACCATGGAGGTAATTTTGAAAATCTCGATATGGAGGAATTATGCACTTCCCTTCACATCCATCACCGTTTTTCTAGCCCATACTTCCCACAAGGTAACAGTTAGGCGAAGGCAACTAATAAACCCTACTCAAAATCCTAAAGAAAGTTGTCAATGATTCCAGTTGTGATTGGCATTTACAAATTAACCCCGCCCTATGGGCCTACCACATCTCATCCCGTACATCCACAGGCACAATCCCATACTCCCTGGTCTATAGTGCTTTAGCAGTATTACCTATTGAGGTTGAACTCCCATCCCTACGCATTTCTTTTCGGGGCCAGATATCAAATAAGGATTACAGAGTGGCTAGAGTTAACCAACTAGATTTACTTGATGAAAAAAAGAAACAGGCCTATGACCACCTCATGGTCTACCGAAATCACCTCAAGCGCAACTTCAACAGGAAGGTCCATCCGCGCTAGTTTCAAGGAGACATGGTCCTCAAAGAAAACATGAAGGTCCAAACGAATTGAGAAAAGAAAGGCAAGTTCGAGCCCACATGGCTTGGTCCTTATGTGGTCACAACCTCTTTCGGTTCAAGGGCATATCAGCTATCCGCACTTGAAGGTGAAGTCCTGAATGATCTCACCAACATCATTCACCTCAAGAAATTCTACGCTTAAAAATCCTCAGTGTATCCTGCTCCCTCAAAATGGGAAAATGGAAGAGAAAAGCAATGAAAAAAATAAATATAGTAAAGAAAAATAAGTGACCAATGGTGAAAACTTGGCAATTCAAGCACTTTGGATAGGTACCCTAGTGAAAACCTAGCAATTAGGCGCCAGGTGTGCTTAGCCTTTTTATTATCTATCAATGAGATGCCTTTCCCCCATACCCCTCCACACCTCATCGCCCATCATCCCATTCTCCAAAGTGTTCCAAGAGTTCCATCCTCACACTCCACCACACTCTGAGCATTTCTTTTTCGCATCCATTAGCTTAGAAAGCCTACCTAAATCACATATTCTACCATGATTGGCATATCTATCCTACCCTTGTACCTTACCATATATACCATATCAGATGTAGTTTATCCTTGTACCTTACCATATGTACCATGTCAGATGTAGTTTATCCTTATACCTTACCCCATGTACCTTATTCGATGTATTTTTATACCCTGCCACATGTATTATATCAGGTTTATTTTATCCTTTGTATCATGTCTATGTATCATATCCTTGTAACAACAACAATACTCTATGTATCATATCCTTGTAACAATAGCAGTAGTTTGTGTACCATACCCTAGTAACAAAAACAAACTTTGTGTATCATACCCATGTAACAACAGTTGTAATGCATCGATGCTATCTTCATATCCTAAGCTTTTCCCCATCATACGCACACCCCCTATTGTATTCTATCATACTTTCTTGAGTCGTCCACACACTGTATAGTCCTTGTACATTTTTGAGTCTTATTGTGGACCCTTGCGTCACTAGTCAGCTGTCTATAAGAAAGGTATCATTGCCAAAGTTTTGTCATTATCCCAAACGTACTGTCGCTAGGTCCTTACAGGATGTATCCTTCCTTGTACTTAACCTTGGCCTATCAGTATCCAGTCCTACCGATGTCTTTGGCAAAAGGTTACTTCATCATGGATTTCTTCTTTTGATATTAGGTTTTTTTGTATATTTTTGTTCAAATGGGTTGTTTCTAGGTGATCTCATTGTTCCCTCATGGTCGCCATGGTCTTCTATATCATGGTGTGCTTTGACTGGGGCAACTCGAAAGCATGGTTTCGACCAAAGTCTTTTTCTGCTTTTGGGTTAGTCAAATACCACCCTTGCATATTCCAAACATGTTTTCATTCATGATCACATGATGTAGTTGGGAAATATTGTTTGCTTGTGGATCACCCAACATCGTTTCCACACTGATTTCTCCGGGACTCGTGTGATGTTGGGTAAATCCTTGCGTGCTTGTCCAAGTTAGTCCTATGTAATATTGGGGAAAAGGCCTTGATGTTCCTAGTAACCTTGGCATATCCCTAATATTCCTACGTCAAATAAAGTGCTCACACTACATGATGGTACTTCCTTATGAAGTACCCCACCCTCAAGCTTCCAATATATCCCCTCACTCTCACCATTTTGTTCCATGCGAAAAATGTCTTGTTCATCCCATCCTCACACATATCTACACTAGCCTCCTCCTACACCTTCTCTTCCTACATCACACCTACCCTCTCTACCCCCACTCCCTCACAAGCTATTATGTACCATGTTCTCCCTTTCCCTGTCATCCCAATCTCCTACCCAATCCCATCCCCCTACGCCTTCTACACACGTGTCTAAAGGTTGTCCATATTGTTCCTCCCACCTATCCACAGTCATGACCAATTAGTGATATGTTGCACCCTCCTCCTGCACCCCACATATGTTTCCCTATCACCTTGATGGAATTCTAAAGTTTGGCAAAAATTCAGAGTCCCAAACACCATTAATGAGCGCACATTGAAGTTACATCTTTTCCATGATGAGATATTGTCATCATTTTTAGATGATTGCAATGGCTCGTTTCTAGTTGTTCCAATAGATACATTGGAGATTGATATATTAGATAATTGAAAAATGGATGCTATAATAGATTCTTTTTGTTCTTCTACTTGCAAATTAAAATCCATTTTTCTAAAGTACCACATCGCGATCTTTAGACATGCTTGGATATGGCTAAGGTTGTAGATATAATTGCATTTGTAGCTTCATGATGGTTATAGTAATGGAGTTCTACACAATCAATATATTAATCTTATGGGAAGCCAATGCTTATCTATGTTTAGAGGTCCGGGTTTTCCCAACACTATTGGCTTGATTACTGACTTACCAATGGATCAAAGGAAGAAATGGGATGCTAAAAAGAATGCATTCCATTCTTATGAATGAATTTCCGGAGGACTGTAAAATCTTTCTTGCATATATGAAGGATGACTTCCAGGAGTTAGAAATATATTTGGGTGAGTAGTACCTGTCCAGAATACTAAAGAAACTATATTGCCCATGGGGCACATTATGACATACATAACTCAATAGCCAGTATCGGGTGATTGATGCTTGCAATTCAACAAACGGTGATAAAGAAGCTAACACATCATGTGATTTAAAAAGAAAATCCCAAGGGACAAAGACAATGAGGCGTTATATTCTGATGATGAGCAACACATGCCTATTATGGCTTGCTCAGGTGATAGTGGTCAACAAACTCATAAGTTTTCTCCATTAGACATTGCTGAAGGGGAGCATCTTGAAGAGAAAGATGAACAAGTGTGTGTATTGCACATGTGGAAGTATAGAATTCAGAATCAATGGCTCTATTGCTGGAAGTAATAAGAATCTCTCCAGTTTGATCAATGGCAACAACTGCTTACAAAGAATTGGCATTACAAATAACCTTTCTGAGTCAGAATAAGCTTCATTAGCTAGAGCAGGAGTCAAAGTAATATTCGCTTCATATACATGAGAAACTTTGTGACAGCAAAATAAACCAATGGGCACGCCACAATGTCAGAAGTAGTGATAAGCATCACAAGCTCGGTGGAAAATAAAAGAAGTCAAGGTTCGAATGTATACTGGGCAATGTGAGAAAAGTCTGATACAAATGGTATCATGGATAAAGAGAATGCAGTAGTTAAAACAATAAATATTCACAATGGAATGAATATAGAGGAAAATCACCAGAGACCACAAGCAAATTAAAAAATGGCAACGATATGTTCAGGTTGATGTCTGTCTGAAGAGGTGTGCATAAGTTTTCATTCATGCCATGATTCCATCATACTCGAACATCTTCTTCATCCTCGGTAGAAAGACATTTCAAAAGATCTATGTCATGGCAGGATACACCTCTGTGTGTGTCGGCAAATCAAAGAGAAATTAGATTCTGTTGAATTTTGATCCTTGCATGGAGTGGTTATTGCAAGTTTGGATATCGTCTGTGATGGAAGCCTTTTAATTTGGAGATTGCAAATATTAATTTATTCTTTGGTTCGATTAACAATGCCAGGGAGAATGATTTGTCAACGATGTCTTTTGAGGAGCGTTTTGCATAAAATTATTATCAATATTGTTTACTCACGTTGTTTTGATTGTTGTGATAGGTACTTGCGTGGATGAAGGAGCCGTCTGGAGCAAGGAAAGTAAGTGCTTCATTTTGATGAGGATAGAGAAAATACACAATAACGTGGCACACATTTGATGCTTTATGGGGAGGAAAGGAATGTTGTGAAATATAGAACATGCAGCAAAATGTTATAAGCCGTAGAGAGGATATGGGTGTCGGTTGTGTCGAAGCAGTTTTTGTTTGAATCAAATTTAACATTAATTAGTTTTTTATGAATAGTTGCGATGTTTGGTTGATGCAATCGACATCTCTTTGCCCTCTATAAATACATAATGAAAATTAAACACCTATCATTGACATTCCTCTAAAAAAGAACTTTGCATATTCAAAAGCATACTGGTTATTAAATTTTTTCAAAGGGGGAGTCTGAAGTTTGAACTAAGTAGGTGGAAATTCAGATTTTTGGGCATAAACTTGATATTGTATGAGATTAAGTTTTGTTGAATAGAGCATCAGCAATCAGAGTGTCTTCAATACAAACTCTCCTACAATATAATTAGTAAGAGTTTTATTTGTTCTAGAGTTGAAATATATATAATTCGTCCTTTGTGATTATTTTACTCTTTATTTGTTTATAATTTATTATTACGATAGGTGGATCGAATTGTTCACTGCTATTTAGATCTGATAAATACAAATATTGTAAAATATTATTGTTTTCTTTATTTATATCTATTTTGTCCACATAAGGGTTAAAGCATCATAGACTAGTTTAAATACGTGAAAAAGCGAAACAATTTGAGGCATCGTAATAACTGAATCATTTATAAATATAATATAACCAGCATCATAAAGTTGTATGTGAGGATATATATATTTGACTCTATTGCCCAACTAAACCTCGGCATTGATCATTAATCTGCTCATACTTTTCAATCCATATGCTGGCAATAATTTAGCCTCTTTCCTTTAAGAGTTTGATACTTATTTGTTTTAGTAATTCGTTTTTAAATTTTCTTTCAGCAATTCTCAAATCTATTAAAGTAATCACTATTTGAAGATTAATATTCACTAGTCGCAATCCAGAAGCTTTCCTTAAAATCTTGAGGTTTAGGGAAGTTGTCTTTGCATTATCTATTCGCTATAAAACATCTTGGATCCAAGTTTTGTTCTCCAGGATCAGGTGTACAGGCCTTGGTTTTGTGAAGCCAAAAGCGCAGAGGATTTCAAATCGAATTGATTGATCCTGTCAAGTTGGCCAAAACCGATTAGATATCCCAGCATTGAGTAGGCAAGGCTCGTAGGTTTCTAATCAACGGTTTTGATAACCAATAGATTGGTGACTCTACTGGGGAAAAAAGTCGCAAGTAAGCTTTGCATACTTACTCCATTAGACTTGTGTAGAGATTCATTTATACACGAGTTTGTGGTAAGTTTTCAGATTTTGTCTTCATATAAGCATTTACCGAAATCGTGAATATACTATTAAGTTTATTTTCAGTACTTCTCATTTGCTGATTTATAATTTTCAGATTCTGTAAATTAGTTTTTGTATCAGCATTTAAGCATAAATTTCTTTTGGAGATTAAAATTTCTGATTGTGTTTGAAGCTATAATTCTCGCCTAATTTGAAGTTTTTTCCATTTTACATACAATTTTTAAAGCAACTAAGTCTAAAGTTCTATTGTTATTTCTAGAAAATCATTCTCAAGTTATTGTTGGCATTAACTCTGCTGGATAAACACCTAGACATTTATTTATTTCTTTTAAAAAAAGAAAGTGGCGACTCTATTGTGTTTTATCAATATATCTTATTGAAGAGCATTTGTTTGCTTTTGAGGTGTATGTGGGGAAGAAGGTTTGTGAATTCCAGACCTAAAAGACTTGAGCAGCTAACCTTCGAATAAAAAACCAAGAAAGAAGAAAGTAAAAAACAAAAAATAAAAAATGCTTTACACAGGACACATAAATTTTTAGGAAAGGACCAACAAACAAATTGAGATGTGCAAATCAAGTCATAATGGTCCTAAAAAGGATGAAGAAAACTGTAATCCATTTTTTCACATTCCTAGGGTAGATGAAGAGCTAGATTGCGAGATAACTCGTGTCGAGGATGACGAAGAGCAAGAATAGATAATGCAATGGGATATGATTATAAAGAAAATGGCTGAAACAATGACTGGTAACAGTGCAATATTAGTCAAAACATAAAAAATTGCAGCTAGATGATATCCTCGCAAAAATAGGGATATCAAAGGATCTTATTGCTTCCCCACTTAGAAAAGCTTGTAATGAAGAAAAGCCAGATAGGTGAAGAGAATAAAGGTTTGATCAAATGCAAAATGAAGTAAATACATTGTCAAAGTACAATCCACCGCATAGAAAGAATCTGGAATCACAATTTGGCACTAGCTATGCTAATCCGTTATATGAGAACAAAAGGGATAGGAATCAAAATAACAATTTTAATAGGCACTTCAACAATAACCAACGGGCTTGGAATACTGGGCAACATACCAGAGGAGTTCCGCAAAATGGGGAAACATTAGACAACCCTATGGTATGAATCAAAATAATAACAATCAAAACACCCAAGGTCATATGGTGCAAAGTCAAGGCATTAGGAATCAAGCAATAAGGCAGCCTATGGCAATCGAGAGATACAAACAACTTGATTTCAATGGGATTAGGGGATAGCCAAATCTAATATCAAATGATTTAAGGAATGCTATTCCAAAGTTTTCAGGAAGTGGAACAAAATCTGCTGAGCGACATGTGATTAACTTGAAAAATGTAATTGAAGATTTTGAGGAGGATCACGAAGATGTATTCATGAAACTTTTCGTACAATCATTAATTGAGGATGCTGCAAAATGGTATAGAAGTTTGCCAGATGGATCCATTTCTGGATGGTGCGATTTTGCTGATCAATTTATTGACCAATTTGGCGATCATAATGGCACATCTTTTGCATCACATGAATTAACAAGCATTAAGAAGAATACAAATGAATCAGTATCGGAATTTAATAAAAGATTTAACAAAGTTCTAAACAGGATCTTGTGGGACACTAGACCAGTCGATTCATTTTTGATTGATTTCTACTTAAGTGCATTTGATGAATTTTTCTGATTACAGGGATGAAACTTTGAAGATATTATCTAGCATAGAGGATCTCAGTAATAAAAATGATGCAAGCAATAATGAGGAACCTATTGTATATTTAGGGACAGCTTTGAATAAAAATTCAAATCAAGTAGACCCATTTTATTTAACATTGCTGATAAATAATAAATTGATAAAGAATTGTATGATTGATTCTAGTGCAGTAGTTAATATCATGTCTGCTGATGTAATGAAAGAAATAGGTCTCAAAGTTGATACTCCTTTTTGTAAATGCTATACTATGGATAATAGATCTGTGCCAGTAGTTGGAATTATTAAAAATGTTAAATTTTTTTTTTCATCATTTCCGCATATATCATACAAGACTAACATCACTGTAGTTGAGATATCAGCGAGTTATGGCATGTTGTTATCTAGACAGTGGTCGAATTTGGTTGGTGGTCATGTACAACTAGATTTGTCATATGCTACTATACCAGTTGGGGGCAAAGAAATTAGAATGGAGAGGAAGCCCTAGTCGTATTACTTGGTTGAGGATTATATTCCGGATCCTAAAGTCAACTTTTGCCATTCTGACATGGATAACTTCCAGGTAAGTATAACTAAACCTACTTCTAAAATCATTAATCCAATTTCAATACATGCAAAAGAAGATTATAATAACATTTGGCAAATGTTCTTTGACGGTGCTTGTAGTAAGGAAGGAAATGGGGCCGGGGTTATATTTATTTCGCCATCAGGTAAAATTTTTAAATTTTCTTTCTTATTAAATTTTGAATGTACTAATAATATTGCTGAATATGAGGCTTTAATTATTGGTCTTGATATTGCTAAGGCTTATGGGATTAAATTACTCACTATTTTAGGGGACTCGGATCTGATTGTTTCTCAAATTAGGCATAAGTTTTCAACTAGGAAGCCAAGGTTAAAACAATATCGTAATTATGTATGGGATTTGTTAGAATGTTTTGATGCTTTTTCCATAAAATGGATTGATAGGTCAGCTAACTATTTGGCTGATATAATGGCTAACCTTGCTATTAGGCAAATCGATCTTTCGTTTGATGAAGTCATTCAAGTAGAAATGAAAAACAGACCTTCAATACCAGATAACGTACAAAACTGGCAAGTTTTTGAAGATGACAATGATATTATTAGGTTTTTAACTTGTCAGGAGGATTATGAAAATTAGTTCATTGATTGGAATGGATGTGTGGAAGAAGAGGATGGCAAGGAAACACTATTTGGAAAAGAAATAGTGCAATTAAAAACAAACAAAATACCTAAGGGTCTAGTAGCCTTAGAAAGGATCTTTGATGAAAGAGGAAGTGCAAAAAATAGCAAATCCACTAAAATCCAAAGCAATGTTGAGGAAATAAACCTAGGAAGTGAAAATTCTCCCAAAAAAGTTTATATTGTTGTGCTTGAGTTAATATTTTATTTGTATTAGTGTTCGAACTTATAAACCATGCAAGATTTGTTTTTTGATGATATCTATATATATCTTTATAGGAATCAAAAGACCGATCATGTATACAAAACGAAGGAGGGTGGCAAGAATGAAGGAGAACAAATACGCACCGAATGGAGACAAGGACACGACGTTTGACCAGGGACAAGGTTAGACATACGATGCAAGAGACCGGTCAAACATAATTACGAAGGGCTTAGAAACATAGAATAGCCCATTCCTTTACCCCGATCACCATAGCATTTAAGAAAGACAATTATGTGCATTAACCACGGTTGCAAGGAAAATATAATATGATACGAATAATAACATTAGTATAATATTTAAGATACACAACTAAATACTTAAGAGTATTTGATCAATGAAATTAAATAGATAAAACTTATACTAGATTTTATATATATATACATATATATAGAAGGAAAATATATATGTATATATTACAATAATGTGTATATATATAATATTTAAACAAGGAGTTTGACCTTTAAGCTTACATCTTAAGATTTATCCAACTGAAGCTATAAAAACATTAACACTCCCTCTTAGCAAGGGAGGATAAACACAAGATAAATGTTACACTAATTTTATGAATATCTTAGAGGTTTTCCATCATTTACTATTGCACTCGATATCATGAGTATTGATCTCCAGAATATATGATATTCATCAATTACTCAAACTAGGATAAGATATCACATTTGATATCTAGAGTCTTGATCTCTCAGAATATCAACATCCGATATTCATCAAGTACTCGAAAGCAAAGTTTTAGATATCACATTTGATATCAAGAGTATTGGCCTCCCAGAATATTAATGATATTCACCACTTCCTCAAAAAAACATTTAGATATCACATATGATATCAAAAGTATTGGCCTCCCAGAATATCAACGATATTCACCACTTACTCAAAATGTTTTAGATATCACATTTGATATCAAGAGTATTGGCCTCCCAGAATATCAATGATATTCACCAAGTACTCTAAGAGTAATGGCTTCCCAGAATGTTGAGATACAAGACATTCACCATTTACTCAATTTATTTTATCTCATGATACAAGTTATTGTAAGATTGTCACCTTACAACAACTTCTCCAAATACAAGTGATTATCATTTGGAAGTCGTCACTTTCTCATGATGCATATAGGGGATAGGCCCATACATAGTCATAGTCCTCGTAACTGTGACAACTTATTACAGAAACCAACTCAACATGGTTTACTCCCTCTTAATCAATAAGATCAAGTTTACTAAGGTTAACAAAATAGCATCCTCAGTCTTCTCCCTCTGAATGATAAATATGACTCCTCATTTAATTCCCTCTTCCTGTAGTACATTTCAAAACAAAAAGGTCAAAGCACATAGCTTACATGAGAAGCAAATATTATATATAAAAGTAATTTATTTCATATTCTAAGCCTCTATCTTAGAGTTATAAAATTTAACATTTATTTACATTACATGAATATAATAAAGAACTCCCTCTTAATTCAATATTTCACTCATGTTAAGGATACTTAGAAGTTCCTTTTAGAATGGATGTTTCTCTGACTCTATATCATAATCATTGACTTTGGCAAAAGCTGCTTGATGTTTTAATCTATCAAGACATTTAAAGGCAGAGTGACCATAATTGTCACATCTGAAACATTGCATCTTAGAGTAATCTACATGCCTTCTTTTCCTTTTAAAATTTGGTTTCTTCCTTTTATCAACATGAGTTGAAAGAGCATGAAGATCACTTCTAGTCGAAGTATCATCTTGTAATAACATACTTTCCTCTTGAATATAATCATCCTTTAGTCGACCAAGTTTGGGAATTTTGGATCGAGCACATACTCCTTGACGGAAGGTTTTCCATGATGGTGGCAATCCTCTTAGAGCTATCATGGTTAATTCCTTTTCATCATAAACGTGACCTTTTTTAGAGAGCTAGTTCCTTAGTTCAGTTATCCTCATGAAATAGGATGCAATAGTTTCTCCTTTGTTCATCTTAATGTTGGAGAGGCTATCTTTCAAATTTAGGATTCTCGTTGTATTGTTTATCTCAAACATTTCTTCAAGTGTTTGGAGCATTTCGTGTGTAGTGTCTAGTTCATAAATAATAGGGAGTAGATGATTCTTAACTCCGTCAACAATCAATTTCATGGCTCTAGCATTGTTTTTTTCCACTTATTCAATTCATCATTTCCTTTTGTTGGTCGGTCAGATTTTTCCATGAATTGTTTGAGATCATTATCTTTTAAGGTTACCTTCATTCGTAATTTCCATGCTGTATAATTAGAGTCGCCTTCGAGTCTATCTTCAACTTTGGTACCACTAACCATTTTGATTGGTAAAGACTTTTGGTGCACAATTTAGGCTTTATAGAAGGAAGTTGGCTCTGATACCATGTTAGAATTAGTGATTAGATTTATTAAAGTAATTATCTTTATGAATGTTGGAGGGCTTTCAATTATATCTCCATATTAATTTAGAGATATCATACATATCTCCTTATGAACTAGATCCTTAAATAATCCCTTGCATATATATCAATATAATTTCATATTATAGTAGATTCCTTGAATATACTCTCTCTTAACAGCGCCTTTGTTGTGCTTGAGTTAATATTTTATTTGTATTGGTGTTCGAACTTATAAACCATGCAGATCTGTTTTTCGATGATATCTATATATATCTTTATAGGATTCAAAAGACCGATCATATATACAAAATGAAGGAGGGTGGTAAGAACGAAGGAGAACAAATACGCACCGAATGGAGACAAGGACACGACGTTTGACTAGGGACAAGGTTAGACATATGATGCAAGAGACCGATCAAACATAATTACGAAGGGCTTAGAAATATAGAATAGCCCATTCCTTGACCTTGATCACCATAGCATTTAAGAAAGATAATTACGTGCATTAACCACGGTTGCAAGGAAAATATAATATAATACGAATAATAACATTAGTATAATATTTAAGATACACAACTAAATACTTAAGAGTATTTAATCAATGAAATTAAATAGATAAAACTTATAATAGATTTTATATATATACATATATATAGAAGGAAAATATATATGTATATATTATAATTATGTGTATATATATAATATTTAAACAAGGAGTTTGACCTTTAAGCTTACATAAGATTTATCTGACTGAAGCTATAAAAACATTAACCTATAGGGAAGAAGTTGTTATCCAAGATTAGGGCTGACCTGATTTCTTTGTTAAGGAAGTACAAACACGTTTTTGCTTGGAGTTATGATGAACTTAAAGCTTATAGGAAAGACTTGTTTCAACATGAGATACCTTTAAAACTTGATGCTAAACCTTTTAGGCAGAGACAATGCCCAATAAATCCAACTCTAGCCCCAAAAATGAAAGATGAACTCATTAAGTTAAGAGATGCCGGAATCATTAAACCTATTAGGCACTCTACATGGGTTTCAAATTTAGTGCCAGTGAGAAAGACGAACGGTGATATACGATTATGTATAGATTTCAGAAATTTAAACATATCTTCTCTAAAGGATAATTACGCATTACATAATATGAAGATCTTACTGCAAAAGGTAACTGGTAATGAATTGTTATCCATGATGGACGGATTTTCAGGTTATAATCAAGTTAAAGTTAAAGAGTCTGAATAGTATAAGACTGCTTTTACAACTCCTTGGGGTACTTACGTGTATGCTAGGATGCCTTTTGGGTTAACAAATGCGGGAGCCACTTTTCAAAGGGCAATGAATGTTGCTTTTGATGGATTAATTGATTTCATCATGCTAGTTTATCAAGATGACCTTACTGCCTATTGGAAAAGAGCAGAGGATCATTGTAAGCATTTGGAAAAAAATTTCATAAGAGCCCTTGAATTTGGAATTTCTTTAAACCCTAAAAAATGTCATTTCGGGGTCACTGAAGGGAAACTATTAGGTCATATTGTTTCTAAGGAGGGGGTGAGAATAGATCCAGGGAGGGTAGCAGCCATCGACAGTATTCAAATGCCTAAAACGACCAAGGGAATCCGATCATTCTTTGGGAAAATTAACTTTGTGAGAAGATTTGTTTCTAATTTTGTTGAGATCATTAAACCTATTGCTAAAATGCGTAAAAAGGGAGCAAAAATCGCATGGGATAATCAAGCTGTAGAAGCATTTGCCAAAGTAAAGAAAGCTATAAAAGAAGCTCCAGTCTTGAAATCTCTTGATTTTAAGAAGCCTTTTCAAATATTCTCGTTTGCTTCTTACCATACTATAGTTGTTGTCATGTTACAAACGAATGATGAGGAACATGAGTAACCAATTGCATTTTTTATCAAAATTTTACAAGTCGCTGAACTTAACTATGATATAAATGAAAAGTAGGCTTATGCTTTTGTTAAAGTGGTCAAATCTTTTCAACCCTATCTAGTCGGAACTGAAGTCTTTGCTTATGTGCCAAATGTTGCTATTAAGGACATATTTAGACAATCTGAAACTATCGGGAGACGATGCGTTGGATAAATCAAATCCGGGAATTTAATATAGATATCCAAATCACAAAATTAGTTAGAGGGCAGGGACTGGCTAAGCTCATGAGAATGAAATTTGGAGGCTGTGCAGGTGAATCAGATTAATGATGATCATACTAAAGTTAGTATTGAAAGATGTCCTTGGTATACTGATATAGTTAATTATTTACAACATACAAAGTGTAGAAGTGATTTGAATGACAATAAAAAAAGAACTATCAAATTACAAGCTGCCAAATATGTTCTAATTTAGGGAGATCTATATTGGAAAAATCAAGATGAAATTTTACTTTTCTGTTTAGATGTTGCCTAGTCTGCAGTTACTCATCTTCATATCATACCTTTTAGTTCATTTATCATATTTTCCCATCACAATTGGCATTCTTTTTAATCATGCTCCATCATCATAAAACTCACGTTCATTTTATCATAGTTTGAGTTCATTTTTTAGTCACTATCATAGTTTATGTTGTTTCTATCATCTTTTATCAGTGTTTAAAAGTTTCGTTTTTAGCATAATCATCATCATAAGGACGCATCTTCTTTTATCCCACTTTTTATCATTTTCATCTCTTGGGTCATGTGTGTCTTATTATTTTATATTATAAACATTCATTCTTCAAACAATCAAAATGCATTACGTCCATCTCTTAGGTTCACCTTTTTATTAGATTATTAGAAACATCATCATAAATGCAAAATTTTCATCATAAAACACAATCACATCTTGCATCACCAACATATCAGTCCTATCCAAATCAAAACAGATTATAAACATTACATCCTGCATCACCAACATATCAGTCCTATCCAAATCAAAACAAATCATAAACGTCACATCTTGCATCGCAAACATATCAGTACTATCCAATCGAATCACATCATAAACATTACATCCTACATCACCAACATATCAGTGCTATCCAAATTAAAACAGATCATAAACATCACATCTTGCATCACCAACAGATCGGTCCTATCCAAATCAACACAGATCATAAACATCACATCCTGCATCACCAACATATTAGTACTATCCAATCGAATCACATCATAAACATCACATCCTGCATCACAAACATATTAGTACTATCCAATCAAATCATATCATAAACAACATATCCTACATCACAAACTATCAGTAACATATGCATTTCATAAACATCACATCCTGCGTAAAATCACATCAGTCTCTCATCTGCATCTAATCATATATAAACATCCACCTCGTACACAAAATCATGACATCATAAAGTCCATACATCCATATCCCACCCCAAAGAATGATCCGATATATATATATATATATATATATATATATATATATATATATCTCAGCCACAAAGAATAAAGAATACATCACCCCTGCAAAAATACCGAAGTCCATAGTCCAGATATCAAATATCCATATCATACATCGGGTCTGTACTCACAAAACATACATCCAACGGTAAATCCAAAAATAATATATGAAAACCCGCATATCACTGATCTCCATCTATCGCCTCCTCATCATTGGACTCATAAGTGTCCCTCTATGCCCCTGACATTACTGGTGGTGGCCTCATCTGCCCCCCTCCTATACCTAAGCCTGCCGCCTCATCCCTCCTCCCACTCATCTTCTTGTTTGTCATGTGGCTTTGCCCTGTCCTATGGCTCTGCCCTATGTGCTGAGACCCAGTTGTCCTCTGCGAGCCCCTAGTGCTCCATCCACTCTCTCCCCCTCCTCCCTGCATGCTTGTGTGGGTCCTAGTTGTCCCTGACTGTGTCGCTCATCTATAATGCTCAATCTGATCCACTGGAACCGTTGAATGATACCTCCTCCGGTAAAATCCTGCCCTCTCCCTCAAATCCTCCACCTCCCTCTACAACCTCCTCAGCTCATCCATCCCTCCACCCACCGCCATCTGTGCCCTTAGGGTCGCCACCTCCACCACTAACCTATCCCTCTCCTCCTGGATGGTGTCCATCCACGCCTATAATGCCTATCTCTCCAGAGTCACCACCTCCAACCTCCCGTCCAACCTCCTGCCCTCCACCCGTAGTGTCCCCAACTCTATCCCTTCTCTGTCCACCTGTCCTTGTGCCACATCACGCTAATGATGTAGCTGATCGTGCTCTATCTTGAGCTGATCTCTCTCCTGCTGGATGTCTCGTAGCAATTGGCTGGTCGCCTCATGTATCTGTTGTAGGGATGCATATTGGCCCTCCAGTCCATCATCTCCTCTCCCAGACGACGAGCCCCGTCCACCACTCCCATCTCCTCCACCCACTGGCCCCTGTGGCCTCTACTCCTCCGCTCGGGGTCTCCTCTCCACCGCTGGCCTCTCCTCCTGCCTCTCCTCTCTCCTCCGCCTCAGCCTCACTGGCCCCTCCTATACCACTGCCTCTACTCGTTGTCACAGTCCTCTCGCTACATATTTGCCATCTCTAGCTGCTCGGGCTGTCTCTCCTACTACCACTGCAACTCTTGTTGCCTGTGCTCGACCTACTGGCCTCGGTCGTTCAAATCAATCTCGGTACTCCTGTGTGGAGCCCGCATCTACCACTCCCCTGAACCAATCCCACTACTGTGGCGCTAACTCTCGCCAGGCCTATAATAATCCCTCTCTGGAATGCTGGCCCATACATTGACATTGGCTCGCGTATGACTCGCTAATACCAGTTTGGCTCCCCTAGAGCCACCTGCACCCATCCAAACTGTCGTAGAGCCTTATCCGGTCGGTACTGCTCTGCTATATTCTCCCACCACCCAAAAATAAAACATGGTGATATCGTGTAGGGTAAATGCTGTCCCTCCTCTGCCCATGACCCCAGACCCATGTATGGTCTCCATACCATTGCCCTGATCTCGATTATTTTGACTCACCAATAGTCCACCTCCTCTGTATGATGGTATGCCAAAGGCCCCCCCAGCTATATGCCATTGGCTCCTCTGCCTACCTGTCCCTCCTTCCGATCGGTCTGAATGGCGCAATATGCTCCCACGCCCACACCTGTAGCATTGTCGGGAACCTTATGCTCCTCCCTTGCCGTTCAGCCCCCTGATAAACTATCTAGTGTAGATCCTGTTGGGTGGATATTTTGCAACCGATAGTTTTGGGTAAAAATTCAGTTGCAAAATAGGATGACCAGCCACAGCGTGAGACAGAGTTACTCCTACCTTAAAGGGAAGGCTCCCCCTTCTCACCGTTCCTTGGATCAACTCAAGGTAAGCAAGAAATTGAGAGATTTATAAACAGGGTGTTACTATTATCCTTTCTTCTTAACTTTCAAGAAAGGATCCACTTATTCGTAAGGCGAATAATGGGCAAGGTGAATCTCTAATTACACTTCTATCACGAGCTGGAAACAATGATACCGATAAATTTTAACTAATTCAAAGGCTAGTCAAAACGTACCAGTTTGGCTCTAAGTCTTCTTGTACTTCTATATGGTAAAATCTTTACAATTAGGGCACAAAAACTCCTTAAAGTAAGAACAATCTAACTATTTTGCGAATTAAGACGAAAATACAAGCTACAGACAAAGCTTCTAGCTATAGATTTTCACAATTGCTCTTGGTCAAAGCTCGGGCTTCAATTGTTTCTTAACTCTTTTCTATCAATTCACAAGATACAATATCAATAACAAAAGATAATACGAATCACAGATAACTTGAATGAATTATAGACAAAGCTTACAATTCATACAAGTAACAATTTCACTTAATCAAAGTTAAGTCTCAAATGCTCCTTTGTATTCACATTCTCTCAAAATAATGCTAACACAAACAAAGTTTTGCTGCCACAATTTCTCCAGAGCTCTCTTGCATAAAGATAATGATGATTTTACAATGAGGGGGGCACTCCTTTATATAGGTAAAGAAGTTGAGAAAAAGGGAGAGGAAAAAGTGGGAGCAACTGAACCAACTTTGACCAAGTCTAACTACAGAAACCAAAGGGTTACATGCAACTGCACATGCAACTCACATTACATCTTTTGCATACATGCAATTACACTTTTTCATGTAATGCATTCTAAACAAATATGAAATAGAAATTACACAACAATCTTAAAGATTGCTTCTTAATGCTTTGAATTTCACAATGATGTCATGCACTGTGGGAAGATTAGCAATCTCCATAGTCTTTGATATGGCTTCGATTCTCACTGCATTTTCATATGTTGATTGCACAACTTTGGAATTTGCTGTTGTATTATCTAACAAGTGTTTTGTCAAGGATTTATACAAAACGAACTTGTTCATCATATGCGAACCAAAATCTTCGGAATCTACATTAGTATTGATCCTGATTGTATATTCTAAATTCACTCTCTCTGTTGCCAAAAGATTACCAAGATTATCAGTAACACGACATCCCAATTGCTCCAAATCACAAGTAAGGCTTGTTTCAACTGCTTGACAATCTTCAAGAGCCTCTTGCAATTTTGTGATCAACTTTTTTAAGGTCTCTTCCTTGTAACCAATGAGTCCTTGAAATCTGAAAAACATTTCACATAATGGAAGAACGTAACATGAGACCATAGCATTCAGATCAAACTTAATCATTTCATCCCAATCCTCAAGGATTTCCTTCAGGTTATCTACCTCTTGAGTCAGAGAAGAAATTAAGCTTAGTTCCAGTCTGTTCATCTCTTTAACACGCCTTAGAACTGCAAGTGTTTCTGTGATAGCTTGAACTCCTTCAACAATGATTTCTTGTATCCAAGACTTAGCAGCTTCAATCAACCTTCTCTCTTTAGATGTTTGTGATGTAACAACAACATTTTGAGAAGATTGCTTCTGGATGACCTCATTCGAACGAACTATTTCCTATTTCAACTGATTCTTCTTTTCCCAAAGCTCATGACTGCTTCTTGATACATTTGCCAATGCATCATGAGCATCTTGTAAAGAACTCAAACGAGATTGCTTTCCAATTTCAATCTTATTAAATTTATAATCAGAGTTAGTAAGTTCTTCAACAGGTTTATCTACTAAGGGCTCAACAACCTCAACATACTTGGTTTTGTTAAAATCAACCAAAATTCTAGAAACAATCTTGTCTTTCAGAGATTTGGATTTAGTCTTCTTCACAGGAAGATTGTCATGAGGAACAACCACCTTCCTTCTCTTTGTTATTCTACTCAACCATGCAGGTAGGCTGAAACTTTCATCTGTAGAAGCAGGTATAGTGGAGACCATTGGCATTGATCCAGATTGTATATCTGTAGTGATTGAACAGGATTCAATTTGCACTGCTATAGGCATAAGAACATGTTGTGAAGATTCTGTCATGAAAAGTTCAAATCCTGTCAAAGATGTATCAAGTTGGAAAACTTGACCACTAGTAAGAGTCGAAAAATCTTCAAACACATTTGCTAAGTGTTCAAATTGATCATGTGCAGGAACACGAGGAGTAGCAGATGAAATTGGAAGAGCCATGGTGTTAACTTCCGAGACTAGAACGGAGTGAGTGAAAACAATAGAAAATGAATCTACATCATCATCAACCTCATGTAAAAAGGGCTCTCCATGTGGAGAAGACGTGCAAGCTCATGCAAGGTTTGGAGGAGATGTGATTCTAATTTCTCCTTCTTCATCTGAATCTTCTTTCTCAGATTCTGTTTCCAATTCTTCTTCTGATTCTTTCACTAATTCTTGAATTGGTTCAGGAACTTGAGATGATTTAGTTCCTTTTTCACCCTTTAATTTGAATTTGAGAGTATTCTTGACATTTGAAGATGAGCACCATCTTTCTCTGTAATTTCCAATTGTGACTTCCTGCCAAGAGGACCAAAGCTTCCACAATCCAGACCCATTTTAAGATTTACTCATTTTAAGCCTTTACTTTTCAACCACTTGTTAGTGTTTGTTAAGATGGATTGAAACCTGTCCATAATAGATGTACCTTCTTTTTGTTGCCATTGAATGGGAAAATGGCACATTTTATCAAAACTGGTTTGATGGAATTCTGGATTAAGGATGTCGCCATCATCTTCAACTTGGAAATTTGGATGAATTTCCAACATATTAAGATCGATTATTTGTTGCAAGGTTAACCTGGAATAATCCATCTTCATAATATCAAGCTCTGTTCTCATGTCAATCCAAATATCTTCAATGCTATGAACATGAGTATAGGCCCTCTTTATCTGAAAGTTCATCATCTCTCGATAATCAAAATCAAATCTAGCCTTGAACCTCTTCAATGCAGTCAATTGCAACTCTATTTCCATATTCTTTGCTTTAGGCACAGAAACAATTGAATAATTGCCTATAGATAAAGGCCTAGTTGAGGTGGTGCCAAATCTGGGCCTATGTGACGCATGCTGACCATTCTGCATGTCCATGAGTTGTCTGGCTAACTCCATTAGAATGATTCGATCTGTAGCATATCTAAGGTATACGGTTCTCCTTTGAAATATCCAACTATCAAGTATGTGAAAGTGGGAAATTGAAGAAAAATGCAACCGTACTGGTTTACCTTTTCCCATGCTGCATCAGATACTCTTTTGATACACAACTGTTTGTTGAATAGACACCTGTAATGTCCAAAGAAGGCATCTTGGACTCTTCTGTAATGGTATTTACTATTAGCCAAAGTGATTTGGTCATAATATTCCCAAACAGGTACTTGAAGACGATCACTTTTGGTGGAAAGATCCGAAAAAGATCCCATAGCAGCAGCAATGTAAACTAGATATGAATTCATGTAAAATGGTACTGATGTTCCTACATTGCATATCTGCTGATAGATCGCAGTACTGATAAGCACTCCCCAAAAGATGTGTTTTTTGTTCTCTATGATTTGAAACATAAATTTATACATCCATGGCTCAAAATCGGAAGAATCCTTAAGACCACAGATCCTGTTGAGAAGGATGATGAGATCCTTGTATTCTTGTTTAAATTTTGACCGATGAAGAGTCTTTGGCCATCAGGAAAAATTGCTTCTTTTGTTGTCTAACCAATAAAGGTTGACATACTTCTGATAGCTGCTTTTTTGTTTATTCCAGCAAGCTAATGACGATTCTTTGGTGAAATCAGCACATTCTCTTTTTCGAGGAACTTTAAAGATTTGTTCAATCACTTCAGGATCAAGGCTAATGATAACTTTGCTGTCAGCGTCTTTAATATTCCTTGTCTTTGGAGTGAAGCGCCGAGCACATCCGTAGACAAAATCAAGTTCTATGGCCGCCATGGGAAATGTAGAAACCAAATGGATGTTGCTTCTTTTAATATGTTTCATCTAATGTGTAGCTGGAGCTTCAATCCTTTGTAGAAAATCAGCTACATCTACATGACCAATCTTGGTGTCTAGCATGTTATCAAGAATAGACGTAACTGAAGAAGGAATTGCATTTGCCAATTCTTTGTCATATTGGTATTTCATCTTGCCCTTATATTTGGAAGGCGAGGAGATTTCTTGTGCTCGTACTGCAACACAAAAATCCCAAAACACAAATATATCATCAGAAGGAATCTCCATGTAAATGAATACCGAAGCAGCAGTAAAGATTCGAAAAGGAGTGACTTTCAAATAGAAAGCATATGCATATGCAATGGAATGAAAAGTGAAATGGATGAACGGAATGGAGAATGAAATGAAATGGAAGTGTGGATATGGAAAATGAAATAGAATGGAATGAAAATGTGCAAAGGTGAAACGCATGGAAATGCATGCAAAGTGAAAGATGCTGATTTCAAAAGTGACTTAAAGTTTTCAAGGTTTTATTGAATGAAACATGCATACATGTAAATGCAGTAAGTAACAGAAAGTGGAAAGTGAAATGAGATGTAAGTGCGAATAAAAGGTACACTTCACGTGTATATGCAGATGCGAATGAAGGGTTGTTAGTGTAGTTTTTTTATTTTTCCTATTTTGCTAGATTTTTCCTACACTTTTAATAATCTCGCTTAGGTTAATAAAGCATGTCTTATTAGTTGAATGGTTGTGAGGTGTCACCTTCCTACATGTGAGCATCCATTAGCTATCTTGGGAAGATACTTTGCTATCTTTAGTCCGATAGATGGTTGCTCCTCATTGGTTGGTGTTGTCACCTCCTCCCTCTTCCTAGCCTATATAAGCATGCTACCTAGCTTGTATTTGGACCTCTTGTTTTTGCATCCTCTTAATGCTATTTTGCTTCCAGCATTTGCATTACTCTCTTGGAGACTAACTCTATGATGCTATTTTGATTTTGTATCATTTGCATTCATAGTTTAGATATTTATTCTTTGCACTAGTTCTCTGGGTTATTAATCTTATTAGATTCTAACATGGTATCAGAACTTTTCTATGTGCAAGAGTAGATTTTAGTTTCCTTATTTGAGAGATTTGGGGGGGGCTAATAAACTTTATTGTAGTTTTTTGAAAAACGAAGTATGCTCTTCTCTTGCATCTTTGGATGATCCTGAGAATCAAAAAAGTTTTGACAAAAACGGTTTTTGTCTGGAGTTTCAATCTCAAATCTGACAACCAATTTGCATATTTGGAGTCTTCAATCAGTATTGCAGGTTCTAGCATGTCATTGATGGACTTAGGAAGCTGATCCAGCATTTGCATTTTTGGTTGTTGGGGTCGTTTTTTGATTTTTGAAGCCGTTTTTTACTATTAAAGGCGTCTGATTTACACTACAACATCTTCTGTACATTAGCAAGAAAAACGCTTTCTGGGTTTTGTTCGCAGCCTCGAAAAACCATTTGAGTATCCTTTAGATTTTGCATGCAAGTTGTACATTTTGCAGAATCAAGCATGAAAAGCTACAGCCATACCCCTCTTCGTTGGTAGTCGCAGATTTGAATGCAGTTTTCAAATGTCTTGTTCTTTCTCATACGAACTCCGATTTTGATGATTCTTGTTATGAACTTGGCTATTTTTTTGTGCTCTATCGACTAGTGGAGTTGTTTTTTGATTTTCATGCATGAATTCTTCAGAAATTGCAGATTCTCAACCGTGATTGTGCACAGTTCTCGTTTTGGAAACTTCGGAGGATCATAACTTTCTCATATGACCTCGTATCGAGGTGATTCTTTTTTTGAAAGTGCATTATTTTTCGAGTAGATCACAGTGGTGCTATTTGTTTCCTTGATTATTGTGCCGAAGTTTCACTTTTAGCATATGCTCTTCATGAGGAGGCTCTGTCGATTTTTCTTCCGTAACTTAAGTATACGGACGTATTTTTTCGATTTGAAAAATGCGTCGGAAAGTTGGTTCTGAGACGAAGATGATGGTATAGGTTTTTTTGATTTTTGCTATAGTCTGGTTGCCTGTTTTGGCAGTCAAAGCAAGATGTTCTATTTTGCCTTCCGGGAGCCATATCTCGCTCATTTAGACTCTTTTCTAGGCTTGCCAGATATCGTTGGAAAACTGGTTTTATGAGTTATTCAGGTGCAGAGGTCTTTTATCCACATTCTGCTCCAGGTTCTTTCTCTTTCGAGTTTTGCACTTTCGCACTCTGGCGGATTACTTGGATTCTACAAGTCCTGGAATCTCTTCTTCTGTTCTTTTGGCTCACTCTTCTTTTTGACTTCTGAGCATTGTATGCTTCTATTCTGTTGCATTCCTTTTTCTGTAAACGCACTGAGATAAAGTGCCTGCTTTTGCATATCTGGGATCTTTTACACCTTGTGTTTGTTTGTACTTACACTCAGTTATAAAGTGCCATGGGGGGTCATGATGTTTTGCTATTTTGTGCTCATCCACCTTTGCCAAGTGAATTTTTCTTCCACGACATTAGCCCATGCAGTATGTCGGTGACACCGCCCTTTATCTTGTGCTTATACTTCTATTGCATTGTTGGTGTTCCCGATTCTTCTTCTTGCAGATGTTTTTGGCATTGCATTTCAGTGTTTCTGTCACCCCTCTCCCTGTTCAGCATTATGGGGGGGTTCACCTGTTGGCTCTATTGCTTCTTTGGTTCGGTTGAGTGATCTACGTATTCAGTTTTTGTTCCTATGTACTAGGCAGATGCAGTGGCTAGACACCTATGCATTTCAGTGAGATGGTTCATCTACTATATAGACACTCATTCATTCCTACCTTTGGAGGTCACCTCTTCGATTGATCAGCTCTTTAGACTTTGTCTTCTCTACCTGGTCATGCACTATTTCAATGGGGGTTCCAGCAGTTTCTTCTGACAGTGTTTGCAGCTTCATGCTTCGGAGATGCTTCATGCTCTTTTTTGTTCCTCTCTTAGGGACATTTCCTAGATTGGAGGCTTAGTTTTCTTCATCTAATTCTTTTTCTTGTATTGGGTACCTGATCAGGCCTTGTTGCCGGGACCCATTTTCTTGCTTTCATAGCTTTTCTAGGTTAGCATCCACCTAAGCTTCGCTTATGGGGGGGTGTTAGTGTAGTTTTTTTATTTTTCCTATTTTGCTAGGTTTTTCCTACACTTTTAATAATCTCGCTTAGGTTAATAAAGTATGTCTTATTAGGTGAATGGTTGTGAGGTGTCACCTTTCTACATGTGAGCATCCATTAGCTATCTTGGGAAGATACTTTGCTATCTTTAGTCTGATAGATGGTTGCTCCTCATTGGTTGGTGTTGCCACCTCCTCCCTCTTCCTAGCCTATATAAGCATGCTACTTGGCTTGTATTTGGATCTCTTGTTTTTGCATCCTCTTAATGCTATTTTGCTTCTAGCATTTGCATTACTCTCTTGGAGACTAACTCTATGATGCTATTTTGATTTTGTATCATTTGCATTCATAGTTTAGATATTTATTCTTTGCACTAGTTTTCTAGGTTATTAATCTTATCAGATTCTAACAAGGGTAACATTTAAAATGTTATAAGGTGGAAACATATATGGAAACATGTACTTATTCATGTAAGTGTGAATGCGTATATGAAGATGGAAATGAAACAATGGAGGTGAGATAATGAATTATATAGTCACTTTTGGAGGAAGGAAGAAGTCAAAGTACACGGAAAGCGAAAATGACATCTTTTTGTCTTTTCAAAATATGTCTTTTGATCAAAATCAGACATTTTGGATGCAATTACACGTAAGGCATTTCGTGTAATTGTGTTGTGCGAATGGAAGTGAAAAATGAGATGGATGAAAATGGAAATGGAAAATGGGATTACATGCATGTGTGGATGGCGAATGAAGTGAAAAATATGTAATCGCATTTGTCGGATGAGATGTGAGATGTAATGACATGGAAACGGAATGTGAAAAATGATAATGCTTTTGCATGTAATGAAGAAAAAACAAGTTTTTGGAAAAAAATTTGCAATATTTTCCAAATGGAGAAAAACCGAAAAACAAGCACACAAAACAAAAGAAAAACATACCTTTGAAAACAACTCAAAACATGCCAAGATGCAATGCATTCCAAAGATGAAATTCGAATTTGGAACTTGGGGAAGAACCAAAGACATTTGAAAGAGAAATTCATATTTAAAGGAAAAATGCACATTCTAAGGCAAAATATTTTACAAATGGCATACATTTAACGATTTCATGCATAAAATCAGCAAGGATAAGCATGAATTTAAATGCAAGAAAGAAGAGGTCCACTTAAATGAAAAATATGTGCCAAAAATGAAGGAGAAGATGCTCTTTGTTTGAAATCCTCTAAAATGGTGAGAACTTTTCAAATCTTCAAAATTTGAATTATGAAGGGCAGAAAAGAAGAAGATTAGTTAGCAAAATGCCAAAATGTGCGCTAGATTGGGTCCAACTTCCAACATTTTGAAGATTGCATGTTCTTGAGACATTTTTGCCAAAACAAGCAAAAAACGTGATCTTCCAAGCAAGTCGATTTGAAGTTTTAACACCAAAATAATGATCTTCAAGCAATGTAATCAGCTAATGAGGTAAAAATGACTTGATTCCATACAAAAACGTGATCAAGCTTTGCAGATTTATGGAGTTTTATGCAAACTTGTGCCCTAGATTGGGAGTTTTAAACACATTTTTGGGTGCAATAAACTGATTTTTGATGGGGGCAAAATGAACACCACTCCAAAACGTTTTGAATGCAAGTGATTTCATCCAAATCCATGGAGAAAATCAGGAGTAATGATCAAAATCAGAAGTTTTTGGAGCAAGAACATGTTTTCTTCACACAATAGGACATTTTTATGTTCATTACATATTTTAAAACATGTTGGAAGGCAAAATAGGACCTTTTAGAGTCCATTGCATGTTTTAAAATATGTCTTGAGACATAATCTCACCTTTTTGAGACTCATTGCATATTTTAAAATGTGTAAGACTCTCAAAATCTCACTTTTTGGAGTCACATATTTTATAAACATATCTCACGTTTTTGATGCACACGCATAAAAACTCAACTTTTCATGTCATTGCATCAAAAAATTCCACTTTTACAAGCTTTTGATGTAATGGCATGAAAAATGTCCTCAAAGTGATTTTTTATGTGCAATAGGATGAAAAGTTTCCACTTTTTATTATTTTTTACATACATATGCACATAAAAAGTCCACTTTAAGGGTATTTTGTTATGTGTTTCACTTATTTTTATAAAAATGTCAACAATTTGGGTCAAAAATAATATTTATACATCATATTAATCAATATAATTCATAAACATTAAGTTAAAGTGACATTTATATAAGTATTTGATTTAAAAATAAAAAATTTAAAAAATAATTATATAGTTCTATACTCACTTTAAGTGAAAAATTAAAAAGTAACTCAACTTAAAATTATAACATAAAGTGCACTATAGTCACTTTAAGTCATAAATTTAAATGAAAAGTAACTTCAAAACATAACAAAAAGTGAGTAAATGTTATATTTTTGAAAAAGTGAATGTCAAAATGAAAATATAACATCATTTTTTTAATTCGTGTTGTTGCACTTAAAATGTCCACTTTTTAGGCACTAAAATGACCATATCTTTTGACTGACAATTCCGATTGACTCCTAGGTTAGATCGAATCGAAGGGGAAATCGAAGGGCACAACATGGGCAAATCCAAAGCACCAAAAACAAGCAAACAAAAACTCAAAATCAAAGAACAGACTATGAAGGCTTCAAAAATCAATCAAAGGCTCGACAGAAAGAAAAACAAAAATGACTTGACGAAGGCCTTGAGTAAAACAATTTGATATTCAAATTGAAATGGATTGAATTGATCAACATTAACCAATTGAATATCAAAGTCAAGCTTAGAGAAATGCGAAACTAGCTTGGAAAATTTTTGTGCTGTTATCTGCATTTTGCGGTGACAAAATGCAGGACAACAGATCTCGGTACAACTTTTCCAACATCAATGACCCCCAGGCTGCACGGACTCGCATCCACTATCCATATAATGATAGGTATTAGTGCAGGGTGACTCCTGTCCCGCCTGTATTTGGGGCAATGTACCCCAATACTAACCCACATACATAAAAATATATCTACCTCTTCGCGGCTACCCAATCCAAATGCTCATCCAATGCGAACTGCCCCCTCCGGATCCGGTATACTACTCCCAGCCTCACCAGCCCTTGCACTACTGCCTTTCCAGTCATATCTCTTGTTGCCATCACTGGTGTCTCTCGTACTGGCAATCTAAATATCTTGTATACATCCTCCAGTGTTACGGTCATCTCCCCTGTCGGCAAGTGGAATGTTCCTGTCTTGCTATCGCTATGCCACCGCTTACATAAGGCCGTCACCATCACCATATAAGTACGTGTATGGGGCAATCTCGCCAGGTACCCCAAGCTGATGTCGTAAATCTTTGTCTAGTCTGCCAGTGTAAGTTGTTGTCCAGCACCTAGCATGGCCGCCCGTCGCTCGCGCGACTCTATAGCGTCCAAGGACCACTGCACACAAACCAATCACATGTTAGTATTCCTTTTCCTATTTCCATCGCTTAACTTCCACCACTCCCTCCGATCCCTTTACTAAATCCCTATTTTGTTTGCACCCCTTTTTCCCTTTTTCCCCCGTCTTCCCTTCTTCCTGCCATCGTGTTCTCGCGAATGCTCGCAACCTGTGATCCCACTGACCAATGTTATCGCAAGATTGATCTTTGATAGTTTGACCCCCTTCAGAACCCTAACCCACATTCCCGTCGGTGTGTTCCCGTGTAGGCTAAAACCCGCGATCTCGTTGACCTCGCTTCTTGCAAGATCACTCTTGGACTTTGCCCTCTCGATCAACCCTTATCCCATTCCTGTAGTGACCCTACCCATTGCCGCGAAATTGCGTTCCTGCCACCGGACACGTTTTTTCTATCGGGATAGTGATCTCACTACCTTGCTTGCAATCTTGCAAACCCTCCTTGACCAAATTCGCGATCTTGCGAAACCTGTCTCTACCCTTTGTTTTCCCCTTCCCCTCTAGCCGTTTTTGCGGGATCGTGTTTGCTATGTTGCAGGAACGCTAAAAAATGCTGTAAAATATAATATAAAGATTGATTTTTCGACCCTACCGATCAATTTGGTGTTTGCCGCACCTGTACTTGCCGTACCACGTCTGCCCAATGCTCTGGTCATCCAAGCGCAGCCATCATATCGTCCAAATCAGAGCTCCCAACAGCAATATCTTGTCGCATGTATGAAAGCCAATAACCCTTTCTAGCCCCCCTCGAGCCCCTTATAGGCCCCCTGGGGTGCCCTATCTTTCTTTTTGACTCCTCTAGCGCCCTCCTTTTCCCCCAACCTTATTTCTTTTTAACTTTTATTCTCCTTTCCCCCTGTTAATCCTTTTATGTCCTCCTGCTCGCCCTAACTTATTGCAGCTTTTCAAGAAGTCGTCGAGCTTCATGTTCTTTTCTCACCAACTTCTTGAGGGGGTATCACATGGTCCATTTTCTCCTCTTTTACTCAAAATTAGGGCAATCATGTTGCTTTAAAAAGTCTTCTTCGCATCGTCGATATTCAAACTTCTTTAAAATAATGTTGTTCCAATACTATGTCAAAGAAGAGCAAAATTTAGACACTTAAATCTGATTACACAAATAGGTAATCGTATTTAGTTATCTCCTAGGATATTAATGATTAAATATTTATTATTTAATTAATTAATTGTCATCCCCTAGTTATTTAATTAATTTAATTAACTATAGTCCAATTGATAAAATCAAATGATAATCCAAAATCAATTTATCAATTAAAACCCTATTCCTCTATTAAATTAAATAGATCTTCAAATCTATTTAATTTAATCCCACATCCCCATTTTATTAAATAAATCATTTAATAAATCATTCCTAACCCCTAAAACATCCCTAAGCCCTACCTTTACCTCTAATCTAACTCATTCACCCATACTAACCTCACTTAGCCACCTAACCAACCTATCCCATCAAAGCTAAGCCACTTGCCCTCTAACCCCCTTGCTAAACTAAGTCTAAACCCCCTCTTAAACATGTGCACAACTTTAAGCAAGGGTTAAGACTTGCTAACCCAAGCCAAAGTCAAAAAGTCTCCCTTATCCTCTTCCATCCCTATCCAAAAACATTTATGCCTCTTACATGCCATTAATGCCTCTTACATCCCTTTTAATGCCTCTTACATTGCTCTTACACACTTAGCTTCCCTCATTACTCCCTTTGACCAACCATTTTCCCATCCCCTCACACTCATCCTCCTTGTGGCAAGTGTCACTCCTTGATTGGTTCCAAACAAGCACAATCCATGTGCTCCCCTTTCAAAGTATCCTAGCCCTCCTTCATCCTTTCTCCATCATCAAATCTTGACCATCCATCTCTCTACGGCTTGGCCTATATATAAAGCCCTTCCCTCTCACAAATAGGAATCCACTTCTTTGCTAAAGTTATCATGCTATTTTGAGAGCCTAAAAACTACCAAAATACTATCATAATGCTGAAATACCTCCACACCTCCATTGTTAAATCTTTCATCCATCTACATGCTTGATATAAAACCCCATTCTTTGGAAGCTTGAGAACATCGTGAGCATACATCCCCTATCCATCAAGGACATATCTACATCACCATATGTTACACCTAAGGAACTTACAATTCTTGGTTTGCCTTCCTTCTTGGTGATAACCTCGTCCTATCTTAAGTGTTAGCTTATTTAGTATTGTTAATGCTTTCAATACTAGTTAGTATTCAATTTGCACTACTATATTAGGTGATACAATACTCACATTCCCAAGAATGTCAAACTTACTTGCGTTTATCACCACAAGCCCTAGGCTGATGCAGATAGTGACTATGCTCTCCCAGTTATGTCCCAGATTGCTCACGCTGATCGCTATTTGAAGCAACTTACTACCCCTAGCTTCCAGATATGCTGAAGATCGATCATGTGATTTCCAGCTATTATCAAAGCTCCCCAAATGCTTATATCTTAACGAGACTTACCTTTGAATGCGAAGTCAACTATAAGAAGTTTTACCATGCCAACTCCATGCCTGAATTTGAGCGAAATCTCCAATGAGATGCTAGGGCTTCGTCCAACTTCTCACAATTACCTCAAGGAGTTTCGTCCTCAAGAGTAACCAGTCACATTTAAGCAACCAACTTCATCTTTTCAATATATTGATATATTTCATGGTGCAAATCGCAAAAAGATTGATTACTTTTATAACTTTGACATGAGGGAGAGCACAAACAACTAAGCAATGTGGGATCAAAACCTTTTTCGTCTTTTAGTCACTTAAGTTACTTTTGTTATAAAATGACTTCAAGTCTTAATGTAACTTTATAAATCCACTTTATAAAATAAAGTGACTTAAATATAGAAAAACTCCCCAAACATTAATATTCCCTGAAATGAAACCAAATAAATTCATTTGATTGGCTGGCATCCTCTAGATTAATGTCGTTAGCCTATCTAGATGGAAAGATAGACCAACAAGATGATGCCGGAAAGGCCTAGCGCGGAGAAGTGAACATTATGGATTGCTTGCCCTTAAGAAATCTCAATTCCGGATGTTGTAAGATTGATTCACCCTCCCAGGTGGCAACCTCATATGGCAAATCCTTCCAGCGAACCAAATACTCCCCAATGGATCTGTTATGTATCTTCATCTCTCTAATCTCAATCACCTAGGTTGGAACCAAAACTAGTTTCCCTTCCACATCAAGCGGGGGCAATCCAATTGAAGGCACTATATGCGGACCAATTGCCTTATTGAGGCACGACGCATGAAAAACATTATGGATCCTGCTGTCACCTGGTAATTCCAGCTAATAAGCAACCTCACCAACCCTCCTGGTAATGCGATAAGGGACCATAAAACCTAGGCTGAAGCTTTTTAGATCCACTCTTCTTCAAGGACCTTTGCTTGTATGGTTGGAGGTGAAGATTAACCATGTCTCCTAACTCCAAACTCTGCTCTGTCCGGTGGCGATCAACCTACATCTATTGATTTTGAGCCTGTAGGATGTTCTCCCTAAGAGATTTGAGAATATCCAGCTGGTCTTGTATCCAATCTCTAGCTAGCAGTGCCTTGCTGTCCTCTAAGGTCAAATCTATGAATGATAGTGGCTCATTGCCATAGAGAGCTCAAAATGGTGTCATCCGAATGGACATGTAATAGTAGGAGTCATAGCAATACTCCCTTAAATACAACCATTTAACTTAGGCTCTCTGTTGCCCTGCTACATAGTTCCAGAGATAACCCTCCACCCATTTATTTTCTATCTCAGTCTACCCATTTGTTTGAGGTTGGTAAGACGTGTTGGGTGTTAACTCAGTAGCAGCCAATCTGAATAATTCCTGCCAAAAGGTGTTGAGAAATTTGCTATCCTTGTTGCTCACAATGGTTTGAGGTAGGCCATGTAGACGAAAAACCTCTCGAAAAAACAAGTTGGCTACGTGAGAGGCCGACCGGTCTGCTCCTATAACATAGAAATAAACAAACTTAGTCAATTTCTCCACAACCTCAAAAATGGAATCTCTATGCTGAACCCTTGACGACCCTATAATAAAGTCCACAGAGATACCCTCCCATTTCTGTGCTGGAATAGGAAGAGGCTATAATAATCCAGCTGGAAACTTGTGCTCCGACTTATTGTGCTGACAAGTGACATGTTTAAGGACATCATCCTTGCGGCCTTTCCATGAAAACCTTTCTTCGACCTGCCTGTAGGTTTTGAAAATACCTAGGTGTCCAGCTGATGGCGCATCATGAAGAGCTTTCATAATTTTTACATTGAGCTTAGAGTCGGGCACAAGGTAGATCCTATCCTTATAAAAAATCATATCAATGATTACCTTGTACCTACTGTCCTGGAGTTGCCCATCCATGATCTGACAAGCTTGAGTATTCTTAGAATAATCAACCAATAACTGGGACTTTCAATCTGCTGATATATCTAAAATGACACAACACTCTACTACTAGAGGTCTCCTAAAAAGTGCATCAACAACTATATTGTTCTTACCCTTGACATACCTGATGTCAAAATCATAGGCCTGAATCTTGCTGAGAAAAATCATAGGCCGAAATCTAGTTGAGCCACTTTTGTTGTCTTTCATTCAGATCTTTTTGCTCTTAGAAATACCGCAAGATGTTCTGGTTCATCTTAATTGTGATTTTTCCACCCACCAAGTATTGTCTAATCTTGGTTAAGGCATGCATAATGGCTAGCATCACCTTTTCATAGGTGGAGTACAACCTCTCATTGTCTTTGAGCCTCCGACTCTCATAAGCTATCGGAAGCCTGTCTTGCATCAAAACTGTGCCAATTCCGTTTCCTGAAGCATCACACTCTAGACAAAAGGGCGAGAGAAGTCAGGAAATGCCAAAACTGGACATGTGCTCATCACCTTCTTGAGCCTTTCAAAGACTACCTTTGCATCATCTGTCCACCTGAATGCCCCTTTCCGTGTGAGATCAGTGAGGGGAGCTGTTGTTTGAGAGAAGCCTCTAACAAACCATCTCTAATAAGAACAAAGACCTAGGAAGCCTCTCAAATCTAATACATTTGTTGGAGGCAGCCAATCTAGGATTGCTTGTATCTTTTCCTGGTGTACCTTAATTCCATCTACACCAATCACGTGTCCAAGGTAAAGAATCTCAGTCAATTCAAACTCACACTTTGATTCTTTTGCAAACAATGAGTGTTCCCCCATAATGCTATGTACCTCATCTAAGTGTTGCAAATGCTCCCTCCAAGTCCTACTAAAAATCAAGATATCATCAAAAAATACCAACACGCTCTTGCGCAACTGCTTTTTAAAGATATGATTCATGCATGACTGTAATGTAGCCGACGCACTAGTGAGCCTAAATGGCATTACCAAAAACTCATGGTGTCCATAGTGGCATTTGAAAGTTGTCTTATGCACGTCGTTTTCACGAACATGTATTTGATGGTACATGCATCGAAGATCTATGTTCGAGAAATAGACTGCCCCATGTAGCTCATCTAATAACTCATCGATGCAGGGGATAGGATACCTGTTCCTAATGGTCCTCTTGATGAGAGCACGATAATCAATACACATGCGAAGAGTACCATCCTTTTTCTTCACCAAAACTACTGAAGAGGCAAAAGGGCTGGAGCTGGGTTTGATATGTCCTATGTCTAAGAGTTTCTTAATCATATTTCTATTTCCTCTTTATAGTGACTAGGATGACGATACAGGGTAGTAATGACAGGCTTGGCACCCTCCTTTAGCTCGATGATTTGCTCAAACCCTCTCTTTGGGGAATGCTCGAGGGTATGTCCTCAAACACCTTGTGCTTATCAAGCACAGGCTGAATGTCACAGTGAAACTACTTTCCTAAGCCTAATGTAGCCTTAGAGGAGATGAAACAATGTGCCACCCACTCAATGTCATCATGCCTCATATAGCCTCCATCCTCTGAGCTGAAATCACTCTGGGTTCGCACTCTAGCATGGCCTTAAGAATCACTTGCCAACCCTCTTGCAAGAATTCTAGCTGCATCTTACCATGATCAACTATATACTTGCCAATAGCCTGTAACCACTACCTTCCCAACATGGCGTCTAACCTATCCAGATCAATAACATAAAAATCTGCCTCTAGAAGGTAGTCATCAAAGTGACTCGAAAGCCTTGACACTTTCCCTGTGCACCTTAATCTATCACCCCTTGCTACCTTAACTTCAAACTCTAGTATATCATCAACCTGTAACCTTCTTTTCGATACCCAGTGTGTGCTTATGAAATTATGTGACGCGCCTATATCCAAGAGGCACACAATACGTTGCCCTCTAACTACGCCCTTCAAACGAAAGGGGTGACCAGCGAGATCACTAGAAATGGAAGCTATAATAGGGGACTATCCAGGAGTGGATTCCTTGTTCCTCTCTTTAAGAGGTTGCTCCTCACTTCCTCATCGCTGCGATCAACATCGTTGCCTCCCTACTGCTCATCCTCTTCTTCCGAAAGTATGTTGACATAATGTATTTTACCGTTGCCAAGGCACTTGTGATCCGGTGTCCACAACTCCCTACAAGCGAAGCATAGCTTCTTCCTTCTCAACTCATTCGTGTCTGAAAGTCCAACCTTGGAGGGAAGTCTTTTTTTTATTTTTGTTCTTCTAGATCAGAGTGGACCCCTTATAAGGTTTCTTAGGTGGCTGTAGTATAGAAGGTGAGTCCAGATCATGTGCGACTTTAATAGCATCATCCAAGGTGTTTGGTTTAAGGACCTTGACCAAACCCCTAAATCTGTCATGTAAACCCTCTGTGAATAGCATTACCTTACGCTTTTTTGACATATCCATAACCATAACATAGATTAGCTGAAACTCATTAATGAAGTCATCTAAAGATCTGCCCAATCGCAACGACGCCAAATCCCTGTAGTGGACCTCAGTGTCCTCAAAATGAGTAATTAGCTTAGAGCTGAAAGTCTCATAAGATGTAATGAGACCATGATCCTGGGTGACTAGGCCATGATGCCACCAATCATATGTTGCTCCCTCTAAATGCATTGTGGCAAATTTAATAACATTTGTCGTCTGTGTTTTTGTATTCTGTAGTCGACGGGTAAATAGTTTGTAGCGGACATAATGTTTGTGGCCGACGGACTCCTTCGGGAAGGTTCGGCGGATAGTATTTATATTCCGTCTGGGATCATTGTAAATCATCATTGATCTTATTTGATGAAGCATAATGTAATGTTCTGGCATATGCGAATAATCTAAAGAATTCTGCTGTTTGTGTTTCCATTATCTATGTGCATTACTTAATTAATCTATTCGGTAGACATTTGGCGCCGTTGTTTTTGTATTCTGTAGCCGACAAGTAAATAGTTTGTAGCGGACATAATGTTTGTGGCCGACGGACTTCTTCGAGAAGGTTGGGCGGATAGTATTTATATCCCGTTTGGAATCATTGTAAATCATCATTGATCTTATCTGATGAAGCATAATGTAATGTTCTGGCATATGCAAATAATTTAAAGAGTTTTTCTGTTCGTGTTCGTGTTTCCATTATCTGTGTGCATTACTTAATTAATCTATGCGGTAAACAACATTTGTTTCAAACATGGGTTTGAGTGTCAGGTAAGTGTCTTGTTGTGGTATCCACAACACGCGCCCCATTCCTCACTAGGAATGGGGACCCCCTACTTTCTTCCGACTCTCGGACTCATAGTTCGGGAATCGGAAGGAGAAAGTCTCGATTAAATCAGTTAGAGTAGAAAAAATCAAAAAATTGAAAATCACAAAAAAAAAAAAAATTGAGAATCACAACCAAAAAAAAAAAAAATAAAAAAAAAAAAGGGAACTCGCGTGTGCGCATACCGAGGCGCGCGCGCATGCAAAGAAAAGAGGGGAGGGAAGTTATAAAATGCCCCCTCCCCCCTTCTTTTTTTAATTTTTTGATGTTGAAGAGGTAGAGCTGAGGAGGGAAAGGTATGGAAACCTTCCCCCCTCCACCTTGCACGTAGACTTAGCGCTCGTGCGCGTGCGACAAGAAGAGGGAGCGCGTGGCGCAGCGCTGTGCGTGCCCTTAAGGACGCGTGCGCGCCGTGGCGCCCTTCTGCGCCGCACGCGCGCCACGACGCCCTTTTGGGCCGCGCGACGGCCGCTGCCGGCACGCCCTTTTTTGGACACGCGCGCCTTCTGGGTCTCGCCTTTTGGGCGCACGGGCCGTCTGGGCAGCGCGCGGCCGCCGTCGCGGCGCCCTTTGGGACGCGCGCGCGCCGCCGTATTTTCAAACCCCAAACCTCTTTTTTTTTTTTAAAATAAAAAATTTGTTTTATTTGTATTTTTATTTATGATCTCAAAAAACCTAAAAAAAGAAAAAAGATTTAAAAAAAAAATTAAAAAAATCACAAGTATAATAAATTCTAGAATATCATTTTTTATTGTTTTTATTTTTTTTAATGTTTTATATGTATCTAGTGATTAATCATTCTTTTTCTTTGTGATGTACAGGTAATATAATCAAATGGCATCCACATCCGAATCAATAGCAAAGCCAGTTGTGTACAAGTTCCAAGGCGTAACCCCGAAGTCACGATTGCACAATGAACACTCTGAGATCAAAGACATAGAACTTGGGAGAATTTTTGAGGGTTTGTAACAACCCAACTAAATGATCTTCTTTGAGATCTGCCTTAATCCGGTCTGGATTGGTAAATGCAGCATCACATCCTGGGACCTTTCAGTCAGCTGAATTGATTTTGACCTTATCTCGACATTTTGTTCTCGAGGAAAGGGTGGTAAAGAGCGTCACTAGGGAAGTGGTCTTAGATCTATGACCTGATAATATCGAGAGAGTTTTTCACTTACCTAGAGCTGATCAGTTTATTAGACTTTTATATGAAGCAGCTGAGAGGTGGCATAAGGATCATCACCAGGAAGCCATGAACATCATATATTCCTCATACTTCATTGAGAAGCCATCTCGGGGAAAGACAATCAGCAAAGTAGATATGGTGCGAGCATACATGAAGGATGACATTGGATATTCGATCATTCTTCTGAGCAGAGTTATGGGATTGCTTGCAGCAGGTCATCTCACTCCATTCATGGTTAACTTCATTGAAACCATCAGACATGCGAAAATGCCACTGGATTGGGCCACCACACTTAGTGAGAACGTGTGTGATCAGTTGCGGACAGTAAAGGACAAGAAGAAGTTTTATATGACTTCTTATGTGGTATATCTACTTGCAGCAAGAGCCATTGATTATAGCGGGTTGTACAAAAAGGCAGTATGCAGGACCCTAACGCATGGCCGTATATAGTTTATCCTCAGCTAGTTAAGAAGAAGCTCTCGCCACAAAGCAAAGAGTACAGGATTGTGAATGATGCGTTTATCTTTGCCATCATTCGATTCATTGAAGGCGATTATGGAAAGAGATTGTCTGATGAGGCCAAGGCACAGATCACAGCTCTTGGTGCATATTTTATCTAGTTTCGGACATTCACATACATTCGGGTTGGTGGTGCATTTATCCATCCAAAGAAGCTCCCAAGGTACCCAAGTGACAAGTTGGTTCTAATGGAAATTTCTCAGCAGATTGAGTTAGCTTATGAGAGGATCAAGAAACAACGAAGACCTTGTTGGGATTGGTCATTTGTAATAGGAGCATACCAGGTAAAGAGAAAGCAGGATATCCCAACTTTCCAGTGGGAATGGGAGAACTATCCCCTCGAAGAATATAACTCTCCCCGGCCATTCTTCGACAATGTTGGTAAAGTGGAAAATCTAGCAGGAAAAGAGTTCTACCACGAGAACGCCATTGAGGATCATTGGATGAATGCCACAAATGACTATGATGTCCGTATCAAGGACTATTGTAGAATGACTTTATATTTAGCAGAGAAGGCTCTCCATTTGACCATCACGGATAAGGCTACAAGATTCGCAGGAGCTACTGGATCCCTTATTCAATACAGATAAGGTTGGCAAGAGGCCCATTCTGAATGCAGAAGTTGATAGGGAGGAAGGAGATGATATTAATCATCGAGCAAGACATGTCATCAGAATGACAAAGAGTTGGATCAAGAAACCCTTTCCACTTGATCCGATTCTGGACACAGTGATATTCCATGCACATGCTCACCCAGAAAGGGTAAAGGGGAGGAAGGTCACAGTTCCTATCTTTGCGCTCCAGTCTCCTATCAGGCCAGAAACAGTCTACCAGCTTGATCGTCCAGTGGGATATTACCATCCTTCAGAGAAGAAGAAAGAAAAGAGGAAGAGAGCCTCTCCTCAGAGGATCCAGATAGAGCATGTTGAAGAACAGGCTCCTGTGCAGCAACATGAATCTACTTCCCAAGACCCCTGAGACCCTACAATTTCTCATATCTAGGTTGATTTTCCATTGCCTCCTGTTTTGTCAAGCCAACAAGAAGAAGGAGAGATTCCAGAGACATCCATTCATCCGATGCATGAAGAACCCGCTTCTCCTATGGTTCCACAGAAGCAAAGGAGGGTTAAGGTTAGAATGAACAAGAGGCAGAGAGTTCGTAAAAGATTAGTGCCTAATCCATCTGTTCCTGAAACCATTCCCGAGGAAGAATCAGATGAGGATGAAACAGAGTCAGATGGGGAGGAAGAACAAGTGCCTTTACAAGGGAGAACTCGGTTTGCCAAAGCCACAGAATTGGAAAGAAAGAAGAATGTCACAAATACCCCACCACCCACCCAAGCTGAAACGATAGAGCTCTCTTCTTCGAAAGACGAAGTACAACGATGGGTGAATAAGCAAAGAGGGCTAGGTGATGATATTCTCTCCATTCCAGACTTTGATTTCATGCCAGTGGGTACAGAATTGGTTGGAGATAAGATTAGAGATACTCCTACAGGTGAATCTCAACAGCAAGATTGGACGCAGATGCCACCTGAGACACAAGGTCCTCATCCAACGCCCCCATCTTCACCTCAAGCTATGATGGTAGATAAGGTTTCAGTGACACCTCCACCTCCGAGTTCAGAGGAACATGTTCAGAAAGGATCATCATTACAAGGAGAACCAGAACCAAGGACTACTAATGAGCCACCAAAAGAGGTACAGGTAATGGAATGTATACAACAGCCTTCCCAGGAAGTTGAGGATCAAACTACGGGATCTACAAAAACTGAAACTATAGAAGAAGAACCCTCACAACAAGAAACTCCAAGCAAAAGCGACAGAGGGAAGGAGGTAGCTGAACACATCCCTTCATCATCTAGAGTCAAGGTTAAAGAAAGACACATCCCGAGATGGTTTCGGAAGGAAATAATGAGAAGTGCTAAGCATCAATTCCTTGCTTCAGAGGATGATATTTGTGACATTGCAGAGATTTTGAACAAGCTTGACTCTCCATTATAGGATGCAACACCATTTGCATTCATTACCACTACTCGGAATCAGGACTTATTTGCACAAGTGGCTCATCCCCCGAAAGGTACAGATGAAGAAGCTGTCAGCCTTCAGGACTATGAAGTAAAGGATATCATGTTAGGGAAACCTACACGGGATACTTCTCAACAGATGATGACTATGGGAGTCAAAGAGGTTCTTAACCATATGGAATGTGATGAGATTGAAATCAGAGCACTTCGAAGGCAAGTAGAGATCTTGAAAGGATATCTAGTTGAAGTTATTGGTCCTCTTGATTTGTGAATGCCCCAAGGAGACTTTGACTACCATTCTTAAAGAAGGGGAAGGTGTACGGCTCAATCCATTTCTGAGAGCTTGTCAGGATTGGCGAGACAACCTTGAGGATAGGGGTATCACTATAATTACAGGAAGTCTGAAATTATTGCATGCTACACAAGATAATGTTGATAAGATCGTGGCAATTTTGAGGCAGGACTTCAGCATTATGGATGAGGTACGGGTTTGGAGCAAGGATTTGCAAATTCTACAGGCCATAAAAGGACAAAGGTACCGCATTCTGATTGATGTATATACCGGCGAAGAGCTAGACATGATAGATGATTGGATAGAAAAGATTGTAGAGGGAAATAAAGTGATGGAAACATTGCATGATGAGATACATAGACTCAAGGACCAAGCTCGAGAGCGAATTTTGGAAGCAGAAAAGTTATATAGTGATGCATGCTTGGATATTTTTGAAGATGAAGAACGAGAGAAGCTTTTACCAGTTGAGGTAGTTGTAGAAAACTTTAGAAAGACTTTAGAGGAAGCATCCAGTGATGAAGACATTAGACAAGCCTTCAGGACAGAAGAAGCATTGTTAGAGTTGGATACCAAACTTGGGGATTTTGCAGAAACTCGAATGAAGGTGGACAACTACAGACAGAAGGTCAAAGATAAGTATGAGGTTTTGGATCTCCCCGATACTGCTAAGATTACTGAGATTATAGAGAAATTCAAGGGCAAATATCCAAACATATCTTTAGGATGAAGATGAACAAAACCCAGATGCTAGAATTTCAATTTTGACACTTAGATTTTTTTTGAGATTTTTGACTCAGTTGAGGTCTGCAGGTCCGCAGCTCCGCAATTCAAAGGTGCGCTGACAGTTGACTGCCAGTTTCAAAAATAGCACTTTCCATGCATTGGAAATGCATTTTGATGGCAAGTTAACTCCGACACAAATCAAGTGAAAGGCCAGCTTCTATTTTTGGTGTCTCCATGCACTTCTACTTCGACTGATGGCTTTCTCCTACTTTCTCTCTCATGCTTTCATTGTTTTTGACATGTAAAGGGCTCATGCATCTAATTAATGAATAAAATATGGATGGAGTCCCTCTAAGCACCAGTTAGATTACTAGTTTGTATATATTTAGTTTGTTTTAATGTTTTAAAAGCATTTTATTGCATCAAGATATCTCTCACTCTCAACACAAATTAAGGAGACAATTTCTTATAAATACCCCATTGTAAAATGTAACAAGGGTCGTCGTTATTATGCAATAAAGTTATGCTTTTGGTGCTAGCATTCGGAGTGTCGTTATTATTGCCTGGATGTGTCATTGTTTTATGGATTTTATTCATGAGATTGTGATTGAGCCAAAGGTTTATTGTGTTGTTTCTGGTTGTGCGATCTTTTAGTTTTGGTGTTTGCTACAGATATATGAATTCCGTTGACGTAACGAGCTTGAAAAGAGATCACCCGATTGTGTCTACATAGCTTTTTGTTTCGCATGAGCGCACTTTCCATGGCCTTGCGATTTGATGAAGAGTGAAACATCATTCGATTTGTTAAAGATTCTCACTGACGATTGCATGAGTGGATTCTAGGAAGCGCTGCTCCTGTTTTCATTGGTTTCCTACCGATTTCTTCAAAGGTTTAACTCGCAGCATGTTGTGTTCTGTAGCTTATCAAGTTATTTGATTTCATGTTATTTGCTTTCGGTTTCGTTATTTGCTTTGCTAACTCCCCCTGTTAGAATAGGACCTCATAGTAGCTGCATTGTTAGAGTTGTATTCATTGAAAAACAGAAAATACAGAAATATGGTTCTTTTGGTGTGCTATTTTGAGACAGCAAACAGATTTTACTTGATTCCAAGCTAAAAGAGTTTTTGGAACCAGCAAAGGCCTCCTCGTGAACATTCACATTTATCTTCTATTGAGCGGATTTTGGTATGTCGCAAGACAAACACTGAACTTTGGAGTGGATCCTTAAAAGGATTTGCTTTTAAAGAGAGGAATTACACTATGGTTTCCTGTCGTTGACCTCGTGCAAAACGAACGCCCAACATGTCCAACTTGTGAATCCAAGCTCTAACAGACGTCTTACTGCTACCATAAAAAATGGGGAGTGATAACTTGTTCATGACGTGCTTCAAGTCCCTATTATGTGCCCTAGGCCTCCTGTCCTACTGTGTTTTGTCTGACTCCCTTTTTCTATTCATGTATTGAATGAAGGTCAGATTTTGCTTAATTGGTTTAGGGAACAAATCCCACTCATCATACATAGCCATAACATTATTCGAGAGTAAGCATGTTGTTGCAGGTTGGGCCACCTCTTCCTCGGCATTATTCTTAGCGAAAATAGGCATCAAGGGTCTGTTAGTGTTCTATGTGGGGGCCCTAGCCGCCCAGGGTGATTCTGCCACACTACCACCTCCACTGTGATGACTCAGAGCTCTCTTGGGTATCAAGGTTAGTTGTTGCATAGTACTTGTAAGTTGCTGAAGTGCGTTAGCGATATTATTCTGTCCATCTCTAATAGTGCGCAAGGTTTCCCTCACTTCTCGTTCCTGATTATTAGCCTCTCGGGCCATTTGAGTGACCATACCTGTTCAGCCTGTTCAACTTGTTCAACCTATATGCTTGGCTCAAGCAATAGCGCCTCATCAACTGCATAATTGTCCTCAATATCAATATGGTTTGAAGATCCTGTCTATTCAGGTCAAATGTGTCTAAAATTATATGGCTCCTTATTCATCCCTAGTCAGACATTTTTTTGTTTTATTCAGCCTGAAATTCCAATGGTTACCCATGAGGTTGGCTAGTCTTGTGGCTCTAATACCACTGAAATGGTCCTGGCTAGTCTTGTGGCTCTAATACCACTGAAATGATCCAAACCCGAGGAGTAATAGAAGTAACTGATCAAACACAAAATAATGTAGAGTGGCGCCAACAATGTGAAAGTTTGGATAGATAATTCAAAAATCACAGAATACTTCCAAAATACATTAAATCATGTGTTCGATTTGCTTTGTGTGTTTTAGCCAAGTGAGGGCATGTAACATCAAATATTTGGAAACCACACACGATAATACTAGAAAACTTGAGCAGTAGATAAATTTTCTATATAGACAAAATGCAAAATATCATAAATGATGGAACCTGGAGTTAGCGTGATTGAGTTTGCTGCCCATGCAACCCATGACAGGCGGTCATAGTTACGGGACTCGGACTCGCCTCTGACTCGGAAAGTCAAAATCCGACTTGGACTTGGACTCGACAATGAGACTTGACAAGGACTCGGAAAATTGAAAAATCCATGAAATTCAAAGATTTTTAAGGATTTAAGATTGTTTCATGCATCTTTTAGTCAATTAACATCAAATACACAATAATTGAGATTGCATAGACCACATAAGTATAAAAGCAAATTTTTGAAGGAAAAAAAATCAATAACACAATATAAAGTTATAAACTTAAAGTAATAAACATAGTGTCACTCAAGTGTCAAAGACTCAAATGTGTACAATATTCATGGATTACGAAATCTAGGGTATCAAAAATTCAAAACATATATCAAAATAACAACTAGAAGACTAAGGCTCATAGTAGTCTATGACCTCCTATGAGTGCGCCTAAGATAAGTCATGAGCCATTCTCTCTCCCTGTGTCTGAGGCTGAGCCTGAACTTCATCCTCATGCTCATGCTCATGCTCATCCTCATCATCATCCTCATCCTCACCTACATAATCGTCTTCATCAGATTGGGATCCATCACTCCTAGCCTCAGGGTCTTGCACTCTGTCTACTTGTGCTCTAGCCTCCTCAACTGCCATCGCTACTGCCTCAGCCTCCCGATCCACCTAATTTACCCACTTCACATCTTCATCACTAAAGATAGGATCAACGATCTCTGTGTTCCACTCTGCATGAGGATCAACATTCTCTAATACAATTGGTGATGTAGTGGTGTCAAGGATTTGTCTATGGTGAAGGCGAAGGTTGTAGTGAACAAAGACAAGATCATTTAATTTTTTCACTGCCAACCTATTGCACTTCTTCGAGTGTATGTGCTCAAATAGACTCCAATTACGTTCGCATCCTGATGCACCAGATGGCTGGCTCAAGATGCGAATCGCAATCCTCTGTACAGGTGCCAAACATCTCCCACCATGCATTTGCAACAAGAAAATTTTGAATCATATCAATAACTTTGAATTTATCAAATTAAAATGGTAATAGAATTAGAAATTAGGATGTAGAATCAAAGATTTTTACCAGGCATCAATTCTGTCCTATTTTTCTTGCACAACTCCCGTGCAAATAAATCCCCTTGAGCTTTCTTAAACAACTCAATCTCACGGATTACAATTGTTCCAATTGTTGAATCAGATGACATTTTCTTTACAACATTGTAGAGGCCGCTCTACACCTCATCATCAGCCTTGAAATATGGGTTGAATTGGTATGCTGGATTAAGGAAGTAGGCCGCTGCATGTATAGGCTCGTGAAGTAGATTGTGCTAACGTCCATCAATGACATCCCATATAAGGCCATACCTATCTCGATTCCTTGCAAAAAAAGAACGAATGGCCTTCTTCACCCTATCCATGCCCTCACAAATGTAGCCCATTGAGGGCTTCTCTCCATCAACAATTTCTAGGAGAACAACAAGCGGCTTTACAAATTGCAATCATTATGAAAGTTAGAAGAGATAATCAGCTTCAAGTTTTTTTTTTTTAAATGAACAATAATTTATAATATAATTTCATAAACAAAATAAAGCTGAAATGAGGACAAAAAGGAAAATTACCGTCACAATATCAGAAATCGGTGTCCAAAAAGAAGCCTCATCAAAAACATGATCAGCTGCATCAATCCCTGCAGTGGTCTTTGCATATGATGATGCAATCTGCTTCTCACTAAAAAACATGCGTCTCAAACTTCTCTTTGAATCAAACAAAGATTTAGTGTGAGAAAATTGGTTGCAAATCTAGTGACCCTTGGACAAGACAACTCGTTTTGCTCATTGTGTTTCCTCATGAAGTTGAGGACCCATGTATGATTATATATGAATTTGCATACACTCCTTCCTTGCTCTATAGTTATTTTTATCCAAGGGAGTTTACCAAGATCTTCTAACATGAGGTCAATGTAGTAAGCAGCACAAAGGGTCCAAAATATGTGAGGGTGTCTCTCCATAAGAAGCTTTCCTGCAGCAACATAATTTGCTGCATTATTTGTAACTATCTGCACCACATTCTTCTCACCCACGTCCTTTATCACTTCATCCATTATCTCACAAAGATATTCAACATTCTTTGTTTTTCCACAGGCATCAATTGATTTTAAAAAAACCGTGGCAGCTGAAGAAAAAAAAACAAATTAGTATAATGATTAATGATGAATCATAATTTATAAACTTAATCACTTAAGTACAAGTTCTACATCTAAATTTTTAATGTTTGAGACTCTAAGTACAATTACGGTTTACTTGATGAGGAGACAAGAAAGTAGATGAGTGTTCTACTCCTATCAGTCCAATCATCAGTCATGATGGTGCAACCCTTCGTCTTCCACACCTCATGCTGCTCCTTGATTGCACCTTATACATCAGCCACCCTTTGGTTCAAAATAGGGCCTCCAAGCTCGTCAGCACTAGGGGCTTTGAACCCTGGACCACAAACAACAACAACATCGATTCCAATTTGCCAATAAGAGGACCTAAAATAAATTAAATAAAATTTAAAGTTAAACAAATTAGTATATTATAAATAAATTTGAAAACAAAATACAAATTAAGATAAACAAAATAAGCATATTATTGTCTCTTGAAAGTTGAAAGTTTGAAAGCAAGAGAAGACACAAATTTAAATTTAAATAAATAAGTACTTTGCTGCATTGAATGAAATGTTGTTGTAGATGAAGAAGTCTCCAAGTGCCAATTTTGCATAATCGCGTTTCTCCTTGTTCCAACTCATGCTCTCAAGCGATGGTTGTGCACCTGGAGCCGTTCGTGAAGCAAACATGGAATCAAGTGTCGATCTTTGCTTACGAATGTGAGGCCCAATGGTCACACTCGTACAAGTAGTGGCATTCGTAAGTGGAGTAGGGGATAATGGAGAGCGAAAACTAGAAGATCCCTGTTGGGCTAGTTGTGCCATTTCTTCTTGTTGCTTCTTTTTCAATTCTTTTTTCTCCATTTTTTCCTCTAGAAGAGTTTGCATGTCTCGCATAACATCTTGGAGTACATCTTTGCATTTTTTAGCATCACGTCTAGGTATATTTGCTAGGTGATACTTCAATCTTTTTATTCCTCCTCCATTATATACTACACCGCAATGCCAACATGTAACAACTCCTTTTTTGTGCCTCGGGATGGCATGTTTCCAAGCCCTATCCCTTGCTATTGCACTTGGGTCTGCATTAGGGTTAAATGTAGGCTTAGTTCCACTTCCCTCAACCTGAGGCATTATGACAAATTCTAATGTGTTTGTTGCCAGCTTGCTGCAATATGAATATATTATAAATAGGAAAAAGTTAGCATCAAATCAGATTTTAAAACTTTAAGGCCTTCTTACTTTGTCATCAACATAAATTAGAATAAATCTAGATTCTAAATCGTAGATAGTAGTAGTAGAGACCAAACAAATGTAAACAAAATGAGAAATAAAAAATATGAATGTAAAAGTTTAAAACATATTACAAAACAACACAAAGAAATGCAACTTGTAGCTTACCCCTTCAAATTTGCACAAAGTCAAACAATGGAAATGCAAGTTTGTAGAAACCTCTTCTAAATGCTCCCTTAAGCTCCTCTCAATGCTTTAGTGCAAGCTACAAAGTTGCACAAACCATCAACAATCGATACGAGAAAGCCAACCGGTTTGCTAATTTCTCTCTCAAAACCCCAATATTCTTCTCTAACTCTTTCCTCTCTCTTGTGAGCATAAGCAAATGATGGAATGACCTTTTTAGGTCAATTACATATTATAACAACCAAAAAAGGCAACTTAAATTGTTTTTTCACTTTTTATGTGTTGGCCACCGACGAGAGTCCTGGGCTCGGGACTCGGCGAGTCCGAGTGGACTTTGCCAAGACTCGGCCGAGTCTTAGTCTAGAGGCAGATTGCCTCAAAAATGGCGACTTTGGCTCGGACTTGCAGAGTCTTGGTTAGACTTGTCGAGTCCCGTTACACTGCTGGCGGTTTATGTGCTAGTTCTTGTATATAGTAGATGATCAGATCTCCTGAAGGAGCTTGCTAGGCACTTACTTCAGCCAATACGTGGTTTGGGATGCTGTTGCCATGACCACCACTACCCCCGCAACTTCTTGTTGCCACTCACACTCGCGATCCTTGTTATGCTACCCGCAGGGTGTAATGGATTCAACGTGATTGCAGACTAAGCCTTCTCCATGTGCTCTTTCAACTAACTAGCTTCCCGTGGTGAGGGGGAGAGGAAAGGGATATTTGATATCTCTGAAGGTTACGTCCTTGTCCGAGTCTAATGTATTTGATACTCACATTCCCAACAATGTCAAACTGACCCATGTTTATCACAAGCCATGGGCTGATGCAGATAGTGACCATGCTCTCCCAGTTATGTCCTAGATTGCTCACATTGATCACTAACTGATGCAACTTACTACACCCAATTTGTAGATGTCCTAAAGTTCGATCATGTGATTTCCAACTATTATCAAAGCTCCCCAAATGCTTATTTCTATTAAACATACTTACCTTTGAATGCGTAGTCAACTGTAACAAGTTTCACCATGCCAACTCCATGCCTAAATCTGAGCGAAATCTCCAATGAGATGCTGGGGCTACGTCCAACTTCTCACAATTACCTCAAGGGTTTTCGTCCTGAAGATTAACCTGTCACATTTATGCAACCAACTTCATCTTTTCAATATATTGATATATTTCATGGTGCAAATCCCAAGAAGGCCTATTGTTTTTATAACCTCAATATGAGGGAGAGCACAAACAACTAAGCAATGTCAGCTGAGGACCTTTTTCGTCTTTTAGTCACTTAAGTTACTTTTGTTATAAAATGACTTTAAGTCATAAAGTAACTTCATAAAATAAAGTGACTTAATTATAGAAAAGCTCCCCAAACTTTAATATTTCCCCAAACGAAACCAAATAAATTCTTGTGACTGGTTGGCATCGTCTAGATTAATGCCATTAGCGTATCCAGAAGGAAAGATAGATCAACAAGGCGCCGGAAAGGCTTAGCATGGAGAAGGGGACATTGCAACCTCAATCAGAAATTGTTTGTCAACCAAGTCATAGGCTTTTAGGATATCTAATTTGATTATCATACTGGGAGCTCTTAGTCATTTGGTCGTATGTACTACTTTATGGGCAATTATTATTCCTTATGAAATTGACCTCCCAGGGGAGAAGCTGCTTTGTTCATCTGATATAGTATCTTTTAGAATTACCTTAAGTGTACTTGCTACTATCTTGATTATGATCTTGTATGTCATGTTACCAAGTGAAACAGGTCTGAATTTATCCATTGTTCGTGCATCCTTTTCTTGGGATGAGTGCTAAGAAAGTGTGATTAGTTGCCCCTAGCATTGCCTTTTCTTTCCTTGATTTGTTTGCTGCCACTGATATGCCATCTCCAACCACGTCCAAATTAATATTGAAAAAAGCTAGTTGGGAAACCATCTAGCCCTAGTGCTTTGTTTGGGTTGAATTGAAAAACACTCTTGACTTCCTCTTTTGCCATTTCTTTGTATAATACATTGTTTTGCTCATTTGTGATCAGAATTGGTATCTTGCTAAGAACCTCCTCTTTTTCTGCACGATGATCTTGTGATTGCCTGTTTAGAAGTTCCTTAAAGTAGTTTAGTGCTTCTACATTTATGTTGTACATAGACCTTGCCATGCTCTTGTTCCTTAATTTCTGCCATTCTTTTGGCTTTCCTATTTTCTACCGCTGAAAAAAACTTAAATGTTTCTATCCCCATCTTTGTGCCATATTTCCATTGAATTTTCTCTCTAATAGCACTCTTCTCTTGCACGAATACTGCCAGCGCTTTCTTCAAAGCTTTTTCTTTTTCAAATTCCTCAATCCTCATTCCATTTGTAATTATGACTTCGTTTAGTTCTAACAGTTTGTGTTCTACTCTTTACTTTTCTTCAAAAATGCTTTTGAAGTTCTCCTTATTCCATGTTTTCAATTAGTTTTTGACATGTTTTAACCTTTTACTTACTTTGTAGAGGTTGGAATTGTTCCCCACATATACTTGTACCCACCACTGTCTCATCAGAGGTAAAATGGACGGGTCTCTTAAGCATATGTTTTTGAATTTGAAGGGGTTGTTGTTTGGTGATTTTTTTTGGGATATTGTAAGCTCAACGAACTAGTGATTAGAGCTTGTGAATGGAAGAGTTTATGCTTCCTGAATTCTCATGTTCTTGTCCCAAACTCCATAGATTAGGAATCTGTCCAGTCTTTTCACAATGTTTGTGAAATCTTTCCCTCTGTTGGTTCATGTGAATGTCTTGTTCTTGGTTTCTATGCCCATCAACTGGTTTTGATCTATCAAGGCTTGAAATTTTCCTCGTATGTTGGTTATTGTAGCTAATCCTCCTCTCTTCTCCTCATTATTCTAGATGATATTAAAGTCTCCCACGAATATAATTCTCTCATGGCTCCACATTCCCAACATTTGTGTGAGTTGGATCCATACTTCTTGCTTCTCTTGCGTGGCTATACGGCCATATATCGGTTATGAATAATGATGCATTATTTCGGAGACAATTAAATCTCATCATCATCCAATTCTTCTCCTCAAGATGTCCTATTCGCCTCCACAAATGAACCTTCCGACTTTTTTATCCCACTTTGTTTCCTGCAACATTACAATGTCTACTTTTGATTGATCTATTTGACACTTGTTCAAGTATCATTTGCTAGCAGCTTTTAAGCTTTTTACATTCCATGTTATGTACCTCAGTGCCCTTCGAGAAGGATTACATCCTTCCCTGATCTCAATTTTCGTTGGCTACCGCACTTGATAGTAAAGCTGGTTAAACTTTATTTTTGGCCTAGTCTTAGCTTTCAATTTTATATTTGGCGTTTCTAGCTTTGACATTGGATTCACCAACATTCGTCCCTCCATTACTGTGTCCAGATCCTCTTTTTCTTCTTCCTCAGATTTCAATGCTTCTCCCTCCACTTCATGTACTACTACAAGTTGTGCCTCATCTTCCCCTAGAATTGGCAGGTTTTTTGCCTACATTTTCTCTACAAAAAAGCAGTTTGCTCCAATCCTAGAATTACCAATGTCACACCGGTACTAGGGTGCATCGAGATGAGTTTCCAGGAGGGGGGAAATGGGCCTCATTTTCGGGACGGCGGGGGGACGACAGTAAGGGGAGGATAGAGTAGGGAGGGGTGTTGTATAGTATGCATATAGAACTTGAAATGCTTGTTATGAAATGATTTTTCAGTAGAGCATGCCATATTTAAATACTTGAACACAACAAAATTGTACCATGAACTAGAACCATTGAACATTCAACCTAGTTACATACTACATACCCAATAGTAACATTCAAAAATCAAAATTCAAATAGAAATTGAAGTCCCCATTCCAGCAACAACATGGTTGCGGAATGGCGGAGGTAGGGGTACTTGGGTACGTGAGTACCCGGTGCGGGGACGTCTCGGGGACAAGTACTCCAAGGTTTGGGAGGAGGTGCGAGTCCTCGTGTAACACTGAGAATTATTGACCCAGTCATTGCTAGATGCCCCTACATTTCTTCAACTTGATGTGGAGTTCCATTGTCATATGCTTGATTAGAATTCCCTAGCTCTATGTGTTCCGGGTCAACTGCTACTTTAGTCTGATTTCATGCTATCTCATTATGTGGGCTTTGGGTTGTTTTTTCTTTGTTGTTCTCTTTGTCCAAGTGCACCTTATCTATTATGTAGGCTACGCCTGTATAAGGGATAGACACCCCCTCTACTTTGTCTTCATTCTTTCCCTTTGAAGGTGTTTGGATCCCTTCTTCATTACTTTCCTCTATGCGGCTCAATTGTGTATAGTCTTTTCTCTTTCCACTCCCTGCTTCCAGATGCCCCAATCCATATGTATTTTAATCTCCTGAGGGATTGATGGATATGGATGGACATTAAGACATATTCTAGCATAGTTTCCATGTATTTATTCAACCTTAATTCCTTCAGTCTGTTGAAAGTCCCAATATTCTATCCTATGTCTATTAATATATCATTGTCCCAATATTTTATAGGTAGGTTGTATAGCCTGATCCATATAGGTTGCTCCTTAATCTTATAATTCCATGGGTTAGAATTGGGGATCCATCTTTCCATATTTTGTCTATCAATTGTGAACACTGCTCTAGGGCATTCTTCCTTTCCTTGCCCAAGAATACAACCACCATAAATAAGTCATTTGGTGAGGTTTGCAGTTGGAACTGATCCCCACATTTTGATTTGTACCACTCAGGTATATTGTTTGTTTTGAGATGGCCTCCTTCCCTTTTGATAATTAGACTAATCTCCTTATATCTACCTACTGTTTACTTAATTGTTGTTCGTGTAAACCAATGATTTATAGGGGTCTTACATAGTATAGTCTTCACCTTTGATTGCATTTCTTTTGTTTGAGGTGTTGGTATTTTGTTTTTCAAGGGTTCCCTGTTTGTCCACCTGGATTGCTAGGGTTTTTAGCCCATTAATTGTTAGACGTGTGCGCATTTTCTTGAAATTGCCCATCTAATGTCTTCTAAAATTAGGTCTTTTTTTGTTGCGATCCCCCTTTATTCCTTGCGGGGGAAATCTCCTACTTCCTTCTTGTTCGAAGTTTCTCTTCTACTCTATTTTGCCTCAGCGTTGTCCCCTCCTTCCTATGGCTTCCATGTGTTGTTTCTTTGTCTTGCTATAGGTGCTGAAAATTCATATTTGTCTACCCATCTCCCTTTCTCAAACACCCATTGTGGCTTCTATATGAGGTGCTGATTTTTGTTGTACCCTAGAGTGTACATAGGATTGCCACCATTATTGATTTTTGCATGAAAATCATCAATTTGTACCTCACTTTCTACTTCTCGCCATCTTTTGTTAGTCTGCTTTCCATTCTATGTTTCTTGCCTCCCAATTTTTTGCATTCCATCCTCTGCTTTCCGGTTCCTTACGCCACTAGTCCTTGATCCTCTGCTTCTTATTCCTTTGTTTCTGGTGCTACCGTTCTTTGCACCATTTAGGCTTATTTGCATTTAGCGTAAAAACCTTATAAAATGTAATGTCCCTATTTTTAGTAGGCTCCTGCAGTTGGCCAAGTCAATTCACCATCGCGACCCTCGTGAATTGACAATGGGATTTGAGTCTTAGTTGTGTGGTTATAGGCTTTCCAACAACCTATGGTGTGTTTTGGCTTTGTTTGAGAGACTTACTATTTATAGTAAGTCAATCTGTTTGTTCCAATGAGCTCAGATGAGTTAGAGAAGTTGGAGGGCACTCAGTTTTTATTTCGAGCTTCCAGTTTGAGCTCCAAGAATCTTGGAGGGAGCGTTTATTCATAATAAGTCACCCTGTCAGGTACATTCGTCATCTTTCATCATCAGGATCACTTTGGTGTTGTTAGATTTTGATTCTGATGCCTCTTCAATCGTTTTCGCAAGACAAGTGAATTATTATTATTATTCATATAAATATGCTGAGGTTGTTATTTTTGATAGTGTTGTTGGTTGGTCATCTCAGTATCATAGCTTGTTGGAACCGGGACGAAAATTTTAAATCATGGGAACAAGAAATAGTGGCCTTATGTGTCAAAATTTTAAGTTATGGTGGAAAAGGTCATTTTTGGAGCCAAAAGCAATTAATAAATCAGATTATAATGACACTTTATTATATTTCAAATTTGTTGTGTGTGGGAAGCTTCTTAAGTGAAGTTCATTTGGGAAACTTTGTGCCATTTGGAGATTATAAATATGAGCCCATTTGATGAGTAAAGTATCCGATTATTTGATTATCTTATTTTGCTTTGTCGTCTTTGTGACATTTCTGAATTTTGATTTTTCTGTGCCCTTGCTAAAGTACAAGGGTTTGTTCTTGAGAAGTTCATTGTAATTCACAGCTGAGATATTGTGAATTAGTTTTTTGAGAATTGTTTTTTATTTCCATTGCTGTATACATTGTGGTTGGGAGATATTGTAGTGTTGGGAATTTGGAATTTGGTGTCTTCTTATACTGTTATTACTGTTGCTTAGAAGCGGTTGGGTGCTGGTTAATTTGGAGTTGGTTGAGTACCCATTTATATTTGTTGCTAGGCGTTATTTTCTATCTGCACTTTGAGAGTAACGTTTTACATATCTGCAGTTGCATTTGTTTGTTGAACAATTCTTTTGCTGCTGCTAGACTTCATTTCAAAGGGTTTCAACTTTCAAGGCATGTCTTACCTATAAGTTCATGGATTCTAACTTCTAATTGTTTTGGGTATTGTTTATTTAGATGATAGGGGATATTTTATCAATTAGGTTGTTGGTATTTTGTGAAAATACTCAGTATGTAAGTTGATATTAAAATCTGGAATTTTCGGCTGTATATTTCCTATGTAATTTCCAAATATTTGAGTTCAAATTATTATTGCAATATCTTTTGTCTTGCTGTTATATTGTTGTATCAAAAATTGCAAAACATCAAAAACAAAGAAATCAATTCTTCATCACAATTGAGAGCCAGTAGGGCTCATTACATTAAATTATTCTAAATATTTCAGTCATGAAGTTATATCGCAGTATAATGAAATTCAAGAGAACATCCATCTAGTGATGCCAAATTAGTTACAAATTTGCAGTTGCATTTGTTTGTTGGAGAATTCTTTTGCTGCTGCTAGACTTATTTTCAAGGCATGTCTTACCTGTAATTTCATGGATTGTAACTTCTAATTTTTCTGGGTATTGTTGATTTAGATAATAGGAGATATTTTATCAACTAGGTTGTTGGTATTTTGTGAAAATACTTAGTATCTAAGTTGATATTAAAATCTTAAAATTTTGGCTGTATATTCCCTATGTAATTTCCAAATATTTGAGTTCAAATTATTATTGCAATATCTTTTCTCTTGCTGCTATATTGTTGTATCAAAAATTGCAAAACATCAAAAACAAAGAAATCAATTCTTCATCACAAACTGTTTGAGAGCCAACAGGGCTCATTATAGTGGTATCAGAGCGGTTTTTTGTGATCCTGTAGGGGAGGAAAATATTATTTATTTCAGATCTGTTGTGATTGAAGTGATCAGCACTCCTGTTAATTCCAACTATGGACATATACATGAGGCCTAGTAGTTCCAAGAGCTAGCGGAGTAGTGAGGAAGATAGTAGAAAATTAAATACCTTGAGAGAGAGTATGGAGAAAATAAAGCTTCATCAACAAAGCTTGGCAGAGAGCTTGTCGAATCCTGAGACGGTTGAAAGAGCCACAAGATATATGGTTTCCGCCTTTAGAAGGTCGGCGAGAAGGAGACGTGAGTTTTCCCCGACAGGTGTCCATGATGTAGATGGACCTCTATTTAGTATGACACTTGCTAGTCCTATGCACAGTGTTGATGATGGACTTATTTCATAGGGACGTGTGGTTGTGTCAGTAGTAGAGGATAGCGACACTGAGCTTCAACAGGTTGAGGCTCCTAGAGCTGTTGTAGCAGTTAGTGTAGAGACAGTTGATGCAGTTGTTACTACTGATACTTTACACTCTCTCGAGGAGGGGATTATTATTGGAGATTTGTATATGAACTGTCATAGTGTTGCTCTGGAGCAGGAGGCATCTGCTTCGTTAGGTGGGATCGATGCATGTATGGAGTCACCCAGCTTTGATGTTGGTAATTTGGGTTATACAACGGAGTCAATAGATGTGTGTTCATACTCATTATTGATTCACAGGCTAACGTTGAGTCATGTGTGCAAAGTCAGGTGTCAGTAGTTGAGGCTTTATTAGAAGATGTGGATGCTGATAGTATGGACACATCTGATGATACCTTTGATGATGCTATGAGTTGCACCAGGTATGGTATCCCTTTCCAGGTATCAACTGATGACTTCGAGGAGGTTTTGGTTGGGTCCCAGAATCTGTGTTTATAGGATCTATCCTTTGAGGTGGAAGTTGAGACATGTGGGGATATTAATATTGTGAGGGCTTCCATTTCTTTAGATGAGGAGTTGATTGAGGTACATAGTAGTTGTATCTCAGATGTAGAGTTGTGCAAGTTCGATAGCACATCTACAGTGAGTGATCTTGTGGTTGGCAGTTTTGATTTGGTTTCCTATCACAGTGCAGTTAGTGAGACAGAGAGCTTGCATAGGAAGCGAGGGTTACAGAGGCATCATGTGACTTGTCAGCTAAAGTTGAGTGATAATGACATTTTTTCAGCTCAAGCATGATGCTATTTGTTAGATGCTGGCTACATCTGGTTGGGGTGCTCTTGTGTTAGATGAGCATAGTTATAGTAGTTTTTCCCTAGTAGAGGTTCATACATTTCGAGAGGCTGTCAGGATCTTGAAGCATAGTTACTCTCAGTTAGTTGCTGACAGGGATTGCCTTCTGAAGTGGGGTAGCACCTGCTATGAGACGTTATAAGGGAAAGAGGAGGTAGCTAAGCTTACCTAGGAGCTTGAGGTGATTGTAGACTCTCTTCAGTATACTCAGTTGGCTCTTCAAGAGTCATAGTCACAGTTGGATGAGGTTATTGTGGAGTTAGAGCAGGTATAGTCGACACCAGGCCCAAACCCTGTTCAGTTACATATTGTGGTTGGTGGTGAGTTTGCTTCCATGGTTGGGGATGAGGGACGTGATGATGTGGCGGACACATCCATCCAGTATATGGGTGTAGTAGGTACAGAGGAGGTGAGAGCATTAGGGAAGATGAGCTCTCATGGTGATTTGCTTCCTTCTACCAGAAGCAGATCTATTTCTTCATTTCGTACAGCTGGTACCATTGGACAGATGGTAGTGCCACATTTTTAGTGGGATTGGTTGTGAGTCGTAGGGGAGTAGGTTGATGCTTCCATATATAATTTCTACTGCACACAATCTTTCATGGAGTATCTTTTGGAGAGTTCGGATGTGCAAGAGGATTCGTATAGTGTCTGAGGGTACTCTGATCCGAGGCTCTCATGCTATTCAGAGGTTGGTGGGAAAGATTGCAAAGACTGTCTGTTATGCTTCCCCATAGGGATTTTGAGGTTGGGTTTGCTGAGAGGGTTGCTTAGGATCCTTTTCCACCAATAGTTCAAAGTCAGAGATTGGAGTTATCTTCTGATTCCCAGTTTGATGATGATGCGCCCTTGACAGAGATCAAGAGTTTTTATCGGCATTACACTGTGAGGAGTATTCATCACTTTTCTTTTGACCCACAGGTAGAGGACTTGGTTTCATGTCGGTGTGGGTTGGCTCCAATTTCATACCATTCATTATGGGATGGGTTAGCACCATCTTTTGCAGATGGGATTGACAGTTGCAAGTTAGACCCCTTGCAGTATCTACACACCTGGGACAATTTGGCAAAGGTTGGAGTTGGTGGTAGCGTTTCAGTTACCTATGGTTGTTACCATCTCTACAATGTAGTTGGGTGTGAGTATCAGTTTGATGGGGACTCAAGTGTGGACAGAGTTGGTATTGCAGTCAGATTGAGTTCCAATGGATCGTCATCACCATCAACGTCTACAGTGAGTTTCTAGATGATTTTATCATTCATATTAGTTATTTGGGTGTTGATGCTAGAGGAGTCTCTTGTACAAAGAAGGGATAGTACACAGTTCTACCTTTGAGATCCAAGGGGATTGTGATGTTCATTTTGCTTCGGGACTGCTTGGGGACAAACAATCTTAGGGAGGGAGGATTGTAATGTCCCCATTTTTAGCAGGTTCCTGCAGTTGGCCAGGTTAGTTCACCATTGCGACCCTTGTGAGTTGACAGTGGGATTTGAGGGTCTCAGCTGTGTGGTTATAGGCTTCTGAACAGCCTATGGTCTCAGTTGTCTGAAGGACTTACTATTTATAGTAAATCAGTTTGTTGGTTCTGATGAGCTTAGTTGAGTTAGAGAAGTTGGAGGATGTTCACAGTTTTTATTTCAAACTTCCAGTGTGAGCTCCAAGAATCTTGGAGAGAGCGTCTATTTATGGTAAGTCACCCCATCAAGTTCATTCATCATCTTTCATCATCAGGATCACTTTGGTGTTGTTAGATTTTGATTCTGATACCTCTTCAGTTGTTTTTGCAAGACAGGTAAATTATTATTATTATTATTCATATAAATACGTTGAGGTGGTTATTTTTGATAGTGTTGTTGGCTGGTCACCTCAGTATAATAGCTCGTTGGAACCGAGACAAAATGTTTTAAATCATAGGAACAAGAAACATTGGCTTTACTGTTAGAAATAAAGATTACTGAGAAGGGGGGTGGGGGATGAATCAATAATCTACAAACTTTAGTCGCCAACTGGATATTATTACTTACTTTAAACCATGCATAACAAAGCAATAAAGTAATGCTGGATAGTAATAGTAACAATACACAAAGATAACTCATGACACCATATTTTGTCAACTAGGGTGTAATGTCCCCATTGGTTGCTAACATCAATATTTCAAGGATTAGCCTAATATTGGATCCTCGTAGGCTAATGAAGATGGTTAGAGGGTCTTCTGAGGATTGATTCATCTCCAACATTCAGCGATTTATGAATTTGGCCTTCGTTCGATGTCCTTCAGACTCCATTTGCCATACTATGTATAGTAAGTCAAGGGTAATAGAGATGGACCCTTTTTATTTTTAGAAAGTGTATTTGGTCACATGGGGAATTATGAGGAGAGATTTCTATTTTAGACGGCATGGCAATTAGACAAGTATTTTAAGAGATATTAAAGTTTGAGTGACTTAAGTGATTTATTTAAATATTTTAATGTTATAAAGTCAAGTGATTAAAAGACGAAATTGACTTTTAATCCCACATTGCCTAGTTGTTTGTGTCTTCCCTCATATTGAGGTTGTAAAAGCGTAGAGCTACATTGGGATTTTCACAACGAATATATGATATTTTTACAAAATCCTAAAAGGTTGCTTAAATGTGACTAGTTACACTGAGGACGAAACCCCTCGAGTTGCTTGAGGAGTTGGACGTAGCCCCAACATCTCATTGAAGTGTTTTCAGAATCTTGTAAAAAGTAGATGAGATTAGGTTCAATCAATTTCATAACCACAAGTAAGTTTGCTAATATTACTGAGAGTTTTGGGATATCTTGAATATGAATTAGAAGATAGCCACATGAATAGATTTTAAGGTCTGGCAGGCACTCCGTTTGAATCACTAAGGTGGCAAGGAGGTTGTATCTACAGCTGTAGCAGTACCAAATAAGAACTGAAATCGCAGAGGCAGCAGGGTAGACGTAGGGAGTACCAAATAAGAACTGAAATATCAGAGGCAACAGGGCAAACATAGAGAGCTTATACTACTGTTCATTCATGCTCGTTCTGGGTGAAAACTTCCAGCTTCAGTGGATGGAAGCATCCCCTCAACACATGCATACTAACTGCTGAGAACAACACGTGAAACAACTATGGGAGGTACTGACCTTCCATTCCTTATGGCATTGGATTCCAGCTGGACGTGGATGGTGGTCTATTGCAAAGTATAACTTGTGGGCAAGTCAACGGCATACAGTATATGCGTATTAGTTGGAGGAGCAAACACACACATCCAGGAAAGCCGATATAGCAGTTGGTATGAGGGCTGAAGATATACGAGACAGCAGGAAAGAGTTCCATGATCAGCAAGAGTTCATATACACCTAGGTTCAACGTCTTGTTATTTTACTCTCGATTTATTGCAATCATATGTATTTACTGTTGCATTGCCTAGCAAAAAAAAAGTATGTATTTGTAGAGATGGTTTGATTGTTTATACACAGTAGTAAATGTATGAAAGTGTTTAATATATAACTGATTTTGCTTGAGATGTTTTCTCTGTAATTTCTGTGTAAATCTTTTCTGCCAATGTTTACACTATTAGTTCCACTTTCACCTTGAGTTGGCATGTGATCAGTCATTTCCGTTCCTCCGAATTTATATATTTCAGAGGTATCCAAGCCTTCATGCAGTTTGCACTCAAACTATTTGTCATAATGTCATCAGTTAAATTATATTTTTCTTGTTAAATAAGAGCAGGAATATTACAGTGGTATCTTGTGGGGAAAAACAAAATATTTGTAGACTGATTTTTATCCAAAAATGATAGTCGGAACAAGCAGATCCTTCAGAACATATTGAGATTGAAGATAGTTATTTAATGGATGAGGAATTAATTTTGGGAATAGGTGAACAAACTGAACAAACTAAACAGGTTGATCATTTTGGCCAGGCAGAATAGGTAAACAACACTCAAATGGCTCATAATGAGAGTGAACAAGGACGAGAAGTGAGGGAAACTTTGAGGGCTATTAGAGATGGGCAGGACAATATAGCCATTGCGCTTCAGTAGCTTACAAGTGCTATGCAATAGTTAGCTCTGCTTGACAGGGTAGCCTCGAGTCATCACAGTGGAGGTGGTAGTGTGGCAGGATCACCCCAAGCTGCAAGGGCCCCCACATGGAACACTGACAAGCCTTTGATGCCCATTTTTAATGCAAAGGAAGAGGTAGCGACACTTGCAGCACGAAATTTACCACCAGATAACGTTATGGCAATGTACGATGAATGAGATTTATTCCCTGATCCGATTAAGCAGAATTTGTCCTTTGTTCAATATTTAAATAAAAAACTGGAGAGCTTCTTATATCCAGATACAGTTAAGAGGGTAGCGAGGTATACGGTTTCTGCCTTTAGAAGACTAACATCGAGATTGCAGAGAAGGAAACTTGAGTTTCTCTTGACAGGTGTTTATGATGCATATGTACCTGTATTTTGTATGACATCTGCTAGTCCTATATGTCTTGTTGATGATGGACCCAGTTCACAAAGATCAGTAGATGTGTCAGTACCCTTGGTGGATAGCAGCACTAAGCTTTAGCATCTTGAGGCCTCTAGAGTTGTTGCAGTTAGTGTTGAGACAATTGATGCACTTGTTACTACTGATACTTCAAGCTCTCTTGAGGAGAGAATTATTATTGGAGATTTGTATGAGAGTTGTCATAGTATTGCTCCAGTGCAGAAGGCAGTTGTTTCTTTAAGTGGGACCCATACATGTATGGAGTCACCCAATTGTGATGTTGGTGATTTGGGTGTTATAGCGAAGTAGATGTGGGTTCATGCTCTAGCATTATTGAGTCACAGCTTGGCACAGAGTCATGTGTGCAGAGTGAGGTGACGGCAGTTGAGACTCTATTAGGTGATAGGGATGCAAACAGTGTGGGCACCTCTGGTGATTTGTTGGATGATGTTATGATTTGCATCAGGTATGATACCCCTTGTTAGATATTGGGTGACAACCTTTATGAGATTTTGGATGAGTCCCAGAATCAATGTTTATAGGATCTTATTATTGAGATGGAAGCTGAGACGTGTGGGGATTAAGATTGCGAGGGCTGCTATTTCTTCGAGGGAGTTGTTTGAGGTACACAGTAGTTGTATCTCAGATGCAGAGTTGTGCAAGGACAATAGCACATAAATGAGTGATCTTGTGGTGGACGATTCTGATTCAGTTCCTATCACAGTATAGATAGTGAGGCACAAAGCTTGCATAGGAGTCAGGGGTTACAAAGGCATCATGTGACTTCTTACCTAAAGGTGAGTGATAGTGACATTTATTCATCTCTTGATCATTATGATGCTATTCAGCATATGCTAGCTACATCTGGTTTGGGTGCCCCAGTGTCAGATGAGCACAGTGATTGTAGTTTTTCCCTAGCAGAGGTTCATGTGCTTTGAGAGGTTGTTAGGATCTTGAAGCATAGTTACTCTTAGTTGGTTGATGACAAAGATTACCTTTTGAAGTGGGGGAGCACCTGCTATGAGCTGTTGTTAGGGAAAGATGAGGAGGTGGTTGAGCTCACCTGGGAGCTTGAGGTGATGGTGGACTCTCTTCAGTATACTTAGTTGGCTCTTTAGGAGTCGTAGTCATAGTTGGGTGAGGTTACCGAGGAGTTTGCTTCTACAGTTGAGGATGAGGGACGTGATGATGTGGCGAACACCTTCGTCCAAGATATGAGGGTAGTATGTACAAAGGAAGTGAGAGAATCAGTGGAGATGAGATCTCATGGAGATTTGCTTCCTTCTACTAGAAGTAAATCTATTTCTTCTTTTCATACAGTTGGTAGCATGTGATAGTTCGCATTGTCACATTTTCAGAGAGATCAGCTGTGGATTGTGGGCGAGCAGATTGATGCTTCCACATATAATTTCTATTGTACTGAGTCATTCATCGAGTATTTGCTTGAGAGCTTAGATTTACATGAGTTTTCATACAGTGTATCTGAGGGTGCTCTCATTCGAGGCTCTCGTGCTATTCGACGATTGGTCAGGAAGATTGTAGAGACCCTGGCTACAATGCTTCCCAATAGGGATTTTATGGTTGGGCTTACTAAGAGGGTTGCCCAGGATCCTGCCCGACCAATAGTTCAAAGTTAGAGATTGGAGCCATCTTTTGATTTCCAGTTTTTTGATGATGAGCCCTTGACAGAGATTGGAATTTTTTATTGGCATTACACTGTGAGGGGTGTTGATCACTTTTTTTTTTTACCCACAGGTAGAGGACTTAGTTTTCAGCGTTATGGATGGTGATAGAAGGTTTGGTATTCATTACACCCACAAAATGCGTACTTCTCTGCTAATGGAGGGAGACTATGAGATACAAGGTATTGGGAAGCAGTTGGATGTGCTAGTGATTGAGATGAATCAAAATCACAAACGGATGACCTAACTGATTTCAAAGCCGAGACTTGAGCAGGGAGTGATCACTTTTTCTAAGCGTGGAAGGTGATGATACAGTTGCGGCTTCAGATTTGCGGGACATTTCTTATGAGACACTGCATGAGTTGGGCACACTTGAGATGGAATGTGATGAGGATTTATGTCAGGCTAAGTTAGATGATGCAGTTGTTGGCATGAGTTCCCTAGATCATGTATTTGATGGTGAGGCAGCGATAGTGGGAGTAGAAGCATGCGAGGATACTGTCATATCAACAGCCACTTGTGTGTCAGTTCAGCCAACCATTGACGGATTTAGCAGTATACATGTGGTTATATGTGTGCTCTAATGATAGTACACTTGTTATTGTTGATGAGGTGAGCGATGCAGTGATAGGGTCGTGTTACACTCTCGATCAATGGAGCGTTGATGTTCACTTCATGGATAATCCTATGTTTCACATGGATGCATCATTGTATTATGAAAATCCATTGTTTGAGTTTGAGGTTGATCACTCACTTGAGTGGAGTTGGGCTTAGTTTTCACCATTTGTAAAGAGACAGTTGTATGTTGCGATAGTTAGTAATGTTCTTGAGTCCACAGATTTTGACATAGCTATACCTATGGTTGATACAGTGGGCATGAGTGCATATGGTTCGCCTGTAGCTATGCCCCTTCAAAGGATTGTTGATCTTAATTCCAATCCAGTTTATATTATATGGGCAAGAACTAGGATGGAGATATTTCTTGTGGCAGATTCTTATTATGATATTCTAACCCCTACATCATTAGCACAAGTTTTGAGTGCTATACTGTAGGTTATGTTGTTGGTCTTGATGATGTCAGTGGTATGCAATTGGTTTAGTGTTAATAGGGGTGTCACGTACTACTTCATTTGGCATCTAGGTGGAGGTTGGAGTTCACTTTTATTGCTGGATTGCTTGAGGGTAAAAAATCTCGGGAAGGGAGGACTGTAATGTCCCCATTGGTTGCCAGCATCAGTATTTCAAGGATTAGCCTAATATTGGATCCTCATAGGCTAATGAGGATGGTTAGAGGGTCTTCTGAGGATTGATTCATCTCCAACATTCAATGATTTATGGATTTGGCCTTCGTTCGATGTCTTTCGGACTCCATTTGCCATACTTACTTTGTATAAGTCAAGGGTAATAGAGATGGACCCTTTCTATTTTTAGAAAGTGTATTTAGTCACATGGGGAACTATGAGGAGAGATTCCTATTTTAGACGGCATGGCAATCAGACAAGTATTTCAAGAGATATTAAAGTTTGAGTGACTTAAGTGATTTATATATTTTAATGTTATAAAGTTATAAAGTCACTTAAGTGACTAAAAGAGGAAATTGGCTTTTAATCCCACATTGCCTAGTTGTTTGTGTCTTCCCTCATATCGAGGTTATAAAAGCGTAAAGCTACATTGGGATTCACACAATGAATATATGATATTTCTACAAAATCCTAAAAGGTTGCTTAAATGTGACTGGTTACTCTGAGGACGAAACCCCTTGAGTTGCTTGAGGAGTTGGACGTAGCCCCAACATCTAATTGAAGTGTGTTCAGAATCTGGTAAAAGGTAGACAAGAGATTGGGTTCAGTCAATTTCATATCCACAAGTAAGTTTGTTGATATTACTGAGAGTTTTGGAAAATTTTGAATATGAATTAGAAGATAGCCACGAGTAGATTTTAAGGTCTGGCAGGCCCTTGGTTTGAATCACTAAGGTGGCAAGGAGGTTGTATCTACAGCTATAGCAGTACCAAATAAGAACTGAAATCACAGAGGCAGCAGGGCAGACGTAGGGAGCACCAAATAAGAACTGAAATTGCAGAGGCAGCAGGGCAGACTTAGGGAGCTTATACTACTGTTCATTCATGCTTGTTCTAGGTGAAAACTTCCAATTTCAGTGGACGACAGTATCCCCTCAACATAGACATACTAACTACTGAGAATAGCATGTGAAATAACTAAGTGAGGCAGTGACCTTCCATTCCTTACGACATTGGATTATAGTTGGACGTGGATGGTGGTCTATTGCAGAGTATGACTTGTGGGCAAGTCAATGGCATACAGTATATGCATATTAGTTGGAGAAGCAAATACACACATCCAAGAAAGCCGATATAGCAGTTGGTGTGAGGGCTGAAGATATACACTATTCGAGGTTTGACGTCTTGTTATTTTACTCTCGATTTATTGTAGTCATATGTATTTACTGTTGCATTGCCTAGCAAAAAAAAAAGTATGTATTTGCAGAGATGGTTTGATTGTTTATACACAGTAGTAAATGTATGAAAGTGTTTAATATATAATTGACTTTGCTTGAGACGTTTTCTTTGTAATTTCTGTGTAAATCATTTCTGCCAACATTTACACTATTAGTTTCACTTTCACCTTAAGTTGGCATGTGATCAGTCATTTCCCTTCCTACGAGTTTATACATTTTAGAGGTATCCAAGCCTTCATGCAGTTTGCACTCAAACTATCTGTCATAATGTCATCAGTTAAATTATAATTTTCTTGTTAAATAAGAGCAGGAATATTACATAGGGAAATCTTGGCCAAGGGAAAACCTTGGTGGGGATGATACCCACTAGATAATATACTGATATACATGTTCCTTGTTAGAGGATGGACCCTGTTAGGAGTCAATGAGCAAATTCAGTATAACCAATCCCTGTTAGAAGACTTTGAATCCTTGTTAGGAGATTCCAGCCCTGTTAGGAGTTGTAGTATAATGTATGCAGGATGAGCCCACTATCCAAACATGCAATTTCAATTACAAGAAGAGCTCATTGCTCAAACAAGTAATCTATTGTTATTTGCCTTCCTTCACTTACCTTTGATCTTCAGATCGATCTCGGATCACTAGTTAGTTCATACAAAACTTTGCATATATCACTTTCACAAAAGTTCACTCTCTTTGCAATAACATGAACTCACAAGTTCGCACACTTGATATACACTTCTTATTGCAAGAAGTCCTTTGCATAAATACCATGCCTTTACATAAATTATTGCTGGCTCAACTAAGTCCACAATTCACTTTTTCAAGTTGGAGTAAATATCTAGGATGTCAGCCGTAATTGGACAAATAGATGTTTTGCAAACAAAACAATTCTTTCCTTCAATTCCGCTGTTCTGCTTCATCAAAACAAGATTAACTCTGTTTCATATAGTCTGTACAAACTTCCAAGGTTATACATGTCATCACCAACATGTATACTATCTCCATGTAACTTTTCTTGTCATAATATGACATCTGCAATATGTTATAAACAAAACAATATACTTTTATAAACCAAATTCTATACTTGGACAATTTTTTGATAACCTAAAACTAAGTATCTTTATTTCTAAGTTTTCCTGTCAACATTTACACTATGTGTTGCTATTAATGACAACAATTCCATATCATAGTTAGCCAATTGTCAACAATCTCCCCCTTTGGCATTGATGACAACAAAATAGGAAAAATTGGCTAAGTGATAAAAATAAACTATCAAAATAAACATTACATCTATTACAACTTTACAAATATGCTCCCCCTTACAATATACTTTATACTACACATGTATCTCTCCCCTTTGTATCTTTTCCAACAATGACATGTATACAATTTTCACATGAATCTCTCTGCCTTTGACATCAATGACAAAGGTCAAAATGTAAAGATTTAGTCAAAAACTGTCAAAAACTATTGTCCTTGCCTTTATGCTGAAATAATCTTCATACAATCATAAAAAATGGTCTTCAAACTATCCATACCTTTGTTCCATGTTTCTTTGGTAGACTCTGCTGATGTGAGAATTGCACATAATGCATATGATGCAATCTCAACTGCATTGATATCTGAATACAAGAAGTTAGTATATGTGTCCTTGGCCTTGACACATTCTTCTAGCTATTTCTCAACAAATGATAACTTTAGAGCAATGGATTCTCTGAAATCAAATGTTCTCTTTAATATCTGCTCTTTCCGAAGTTCTAGTTTCCTAACATTGTTGTTAACACTGGCAATTTGACTCTCAATATCATCAACTTTGCTAGATGGGTGTTGGATTAGGCTGGATAAAGCCTCTAGCTCATTCATCTTTGCCTCTATCTTACTGTCCAAATCCTTAGTCAGTTTGTATGATAAGGTACACTTAACATACAAAGCTTTCCCTTCTTGTTGACATTTCCGAAGTTCTTTTATGCACGTATCAAGATTGACTAAGTCGTTCTTGATGTTTTAGCAGATGGTGCTAAACAAGTTAGCATCATGGGACATTTAAGCCTTCGCTTCTACAACACTCAGCAAATTAGTAAATTCTTCATCAAAAGACTTTAGCACTATTTTTGCTCTCAGTTCGAGATTTGACTCGGTGTGTTGTATTGCCAAAGTACTGTGCAATCTCTCAGCCACTTCCATTAGTGATCTCTGCAAACTTTTCACTGTCTTATTTTTCTATAAAAGTTTGGATAAGGATGAAATCAAATCAGTCTGATCATTATCATCAGTAGCCAAACTTGCAAGAGAGCGGAGTAGGTGAACTAGATGGTTTAGTCTCATCCTCCCTCTGTTTCTTTGCTACTTCCTTAGCTTTCCTCTCTTCCTCTTCTTTCCTTTTCTTTTCCTCTCTTTCTTTCTTCGCTTTAGATCTTTTCCTTTCTTCTTCTTTTGCAATTCTCCTATTATCTTCATCTTCCTTTCTTTTCCTTTCATCCTCAAGCAATTTCTACTTGGCTTCCTCTATCTTTTGCATTTCAATTTCTATTAGCCTCTTCTCTTCCTCAATTTGTTTTAACGTTTCTTCAACATCCTCGGTGTCGGGTACATTTGGTTCGGAACCACCAAATGGATTGGTGTCATCAATGTTAAGAGTAACATTGGTTTGATTAATCTTCACAGTGTCACCACTAACACACACTTCTGAGGTTCTAGGAGTCGAAGGAGATGCTGCCTGTGATTTTGATAACATTTGACTGATAGCTACTACAGTCTTCTTCCTCAACATATCCTTCTCACCAACCATAAATAAGAATGACCTCAACTTATTTCTTAAGTATGGAGCGAGGTTATTCAACAATCTCTTAATTTCATCTTCATCATCAGTCTTGCAGATGGTCCTTAGCATAGACTTCCGAAGTTCAAGTTCTTCTCTTGCTGGAGTTTTCTTCTCTATAAGTCTCTCATAGACTTTCTAGTTCAGTACTCCTTTGATATCCTTCATGCTTAGATCATTTACAATGGTATGTCTTATAGTAGATATATTAATTTGATCCTTCTCGAAATTATTATAAAGATTATAGAACTTGTTCATTTGAAAAAAGTTTCCCTCATTTGCAATTGCTGTGTTTATCTTCTTAATCTTCGGCTTCCATGGTTGTCAAGCTTTTCTTGCTACTTGTTTAGGTGGAGTTACTTTTTTAGCTTGCTTGGTTTCCTATTCCTCAACCTCTTCATCATCACTAGACTCAATTGTCAACAATGCTTTCTACCTCTTGCCAGGTCCTGTAGCCATCTGTTTGACTCTCTTAGTCTTAGTTGACACTACTTCAACCAATCTCTCTGATTTTGTCTTGTGTTCACTGGGCTGAACATCAGACATTGTTGCATATGGTATGTTCTGTCTTGAGGTTGTTTCAGCAACTAAAACTAACAAGGGTTGTATGTTCAATACACCTTGCTTCATTGTCTCACGGCCTCATATTTACTTGCTGTCATTCCGTCCTTAGATAATGCCTTCTTCATTATTGACTCAACCTTCTTGTGAGATGCTTTTTCTAAGGTTGGTTGATGAGCATGCTGAATGATCTCATCATATGTGCCAAATTTGTGCTCGGCTTTATCTTTGTTAGAATTTAACAAGTCAATGTATCCAACTGCAACATCATCACTTAACTCATAATTCAAAGGATCCAAAAATGTTTCTCGAGGTTCCATTGCTTGAATGTATGTATAGTTTGTATCAACTAGAATACATATGTCTTCCTTGAACCTATCCACAATTGCAGGTGAGATCCTAAATCTCTGTTTCATCTCATTTTGGAATGTTCTCATAATCAAATTACCATTGTCCAATATCTTGTCTGCAGGGTGCCTTCTGCATACCTCTGTAATCTTTTCCATAGTGCATCTGTCACTACTCATTATATCTGTTACTGCCAAGTAAGGAAATCTCTTCAGCACATTAAAGAATATGTGATTTATCAATGATTGGAATCTAAACATACCATTCTTTGTTCTTTTAATCTTTTCAAAGTTCCCCAAGAGTTGCATCCTCAGTATTTCACTCAGATTTACCTATTCTTTCTCTCCACATATCTTGTAAGTTGCATAAATAAATCCAACTGAAAGTTCATCTATCTTAGAACTTGCACAAACTGAATAAGCAATAATTCTGCTAAGAAATCTCACATCATTTTGCTTGATGGAGCTGATTACCATGGCTTTCCCATTATATACTGCCTTAGTGTAACTTTCTACTCTCTTCTTAACCATCTTTTCACCTATGGGTTTGTAACTTTCTACTTTCTACTTATACCTGTTGAAGTATAAGGGTTTGTTCTTGAGAAGTTCATCGTAATTCACAACTAAGGTATTGTGAATTAGTTTTCTATGAATTGCTCTTTATTTCCATTGTTGTATACACTATGGTTAGGAGATACCGTGGTGTTGGGAATTTGGAATTTGGCATCTTCTTATACTGTTATTATTGTTGCTAAGAAGCAGTTGGGAGCTAGTTAATTTGGAGTTGGTTGAGCACCCATTTATATTTGTTGCTAGGCGTTATTTTCTATTTGCACTTTGAGAGTAGCATTTTACATATCTACAGTTGCATTTGTTTGTTGGAGAATTCTTTTGCTGCTGCTAGACTTCATTTCAAAGGGTTTCAAGGCATGTTTTACATGTAAGTTCATGGATTGTAACTTCTAATTGTTTTGAGTATTGTTGATTTAGATAATAGGGGATATTTTATCAATTGGGTTGTTGGTATTTTGTGAAAATACTCAGTATCTAAGTTGATATTAAAATCTGGAATTTTTAGCTGTATATTCCCGATGTAATTTCCAAATATTTGAGTTCAAACTATTATTGCAATATCTTTTGTCTTGCTACTATATTGTTGTATCAAAAATTGCAAAACATCAAAAACAAAGAAATCAATTCTTCATCACAAATTGGTTGAGAGCCAGCAGGGTTCATTACATAAAATTATTCTAAATATTTCAGTCATGAAGTTATATCACATTATAATGAAATTCAAAATAACATCCATCGAGTGATGCCAAATTAGTTACGAATAAATATTTTTCTGGAAGAGGAATAATAAAATGGAGAGAATGATTAAGTTGTAAAGATTGTGAACTAGTTGTTGCAATATTGGGATTTAGGAGAAAACCTACTTGCAACAACTCATTGCAATCAAGTAATACTACTATTTGTCTTTGTTTTATAGAACATCTACAAGAATAATGTCAATTTGATCCCACTGTTCTAATATTTTCAAGGACATGCATATGCAAGGCTACAAAAAGACAATTCTAACCAAAAGCCCATAGAGAATCACCTAGGAGATTATTATGGTCCACTTAAGAGTGTTGAAGGCATCCCAAATGTGTGGAATTTTTTCATTCATAGGGTTTGGATATGGCTTCAGCATTAGAGTAATATATCCAAATAAAATCTTCATTTTTTTGAAGGATAATATACATACCAGAGCTAAATCATAACTTGATGTGATAATTCAGAACTTAATCATACCAGATATTACAAGAGTTAAACTTGTATTTAAAACAAGATACATATCAGTGATATTCTTGTTTTGGTGGTGTTCAGAAGAACATGCAAATATACAGATTCGGGTAATTGCTTTGTTCATAAACTGGCAAGGACATTCCTCAATAAGCTAAGTAATGACATATTTATCAATCTTCAAAATTCAGTGAAGATTATCCAAAAACATAAAAGAATGAAATAGAATTAGGGCACTGTGAGAGACTCAAGATGCCATGAAAAAACTAATAAGATACCTTGGAGAAACCCCTTGTGGAAAAAAACTCCAACACAATGCGAGTATACACTCACTCAGTGCTAAAAATTGGCCACAAGACTAATTCCCAGCCTCCTGGGCCCTCTACAATCTAGAGCATAGAACAATTTGTTTAACTAACCATGAACAATTAAAATTCTCCCAGAGATCTTTGCTTTCTTTGCTTCGGAAAAGTAGTGAACATCAGACAATTGCATGTAGAATAATTTTACAAAATAGCTCCCAATGAGATATTTCAGACTCAAAGCGCACAAATCTTGATCACAAACTACATTCTCATACCACCTGGGAGCTGAAGTGACCATTCAAGACAAGGAATTGGAAAAACTTTAGGATCTGCAATTTCTTTCATTGTGCATGGTCTATTATGATGTTTTTGTGACTTTGGCCATGGAAAATTTGTGCATTCGCTGTGGTCTTTGTGAATTTTCTATGCAAGGTGAGGAATTCATTGCATTTTTAATTTTACTTCCTGTCGCAACCAGCAATTCCACTAGTCAGAAAAATACTCGCTTTCCAATGTTTCACCTATCGAAGTCTACATTTTGGTTTCCTATAGTGTCAGATACATTTTTCAACATTTGTTGGGATCATGTCAGAAAACTTCTTAGTTGTTGGGTCACCGAACTTGAAATCATTGAGGACTACAACTAGGATCTAGATGACATTCTGTGGGATCATGTCAAATGTGATTCTAGTTGCAATCCTTGCCAAAATTGACAGTGAATGCAAAGCTTGTGTCTTAGCTTGAAATCGTCAAACATCTGACAGATTTGAAAATAAAAATTACATTGTGGCAATTAGTCGTTATCTTGTTTTGAGACAAGTTCTTGCCATGCCTAGTTTTTTCTATATGAGCATTAATCATTTATCCCATTCAACATTATGATATTATTAGGATCAGCATATCAACACATGGCATTTATTTTCATTAACAAATGTTTTGCAAGATGAGTTCATTCTATCAGAGTCAAAAATAATTGCAGTTACAAATCTTAGACTAATATTATTGAACCATTATGTAATGTAGATTTTTGGTGCAATATTAGTGTTGAAACATGTAGCTTCGGTTCAAAGAATATCTCTGATCATATGAGAATATACTCATGTATATATACATGTCGATATGATTTGAATATCGATATGTATATATGCATGAATATAATTTGCATTATTCATGTGGATCGCAGTATTCAAAACCGACTGTGCATATAATTATTGTATTTATATCTGAGAATGATCTCAGTAATGATCGCATTCATTCTGATCATTATTGGTTGCATTGGACTTTGTTAAGTCTTGGAATTATTAGTTTTGTTATGAGTTATGACTAATCAATGGGTGTGACCATACCACCTATCGAGTGTATCGGTGAATGGTCATGTCTCCATTTGGAGGCATGCCCATTCACCCATATACCTGACCACCTTTGTATAGATATTGTATGCTGCTTGATATTGCAAGCATCGGAATTGATTAATGTGGGCAGATCGGAGGTAGTACAGATATCAAGTTTGAAGGAACTTTTATCTCATATTTGCATTGTAATTATACATATTGTGGAGCACATCATATCCTTCATTTGTAGAGATTGTACTTGAAATAAAAACCATACATTCTTCAGCACTGTCAAAGAAATCTGTAATAAACTTTACATGGTATCAGAGCAAGGCTAAGGAGAAATCGCATTAAGTTTATAAGAATCAGATTTCACTTTAAATAACCGTCTATTCTCTCTACAAAGATGACAAACAGATTGAGATTCAAACATCACCTTGCAAGTGCTGATAACTTCGAATCATGGAAACTTCATATAATGATGTTGCTAAAAGAAAACAAACTGGAATCTTTTGTAAGAGAGGACAAAGAGGAACCCAAAGATGATCCTGATTAATTTTAATGGATCGAGAAAAATGAAAAGGCCATGAAGATAATTGTGGATGTTGTCCGAGACCACATAGTACCTATTGTGGCAAAACATACAACAGCATATTGTATGTTTGAAACTCTTGAAAATGCATTCATAATCAATAATACAGACAGAAAACTTGCTCTTAAAAGGCAAATGAATAATGTTAGCATAAATAAAGGAGAAACTATAAATGCTTTCTTCATGAGAATCATAGATTTGAGAGATCAATTATTTGCACTTCCAAACTTCTAGGAATCTTTTGTACAAGGTATAAGTGCTACGTCTAAAATCCCAAAACTAGATCGTTTAAGATCAGATTGTCTTCAAGAAGAATCGAGATTAATGATTAAGGGAGAACACAAAACTTTAGATGAAGACATTCAAGTTCTTAACACAAACTCTCACAAGAAGGGAAAGAAGAAGAACAACAAAAGGAAAAGAAACTTTCATGGAAAAGGACAATCTAAACAGAAGAAAGACTTGTCCAAAATTCAATGTTTTAGATGTGATCTATTTGGACATTATGCAATAAATTGTCCCGATCGATCTAAACCTCAAGCATCTTTTGCAAAATCTGATAAATCAAATGAAGGACATGAATCTGAGAAATGTGCCTTCTATTCAGCATTGTCCAGCCAGATTTCAACCAAATCTAATACATAGATAGTTGACAGTGGATCTTCAAGACACGTCACTGGATATTAGGATAACCTAGAAAGCATGCAAATAGAAACAGATGAAGAAGTTACAATTGGTGATGATTTTGCACACCATAAAATTGAAATTTGGAAGTTCTATTCAACTTTCTGGAGTTCTTTATGTACCAGGTATCAAGAGGAATTTAATATCCATATTTGCACTTGAAGATTATGGTTATAGAATTGCATTCATGGGAGGTAAAGTACTAGCTTGGCCTAAGAATTCAACCATAAAGAAGACTCTAACAATAGGAGTACGACAAGGACTTTAATATGAGCTATGTATTAAGACAAACCTTGCACTTGTACATGAGACCTCAGATTCAAATGAAACATGACATAGAAGATTAGGTCATATCAACTTTTGTGCCCTAACATCAATGGAGAAGTTAGTAACTGGAATGCCCAAATTAAGCCTTATTTACAATGAATCATGTAAAGGTTGTGCCTTAGGGAAAAACACTAAAAAGTCATTTCTTCATAGTTTGAGAAAAACTAAAGATGTGTTGGAACTAGTACACTCTGATCTATGTAGACCCATGTCTTTACTATCTATAGGAGGGTTCTTGTACTATGTGATATTTGTTAATGATTTTTCAAGGAAGACACGGATATACTTCCTCAAGTGCAAAGAATCTAAAAAGATTCTCTCTAAGTTTAAAGAATTCAAAACAATCACTGAGAACTCCTCCGGAAAGAACATTAAAGTTCTGAGAAAAGATAATGGGAAAGAGTATACTTCTGAAATATTTAAAGAGTTCTGCAAACTTGCTGGGATTAAGAGGAGGTCAGAGTCCCCTACAATCCTCAACAAGATGAAGTTGATGAAAGGAAGAACAAAACTATTGTAAAAGTTGCTAGGGCTAGGATTTTTTATCAAAAATTGAGTATGTCTTTTTGGGCTGAAGCATCTAACACAATAGTCTATATTAAGAATAGATGTCCTCACTCATATTTGGACAATAAGACCCTCGAAGAAGCATTTTCTGGAAAGAAACTTGACATCAGTCACTTAAGGATATTTGGATGTCCTGTGTATGTTCATGTACCTAAGGAGAAGAGGACAAATTTAGAGCCTTCTGGAAGAAAGAGTATCCTTATTGGTTTTAGTGAAACAGTAAAAGAATACATAGTCTACATACCTGGACAAAAACAAATAGAATTAAGTAGATATGTCATTTTTGAGGAAGACATTGCTTTCAGAAGAGCCAAAACTTTTGATGAACTAGATACATTTGATGTATCTCAAGAAGAGGCTCTTGCTCCTGAGATTCAGGTAGAGTACCCTAGAGAGACTTCAAATGAAATTGAGATCCACCCTGAGACTCGAGAAGAGAGTCTTGATGATTCTAAAAGACCACTTTGAGCAAGGAAAAGTATACAAGAAGGAGATGGATTTGTAGCACCTTCAGGGACTTTCCAAGAAAGCAAGAGACTTAGAAAATTGACATACAATGGTTTCATGTGTGAGAGTCCAAACTCCGAACCTTCAAGTATTTCTGAAGCACTTTAACATCAAGCTTGGAAGATGCCATGGTGGAAGAATATCAATCTATACTAAAAAATGATGTTTGGGAATTAGTTCCTAGACCTAAGGGAAAATCTCTAGTGTCTTCAAAATGACTTTTCAAAGTTAAGTATGTTGCAGATGGTAGCATTGAAAAACATCAAGCTCGTTTTGTGTCTAGAGGTTTTTTTCAAAAGGAAGGAATTGAGTTTGAAGAAACTTTTGCACTAGTTGCTAGGTACACCTTTGTTAGAGCTGTAATAGTCATCACAGTAGCCAAAGGTTGGAAAATCCATCAAATGGATGTAAAAACTGCTTTTCTTAATGGAAAAATCGAGGAAGAAGTATACCTAGAACAACCAAAAGGGTTTGTGACACATGATGTTGCCTCTTATGTATGTAAGTTGAAGAAAGCTCTATATGGACTCAAACAAGCTCCCCGAGTCTGGTATGAAAGGTTTGACAAATATCTTTTAAGTCTTGGATTCACCAAGAATGTGGCTGATCCAAATCTTTACTTCAAGATAACTAAAGGTGATATGCTAATTTTAATTCTTTATGTTGATGACCTTTTGATTACAAGGGAAGAACATCTCATTAATCAATGTAAGAAAGATTTAGCTTTTGAATTTGAAATGAAGGACTTAGGAATTTTTCATTACTTTCTTGAATTGGAAGTACGTCAGAAGTTTGGGAATATCTTTCTACACCAAAAGAAGTATATTGTTGATATTTTGAAAAGATTTGGAATGTGGGACTATCGACCTATGCCTACACCTATGGAAACCAACTTACACAAGCTAAAAGAAGCAAGTGCTGAATCCAAACTAGTTGGTCCTACTTTAGACAGACAGATAATTGGGTCCCTAATGTATCTTGTAAATACTCGACCTAACATCTGCTATGTTGTGAATGCATTGATTCAGTTCATGTGTGAACCTTATAAGATTCATCTTGTTTCTTTGAAGCATATATTAAGGTATCTCCAAGGTACTATTGGGTATGAACTTAAATATGAGAATACCAGCCTGGACTTACATGGATATACTGATTCTGATTGGGGCGTAAGTGTGAAAGACCGGAAAAACACATCAGGATGTTGTTTCAGCTTAGGATCAGCTATGATTTCTTGGATCTGCAAAAAGCAAGCGTCAATTGCCCAAAGTTCTACTGAGGCAGACTATATTGCAGCAGCAATGGGAGCTAGAGAAGCAGTGTGGCTTCGAAAGTTGCTTTCTAACTTGTTTGGTGGGCCTATGAAACCTACCACTATTCACTGTGATAACCAAAGTTGTATCAAGTTATCCGTGAATCCGACATTTCATGATAGATCCAAGCATATAGAAATTCCTTACCACTATGTAAGAAACATGGTGGAAAGAGGGGCTATTCAGTTGGAATATATCAATACAGGTGATCAAATAGTTGACATTCTTACCGAGGCACTTCTTAAAGTGAAGGTTGTATAAAGTGACAACTTTAAATTATTAGATTATTGTTATGATGAATATCATGTGACTTGATATTCTTGATAATCATAATAGTTAAAAGAGCATGTTGATGGATATCATGTGACTTGAATTTATTGAAGATCAATATGTTTAAACTCATGGTGGATATTATGTGACTTAATATCTATGGATATGTCATGATCCTTTATGGAGGATATCATGAGACTTGATATCTATGTACACACAAAATTGAAAGAATATCATGAGACTTGATTTTCTTAAAATATTTAGAGGATATTACTTCTTATAATGAGAAGAATTCATATGCACTTTGTCTTCCCTAGCTAAGAGGGAGTGTTGAAACATGTAGCTTCGGTTCAGACATTATCTCTAATCGTATGATACTCATATATATATATATATATATATATATATATATATATATATATATATATATATATATATATATATATATATATATATATATATATATATGTCGATATGATTTGAATATCAATATGTATATATGCAGGAATATAATCTGCATTATTCATGGTGATCGCAGTATTCAGAACCGATTGTGCATATAATTATTGTGTTTATATCTGAGAATGATCTTAGTAATGATCGCATTCATTTTGATCATTATCAATTGCATTGGACTTTGTTAAGTCTTGGAATCATTAGTTTTGTTATGACTAATCAATGGTGTTAGGATTAAACCATGGACATAAATAACAATTACATGCAAATATAAACAATATTAGAAAATAATAGATCACATAGAAAATAACGCGGTTCATCTAATCCTTGGGCCACATCCACCAAACAACAAGTCTGATATTATTACGATCCAATAATTACAACCTGATTACAACCCGTAATCCCTTACAACTCAATATCGCTGCAAGAACCAATTTTCGCATCAGCACAATAAAACAATCTCTAACCTTGAGCCCTTTTATATAAGTATTTTTACCGCTTTAAGATTATATGTTGGCCCAAAATCCCGATAAAATAAGGCCCAAATTTTCTTTTTTGGGGCGATGCCCCAAGCCCCAAAGAATTTATGAAGTATGTACAGTACTTTCCTGATCAGTCACCACAATCTAACAAACAGGTGTGACCATACCACTGATCGAGTGAATCGGTGAATGGTCATGTCTCCATTTGGAGACCTGCTCATTCACCCATATACCTGACCACCTTTGTATAGATATTGTATGCTGCCTGATATTGCAAGCATCGAAATTGATTAATGCGGGCAGATCAGAGGTAGTACAGATATCAAGTTTGAAGGAACTTTTATCTCATATTTGCATTGTAATTATACATATTGTGGAGCACATCACATCCTTCATTTGCAGAGATTGTACCTGAAATAAAAACCATACATTCTTCAGCACTGTCAGAGAAATCTGTAATAAACTTTACAATTAGCATTCTGTGTTAAGTCTTGACTATAATTTTCCTTATAAATCATGTTGCATTTGAAAACTGCATGCACAATTGTTTATTTTCTTTAAAAATAACTTTTTCAAGCTCGACAAATTCTGAATTCTAGAGAGTACAAGTAGGCAGTTAAAGCTTTATTTCCTTCCATCTAACTCATGCATTTTGGTTTAGCCTTCAGAATTCTTTCAATTAATGTCCACTTTGCTGAACTTATTCTGGAATTTGAATTGAATCCACTTATTGTGTTTCATTATTTAAAAATCTACATTTATGAATACTTGTCCTTTGTATGTGTTGTTTATTGTCCGTTGTATGTGTTGTTTATAACTGTTTATAAATTTCCATTTTCATTGGGTTTTCTAATACATATTTTTATGTGCAGGTAATAATCAACAAGTCACGAGCTTCTTGGCGTGGTTTGCTGGTGAAATTCCCAGTCAGGCTAGGAGATTTTGAGAAGATACCTCAGATTACAGAAGATATCAAAGTCATGCTAAAAAATAACCCAAATATTTTCTTGGAAAGGGATACTCCGTATTGTTTTGTTTCACAACTTCGACCGTCGTTTTGGGAGATAACTATTAGCTGCAACATCAAACCAATGGTATTTTTCGTTTTCTCCTACTCGGCTATTCAATTCTATACTTACTAGTAATTTATTGATTGAATATTTTACTTGTATCTCTTCTCGTGAGGCTTTAGTCTATCATTTAGAAAAGAGGAAAATTCCACTATAATACACAGCATTAGAAAGCTTGCCTGTACCCACCTGATATAGATATCCTGCAGAACCTGCTGATATATTCATACATAAATATCGAAAACTTAAAATAATTTCCTCACTATTACCGATTGCAACTATGTGAAAGCTACCTATAATATACGTCTACTAGATGCTGGATAATACAAAATAAGATTGAACCGTTTATGAACATAGATGGACCACACACGGGAAGTCCTTGAAAAATATTTGAAAACATTTAAGCGCAAAACTTGGTGGTGTGAATGTTGGTGTGATTAAAGTTTTGTACCTGGTAAAAGTCTTGGACCTAGCTGATTCCTACTTACTTAGGTCCTATCTGGCCTTCTAGATATTATTATTAGTTATAATGGGGCCATGTTTACCTCATTTATTTTTCAGTTTTAGTTTTCCAAGCATTTAACATTTGCATCATGTATTTAATGGTTGTATCAAGGTTAATTGTCATACCTCATCACACCTTGCCTTCATAAGAAAGGCCCCATCTTTGCATCATCTTCCTTATAATATTCACAGATGGACTTCCCTACAATTCCCTAGAAGATATTTAGAGGAAATTGTTGTAATACTGCCCCGATACATACTTTTAATGACTAATAAAATGCTCTATCTAATTGCGAGTACTTGAGATATTTTGATTCCCTTTGTCAAGTAGTAGTTTGGGATTTCCTTAATATCTGTTGTAAATGACTTTTAGAACACACTTTATATTTGAGATATTTTGATCCCCTTTGTCAAGTAGTAGTTTGAGATTTCCTTAATACCTATTGTAAATGACTTTTAGAACACACTCTATATCTGTGATTGCTTATGACATGCCTCTACCCTTGTCAATTATTCTTGTTTATGAATTAACTTTTTTTTGGTCTTTGTTCTAGTAAAACAAGAATTAGGTGCAGGGTAAACTTTAAGAAAGTCATCTTCAAAAAAAGGATATAAAATATTGGTGAATTTTTTATTATTTAAAAATAAAAATCTATTTCTATTGGCTAATCTCTCAATTTTTATTCTAAATATGATTAATATTAGTGATTATTTTCGAATCATAATTTTTTGTATAAAAGATTGATGAATCTGAATAATAATAGGACGTTAATTAATCACCAAATATTACAAATCAAAATTGAACATTTTTTTTTACCTCGTAGAATATTATAAAGATCATTACATATACTTCAAATCAATAGTGAAAACTAAATATTGATGATATATCCCTAAAGTAACTACTAATTATGATAATTATTGATCAATTAAATATAATTTCTTCAATAATATATGATAATATATTATATTTAAGTGACTCAAATCTAATTATGTAACCAATATTGTGGTGAATATTTGAGTTTAAAATTTTTAATAAAATAAATTATTGAGGGATTTTAAATATTTTAGAACTAAATTTTAAAAAACTATGGCGATTTAGGTTGTATCAAATCTTAAATTATTAGCCAAAAAATTCTAAAATTAGTCAATTTGTGAATATTAACCACTAAAATATATCTTGATTAAGTATGCCTACTGTGTATTTTGACATAATTATTATTCACAAGCTAATCTATTAATGAATTTAAATGCAATCCAAATCCATAGATCCCCAATCTCCCCACTCTGCCATTTCTGTCTTCACAGTTGAAGATTCTAAATTTGAGTCAACTTCATATTAACGACAATTTTTACCATGTTCAGCTTTCCCAAAAACAGAAGCTTCTAATCATAGAATAACTTGAACTTTAGGAACTCCAAGGGAAAACTTCTTCATATTGTTAGGAAATTCCAGTCATTATAAAATGTGGTATCTTGCAAAGCGATTTTATTTAGATACATTAAAAACTGAATAAATCTACTAAAATGCTAGAAACTCGTTCCCAGTTCAAAATTGGGCAAATGGAGCGAGCAAGAAAATGAAAAAACCTTAAATTCTAGGAGTGGACATTTTTCAGTGTAGTTTACTATTTGTCCATCCCTTTTTTTTCTACAATTTCCAATAGATTTCAGCCCCAAGCTTCTTCTTATAACAAGGCCCCAGCAGTTTATGTTTGGGATGTCCCATTTTGTATGATTTCCATTTTAACATTTTCTCCTCGGTTCAAAATCAAACCATATTAAATAAACATTTGCAATTTTTCTGCATATAAGGTCTCAAAATGAACTTCACAATAATTCCTGGGCACTAGAGCCAAAAGGAAGATGAGCTGCTTATAAGTAGTGCTAAGATTTTTAATTGCACCGTTGTTGCAAGTTTCTCTATGGACATGTTAGGAGATCTTCTAGTGATCAGTATTCACAAATTTCTTTCTATTTACCTGTGTAGAGCTCCCTAGAAGTAATCAGTTGATTGAATGTCAGGTAGGTTTTATCTAGCGAATGCCAACATATGTGTCATTTTCTTCGTACAACAGTTCCTAATTAACCATCAAGAATAGCATTGTTTTTATTTAATGAATGATAAAACTAGTGCCATTGTACTATGTTTCTTACAGTAAGATCATGTTTGATGAATGCAGAGTAAAGGTGAATTCTTTGCGGCGGAACAAGACATTCTATTAGAATCTGCTCGGATAGTCAAGAAATGTGGTGCTGAACTTGGGAGCACATCTGATGGAAATCTTAACCAGTAGTGAATTTGTATTCATCGTAAAAAATAAAAGTTTCAAATGTTGTGGAATAATAAGTTTTGTTGGTTGTACAAAGAGTACAGGCTACGTGTAACAAGCTATGTTAGAATAAAACCAAAAACAACTGGAAAGGTTATATTAGCTCTTGTTGATGATAGAAACGTTAATTTTTCAAGGTCAATAGTATCCTCCTTTGAAGCATTTGAAGCCGGTGCTTGAATTCAGATATGTGCAGGAAAACTTTGGCATCCTCCTGGAACAAACTAAACTTTCATTGCATGATACTGATGACATGAATGGTGAGTAGTTAGATGTAAGATATTACTATATCGGACTAAAATTTTCGTAGTAATTAGATGTAATATATTACTATATTATCATTATTACATTGCTATATAGTTAGGTCAGCCTTAGCCATATATATATTTGAGTATTATTAAGATTATTTCTCTCGGAGTAGATTACTAGGTTACTTCGATTACTAGGTTGTTCTTTTGAAGTGACACATTATTATCAAATATTTATATCATATTCTGTATTATATCTTCTATAAGTTATTATGAAATAAGTGGTATTAGAGTATGTGTTTACACAATGAAGGTAAGGTTTTTTCATCAATTGTGGTCATTTTAGAAGTTGCACATTTTTAAAATTTGAGCAATTATTTTCTATATTGTAAAGGGTTTTTGAAGACCAAACTGAATCGTCTTCAGTCCATGTGTAAGACAATTTAAAGTGATTTATTGTAACATTAGGATTCTAACCCAATTTTTTAATAAAACACATATCGTAGTGAATTTCTTCCTAATTTTTAAGGATTTTTGAGAAGGCTATTAAAGATTCTATAAGTTTTTGATCATCTTTATTTCTAATTAAAGAGGTATGTAGAGCACGAGAGAATATTTTTCCGACATAAAGAACAAGTTAATTTCTTGTATGAATAAATGAAGAAGAATCTCTTAAGCAAAGGAGTTTGATCTAGGTCAAAACTGTTGATTCACATTCTAATATTCATCTTGGATCTAGGAATTATATATGAAAGTGGATATATGCAAGCTTGATAGAAATGATCCACTAACATAGATAAATCAAATATTAAGTAGACAAAAGGTGTATAGGTCTAGGTCATTTCATTCAGTATTGATGGCAATATGCTTGACAACAAAAAATGGTGGTCTCATGGTGAGTTTCATAGAGGAGCTACAATAACAATATAACAATAGTGTGACCAACAACTTTTTTAGCCAATTGGCTAAAGTTCATAAAAAAAAGATTTCTAAAAGATTGCATATCAGTTTTGAAGTCTATGAGATGGATACAATTACATACATTAACTTCAATGACTTATTTCTAGGTGGTCTCAAAAGCCACATTCAATATGAAGTCTGCATGTTTAATTTTACCTCTATAAATGAGTCCTTTCTCTTCGCATTGTAGGGCGGATTAGAAATATCTAAGTTCTAAAAAGAAAGGGGTTTGTTGGATAATAGATTAATGTTGTAACAATTTAGGAGGGAACAAAGGTGTATGTTATCGAATCTTCAGGTGAGGGACAAGGACCAATATTAGAATGTGACAAGGAATTTGATGATACTAAACCAATCATTTCTTGTTGTGGACTTGTTGGTTTTATCAAACCACAAAGACATTAGTAGACGTAAAGTGGAAAATAAAGTTCACTATGATGCATAATCAAACGAGGGCGCTTAGACATATCTACATTGGAAGGCACATGATCCACTAGGCCTCAAGTGAGATGAAATGCTATACAGATGTAATGAGATTTTACTATAAACAAAAGTTTTCTATGAAATTGTGGGTGGGAGAATCTAGGATTGGAAGTCAAAAGGAGGGAAATGGACGATTTTGTTTTTTGTGTGTGTACAAGGGCACTACAAAGAAAAGTATAGATATTGGGAATAATTTGAAATTAGCAAACAACTAACCTGGGATTTAATTTTAAGGTACAAATGGCAAGAGTAGGGCACCTTGCTTGACCTATCCTTAGGAAGAAGGTGCCTAGCTTGATTGGGGTCTGAAAGTTTTGACAAGATGGCTTGCAAAATGTAGCTTTTTGTTTGATCTTTTTGTATCTCTTTGTACTTATTCATCACAATATCTCACCAAAAATAAAGAATTAATAGAAAATAATTTGCCTAGGTCAAACCCTACTTTAAGACTTACCCTTAATTGAAATTGATAATAGTATTTATACCTCTAATTGATGATGCAATGTTCTTACAATAAGTTTTCTAGATGTTAATGCATTAACATGATGAAATCATTAAAAACACGCTTGAAGATGTCTTGCAATAGCTTGTTGGTCTTTGATTTACTTCACTATTTTTAGACCCTATCGTAGCAAAGTATGATCAAATTAAAATCTCCATTGCATTAATTGAATATCAAACTTGGTCTCTAATTTTTTTTCCCGTGTTTCGATTTGATATAAAAGCTGAAGGAGGCCTTCTGATGCAGAGTTCAGAAGAGAAATGAGGGGGTTTGTATGGGGAGAATTTCGGAATGTTCATTGTGTAAAGGGGACATGAATTTGTGTATTGTGAATGAATTTATCGTCTTCTAGGGTCTAGTCTTTTCATGTATCTGCATCAAGTGTTGCAAGATTTGAGTGCCGAATTTGATGGCTTGAGTGATTTTTCGCCACCAGATTTAGAAACGCAGGGATGCAATGCCTTCATTCTCTAAATAAAATTTGATCGTATCATTTTAGGAGGGGAATGTACCAATGTGCATTGAAGATCATCATTTTGGTATTGATTAGAGTATTAAGAGCTTCTAGCTTTTATCTACGCCTTAGAAGGTTAGGATATATGTGCAATGGTTTCTGTTATTCATTCCTTGCATAGATAATTCTGAATCTAGGAATGCTAAGCGTTCCATAAATGCATGTTTGGGTATTGACACTGAAAATCTATTGGTAATATTTTAAAAGGAGAAAGACCAGTAGAATGAATCTACATTTTTTACAAATCTGTAGAAGAGGCATTCAAGAGATTTTTGGAGAAGGCGATTTGGTAAAGCATGTTTCACGTTGGTATGAGGAGAGAAGATTGGGAATGGAAATAGAGGTTTCTTACTGCAGTATTGTGTAAATTATCCTACAAACATAAATAGTTGGAGATAGAGCTTTATTCTTTTATGGTTGATGTTTGAAGGACTTTTCAACCGTTTGAATATAATAATTATTTGACATTCTTTTTTGGATGATCAAACCTTAGCAATCAGGATCTCTATTGCTATTATTTTGAAAGAGAAAATATGAATGTTTATGGAGTTCTTGATTGGAAGAGTTTAAGCTATTTGATATTAGGATAATTTTATTGTTTAATTCGACTTTTTGTCAATGTTCAATTTTATCATGTTATTAATTTCTTAAGGTTGTTTATGCTATGTTACAAAAGAGTGTTCAAGTATTTAAAGATTCGCATGTCACCTTTCACAATTAGAATGTAAGAAGACTATGAGCAGGATGTTAGACGAAACAAAGATAAGATTTTCTCTATCATCTTGAGCTATCTTCTCGCTCATTGGTTTGTTGCATGTGAAGTAGCCTATTTACATCCAAAAAGAAAAGAGGGGGTTTGACGTATTTGTCCGTATAGAAAAGAGGGGGATTGACATATTTGTCCTTGAAGAAAAGATGGGGCTTATATTTGTGTCCCTAAGGAAAAGAGAGGGCTTGAAATCATGATTGTTCCTTTAAGGAACCATGGGGGGAAAGTTTTGGTTGGTGATATATCAAGCAATTGAGGAGATACTTATCACACTTGAAGTAAGTGTGGACTTTTGAAGGAATAGTTCGTCTCATGTGCAAACATATGATTGGTGATTTGTATAGTAGGGGAAATATTGTTTCCATAGCACTTGAGGATGCGTTAGACACACTCAAAGGTGTTGTGGACTTTATGAGGAAAAGTGCCTCATGTGGAGCATTGGAGAAGGCATTAGACTCACTTAGAGGAGATGTGGAATTTTTAAATAAACGTCTTTCATTGTGCATGGGGTGAGAACACTCATGTTGTGCAAATGGTCTTTGGTTCTACAATCAAGATTATTTGCTGCAATCAATTTGGTGTTTCTTGAGCAAGCAAGGAGGATTGGTCAAGGCACTTCATCAAAGTCTCCAAAAGGGTTGGGCTCAAAATCTTTGCAATGCTCCGCTCTTGTTTGAATTAATATAATAAGTTGAAGTAAGTTGGCTTCTTGCATTAAAATATGTTAGTTTGCAGTTTACATTAATACATAAAAAATTAGTTGTGTTACTAATTCTCCCAAGTAGTTTGCACAAGGGAAAAGAAGGCTTCAAAATGTCACTTCGTAACAATGTAAAAGTATACAGTTAAAATCCCTATTGCATTAATTGAATATCAAATCTGGTCTTTGGTTTTCCTTTTGTGTTTACAAGCTTATGGTCATACTCATAGCAAAGTAGAAGTGAAGTTAGGGCATCTAAGAGCAAAGAAAACTAGGGAGAAGACATCACCGAGGGACAATCAAGGCTCCAAGCATAGATCCTACCAATCCATACAAGTAACCTTCATGAAACACAAAATTTTAGTACCAAAACACAAAATTCCAAGTTAACTAGTTAAAGGGGCATGAATAAATCAAAATGTCCCAACTACTAAGATTAGTCTCGACATGTTATTGCAAAAGCATGTGGAATTAATAAGAACAAGGACATACACCAACTAAAAGGATAAGGAACCATGACCCAACACTAGCAAAGTGTGTTATATTATGGGTTCATGATAGAGAGAGGGAAGAAAACAAAGATTCTACATGCTAGAAATTTGTGTTATGCTAGGTGATCCATGAAAGGGAAGAGGAAGAACAAAAAATGGTAATGTTAGTTCCACTCATACCAAGAGAGTGTTCAATGCAATGATGAAGTTGATAATCTTGCAAATTGTGCTAGTGCTAGTCAACCCATCCCAAGGACAACCAAGCAAAGCATTGTATGTAAGGAAATATGCTAAAAATGATTATTCGAGGAAATTTGCTAAAGCATATTATCTAAGGGAAGTGTTTCACCCAAGAAAAACCACCAAGAACTATGCAAAAGGATTGTCCAAAGAAAGCATTGTATAAAACAAAATTTCTATGAGGTTATGAAAAAGGGAATCATCCAAGGAAAACACTCTATTCAAGGAAATATGCTAAAAAATTACGTAAAAGGATTTTCCAAGGAAAGAATTATAGCCAAGAAAGTCCACTATTAAGTTATGCAAAAATATCATCAAGTGAAAACATTGGATGCAAGGATATTTTCTAAAAACTATGCAAAGGATTACCCAAAGAAAGCATTATATCAAAGGAAATCTACTATATAATGTTGGATTGTTGATATGATGATTACGGGGGATATTGTTGAGACTGTTGGAGAGTGAAATTGATGTTAGTTATGTTTGACATTAATGTTTTTTCATTGATGTCAATGTAATTGTCTATCAAGCAATACTCTTGTAGATGGTCAGTACAGAGATAGGGTCAATGAAGATACAATTTGATGAATTTGAGTTTGCAAATGTTATTTGATTTTGTTTGGTGAGTCTACATGCTATATTTTTCGTTGCACATGTTTCTAAGCTAACTTGGAAAAGTGACACATGATTTCTAATGATTGGTTAGTGATATTATTTCTTAAAAATCATTTTTACTGGTGGTTTGGTTTTTGTTTCGTGAGTTTTGGTGAAGAAAAATTCCAGGCCATTATTTAGGATACTTCATGAAGATGTACATTTATGTCTATCTACATATTTTCTTGAGGATTGCTGATTCAGAGTCAATTTGCTCATTGGACAATGACATCAAATTTATTTTTTGGGGATATTATGATTATCTATTGGATGACAATGTGTTAGTTGACATTGTTATATATTCTATATGTGTTCAAGCCAAAACTTATGAAATCAGATTGGTTGATGTAATTCATTTTGGTAGTAGATCTCATATTGAGGCTGACCTTGTTAGAGTAATTAATTGTTTATACTTATTAATTAAATCACTTTGATTTAATTAAATAAGTTGCCTATTACCCTAGTTTGCTTAAGCTATCTTGTAGGTGCATATAATTAATATTTTATTAATTATATTGTGCAACCTAGCTTTTTTAGGCTTTAGGGCTTTCGTTCACCTTTAAGGTTGAACTCTTGTAATCCTTTTTTCAAGCATTCATTCAATCAATCTGGGAATATAGTTTTTCTCTCATCTTGTTGAGTTCTTCCAAGCTCTGCTTTTTCCTTCTTTTTCGGTTTCTTTTCAACAAGTTATTTGCATGCAGGTGATCTTGGCAATCTGTGAAGTTGGTTTTCACAACTTCTACATGGTATCAGAGCCTCCCTGCTGCTTCTCTATTGAATGATTTTTGAAGCCGCAATTTGGAGTTAGAAACTCCAACTTTTTTGAGGTTTTTTCTTCAATCAAGAGGAAGGGCAATTTTTTAGAGCACTTTGGGCCCAAACGGACACTACCATTAGATCCGAAAGGCCATTTACAGTCAGGATCCATATAATTTTTTTTTTTTTTTGGCTTACGTAGCGTCTGGCAAAATTTGTTTGCCTCTAAGAGGCCGTACGGATGCATTTATTGCAATTTTTCAATAAAAAAATTTAAAAGAAAAAGGGTTTTTGGGCCGCTCCGCCCAGCGACCACCCACGTTCCACCCATGCACCACTAGAGGCTAGCCTGCTCCTAGACAGTGCGCAACCGCCGCTGCTGCCGCCGCGCTACCACGGCCCGGCCACCGCCCTTGCGGCCACTACCATGCCGCCAACCATCCATCACGGCCGCAGCGCCGCCAGCCTCTGCTACCACTACAACCACTACTGCCAACGGCCGCCGTTGCTCCACGGCCCCGCCACCTCCTGCACTCAACGCCCATGTGGCAATTTTTTGCATAGTCAGCACCAATTAGGGTGTGACACGTGGCACGGGCGCCACACGACACCTTACCACATGGACCCTGCCACGTCACCCTACCGATGTCATCTTGCCACGTGGCACCTTTTTTGCATTGATGGGCCACAGGCCGTCAATTTTTTTGCCATGAAATGCTGATGTCAGCATGACATCAGCATTGCATCATCAACCCTGCAGGCACTCTCCAAGTCCTTTTTGACCTACTCGCAGTTTTTTGGCCATATCTTGAGCATATAGATGTCTTTTTCCAATCCGAAAGAAGCACCGAAAAGCTAGTTCTGAGACGAAGACAGTGGTGTAGGAGTTTTTTGGTTTTGATGTAGTTTAACTTCCTATTTTTGCAGTTGAAGTTTGAAGTTCTATTTTTGACTCCGACGAGCGTTTCTTGTGTGTCCCATCTCCGTATTTTGAAAGCGTGATATTTTTGGAAAGCTAGTTCTGTTTACTTTTCAGAAATGATGTAATTTCTTCCAGATTCTACCCCATGCTCTTTCTATCATGTTTTTGGCATTTTTGCTTTATGATGGATATCTTGGGTATTTCAGATCCGAGGATTGTTTTCTTAGCATGGGATCTCTTCTTTTGGGCTGTACTATCTTTTGTATCATCTTTTTTCCTATTTTGATCATTGTTGATATTCATTGTAAGCATCTTTATGCAAATGCACTGAGATAAAGTGCCACTCTTGTGTTTTGGGATCATTTTCATCATTGTGGTTTGTTGTACTTGCACTATTTTATAAAGTGCCATGAGGGGGGATAGTTGTTTGCCGATTTTGTGCCCTCTTCCTCTTTTTGCCTCATGTAGTGTCGGTGACACGTGCCTTTATAAGTGTCTGTACCTCACTCTCGATGTGTTTGGTTCCTGTGTTGTAGGAGATTTTTGGCCCATCTTTTCAGTTGCCTGTCACCTCACCCCGTCTGCATTAAGGGGGGGTTATATTGTTGGTTCTAATGCTTCCTTGGTTCGATGGTTCATTGGAGTGAGCTATGTATTCAATATTTGATCCTATATACTAGGCGATTGCAGTGGTTGGCTACCTATGCATTTCGGTGAGATGGATCACCTACCATATAGGCACTCTCGGTTTGTGCCTTCTATTTCCGTAGAGGATCTTCAAATCAGAAGTTTCTTTCTGACAGAGTTTGCAACTTCTTCTGCTTTAGTGGTTTTCATCATGATCTTCTCTTTGTTCCTATCTTCTAGAACATATTTTGCTATCTCTTTTTGGAGAGGGGTTTTTTCCACTGGGTTTTCTCCTTTGTCTCCGGTTTACAAAGATTTTCTTGTTGTGATTTGGTACCTGATCAGGCCTTGTTGCCGAGACCCATCTTTTTCTGCTTTCTTAGTTGTGCTAGGTTAGCTTACCTCCCGAGCTTCGCTTAAGGGGGGGGTGTTAGAGTAATTAATTGTTTATACTTATTAATTAAATCACTTTGATTTAATTAAATAAGTTGCCTATTACTCTAGTTTGCTTAAGCTATCTTGTAGGTGCATATAATTAATATTTTATTAATTATATTGTGCAGCCTAGCTTTTTTAGGCTTTAGGGCTTTCGTTCACCTTTAAGGTTAAACTCTTGTAATTCTTTTTTCTAGCATTCATTCAATCAATCTGGGAATACTGTTTTTCTCTCATCTTGTTGAGTTCTTTCAAGCTCTGCTTTTTCCTTCTTTTTCAGTTTCTCTTCAACAGGTTATTTGCATGCAGGTGATCTTGGCAATCTGTGAAGTTGGTTTTCACAACTTCTACAGACCTAATATGGGTTTGAGACATGTGTAAGAGAATGAATTCATTTGTGAATTCGATGCATATATAAATATTTATAGACAGATGTGAATGTGTAAGAGGATGATATGATGTGAAGTTGGATCATATAAGGAACCATAGTTGATTAAGAAGAGGTATAAGTGGATTCTAATGTTGAGCTCCAAAGGAACTATATTTCCATAGTTAACGCTTTTAGTTAGTTCATTTTAGTGGATCGTTGTCCAGAGTGAATTGTTGTTCACTCTATGGGTTGTTCCCCTATTGCATTTAGATTATTGTCCACCCAGGGTTGTTGCCCATGTTGTAATAAAGAATTGATCTCCTAGTGAGTGCTTGAATGCATGTGCATTTCTCATTGTACTTTTAACAAGGTTTTATATGTGTTATTACATCATCTTGTGGGTTTGATTCCTATTGTTTTTTTATCTTAACTAGGTTTTCCATGAGAATATAATACTAGTGTTTTGTGTTATGGTGGAATTTTCTAAGTTGTGGATGATTTAATTTTTTAATTCAATCACAATTGATTCACCCTCATCTTATTTGTGTGTGGTGCATTCTTATGCCTAATGATTGGTATCAAAGATCTATGTCCTCTTTTTGAAGCAAAACTGCTTGAGGAGATCTATAATTTCCTTTAAGAGGATAGTCCAAAGTTTGATGGAATTAACTTTGAACTATAAAAAGGAAGGATAATTACACAATTGATTTTCATGGGTATATAACATCAAAATATTACAAAGGACCCTTATTGGATTCCAGATCTTAAGAATGCAGATGAATCCTAGATGAAGAAATTTTTATTGTAACATGATTGAGAAGGAATCTATGCACAATGCCCTAGCTAATACTGAATATACTAATGTAATGGAACATAAGACTATTCGTGAGATTTGGATAAAATTTAAGTCACTTTATGAAGTTGACAATTATGTGCAACAAGCAAGGTTACAAAGTCTAAAAGGAAAGTTGGAATCTAAGGATAAGTGAAGTTGAGAATATCAAGACATATGTATAGAAGATAACATAAGTTGTTTGTGAAATTATAGCTACTAGAGGGATCATTACTGAAGAAGAAATTGTGTCAAACATTCTCAAGTTCTTTCTATCTTTCTATGATAGTAAGGTTTCTCCTATAAGGAGATAAGAACAATTTAGGGTGTGACAAGAGGAACACTAGCTGGTAAGTTCTCTTCTTTTGAAATGAATAAATTTAGAGATGCTTTACCTAAAGTGGAATTGAAATTTAAAGCTATTATTTTGAAGGAAAGAATAAGATTGATTACAATAGTTCTACATGTTTCTCTAGTTCTGCAAGATTTGTTAGATATGCCAAGGAATGATAAGAAATTGAAGAAGATGAAAGGAAGCAAGAATAATTGGAAGCTTTGATTTCAAAAAGGTTACTGAGAGGTAAAGGTAAGTATATAGGAAAAATGCCTTTCAAATATTTTTCATTTAATAAGATTTGTCATTTTTGATGTAGATGTTTGAAGAGAGTTCCTAAATGTAGAACAAGGAAGTTTAAGCCTAGGTATTAGAAGAAATATTACTCTGTTTCTAGTGACAATGTTCCTAGTGATGCATATGAAGAGAGTAAGGAATAAATTGTCTTCATTTCTATTAAGGATGAAACCCTTATGATTGAAGAGAAAGTTGTGGTTACCCAAATAGAGAAGAATCATGAATAGATAATACATAGTGAATGTTCATTGTTGGGTGGATATTTTGCAACTGATAGTTTTGGGTAAAATCCAGTTGCAAAATAAGATGACCAGCCACAACATGTGAGACATAGTCGCATCTACCTTAAAAGGGAAGGCTTCCCCTTCTCACCGTTCCTTGGATTAACTCAAGATAAGCAAGAAGTAAAGAGATTTTGTATGGGGTGTTACCAATATTCTTTCCTCTTAGCTTTCAGGAAAGAATCCACTTATGTGCGAAGTGAATAATGGGCAAGATGAAACTTCAAACTAGACTTCTATCTAAAGTTGTAAATAGTAATACCAATAAACCAACACTAACTCAAATGCTAGCTGAAAGTGTACCAGTTTGGCTCTAAGTCTTGTTTTAACCTATTCTATAAGAATAACCTCTACCATTGGGGCATAAAGACTTCCAAAAGTAGGGAAATCTAACTATTTTTTGTGAATTTGAGATGGTAATACAAGCTACAGTCAAAGCTCCTACTCTATATATTGCCTCAACTGCTCTAAGTCAAAGCTTTGGATTCGATTGCTTCTTAAATCACTATGCTATATTATTAAACACACAATAATAACATGAATCAAAAATAATAGGCACAAATTATAGTCAAAGCTTCTAATTTTCTCTATCACTTATGCTAGCACAAGTCTGACAAAGCTTTCTTGCATACAACAAAAGATGATTTTAACAATGAGAGGGAACTCCTTTATATAGGCAAAGGAGTTGAGAAAAATGAGAAAAAAGTGGGATCAACTCAATCGACTTTGACCCAATAAAACTAGGTGAGAAAAATTATTGGATTACATGTCATTAGACAATTTCATGTAATTACATTATTTCATACAATACATCCTTTCCAACTTCAAACATGAAAGAAGAAGAAGAAGAAGAAAGTATTGGGCTATTGATTTTGAATGAATCAATCCTGTGGATTGTCGGTAAAGGCCTTGTACTTGATGATGATCATGGGATCGAGGATTCCTATATTTTACGTCATTGCATTCACCATGCTGAGTTTCTAGTTGTGATTTAAAAACTCGATATGATCAAGCTTTTCCTCATTCCAAGTTGTGAATTATCTTGTCAAACTTGGACATTCTAGATTTTCTGACACTTTGAAGACCTTCTCAATGATGTCCAGAGGTAAACTTGGAACAACTTTCTAACAAACATATGCAATTTTTAATTTTTTTTGAAACAAAGTGCTTGGTGCATTCCCACACGAACTCAGGTTCTCAAACAACCATTGGGAAAATGGAGACCAAATGAATTACCACTTTTTTTATTTGAAGTACACCTTCTTTACTTGATGTCTTTACTCTTTATAGAAATCCTAGAATATCTTGACTTGTTGCAACAAGAAAGTTTCAATGGGATTGAATCCATCATTGGAAGATATGTATTCTAACTCCATAGGAATATTGGAAAATTGGATCTCTAAGGAATAATATATGTGGAGTATTGATTAGATATTCAAAGAACATATGTAATGAATTGGATGTGATATGGAAAGTACACGCAGAGGGATAAAATAAGACTTGGAAGGATGGCTTGCATGTGAGAAATGAAGGGTTAAAGATGAGTTCTTATAAGATGCCTTAAGGAATGAAGGTTGGGCCCATGGGAATGCATGCAAATGACAACTTTTAGCTTTAAAAGTGTGGCCCTCAATAAAAGAATGGGTACTTTGGATGTCATTACACGTAAAGTGAATTATATGTAAAATGAGCATGCATTTAGGTTCGAAAGATGGAAATGTGTGTAAGTGGGAATCGAGAGTGAACTTACATGTAATTGTGGATGGAGGGTGAGATTACATGTTATTGCATGTGGAGAATGAGATGTAGCGTGTCATGACATGGAAAGTGGAACTACATGAAATTGTTCTTGAATTGTAATTGCATATAAAAGGAATGGATGCAATGTGCCTTGGCATTAGGGATAACTTTAAGAATTCCCCTCCCTAAAAAGAATATATTTTTCATGGCGAATCCAACATTAGTTTTTTTTTTTTGGGGGGGGGGGATTTCTGTTGGCAATATTTTTGACGTCAGGAAAAGTTTAGTGTTAGATGCAATTTTTCTTTGACCATTACAAAATTTCATAAGATCAGGGCGATTTTGTGCCTATATATATATATATATATATATATATATATATATATATATATATATATATATATATATATATAGTATAAGGCATTTTTTTCTATTTATTGGGAAATAATATATTGTATTAGACGATTTTTCTCATTTATTGGAAAAAAGATATATCATATTAGTTGATTTTCTCGTTTATTGGAAAAATATATATTTGATTAGGCAATTTTTCCAATCTAATGAAAAAACATATATAATGTGTTGGCAAATGTGCTAGAAAATAACATGATTACTCAATAAATCAATGACTAGAAATTAATCATATATTTTCCAAATTAGTTGTCAAATTATCAAAAGATTACGCTTAGTATTAAATCAAAGAGTGATAATAAAGTAAGGTTTCTACAAAATGACACATATGTGGAATGTCTTATTGCATTTATGGTAGAGTGGAATCTGGTTGAAAAAACATTCTTTAAATTATAGGCATCCTACTCAGTGGTTTCCATTATCGAAAATGTAGTTGGTTTCCAAAAATGGGACTGCTTGTGGAAGAGGGATCGTTGAATGAAAATCCAAGCCCTATTGTCAACCCAAATTTGACTATGGAGGAGGATGAGGAACAAAGTGATCTTACTACTGGGCTTACTGTAGCTTCGCAGGTTCTCTCTACCAATCCCAAGGACACCATCAAAGAGCTCAGAAAGGAGCAACAAAAGGCAAAACTCTGAGTAATGTTTGTTGAAATGAACTTGACCCTGCTAATTTTGAAGAACAAATTGAAAATGTGGTAGAACAAAAAAATTGGAAATTCAATGCTTTTGGGATGTTTTGAAGGATAAAAGAAATGTTACATGAAGAATTGTCACTTTAGTTAGGGCTTATTTTGTAAAACATATGATTAAAACTGTATGAATTTGAAATATAACGGTTCAGAGCTTGTCACTTCCCTTTTTGAGGGAAATCACAACCGTTTTTGGTATACTATATATATATATATATATATATATATATATATGAAGATGAAATGTAAAAAGGATACATAGGATATAATGCAAAGTAGACCACTTTGTTGATATTTGATATTTTAGTGGCATGGTGTTTTCTTTTGGGCTCTAGTTATTTTACAGTAATCTAATGATGTATTTTATTATTACTTTCCAAATTTGTCCAGAATCATATTTTCATTTTCTAGTAAGTACTTATTGGTCAGTAGTAGTACATAGTACACGCTAAACATGCTGCATGCAAGCAGGAATTGATGTATGAAGTAATGGATTTTTGGGAATTTTTTCTAATAACATGTCACATCTCCAACATATGTGTGTAACCGATAACATCCATCTACATACTATCGTCCAATGATTATATATCGACAATTAAAGTTTTATTTAAGGCCAAACATCTCGAATGAAGCCTCAACCTTGTTCAAGTCTTTGGAATGGTGACATGTTGCCTTCCACCCTATACCACTTGTAGTGGACAGTAAATAGATGCCTTGTCACTGTTAGTGGAATTCCCTCTTCTATTGGCTTCACATGCATTACAACTTTTTCGGCACAAACTTGCATTTATGTTGAAGATTTGCAAAGATTTAATCATTTAAAACAATTAAACTGGAAGTCGAATGGACAAATGTGTAGGGACCATCATTCAACCACTCAGCTTATTTATAGGCAATTGATCTTCTTTCGTCATTTCTCATCTCATTTTTGGTAGTCAATAGTGAAGTGATAGGTATAATTTTAGTGCTCGTTAAATTTTGTTTTGGTTTACATGGTGTGGTAGACTGGTAGTCATTGCTTAGTACTCAAGATGGACACTCCAATTTGCCTAACATGCAAATTGGAAGAGGAACAAAAGGCCCTTTTAGTTGAAATTTGTAATGAAAACCTCTTATCAATTTGCAATGAGGTTGTTCCCGCTATGCATTTTATTATTCATGTTGATAAAATGGTTCTGGAGCATGAGTTTTTAGAGAATGAGAATATGTACCATGTCAACACAGACATTATGTCTCATTTTCTAGTGTCTTTGCTTAACGTCAGAGAAGATAGGTTGATATTTTACAACTACTTAGGAAGACTTTTAAAGAAAAATACCTGGGTGATGACATTGACATTGTTGCTCATGCAATATTAGTGGTGGGGATCACTTGGGTGGGTGAAATCTACAAGCTTCTCGAACCTGACTAGAATGTGGCCTTGCAACCATTTCTGTTGGGTCTGATTATTAAGCAGTTGAAGTACTATAAGAAATGGGCACGAATTGGCTTGGTTTTCTCTAAAATTTGTATAATCTAGATGAAATGGGACAAGGCAACCCATGGATAGAAGAATTCATAGCCTTAGTAGGGTCTCATGCTTTCTACAAATACTAGTACAATAGTACTAGGGTTTTCAACTTATCCCCTGTTGTCAGGTTTCAATTTCTATTTTGTTTAATCAAATTACGATCATTGTACATGTGTCTTCCTCTTATTGTAATTTTCAAGGAATATCAATGAAGTTTTTGGAGTTCCATATAAAATTGTATTTTATTGTTATGCTTACTTATGCAACATTTTGGCAATTTTGAATTTTTCTACTAAATTGTTAAGAAATAAAATATAATATTAAACATCGAATTAAAATTAACATATTGAGGTTTAACATTTAACAAATTATTTTATTCATAAATCACTTACTTCAGTGTTCGATTTCATCAGTACAGAATAATAGAATATATGGAACAAAATTGATAGTTACTTTTACAATCAAATTAAAAGTATCATTGAAAAGCTATTTTATTTTTAAAATTATAAATATTCTTATATATTGAAGAGCTATGTTAGTAATATTATAAAGGTGATACTGCAATTACCATTGGATGAACAAATATCAATGGCTCCAAATGTTTTTCTGGTCGAATTCGACAACAACCAACTAGCTTTTTCAAATGCCTTGAAAAGAAGATGTGTGGAAAACATATATCAAGTGTGAAATCACTATGCTCATAGTAGCACCATTTGATCAACTTAGATCAACGACCATAGATTATTTTCGGGGATATCTGGGGAACGCTCAACCATTTTTATAAATGCACCCAAAAAAAAGACACATGTCAACTCTAGTCTCTAATAACTAATATATATGCTATATAAAAACTTTAAGCTATGCACATTCAATTATTCATATTGCAATGACTTTTAAGATTTAATTTAAACTTAAGTATGATATATAAATTAGAATAATTTAACAATATTGCATTAGGTCTTTAATTATTTTTTAATCAACATAAAAAGCATAAAATAAGATAATTATTTTGTTAATGTAAATGGTTCAGTTTGAAATTCAATGCACAAATATGTAGATTCCTATTTCTATTTAATTTGTTATGAATATCTTCTTATTTAATCACAAAATAATTTTTAAAAATATAACACAAATAAGTCAAATTATTTCTTAAAATTAAACATAAAATATTTTTATATAGTTTTTTTTATTAGTAATTTATATGTAACAAGGATTAATACAATGTTGTTATTATTATAATATAATAAAAATTAATATTATTTAATATGATGATGCAAGTATTAATATAATAAAGGGGATGCCTCGACTACCATTGAATGAGCAAGGATCAATGACTCGAGATGTATTTTGGGCTGATTTGGGCATCACTCAACTCATTTTCCCAAATCACCCTAGAGAGAAAATATACAACATACATGTAATACTTGTGACTCTTCATTATTCATTTCAACATGGATGGTGGACCTATGGTAAATACCATAGTTGTATATGAGAAGTATGTTAGCAAGTAATACTAATCTATTAAAAAACAAAAGCATTAACTAGCATATAAACCATAACATAAATGAGAGACTAAAGAGGAAACCCCAATTGGAAATGTGAGCCAAATGAATGGACTCTCCCAATGGGATTTAGCTCCTTTCTTGGTAGTTGTGTCTAAAGATTGGGATGTATGCTCAAGGTTCCCAAAAACTAGCTTCAATGGAGATGAAAAATGGCAAATTGGTAGCTTTGTGAGCTCTCAATTTGGCATCATAAGGGTATGGTTGATGGCTTTTGGCTCTCAAAAGGGCATTATAACTTTAGCTCCAAGATTGTGATGAAATGGCTTGGGATGGGATTCAATTTATAGGCTAAGGGGTAGAGGGATGGAGGGTTTAGATGCAAGGATGGATGAAGGCTTAAGGAGGGCTAGGATGCACTCAAAGGAGAGCGCATGGATTGTGCTTGTTTAGCACCAATGGAAAGGTGACACTTGTCACAAGGAGGATGAGTGTGAGAGGGTAGGGTAAAGGGTTGGTTAAAGGCATGATGAGTGGGGTTGAGTATGTAAGAGGGATGTAAGAGGAATGAGTGCGGAAGAGGGAAGAGTGTGGAAGATGGATGTAAGAGTCATGAGTGAGCTTGTAAGAGTCTTTTATGGTTTGTAAGAGCACTCATGACTTGGTGGTTGGGATTTTTGAGGGGAGACTTTGATTTGGTTTAGGAAAGTCTTAAACTTATTTAGGGAATGTGACAACATTAGGGAGTGGATTAGGCTTGGGTTTAGGATTAGATTAGGGATGTTAGAGATGTGCAAGTGGATGGCATTAATAAGGGTGGGTGAGTTAGTGGCTAAGCTTGGTTAGTATGGGTGGATGGGGTGGATTAGGCTAAATGGAGGATTAGAGATAGGTTAGGGGTTTTTAGATTTGAAGATTTTATTTATCAAATAGATTTATTTAATAAATGAGGATTTTTGGAATTAGATAGAATAATAGGATTTAATTGATAAATAATAGGTTATTTGATTTATCAATTAGGACTATAGATGATTAATTAAATTAATCAACTAGGGATGGCAAAGGATTAATTAAATAAAAATTTAATTAATGATGCCTTTACAGATAACTAAATAGGATTACTAAAGCAGTGTAATCAAATTTAGGTGTCTACAATAGTGACATGCGTGACTTGGTGATAGGGCATCATTTATGTTGTACAAAAAATGAAACAAGCTGACCACCATTCAATCAACTTAAATCAATGACTTCAAATTAATTTTGGGCCAATTTCGGCAATAGTTAGACTTGTATTCCCATATTCCCCAAAAAGAGGACATGTGGCATACTTGATGTAACATCTATTGAGGCATCAAAATCCTTTACACACCAGTCAATCAACAAAGATCAAATGGCCCTAGTCATATTTCAGGCCAATTTTGGCAAGAGTAGTCTTGCTTTCTCAATTACTGTAGAAAGAAGACACATACCATACACATATCAGATAAGAAAGAAGACATTTGGCATTGATTTAGACCATGGTGTGGTGATGGGACATGTAAAGATCGACAACTACCACCATTGGAGCATCAAAGATTGATAACTCGAGATTTATTTCAAGCCGATTTTGGCTACCCTAATTATTTTTTCAATATTTCCCCAGAAAAGAAATCTTGAGAAAGAAGTCACCAACTCTTCATAAATTAGCAATAATTACTAGAGTTAATCCTAAATTGTATTGTAACGTCATACATTTACGGTTTCACAAATAATTATAATACCAATTGTCCAATGTACAATGTACGTAAGAATTAATATCAAACACATTCTTAACTCCGTTGATTTTACAATTTTACAATTTTGCATTTGTGTAGACCATAGGGTTTAGTTTTCATTATTCAATCTTGGATCTCTGCACAAACTACCAATCCAAGATTTAGTAAAAGCATTGGAGCATCAGAAAGGGGTTATGAATCACAATTTGCAAGTTGCAACACAAACCCAGTCTTCCTATATAGCTCACAATGTCACAATTTTTTTTATGAATTTGAGTTTCAACTATCTAGGTAATAACTTGAACCCATTTTTTATTGACAATTTAGTAACTAGTATCAACTGTAGAATTCATGGTTTAATTTTAAATTTATCATGCATTCTAATCCTAAATTGTTTACTTTCTAGCAACTAGGTAACTTGAAAAATTAAATATTAGAAATATAATTTAGGGTTTAAATGTTAATCATGTATGTAAATTATAATTTGTGTCTATGTATAGTTTTGTAAATTTTCAACAATGATGAAAGCATACAAGAGGAGTGGCACTAGCACTGGAATTGGAATCCAACAGAAAATATAGGGGACTGGGAAACTATATTGTGACATGCACAAACTGGTTAAAATGCCAAGTTTTACTGATGAATTCCACGATATTTGGGATCATATTATCTATGGAAGGAGTATTAAGGTAATCAGATATGCAATTAAAGTCACAGAAGACATTTAGATATGTGACCTACTTTTGCTATCTTTTGTTATCAAAGCATCGTCGAATTTTTTAAACTAACAAGCTTTATCTTAAGTTTGATTAATCAATATTTGATTGGACACTTGTGATTGGGATAGGTGATCCCCACGGGAACTACAACCACTTTTTAGACTTCTTTTTGGCACCACTTTATCATAAAATTACAAGCACTTCAATGCCTAGATTGTCTGTGTCTTGTAAATGAGTAATTGTACTAGGAAGTCAAATTCAATTAGCTAACTAGTACTTTATGGAAGAATACATTATATTAAGATTTTACGCTTCAGCTGTAGAACCCTCCAAAAACTCTAATAGATGTGACAGAGAGGGTATTTTCATTGAAATATGTACGACATATGGAAAGCACAGATGTATTCTTTCATGGTGAGCAAAAGAAAACCATTTTTCCTTTCTTTCATTTCAGATGTGGAGGGTTCACATTAGAGAGAAGCGTATTCAATGTGGTACAAGAATTTCTTATAGTTTTTAAATTTGATGTTGCTAGGCACTGGTGAACATAATTGGTACAAAGCTTGTACATAATGGGAGCTCCACAAGAAAATGTCAACATGGGAGTATGTCATTGATTGAAAGATTTTAAAACATGGACTCAAGGGAAGAGGTCAAAATAGAGATGGAGAAATTCTCCAGTGAAAACAATATTTCAATATAGGATTTGTTAGCACAAATTAAAGAATTGCACAAACAGAGAGAAAAATCACAACCTGTGACATCCTATAATTTATACCAGGTAGTGGATCATCCAAGTAAACAAAATCTTCTAGATGTCATAAATTAATATTTTTTACCTATACATTGGTGTCGATAAAAAATTGATGCATTTGGGGAATGAGGAAGAATCTCGACAAACCTAAGACCTTTGCAGATTTTGAAGACTTGCTTGAGGATGAAACATTTAGAAAATTATGGGATAATGAGCATCCAGAGGCAACAACAACACAACATGATGCAAATGATGAAGATAATGAGTATGAATTTTGTAAGGATCTTTCATCCACCGTCATAGGAATTGCTACTAGTTCAATTGAGTCCACTACTCCAACTACTGCTACTATTAGTACATTTGATTCAACTGGACAATATATTGTATTTAATCAAAAGACAAGGGAAAAATATGGCATAGGGGAAAATAGAATAGAAAAAATGGATTATCCAGGTGATGGTGGGTTGGCATAATACGTCAAGGAAATTGGTATCCATTCCCAATACCAGAGCCACTGAAACCTGGTCATAAACCAATCATTGGAGATGAGTTAGATGACTCATCAGGTTCTTCAAAAAAGGTGAACCCATGCCATTACTCATCTACGGTGGAATTCTAATCTCCCATATTGTTTCATCTTCAAAAAGTATGATTTGACTAAAATTTGACCCGAATATCTTAGTTGAAGGTCACTGTGCAAAGAAGCAAATAGTTTCAAATACTCATATTGATATAATGCCAGTCACAACTCCCTTAGGACAAGACCTTCAAAACAGTCCAAAAACTCCACTTGTTAGTGGCAATGGGGCAGGATTAGGAAATGGTGATGCCATTTGTAATCCTCAAAATGCAATTATTACAACTTTGGGCATTGGTGGAGACAAGTACAATGTTGTAAGTTCTCTTTCTCCTTTCAAACATCTTATTGTATCAATAGACCCAAATTTTGAATAGAATAATTTTGTAACTATTTTTCAAAAAACCACAAAGTGAATAGAAAAAATAATAAGGCATTCAAAAAGGATGTACTTTAGGTGGCTCGTTCTCAAGAACCTGCATCAAGTAGGATATTTCCAACATATAATACAAACACAAAAATGATGGAGTTTATGATTGTTTCTCCCCTACAACTAGATAATAATCCACCAAAGAATGAGATTAATCCACCAGATTCTCATGTTAGGACACTATCTATGGATTTCTCTAAAGTCAAAAATGTGGACAAAGTTAGTGTGGAAAAAAAGACCAACTATGTGGTCTACAGTTCAATGTTCAAGATGGAGAGAGAGAGAGAAACTAGAGAAGGCAATTAAGTTATTAAAATCAGACATAGAAAATGCAAGGGAAAAGAAGAAAGCAATAGATAGCAGGTGCAAAGAAATAGAGTAAAGGATTACAAGTGCTTCCTCTCAAGAAGCAAGTGCACAACCTCAGCCACAAAATATGGAGGCAAAAATAAAAATTTTGAAGGAACAATTGGAAGAAAGAAATAAAATGCTATCTTATATAAATTTAGAGAAAGATGTAGAACTCAAGATGTTGAAGGAACAATTGAAATAGAACAATAAGAAACTCCGTGATACTTTGAATCATGTTAATATGGAAGCAGATGCAAAATTCATAGAATTGAGGGACAAATTGCAAGAATCAAATAAACCACTTGAGGAAGAAAGAGCATCTGCAATAGATATTTTTAAAGAGTTGGAGTTTATTAGACATACAATCAGTAACATAAATAAGAAATTGGACAATGAGAGGAAAAATTAAAAAAACAATGGGAAGAGAAAGTCGAGGAAATAAAGAAAAAAAGTGAAAACTAGTTATCATAAGAGGTACGGAAGGAAAATAAAACAATCAAAACCTACGAAAACAACTTGTTTGAGTCAAATGAAAAAAAAAAAAAATCAGTCAAGCTTATTAAAGAAAAAATGTGGGGGGAAATTATGGCAAATACCGATAAGTTGTGTGATTGGTTTGAATTGCATCAAATTTTTTGAGCTATTTTTGGGAGTATTAAAGAGCAGATTGAGAAGAATAAAGAACTTTTTAAGCTCGAGAAGACTACAAGATAGATTATACACATAGTGATAGGTGTTTGGCCATCCAAGGATTTCATGACCACGTTGGTGGATCAATAAAGTCATCAACTATCATTAAAAAATGCTTGAGTATAAGGGAAGGAGAGGTATATGTAATGCCTACCCCTAGTTTACTTTTCATATTATAAATTGCCAAATTCTTTTAGGCTAGTTTTATGGTTATGTTTTATGATTAGCAATGCTTGGTTACTAGATTTGATTGGATGCAATTTTAAACTCAATTTATAAATTTGATGAGCTACTTGATACTCATTTATTTCATGTGTTCATGGTCATTCTTTAGATGTTGATACGTGTATATTCATATAGCGATTTCAATTATTTCATGATGATAGTTAGATGAATGATTTATATGAAGTTTCTATGTTTACTTACCCCATACTTGCATGTGTATAGTGTACTTGTATGTTTTACTATATGTTTGACATTTTTGATGTGGTTGAGGGAGGGAGTCGTAGTCACCTACGCCTAATCAGGATCTACACAATGCACCACTCCCCGTCATTGCTTGTTTAGTTTATATTTATATGTATATGTATATGTTTAGCTTTTATGTAGATTGTAGGTACCGGGCATCAACTTCCCTAAATTACCAAGATGAGCATGTCCTATTGCATTATCTCAATGGTAAAAGAGGAGAGATGTTCTTGAGTCCAAATCCTAACCCTAAGCCAATTGTCCTAGAAAGTACGACAAGTATTTGAGTTATTTACCCTTGTGAATTTGTCAAGAGATGTGCATTCGAGGTTTTCACCCCTGAGTTTGATTTAGTACTCTATCTTTATTATGAGTTTTCAGATTTAGATTGTGGGTCTGTTGTGATTTTTAGTTATAATTAAATCAAATTAAGAGAATATTAAATGATTTAATACAATAAAAAAATTATAAAGAAAAATCAAATTTTAATTATATATAGTTAATTGAGAAATAAATTAAATAAAAGAATTAAATTTAAAAGATTTAATTAAAGTTTTAATTTTGATGTAATTATATTTATTTAATTTAATAATAATTTATTTAGTAATTTCATTTTAATAATAAACTCTAAATATTATTATTAGTTGAATTAATAAATATATTAAATATGCCATGTGATTTAATAAAAGAAAGAAAATAAATTTAATAAAGTTTATTTTAATTAAAATGCAAAAAGTATGCACATGAAATTAAAATAAAATAAAATAATAAAAAAAAAGGGTTCACGTGATTGCAAAACCAAAACCCTAAAGGGAGAAGGCTCTTTTTTAAGAAACCAGAGCTCATTTCTCCACACACAGGTTTGGTGGAGCAAATTTCAAGAAAGAGGGTTTTCGAAAGACCAGAATTTCTTGTGAGCTCCAAGTATTCGTCTAATTAGCATCAGATCAAGGTAAGATCTTGTTGAGTTTTGCACAATAATTTCCCTTCGAAAGTTTTGTCTTCTTTGTGTTTGTATGGATTTGTTTTCATAATTTAATTTGGGTTGAAACCCTTGTGTTAAAATTTACTAATCTTTGAAAATGTCTATGAAAGAAATTAAATTGGAAACCCTTATTTGAGAAATTTGATGATTCGTAATTGGATTGTTAAAAATTGGGATGGGGGTTTAGAAAAGAAAACTAGATTTAAGTATTAAATTTTATTGTTTCTATTTCATTGCCCTATTAGATCTATGAGAAGGAAAACTTTATATATATATATATATATATATATATATATATATATATATATATATATATATATATATATATATATATATATATATATATATATATATATATATATAATACTAATTACCATAAAATTTTAAAATTACTATGATAATTGTATTCTGGTATTTTATTGTTTTCTTTTGAAAATGAATTTATTACAAATTTTGCAATAGTAAGGGGCACTTTTTGTTTTATTAAAAAAAATATTATTTGGAGGATTAGGGTCATCACCTCCCCATCCCCATGGTGCTCATGCAGCTTGGCTACGAAGGCAGCCAAAGCTGCCATGGCAGCCAAGGCTACCTAAGTAGCCAAGGTTGTTGCTGCAAGAGCCGACAGGCCTAAATCATTTTGACATGCAATTTTTTAAAATTAATTAATTAAATAATTAATATTTTTTTAAATATAGTTTTTTTAATATATTAATAAATGTGATTAATATTAAATATTATTATTAATTATTAATAATTTTATTATATTATTATTTTTTATCAATAAGAGGCCAAAGCCAAGGTTAATTATTATTATTTATTGTGATTAATTATTTCAATTATTAATTAATCTCGAGTAGATTTGAACCCAATACCTCCCGATTAAGAGGCTCACAATTTACCATTATGTTGTAGGCTCTTATCTAATTTTATTATATTATTAAATTGATAATTATTGTTATTAATAAATAATATTAATATTATTTTATTGATGATTTAATAATTATTATTATAATAATTTAATAATTTATTATTTAATATTAATAATATTTATTAAAACATACTTAGCTTAATTAGACTCTTTGGAAATTGATTTGAGTTTTAATTCAACAAGGTATATTTGATTTATTTATTTTAAATCTAATGTTGATTTAATTAAATGATCATTAATCTATAGAGGGGGAACTTGTAAAATATTAGTTCAGGACTTTTAGGGGTATATTTTTAAATGAAGATATTTGTCCCATTAAGGTGATCATTTGACTAAATTTAAATATATATATATCTATTTGATAAGTATAGTTAATGTTGGGTACGAACATGAGACTTGTAATTGATTAATACAACATATGAAACCTTTATCGATTATGATTACTTTTGAAAAATGAAAACTTGAAACCCAATAGTGAAAATTGAACCTTTATGTTTTCAAAACCTAATGAATTATGAAAGCTACATTCTTTATGTACTTTATGTGATGTGTGGTTTACTGGTGTTGGTTTCAGGTTCGACCTAGTACATTGACCAGTCAAGATGTTTACCAGAGACTTGGAGTTTTTATTTTGTGATGATGTTATGGTTATTATTTGATCATGATCTTTTATACCCGACCATTGTGATGTATTCATATATTTCTATGATAAGTTTTGATCAGTTGCTTGTATAGAACTAAGGTGAATGGTGTGATTTTTCCTAGTGTAACCTTTGAGTTTTGATCAATTATCTTTTGATGCTTTCCAATTGCTTGTATAGGACTAAGGTGATTATTGTGATTTATCTTTAGGTGCTTTCCAAAGTCTTGTATAGGACTAAGGTGAAAATTGTGATTTTATGAGTTGTATTTTTCATGAGCTTAGGATAGGTTATCTATGTGTATGTTGGGGAGTTACTTGTAATTAAGGCCGGAGCGCTAAAGATGCTTCCTGGGTAACCCATTTTAAAGTTTTTTTAATAAGTGATAACATTTCATTAAATGGGTTTTAAATGAATTAATAAGAGTTAGTGTTTGTTCCTCACCCATGCCTCGAGTGCTAATATAGGCTAGGATGGGAGTAGAGAGGATGCTTGGTTGCGAACTTGCTTTGTTAGTATGCCTTGTCTATACGAAAGGATATTGATACTGCATAGAGACACTAGGGGATTGTTGTCCAAAGAGGCTGCCAGGGTAAACTTAGAGTTGGCTCATGCAATGACACTTGCCCACTTACATAGTAGATTTTCTATGTGTATTTGTTGTCTTTGGGTTTAGATGTTACTTGTGTCTTGGTACCTTTGAGATAGATTGTTATTAGGTTTTATTTGACCTAGATGTTGGTTATGACTTATGGATTGATATCCATATGGGACTTGAGAGTATCTCCTCAGCATGGTGGGAGTGGGCCATTTAGGTTCCACAAGGTTAGGTGGTAGTGTTTCTTATACCATTGAGATCCAACAACTAGATGTCGTTGCTGGATGTATTTGTGTTGCTGTTGCTTTCATTCTAATCTTGTGTATCTATTGGATGGATTATATTCTATTGTACTATACTTTATTATCTGGAGATCTTATGAGATGATGTATTTATTCATGATGTATATTCTTTGACTTTTCATACTCTTGATTATGCATTTTGGTTATGCCATGTGGCATATTATGTAATTTTATATTATTTAATTGGATTTATACTTGTGATTATTCTATGACATGGATTTGTTATGTATCAGATCTAGCGTTAATAAAACTTTATATGTGATTCAACATCAAGGGACCCCTACAAGATGTAACCTATTTATGAATTATTTGTATGTGTGTGAGTTGTTGCTTCCGATATGTTATCTTTTGTTATTTTAATCTTTACAAAAAATTCTTGGCAAACTTAGTGAAACTTTAGGTTAATTTATTTTGGATTCCCTAGTGGGGCGTTACCAAGATGGATTGCAGATAAAAATTAATGATAAGTCTTGGTTTGCCTAATCCTTGCCCTAGTAATTCATCAACAACATTTGTTGGAAGGGAAGCTTACCAAAAATAGTTGGAGGCCAAAATGATGTCTGAAGTAGTCAAGTTTCCTCAGGATTCAACTCTTGAAGGCATTTTGAATTGCATCAAACCATTGCCGAATATGAATGCACTATTGGATGTAGTATTTCTTTCAAGTAAATCTTCCAAATATGGAAGTCTAACAAAGTTAAATGTCATCTACTATAACATAACAAATGTTCAAACTCCAAATGAAGTAGAATTCAACATCCTAAAAAAGTTGACCCAATCTTCAATCATATCATAAGACATCCATCAGGCATTAGAGTATGTGAAACTTGGAAAGTGATTTTAATCATCTTTGTAGTGTTTACTTTATTTCTATTTGTAATTGTTTGATATAATTTTATAGTTTGAACTTTGTTTCTTGAATAGGATAAACGTAGCAAAATCCAAATGATATTTTGCTTAATAGGCCTATCAAATGCAAAGGCAAAAAATAGTTTTGATACTAAATTTGATGCTACTTTAAGATTCTTCCCATTAGGAAAAACAACCTGAAGCTTTTGTCGCTCCCTTATTTCTATTTCTATATTTACGCTAAGAGGTGTTTTATACAATGGTAGCACAAATGCCCATCATGAGAATATGCCAAAATAGATTCCTCATCAATAAAAACTAAAATGGAGTAGTTACAAACTTTTAAATTAAATTTAAATTATTAAATCATAAAATAAAAAATAATTCCCAAAATAAAAGCTGGCCAAAATAGTAGCAAGCCAAATAGAGGCCAAAATAATAGGCCTAAAAAAATAGGGCCCAAAGAAATATGACCTAAAAAAATAGGGCTGAGATGGAGATTATTGGAGTAGATTATAATTTTTGAAGAGGAGTAGATTGAAGTTTTGGAATAAATTTTTTTGTAAGTGAGATTTCTATTTCTATTTTTTATTTTTTTATTTAGATTTAAATTTGGATGTAGATTTAGATTCAAAATTAGTTATAATATTTTTCTTTGATTTAGATTTCAATTTTAATTAGTTTCATTTAGATTTAAAATTCTATTCAAAATTGTTTAGATTTGCATTTAATAGTTTTGCATTTATATTTAGATTTACTTATGTATTTAGATTTAGATGTAGATTTAGTTTCAAAATTAGCTATAATATTCTATTTTGATTTTGATTTCAATTTTAATTAGTTTCATTTACATTTAGAATTGCATTCAAAAAAAATTAGATTTGCATGTAATAGTTTAGCCTTGCAAGTTTGCTTTAGATTTAGAATTGCATTCAAAATTTATTTCATTTATATATTTGATAATACTTTTCATTTACATGTTTTTAATGTGCACCATTCAAATTAGTTTTAGACTTGCATGTTTCATATTAGTTTTATATTTGCATATTTCAACATAGTTTTGGTTTGCATTTTTTAGATTTGTATGTTTCATAATAGGTTTCCATTTGCATGTTTCAAAATAGGGATGAAATAATTTCATTAAAAATTTAAATGGAAAACATTTTTTTGTTAAATATATTTTTGCATGCACATTCATGCTTATTTTTTATGAGGAGTGGAAGAATTTGAAATAAATTCATGGAATGTCAAAAGAGATTCATTGGGGGATATGAGGAGCCTCTCACAAGTTATAAAACAAAGGTTCCTTGTTTCATCTTTCATTTTGTGTTTTTGTAGAAAGGAAGAAGTGGAGATTATTGAACAAGTAGATTGAAGTTTTTGAAGTAGAGTAGATTAAAGTTTTGGAGTAATTTTTTTGCACTTGAGATTTCTAATTCTATTTTTTATTTTTAATATAGTTTTCTATTTAGATTTAGATGTAGATTTAATTTCAGAATTAGTTATATTATTCTACTTTGATTTATATTTCAATTTCAATTGGTTTCATTTAGATTTAGAATTGCATTCAAAATTGTTTAGATTTCCATGTAATAGTTTAGCCTTGCATCTTTGATTTAGATTTAAAATTGCATTCAAAATCTATTTTATTTATATATTTGATAATACTTTTCATTTGTATAATTTTTAATGTGCATGTTTCAAATATATATATATATAATGTGAATAACAATGTCACCATATCAATGAAATTTATATTTTATTAAAGTTGATAATCTATTTAAAATAGATGACTTATATATTTAGTTTATATTTTGTCATCATTTAATTAGATTATGTGTGTGTGTGTGTGTGTGTGTGTTTTTTGATAGGTAAACGATTGAAGCCTAGGTTATTATTATTAAGATTAATTATTATTATATGTTAATCATGAGTATATTTGAACCCTAGACTTCCCCAATGAGAGGCTCACAATTTACTGATGCATTGTAGGCTCTTGCTTGTATGTGTTTTATTTTTAAAGTATTTTTTATATAAAAAATATAAAATGTTAATGGTTGTTATGTTTGAAAAATGGAAGACAATGCCACCATATTTAAAAAATTAGAATCTAAATGTCTCATATAAAATAGTTTTGATTTTTATATATCTTAGTTTGAGCATTATTCATTTGAAATAATTAATGTTAATTACTTATGCTTTTTTATTCTAATTATTTTTATATGTTGATTTTTTTATAAGTTTGTAGGTTACCATTTGAGTTATGGATGCTTCAAACAAAGAACAAAACATTATTGATACTAGCTTGACTACTTCAGTGGGCTCAAATGATTTCTTTGAGACTAAGTTTGACAAATTCCTACAAATAATTGAAGTTGTCGAGAAAACAATATCACCAATTGACTATGTTGAGAAAATATAAATAATACAAATGAAAGATGTAGAAAAATTCCTGTGACACGTCTGCAAAAGTGGATGGGTTCCCCTCAATGATGAAAGAAGTATTTCACAATCATTATTCAAATAAAGGTCACAATACAATCCTAATCATTGAAGAATGTGACATGTATTTACATCATTACAAAGAAATATTTTGTATATAGTTTATTCTTGTCTCCAATTTCAGAATTTTGCTTCTTCTAATAAGTTGTATTGGCAGTTGTGTTTCTCCATTGTTCTATGTAACTTTCATTAAAAAGAGAACAAGAAAATTTATTTTTATTTTTACAAAAGATGTCTTCTATGGATGTGGCTACTAAATATGTTTATCAAGAAATAAAATCACAAGTTTACATATACGTCCTTCATGATAGGCACATGTATTGATTACATTTCTCAATCATTGTAATAAAACTTGCATTAACATTATTAAAAATTTAATAATATATAATGTTGATTCTTGTCTATTCTTTCACACTTTTTACATCTTCTAAATAATTGCATTGGAACTTATAATTTCCCTTTCATGAAAAAGATACAATTAAATTGTTTCCACTATTCAAGTCATGTTGAAAACCTAAGTCCCAATTTTGACCATAGTTCTACTCCAAATACTCCAACACTACACCTAAATCTCATACTTCCCTTAACCATGTCCCTAATTTTAGTGTAATGTTTAACCACTTATTAACCCTAACTGTAACACTAAGTGTCATATAAATGAAATTGTAAACCTTGGACCCCAAATCTAGCCCTAAATCTATATGTGATTGTACTATGCATTTAGTAAATTATATACCCAACCTTAACCCTATATGTACTACTAACTAGACATAATATTATATTTTTATAGGGGGAATATATATATCTAGAGAGAGAGAGAGAGAGAGAGAGAGAGAGAGAGAGAGAGAGAGAGAGAGAGAGAGAGAGAGAGAGATTAGGGGTATATCCAGACATGAGAGAGGGCTCATATTATGGTTTTTATAGACATATGTTTTTAGTAAAGAGAGAGATATTAGAAATAGGGGTATGATAGTGTATCTAGAGAGAGAGAGATTAGGGGGTGTATCTAAAGAGAATGGAGAGAGAGAGAGAGAGAGAGAGAGAGAGAGAGAGAGAGAGAGAGAGAGAGAGAGAGAGAGAGAGAGAGAGAGAGATAAGGGGTTGCATCTAGAGATTATACATAGAGAAAGATAGATTAGGGGGGTTATCTACATACTAGAAAGAGAGATTAGGGGTGTATCTAAAGAGCAAGGAAGGAGATAGATTAGGGGGTATATTTAGAGAGTAGAGAGAGGGGGAGAGATTATAGCTTGTATATATATAGATATATAGATAGTAGGGGGTGTATCTAGAGAGAGAGAGAGAGAGAGAGAGAGAGAGAGAGAGAGAGAGAGAGAGAGAGAGAGAGATAATGGGTTGCATCTAGAGATTATACATAGAGAAAGATAGATTAGGGGGGTTATCTAAATAGTAGAGAGAGAGAGATTAGGGGTGTATCTAAAGAGCAAGGAGGGAGATATATTAGGGGGTATATTTAGAGAGTAGAGAGAGGGAGAGAGATTATGGCTTGTATATATATAGATATATAGATAGTAGGGGGTGTATCTAGAGATTAGGGTGAGAGGGGGAGAGAGAGAGAGAGAGAGAGAGAGAGAGAGAGAGAGAGAGAGAGAGAGAGAGAGAGAGAGAGAGAGAGAGAGAGAGAGAGAGAGAGAGAGAGGTAATTAAAGGAAATATCTAGAGAGAATGGGAAGGGATAGGAGAGGGAGAGAGTACATTATAAAAAAATGTTGATAATATGTGTCACAATAGGACTAATCATGGGCATTATAATAGGACTAGCCACATAAAAAAACTACCCTAATAGTTATCCTAACACTAACCTAAAGTGTAATAATAGCACTAACATCATCTGTAATTAGGAGTAGTAACCCAAAAAATAACCTTTAAAATTGAAATAATAACACATAACCTAACTCAATATTTTGTATTTTAACCCTAACCCTATATAACCCTAATTGTGATCCTAATTTTAACCCTAGCCATAAACCTAACCTTAACCCTAATTCTAATCCTAACTATAACCCTATCCCTAACTATAATTCTTACTTTAACTCTAATTCTAACCCTAACCCTAACTCTAACTCTAACTCTAATGCTAACTCTAACTTGAACTCAAACCCTGACTCTAACTCTAACTTAAATTTTAACACTATCCCTAAGCTTAATGCCAATTTTAACCCTAACCCTAATTCTAATTCTAAATGTAACTCTAACTATAACTCTAACTGTAACTCTAACCCTAACTCTAACTTTGTCTCTAATTTTGACTCTAACCCTACCCACAATTCTAACCCTAAATCTTAATCTAAATCTAACTCTAACTCTAACTCTAACTCTAGCTACAATTTTAATCCTAACCCTAACTCTAACATTAATCCTAATTCTAACTGTAGCACTAACCCTAACTATAACCCTAACTCTAACTCTAATTCTACTCCTAACCCTAACTATATGTAACCCTAACTCTAATCCTAATTCTAATCCTAACTCTGGTCCCAATTCTAGCCCTAATTCTTATCCTAACCCTAACCCTAATTCTAATCATAACTCTAACTCTGACCCTAACTTTGACTCTACTTCTAACTCTAACTTTAATCTAACTCTATCTCTATCTCTAACTCTAACTCTATCTTTAACTCTAACTCTAAATTGAGCCCTAACTTTGACTTTAATTCTAACCCTAACCTTAACCCTGATTCTAACTTTAAATCTAACGCTAACTCTATCTCTAACATTAACTTTAACTCTAACTAACTCTAATTGTAACCCTAACCCTAATACTAAGCCTAACTCTATTTGTAACCCTAATACTAACCCTAACTCTAACCCTAATTCTAAGCCTAACTCTAACCATAACTCTAACCATAGTCTAACTCTAACCCTAACTCTATCATAACTCTAACTCTAATTCTAACCCTAACCCTAATTAAAATTTAAATTCTATCCCTAACCCTAATTATAATCCAAATTCTAACCCTAACCCTAATTATGACTTTAACTCTAATTCTAACTCTAACCCTAATCCTAACTCTAACTCTAAATCTAACTCTAACCCTAACTCTAACTCTAACTTTAACTCTAATTGTAATCTTAACCTTAACACTAACCCTAACTCTAACTCTAACCCTAACCCTAATATTAACCCTAACTTTAATCCTAACTCTAACTCTAATTCTACCTGTACTCCTAACCCTAACCCTATATATAACTGTAACTATAACCTTAATTTTAACCTTAACCCTAATTCTAATCCTAACTCTAACTCAAACCCTAACCCTAATTCAAACCCTAACCCTAACTCTAACTCTAACACTAACTCTAACTCTTAACTCTAATTTTAACTATAACCCTAATGCTAATCGTAACTCTAACCATAATGCTAACTGTAACCTTAACACTGACCCTCAGTCTAACCCTAACTCTAACCCTAACCCTAACTCTAACCCTAACTCTAATTCTAACCCCAACTCAAACTCTGATTCTTTCTCTACCTCTAACTTTAACTCTAGCTCTAACAAAAACCCTAACTTCAACTCTTATTATATCCATAATCCTAACCCTAACCTTATATCTAATGCCAACTCTAACCCTAATTATAATTATAACCTAATTATAATCTAAATTCTAATCCTAACCCTAACCCTAAAACTAACTCTATCTCTAATTCTTACCCTAACCCTAACCCTAACTCTGACTTTAACTCTAACTCTAACCTTAATCGTAACCCTAACTCTAACTCTAACTTTAATTATAACCCCAACCCTAATGCTAACCATCACTCTAACCCAAACCCTAACCCTAACCCTAACCTTGATCTTGACCATAACTCTAACCCTATCTGTAACCCTAACCTTAACCCTAACTTTAAGTCTAACCCTAATTCTAACCTTAACCATAATTATAATCCTAATTCTAACCCTAACCCTAACCCTAATCTCTTACTCTAACACTAACTCTAACTCTAACCCTAACACTAACTCTATCTCTAATTCTAACTTTAACCCTAACCCTAACTCAAACTCTGGCTCTAACCCTAACCCTAACTCTAGCTCTAACCCTAACCCTAATCCCAATCCTAACCATGACCTTAACCCTAATTTTAATCTTATTACTAACTCTAACAACTCTTTTCCTAATGCTAATCATAACTCTAACCTGACTATAAGATTTTACATTGTACAATATCCTTAAAATTAAAACAAATTAAAGTTATGCAAATTAAACACCACATATAGAATTAAAAAATAAGATGATGAAGAATAATTTTATAGTAGCTTTATACAACTATAATTGAAAATTATTTAATAATTTAATGTAACTTTATACAACTATATAAAAAAATTTAAAATTATTCATTATTAACCTGATCAAAAATAGAAAAAATAAAAAATACTTTTCATATTGCAACGACTACCACTAGCTTGTGTGTGTGTGTGTGTGTGTGTGTGTATTTATGTATATATATACATTATGCCGAGAGTAATTGTTCTTGAGGTGCCTATTTTTATTAAATCTCAAGGTTATTTTTTCTTAATTGGAATTTATAAAAATAGATGCCTCGAGAACGATTACTCTTGGCATAACTAGCATATATATATATATATATATATCTATATATATATATATAAGGGAATTCATGGTCATTTGCTAAATGTAATGGTTGTAAACTTAGTACTTTTAACTCATGATTATGAAATTGGGTATTCAAATTTAACTTTTGCAAATTGAATTCATAGAAGTTTATCAATTATCATATGTAAAAAAAGTAATGAGAATGAATATGAATATTATCATTTGAATTTCTATATTTTCGTTAAAATCATCAAGGATTTTAGCATAACAATGTATGATATGAGCATAAGAATGCAAATAAAAAACAATAGTAATGGCAAAATTTGAATGAATCTTGATTCATGGCATTGAATCTAACATAAAATGTACATGTTTGTTTAACATTAGGCATTTAAAAAATGATATAACTAATCATGCATGATAGACGAATCATGATTAGATTCAAAGGATACAGTCCAGAATCGAGAATGTAAACTATAGTAATTACTAATAAGTAATAATTTCAGAATTGACACATCATATTGTAATTGTTAAACTTGCCACAACATCTCATCATCTAAATCTTCGGATTACTCACCATCAAGTTCAAGAAATCCCTCATCATGCTCCATGTTTTCTCTAGTTTGCATACCTTTTCTTGCCTGATAGTGATCCTTAGCTTAAACATCAATGCTACCAATACCAATACCACTACTTGAGTTAGAGATCTCATTGTTTGAGATGTTGCCCAAACCTCTTCTTTGGAATTTCTTCATCCACAATTTTAGTGCCTTTTGTAAGGAAAAGTATTGACTTCATATCTGGATGTAAACAACCTCAAATGATTTTCCAAATTCTTGTCTAATTTATTTCTTACCTTTGACTTTAGGAACCCCAAAGCACTGACAACTCTCTCATCCTCCATAGACCCCAATATCATGGTCAAAGATAATTCTGTAAGCTTGAAATTTTTTGATATTGAATCCCACAACACTTTGCCCTGAGCTAGATTTCTCCAAAGTTTGGTTACTAATCCTTCTTCTCTAGGGTTTCGCATAAGATCATATTGTTCCTTGAAACAAGATTCATACAAAAATCCATTTAAATTACCCTATTGATTTATTTTCTTTCACAAAATTTATCTATCATAAACAATAACTTATCTCTAAAATTGTTAGGACTTCTTAAACTCCAATAATGGGGAAACACAATACACATTGATTCAAGTAATTTGATTCGAGGCAATCTTTTTCTAATTTCTAAGGAAAGATTATAAGAAATATCCTTCACATAATTCATTACAGACTCAACAATCTATTCAAACACTTCCTTTCTAATAGTTAATTTTGGTTGTGTGGGTTTCTTTCTTTTTCTCGTGGAAACCAACACTAATACATTAGGGGTCAATTTGTGATGGCAGGCAAATGTAATTTTTTTTGGCTTTTTTTTTTCAATTATAGCCCTACAACATCGTAATTTGAACATAGGTGTTGCAATTGCGACGTTGTCGAGCTATATTTGAAAAAAGAAACAAGCGTTGGTCATTTTACAAGTTTTGTTCTGCAAGTATACAATATATGTTACGTGACATATTCATCTGCCATTTCAAACATTTCCCATCGCAACATATTCATCCACCATTTCAAACATTTGCCATCATGACATATTCATCTACATTTCTAGAGAAGGGTGCACTATTTTTCTTTGAGGCTGCATTTTTTCAAGGCAGGGGTGCATCCACCGTTTGCAACCTATGTCATTTTATCAAATGGGAGCTACATTTTGCGCATGCCTACATTCCATTTGATATTGGACACTACATTCCAAGTTGGGAAAGCCTACGTTTTGAATATTACCTGCACTTTCATTTGACAAGGGCAATGTTTCAAATGTGTGCCTACGTTCAAGCATTGGGTGCACTGTTCTTCAATGGCATGCCACCATTTTTTATGCTTGGTGAGCATGTGCAATGGAGACCAGTGCGTAGGTCATGGTGCTACGGTTTAAAGGAGGGGGATTTGGCTTGTGTTTACAAGGCAACATTCCAAGGTAATGGCCAGTGCTCTTTTGTGATTTGTGATTATTTTGTACATTTTAATTTCTATACCAAAACCCTATATTTGGTTCCTAGAGTTATGGTTTTATTAGACATTATTAGGGTTACAACTTATTGATATAGTTGTAATAAAAATTTTTCAATACATATAAGGTGTTCATATGGTCGCTTGAGCCCTGCAACAAGGAAATTCTTATGAGCTATTTTAAACTATCATGAGATTTTTGCATTAATGTTTGTAAAGGATATATATGCTTCAGATTCAGTTTGCTGAGTGTGGGTTTTACAGTCTCGGGAGAGGATGTGGAGAAATGCTGAGGGTGTCTTTCCATTCTTGTGCATATGATTTGGAGAATCCTTAGATAGAGAGAGACTATGATGGTAAAGTATTGCTATCAAATGAGAACACATAAATCTAAATTATTTTGAAATGGCAACAATTTTCAGTAAATTTTTGAAATCATTAACAATTTTTGTTTGGATAAAATTGCAGAGAATTTTTTCCTATTAACATAAGAAATAAACAGCAACAACAACATAAAATTACAGATAACAAAGTTAATGTTTCATACATATCTAACAAAGAAGTTAATGTTGCATACATATCTAACAAAGCAACTGATTGTTAGTTTGTTTCAAAACATGTCTACTATTTTTTCAACTAAGATAATATGAAAATATTAAGAAAGTTTAGTACATTACATCATACATAAATGAATTTCTATAAACATTGAGAAATTAGGATGTATCAATGGACAAAAATGCTTCTAAAATGATATCAGTTATTTGAATTCATTGAAAATTTCAAGAAAGTGAAATTACACTCTAAGTCTAGAATCCAAACAACAATCATTTATGTAATCCATTTTAATTTGCATGAGGAACATAATCAGCATAAACAACATCAATTCCTCATAAATAAATTTTGACATACAAATGAAAAGTAATATAAAATTAAATAACCAAAAAAGAACAACCAAAGGCCATATTTTTTCAACCTATTGTTTGGATAGGGTTGGAGTATGCATACAGCCTAGTACATGGATAGGTAGGTATGGTCTCTTCAGAAGCCTAATATTTTCCAAGAGCTTCAAAAATTGATTTTTTTTATCGTTATAGTCTTCATCTCCATCATCAAGATTAATTTCCAATGCTTCAAGAGAGGGCGTACTCTAAAGTAAGCAACTTATTATTTCATCTTCTTTCTGACCATACTCAAAAAAATTGATGGTCATTTTCTTGAGATCAGGATGTGGAGGGGTGATGTGTAAATAGGTATAACCATCTCCTGCATTTCAATGAATAATTTAAGAATTTAAGACAAACTATGACAACTTACTTTAAAAAGAACCACATTTATCTATTATTTACCTCAATTCAAGACATACTACCTAAAAAAAGAAACTTGTAAAATTGATACGTAATTTTTAATGTTTGAACATACTTGACTATTTAAGCCAAACACAAAGAACATCTTAAGATTTGGAAGTCTGTGAAATAGTTTGAATAGTGGAAAATCCATTTCTTCCCATTGCAAGAGTATGTGAAGTTTCTTCAGGGACTAAAAATTACCTATAATGTCAAGAAACCTTGCTAGAAATTCCCTATATCTAAGATAGCCATCATTAGGTGTGGATTCCAGTCGCAGTTCCCTTAAAGTGTCTCCACAATACATTTCAAGATGACAAATTGCATAAGAAAGCTCATAGAACAAAGTACCATTTACTCTTAGATCCTCAATCATAAACACATCCACCTTTGAGTTTGGAACAATCAACTAATACAAACTCAACTTCATAGATATTAAGATCTTCTATAACTGATGAAGAGATTACTGCATGAATTAGCCCCAAACAATATGTCATGAAAAGTTTTCGAAGAAGGGGACAGAAAGATACCAAGGAGGCTAAAGAATCATTTGTCATTTGAACATGAGAGAGGTAACAACTAATGAGGTTGGGGAACCCAAGAAAACTAGTTGGAAAGCTGGTGAGAATGTAGTCACCCAGATTAAGCATGACAAGACGTAAACATGAAAAGAGATCAGGGATATCTTCTTCTACATATCTTGGATTAGTAGGGAAATTAGTAAAGCAATTATTTGTAAGGAAATCTAAGAGATAGAGATGTTGGATATTGTGTTGAGATGCATATTCTATCCATTTATGCACATTTTTAGGACATAAGTATATTTTTTAATCTAATGTATATTTTAACTAGACTTTTAGCTTATATGTTTTGAAATTTCTTTAAGTGTCTTAATTTTGTAAGGTCTCTTGAAATAAGACCTTCAGGCGATTGGTCAAAGTTTTACAAATAATCTTATCCACAAATTTGCCTAGAGCAATTGACTGAATGTTATAAAAGGTGATTGGGTTAAATGTCTTAGGAATAAAGTCAAAGAAAGTATTTTTAAAATATTAAAGTATTTAGCTAGGTCTAAGAAGATTTGTGTACTTTTGACAGTTTTTCTTAGTTTGTGAAAGTTGTAGATCAAAGTTTTCATAGCCCAATTTTTGCTTCTTGAGAAGAATGATCATGTCAGATAATATAAGTGAAGAACACAATAGGGAGACAATCGCTAGATTGTGGTCTAACTTGAAAATAAAAGGTGATGGAAAATGTTATTGTCCTTGCAAAATTTGTAAGGGCTTAAACCGTAGAAGACTGCTAATCAAAATAGTTAAGAGACATTGTAGGGAGAATGGTTACATTGAAGGGGGGCATGACTATCATCCACTGGTAAGTTGTTCATTATATCATTTTAAAAATTTATATACATATGAAATCACTTGATGATGAGTTGATGATCATGGTTTATTTATGTTAATCAATTTTATATAGGTTGATCTCCCTAGGGAAGTACATGATATGAACCACAACAATTTGAAGAATATGGTTTTTGAAGTGGAGGACCATGGAGGTGTGAGTATCCAAGGTGAAGATAATGATCCCATGGAAGATGACGATCATGCGCCAGAAAACACAATTGAAGATTATGGTATAAATACATTGATCCATGACACATTTAGTCCAAGTGTATCTTATCATGATGATGATGATAGCCTCAATGTACCTCTACTTGAGAAGGCATACGAACCCCTATACAAAGACTCACAAACAACTCTTCTCTTTGTTGTATTGTTGTTGTTGAATTTGAAGGTTATGAATGGTTTATCCAACATAACAATGTCATGTATGTTAAGGTATGTCATATATGTCTTTATAGTTAACAAAGGGTGAATAATGTACCACTAATATTGTTTATATTAACAACTTATATTTTTGTTGTATATTGATAGGCAAGTTTCTGTTACCACCATCAAATATTCTACCTCACTCATATCGAGAATTATCTACTGTTATGAAAGATATTGGAATGGAGTATGAAGCAATACATGCTTGTCCCAATGATCATATTATATATTATAAAGAACATGAATTTTCAACACAATGCCCTATATGTCATACGAGTAGATATCGAATAGATCAACTAACAAAAAAGGTGCCTCAAAAGGTTCTTCGTTACATCCCCATTATTCCACGGATGGGACAATTATTTAGGTGTAGTAGCTTGGCTCAATTTAAGGATTATCATGCACGTAATAGAAGTTGAGATGACATTATTTAAATCCCTGTGGATGGTTCAACATGTATGCACATAGAGGAAAAGTGGCAACACTTCAAAGAAGAACCTCGTAATCTCAAGCTTTCATTGACAGTGAACGGTGTCAATCCATTTGGAGAGATGAGATCTGTTTACTCGATGTGGCCTATTTTTGTTATCAACAATAACATTCCTCCGTGGATGTCAATAAAGAGGGAGCACATTATGTTGGCAATGATTGTTCCAGGTATCTTATCATTTGATAGTTATTAATTTACATGTACTTACAAATCTTGTCATAAAATGGTCACAATAATTATGTAAAGTTACTGTTCATTCAAGTAGGTAAATATCAAGTAAAAGATATGAATGTATATATTGAGTCTCTTATCAATGAGTTGGTGGAGTTATGGAATGGTGTCACTATGTATGACATGTCTAGACCAATAGGACAAAGACAATTTCAATTCCATGCAATACGTGCATGGATAATACATGATGCCTCAGGGAAAACACATTTTTGTGGTATGTTATAGTGAATTCAAGTTGCGCACGATAATACTAATTATAAAAATCAACATATTTAATAATCCAATTATATCATTATCTTGTAGGTCTTCAAACAAAGGGAAAATTTGCATGTCCAGTTTGTGGTCCAAAGATGAAATCTCGTCATTCAAAAAGTTTAGGAAAGCAGGTGTTTGATAAGTGTAGACACTTCCTCCACAAGAATCATAAGTATCAAAGTATGGATAAACATATTTTCAATGGGAAAGAAGAGACTACATCAAAGCCACGAAGAATGACACCTTGTCTATGGAAGTTGGAATATAATAGAATTAATCATTGAGGTAATGTCATTCCACCTAATGGTTTATGTTTGTAATTTATATATTTCTATTGTGATTTTTGTTTACTAATTGTGTAATTGATGATTGTGAAGGTCGTCAAGGCAGTACTGACAACCTTCCAAAGGGGCTAAAAAGCTATCCCAGACAATTTATTAGGTTGCCTTACTGCGAGCACTTCCAAATTGTGCATTTGTTTGATACTATGCATATTGGAAAGAATATAACAGAGACATTGTGGAAAATATTGGATGGAAGGCATGACAAAGAAAAAATTGTCAAAATTTGTAATAAATTCATGAATCCAATCATGCATTGAAGAATTTCATTCACTCAAATAGCAACAGAGATCATACTAATATAAGTGCCCTTCCTTGGTTATTAATGGAGCAGTAAAGTGATGCCATAAAAGAAGTCATACAAAAAATTTGATTTCCCATAGGATTTGTTGCGAACATAAACAATCTGATATCAAAAAAAAGTGAATTTGGGTCAGGGCTCAAAATGCATAATTGGCATACTTTCATCAAGGTAAGTTATGTTCTTCTATATTTACAATATATTCATAAGCTACGTGTACTGTTCGTTATGTTATGTTAGAAAAAAATGAAATGATTGGTTTATAATTACTGCAATACGTGCTTCCTCTATCTCTCCTAGAGCACTTCAACAATAACATCAAACAAGTGATATACGATCTTGGAAAATACATGAGGTAAGCAGTAATATCTATTCAATTTGTTGTATATATTTATTATATTCGCAATTTGTTTTTCTTGCTATGTAATCTATTGTATATTATTTTGTAAAGTCTCATATCTATATATTTTTTGTGCCTTGAATCTCTTAATATAGGTGGTTTTCATCTAAAGAAATCCATAAAGAAGATATAAACTATTGGAAGAGAAGAATTCCTCATTTATTGTGTGAAATGCAAAAGTGTTTACCTCTAAATTTTTTCAATGCATAGGAACACTACCTCATACACCTAGTTGAGGAGATTGAATTGTGTGGACCTATACACACTAGGTCAATGTGGATGGTTGAGAGGCACTTGAAATATTTGAAGGCTTTGGTTCAACAAAGAGCACATCCTAAGGGTTCTATGGTAGAGGGATATATGGTATAACAGACTATGGTGTACATTACTGAATATCTTCTTAAGTTTGCATCAAATATCCATGTAGATCGCATTTGGGATCTCGAGCCTTTAAAAAAATTAGAAGGGGAGTACTTGATGGGGAAAGGTACATTGAGGAAAGTGAGAGGTAATAAATTATAAGATGTTATTGTAATAAATTATTTCTTAATCTTCAAAATAAATTGGTTGTAAGTTGTCTATTTTTTTTTTGTACAGGTGCTCGAGAGTGGGATGCACTACATTTGTATATTGCAAACAATCTTTATTGGATGATGGTATGGATTGAACGATGTCAACATTCTAGTCACACATTAACATGGGAAGGTGTATCTTCATTGGTTAAAGAAGCTCATCGTAATGGAGATTCCAATGTTACGCAAAGGGAAATAGATTTAGCATGTGGTTCAAGAGATTTCCAGGTACGTACAAATTTATTAATCTCCCGTATGTTTATCAACTCACGATACAATAATTTTGACATGTTTCACATATTATTGCAGGTTAAACACCACAAGGCTATGTTCTGTAATGGTAAAAAAATTTGTGTCAAAGTGTTGGATGACATGAAGAAAACTTGTGAGTCAAGAATAACTGCAATCTTTCAAGTGACTAATATTTCATCTAGAAATGACTTACATCCTCGAGAGTCTAAAAAGTGATACTATGACATTTTGGATGATATACTTGAGTGTGACTTTAGTTCCTTCAAATTAGTACTCTTCATTGTCAAATGGTACAGGCTACAACTTAATCCAAATGATCCTGATAGAACTGTTATTGAACATGATAATGGATTTACAATGGTTAATACAAGGTCGTTTGAGCCAGTTAGGGATGAGCCCTATGTTCTTCCAAGCCAATGTAAGTAGGTATTTTACTCAGAGGTTCCACATAAATTGGGTTGGTCATTTGTTGTTAGACATGAATCGAGAGGAAGGCCAATAAAGTATAATGTGATGGAAGAAGAAGATACTGAAGAAGTAGAAGATGATGTAGATGGTGATCACGATCGACAGTTATTAGATGATGTTCCTGACACAAATTTTCATGAAGAATAAGAAGAAGATGATGACAATGATGTTGCTATTGATGATGATGATGAAGATGATGTTGATGTTGATGATGATGATGTTGATGATGACGACGATGATGATGACGACGACAACAATGACGACGACAATGATGGTGAGGATGATGATGAGGATGATGATGATGATGATGATGAGGATGAGGATGATGATGATGAAATTTAGAGGTATGCCATCAATCCTTAATCTATTTAATATTCATTTCTTGATAGAAATATATTTGTCTTATATGGTTACATAGTTTATTCATTATCTATTTAAAAGCTACAAGTTTCAACTACAAATAGAATACTACTAATCTAAATTAACTATTAATCTAAATTAATTAAATAAAACTATTTAAAACACATATTGATGCGTGAATGTATTGAGCCTTATTTTCTTTCAGGTCAAAAGCATTTGTAAGTGTTTAGTTTAGAAAAGGGAATTCATTAAATATCTATAAAAGGGAGTTGTACCTAGAATAAAATTCATAGGGAAAACATAATATAAGTGCTTACCCAATTTTTTGGTTAATAATTTTGCCTCTATAGGTGATGCAGAGACCCTAGGTAGACTTGCAATCATTCATAACAAGAGGGACTTCCATAGTGTTCTCATAACACCAACCAAGCATCTTAATAAGATCCCTCTCCTTGATCCAAGCCAACTCCATAACCTATCAGAGTGCACACCAAATCCTTATGCCACCTTAGGTTCTACATCTTTGGAATAATCCCATGAATCTCCCTCAATCCATCCAATTGATTCATGCAAGCAATCTAATCAACAAACTATCAAATGCTCACAATGCCTCAATAGGCACCAAACTTGACTTCACCTTAACTAGGTGTTTCCTCCACCTCCACACACATCAAACAACTTCAAATAGAATTTCCCCAAGGTGACTAGGCCCTCAACTCATTAGCTGATACAAAAACCCAATTTTAGCCCTTCACTAGGCCTACTTCCCTAGTAGGCTTATAATGTGAGCCTGATTTAATTGTTATATTGTGTACCTTTTAATGTTTTTAATTTTTATGTGATGCTTATGATGGATATGATTATGATTATGATGTGATTATGCTCATGATAATTGAATTACATTTGCAGGAAACTAAACCCCTTTCAGGAGCATACCACACAGTCTCATGGATTGACAAATATAATTCAATACTCCTTATAGACAGTCTATTTAATACACTTATCAATAGTAATATTGATGTCTTCTAAGATCTCTCCCATTTGCAGGTACCAGCGAATAGGTATTAGTCAAAAGTGTCTTCCTCGAGTGAGGGAAATATAGGAATAGAAGAGGAAAGTGAGACATGCAATTTTTCTAGAACAGGGAGATTAACTAGAGGTCAAAGGAATAGAAGGAAATTCAATAAAGGCATGAAATTTTTCCTTGCTCAAGGGGGGTCATTTTCTTATGATGATGAGACAGATGGCGACATCGAGGTGCCCTTGAGGTACCAACATCTACAAAGAAATTGGGTACCCAAGGAACTTCGTCCAATAAACACTGATTTTTGTGTTAACGAGAGGATTTATCGCATAGCACCATCATCATTACATGGTTTGGGCCTATTTTCTATGGATGGCATAAAGGTGTCTTACAACAAAGTTTCTGAATTAATGGAGTATGTTGGACCATGTTACAATTACAAAAGTTGGATGCATATTTTTCAATATAAAAAAAGTATGCATAGGTATGCCCTCTTGGCAAATTATATACAACAACAAGACAATAATCAAAGTAAAAGTGTGGCTATATACATTGATGGAAGGCCAAAAGAAATAGGGAATATTTATAGGTTTTATAAATAGTACATGACCTGGGTCAACTATAAAGCAACCCAATTGCATATTTGAGGCGCATAAGGGAAATCGTGTATTCATCTGTGCAATAAAATCAATACTATTAAACCAACTTCTAATTATTGACTCCAACATACCATTTAGTCAATAAATTTTTGGCTAACATTTTTATACTTGATCTTTGACACAGGGGCACAATATGGAGCAACCACCCAGAGGGGATGCTGGTGATGTTCTTGGCTCATCTACACATGAGCAGGTAAAACTCATTGTAATTGTGCAAACTAGATAGAAGCAAAATATTTTTTTTTTAATGTTGTTTTCTTCATTGTTTTGGAGTAATTTTGATAATACTAATACTGTTGTTGTCACAGATGGCCAGTGGTCGAAGGGAGGGAAAGGAACCTATAGTTCCTCAATAGCCCCCCCTAAGGAGGACCCTTTCTATATTGATTTAGCAGAGACCGATGACCCGATCGGTTCGATTAAAAAGGTGCTAAAGAAATTTGGTAGAGAAATTATATGTTTGGCAACCATAAAGCCTACTACTCAGGAAATAAAAGATAGGGGATCTGAATTGTTGCACACCTCTGAAACCTTAAAAGTAAGTATTAATAAAAAATTTAATTATAACAAGAGTTCAATAATGGTTTTTATGTTATTCTCTTTTATGGAATTAATTAAAATATGGATGCATTGTCTTTACAAAGTTTTTTGCATGATTTCGAGCCCCATTCCCATGATGAGGGTGCTGCAAGTGGTTCAGGTAGATCGCATGTTCCATTCCCCTCTTGTTTTTTTCACTGAATATATATAGGAATGATCATAATCATTGACAATACATGCTCGAACAATCCTTTTTTTAATGCTCTAACAATCTTGTCCATGCTAGTCCATGCATTCTATATTTATGCATGCTCTAACAATTTTATTCTTTAGCTTCAAATCAATTGTATCCTATGGCGATGCCACCTCCATCTAGGACAACCACAAATCTCTTTCCAACTGCTAAGTCAGCAACACACAGCTTACAAGCATCGATTGTTGCACCATCTACTGGTACACAAATCGATCTTTTTCTCTCTTTTGTTATGTGTTTAAGTGTTATGTGTTTACAATGTAGATTGTAATGACCCCCCTTTGGTAGTCACTCAATGTTTAAACTTTTTCACAATTTTATGATTCCAAACCATAAGAACTCGACTCCATTCATAGCTTGGATATACAAGGTTATGTTATAGGTCAAACTTCAATTAGTTGTCTTTAGTTATGAAAGATTTTTATATTGAATATCATATTCTCTTGTAGTATATTATTGCAATTATATTCTGATGTAGAGTCTAGCAGCCACTTCTTCTACAAGCCTTCAGAAGGCTTTCACAATCCAATTTTTGGATCTAGGACTTGGTATAAGTCCCCTTACCCACACTTACCCACATTGGGTATACACAACTGTTGAGCCCAAATTGGGCAATCCACTTCAAAAACTTCACTCACTGACACAAGCAATGGTGACAGCAACCAGGACCTTCAACCCAACCACAATCCTCAATTTGTTTGGAATCTACCAAATCCACAACAATTCTTTGCACTTCTAGGCCTACAATCCTTGTAGCCTTTCCAATCCATTTTCTTGTATTTTCACCAATTATCCCTCTATGGCATAGGGACTTCTCCATTGTTTTAGGCACCTCTTAAGACACTTGCTAGAATCCTAAAAGCTTCTAGGATAATCTTGCTCTAGCACCCTCCAAACTGTTGCTTGGTACCTAGGCCTAGTTGATCAAGTTACGCTAGGGCTTCAAGGAAGGGTGGACTAGGTGGGTTCCCAAGACCTCCTAGGTTAGATGCCCTGCACCATATTCATGTGCTTGATCATGCAATGATATGTGAATAAATATTGCTTTTATTGATGAAATAATTGTCTAATATAATGTCCTTGATTTCATAGAATGGTTAATGTGATAATAAGTCTACAGTGATGTAGTTGATATGTTAGATGAGCCTTATAAACTTACATTAAGTATGATTCTATTTCTAATGTGTATGAGTTACTTCATGATAAATGGAGTTGTCTTGCTTTGATCTTCCTTAGTAGTAATCAATACTTTCGTCATCTTCAATATATATATATATATATATATATATATATATATATATATATATATATAACCATCGCCAAAACTATGTTGTATTTATTAGCTCTGATCTATATATAATTTTTCATCTTCCCAATAGTAACCCTTCATAAGTTACTTGAGGATTCAACACTGTCTTGTAATCCACTCAAGGAAATAGAGTTCAACTCAAGGATCAATAAGAAGTCCCTGACTTTAGGATATCAACCAAACACTCCTCTGTAACAGGTTCACTACCTTGATTCATTGGGAACACTCCTAATTCACCCTTCATGCAATCAACACTTAATCTCTGTCTTTAAGGATTCTCTTGATCCTTCCAATGCCTCAATAACCTTCAAATAGCATAACTAAGGAGTTCCAACCCCTACCAAGCATCAACTCTATACCAATCTTCAAAACTGCCTTTTGTACAACTGTCCTATTAGCCCTGTCTTGCAAGCAAATTGCATTTTTCTTCCAAATTTCTCAAACACCATGGTAACTTCTCCACCTCTTCAAATAACCTTTAATGAGTTATTAAACCCTTGAAAATATCAACCTTTTCAACTTGTGACCAATGAACCCTTTTTTGGCCATCTGTACAATCAATTAGGCCTAATTAGCCCTTGCCTAACAAAGCAACTACTTTTTGTGCTTATTACCAACCTCCCAAACCTTTACACAACCTTAAGGCATCTAATAAATAGTAGGATTCCTCAACTTGTTTAACCCTCCATGCATTTCTAGATACTTTTCCATCAAACCCTCCCTTTAAGGGTTTCTAGCCTAGGGCTTCCTAGAAAAGACCCTAAATCAACTTATAAAATCTTTCTAATGGCTCAAACACTTTTTAAAAAACCCTCTTAGATGTTTTCAAGTAGTATTTAGTTATTCCAACCCTCAAATCATCATATTCACCATGTGGTGCCTTGCAAATGCACCTTCACTATTTGGTTTAACAGTCACCTTGTTCTTCCTTTCTTTGTTCATTGCCACGTGCATCTAAATAATGTTAAATTCATCATATTTACAAGCCTTAGTACCTCTCCCACAAGTTACATTTTAATCACAGAAAGTGAGAGAGGCACATTTTCCCAAATTACTTCAAAACAATGATAGACTGTCACATATCCTCTGACAACAGAGATCTAAAAAGTAGTTTTTCTTGAGAATAACTTACAAGACCCTTGCACAAAGTTAACCAAACATGAAAATCTATTCAAGAAGAAAAATAGTAACTTTTCAATGGCAAGAACCTTATTGAGTTACCAGTCTAAATCTTGCAAATTAGAAAATTGTCCGTGTGACAATGAAGTGCAGAATTCTTTTATTTATATCTTTTCTTCATACACACACACCCCTTTTCTTGACTACAACATTTGTGTCTTATAAAGACCTTGCTTTTCAAGCCTTTTTCCCATCTAACTAACTCATCAAACTAAACAAAGACTCCTTGGATGCCAATTGCCCTTCATTATTGTCTTATGACAGCAACAAACAGTTTTTTTTTTACAACTTTTTAACATCAATTATCATTTGTTCTTTTATACTTTGTGACAAAGACTTATGAAACTTATGAAAATTTTTGCAATAGGAGTTGTAGCATCATTTCCTAGATGTTCCTATGTTCCTAGTATGGGAACGGTGAAGGATATCATATTGATCATCAGCGACGATGAAGGCATTCCATTAAAAGTAGGCAAAGTTCCAAGTACTTTAAAGTTATTATTATTCTATAGTGATATAATAGTAATTTAGTCTTTGATCACTCTTCATCAACTAATGATCCCATGATTGTTTTGTAGGGAATGATGTTTTTTGGAGAAAATTTGGTGATGAGTGTTTGCGAATATTCGGGCCCACCCTACGTACCTGGTGAAACATCATATCCTAACTAAAACCCCAAACCACTATTTTGATTTCATATCATTGCTAGAATATATTTCTTGAACTATATTAAAGGTAGCTTCACTTCATTTATGAGTCTAACATGTTTTTTTTTACTTAAAAGGTGGAATAACCAAAAAAAAAAGTTGAAGGATGATCTTATAGAGAGCATGACCCAACTTTTTGGACCTCATGCATTTGAGAGAAACAAGCTCCTTGAAAAATCTGGTATACGTTTGAAGTATATTAGGGACCAATATAGAAAAAAATTGCAGGTTAACCCTAGGTACGAGCATCCGCCCTATGTTCCTGAGGCTGAGTGGCAGGCTCTAATTTTGGATGGAAAGTATAAAGTTGACATGAAAAAAGAAATTACACCAGTAGAGAGTAGAGCAAGGTATGTGATACTGTTGAGAATGTAATTATGTACTAATTAACCTCTATATTTATGTTATCTAACATATTTCAAACTTTTCATAGATTGCCTAACACATCAAAGGCAACAAAGGCAAGACTAGAAAAGCACGGGACACACAAGCTCGGCTCTAGTGGTTTTTCAAAACTTCAAGCACGAGTTGTAAGTATTAGTAAATGAAAAATTGTATCAAATTTTTTATATATTGTGATGGGAAATGCTGGGATAGACTAGCTTGTCTATGCTCTTGATCCTCAACTTGGAATTCAGTATTCCTCCACACCAATATATGATGTAGAGTAACACGCTTTGGAAGCACCAACAAAATCCTAGCACCTTGGAACAACTAAGCAATTCAAGCTATCACCCCAATCCTCTATTCTCCACAAAAACATTTAAGGCTTGATTCACCTTCAAACAAGGAACTAATCTATTGTTACAACTGCTCCTTTAATTCATGGACCCAACTCATCACATAAGGTTGCATACTAGTTACTTCTCCCTTGTACCATTCAAGGCCTCATACACCCAACCTTGACACCAAGTGTTTTGGACAACTCCAACCCTCTAACATAAATGGAAACCAAAAAAACATCAACACAATCCAAAACAAATCAGGTCTAAGGAAAACTTGGTGTTACCAGTCACAGGGCAGATTGCAGCACTTGACCTTTATTCTACACACCCAACCAAGAGTTCAATTGGATCCTCCAGGACTCCCAAACACCAAAGATAGTTTAGAACAACTCCAACATGACCAAAATAAGGTGTAACAAGGGTTGGAAACCCTATTAACTATTTACCATGCAAATTGCTGCAACCAACCTAACAAGCACTTAGGTTTCTTAACACTGTTTTTCACCAAAAACTCAAAATGTTTACAAAGGACAAGAAAAACAAAAAGAAAATTCAAACACCCTTTTCAAAGTTCCAAAAGACTCCAAAGTTTCAAAATTCTACTCCACTCTAGCATACCCTAACCTCAATCATGCACTCAGGCCTAATTAGCAACTTTAGGCTTGGTCTACAATGAAAGGGTTAAAAATATGGGTGCATGGGTCAAATCTTTAACTTTAGTATGTCCTCCTCCCCAAATTTGAGATGCCTTGCCTCCATACCAAGTCCCAACTTCCCTTTTTCACTCTAACTCATCAAATTGCAACAAACAAGGTCTAATACATGGGTCTTATTAGACCTAGGGCTTGCTCTTGAAATTACCTATTGCAACCTCCTACCTCCAGGCTTTTGACATATGATAAAACATTTCCCTAGTTTGCTCCATACCAAATTGGAGAAAATTCCAATAGTGGGAATTCAAACTAGGGCCATTTTTTTGGCCACAACCCTTGTTTTGAGGGTTTCACAGGCAACAAGAAAGAAAAATGGATAGCTTGCAAATGCAAATAGATATTTCCTTGAAACCAATGCCAAAACTTCTTAAAATGAAAACTCCAACTTTTCAATGCAAAACAACCACCATACAACCTTCAAGAGTCCGTACAGTACGGGAAAAAAAAAGTCAAAATTGCCCAGAAATAGAAAATTTTATTGATTTTAAAGAAAGTACATAGATTGTTATTCATCCCATGATGTTTAGAGCCTTTATAGGCTTGTACAAAGTCGGCAGAACCACCCCATGGCAGTTGCATCCATTGGGAATGGTTTCTATTAAGAGTTGTAACATTTTGCAAAAAGTTGCTAATGCAACTTTGCAACTTTTGTATTTCCTTTTGATATTTTAACTACCCTCCATTGGTTGATGAAACAATGCAAGTAAAATTCACCATACCACACAAAAATGTAGGGCTCAGAGTTCAAGAGATGCCTCACAGAAGAGGATAAGAGAATTGGCTTCCAATAAGGCTATAGAGTCGTGGCTGAATGGCTATGAGTTGAAATCAATGTGGAAGGTTCTAATAATTATGCATCTGAGCCACAGGTAAATAAGATAAAGGAAATTTATTTCAAATTGAATACTTTCCAATTAGTCTATTTGATGTTAAGTTCTAATATAAAGTGAGTATATCTGTTTTAAGCAAGCAATGATAACAATGCGTAGGATGTTGGAATGCAGCCTGATAGTCCTTCTACACAATCTATGGATGCTGAAGGTTCGCATGATGTGCATCCCGGTGGTGGAGGTATACATTTTCTATTAAATTTTTTTATATGTAATTGCAATTGGTGTTTGGATTAACATAACATTTTGTATAGCATCTGTAGAGGATTGAGGGGTTGATGTTCATGAGTGTGTTGATGTTGAGTCCAGACAAAATGATGTGGTCAGATCAAGTAAAGAGTGCCACAGTTATGTTATTTAAAATAATTAAATACTTGTAACAATTATAATAAATGATTTTTAGTTTAACTCTTTTATTTGTTATTGCAGAGGACCCCCCTTTGCAACAGCATAGGAATTTGAGATCATCAAGGATAGAGAACAGAACAACTGATGAGGGGGGAATTGATGATGACACTGATGCTCCTCTTAGAGCTTACATAGAAAAAAGAAATAGAAAGAAAAAAAGAAATGATTGTCATCTACATACCTTAATTGATAATGACTAAATTTTATGTCTCAATGAATTTAATTATGTGCTAATGAATGTTCATGACTTATGTGTTAATGCAAAATTGGTGAATGTTACATGTTAATGAATCTAATGTGTTAATGAATGTTATCATATGATATTGATTGAATGTTATCATGTGGTATTGATTGAATGTTACATTTTATTAATGGTTGAAAGAATGAATGAATGTTAGATGTTAATGGGGAATGTAGAGTGATGTTAGGGGGATAGGGGTGGGGCCAAATGAGCTTCCACCTTCACGTGGTTGGCCCTGTTTAGTAGAGAATATTAAACTATTCTTGAAACAAAGTGAAGCTCAATAAGATAATAAATATTTCTCTATTTTGTCCTATGTTTAGACTATTGTCCTATGCATCTAAGGCTTCATGCTTTGAACTGTCATGAAGTTCTAAACTTGTAGCTTTTTTATTGCATCCTCAGATCTCAGCACTGTCTTGGGACTATGTTATCACAATGATACGATTATCATTATTAACTAGGGAAACCCTTAATCAGCATTGTCTTGGGACTGTGTTATCTGAATATGCCGCTGCTTGGAAGAGGTTAATGTAAGCAAAGGGAATTAGGATTTGATCATATTAGATAGCTTTCCTAACAAGTATATCTAACTCTTGGGCTTCAAATCAATTGTATCCATGAGTTCATGGTTAGATACAAAGCTTACCTCCAAGTTCCAAATCTTCCCACCCATACTCTCTAAATTTTATATCGAATGGGCCCCGGTTAGTTCCACTAAACATAGCTGCTACTTGTGCCAAGAGAGTCCAAGATATTGCAATATGGAACTGTTTCCCATAATCTTTGCTAAGTTGAAACACTATAAACTCCAACTAGGTTCATGGAGAACATTATAATGTTACTGAACACCTATTTTCTTAAATATGTACCCTACTTGTGGAACGCCTTGAAATAGGACAAACCCCATTTTATAAGCTAAAAGGCCCATGTATGCTTATACACAGCTAAACAAATAGACATATATTATGAGAACGGGATTGGCGCATGAGAGTTCAAATAATAAACATCTTGTGTTTATTTTTACGCGGTAGAATTATGAATTACCATCAGACAAAGAATCTAAAAATTGTTCAACTTTTATAAATACAAATATTATATTCATATTGATTGTTAAGATTTAACAAATAAGAATTTTTTGGTCACGAGACAACAAACTTCGTTGCTGGATACTTTCATTTCAATAGATTACATGCTTCAGCGAGAACAAAAAAAATATAGAAGAATAATGAACTATGGTGGATGATTGAACAGAGACCAATTTCTTGGAGAGTTTAGAGTGAAAAATTAAAAGCCAAATTATAATGACCAAATGTTGAAGTTTAGATTATGCTGCACTAGGTCCCATACCCAGAACAAGTCCAATTCGTAGAGTTTGTAGGCCTTCCCCAGGTCTGTAATAGATGTATCTGGAATAATTTGGTCAGGACACCCATGCCCTTTCCATATCAAGGTTGAAGCTGGATCCCCACAGCCAATCTTGGAAATAAAATAGTATGAAAAATTGCAAAAAAAGAATAAAATACTGATATGTATATATCTTTAGACATTTTATATAATTATTGAGTGTTGGAAGTAGTTTGACCACTAATGATTTCTTTGTTTTATACATATGCCATAAGTATTAAACCTTTATAACTTTTGATTTAATATTTGGCATTGAATTATTGATTGTGTTTCATGGTTAATTTAGCTTGTTTTGTGCAAAATGTGGTTGTTTCTAATTTTTATTTATTTATAATGTACTTTTAGCATGACTGCTGAAATGTTATATAGCTAGCTGTTAATGACAAGTGTATTTTGATTCACTTTTTTTTAGCGGAATGCTAGAATGCAAACTTGGACTCAATGATAGGGTGCTACTAGAAGCTCAAGGCAAAGTGTCAAAGGGTAAAGCATTGATTTGGATGACATCAAGTTTCATCAGTATGCAATCAAGCTCATTTTCTTATTCAATTCCTTAAACTATCAATTTTATCTTATATTAAAGTGCTTGCAAATTCCTTTGATGTTGTACTTGGTCTTTTTTTTCCCTTGAAAAGGCATATGTTAATTTCTATTTCTTCTATTAGGTGCATTCGTCTTGATCATTTTGAAAATGATAGAACTATATCCTTCATACCTCCCGATGGGACGTTTGATCTTATGAACTATAGACTTAGCACACAGGTTTGTTCATATATTCAAGAGAATGCAGTTGTTGTCAAATCTTTGAAGTTCTGTTATGAAGGATATCCTTCTAAAGTAGGTTTCATATCATATGTTTTTATTACTTTGTAGGTAAAGCCATTGATATGGGTTGAAGCTCAAGTAGAAAAGCATTCAAGAAGTTGGGTTGAACAGTAGGAAAGTTGGATCGAAGAGATTGAAGATCGATCTTAACTATTAGATTCTGATAGGGTTTGATTAAAAATTTCTTTAATGAAAAGATGCAAATCTATCCTTATTCAATTTATATACTCCACATTTAAAAAAATTACAGATTCAATGTTTAATCTTTTCAATCCAACTATCTTCCTGTTCAAGCCTATCCTAACTGGATTTGTATCCTCAGCATTCAACAAAGTTATGAATTATATCTTCATTTTTTTTTCTAAATTTCACCATAGCTTCCTGGTAGGGTGTTTTATATAAGTTGTTTCTTGCAACTTTTACTTAAAAGAGCTATTACTGTTCATGGCTTTCCTAAACATTGTTTCTTGTTTATTTACTAAAGTTAGCTTGGGTTGTATCTCGATATGTTTTGTGTATTTATTTAGTGAAAGTTGCAAAGGACTAATATGAAATTACATTTTTTTTAAAGCACATGTAAGCCAACTTTCATGGAGCTCCCTAATCATTTGTTGTTATGAAATTTTTCTATTTCAAACTATGATAATAAATTATAATATCTGAGTTTTGTGTTATTTTGTCATTCTGTTTGTTTATGGTCTCAATGTTTCTTTTGAGCACAAACTAGTTTCTTATTTCAGTTCTAAGGTATAGGGAACAAATTACTTCCCAAGCATGCCCCTCTCGATTCAGGGGTGTTCATGAAATTCACAAAACGGATCTTTGTTTTTTGGTTGTTGTGATTTAACTTCTAAAATGTGAAGTCAAAAGCTAAATAGTAAATTTTTAAAGTATGATCATGATAGTTTGATGGTTGGGCTTTATTTTTTATAGGAAGAATGTAGAAAGGTCTCAACAAAAGGGCAGCAGAGATGGTTGGAACTTTCAAATAAATTTCATGATGCAATTAAGGTTTGTTCTATATCTAAATTTGATTTTCTGATATACAGATAAGACATCTACACATTTTGATTCTCAGCACGATATTTATGTTTTATTTTCCCCAGGTTGATTGCAAAGTACAGGCCTACTATGCTAGTAATTTCTTTTGTCATCCCAAGGTTGACAACAAATCAATTGAGATGGGGCTTTACGGGTGCATTTCAGGTATGCTATACATATTAAAAAAGAAAGTTGTTCTATTTTTCTTCTACCTGAGTGACATGGATTAAAATTCAAAGTAGTTTTATTATTCTATGTAATTTTTTGTTCAAATCATTCAAGTAACGTTAATTAAATAAAAAATGATGAGATCAATGTGCACATCTCAGGAAAATTATGATGCTATTTTACTGGCATTAATATCCAGAGATATTTTTGATCCAATTAAATATATCGATGCATTCAATCTAATGCCGCATCATTGCAATCTTTCTTCATAATATTTGTTTTCATTGAACCTTCCCAATTTTACTGGCGTTTGCTTCCATGGTTTCACTACTTCTATATTTGTATTATCAGTTTCACTACATGATATTGTAGTGCACAAAATATATATTGCACATTCCTAGTCCACCATAGCCAGAAAAGTGGGTGCATGCTCAAGAGATTTTTTCTATCATAGTTTATCTTTATAAAAAAGCTTTTGAAAAGAGAAATGTAAGGAATCAATTTTAGCAAAATTGTCAGTACTCAATGATTTAAGCAACATAAGTATGACATATTAAGGCCTGAGAAGGATTGAGGCAAAGGGAGGAGACAAGGGAGGTGAAGCTTCCAGTTACGTCATTCTCAACTATCTCCAACATCAAACCAAATCAAACCTCCTAAACCCTATGTAACTTCATTTGGTCACATCTTATATTTGAGCAGGATGGTGTCTTATTGGTGCTCCTTCCATTATTTCATGATATATTATTATCAAGCCATCCAATCGGCTATAAGACAAAGATGATTCCTGAATAATCGAATTAGCAATATGGTCGATCTGCATTACATTTGGACACTTGGTTTGAGGTTCATCTCGTTGATTCCCATTCATCATAGGATCTTTATCTGATTAGACCTTAATAGAAAATATTGAGATTTCCTGAGCCCCAAGCCCAAATTGTGTAGGCTTCAATCTCCACATATCATAAAGCCTGTATATAGAGCTGAGCATTCTCACACCATCCAAGAGCTGATGTAGGTGAAGCTTCCAGCTACGAGATGCTCAACTCTATATACAGGCTTTATGATATGTGGAGATTGAAGCCTGCATGATTTGGGCTTGGGGATCAAGAAATCTCAATGTTTTCTATCGAGGTCTAATCAAATAAAGATCCTATGATGAATGGGAATCGATGAGATGAACCTCAAACCAATTGTCCAAATACAATGAAGATTGACCATATTGCTAATTGGATTGTTCAAGAATCATCTTTGTCCTATAGCCGATTGGATGGCTTGATAATAATATATCATGAAATAATGGAAGGAGCACCAATAAGACACCATCCTGCTCAAATATAAGATGTGACCAAATGAAGTTACGTAGGGTTTAGGAGGTTTGATTTGGTTTGATGTAGCTGGAAGCCGGCAAATATATTTTTTTTTGTTTTACTTTGTATCCATCGCTATTGCGACGTTAGTCACACGAATTGAGATGGGGTTGCTGTAGCAGCGATGCCCAACTATCATTGCAATTGCAACGATGTCCATCACAATTGTGACATCAGCCACAAGCATTACAACTGGGTTGTTGTAGCGGCAATGCCCAACTATCATCGCAATTGCTAGGGTGTCCGTCGTAATTGTGACATCAGCCACAAGAATTGTGATGAGGTCTCTATAGCAGTGACGCCCCAACTACTATTGCAATTACCTGATGTCCGTCGCTATTGTGACATCAGCCCCAAGAATTGCGATAGGTTTGATGTCCCAATAAAGTGGTTGCATAGTGACGGATATGTGTTTTAATTGCGACGGTGTAAGATAGACGTCGTAATTTGCAACTAAAAAATAGTGACGTTTATGACTATTGCAGTGGTGACACATTTCTATCGTAATTGCAACACATAGACATTACAAAATGATGCCAAATGTATTAGTGCAACCTTCCATAGTAGTGCATTGGTATCTCAACACCCCATATATTGGCACATAATTTCCTCTTTGCATCAATCTTCAAAAAGTTACCAAGATTATCCAAATTTGTGATTCTCATCCACCCTAAAAAAAATTCATCCACAAAAAATGAATATGGATTTCTATAGAGATTATCGAGGGTCGTGCATGTCATTTTACATAGCATATTATATTTTGTAGTATACATAAATCTCTATTGGATCTTCTTCATTATATTTCTCATTCCTCTAGCATGAGGAGAATGGTTGCTAATGCTAAGAGTGTCTCTACATTACTTAACCTTTCAAGTAGCTCACCATATTTCTATTGACCACCCTACAAGTTGATTCAATTATACCAAGCAAAGATGGATATTCAGAAAAAACTTGATGAGTTGGTCCATCCAAAGAGATCCATCTCGTATCATTATCCTTAAGAAGATTTTCCCATTATTTATTCCCTTGGAAAACTGTTGAAATTTCCTGAATTGTTTATGACTTTGACAAAGGTGCATATAGATCTCTTTGATTAAAACTTCAACTCTGTATATTTCTAGAGAGTTGTTGACAATTCCAAAACCTAGATTCGTTCTGTGGGCCATACAGTGAATGCCAACAATGTAAGGTGCAAGAAAATCTCTTAACTTTGTGACAAGACCAATCTTGTGGCCTTGCATTACTAAACCTCCATCTGCTCCAACACACACCAACTTTTGGGAAATGATCATTTCATATATACCTCCATATTCAATTGGATAACTCTGTACTAGTTCAAATATTTTCTCATGGTTGAATTATCCTTCATTTTAATGACAATGAGTAGATTGGATTGGAAAACAAAATTATGTACATTATAGACATGCATGCATACCCAAGAAATATTGTCTATTACTGTCACCTCATCTAAAGATAATGCAATGAAATTTGAGTCTTTAATTTTTTCTTTGATATTTTCCTTTTCAACCTCAACAAGACAACTTGCCCATCCCCATCTGTTGTTTATTGATCAATAACTCCTTGGATAACAATGAACACAAAGTTTAATAAACCACTCAATGATGTGTAGTCTATCATGGCACACCCTTTGCTCAAAATATAGAAGACAACACTTAACTAAAGAAATTTACTCATTTCTTGAACTTCCATTGCTTTTCAAAGAATATATTCAATGGAGTTGTTTACTTCAATAGGCTTCATCTGTATTTTCTCTTGATATTATAAGACTTGTGCATTCTTAGCATGTTGACATTCCTCCTTGGTTTTCCATCTTGTCACTAATTTTTCCACTCCATCTATAATTTTCTTCTCATAAACTTTACCTATATGTTTTTCTATGGTGTCAATTTTTAGCTACAACCTCTTTTCCTTTTTATTTATCCTTGTGCATATCGTACATTTGCATTCTACCAAAGGCTCACCTTCTCTTAGATTGTGTACAAGTTCAATGATGGATACTTTGAGGCCCATTCTATTTGAAAAATCATGATCAATATATACCAATTCCAATCTTTTTTGGATTTCAAATCAATTTTTGCATTGTATTGCTTTTTTCCCTTTCCTGGTTATGCACCATCACCATCTTTGGAATTATCATCCAAGACTATTATATTATTCTAGTTATTCTAGGTATTGACCTAAACATCTTGGCTACTTTAGGTACTTACCTTAATATCTTCTTCAAGTTTATCATGATCAGAGATATTAGGTTCACCAACTTCTTCAATATGTGCTAGTGGAACTAGCAATGGAAGTGGTTGGGAATCTTGTAAATGTACTTGTGATGTTGTAGCTTCCTAATTTTGGCCACTAAAATATGATGACAAGAATCTACAAGTGTGCTTGGTTGAGCTTTCTTGACTTCCACCACATGTAGGACTATTACCCTTGTTCATGTTCAACATCTCCCAAGAAATATAGGCTGCCATAAAATTCAAGTTGTTCAAAAAGTGACAATCGACTATAGTCTATTACATATATTTATCTAAATAGTATTCATTGGTTGTATGACCTACACTATAACATAAATATGTCCTAGGTCTTCCTAACTACTGCATGACTCGGTGGTACTCGTCACTGGTCCTAGTTGATAATTGACCGCTAACAATCTAACTTCTATCTAGTAAATAAGAATAAACTAAAATTATAGAGAAATATAGATAGGGGTTCAAGTTACTCACCTTTGGCTAAAATGGAGTCATTGCACTTGTGACTTTCATGTTAATGATCTCGACAATTTGAAAAATTGGGACTTTTCTATTGATTGGAATTGAGACAACCTACTAATCTATGATTGTATTTATACCACTCTTTTTTGGAAAATTTTGTAGGAATATTACAACACATACAAAATATTTCATGAAGCCCAAGTAATAAAAACACATATTCTAGAACTTCCAAGGTGGATATGGTTCATCCATTATACGACCATGCATTTTATAGTTGTTGAAATTGAATTAGTGTGTGACACACGTCCACATTTTTTGGGGGGTGGATATTGTCTCTCCTAAAAAAAAATTTAAAACCAAGGGCAAATTGAGGTTGTCCAAAAAGTTTTGCTTTGGAAATCATAAATTAATATGTTTAATTTTTTGTGTACAAAAACTATTTTTGATTGGCTATTTTGTTTTGAAAGCAAATCCAATGGCATAAATCTTGTCGCATTGGGCCTGAGGGTTTGAATTATTTTTGGTAAACATAGGGCAATGTGCCATATTACATATGTAGAGTTTTTTTTCCAAACTAACATTGGTTGATGGGTGAATACTCACCTCTAAAATGAACCTTGATGAAAAGCCATTTGCTTCAAATAAGGTATTTCTCATTAAGAAATTATTTAATATGATTATGGTAGAAGGTGAGTTAGTTGTTGATCATTAGATGAGTTTCATATGGGTACAAATCAATTATCTTTTATGAATGTTAACTTGGATGAAGAAATTAGGGCTCTCTTGATGTTGTGTTATTTCCTAAAATTTGGAATGGCTTGGTAATGGTTGTGTAATTCTATTTTTGGATCTAATACCCTAAAATGTGATGACATGATTTATTTTATTTTGAGTGAGAAAATGTGTAGGAAAAACTTTGGTAGATTTGTATCATGAAGTATTTTGAATTCACAAAGCATAGGCAAAATGAATGAGAGAGGAAAAAACTATGGAAATCATGGGAAATAAAGAAGAAAATCAAATGGGAAGAGGTCTCAATCAAGAAGACCAAGAGATTGTTGAAACTGTGGGAAACTAGCCCATAAGAAGTAAGGTTATTTTACTCGAAAGAACAATGAAGGAGACAAACAAGATGGAAATAAGAAGGAAAATGTGGTAAGAAACAAATATGAAGAGAATGCTTTTCTTATTTCCTTATAAATTCTTGATAATTCATGGGTTTTAGATTTAGGGGCTTCATTTCATGTTACTCCTCATAGAGGTTACTTTCTTGATTATGTCCAATGGTATTTTTGGCTATTTTATTTGGGAGAGAATGAACCATGTTAGATTTTTTTGGAAAGGGGAAAATAAAGATTAAGTTATAGAATGGGAATCATTGGTTGCTACAAGAGGTAAGACATGTTCCAAGGCTACGTAGGAATTTAATTTCAACATGGCAACTGGGTGTTGATGGTTGCATAGTTACATTTAATGATAAAAATTGGAAGGTTTAAAAAGGTTTTCTTCTAGTAACAAGAATTTAAGTCTTAAGATCCTAAAGGTAGTATATCTCAAGGGTACCAAGTACACAAGTAACATCTAATCCCAGAGGCAACAAAAAAATGTAGAAAACCTACTATGCATGTGTTGCAAGTGTCATCGCATGAGCCAACTATAAGGTTACCCTAGGAGTCTCTCTAGACACTGACTGCTTAGTGACTCTATGCGACATCATTATCCTTTTTGACAAACAAGGCATACTAACTAGGCAAGGTCACAACCAAGCATCCTCTCTACTCCCATCCTAGCCTATACTAGCACTTGAGACATGGGTGAGCTAATACATTGACTCTTGTTAGTTCATTTTATCCCCATTAATGAAATGTTATTACTTATTAATACAACTTACAATGGGTTACCCAAGTAGCCTATTTAGGGCTCCGACCTTTGTTGCAAGCCACTTCCCAACATACACATAGATAGCCTAAAATTAAACCACATGGGCTTACATAATAGAACTGGTTCTCACCACAGAAAACATGTGAATGCATCACAATGGTTGGGAATGAAATAATTGTAACTAAACAAAACCACATAACAACATCATAACACAATCACTTCCCAAGCCTCTGATAAATGTGCCTAACTAGTCAAAATACTAGTTTTCCCCAAACCCATCACAAAATAAAACACAAAAACTCAATAGATATATAAAATGAGTGTAGTTAATCAACCATTTTAGTTTTTGATATAATCTCATAAAAATCAATTCGTAATAAGGTTTTAAGTTTTTGTTTTCAAAATTATCCCAATTAATAAAGGTTTCCAAGTTGGATCAATCAAAATAAAAGTTTCATGTTTATATCTTAATCATCTATGTTTTCCAAATAACTTTGTACTTATTACATTCCAATGATAATCCACATAGAAAATTAAATAGTTTATTAAAAAAATTCATAGGACTTCCATTTAACAACATCTCTAAAGATTCAATTATAGAAGTTGGGTAGTAATTACATTTAATAAATATTAAATTTAGTTTAATAATAATTAAATTAAAATTAAAATTAAATTTCAATAATGACCAAACTTTAGCTAAATATATTAAATTTAAAACTACATAAATAAAATATTTTTATAATATATATATATACATATATATATAGTAATAAAAAAGTAAACCCCTTTTTTTATAGAAAAATTTTTTTTTTTTTTTTTTTAAATATTTTTTTAATAGCCCTAATTTAGGGTTAGTTGTTTGTGCTAGCCTATGCACTAACCATGGTAGCCTTTGGACAAATGCAACAGCACATTGTGATGCTTGTGATAACCCTTGTGTTGCATGCAACAACTCAAGGTTGTCAATCATGGAGGAGGAAGGGGGTGGGGGGTCATTTCCCCCACCTCCCCATTATTATTATTATTATTATTATTATTATTATATATATATATATATAACTCTCTCTAAAATAGGTCATACACCTAGCAAAAAAATGATAATTAAATAGTTATCAAAGTAAATTTTGTTTACTGTGGTAATATTAATTAAATATATATACTTTTTTTTAAAGATTATAATTATTATTAGTCTAATAGGGAGATTAATTTCTTGCAATGAAACATATTCATAATAAAATCAAATAAGAAAAATCATTATCGATTTTCAACTCTACATTTTTTGCAACTATGGTATTAACCTTGAACCTAAAGCCAAATATCATGAAATGGAAAAACATAAAAAAGAAGGATCTCGATATCTAAAAATTAGACAATCATTTATTGCTATCTCTGAGATGGCAAAAATATAAGAGAATAGACTGCAACAATGTGAAATCGGGGTATGAATATCCTAGATCAAAACCAATATGTAAGCAGCATGGGCATATTGCATTGACATAGCCTCGAAGCACTAAAGGGGAAACAAACAAGTATAGGAGATTGTGCATTGATAACCCTTCCATCATTCACTCTCCTACAAATCTGAGGTATGTTGTGAAGGATAGAAATTCTTTTTTGGCTCTAACAAAGACAAATGTTCAAGAAAATGCAAATGTTCAGTAGAAGAATCTCAATCATAAGATCATCGATAAAATATTTGGTGCTACTAATCAAGATTTTTCAAAGAAATATTTACAGGGATTAGGGTCTCGGTCAGTGGTAAATCCAAATGGAATTATCTAGGCCAAGGCTCAACGAAATTCAAATCAAATCATTTCACCCAAAAATGCCCTAGTTCGGAATAAGGCAAGTAAGTGTAAGTTTTATCACTAAACCTTTAATGGTGATGATTACCATCAATTTGTCAACATTGTTGCTCAAAAAGGATTGAAACCTAATATCATTTTTTCCATCAAAAGTCTTGATAAACAATTTTTATTTTTTAATTACAACAAATATGCTATGCATAAGAGATTTTCCCTGTATACCCAGCAAATAGGTTTTCTAGTTGATCCCTATGTGTATTTCCTCATAGAACATTGCAATAAGTTGGATAAGTCAAATTTCAAACCTACATATAACCTGCCTAAAACATACATCCCCCCTCACCAGAGGATTATTTTGCCCAAGGCTCCTTCTCAGTCCCCCATTCTATGCTTATCGGCTCCTCACCCCACTATTAAAATTGAGGAATAGATTCTAATTATTAGCAATCAAGACAATGAAGATCATTGGCAAGATTGCCAGAATGCCAGTGTATTTTCATTTTGGAATGGGCCAAAATAAGAAATGTGCAATCTCATCAACTGGTTAAAGGATTTTTATCAAAATTAGGTAAGTATATCTCACCATTCGGATATATTAGTTTACATTCATTGATGAATATATCCAAAAAGATTTCCTCTTTCTCTCTATTTGTTATTTTAAAGGTCGCACTATTAAATTCTTGGAATGGATCCCAAATTGTAAGGAAGAACTGTTAAATTTTGTCATCCCAACTTGGGTCTCAATTCAATCTCTCCCTTTGAAACTTATGCATGTAGAGATTCTCAAGAATATAGGTTCATTGATTAGTACTTTGATAGGAAAGATGCTTCTCATAAATACTATAATAATATTAAATTTTTGATCAACTTAGAGACTAAAACTCTTGAACTCCAACCTATTAAGGTAATAACAAACATGTCTATTTATAATTTAAATTTTTATAGATTTGAAGGTAAATTTTTTGAAATAATCAGACTAAATAATGAAAGGAAAATTGCATTTAAAACTTGTCAACCAACCTCAAATCTTAAAGATACCTTCCCTATGATGAATATTAGGAACAAAAAGGAATTCCAAGGGAAGAGTAGCCTTGTTACAGTAGGGAAAGAAGTTTCAGATTTGGAAGATGGAGAAATAAGAAAAGGAAAAATAGTAGTCATAGCTCCAATATCAAAATTAGATACAAAGATTAGAAGAAAGCTACAGAAATACTACTAGTAGTAAAAGAAAAAGAATATCAAAGCAAAGATAAAGTAAAATCTCAAACATCAAATAACAATAAAGATATGATTGAATTTTTAGATACAAAAGAAAGGCACTACCTCATAGTTGGAAACTGATCCTACATGTGAAGACCAAAGTCCTAAAGATATCAACAGAAGAGAAGGAGAAAAAATAGAACCTAATATAGTTTATATTAAGATGCAAAAGATAGCAAATAGAGGCAGAAGGTTAAACAAGAAACTAAAAAGAGCACATAAAGCCAAGGATACAAAAGAAATCAATGGAAAAGAAAAATCATTAGGAAAAGAATCTAGGTTTTAGGACAAAAATATCTTGGATAATTCTAATAGCATTCTTGAAGAAATTGAAAACAAGGGTCTTTTTTCTGATATATCTCTAGAGCGAAGTAAGGCTAAATGCACAAAAGAATTATTAGAGACACTGTTACAATAGAAAGAAGATTCTATGAAGGAGATCATAGATCATAATAAAGAGGGATTCAAGAAGTGGTCCAAATTTTGGAAGACACTAGATACAACACAAGAATCTCCTATTAATAATGGCAGTGGGCACATTGTAAGGGAGAAGGATCAGAGTAAGACAAAAGGAATACTAACACAAGATTTTCATGACTTCTTGAATATGATATGTCAAATATTCATGATATGGTTCAAATGTTAATTTTAGATGAGGTCGAGAAAGAGAACCTAAAAATTCTAATAGATGAGTTGATCCAAGTTTTTAACCTAGACAATATTGATAAAAGCAGTGATGAACAGAAAGAGGAACCAATGCATTGAGTCTTGAAATAGGCAGAGATAAATATACCTTTGAAGATTTAGGAAGAGATAAATATACCTTTGAATATTTAGGAAGAAATTTTTTAATCATTGAGGATGAAGATAAGAGAAGTAAATATGTACAGACAATTGAAGATAAAACAATTATAGGACAAGGAGATGTTCCTAATTTGGGTAGAGCATGGAGCACACTAGACTTAGCAAATAATATACATATAGGTGCTTAGTTAACTCTTGCAGATCAAATAATGAAAGACTTAGAAAATGAAGAAAAAGATGTGGAAGAAGGTAAGCAATCTAAAAGTGCAGTTAATGCTTAGGAGAACATAGAGCTATTGAGTGTTTTGATGAATCAAGAAGGGACTAGTACTCCCAAATATGGCAGAAGGAATGCTAAGAGAGGAAGGAAGTCTCTTAAAGAACCCAGAGAAGTAGATGGATAGGCAAAAGAAAAACAAAAGATAAATTAGCTACTTAATCCTAGGAAGGGGCAGAACCTTCCCATAGCAGCATGAAGATCACCACCTAGAATGTCAGGGGCTTAAATGCACCTAGCAAGAAATAATTACTAAAACATAATTTAAAACAATTTAATTATGAAATTATTATATTACAAGAAACAAAACTAAATAAGAAAGAAGGAATTAAGCTAGTAATAAAATTAGGAAGTTGGAATGTTAACTTACATGAATCTAGAGGAGCCTTAGGGGGATTAGAAATAATTTGGAATCCTAGGAAAGCAACCCTAAATATTCTAAAATCAAACAATGCATGGATGAGTAGCAAAATTAAAAGCATAAAGACTAACTTACAACTAATGTTGATAAAAATCTATTGTTTGAGTCATAACACAGATAAAAAATTGCTATGGGAAGAAATAAGTCTATTTATTAAAAATCATAGCAATGAACTCATTCTTATAGGTGGAGATTTTAATACTATTATTAATATAGATGAAAATTTTGGAGGCATCCAACAAATTTCACAAGCATATGTAGAATTTTTAAAATGGATAGACTGTAACAACCTATTAATAATGGTAAGTTCAAATGGAATAATAGAAGGAAGGGCTTTTTCCTTTTATCATCAAGAAATTGGATAGGTTCTTTCTCAATGTAGAATTAAGTGAACTAGATGTTAATATTCAAGCTTCAATTCTACTTATAGCAGGATCAGACCACTATCCTCTTAGGATTGAATTTTGTGAACCTAATAAACCTATCAAAAATCCTTTTAAATATGAAAAAATGTGGGTTTCAGACAAAAATTTGATGGAGCTCATTAGAGAATGGTGGAATCAAGGCAATTTTAAAGGCTCCAAAATGTATATATTTGTCTCTAAGATGAAAAAATTTAAAGAAAATATGCTTAAGTGGAATAAAGAACATTTCAACAATATATTTAAAGAAAAAATAGATATCGAAGAAAGCTTTAAAAAATTAAATACAAAAGTAATTAAAGAAGGTATGAATAATGAGAGCTTCTTCATAGAAAAAGAACTTCTCACCAAATAGGAAAATATTCTAGCAAAGGAAGAAGTCTTCTAGAGGCAAAAATCAAGAGAAAAATGGCTAGAAGAGGGAGATCATAATACAAACTTTTTTCATTATAGTACTTTACACAACAGAGCTAAAAGGAAAATTACTAAAATTAAAGACTCGTCAGGCTCTATCACTGAAAACCCTAACAATATATCAAAGATTTTTGTAGATCATTTCTATAATTTATTAAATAATTTTGAAAGTTTGAATATGATAGTTCAAGCAAAAATGCTTGAAGATATACCAAAAGTGGTTTCTATAGAAGATAATAAAGCATTAAATTCACCCATATCTCTGGAAGAAGTCAGATATGTGTTATTCAACATGAACCCTGATAGTTCTCCAAGTCTAGATAGATTCCAGGCTTTCTTTTTCCTAAAATGTTGGGATACTATCAAAATTGACCTTTGGAAAGCCATTGAAGCATCAAGAAATGGTGGATCATTACTATTAGAAATTAATAATAGATTTCCTACTTTAATACCTAAAAGATATGCTCTTGAAAACCCAAGGGATTTTAGACCCATAGCTCTTTGCAGCACCATCTACAAAATTATAGCCAAAATTTTAGGTAATCAAATGAAAGTGCTTCTTCCTAAGCTTATATCAGAAGAACAAACAGGTTTTGTACCAGGAAGATTATTTTTATATGGGATACTCATTATAGAAGAAATATTGCACTCTACCAATAAAAATAAAATGGCAAGCATGTTCATGAAATTGGATATTCAAAAAGCATATAATATGGTTGACTAGAGGTTTTTATGCAAAACCTTAGAAGCATTCAAATTATCTTTATACATCAAGAGGTTTCAATTCTTATTAATGGGACCCCTGAATGCCTCCTTGATACATGAAGAGGTATAAGACAAGGAGATCCCCTTATTGGATAAAATTGTCCAATTTTGTGTTTTCTTCGATGTTACAAAAATGTCATATCAATTATTAGTTAGTGTCTACCGAGCTTAATTGGTTAGCAAAGCAAATTTTAGAGTCTACCAAGAATTCTTGGAAATTACTCTGTGGAAACAATGTCTACTGAGCTAACTCAAGCGTCAAAGGATTTTGTGGCAGAATTTAGTGTTAACCAAGCCCACATGGTTAATGAAGGCAAGTCAGTGTTTACCAAGTTCACTCAGTTTCTAAAGGATTTTGCAAAGTTTGCAGTGTTAACCGAGCTTCTGTTAGTTAACTCAGGAAATCAATTTAGGAACAATGTTTACTGAGTAGGGTCGGCCAATGAAGGATTTCATTATTTTGGGAAATAAAGCTTAAATTTTTCATGTAATAATTGTAGTTGACTAATGTAATGATTATTGGTAATTGTAAGTTGTAATTGGGCTAACTTGCCAATTTGAAAGGTATATATGAAAGGTCAAGTTGAGAATTCTAAAGTATGGATGAGTGAGCATGCAAGTGTATTGATTGAAGAAAGTGTGAGCAAACTTTGAAGGATGGTCAGATATTCTTGAGGAGCAGAAAAGTTTCAATTGATCAGGAAGGACCTAGTGAAGTAGAATAGAGATCTATATCATCAATTCAATTTCATTGTTACTTTCTCACCATTGTAGCAATGATTCATAAATCTCTTAATAGATTTGGTCTAACAGCCATTTGTAAATCCTCTAACAAGGTGACGGTTCTATTGAATTATTCTACAGACCTCTTGCAAGGCCACTCCTTATAGGGTGATTAAATCCTTTAACAAGGTCACACCTGACAGTGTGTTTTGTAACCTTTAACCAGGTTGGCTCCTCACAGGGCTCACTTCAAAAGAGTGAAAATTAGTAGCTAATTACTTAGTGGTTTTTCTCATATTGGGTTTCCACATTAAATCTGGTGTCTCATGTGTTCATGTTATTTCTTTTATGGTTGCATGTTAATCACTGTGGATGTTTAAAATCAATAATAAGTTAACATACACTACTACCAAGTTATAACATTTTCCTATATGCTTATCGAGTGACAACAGTAACTAGTTTAATCAGACATCTAAGGGATCTATGTTTTATTTTTGTGGTAGTTGATTCACCCCCCCCACCCCTAAGTCACTCCATCCATATTCCAACACCCCTATCACCTTTCTTTTACATTATCATGACAGAAGCCTTCGGTAGAGAAATTACCAAAGCTCACTCTAACAAAAAAAAAAAGAGGAATTACCATAACCAAAAATGTTTCTAATATAACCAACTAGAAATATGTAGATGATACCATTTTATTAGGATAAAGTACAATAAATAAGGCCCAAAACCTCAAGACGATCATACAACAACATATGGAAGCTTTGGGTCAAAGAATGAATGCTGAAAAATCGAAAAAAAAAATTTCATTAACACCAAACCTAAAATAGAAAGTCAGATCTATAATATTATGGGATACAAAAGAGGTACATTCCCATGTAAATACTTCAGAATAGAGTTAGACAAATCTAGTAAAACTAACAAAGGATGACATAGTATACTTGATAAAATGGATAAAAAAATAGGAGGTTGGAAAGATAAATGGCTTACAAAAGTGGGTAAAGTTACTAAGATAAAAGAAAATTTATCTACCTTGCCAACATACCCCCTATCCTACTTACCTCTATCTAAAAGTATCAATAAGAATCTTCACACATAACTCAGAAACTTCCTCTAGAATGACACTGACAAATAGAAAAAACTAGCTCTTATAAAATGGGAAAACTTATGTAAACCAAAGGAATTAGGAGGCCTAGGTATCAAAAAATTAAGCTAAAAAAATGAAGCATTAGGGGCTAAACTGACATGGTGTCTTTTTTCAGAAAGGGAACAAAAATGGGCTAAAATTCTGTATAACAAATACCTTAATGTAGTTGATCCTTACTCCTTGTTTAGAATGAGGAACCTTCCTAAAAGATCTGAAAGCTGGAACTTTATAATAAAAAAAAAAGCCTTGATTAGCAAATATCTCATGTGGGATGTTGGTAATGGAGATGAAGCTCTCTTCTAGGAGGATTCATGGGATGGTCATCCATCAGTAGATAGCATGGGCATCTTAGCTATCCTTAAAGAGCAATTAGTTAAACTCTAGGGGTATAACATCAACAATTATAAAACTAAAAAGGATATTAATGGCAGTATAAGATGGGAATGAAAATATTTGGATAATATTGACTTGGAGCCAATAGTTAAAAAGGTTTATAAAAAAAATCATTCATAAGAGTAAATTAAAATAGTTAGAGAGAAATGACGAACTCATATGGGTAGCATCAAATATAGTGTTAAAAATGGATATAAAGTAATCCCTCATTCCCAAAGGTGGGAAGAAGTGAATATTCCCCTTAAACTTTGTTGGGATTCTTTCTATCTGCCAAAGGTAGGTTTCTTTATGTGGATTGCCTCCCAAAATAGGATTCTAACTACTAACAGACTTAGAAGGATGGGCATTAACGGACCATCAAGATGTGTGTTATGTAAGCAAGATAGTGAAAATATTGATCATCTCTTATATAAATTTCCATATACACAATATTGTTGGGAGTGGCTCGGACATGTGTTGGGTTGGATTGCTCCTTTACCAAAATCTATGGATGATCTTCTTAAGGGATGGCCAACTAATAGTAATAGTGGTATATATAGAAAACTATGGGATATTTTCCCATCTATCCTTGTTTGAGAAATATGGAAAGAAAGGAATAGAAGAATATTTTATGACCAGGATATGACTGCAGGTGAGATTACTAATAAAATCAAGGCATGTATTATTGAAACCTTAAACTCCCACCTTAGGAAAAGCTAGAAAGAGGAAGGATCATTTTCAGAATGTTATGGTCTAGTGAAAAAGAGATGGAAAAAACTAATTAATCCCCTGCTCATGTATAAAAAAAGAATAAAGAGGTGAGGAAAAAATGTAGATGGTTTCCACCACCTAGAGGTTGGACCAAATTAAATTTTGATGGAGCCTCAAGAGGCAATTCTGGTACTGCTAGAATAGGATGCATCATTAATAATGATTATGGCAATTGGATTGTGAAAAGGGCTAATTCTATAGGATCTATCACTAACAACCTCACTGAATCAGAAACCCTTCAAGAATGTCTCTGAATTTGTCTAAATCTAGATATCTCTAAACTAATGACTGAAGGAGATTCACAGATTGTCCTAAATGTCATTAGAAGAAGGGAGACACCAAATTGGGTTTTAAATTCTAAACTGGAAGAAGCTCTAAATCTCCTGGATCGCTTTGAAGAGATTCAGATTCTACATATTTTCTGGGAAGGGAATAAAGAGGTAGACTAGCTAACAAATAAAGGTGTTGATGGCAAAAATATCTTAATCTATAATTATTAGTAAGATAACTAGAAATTGAATGGCCATCTTGATCAAAATTGGATTATGTAACTCTCATTCTTTTGAGCAAAATTAGTTCAGACAAATAAGTTAGAAATAAGAATACTAACAAATATAATAGCTTAATAACTTTTAGATATCTAGGTATATATATACACAAAAATCTATATATCTATGTGATTTTCAACATGCATAAACTTTGGAACATAAGTCCCTATAGCAAACAATAGGGAAGTTGGAGAAGAATTTATAATTATTAATTATGATTCTACAAGATGCAAAAATGTAATTTTAAAAATAATAATAATAAAGGTTTTAATCTAAAAATAGAAACAATTAGACAATAGTAACTCCATATATGAAAGTAAATCAGTTTAAGAATTAAGATATTAGTAAGTTTATGTGGGTACATATTATTAATCCTTATTAGTTTATATCTTTTGTGTGGCTACATTTTTGAAATTTTATTTTGTTACTTCAAATATATATATTTTTATTACCATAAACCTCTCATCATTGTGAGACACTAGGTTTCATCCGATACCACTAACCTTATTTGGACGTGAGTAGTGTTTTTGATGCAATTTCTAGACAAATAACGAAATCTACAAAGGAAGTCATAGTGGTGGGCTAGAGTTTCATTTTTTCTCATCTACTCAAGGAAATATTTTGATTAAAACACTTTTATATAAATAAAATGAGATCATGTAAATTGGGATATGTCGCTTCTATTCTGTATAGTATAGGACTTCAGTCCTGGGAAAGACTGGAGGTTTTCTTACTCTGTTCTTTCCTACTAGTGCCTATTTGAATGGAGAATCCATGTAATTTTATTTATTAAATTATAATACAAGGCTTTGACCATTTACTATAATCAAAAAAAAAAATCTAGCAATGAAATTTGCATATACATATCTAGTTTCCATTATCAGACCCTAGTTTCTTTTCCTCCAATTTTCTAGTTTTCTACAAATGTTTTTTTGATACCAAAACAATCAAATTTTAAAAAAGATTTTTCAGATTTGTCAGAACATTTCATGGAAATAAAATAATGCAAAAAATTAATAGATCTGATGCATTCAATTTCTCATTTTGGAGGCACAAAGAAGACAGAGGATTCTTGGAGGAATTTACAAAAGAATTATACATATTCCTAGTGTAGTCTGATGCTAACAAAATTCGGTGAAGCATTGAGCTGATGAATTTCCAATTTTCAAAAGCCCACAAGAAAATCCTCTTGTAAATTCTCTAATCACTCCTCCAAAACCTATGTGTGTAGAAATGAGCTCAAATGTCTTAACAAAGAGTTTAACTCTACCTAGAGTTTCTAGTATATGAACATGCAAAGACCTCGTCTTTTATTATTTTAATTTATTTAATTCGCTTGTGCTTTTTTTTTTGTTTTAATTAGAATAAACTTTATTTAAATTATTCCCACTTCATGTTTTAAATAAGAAGACTTTGTTAGAGAACTATTTATTAATTTAACTAATAATAATATTTAAAATCTATTATTTAAATACAACTTCTAAATTTATTATGATTAAATTAAATAAATATAATTATGCCAAAATTTAGTCTATTAATTAAATCTATAAATTTATTTCTTCCATTTAATTAATTTATCAATTGATTAAATATAATAAAAATTGATTTTTCTTTAATTAAATCATTTAATAATTTCTTTGGTTGATTTAATTAGATCTTAAAATCACAGCAGACCCACAAACTCAATAAGAAAACTCATCTAAATGACAAAGTACAAATCAAACTCAAAGATTAAAAATTTTGAATTCACATCACTGTGATGAATTCAAAAAGGTAAATAAATTAGACACTTGTCCTACATTTTAGGACAATTGGCTCAAGTTTATGATTTGGGCTTGAGAACTATCTCCCCTCTTTTACCATTGAGATATTGTGATAGGGCATGCTCATCCTGGTAATTTAGGAAAGTCAATGTCTAGTACTTGTAATATGCATAAAAGTTGAACATGTACATATTCATATATATCTAAACTAAACATGCAATGGCGGGGAGTGGTACATTGCGTAGATCCTGAAGCAAGTGACTATGACTCCCTCCCTCAACCACATCTAATACATCAAACATAAAATAAAACATACATGTACACCATACACATGCAAGTATGGCGTAAGTAAATATAAAACCACATATAAATCGTCCATATAATTGTCATTATGAAAGCAATTGAAATCACTATATGAAGTATGCAAAACACCATCATCAAAAGAATAACCATGAACACATCAAATATCTGAGTATAATGTATCTCATTAAATTCATAGTCTAAGTATGTAAATAGCATCAACCACATTAGGAAACTAAGTACCACTAAATCACATCACATAAACATGAAATTTGGCCTAAATAAATTTAGCAATATAACATAAAATCAAACTAGGGGTAGGCACTACATCCCCCCCAACCCATCCAAACTTAGGCTTACTCCTGGAAGCCAATAAACAAGTAGGGATATACATCTTTTAGTTTAGATGCATCCTCCCATGTAACTAATGACTCATTAGTAGGACCCCATTTGACCCTTACCTTCTCTATGGTTCAACCCTTGAGGGTCAAATCTAGTTGCTGAAGAATGGTCACCAGTTGTAAAGCCAAATGCCCATCCTCTATCTGTAATGCATTCTAATCAAGAACATGTATCACATCAAGAATATATTGTCTAAGGACAAAAACATGCAAAACATCATGTGTACAGGCTAAGTTTAGTGGAAATGCAGGACAGTAGGCAATTGGACCTATCCTCTCAAGAATCTCAAATGAATCCACAAACCAAGGTGTTATCTTTGAACTCTTTCCATAATGGATTGGACACTTCTATGACCACACTCAAGAATACCTTCTCTCCAAGTGCCAAATGCTTATTCATCCTATGAGTATTTTCATATTTCTTATGTATACCCTATGCTATAGACACATGCTCACATATGTGCACTACCTATTGCTCCATATCTCGAAGCATCTCTAGACCCAATAGGATGTGATCCTCTAAAATATTCCAACTCAATGGTGTGCAACAAGGATGACCATATAAGACCTAAAAAGGTGTCATACCAACCAAACTTTGATAACTATTATTATTTGAAAATTGTACTCAATATAGATAATCCTCTCAATGAGTCTATTGGTCCATAACATACATCTTCAACATATCTTTTAAACCTAATTCACTCTCTATCTAACCATCTATCTCAGGATGATATGTTGAGCTAAAGTTCAACTCCACTACAAGATCATGATGCAAAGATTTCCAAACTATAGATGTGAATACATGATCCCTATCCAAAATGATCTTTCGAGGAATACTATGTAATCTCACAATGTCATGCATAAAGACATTGGTTAATGAAGTTGTTGTATAGGATGACTTCATTGGTGAGAAGTGTGTCATCTTAGTTGATGGGGACACAACCCAAGCACAGAATGGACACAACAGGAAAGGGAAATTTTATTAACTTTTTAAATAAGCTAATAAATTCAGTATAGAGAAAATAGAATTCAAAACATGCCCTATGGGCTTACAATAGCATAAATTTGGAGATAATTTCTCCTTTCAGTACCTCCTCTCAAACTCCACTCTGAACTATCTTTTACAATGCCAGAAATGTCCTTAAATAGACCTCAGAGGGTTAAGGATTAGGAATACATTCTAGAAAGTGCTAGTAGGTATCCACCGACCAAGTAGAAGGCTCTAGAAGCCATGTTAGAAGTTGGTGCAAATCTAGAAGAATCCAAAAGTGGTAACCAAACTTCCGAGAGGCATAACTTTTGAACTGTAGCTCCGATTGACGAACTGTTTACATTTCTGGAAAGCTCTTGAAGTGCTCTATAGCCCTATGGAAAACTTCACTCATCCCCCATTTTTTGGCCCTGTTTGAGGTCATTTAATTCTCCTAACCTAACTTTGAACCATTCTTAGGAGGTCTCCAAAAATTGAAAAATTGCAATAACTTTCAAACCATGGGGCATTTTGACCTAATTCTTTTTCTGGAATGCTCTAAATTATAATTACATTCATTTGACCAACTTACACCTTCTAGTTCACCAAAATGATGGCTCAATTACATACTCATATTTTTTTGGCATTTACACATATCCCAAGGTGTTCAAATACTCTATCTTAGGACACTGATAGTGGAACTGTGAGAGTTGGAACCTTTATTTGACCCAAATGGGTATCCAGAAATGAAAACACATGAAACAAAAACTAAGTCTAAGTACATTTTTTTGGTTGACACAGGATTGCCCTTACACCTCTGGATGCTCCTGCATCATTAGTCAACCAGTCTATCGTGACCATCATAACATCATGTCAATGAGCAATCATGGGCAATCCCACAATGAAGTCCACATAGATAATATCCCCCTTCCATGAAGGAATGAGATTAGGTTGTAGAAGCCCTGCAAGATGCTAGTGCTCTACCTTAACCCTCTGGCACTCAAGACACCTAGCCACAAAATCAGTGATATTAGGCTTCATCCTTGTCCACAAGTATAATCATCATAAGTTTTCATGCATCTTCTTAACTCCAAGATGTGTCAAGTAAGGTGCATGATGGGCCTTAGATAGGATCAATGTATAAAGCTCATCCAATAGCGGCACATATATCCTCCCTGTATAATGTAAGAGGCCATTTGATTCTAGGGCATAGCCTAAAAATATTTCCTCTAAAGGTCTACCTAAATCTATCTCAAGGCTCACCTCCTAATACCAAGTATCTATAAGAAGTGCCTAAAGTATGTAGCTCCTCAAATCCACACTAAGAGTCAATGTTAATATCTCATGTCTCTCATGACTCAAAGCACTAGCTAATATATTCTCCTCCCCCTAAATATACTTCACCTCAAAGTCATACTCGCATAAAATGTCCATTCAATGCCTTTGTCTAGAATTCAGGTTAGATTGTGTGAATATATACTACAAACTAAGATGGTCATTATGAAGCTCAAAATGATGCCCTAACAAGAAGTTTCTACATCTCACTAAAGCATGAACAATTGTAGCTAGCTTGAGATCATGTCTGGGATAGTTTAACTCATGATCCTTGAGCTTGTGAGATTCATAGGCAATCACATGTCTATACTATACTAGGACTACTCCATTCCATTTTAGGGAGGTATCAGTACACACCATAAAATCACTTCTTAGGTCAGGTACTGCTAGAATTGATGCTCTCGTCAAAAGCTCCTTGAGCTTCTAGAATGTATCCTTGCACTTCTTTTTCCAAATGAACTTCTTCCCCTTTCTCTAGAGGGAAGTAATAGGGTAATATCTGACTAAATCCATGAAGCTATGAATCTCAAATATAATAGTGGGTGTAGGCCAATCTACCATCGCCTAGATCCTCGCAAGATCCACTAAGATATCATCTCTTGAAATGACATATCCTAAATGTGAATGTTAAATATGGGCCTTTGATTCAACCACACACTTCAACATGATCCTTGTTTGTTGGGTTGATTTTGGAATGAACATGAGATTATTTATTTGACATGTCTACACAAGGTGATATGTTGCCTTCTAACTAGTTGGGGTTTTACTATGCACTCTCAGAATCAAGAGCTTAGTAACCAAACAAAACTAGAATGAAGGATTTGAATGAATGAAAACACAAGACTAATCTATGTTTTTGAGATTTTGTATGCAAAGATATGAATTAATCTAGATGATATTTGAATTAATCTAAGAAATGAGATAAACAGATTAATCTAAATAACATTGTAATCTAGATGATAAGTATACAAAATCAATGGAGATGTGAATGCAAAATGCTTGAGTGCTCAATCTAACAATGGTTCAAGATTGTTCACTTGCATCCCCTCCAAATGAGAGGTCGAGGGTCTCTTTTATAGAATGTTGGGTCCAATCAAGATTTAACTAGATGTACAGTTCAAATTAGAAGAAATATTAAGTCTTCCATTTTTCATGGAGTTGAATGAGATGAATTAGGGGAGAATATTGATCCATTCAAATATGACCTCATAATATAATATTCTAACTAATTAAATAATTAGTTTCAACAATTATGATGAGGATATTTAATTAAATAAATATATTTAATTTAATTTTCATGTGTATTAGCTAAAGGGGGTGGATTTTAATTTAATTAAAATGCTAAGACTTGTTATTAAATTAATTTGATTAGAAATTTAATTTAGCCAATTTAGATCAATATTTAGGAATTAAATAAAGTATGTGATTAATATAGATTGGGGGTTTTCTACATTTGACACTTAGGCCAAGTAAAGACAATTAGAATCAAAGATGCGTAGTACAATAGGACTTAATTAAAGTATAAATTGATGTTGTAGGATTGATGCACTGAGATTGGTTTAGAATGCCAATGTGTCAATTTAGGGGTATTGCATTTTCCCCTCTTTGACTAAATGTGTGAGTAGTACATTGATTTAAAGAAATTGAAAGTCTAAGGCATAGAACAAGAAGTGAGATTGGTTTCAAGATTGATGATACAAAACCAATTGATGATATTTTTAGTTTTATCTCTAGAATAAAGCTTAACCCTTTGAAGTCTAGAAAAAACATCTAGATATCGGTCCAAGAGAATAAAGATTGTCACTATTCATAGGATTGTTCCTAGAACGAGACTCAATCCTTAGGTGTTAGGATTAGAATGCCCCAGTACCTATTTATTAAAAGATGACAACCTTAATCATGATTCATAGGATTGTCGCCGGAATGAGGCTTAATTCTCAAGAGTTAGGGTTAGAATGCCCCAATATCTATCCATTAAATAATAAATGATGAAAGAAATCCTAGCATTATCTCTAGAATGAAGCTTAATCCTCCAGAATCCAGATAGAATACCTAAATAATGGTTCATAAAAGAGATAATAAAACCTATCATGAGTTGTAGGATTATCCTTAGAATGAAGCTTAACCCTTATGAGTCTAGATAGAACATCTAGATACATGTCCATCAAGCTATGACAAGAACTGTTATGAATTTGATCAGTTGATCAATAAATAAGATAGATAGAATATGATGCAAGGTAGAGAGAAAAAAGATGCCCCAAGTGATGAGATTCCCCTAGAGATGAGGACATTATATTCAGATTAAGTTGAAACCAAATTTGATTGATTCAATGATGTAATCATCCTACCCCCTCAGGAGAAAAAATGAAAGAGACACGTGAGATAGAGTGATTCAGAGATCCGACTGACCAAGTTTGACCACATTTGACCTCAATTGACCAAAGTTGACTAGAGTTGACTTGTTATCAAAATTTGGAAAATTTTGAGAATATGTTGAATTGATAGTGTTCTAAGATTCGTATGATATCCAAAATATAGACTGCACAAGCATTCGATTGTGTCAGTCCCAAAATTTTAAAATACAATTTTGAGTTGTTCAAGTGTGTCAGATTTTGATTTTGATCCCAAAAATGAGTTAAGAGCGGTCCAATTTTCAAGTCCATTTGAGCATTTTGAAAAATTAGGTTTAAACTTGTATAAGGGCCCAAAGGGTCATTTTTTAATGATTTGATCATTTATCTTTTGTGGAAATGGAGCTATAAGGAAAAAATGGTGGTCCTCATACATACTTATAGATTCGAGCAATCTAGGTGTCACAGTCGATTGATGAACTATGAATCACCTGTAAGTGATTGACAAACCTCATTGTTGTTTCAAATTTGACACATTTTGGTTGATATTTTGTTTGGTTTAGATTATTTTAGATAGGATTGTGTCAGGTTCTTGCGCGAATACTTGTTCCCTCATGCAAGCCTACCAACCAAAGAAGTGCTCTAGTAACACAAGCTCACGCTATTAGTGAGGAATCTCATGTGAGAGTATGGTCAGCTTTGAGTAGCATGTAAGTGGAGATGCAGGTTTTTTTTTCATTTGATTTTCATTGTGAGTTTGTGTAGAATTTTTATAAGTAATTTGTATGTTATTCACACATATTTAGATATCATGAAGTACTGATGTCATCATGGTGCTTGCATGGTTGCAGGTTTCTTTCCCAAATGTCAATTTTTGATCATATTATGTGACCATCGAGGCCTTAGTCAGATAGTCAGATGTGGCTAAGTTGACACATATTAATTCTTTGGGTCTCACACATTTATGTGATATCCCCAACATTTGGGTGAATCATAGTTTTTTTACTACATTGGTGGAGTATTTCCATTTAGAGATGAACACATTCCACCTTCCTCTTGGAGAGATAACTATCACGCCTGAGGATATCTACAAGGTTCTACGGATCTCATTTCATAGTGCTCAGATTGATTGTGATGCACAACCTAGGGCTGGTACTTTGGCACTAAGGGTCATATTTCAAGATGACATCATCATGGGTAGGGTCATCCCTTGGGAGGAGCTAGTGTAGTAGTATGGACCAACCCATAGACTAGAAGTAGTACTAGATACACTTCTAGGTTGTTACCTTATGCTAGATAGAGGGAAGCAAATATTAGAGTGTGGATGGTGTTGCATGCTTTAGCATATGATAGAGAAACCTGCACATTTGGGTTGGGGTGAGTGCATGTTGTCCCATATGTTTCATGAGATGCATGAGATTTCCTACAGAGAGGCAAAGAGCATGGCGGTTAGCATATATGTTTTACAAGTGTGGACATGGGAGTCCTTTCCTCTAACGAGACCTATCTGTGAGGACATGAGACAACCTTATGAGCCCTACATCTATAGATACAAGGGACAGATGACCCAACCCACATTGGGTAAGACTGAGCAGTAGAGAGCTCAGCTTGATGATATAGTATCAGAAGCATGGAGGCCCTAGAGAGATAGAAGCTTAAGACAATGCCAGAGCATAGTTGGGGTACATGTTTACTTCAAAACCATTAATTGGCTTATCAATTCAAGTTACTGAGTGATTCCCATTATCACAAGTATGGAGGTAGTATGGTCATCCATGAGACATTTCACAAGAGTATTGTGCATAAAATTTCTTCACCGAGGAGGTGAAGAAAGTTTTGTCAGTGAGGTTGAATCCTATGAGATCGATGATAGATGTATGGGGACTCATACTTACCTATTGCGGTTACATGCTAGCAGTAATCAATGGAGGGATGACTCTTGAGTTTAGGGAGCATTTTGTAAGTCATCTTTTTTCTCAGTTTATAGACTAAGTGGGTATGGCAATACTGGTGTAACTAGTATAGGCTCTACAATAGGCACCATAATAGCCATAGTAGAAGGGACCTCAATAGAGGACTAAATAGATCTTGATTCTACCTCGGTAGATGAGGATAGATCTAGGCACTGGTGGGAGTATATTTATTCATAGGAGACCATGGGGAGAGATGAGAACCTTGGGTTCCATCAACAAGGATGCTCATGGGAGAAGGGGGGTGATGACGAGGAGATGTAGGATCAATATGCTCTTGGGATACATGGTAGAGATATACTAGCACATACACATGATGATCTAGGAAGATCACAAAATTAGATGAGGATAGCACAATGACAATTGAGAGAGCTGCAAATTTAGGTCACAGTATGTAATGCATGATTGGCATAGTAGGATCAAGATATCCAAGAGCTAAGAGAGAAGCTAGAGTGATAATAGGATGAGGCACATACTTAGATAGCATGAGTAACTTACTATTATGTTGCATATGTTAGAGTAGTACCAGTGGTTGCAAAGCAGTTGCCCTATTTCTTTGAGTATGCTAGAGCATCAAAGGATGATCGTTTGCCTACTAGAGAAGATGCTCCTCCTCCACCACCAAGGGATGAAGGAGAAAGGTGCAGTTAGCTCACTCTATTTTATCCATATTTTATTGTATATCATGTATATAGATGTATCAGCATCATTTTGTATCATTTTGAGATCAATAGTGCTCGAGTAGCACTCATTTTTGTATCAATGTACATTTGGACGTATTATATACATATATGAGAACTCTCTTTTGGTATCATTGCATGCGTCCTATTTTTCTTATGGTGTTCATAAATGAGATGTTTGCCTAGATTATTTTGATTTATGAAAATGTGTATGATGTATGAATGTGTAACGTAGATGAGATGTGATTTGTGATGTAAAAATGATGGATGAGATATAGATATGTAATGTATATGTAGGACATGGAAATGTAAATGAATGTTGTGATAATGCAAAATGGATATATACTAACATCTCATGCAAGTCTCATATTTCTTTCTCATGATAGGTACTCTAGCAAATTTGTAAAGATTTACCATGGAATCAAATGCATGTGCAGTCAAGATGAATCATGATATGTGTAAGAAATATTTGACCTCTCAAGTTGAGGAATGCAACTAAAGAAGTAACCAAAATCATGTCCTAATGCAAGTTTAGTATGATATGCAATCATGTACCAGATGTAACCACTAGGACTGATTACTGGACTTGTAAAATATAGTTTTCATCATAGAGTGTTTTATTAAGACCACCAAATGTCGTACAATCCTCACTGGCATTGCAATGATGAGAATATGAATATGATATGAGTCATAGTTTTGTCAAAATTAGATTTAATAATTAAGGTACAAGAAGCTAGACTGACCAGAATATCTATTCATGTTGATGTAGCAAGCAAACATAAGCATTAGAGCATAAATGTTAGGATGACCAAAATATTTATTGTGTACAAGCACACCAGATACATGAGATATCCTTCTCATGCTAAGTAATCAGTAAGTATTCTATCTGTAATGACCCTTGTATTTGTAACTTGAGATAGAAGTGTGCTAAGTATACTTATAGTGACTTGTTTGATCACTTCATACAATGAGTATCAATATTTTATTAGAACATTGAAAATTCACTCAAATGGTTAAGGAGAAGAACCAAACTCACTAAAGTTTCCATATAAAATGAGTCCTGGTACACATGGCCATCCAACACAAGATAAAGGATCTCATAGTGGACACCTCTTTTATATGAATCCTTCAGATCATTGGAACTAAACCATCAAATAGAAAACAAAGAAAAGATCATGCTGCCAATCCTTGCTTCTTTGGTCAAAGTAGACATCCTCAAGTTTCTCAAAGGGGAATGACAAAGTGAAATAAAAATACTCAAAGAAAATTTCATCATAGCTCAAATAGTTTTAGTGTTTCCAATTTAGTTTTAGTGTTAGAGGATTAACATCAAATGTTAACATTCAAAATGTTCATAATAAATCTCTTCAATTGATGGATGAAAGTAGACAGATGTAGTTAGGATAATTATTTATTGACACAAAAGAGATCTTATTTGAGAGGAATCTCACCAAAAACTAAGAGACAATAGATACACATAGTTAGAAAAACTAGTGGCTGACATAAAAAAAGATCCTCTAATATCATAGGGTGTTTCCCCTTAGACTATGACCAATTTCAATCCATGTAGGTTTGAGTAGAGTCTATAAGATAACTAAGAGTGTATGCATGAGTGGAAGTAGCAATCTAAAGCAGGAATGTGACGTTTTGAAAGAAGGAAAACAACTATACAAGAGCCATAAGATGCAAGATGTAGAAGTTAAAACAAGAGGCACCTATTTACTAGGTTTTCACCTTCTTGGAAGAGATTCTATTTTTGCTTCCATGATGTCTATTTGCCACATTTTCATCAATGACACTTTTCTTGTTTTTCAAATTTTTGTTATTTTTCTCTTTTCCTCATTTTTTAAGTTTTTGATTTTTTTAGGACATTTAGATATGTACAAAGAGCTTCAAATAATATTAGCTATAGAATCTTTTTAGATGAAGGGTCAACTCTTTGAACAATTCTCCTTCAGTAGTTGAGAGTGGATAAGCACCTGATCTGAACACTACAATTATGATGTATGGACCAAGCTAGTTGGGCTCAAACTTTCCCTTTTGTATCTAATGGTGTTGATTCTTAGGGTTTTCCCTTAAAATGAGGTTACCCACTTGAAAGTCCCTTGGTTTAACTTTCTTATTGTAGCTTTTAGATATCTGGTTTTCATAAGCTTGTAGATGATTGAACACCACTTGTCGATGTTCATCTACTAGTTCTAGCTCTTGTAGTTGTGATATTCTATAGTCATCATTAGTAATGAGACCCTTCAAAGAGACTCATAGAGCAGTAATCTCAACCTCAAATAGAAGTGCAACATCTACTCTGTATACCAAAGAAAAGGTTGTTGTTCCTATAGGAGTTTTAATACTTATTCTATAAGCCCATAGTGCTAGATTGATTTGAAGGTGATAGTCCCTTCTAGATTTGTTAACTATGCAATGTAGAATTTTAAGAATTGTTTTATTGGATGCTTCCACTTGTCTATTACCTTGGGGGTAGTAGATGGAAGACCAATTTTGTGTGATTTTAAACTTAGCACATAGCTCTTTCATATCTTTGTTTTTGAATTTTCCTCCATTATTAGTAATAATGGAGGATGGTACACTATACCTACAAATGATGTAGTTGGGAATGAACATAGCTATAGCTTTTCTATTAGCCTTAGCAAGAGGGACTACCTCTACCCACTTTGTAAAGTAGTATGTAGTTGTTTTGACAAGCTTGTTCCCATTTGAAGAAGATGGATAAATTTGACCACCAAATAAAAGGCTTATTGTCAGAATGGCCAAAGTGTGATGAAAGGAATTAGCTCCCTAGCTAGAGCATGAATAAGATTTTTGTGAAATTTGCAGTGCTTGCAAGACTTGGCATATTTAATTTCCTCTTTCTCCATTTCTTACAAATAGTAATCAACTCTAATGAGTTTGCAAGCTAGTGTTAGGCCATTTGAGTGTGATCCACAAATATCTTCATGTACCTCAATTAACATGAATTTAGATTCTTTGGGTTCTAGACACCTAAGGAGTGTATCATTGAGACCTCTCCTAAACAAGTCATTAGTGACGATGATATACTATGAAGCATTTCAGATAAGATGACTTTTCTCATTCTAGGTCAAAGTATCAAGAACAATCTAGTCATGTCAATAGGAGTATATATGATGGTAGCAAGATGAATCATGCCCTGTGATAGAACAAATCATTTAGGATTTAGGGGAATCATAAGTAGGGTAGGATAAAGTCTCCACTAGGAATTCATCTCAAAAGTCATTTTTTGGCCTTCCTAACATATGATCTAGAGTGGACATTGCATCAACCACCTTGTTATCTACTCAAGGAATCTACTAGAAATTAATATGTGCAAAGTACTTTTTAGATCATCAACCATTCTCTTTTAAGGAATAAATTCTTTACCTTTTCTCTAATAGATATCGTTAACCTAGTTGAGCATCAATTGTGAGTCACCAAAGATGTTCAGTTTGCCTACCCTCCATTCAATGACTATCTTCATCCCATTGATCAATGCTTTGTATTTAGAAATGTTGTTTGTACAAGGAAACATAATCTTTTATGCCTTAGGTAGAGAATATTTATGTGGTGTTATGAATATAAGTCCAACACTAGATCCTTGTTGTATGAATGATCTGTCAAAGAACATAACCCATGTTTGGTATGTCAACAATAGAATAGATACATCAGGAAATTCAACATTTAGTGGTTGGTGACTTTGCAATGGTGCCTATGCTAGTTGATTAGTGATTGTGTGTCCTTTTATAGCTTCATGTTCTACATATTCAATGTCAAATTTACCCAAGATCATAACCCATTTAGCCAACCTTCCTATCAAAGTAGCTTTGCTAAGAAAATACTTTAATAGATCAATCTTTGCAATCAGTCTTGTATTATGACTAAGCATGTAGTATCTCAACTTTTGAGAAGCAAAAATAACTATCAAGCAATCCTTCTTGATAATGATGTAATTCATCTCATATGAGATCAATGTATGACTGAGGTAGTAATAGCTCTCTGCTTATTGTTTTTATATTCTTGAGCCACCAAGATACCTAGAGACAAGTCTATTGTAGAGATGTATGAAATGAATGGCTTCCCATGAATGGGAGGCATTAGTATTGGCAGTTTAGCAAGATACTGTGTGACTTGTGTTAAGCTTTGATCACAATTTGTGTTCTAGTTGTATTTCATGCCCTTATGCAAATTTTTAGTGAAGGGTTGTGATTTATATGCTAATTGTGATATGAACTTGTGAATAGACTAAATTTTTCCTTGTAGCCCTCTTATTTGACTGATGTTTTGAGGTGGAGGCATCTCCATTATAGCTTGAACCTTTTCAGGATCCACCTCAATACCTTTTGCAAACATGATATACCCGAGTAGTTTCCCTGATGTGACACCAAAAGCACACTTCTTAGGATTCAGTCTAAGACTAATTTTTTCCATGTGATCTAATATAGGTCCCAAATCTTGTAGATGAGTACTCCATTGCATACTCTTGGCTACAGTATCATCAACATAGTCTTCCATTGTTTTATGCATCATGTCATGGAATATTGTCATAACTGCACATTGATATGTTGCACCAACATTCTTTTAACAAAATGGCATTACATTCTAGAAAAAGGTGCCCCATGCACAAGTGAAGGTAGTATTCTCTTGGTCTTCTAGTGCAATTTTGATTTGATTATAACTAGAGAAACCATCCATTAAGAAGTACATTTCATATACAATCATCATGTCCATTACCATATCAATGTTAGGTAGCGAAAAATCATCCTTAGGAAATGTTTGTTGAGATCTCATAAATTAGTACAGACTTTGATAGATTTTTCATGTTTGGAGACTGGAACTATATTTGATATCTATTCAGCATAATCAATGGAAAAAATGAAACCATCTTTCAAGAGTTTTTCTAATTCAGCTTTAACAAGAAGTGCTACATGAGGGTGCATCTTTCTAAGTTTTTATTTAACAAGTTTTAGTCATAGCACAATGGACAAATAATGCATAGTAAGATCAGGATCTAAACTTGACATATCTGAGTACATCCATGTAAAGTTGATATTCTTTTCCTAGAAGAAAGAAATGAATTCTTCTTTTTCTTCAATAGATTTATTGGTTGTGTTGGTTCTATCAATATTAATTTATTTAATATTGCCCTTGACATTATAATTATTTATTTATTAATTAATTATATTTTTCATATTCTTCTACCTATTTAATTAAATTTATTTAATTAAGTAGGTTCACTTTCCTAAGGTATTTAAATTTAAATTTAATTACCTCTAGCCTTAATGTGTTAAATTTATTTAATACATGATCCTCCATAAAGCCCCTTTTAAATAAATACCATTTATTTAAATCCCTCCATTTCATTAATTCTCTTAGCCTATGATTAAATTAAATCTTATTTAATTTAGTCCTAAACCTAGCTTAAAGCCTAGCCTACAACCATCATTTTCATCCTCCTAAGCCTATCCACCATTTAATATCACTTAATTACCTTAATCATCTTGGTAAACCCCTTCTTAAGCCTAAGTGTGTGCTGACACATGTGTGAGGACCACTCTCACTTCTCACACCTCTTGCAACTTTGTTCCCCACTCCTCTCTCCAAGTTTGCTCACACAAGTGTGAGAAAACTTTGAATGTTGACCACTTGCATGGCTTCCTTATGTGTCTCCTTGTGGCACCTATGTGGATGTCACATAGATGAAACCTCACCAAAGCCTCTATCAAGCCTATAAATAGAGCCCTTGTCTCAAGCATTTTCATCTCCTCCATATGCATTATTATCATGTTAGTTTGAGTTTTGAGCTTTGTAGTGATTTTCTAGAGTTGCTTCCATACTAACCTTTGGTAGTTGATAGCTTGCATTTGCATTGTTAGATTAGTTTGTTCATGCATTTACATCTTCATTTCACTTGCATACTAGCTTAGTTTGTACATTAGCTTAGTTTCTTTATTGCATTCCATCTCCACATCTACTTGAATGCTCTCAAAAATGGCTTCCTCCATAGCCATTGTTTGAGGTGTTCTTCATTTCATATAGCTTAGTTTCATCATCACATTTGCATTTCAATATCAAGAGATTCACCATAGTTGTGTTTCGGGAGAGCAAACCAACATCCCTCCAATCCAACACACCAACAAGACCTCTCATGGGTGCCTTTATTGAGTTGTTTGAGGTTGCTTGAGGATTTGAGCTTTTCGTTGCTTTGAGTTGCAAAACTCAAGCAAATGTTTGTTATTTTATTTCCATTGATCAACATTTGAGATATGCACATTGGATAATGTTTGTTTGTTTTCTCTTGCTTCCAACAGGTCAAATTCTCTAGTATACATTTTGCCACACCCGATGGGACTCACGTCCCTATTTTTATCTCAAAAATCTGTCAAAAATTTACAATTTTTCGCAAAAAACCTTGCATTTTCATCTGCGTCGAATGTAGTGTCGTCTACATTCTGATGTCTGCATACATCAACATCTATTTAGATTAGCATCTCTGCCCTGCTACCCACATTACATTTGAGAATCTAGTTTTAGTGGCTATGTAGGTTATTCTATTGTTTGCATTGTGGGTGGGTTTAAATTTGAAAAAAGTATTTTATCATCTGTGCATAACATTCTGTCGTTTGCGCTTTTCAAACTATTGTCTACGTTGTGTGTTGGATATCTTTTGTCGTCTGTGTTTTTAGCGTATCTAATCTTTAAATTATCATCTACATCTAACAAAAGTACTAGTCTACCAACTATACCTTTTTGCCTTATGTCATCTTAGCAGTTCAGCATCTTCAATTTTTGGAGTCTGCACTTCTTGTTGTCTACACCTGTGATTTTTCATTTACAATTTTTTGGTAGAATCATTAAGTTTTAAGCACATTTTTCATTGACTAGTGGTTTGCAGGGACTACTAATGATTTTGCATGCAAGAAACAAACCTTGGAAGACTTAAAACAAATCAATAATGATTTTTATCACTTAGGAAATTTGTAGTGATTAAAGGTTAATTAACTTGCATGGTGTTGTGGTCTCCATAACACATGCCCCATTCCTAGTGGGGACCCCCTACCCTTTTTTCGACTCCTAGACTCATTATTCGAGAGTCGGGAGAAAGAAACTCAGTTAAATAAATTAGAATTTTAAAGTTTGAAAAACCCAAAAAAAATTAAAAACAAAAAACAAAAAAAAAAAAAAAAAAAAAATTCTTGCGCACGCGTGCTTTGCAAAGGAAAAGAAGGAAGGGAGGTTATAAAACCCCTCTTTCCCTTCTTACTACTTCATTTTTTGGAAGAGCTAAGAGGGAAAGGTATAGAAACCCTTCCCCCCCACCTCCATGTAGCCCTCACGAGTGCGCGCGCAACCACAAGAGGACGCACACAGCACGCACACTTTGGGCCACGCTTGGCTATCATCGCCATGTGTGGCCTCTTTATGAATTCCATTGACGTAATGAGCTTGAGAAGAGATGACCTGATTGTGTCTACATAGTTTTTTGTCTCACATGAGTGCACTTTCTATGGCCTTGCAATTTGATGAAGAGTGAAACATCATTCGATTTGTTAAAGATTCTCACCGACAATTGCATTAGTGGATTCTAGGAAGCATTGCTCCTATTTTCATTGGTTCCTATAGATTTCTTCAAAGGTTTAACTCGCAGTGTGTTGTGTTCTGTAGCTTATGTCTATTTAGGAATTTCAATTTCAAGTCATTTGATTTCATGTTATTTTCTTTTAGTTTCGTTATTTTCTTTGCTAACCCCCTATTAGAATAAGACCTCATACTAGCTGCATTGTTAGAGTTTCATTCATTGAAAAATAGAAAATACAAAAATATTCTTCTTTTGGTGTGATATTTTGAGACAGTGAATAGATTTTACTTCAATTTTGAGATAAAAGGGTTTTTAGAACCAGCAAAGGCCTCCTTGTGAACATTCACATTTATCTTCTACTGAGCAGATTTTGGTACGTCGCAAGACAAACACTGAACCTTGGAGCAGATCCTTAAAAAGATTTGCTTTTCAAGAGAGGAATTACACTATGGATTCCTTCCATTGACCTCGTGCAAAATGAACGCCCAATAGAAGTGGCACTAGAAGGAGGGCCAATACAAAGAACCTACTATTGGAAACAAGAAAGATTTGATAAAGTTTCAAAAATTTTGCACCCTTGCAATAATTTGCACTCTGTAAAAGTTTAGAAATCACTTCTAAATTTTTTAGAAATTTAGGTCTGCAAGTACGTAGGTGCGCAGGTTCGTAGGTCCGCAGACCCACAGATCTGTAGCTCCACAAATCCACAGGTCCATAGCTCTGTAGATCTCTGTGGTGCACAAAATTCAAAAGAAGTGAGGAAGTGTACTTCTATAGAGGTGCACTTTTTCTAGAATTGATACAAGCTGGAAGATATTGATCCAAGATCCCCATTCCAGCAAGCGTTAAGATCTTCACCAAGTGCCCAAGAATTTCTAGAGCTTACTCATTTTCATAAGCCATGTAGTGACAGAGGAATACCTCAAATTCAACCACTTCCATTTGATATTTCATCATCTTCTTCTACTCCACCACCCATTCAACCACCAGGTGGAGCTCCACATATTCCAACACTCCCATACCATCCCAGCCACCTTTAGGTCCACAAAATTCTCTGATGGCCTTTTTTGCAAACACAGTTGATTCATCCCTCAGCTTGAGAAGTGCCCTTTATGACCTCCTTAAGAATCCTAAGAAATTTTGTCCAAGGTTTATTTACGGAGAAACAAGAACTGCCGAAGATCATGTCAAGGTTTTTAAGGAAATTTGCAACTGGAAGGAAATTGCTAATGAAGATGTGGTTCTTCATTTATTTCCCTACTCTTTGGGGGAAATTTCCTTCAATTGGTATGTGAACCTACCACCAAGATGTATTGGACACTGGGACACTTTCAAAAAATTGTTTTTGGAACAATTCAAAACATTCATCAATCTAGCAATGATACATCGACAATTCATATCAATAAAAAGGGACCCAACTGAAACAGTTTCACACTTCAGTCATTGCTTTCATATGGCCTACCACAAGTTGGAAACATTGTACACAATACTAGTTGAAGCTGCCATCCAATTTTATTTCAATGCTATGGATCCTCTTACTGTGATCTTTCTAAGAAGACTTCCTGCAGCAAATATTGACACATTGGAAAAAGTCTTTGCAGAAGCAATCATGTTCACAAAGCAAGCTAATCCTAATGGAGGAGGAATGATGCTTCCTATGCAAACAGTCCCTACAATGCCAATGTTTCCCATGGGAGCACCCACCATGCCTAGTCAGTTCATACCTATGAACCTAGTTCCAATACAACAAGTACCTGCTCCACAAACTCAAGCGATAACATATCCAGGGTATGAGCCCCCAAAAATAGCCTTCTTTGAAAAAAAAGCAATGGTTCCTCTGGAAGCAGATAACAATCTCCTTTCAGAAGTTGATCAAATGAAGAAGACCATGTCATAAATGAATAACGAGTTGACTCATCTTAGATTGTCACAAGGACAAAATAACAACTTCCAAAGAAATAATGTTGGCCCCTACAACAATAATTTTGTTTAGAATTACAATAGGAACTTCAACAACAACAATAACAACAACGCAGGAAATAATGGTGGAGGAAACAATTTCAATCCTCCTGATCACAATAATGGCTTCCAAAGAAAAAATTGACAATGGAACACTCAACCAAATAATGGAAGCATTCCTACTGATAACAACAACATTTAGTATGCTAATATAAATCAATATGATGATGGCAAAAATATGCCTAGCAACAATGGTGTGTACTATAATGGTAATCAGGATGTGAATCAAAACCCACAAGTGAATGACAATCCTCCTCTTGTTCAATTCAATGCAATGCTATTAGAATCTTATGATTCTATGCAAAATGTACAAATGGAACAACAAGAAAATGAAGAATTCTCATTCCCTTTCAGTCAAGAACTCGATCTTCAACACGATGAGATGTTTACCTTTTGAAATGATAATTGAAATACATATAATCTCAGAAACAAAAAGGATCCCTTGACCGATGGAATTCCTCCTAGTTTGCAACCAACTCCACCTGATCCTAGAGCAAACAACAATCCACCACCAGTAAGGCCAGCCCAAGGAGGACAATAGTATCAAAATCAAGTAAACATAACAACAATACTGAAGAACCTACTTGGTCTACTAAAAATTATAATGTGGTTGAAAACTTGAAGAAAAAAAAAAGCCAATCTGTCCATGTTCGACATGTTGCAAAATTTTTCACAACAAAGAGAAGCACTCGTGAAGACATTGGATAATACAAAGGTTTCCCATAATATGAATAATGTCCCTCAAAAGATGGTGCCACAACAAGTAAATGTTGCAGAAGCAATGCCCACTATGTTCAAGGACAAAGTTGAGGTAGCCCTATTTTTGTTGATCATAAGGATATATGGAAAGAATCTTCACAATTGTCTTATTGATTCAGGAGCTTCATGTAATGTGATGCCATTATCAATAGCTCAAAGGCTAGGAGTTAATCCTCAAACCTCTAACCGAGTGGTAATACAGTTGGATAAAATAGAGGTAAAAGTCATTGGAGTATTGAAAGATGTGTAGATACAGCTAACAGTTGATCCTCAGATCCAAGATATTGTTGACATGCATGTGGTTGACATCCCAAAAACATATGGATTACTCCTAAGCAGAGAATGGACAAAATGTCTCAGAGGATGGTTCTCTACAGATTTCACTCAATTATGGTTGCCATGGAAAGGTTTGAACAGTCAAATCAAGATAGATGTTGAGCCCAAACTAAAAACAAAGATCACGGATTACAACATCTCGAATGAGGTAGCATTCTTACAATCAAACTTGGGTTCCTACAAAGTGATGGTATTGAACATGGTTCTAAACAAGACATCTCAAGATCAAAATGAAGAACCTAAGGTGTCGGTACCCAAAAGTGAGACTGTGACACAATTCATAGAAAGTATAGTGACTAATCTACATTGTTTAGGAGAGGAAGCTGACCCTAGTATCCTCCTCCTTCCAGGATTTTGCTAGTTGCACAAAGTTAGTCATTCAAAATTTGAATGTTCAATATGCCAAGAAGCAATAGCAAAGGTTTTGACACAAATGATGGAAAACAAGAGTACAAAGACCTCAAGTGATGAAATTATTGAAAGTCAAGATTCAGTGAATTCATCCAACCTTACTGAAAAAACCAAAGAGGAAAGTGAAGATCTAAATGTATCATACAGCGATACCTCTTCAGATGGTGGAGGTTTATCTTCTCCTCCTCTCAGGATGATTAAAGGTCAGAGAAGAAGACAATATGTCAAAGGTAAAGGATGGACTTCAGTAGTCCTTCATCCTAAACCTAAAATTGAACAAATCAGTGAGCTAATAGAGGAAATTTAGGAGAAGCAAGAAAAACACACTCTTCCTCTATCCATAGGATATAAAGGAGATTCACCAAGCCCTACACGAGAAAAGTTACAATGGGTTCCCAAGAAACACTCGTTCAAGACTCAAGTAAAAGAAAAGTTAAGGATGAATAAGCACAAAGTTAGAAAACCCAAGGAAAATGTAGTTTGGATACTCTGCTTCGATGGTTTCAAATGCAAATCAGGAGCTAGTGTAGGTATTGAACTAATCAACCCAAAAGGTGGGTCTTTTTATGTTTCATATCGATTGTAGTTTAGATGTACTAATAATGGTGCAAAATATGAAGCTTTGATTTGAGGAATTCTTGTTGCATTGGAAAAAGGAGTCACTACTCTTATAATCGAAGGGGATTCTCAATTGGTGATATGACAAGTAAAATCCATATACTCATGCAACGAAAAAAGATTAATCACTTACAGGAAAAGGGTATGGGATATAATGGATGACTTTGAAGCTCTGAACATCAAATCCATTCCAAGAAGAAAGAATGTGGTAGCAAACACCCTTGCTATTTCAGCCAACACTTTGCAACCTGTAGAAAGAACAAATTTGAAAAGATTCTCAATTGAATTAGTTGTCATTCTTGTCATTTGCGACAATATCAGAAACTTTTAGGTCTTTTAGGATGACCAATATATACTCGAGTTTATTATGTGTAGTCACCATTTTCAAGGACAAGAGATTGATGATACACCTGAAGACAAGCTTGAAGATGATGAGCTTGAGGATGATGATGGAATCCTTAATTTGAAAACCAAACACATTCTAAAAGGGATGGTTGAACTTGAACACATCTTCGACTGTGACGAATTAGTACTCAATAGAAGGGAAACTCAAGAGAAAGGAATCGAAGAATATGACTCGTACAATTTGGGTACTGATGAAGAACTGAAAATGGTGCAAATAGGAAAAGCATGCAATCAAAAAGAAAGAGATGACATACTCAAATTGCTCACCAAGTATAAAGATGTTATTGCTTGGAGCTATGAAGAGTTAAAGACTTATGATCCTAAGATTATCACACATGACATCCCATTGAAACCAGATGCTAAACCTTTCTGACAAAGACAACGACTAGTAAATCTAATAATCAAACCACTAATTATGAAAGAAGTTAAGAAACTAATGGATGCTAAGATCATATTTCCTATTCATCATTCCACATGGGTGGAAAATTTGGTTCCTATACGAAAGAAGACCAGAGAGATTTGCCTTTGTGTTGACTTTCATAACTTGAATTTAGCATCTTATAAAGATAACTACCTTCTACCCTCATTAGATGAGGTGTTGCAAATCATTAATGGTTCAAAGATGATGTCATTCTTGGATGGTTACTTAGGATATAACTAGATGATGGTCGATGAAGAAGATAGGATAAAGACTACTTTCACAACCAAGTGGGGAACATTTTCCTACAGAAGGATGCCTTTCGGGTTGATTAATACGGGAGCTACATTTCAACGAGAAATGGATGAATCTTTCAAAGGATTGATAAGTAAGTTTATAGTCATCTACATGGATGACTTGACTATCTTTTCAAAAGATTGAAGTACTCATATTGCTGATCTGAGGTAGGTATTCAATAGATTTCATAGGTACGACATATTGCTTAATCCCAAGAAATGTTCATTCGGTGTTACTAAAGGGAAGCTCCTGGGACATGTCATTTTTGAAGTTGGAATTTCCATTAATCCAGATAGAGTTGAGTCTATTTTCAAGTTAGCACCTCCTCATAGTCAAAAGGAATTGAAATCTTTCTTTGGAAAGATAAACTTTGTATGCAAATTCATAAGTGGTTTTGCAAAGATAGTCCACCCCCTCAATGATTTACTCAAAAAGGGGACTAAAATAGAATGGGTACCAGAGATAAAGAAATCATTCCAAGATATTAAGGTTTTCATTTCCACAGCCCCGATTTTGGTAAGTCTAGATTACAAGTTACCATTCAATATCTATTCCTTTGCTTCCGAACATTCTTGGGCAGGGATCTTGACACAAAAAAGAGAGAAGGAAGATGAGCAACCCATTGCTTTCATGAGTTGTCCTCTAAAGAACGCTCAGTTGAAATATTCAAATCTTGATAAATAGTCCTTTGTGTTAATCAAGGTAGTAAAGAAGTTTCCTCACTACATACTCAGAAGTAAGGTATATGCAATTGTACCTGACCCAGCAGTAAGGATGCTTTTGATGCAAAATAAACTTGGTGAAAAAAGAGGAAAGTGGATGGAAATACTTCAAGAATTTTATCTTGAAATTCAATCTATGAGATTAGTTAGAGGCCAAGGATTTTCCAAAATGATCGTTGACAACCAGGAAGGAAATCAAAAGGATTTCAAATTTGATGATGAAACTGATGAAGATGATCAAAAGAAGATGGTTGTATCACAAGTTGATATCAATCAAGGTGTGGTGATAGATGTGTGGTACTAGGATATTGTCTATTATCTCCTACAAGATCAATGCCCCAAATGGATGAACAGTTCACAACGTAGGGGACTTAAGATGAAATGCAAGTCTTACAAGTTACTTGGTAACATGCTATATAAAAGGAACTACAAAGGGATTTATTTGAAATGCTTAGGATGTGAAGAAGCTAAGGATGCCCTGGAACATTTTCATGAAAAGTATGGTACCAAACACGGTTAAGTAGAAGCAACAGCTCACATGATTTTAAGATCGAGTTATTTTTGGCCTTCAATATTCAAGGATACTTTTGAACATGTGTGTTCCTATCATATATGCCAAACTAGTGCTAACAAAGAGAGGCACCCAGCAACGCCACTACAACCGGTATACGAGGTGCACCCTTTCACAAAATGGAGATTGGATTTCATTGGTCCAGTAAACCCACCATCATCAACTAGACATGCATTCATCCTTACAGCTACGGATTACTACACACGATGGACGGAGGCAGAGACTTTTAGAAATTGCACTACTAAGGTGGTGACAGATTTTTTGGAAGAACATATTGTTACTAGATTTGGAATGTCACTCACTCTTGTATGCAACAATGGATCTGCATTTGAATTTGCATTCTTGACACAATGGGCATTTGAAAACAAAGTCATCATCAGATTCTCCTCAAATTACTACCCGCAAGGAAATGGGGTAGCATAGTCTACAAACAAGAATTTGATCACTGTGATAAAATGAATGCTGAAGGAGAACCCTAGGGATTGGCATACACAATTGAAATATGCCTTGTGGATAGATCGGGTCAGAGTTAAAAAGGCCTTGGGTACTTCTCCCTATCTACTTGTTTACAGGAAAGAACCAGTATTCCCACTCAATCTCAAGATTCCTATTTTAAAATTCATGAGTGGGTATGCTGATGACACTAATAGAGTACAAATTTGACTAATGAATCTTCTGGAAATGAAGGAGAAATGAACAATTACATTAGAGCACATGGCTAAACATTTAGTTGTTGTTAAGAGCTGGTTCAAGAAGAGGGCCACGATAAAATCCTTCAAGATTTTGGACCTTGTCCTACTTTGGGATACAGTGAAAGAAAATTCGGGAATCCATACCAAGTTTTAACTCTTGTGGACAGGCCCATATTAGATTGCTGAAATTCTCGAAGAAAACACATTTAGGCTAAGTTCCTTACAGGGGGATTTTCTACCTTTGCCCATAAATGGGCAATTTTTGAAACATTATCTCGAAGCCTAAGACCAAAAATAAAAATTAAAAAAAATTAGTTAGGTTTCATTTCCACATCTAGATTAAATTTTCATTTCTGCGAGAGTGTTTATTTCTGTAAGTTTGTTTCTTTTTTAAGTTGTGTGTTTGCTTTTAGTCGTGTGTTTTCTTTCAAAGTTATGTCAGTCCTAGGGGGTAAGGTGTACTTGGGATTTTTCTCAAGATTTTACTAACCACTCTTTGGTCCCGATTTCAGGAGGAGGTATTTCTTTGTCAATACATTTGGATGATTGTGTATTTTATACCAACCAAGCAACAAACATTTCTTGTGGAATTAGGGGACTTTCAATCTAGAAATTAGAAGCCTAGACTAACAAGTTCTCAACACTTTGCAAATTTAAAGATTTAATTGTGTTAGGTGTTGTTCAATTTCAAGTCAAAGATGATGAGAAATGATCCAAATTTTGACTAGTTCAAACAGGAGGAGTCTCCTTGAAAGGTTGCTAAGATCATTGTTTGGCATGAGAGTTTCCTAAAAAGTTCTAAAAGATGAATGCAAGGGATGTTTATAAGAGATTGAATCCAAGAAATGACACTAATGTTCTGACTACATAATCTAAGCATAGTCAGGATACAGAATTCAAAAGAAAAAAGAAAAAAAGAAGAAGACAGTGTTAAGACTGAAGGATTCCAAGATGTAAAATGGCAAAAGATACGTTCCTAAAATAGAGTATCTTCAATCCAAACTATTGCTTCATCAAAATTAATGTGTTAAATGATATGGATCAATTATGCAAAAGGCCAAAAATTAAAAGAACATGACATCCCACCAAGAGCCCTCGAACTGATTCTCTCGTCTAGTCAAGCAATTGATTGACAAAGAGCCTTCGTAGAAATTCTGAATGAATGAGCTGGGAGGGGTGGAAGATTGTTTTGAGTTGACAAAGGACTTTGATTGATGGCATCCTGAAACATCAAAGAGAATGAATACATAATGCACACACTAAGTTTGAAGGTTTTGACTTCAAAAGATTTGATTGTAAGGTTATCTAAGATACGCTCGAGATGTTTGAAGTTTGGTTGGTGTTTGACACACAGTGGGAGAATATTTCCTGATGAAGAAATGTCTTGGTCATTTCTTCATTTTTCTGGGGCTATTTTTTGTGGTCTTCACAACACACGCCCCATTCCTTACTAGGAATGGGGACCCCCTACCTTTTTTTTTAACTCTCAGACTGATAGTTCGATAGTCAGGAGAAAGAAACTCGATTAAATAACTTAGAATTTTAAAGTTTGAAAAACTTTAAAAAATTAAAAACAAAAAAAATTCTTGCACGCGCACTTTGCAAAGGCAAAGAAGGAAGGGAGGTTATAAAACACGACTTCCCCTTCTTACTACTTCATTTTTTGGAAGAGCTAAGAGGGAAAGGTATGGAAACCCTTCCCCCCTACCTCCATGCAGCCCTCGCAAGCGGGTGCCCTTTGGGCCATGCGTAGTCTCTGCTGTCGCACCCTTTTGGGTGCGCGGTGCAGCACTGCGCGTGCCCTCTGGGCTGCGTGTGATCGCTACTACCACATCCTTTTGGGCCCTCGGCATGGCATGGTGCTATGCACGCCTTCTAGGCCGTGTGCGGCTGTCGCCGCGTGGTCGCCATCGCGCCCTCTTGAGCACGTGTGAGCACTTTGGCATGTGCCCTTTGGGCCCCCGCTGTGCCTCAAAACCCCCCTTTTTTTTAATTTTATTTAATTTTATTTTTTTTGTAAAGTCAAAAACCCCAAAAAAATGTACAATTTTTTTTTAAAAAAAAACAACAAATTAAATAAGTTTTCTAGAAGGACTTTTTTTATTACGTTTTATCCAATAATTAATCATTCTTTTTCTCTTTTGTGATGTGTAGATAATATAATCAGATGGCATCCACATCCAGATCAACAGCAAAACCATTTGTGTACAAGTTCCAAGGCGGAACCCTGAAGTCATAGTTGCACGATGAATACTCTGAGATCAAAGACACAAAACATGGACACACGAACTTGGGAGAGTTTTTGAGGGTTTGTAACAACCCAACTGAAAGATCTTCTTTGAGATCTGCCTTAATCTATTCTGGATTGGTAAATGCAACATCACATCCTGGGACTGTACAGTCAGCTGAATTGATTATGACCCTATCTCAACATTTTGTTCCTGAGCAAAGAGTGGTAAAGAGTGTCACTGGGGAAGTGGTCTTAGATCTACAACCTGATAATATTGATAGGGTTTTTCACCTACCTAGAGTTGATCAGTTTATTAGGCTTTCATATGAAGCAGCCGAGAGGTGGCATAAGGATCATTACCAGGAGGCCATTGACATCATATATTCCTCATACTTCATTGAGAAGCCATCTCGGAGGAAGAAAATTAGTAAAGTAGATATGACTCAAGGATACATGAAGGATGACATTGGATATTCAATCATTCTCTTGAGAAAAGTTATGGGATTGCCTGCAATGGGTCATCTTGCTCCATTCATGGTTAACTTCATTGAGACCATCAGACACGCAAAGATGCCACTAGATTGGGCCACCACACTTAGTGAGAACTTGTGTGACCAGTTGCGGATAGTAAAGGACAAGAAGAAGTTCTATATGACTTCTTATGTGGTATATCTACTTGCAACAAGAGCCACTGACTATCCTAGGTTGTACAAGAAGGGCAATATGCAGGATCCTAATGCATGGTCGTATATGATCTATCCTCAGCTAGTTAAGAAGAAGCTCTCACCATAGAGCAAGGAGTATAGGACTATGAATGATTCCTTCATCTTTTCCATCATTCGATTCATCAAAGGGGATTATGGGAAGAGATTGTTTGATGAGGCCAAGGCATAGATCATAGCTCTCGGTACATATTTCATCTAGTTTTGGACATTCACATACATTCGAGTTGGTGGTGCATCCATCCATCCAAAGAAGCTCCCAAGATACCCAAGTGACAAGTTGGTTCTAATGGAAATTTCCTAGCCAATTGAGTCAGCTTATGAGAGGATCAAGAAACAATGAAGGCCTTGTTGGGATTGGCCTTTTGTAATAGGAGCATACCAAGTAAAGAGAAAGCAGGATATCCTAACTTTCAAGTGGGAATGGGAGAATTATCCTCTTGAAGAATATAACTCTCCCTGGCCATTCTTTCACAATGTTGGTAAAGTGGAAAACCTGGCAGGAAAAGAGCTCTACCACACGGATGCCATTGAAGATCATTGGATTAATGCCACAAATGGCTATGACGTTCATATTAGGGACTATTGTAGAATGACTTTGTATTTAGCAAAGAAGGCTCTCCATTTGACCATCTCGGATGAGATAAGGCTACAGGATTCACAGGAGCTACTAGACCCCTTATTCAATACAAATAAATTTGGTGAGAGGACCATCCTGAACGCAAAAATTGGTAGAGAGGAAGGAGATGATATTAATCATCAAGCGAGACATGTCATCAGAATGACAAATAGTTGGATCAAGAAACCCTTTCCACTTGATCCAATGCTGGATACATTGATATTCTATGCACATGCTCACCCAGAAAGGGTAAAGGGGAAGAAAGTCATAGTTCCTATTTTTGCACTCCAATCTCCTATCAGGCCAGAAATAGTCTACCAGCTTGATCATCCAGTGGGATACTATGATCCTTCATAAAAGAAGAAGGAAAAGAGGAAGAGAGCCTCTCCTTAGAGGATTTAGATAGAGCATGTTGAAGAACAAGCCCTTTCACAGCAACAGGAATCTCCTCCCGAGGAGCCCCAAGACTCTAGAATTTATCATATCAATATCTAGGTTGATTTCCCATTACCTCCTATTTTGTAAAGCCAACAAGAAGAGGGAGAGATTCCAGAGACATCCATTCAGCCGATGCATGAGGAGCCCACTTCTACTATGGTTCCACAGAAGCAAAAGAGGGTCAAGGTTAGAATGAACAAGAGGCAAAGAGTTCGTAAAAGATTAGTGCCTAATCTGTCTGTTCCTGAAACCATTCTCGAAGAAGAATCAGATGAGGATGAAACAAATTCAGATGAGGAAGAGCAAGTACCTCTACAAAGGAGAACTCAACTGGCCAAAGCCATAGAATTGGAAAGAAAGAAGAGTGTCACAAATACCCCACCACCCACCCAAGCTGAAATGGTAGAACTCTCTTCTTCAGAAGATGAAGTACAATGATGGGTGAATGAGTAAAGGGAGCTAGGTGATTATGTTCTCTCCATCCCAAATTTTGATTTCATGCTAGTGGGTACAAAATTGGTTGGAGATAAGATTAGAGATACTCCTACAGGTGAACTTCAATAGCAAGATTGGACGTAGAGGCCACCCGAGATGTAAGGTCCTCATTTGACTCCCCCATCTTCACCTCCGGTTATGATGTTATATAAGGTTTCAATGACACCTCCACCTTCGAGTTCACAAGAACATGTTCAGAAGGATTCATCATTACAAGGAGAGCTAGAACCAAGGGTTACTGATGAGCCATCAAAAGAGTCACAGGTAGTAGAATATATACAACAATCTTCTCAAGAAGTTGAGGATCAAACTACAGGATCTACAAAAATCAAGACTACAGAAGAAGAATCCTCACAACAAGAGACTCCAAGCAAGAGTGATAAAGGGAAGGAGATAGTTGAACACATCCCTTCATCATCTAGAGCTAAGTTTACAGAAAGACATATCCCAAGATGGTTTCAAAAAGAAATAATAAGAAGTGCTAAGCATCAATTCCTTGCTTCAGAGGATGATATTTGTGACATTGCGGAGATTTTGAACAAGCCTGACTCTCCATTACATGATGCAACACCCTTTGCATTCATTGCTACTACTCAAAACTAGGACTTATTTGCATAGGTGGCTCGCCCTCCAAAAGGTATAGATGAAGAATTTGTTAGCCTTCAGGACTATGAACTGAAGGATATCATGTTAGGAAAGCCTACATGGGATACTTCCAGACAGATGATGACTATGGGAGTCAAGGAGGTTCTTAACCATATGGAATAGGATGAGATTGAAATCAAAACACTTCAAAGGCAAGTTGAGATCTTAAAAGGATATTTAGCTGAAGTTATTGGTCCTCTTGATTCTGAATGCTCTGAGGAGACTTTGACTACCATTTTTAAAGAAGGGGAAGGTGTATGGCTTAGTCCATTTTTGAGAGCTTGTCAAGATTGGCGAGACAGCCTTGAGGATAGGGGTATCACTATAATCATAGGAAGTCTAAAGTTATTGCATGCTACACAAGATAATGTTGATAAGATCATGGCAATTTTGAGGTAAGACTTCAGTATTATGGATGAGGTACAGGTATGGAGCAAGGATTTACAAACTCTACAGGCCATAAAAGGGCAAAGGTACTGCATTCTAATTGATGTATATACCAGAGAAGAGTTAGACATGATAGATGATTGGATAGAAAAGATTATAGATGGAAATAAAGTGATGGAAACATTGCATGATGAGATACATAGGCTCAAGTATCAAGCTCAAGAGCAAATTTTGGAAACATAAAAATTTGTACAGTGACACATGCTTGGACATTTTTGAAGATGAAGAATGAGAGAAGCTTTTACAAGTTGAGATAGTTGTGGAGAATTTTAGAACAACTTTAGAGGAAGCATCCAGTGATGAAGACATCAGACAAGCCTTCAGGACAGAAGAAGCACTATTAGAGTTGGACACCAAACTCGAAGATTTTGCAAAAACTTGAATTAAGGTGGACAACTATAGACAGAAGGTCAAAGACAAGTATGAGGCTTTGGATCTTCCTAATGCTACTAAGATTACTGAGATTATAGGAAAATTCAAGGGCAAACATCCAAACATATCTTTAGGATAAAGATGAGCAAAACCTAGATGCCAAAATTTCAATTTTGACACTTAGTAAAATTTTGAGATTTTGACCTAGTCGACGTCAGCAACTTGACAGGTCTACAGCTCTGCAAGTCTGCAATTTAGAGGTGCACCAACAGTTGGCTGCCAGTTCCAAAAATAGCACTTTCCATGCATTGGGAGCACATTTTGATGGCAAGTTAACTCCAACACACATCAAGTGAAGGGCCAGCTTCTATTTTTGGTGTCTCCATACACTTCTACTTCGACTGATGTCTTTCTCCTACTTTCTCTCTCATGCTTTCATTGTTTTTGACATGTAAAGGGCTCGTGCATCCAATTAATGAATAAAATATGGATGGAGTCCCTCTAAGCACCAGTTAGATTACCAGTTTGTATATATTTAGTTTGTTTTAATGTTTTAAAAGCATTTTATTGCATTGAGATATCTCTCATTCTCAACACAAATTGAGGAGACAATTTCTTATAAATACCCCATTGTAAAATGTAACAAAGGCCGTCGTTATTATGCAATAAAGTTATGCTTTTGGTGTTAACATTCAGAGTGTTGTTATTCTTGCTTGAATGTGTCATTTTTTTGTGAATTTTATTCATGAGATTGTGATTGAGCCAAAGGTTTATTGCATTGTTTCTAGTTGTGCAATCTTTTAGTTCTAGTGTTTTCTATAGATATATGAATTCTATTGATGTAACAAGCTTGAGAAGAGATCACCTGATTGTGTCTACGTAGCTTTTTGTTTTGCATGAGCGCACTTTCTGTGGCCTTGCAATTTGATGAAGAATGAAACATCATTCAATTTGTTAAAGATTCTCACCAATGATTGCATTAGTGGATTCTAGGAAGCGATGCTCCTATTTTCATTGGTTTCCTACCAATTTCTTCAAAGGTTTAACTCGCAGCGTGTTGTGTTCTGTAGCTTATGTCTATTTAGGAATTTCAATTTCAAGTCATTTGATTTCATGTTATTTGCTTTCAGTTTCATTATTTTCTTTGCTAACCCCCTGTTAGAATAGGACCTCATACTAGCTGCATTGTTAGAGTTGTATTCATTGAAAAATAGAAAATAAAAAAATATTGTTCTTTTGGTGTGATATTTTGAGATAGCGAACAGATTTTACTTCAATTCTGACATAAAAGGGTTTTTAGAACTAGAAAAGGCCTCCTTGTGAACATTCACATTTATCTTCTACTGAGCGAATTTCGATATGTCACAAGACAAACATTGAACCTTGGAGAGGATCCTTAAAAAGATTTGCTTTTCAAGAGAGGAATTACACTATGGATTCCTACTATTGACCTCATGCAAAATGAATGCCCAACACATGGTATAACCACTTTTCTTTTGAATGCATGTTGTAAATTAATGAGTAAAACCCAAACACACTCTTGAATGTTTTAAAGAAAAACTTTACATCCAATCTTGAATGCCTTAAAAGAATTTATTCATATTTCATTAAAATGGATGTTTAGGATAGCAAACATTTGGAATTGGTGCTTTAAATGAACTCATACACTCTTGAATGCTTTAAGGGAATGAACATGCATGTTTAGGATAGAAAATATTTGGGCTTGGTGCTTAAAATGAATTCAAACACTCTTGAATGCCTTAAAGAAATTGACATGAATGTCTAGGCTAGCAAACATTTGAAATCGGTGCTCAAAATGAATTCACATACTCTTGAATGCCTTAAAGGAAATTGATTTCATTTTCAGCAATTTTCTTATACACATGCTCAATTTACTTTCTTGTTGATGAATCCGCACTTTTATTTATGTTGACAAAAATTTCAAGTTGGAAAGAACATTGTATACTTTAAACACGTGTGTCTTCAAAGTAGATTACAAAACCTAAAGCTTCATTGGAAAAGAACACGTGTATTTTAAACCCCAAGGCCAATTATGTATTCTCTCCCCTCATGCCTTTTAGTGATCTTGGGTGCACAAGAAATAAGTGGTCTTATTTTTATTTTTAGGAGGCCTACTTGGGGATTTCATCACCCTTTGGGATGACCTCAACTCCAATGTTCTGGCCGAGTATAAGAATCGAGAGGTAAATCGAAAGACACCTCTCTTGGAAGTAAAATCTTGTCACTCTTGGCTAAGCCCTAGAGAACTTTATACCTTTGGGAAGTGAAGGAGGAGATTTGGTTTACTGTCTCCCCTTGGCTATGTGGCATTATTTTCTTTCATCTATAGATTTGGGCCTCACGTACCTTGTTTATATCGAGGATCCCCTTTAGATAAGCCTTGTATATCCTAGTTGTAGCCTTATTAGGATTGTTGGCATGTTTTGCGTGTCTGTTCATTTAAACATTCAAAAACCAACACCAAACATCAAACAAGTGCAAAACAAGTGAAATTGTGAGCTAAACTTCAGTGAGTGAAATAGTGGTATGTGGGTCCTCTTGACTCATGTTTATCTTCAAAAGTTTTATATTGGTCTAGCATTTGAAATTGGTTGAGTCTAGTTTTTGCTTGAAACTGAGTCTTGTTTTGTTCTTACCATATCAAAAAAGTCAAACATAAGAAGGTGAAATTGTCCAAACCATTTGTCTACAAGGAAAGGAAGAACCTAGCACATAGTGATAAACAATTTTGATATGCTATCAAAGATATCCAAAAAGAAGAAGCTAAAGAAGACCGCTATGATAGAATTGAATACAATGCAAAACTTTGAAATTGGTCTACCTTCCCAGGAGTAAACCCTACATTTTTGTTCATAGTAAGTGAGGATTGAGTTAACCGTATAAGTAACCACCACACCTTCATTTTTCCACATCAACCCTATTCTTCCAAACTTCTAGTCTTCCATTTGCAAACTTCCTCTAGAGAGCTTGATCATTTGAACCTAAAAACTTTGGCATAAGAACACCTTCTGAGATTATAAAATTAGACCTTTCATCCACCCACAAATGCCTATCACTCATTTGGAATCGCAAGTTGATCTCCAAATAGTGGATAGTCAATTTAGTGTTCTATCTTGCCTAAAGATCACTTGACCATCTTTGGTAGGAGAAAGATACTTTTAGCCTACAATCACAATTTGTTTGCTAAATCAAGGTCTTTTGTTTACATCTAGGTTATTAGCCCCTTTCATTGTGTAAGGTTTAGCAGATCTCTCTCACATTCCTCTCTTGCTTCCATAGTCTTCCACCCATTAGTTTGGTCACTATTGTATGGTACATACATGATCTGGTAGATTCACATTTAATCCCATGTCATGCTTATTAAAGTCATTGATGCAAAAGGAGATGGAGAATCATTTTCCTCCACACACAACATCATTGGGGTGAGGATTTCCCTCTAGTTCAAACTTTGGCATGCCTAGCTTAACATCTATACAAGAACCAGAAGATCCTTTTTGCAACACAACTTTGGGAAATGATGATGAGGAAGTATACCAAGAGGAAAACCCTATTGACAGCAACAATATCCCTAATGATGTCCGAACATTGCTTCCATATCCGTACAATGTCGAAATGATGGAAAAATCTATTAGGGAAAACAAAACTGAGATCTTCTTAAACTTGGTTAAAGATGGTGTTAATATCCCTACAAGCTTTGAGACCACCTTGTTTAGATAGATTATGAAGGGTGGTGCTCCCCTGTTGCCAAACATAACCCAAGCATCTAGTTAAGGACCAACAATGACAACTAGTGTTACATCCACATCAAATGGCACCACACAACTGGCTTTCCAATTAAGTGTGAAATATATCCAACAAATAATTAGTGCCATACCCAACACTATGACACATGCAAGTATTCTGCAGCCCACCTTAATAGGTCCAACTATAGGATGCTTAAATATTGGGCAAATGTCTACTCAAAAAATGAAAATTCCAACACAACCAATGTATTCCACTTATCCACAAATTCCAACAAGTATGGTGAAAACATCTGTGCCAATTCCAATGACTACATATCAATACATTGGCCAAAGTGGAGCACTCCCACCACCTTATAATACATTTGGAACTCCCTATAGCTTGTGAGGTGGGATTGCAAATTCTCAACAGTCACAAGTACAACCAAACCAATATTTAGCCTAGTAGTTACAAGAACTTCAAAACTTAGTACATTCCATGACTAACAAAGGGGAGAAGGATTTCTCTTTTGAGGAAGTTTGTCCCTTTCCATTTGATAGATCCATTAGCATGATACCATTCCCACCAAACTTTGAGATTCCTAAATTTGACGAATACACGGGAGAAACATGTCCTATCACACATCTCAAGGAATTCTCAGTTTTGTGTCAAGAAGTAGCCTATAATGAAGTCTTTGAGGCCCCACACTAGAGTGGCTAATGAACTTACCCAAGGGTTCCATTACCTCTTTCAATGATTTAATACGGAATTTTTTAGCATAATACTCTTACAACATTGAACACCATGCCTCATTAGGTAATTTTTACAACACAAAGCAATGAAATGGTGAAACATTTGCCAATTTTCTACAACGGTGGAGGCATCTTGCTAACTGCATGCCCTAAAAAATTGAGGATTCCCGCCTTGTGGATATATTTATCAAAAACTTGATACCAAAGATGTCTTTTCACATGAAGATGGCTAACCCTGAAGACTTTGCTACATTAGTCAAGAGAGGCAAAAGCATTGAAAATGGGCTCTTAGACAAAGGTGTCATCAAACATTATAGCTCATCATCCTAAAATAATGACACAAACAACAACAACAAACCCAAGTTTTGGTCCAAAAATAAAGGTTTCACACATGATGGTGTCACTGATGTCAAAAATGTGCAAAACCTTCAAGGAGGAAATAACAATAACTATCATAATTGAAACAACAACAATTTGAACCGTGACAATTAGCAATCTCGCAATCAAATGCAATTTTTTCCTCACAACAACAACAATACCAATAGCAATTACAAGTGTGACTATGATCACAATAGGGTGTTCACTAACTTTCATGAACCCTTGGAAGCCATATTCCAAAAGCTAGTGGATCACAATTTGATGGTATTTCCCAACACATGGCCCTTTGATGAGAATAAACCCAAATTGAAATAGTATAGGGAAAATGAATATTGCAAATACCACCACATCAAAGGACATGACACAAACAAGTGTATAAAACTCAAAGTCTTCATCCAAAATCTTGTTGATGATGGAGAAATTGAGGTAGAAGGAGGACCACCCTCTAAAAATGCTAAGCTAAAGATATTCCAAAAGCCATTTCCTAATCACAACAATGACAATAACAATAATGGAAACAACAATATGAACAATGCAAATTGAGCTTCCACATCAAATGCACTACCTTATGACTATTCTACTAACCACATATCAGGGTTTGACTCCTTGTGTGGTAAAATAGAAACTAGCGATATATGTGGATTTGACTCCATGTGTGATCACATTGAAGAGGGAGAAACTCATGTGAATACCCTTGTCCTACAAGTAGCTGATTGTCATGTAACCACTCAACGGGGAATACTTACTTTGCAAGTTGCCACTCCCAATCCCACTAATCCATCAGTTCCACATGCACATGTTGTGCCATCCACTTCACAAAGGCCTGCTTCTCACTATGATGTGTTGTCCCAGTTAGGTAAGACTCCCACACAAATATCCATTCTTGAGCTCCTAACCACATCACCCATCCATAAAGAAATTTTGGAGAAGGCTCTTTTAGAGTCTCATTTTCCTAAAAACATTAATGCCTCCCAATTCACCACCATGATTGGAAACCTTGCCATACAAAAACAAATTGTCTTCACACAAATATTTCCAAGGTCTTGATCCCCACCATAATTCGTCACTCCACATTGAAGTCCTTATACAACAACATAAGATTAAAAGAGCCCTTGTAGATAATGGATCCAGTTTGAACCTATGTATATTGAAGATGATTTGTTTCTTGGGACTTCCAGAAGACCTCCTAGATGTCAATAAAAGGATAACAATCAAAGCATATGATGAAAGAGAAAGAGAATCAAAATGGGTTATCATGTTACCACTAAATATTGGACCAGCTATCATAAATATTGAATGCCATGTCTTAGACTTGGATTTTCCATATAACATTTTGCTTGGTTGACCTTGGATACATACACTAAAGGTAGCACCATCTACCTATCATCAATGCTTGAAATTTCCTCACCAAGAAAGAGAGGTCACAATTCTAGGTGATCCCACACCTTTTGCCTTTTGTAAAAGAATGGAACGTGCACCAGCAATTTTTTGTCCAATCAATGAGTTTGCTAAAGCTATACCTAAGCCTCTCACAATAGTAGAATCACCTTCCACAATAGTGCCAGAATTAGCCAATAATGATTCTAATTCTCATAAAGGAAAAGAAAAGGTGTAAGATACTAAGGTTAGTACTACAGCGAAGAAGGTTACTTTTACTGATTTAGGAATGGGAGAGTATAAGTTTGAAAATGCCTTGTGTGTTGGACAACTACCACTCTCCCCCCGTTCCTTTGGAAAACCTTCACAATTACCACCTCCTACCAACAAAGAGACTATGCATATTAACAAGACCACATTTGAACATTGGGGTTCACTTAGTGATGAGCATATGGAATCTAATATCTTGGATTGGCTATACTATGATGGAAAAGATGAACCTATGGAGTTCCCCAAGGATAAGTATGTTAAGGCCCCTCCCATTATCAAAAACATAGGATATCATGGTACCATCCTTGGACCTAAAGAAGATGGAATTAGAAAATGCCTTGAAGCTAATAGCTATCCTAAAGGATGTGGTTTGGGCTCCATTAGACCCAAGGTATCCTTTGCTGACAACTATTGTATGGTTGAATCTGATTCTGAGACTGAAGAGGAGGAACTCTTTGAAATACCCTTCCAATACATTGAGGATGACCTAGATAACCATATCTGTGTCATTACCATAACTGACCTTTCATCCACCAACCTACCTCTCACTAATCCTAACGAAATAAACTGGGACCTTCAAGACATACCACCAGCTCTCAATATATGTTAGTTTGATGAAGCAGTGATGGCACTCTTTGGCCTTAAGAATCTCCAAGATTACGAACATGAGATCCAATACAATGAGGAAGCCTACTTTGGTAGCCAAGTCAACCCCCTTATTAAAAGGTGAAAAAGAAAATAAAAATGGAAAAATAAAAGAAACATCCTCTAGTGAAAACTCTTCTAGGGCACTTTTGGATGAAGAAAAAGATAAAATAAAGGATGCATCTTCTGGTGAAAACCTCTTAGAAGCACTAGAAGAGGGAGAGATTAACTTTCCATTCAGATCTTTACCACTATAAAAGTCATCTATTTTGAATGAGGACACAATTCTAGTCAATTTGGGTATAGAGGATAATCCACAAATCACCTACATTGTAGCTACCCTAAGTCCTGAAGAACAAAAGGCAATGACTAAATTCTTGAAAAAGGGCAAAATTAATTTTGCATGGACATATAGAGATATGTCTAGTTTAGACATAGATTTGGTTGTACATCATTTGATAGTAGATCCCAAGATTAAACTAGTGAAATAGAAGTTGCGCAAAATGCATCCTAAGATAGCACTTTTGGTCAAAGAAAAATTGCAGAAAATGTTATACACAAAGTTCATCCACCCTATTGATTATCCTGAGTGGGTCTCCAACATTGTTCCTATAGGGAAAGCATTTGGGGGCATCCATGTTTGTTTAGATTTTCAAGATTTAAATCTTGCATGTCCTAAGGATGATTTTCCACTCCCTAACATAGACATCATAGTGGATTTGACTGCTAGACATGAGATGTTGTATTTGATGGATGGTTTCTCTAGTTATAATCAAATCAGAATTGCAGAAGAAGATCAACATAAAATGACATTTACCACCCCTTGGGGAACCTTTTGTTATCAAGTCATGCCTTTTGGCTTGAAAAATGCTAGTGCCACTTATAAACACGTAATGACCACAATATTCCATGATATTCTACATGTCATAATGGAGGACTATGTTGATGACATCCTAGGAAAATCAAAGACACATGAGTCCCACATTGATGTCCTCACCACCATTTTTGAAAGATTGGAGAAATATAAAGTACACCTAAATCCTAAGAAATTTGTGTTTGGGGTAAAATCAAGCAAGTTGTTAGGCTACATTGTGTCAAGAAGAGGTATTGAGGTAGACCTTAGTAAAGTAAAATCCATTATGGACATGCCTCCACCTACCACATTGAAACAACTCCACAATTTTCAAGGAAAGTTACAATCCATCAAATGATTTGTGGCCCAGTTAGCAGATAAGGTCCATCCTCTTCAACATTTGCTTCACAAGGACACTAAGTTTTAGTGGGATTATCTATGTCAAAAATAATTTGAACAAATTAAGGCATACTTGGCTAATCCTCTAGTTTTCGTCCCTCCAATTGCAAGATGACCATTGATTCTATACATTTCAACCACTTCAGTTGCCTTAGGTGCTCTTTTGGCACAACTAGATGACAATGGTAATGAGCAAGCTATATACTACCTCAGTCAAACACTAGTTGCTTATGAGTTGAACTAAACTTCTATTGAGCAAGCTTGTTTGGCAGTAGTCTTTTGTACGCAGAAGCTATGCCATTACATGCTTAATCATACTACACATCTCATTTCCAAGATAGACCCGCTCAAATATTTTCGATCAAAAGCTTCCCTCACTGGTCGAGCTACAAAATGGGTCTTGATTTTGAGTGAGTTTGACATTTATTATAAGGAATGCAAAGCCATTAAGGAACAAGCAATTATAGATCAGCTTGTTGAAGCTCCTCCTCCAGGAGACCATCCTATAGTAGAAAATTTTCTAGATGACACCATTATGATTGTTACCCCTACTACACCATGGAAACTATTTTTTGATGGTTCTTTCACACAAAAGGGATCAAGGGCAGGAATTTTGTTTGTTACACCGCAAGGGGACCTCATTCCTAAGTCTTATAAAATTTCATTCCCTTACACAAATAATATAGTTGAGTATGAAGGATTAGTCATAAGTTTGCATCAAGCTATCAGATGGAATATCAAAAGCCTTCTTGTCTTTGGAGACTCCAATTGGCCATTAAACAAGTTACAGATGAATACCACATAGAGGATGAGAAATTTTTGCCATACTATAGGATAGTTGAGGATCTTAAACAACATTTCACAGAGCTAGTTTTTTAGTAGATCCCAAGGGCTAATAAAAAAGTAGTAGATGCTATGGCTACTATTTCCTCCATGATTGTCATGCCTAAGTATAGTCCTAAATGTGATTTTCTTGTTGAGAATCTTTTCACTCCTGCTTATGAGCAAACCAATTTAGAGTTGGTGTGTGAGATTGTTGGTCCTGAGTCTCCATGGTATGCCGACATTTTTACCTATTTATGTCACAAAACCAATCCCATAGTCCTCACCCCAAATCAAAGCAAAACCTTCATCCATCGCACAGCCCGATATACCATCGTAGATGACAAACTTTCCTGAAAACACTTTGATGGAACCCTCCTTCGATGTCTCAATTTAGATGAAGCCAAAATGATATTAGAAGAGGTCCACCAAGGGATTTGTGGTGCCCATTACAGTGGCCTTACATTAGCAAAAAAGCTTCTTAGAATGGGTTACTATTGGCCTATTATGGAAGTAGATGCATATCATTTTGTGAAGAGATGTGTTCCTTGTTAGCAGCATGGCGATTTGATACATGCCCCTACCCAAGACCTTCAACCCACCATCACCCCATGGCCCTTTTCTCATTGGGGATTCGATCTTTTTGGTCAAGTATACCCAAATTTTGCAAATGGCCACAAGTACATTATTGTGGCCACTGAGTACTTCACAAAGTGGGTCAAGGCTATTCCATTAACCTACATCACTGGAAAATAGATTTTGAAGTTCATCTTGAACTACATTATTTGTCATTTTGGCATACCTCAAGACATCATGACTAATAATGGAACACCTTTTAAAAATCAAGAAGTTTCCACATTGTGTAGGAAATTCGAAATCACCCAGCATTTTTCCACCAAATACTACTCCCAAGGCAATAGCCAAGATGAAGCTACTAATAAAACCATTTTGAAAATCCTAAAGAAAATTGTTGATGCAGTTGGCCATAATTGGCACCTCCAAATCACTCCCGCCCTTTGGGCCTACCATACCTCCATCCATACCCCCATAAAAGCCACTCCATTTTCCCTTGTTTATGGTTCTGAGGCTGTCTTACCCATCAAAATTGAGCTCCCTTCCCTCAGAATCTCTCTCAAAAATTTGATGTTCGAAGAAGAATATAAAGTTGCTCACTTGCAAGAGCTACAACTCCTCGATGAGAGATGCCTTAACACCCTAAACCACCTCCACGTGTATCAAAATCACCTTTAGCTTCAATATCACAAAAAAGTCATGCCATGAGAATTTGAGGTGAGTGAGTTAGTTTTGCAACATAACATGAGGCCGAATCTCCAGAACCGTGAAAAGAAAGGAAAATTTGAAGCTAATTGGCTTGGTCCATTTATCATTATAGCCAAATATGGTTCTAGGGCATATCAGATTTCCACTCCAGAGGGAGATCCACTCCCTAAGCCTATAAATATCCAACATCTCAAGCAGTTCTATGCTTGAGCCTTGTAGTTCATGTACAGTGTTGATATAGTCCCACAAAAATACAAAAAATTCAAAAAATTAGAAAAATTCAAAAAAATCATAAAATGTTCCTGAAAAAAAAGACCAAAAAGCAAAAAAAGTTCCTCAAAAAAATCATTTTGATCCATTATCTATAAGGCTCGTATCACTTCACTCCATTCCACTATTTCATCTTCCTGTTTGTGCAAAGTCTTATCTAACTTATTCTTTTCATGCATCCAATAAAAGACATCTTGTCTCCAAGGCTCCACTTCACTTCATCTTTTGAAAGACCTCTAGTCTACAAGGCATTTTTTTGTCTAGTGTTTGTTCCAATCCCATTACACTAAGCTTTTTCCACAATATTGACCACAAAAAGACTTGAAATAAATCACCTTTGAGACTTAATGATTTGAGAAACTTGTTTTTTTCATAGCATTTGCCAAAAACAAACAAATGATTAGGGATAATTGACATCAAACACAAAAAACTTTCATAGGATGAATCCTTCCTATAGGTGGCATTACAACATTCACTTCTAGACCTAAGGTTCATGGTAAGAACTGTGGACTGAATGACCACTTGGTCATGAGGTCTCTTTTTTATTTTATTTTGTGTGTTAGTGGAATTCTTTTATGGTGTCTTAATCTTCCATATTTTGGTGGTACCTGAATGGCTCTCATTGACTACATGTGTTGTTTGTGGTATGATCTATTTTTGAGGCTTTAATACATATGTGTCAGTTTCAAGTTATATTAATGCATTGCACACTAGGGGCAATGTGTTAGTACATATTTCACTAAAGATTTTGGGTGTACCTAGACCTCTCCATGGCATATATGACATTTGTTCCATCATGACTATGTAAACTACACCTATTTTTTTAAAGTCTCTAGTCTATGCAAAAGAGTTGTGTCATTTATGCTTCCATAGCATATAATGCATAAACTTGTTTGCAAAATCAAACTAAGGTGTGCTCTTCCATATAAACACAATTTAATCTCTTGATATTATATAGTTAGGATTCATGTAGTATAGGGTTTCATTTGAGCCATGCTTGAGACAAAGGTTCTATTTATTTCCCCCCTCCTACACTACGCTACTTGATTTCTACAAGCGAGGAGTTTTGACAGATAATCATTCCTTAGGTTCATTCATATTACATTTTCATTTTAGGTTTCATTCAGTAGTGTCTTATTAGGATAAATTTCATTGTCATTTCATTATGCATTTTGTTCATTTAAATAGGTTACATCATTGGTTCATTACATTAATCACATGCATCCATTTTAGTCATCATGTCTAGTCATACATCATCATAACATCTCACAAATACATATAGTGCATCCATATATATAAAAATAAAACAATGCATACATCTCATAATATATATCATAGGCACATTACATCACATCTTGCATCACAAGCATTAGTATCCACATCATAGATATCATATGCATCACATAATCCATACACACATAAAGCTATCGAATCACGTCATGTATATATCAAAATCATGTCTGTACAAAATCATGTAGTATCATGTAGTACAAATGTATCATCAAAAAAACTCATTGCATCTGTGCATATCTATCAAAAAACTACTCACTATACAAAATCAAGTCACTGGCTATGAGGGCCTAACCCCGCCATGTCACCCCCTTGCAGAGGTTGGTGTTATCCCATAGACTGCTTTGATCTGGCCCTACCTCTAGTGGTCCACGAGCTTGAGCCTCTCTGAAAATTTGGCTACCGCTGATCAACAAGCATAGCCTCATGATATAGTGGCCTATAATAGGCCATCTCTCATATGGCTCATGCCTCTACTTGGCTGGTTGAAATGGCCTCTAACATAATTGTGACAGTCGCCCTAGGCTATAGAATTTGTCTAGCTATGTCCCTCTGCCTGCGGTACTCATCTAGCTGCACCTGATGGGTGTCTCACTCGGTGTGTAGTGTGGCCACCTCTCCATGGACTCCCTCTAGCTCCACAAGCTCCTTATAATATGTGTGCACCTCTATGTTAGTAAACTCTCCTGCATCTACCCATGCCTATAGGGCTACTAGGGCCTCCTGTGCACTATCTGCTCTCGCCCTCTGCACCTATAGCTCTACCTATACAACCCCCATGGCCTGCTGTAGACTATTTTCTCATGCCCACTGCACCTATGCCACACCCTGGAGTTAGGTAACCTTCACACAGAGACTATCCTGCTCTACCTTGACCATGTCTAGGTCCTCTGCCTATCCCTGTCCCTATACCTGTGGCCCCTATTTTGGTACATGTAATGGTGTTGGTGCCTATGTTGGTACTGGCCTTAGATCTCTCCTCACATAGGCTTTGTGCCCTTGTGGCCCCTTCTAAGCTCCCTATGCTGGTGGTGGAATCATAGCTGCCTATCCACCATCCCTTGCTCCCTCTCCCTCTCCCTCTCCATGTGCCTGCTCCACTAGTGGTGGTGCCCCAAGCACTGTCAATCTCACAAGTTGATAAGCTGCCCACCACTGTACATATGTTAATTTCACCCCCACATCTCCCTAATCTTTCTTGTGTACCTAGGGCACTAGTGGCATTGACACCCATGAAATATGGGCCAATCACAAGTTGGTCCTGTGACCCCATAGATTGTAGTACTCCCGTGAGATAATGGGGTACAAAAACTTGTTAAGAATAGCCTCCTGCACTCTCCCAAACTGTCATTGCACCCTAGAGGGCATGTATTGCATGATCACATGCATCGAGCATCCAATAATCCAGCAATTAGTCTATGCATATGATAGGTACATCTGATCCTTAAAGTCATCCTCTCTGCCAGCTGCCAAAACTATACCCCACCGCTCTACCCCATCATATGGAGTCTAGTCAAACATGTTGATCTCATTTGAACAACACTGCCAAAACCCCACAAACTCTATGGAGGTGTACTGAATGGTTGGATGGTGTTGTAGGTGAATGACTTGCTAGGCTGTCTGGTCTCTTGTCTGGTGATCAGTCGCGTGACCTCGATATGCTCCTAGGACCATACCATCAGTAGTGTCAATCCCGACCCCATGGTCCTTAGCGTCATGTATGCACACATGTGCAAATCATGTTAGAGCTCCACCAAAATAGTTTGGCTCTAACAAAATACAGCCTCATCCTCCTATAGTAGGGAGCTCAACACTCACACCCACCTAATAGGAAAGCCATGCCTAGCATAGTTTGGTAACATCCTCTAGATTAGAGATGCCAGATAAACAGCTAATCTGGGTAGTCTTTGCTCCAAGGCCCCTCTCCACATTAGCCACAATCTTTGGATAGGAAGTCTCTATCATTGCCTGCCAAAACACTCTTGCAAAAATGAGTCTAAACCATCCAGCACATACTCCAGCTCTGCCCCCTAGATGAGCACTCACAGAATCCACCACACATCCATTAGTGTGACTGTCACCTCTCTAATAGACAGATGGAAGCTCCCAGTAGGTGTGTGCCATCACTCGATGAGTGTTGATAGCTAGGTTGAGTGTGCCCTCAAGTCTAGCCACTCGTGTACATGCTCCAATCCACATAGTCGAATGTGCCCCTAGTCAGCCTCTGTCAGTCGCTCCTCTAGCACCATGGTTGGATGATAGTGCTCCCTTGACCTAAAAACCATCATCTCCTCCTAAAACATAGACATGTAAAAAGTTAGTCTCTTTAGCCCATGTCATCCCCAGAATGGGGCATCCTACCTTGACCTCTGCCAATTTGCACAAATGCTGATTGTTGCAGATGTTGATCTGCAGAGATGCCAATCAACGTAGATGTTGATCAGCATAGATGGTAGTCTTTGCAGATGTAATTTTCCCACTGGTAATTGCACTTTATCATCTGGAGAGATGATGAATAATTGATCATTGTCTCTATTGCACTATAGCCCCTTTTGTCGGTCATGTAGATGACATGTTGAATCCTGTTGTCTCTGCGGACCCCCGTTCCCCAGTCTATCATCTTTGTAGATGACATGATGGGTCTTGTCATCTTAACAAATGATGTGGTCTCCAGTTTGTCATCTACATAGACAATAAGGCAGAGACTATCATCTCTATCGCGACCACATTTTTGCCTTGTTTATGGTGTAATAAATGCATCTAACCTACCCAATCAACCAAATTGATAAAGAGGATCAGATGACTTACCAGTGGGCCCATCTTAGTTAATCATTGGTGCTCTCGAACATACTCACCAAGCTACAATCGATCAATAGGGTTCATCTTTGCTCTGGATGCTCTACTCTCTAGGTGTGCAAATCACCTTTTTTGAGCCCCTTGGAGGCTTATATAGGCTCTTTGAGGACCCCGTTTGAGCCTGTGTCTTCCCTAAGCCATGTTCATCCCCTATTTACCTGCAAGTCATGCAATGTCTTTATTTATTTCCTTTTTCTCCTTTTCCCTTTCTTTCAAAGACCTTTTTACAAAAATTACCCAAAATGTATTTTTGTGCAATTTTTGTGAAGGGGCACCCTCCTCCTTCGTCATTGCTCCTAGGACTCCTACCTTCTCTGGGGCAACCTATATTTTCTTTTCTTTGATATGATGTCATCCTAACATCACATCAAAGAGGGGCAAAATGTAGATGCTTAAAATCATCCCAAAAGACTATATTAATCTATTTAATATTGCCCTTGACATTATAATTATTTATTAATTAATTAATTATATTTGTCATATTCTTCTAACTATTTAATTAAATTTATTTAATTAATTAGGTTCACTTTCCTAAGATATTTAAATTTAAATTTAATAATCTCCAAATTTTAAGTGTTAAATTTATTTAATACATGATCCTCCATAAAACCCTTTTTAAATAAATTCTATCTATTTAAATCCCTCCGTCTCATTAATTCTCTTCACTATGATTAAATTAAATCTTATTTAATTTAGTCTTAAACCTAGCTTAAAGCCTAGCCTACAACCATCATTTTCACCCCCCTAAGCCTATCCACCATTTAATACCACTTAATTACCTTAATCATCTTGTTAAACCCCTTCTTAAGCCTAAGTGTGTGCTCACACATGTCTGAGGACCACTCTCACTTCTCACACCTCTTGCAACTTTGTTCCCCGCTCCTCTCTCCAAGTTTGCTCACACATGTGTGAGCAAACTTTGAATGTTGACCACTTGTATGGCTTTCTTATGTGTCTCCTTGTGGCACCTATGTGGATGCCACATAGACACTACCTCACCAAGGCCTCTCTCAAGCCTATAAATAGAGCCCTTGTCTCAAGCATTGTTATCATGTTAGTTTGAGTTTTGAGCTTTGTAGTGATTTTCTAGAGTTGCTTGCATACTAACCCTTGGTAGTTGATAGCTTGCATTTGCATTGTTAGATTAGTTTGTTCATGCATTTACATCTTCATTTCACTTGTTTACTAGCTTATTTTGCACATTAGCTTAGTTTTTTTATTGCATTCCATCTCCACATCCACTTCAATGCTCTCAAACATGGCTTCCTCCATAGCCATTGTTTTAGGTGTTCATCATTTCATATAGCATATTTTCATCATCACATTTGAATTTCAATATCAAGAGATTCATCATAGTTGTGTTTGGGGAGAGCACACCAACATCCCTCCAATCCAACACACCAATAAGACCTCTCATGGGTGCCTTTGTTGAGCTATTTGAGGTTTCTTGAGGATTTGAGGTTTTGGTTTCTTTGAGTTGAAAAAATCAAGAAAATTTTAGTTAGTTTCTTTCCATTGATCAACATTTGAAATATGCACATTGGCTAATGTTTTTTTGTTTGCTCTTGTGTCCAATAGGTCAAATTCTCTAGTATACATATGTTATAAACTAAAGGAATATCAAGGACTTGACAGATAACATCTCGTTCTATAGGGCCTACTTAGAGAGGCAACACAACAAGACCTTTCGATTTTATTTCTACTCCATCATACTCTTTGATGGTGATTTTTTTGTGAGGATCTATAGACTCTTCGTCATAACCCAATTATGTAAGAAAACTAGCAGAATATATATTAAGATAGCACCATTGTCTATAAGCACATGGTGGATGTTTTTCTGGTGGATCATGATTTCAATATACACTAGTTGATTGTGAGCATAACTCAAATAATTATCATTCTCTTCAAAAAAGGACAAGTAATGAGGTGAGGTCAAGTGACCTACCATGGATTGAAACCAATCGAGATCAAGATCTTGTCAAGATCTTGAGGCATGCTTGCCCCAGTGAGAGCTTTGTCAAGAATCTATCTATGAGAAGGTGAGATTTTAAGAAGTTCAAAAATGGTTATTTGAGCATTTTTTCATTTTAATTGTTCAAGAATGCTATAGTTTACAGCAATGGAGGACGTTACAAGTTTCATTTTCTATCTAGTGTTAAAGTTATAGCTTCATTCATATTGATTCAATATGATATACATTATTGTTATCATTAAACCATCATTTCCTATATATAGTTATCCATGTTAAATAATATATATTATTGTATATAACACACACACAGACACATATTATTGTATATTTAATATATATTTTATATATATTTTTATACATATTAGATATGGTTATTTATATATTACTACTATATTAATATGTTAACTAGTGACGATTAACTATAAAGACATGTCTCTTCATGAGACATGTCTCCTCCTCTCTTATTTATAAGCCTTCATTTGCATTTTGGAATACAACCAATACAATGACAATTGTTAGTACATTTGCAATGATCCTAGAAATCAACATGGTATCAAAGCCAACTTGCAAATGTATAAATGAATAATAAGATATTATTGTTTAATATTTGGATCGAATCAATCTAATGGAAGCCAATGTAGATCAAGTTGTGCATTTAGATTATCAATTTGTGCTATTGGAGGTTTAGTGGTGAACAAGAAATAGTCACAATTATATCAAAAATCACTAGCTTGATCATAGGTTGGCAAAAGGTCTCTTCTATCCTCTATCACCAGTAAGCACCATAGAGAGGTGTGTGGTCTAGATGTCAAATTGATTTAAGTGGTTGGAAGGATGTAAGTTCAAGTTGCAAGACATATTCCTTATACATGTAATCCATGTGGACAATACCAAAGTGGGTTTTTGTAACCAACAACATGCTCAATCTAAGTGCAAGAAATATAGAAAATAGTTTTTTTTTTAAAGGAAATAGAAACTTTAAGACCATTTAAAGTTACACGGCAAGCTAATGTCAAAATCTATAGTTCTTTGGAACATGTAAGAGATGTCCATAATGAAATAAAGGGATGGAAGACATTGCTAACTCTTTTATTTGTAGCCACCTGCATAGACATGTATTTTGAATGTGAATCACAAACATTACATGAAAATAGCTTCATAGAATTCCTCTGTATAGATTATGTCTCATGAAATCTGAGAATTGGAAGAATTATCAAAGAATGGATTTGTGGATAAAATCTTTAAATGATTAAATTGAATGTGATGCACACAAATAAAACCAAGTTATTGTGAGGGAATTCTCTTTTGGCACATGCAAATTGTATATGAATATAATTTGAGAATATATTCCTACTAAGGAAGATCAAAGAACATAGCATATTTGATACAAATATTGGCATTTCCACCACCTAATAAAATGACAAATTCTTGGATAACGTACAGGTAAATCAACAAGGACAGTGCATATATGGTTTTTTCCAATAGTAACCATGCCTAGCCAATGTGGAAATAGTAAGCCTATATTCTCAAAACACATGCCAATAAAGAGGTAAGGAGGTACAATTGAATATTTGATGGGGGACCACATCAACATTAGACTGAGACATTACCAAGGTCATCATGGAAATTTATGTCAACTCATATTAAGAGTGTGATATACAAGAAGAAGGTTAAGTGGAAAATTTGCAAATAATGAACACAACAATTCATATAGTGTTCTCTCTATTTAGTGTTGGTCAATGTGAAACAAATAATTTTCACACCATGGTAATTGCGAGGGTCATATCTTCATCAACATATTGAAGTATCGAGAGTATATTATTTTAATAAGAGACCTATGCTAAAAGATGTAAAGGAATAAAGACTGGCCCCATACACATTAAACAATAAAAAAGATGCTTATGACTATAAGAAAACAAGGTAAAGGCAAGTATAAGGTATGCTTTATTCATTTATATGGTATATAGTTTAATTGAAAGTACATTTGATAAACATTATATATATATATATATATATATATATATATATAGTGTTTATTTAAGAAATGATTGATGTTTATAAGATTAATATAATATCTTATAAGAAGGGTGAAAGAAAATCATGTTATATGTGTAATTACTACATTAGTGATGATGAGGACAAACAAGGATGTTGAGAAGTATTTATTTTCCTTGAGCGTTGAAATTGTCTATTCATTGTAGTTCTATTTCTATATGCACTATAAGAGCTATTTCCCTTAATCTTTTCCTTTGAGAATGTTCTTTCAGGAAAAGGAAGATTAATATCAAGTCTAACACTTTTTTAAAAGGAATTTTATTTTAGAAGCTTAAAAGATTGATGTTCAGAGGGATTCTGACATATCCCTCTAAGGGAGAAGATAGAAAATATGATTTAGTCAACCTTCAATGATCTTGATCATATTGATTCAAATGGAGTCAACCATGTTGAGATGGATTCTTTAGTGATCAATAAATTGTAGCAATCAAGAGAACTATGATTCATGAATATAGTTGTTGTGGTTTCACAATGCATGCCCCATTTCTCCTAGAAATGGGAAACCCGTACTAAATTTTTTTTATCTCCTAGACCCCTAGTCCTAGGGCTTGGGTCATTTTGGAACTCTTCCCAAGTCTTGGTCAAGCCTCAATATTTGACTGGACAAGTTTGAGGTGTCAGAATAGGAAAAATCTAGAGATTTCAAGTATATTAGTGAATAAATGTACACTAGCACACATGCACACCTTTTCTAGGTGCACAAGTGTGCTTAGTGCACAAGTTTGCACTTATCTCCCTTTAGAGATGCACACGTGCACTTGTGCATGCATGCACCTCTGAAGGATGCACACTTATAGATATGTGCATCCTAGGGTTTGGGACTATATAAACCTGGGACCCCTTCCCCTCCACTCACTTGTCTCCTTGCACTCCCAAGAAATGTAACCTCCACACCCTTCACTATGCGCTTCCCTCTTCCTCCTACAACCAAAACAACATTCAAACAATGTAAGACACCAAAGGTGTGCACATGCGCACCTCCTGTAGGTGCACATGTGTGCACCTTTGTTCACTAAAAAGAACAAAATCTAATTAAAACCTAAAAGCAATTAAGTCAATGAAAGGTGTGCACATGTGCACCTATTCAAGGTGTGCATGTGTGCACCTCCCCAAGGTGCACACATGCACACCTTTTTGTGCTTTCATTTAGCAACCTTAAGGCACATATAAGGGTGTGCACATGCACACCCCATCAAGGGATGCATGTGAGCACCCTTTGTGCACAAAACATAATGAAAAATAGTATTTAAGTGGCATGTGCACACATCACCTAGGTGTGCATGTACACAGGTGCACAATTGTACTAAAATGATCTCATAATGGTCATTTAGCACACTAAGCACACCTATAAGTGTATGCTAGGTGCACTATTTTTCATAAAAGGGCTCATGGGGATTGGACTTTTTTTTTACTATTTTTGAGTGTTTTGGGCTAGGTTTTTGTCAATTAGTATTTGTTTTAGGTTAGATTTTTAGCTTTTTGAACTAATATCTTTCTCATTTGTGCAAATAAAATTTCATCTTCATCATCTTTACTTGTAGAAAAGATTACTCCCAAACCTATAGTGTTCAAATATCAAGGTAAACCAAGGAAATCTCACTTTCAAGATGGACACTTTAAAATAAGATACATCGAGCTTGGACAAATTAATAGAACACCTTCTCCACCATCTACAATAACCCAAGAGAAAGATCCATAATGGTGTTAGCACTCATCTAATAAGGGTTAGTCAATGCAGCATCACATCCTACTTTTGTGCAATATTTAGAACTCATTATGGTTCTGGCTAAAAAATATGTTACTAAAGAGAAGGTTGTTAAAAGTGTCATAGGAAAGATAGTTCTAGACCTCTAACCTTGAAACATTGAACCAATCAGTATGTACACATATCTTATGAAGGAGAAGAAACATGGTATTGGGATCATGAGAAGGAAGTCAAAGAGATAATCTAGTCATCATTTTTTATTGATAGAAAACTAGTAGGCCATAGAGTCAGCAAAGTGGACATGACCTAGGGATACATGAAGGATGACATGGGATATGCCATCATTCTTTTAAGAAGAGTCATGGGCCTACCGACAACTAGATATCTCAATATCTTGATGGTCCATTCCATAGAAACTATCTGAATAGCCAAGATACGAATTGACTGGGCCATAATGTTGAGTGATAACCTAGATGAGTAGCTAATAGTTGTTAAGGCCAACCCCAAATTCTACATGACATCATATTTGGTGTAGTTATAGACAGCTAGAACAACCAACTACCAATGACTTAACAAAAGAGGTGGCATGCAAGTTACTAATGCATGGCCTTGTGTGGTATATCCTCAAATGGTAAATAAGAAACTTTTAGATCAGAGCAAAGAGTATAGGATAGTGAATGACAACTTTATATTCACAATCATCCAATTCATAGAGGATGATTATGGAAAATGAATATAATTAGAGGTAGCAACTAGAATCACAGAGATTGGCACCTACTACATTCACATACCTCAAGGTCACAAGTACACAAGTGAACCCAAAGAAGCTCTAGAGATATCCATCAGATAGGCTCATTTTCTTGGAGATTGCTAGGAAACTCGCATCTGCATGACAAAGTGAGGAAATAGCAAAAGAAGAAATGGGTATGGCCAATCACCATAGGTGCTTTTGAGGTCAAGAAAAAGAAATACATTATGACCTTTGATTCAAAATGGTATCAATATCCCTTAGAAGAGTACAACTCCCCTCACCCTTATTTTGACAACATAGGGATGGTCATGCATCTGGTAGGGAAGCAGTTCATACATGAAGATGCATTGGAGGACCACTAGATGAATGCAATAGATGACTATAATATCTCAATAAGGGATTATTGTAGAATGACTATATATCTAGCAAAAATGCCTTGAAAATAAAGATCTCACTTAAGGTTGTCAAGAAAGACAATCATGACAAAATCTATGATAGTCCAATCATGGATGCACAGATTGGTAGGGATGAGAATGTAGACATAAACAATAGAGCTTGCCACATAGTCCAACTAATGAGGGGATAGATCAAGAAGCCTTTCAAAATTGATCTAAATCCATGGGTTGTTCCTCTACAAGCCACAAGATGACCTATCAAAGGCAAAGGTGTAAAGGTCATAGTACCAACTTTCCTGGCTTAATCCCCAATGAGACCAAAAATAGTTCATCAACATGAGATGGAAGTTGAGTATTTTGAAGCAGATAGAGGATTTAAAAGGAAGAGAGCGGCAAAGGGTAAGAAACAAATAGCTCGAGCCCACCGCCTCAAAAACCACAACAAAATTTTGAACAACCGGAGCCTCAAGATGAGTTGGCAACTAAACTCCAAGAGACTGAGCAAGTGCCTCCATTAGGATAGGAAATAGAACTAGAACAAGAAGAGGAAGAATAGAAGGTGCCACCGGTAAGTCAAGAGGAAGAAGCTTCCCCCTTAGCTCCTAAAATGGATAGGGTTGAGCCCACTATAGGAGGGATATATAGGAGAAGATTGAAGAAAAAGAATACTCTTCGCCCACATGTGTCTAAAACCATTCCCGAAGCTAAAGAAGAAAAAGAAGGGGAACAAATTGAATAAGAGGAAATAAGAAGAAGCTCCACTATAATGCCACCATCTATTCCAAAAGAACCTATTCAAGTTACTACTTCATAGGATGAGCAGCAGTAGTGGATTGTAGACATAGAGGGTCAAGAGATAGATGTCTTTAACCTCTCACATTTTGATTACATGTTGGTGGGCATTGAGATGGTGGGGTAGAAGATAAAGGATACTCCTACCAATCAATCCCTAGGAGATGAGTAGAACCAATTACCACATATGCCTCAAGGACCTCTGGGCCTTCCATGACTACCATCTCAAGATTTTTCATTCCTTAACAAAATCTTGGCAATGCCTCTTTTTCTCGTGACAAACTTAGAAGAAGAGGCAGTGGAGGAAGAAGAGCCCTAGAAAATACAAATCAATGAACTATCAGAGGGGGAAATACATGAGGAACCTCAACAAACCCTTCATGATACTAAGGCTAGGACCTTAGCCCAATTAGATACAAAGACTCAAACTAGTGACCTCTCTCACAGAGAAAAAACTCCAGAGAGGATTCATAAGGGAAAGGGACCTGTAGTGCAAAACCCCTCTTTAGTCAAATATATGTCTCCAATGGGCACTCCACCTACTTGGCTAAAGATGGAGGTCATGGTTTGATAGAAGAGACAACTAAATGTAACTGCTAAGGAGGGAATGGATGAGCTAGTAAAAGCCATCAAGAACCCTAAGCATAGAGGTGATGCATGTTCACTGGCCTTCATTATGAAGAACCAAGATCAAAACTTGCTTGCACACATAGCCATTCCTCCTCCACATGCTGACACTAAGGATTTGACTCCTAACAATGATCAAATCAAGGAGGTCCTATTAGGAACGTACTAATCACTATGGACACAAAAGAGGTGTTTAAGCATATGGACAGAGATGGGTTTGAACTGCTAATGTTGTAGAGATAAAATAAGCTTGTGAGAGGCTATCTACATGGAATAGTGGGCCCAATAGATCTGCATCATCTAGAGATCACTCTTGTTGTGGCACTAGAGAGAAAGGAAAAGGGGACTGTATAGATGGATTCATTTTTTGGAGCATATCATCAATGGCGTGACAATTTTGAGGAAAAGGGTATACAAATAATAAAAGATAATTTGAACCTGTTACACTATATTCAGTCAAGTGTGGATATACTAGTGTCCATAATGAACAAGGATTTTGAGTTGATGGATGAGGTACATACCTAGGAAAAAGACCTATATATTTTGACATCAATAAAAGGTCAAAGGTATCATACACTCATGGAGGTATATACAGTGAAAGAGCTTGATAAACTCTAGGATTGGATAAAGAAGATAGCTATCGGTAATAAAGTCATGGAGGGACTACATGAGGATATTTAGAGATTAAGAGACCATACTCAAGAGTAGAATTTTGGAAGCAAAGAAGTATTACAATGATGTTTGCCTCAACATTTTTGAAGATGAGTCAAAAACCAAGCTCAGTTCAATGCAATCAGTAGTCCAACAATTTTGAAGAACTTTTGAGGATGCCTCATCAAATGAAGATATTAGGCAAGCATTTAAGAGTGAAGAGGTATTGTTAAGAGTGAAGATATTTTGACACTAAACCTGAGGATTTTGCAAAAACTCGTATGGAGGTTAGCAATTACTGGAAAATAGTTAAAGATAAATATGCAGCTTTAGATTTACTAGAAGCTACCCAAGTAACGGAGATCATAGAGAAATTCAAGAGAAAACGTCCAGACATCACATTGGGATAAGGAAGAAAACACCTAGATGCTACAAATCCAATTTTGACACATGGGAAAATTTTGGATTTTTGGAACTTGTCATCAAGGTGCACAGGTGCACAAGTACCCAAGGTGTATAGGTGTTCTATTCACGGAGGTGCACCAACAATTTTGAAGAAGTAACAGTGCACTGATAGTTAACTGCCAATTCCTAATTTAGAGCATTCCATACACCAAAAACACATTTTGACAATAGTTTAACTCCTAGGAACACTCAGAGAAGGTCAAGCTTCCATTTTTAGAGATTCCAATGACTCTCAGATCCTCTTGCAACTTCCTTCTTCTTATCTCTTTCTTCTTCCATTGTTTTATGTAAAGTAGAGGCTCATGTACCCATTAATTGATATAAACAAGGGTGGAGACCTACTTAGCACCATTTAGAGAGTCAATTTGTATATAATTAGATTTGTTTTATTAGTTTTTAGTATGGTTTTTCATTTTAAGAGCTCTCATTCTCAACACAAAAAGAGGAGATATTTTCTTATAAATACATGGATGTAATATGTACTCCAGACCATTATTTTGGTACAATAATATATCCTATTGGTACTTTCATTCTGAGTGTAGTTATTCTTGTCAAAGTGTGTTATTTTTGTGAATACATGTTCATGAATAATGATAGAGCCAATGGTTTTTTTGTGTTCATTTGATTGTGTGACCTTTTAGTTCTTGTGTTTTCCTCGTGTTAAAAAATTTTGCTGACATGTCGAGTTGGAGAAAAGATCACCTATTATTTCTACATAGTTTCTTGTCTCACATGAGCACACTTTCTGTGGCCTTGCAATTTGATGAGAAGTGAAACATCTTTCAGTTATTATTGAGTTCCTATCAAAAATTGCATTAATGAAATTAAGGAAGCATTTCTCCTATTTTCATTGGTTTCCTACCCGATCTTTTTGATGCTTTAATTCACTAAAGTGTTGTTACCATGGTTTATGTCTGTTAGGAATTTCTCGTTTAAGTTATTTTCTTTAATCTCTCATTACCTTATCTTTGTTACTTTCTTTGCAAACACTTGGTTAGAATAAGAATTCATATAGTTGCATTGATAAATTATATTCATCATAAAATAGAAAATACCAAAAATATATCTCTTTTGTGGTTACTTTTCATAATAGAAGATCAAATGTCTAATCCAAAATTGGTTGGAACCAGCAAAGGCCTCCTCGTGAACATACACATTTATCTTCAATTGAGTGGATTCTAGTAGGTCATAGTAGGTCACAAGATCTCTTGAAACCTTGGAGTTGATCCTAGATTAGCTTTTCAAGAGAGGAGCTTGAAAGGATTCATGTTGTTAAGCATCATGCAAAATGATTACTCAATAGAAGTGTTGATTTGATTGTGTGACCTTTTAGTTTTGGTGTTTGCCTTGTGTTAACAAATTTTGATGGCGTACTGAATTGGAGAAAAGATCACCTATTATTCCTACATATCTTCTTGTCTTGCATGAGTGCAATTTCTATGGCCTTGCGATTTGATGAAAAGTTAAACATTTTTTAGTTGTTATTGAGTTCCCATCGATGATTGCATCAGTGGAATTGAGGAAGCACTACTCCTATTTTCATTAATTTCGTACCCTATCTTTTCACCTTTTTAACTCATAGATGTGTTGTTACCATGGTTTATGTCTGTTAGGAATTTCTCTTTCAAGTTATTTTCTTTGATCTCTTGTTACCTTATCTTTTTTCTTTTCTTTTCTAACACTTGGTTAGAATAGGAATTCATATAGTTGCATCGATAAATTATATTCATCATAAAATAGAAAATATCAAAAATATATCTCTTTTGTGTTTACTTTTTACATTAGTAGATCAAATGTCCTATCCAAAATTGGTTGGTACCAGTAAAGGCCTCCTCGTAAACATACACATTTATCTTCAATTGAGAAGATTCTAGTAGGTTGCAAGATCATCTAGAACCTTGGAGTTGATTCTAGATTAGTTTTTCTAAAGAAGAGTTCGAAAGGATTCCTATCATTGAGCATCATACAAAATGACAACTCAATAGAAGTGGTACTAGAAGGAGGGCCTAACACCATTCGAAAGAGAGAAAAAACTCATTGTTTTGAAATTCTAAAGTTTTGACAAGTTCAAAAAACTTTTCATCTGAAACTATTAGAAGGTACATAGGTGCATAGGTGCGTAGCTGCGCAAGGTGCATTGTTTTGAGAAAGTGTGCTTCTGTAGAGGTGCACTTTTTCCAAAATTTATACAAGCTAGAAGATCTTGATCCATCATCTCCATTTCAATGAGCTTTAAGATCTTCAGATAGTGAGCCAAAGTTCTTAGAACTCAATCATTTTCGTAAGCCTCACAATGGCAAAGAATTTCCTAGAATTCTACCACTTCCTTTCCAGATTTCATCATCTTTAGTTGTACCTTCAAACCAACCTCCACCTATTTTTCCACCAAATCAAAATCCATCGATGGTCTTCTTTGTGAACATTGCAGATTCACCAATTAACTTGCAAGGTGCACTTAATGACCTTCCCAAGAATCCTAATAAATTATGCCCAAGGTTCATCTATGAAGAAACACGAACAACTGAGGACCATATCAAAGTCTTTAAAGAAATATATAATCAAAAGTAAGTTCAACAAAAGAATGTGGTCCTCCATTTATTCCCATACCCCTTGGGAGAAGTTGCATTTAACAAGTATGTGAATTTGCCACCAAGATGTATCCAGAATTGGGTTGCCTTTAGAAAATTATTCCTTGAACAATTTAAAACATTCGTCAACCTAAATATGATACATCATTAGTTTATATCAATCAAAAGGGATCCAATAGAGACTATTTCACATTTCAGTCATGACTTTCATATGGCTTTCCACAAGTTGGAAACACCCTATACTATACCAATTGAAGTTGTAATTTAGATTTATCTTAATGCTAAGGACCATCTCACATCTATCTTTCTATGAAGGCTACCTATTTTAAATATTGAGATGTTAGAAAAGGTCTTTGACGAAGAAATTACCTTTACCAAGCAAGCCAATCCTAATGGGGGAGGATTGATGGTCTAGCTCAAGCGACTACAATGATACCAATATATCTTGCTAGAACACCACTAATACCTAGTCAATTCATTCCAATGAATCTAGTCCCACTACAAAAGGCTCTAGCTATAGTGGTTCCAGCCATAACCTACCCAGGATATGAACCTCCAAAAGTTGCCTTCTTTGAGCAAAAGGCGGCAACTTCCACTGAACCAGAAAACAATGTCACATCTGAGATTGGTCAAATGAAGAAAACTATGTCTCAGCTTTCCAATGAACTAACACATTTGAGGTTGTCGCAAGGGTAGAACAACAACTTTCAGATAGTGAATGCAGCCCATTACAACAACAACTATGGTTAGAATTACAACAAGAATTTCAATCGAAATAGCAATGCAGAAAATATCAATGCAGAGAATAATTGCAATTCTCCAGATCTTAACAATGCCTTCCAAAGGCAGAATTGACAATAAAATACTCATCCAAAAAATGGAAGCATCCCTACTAATAATAATAACACTCAATTAGTGGACATCAATGAGTGTGATAATAACCAAAATGTACCTAATGATGGCAACTCATATTTAAATGGAAATCATGAGATGAACCAGAATTCACAAGGCAATAATGGTGAGTCTTCTATGCAATGCAATGCCATAATGTTAGAATCCTATGATTCTCCACATAACTCTAGAATGGAACAACTAACTAGTGAAGAATTCACTTTTTCCATTTAGTCAAGAATTGGGTCCTCAACCAGAAGAGATGATAGCTTTTCAAAATGACAATCAGAATACTTATAATTTATGTAACCAAAGGGAACCTATGACTGATGGGATTCTACCTACCTTACATCCAACACATCCTTATCCAAGAGCTAATAACAATCTAATACCTACCGGAGCACCCTACATTGGGCAACAAAATCAAAATCAAGGGAATGTGCCTATGCCCCTAAAGAATCCTATATGGGCAACTGAAAAGTACAATGCAGTAGAAAATCTAAAGATAACCAAGGCTAATATGTCCATGTTTGATATGTTGCAAAACTATCCTAATCAAAGGGAAGCAATGTTAAGGACTCTTTATCATGCAAAGGCAATGCCAAATGCAAACACAGTCCCTCAAAAGATAGCATCACAACAAGTCAATACTTATGAGGCAATGCCTACTATGTATAAAGACAAGGCTAAAGTGCCTCCTTTCTTACTTAGTCTCAAAAATTTTAGAAATAACCTGCACAATTGACTTATAGATTTAGGATCTTCTTGTGACATCATGCCACTTTTGATAGCTCAAAGGTTGGGGGTCACACCTCAACCCTCAAATCAAATAGTGATACAACTCGACAAGACAATTGTAAAAGTTATTGGGCTATTAAACAATATTAGAGTACACTTAATTGTAGAACAAAAAATTCAAGACATTATAGACATACATGTGGTTGAAATTGTAATATCCATATTTTAGTATATAAATTAATTATACATAAAGAGTATATAATATTAATAATCGATAATATTATAATTATATTGAGATATAATTTATAATATTATAATAATCATATATTATATTATATAATTTATAATTAAATATTATATAATTGTAAGTATTAATTATACATATAAATATATCTATGAATATTATTATATATTAGATATTTATATGCCATAGATAATTAGTACATATCCGTATGACAATAATATGTGATATTATATCCTTGTTATATATTAAAATAATATTTAATTAAAAAGATTCATATATTGTTATAATCTTATATATAATTAATATTAATATATAATCATATATAATTAATATTAATCTATATATAATAAATAGCTATTGATATAATAAACTTTATTAATATATAATATAATTATTAATATACTATAACTATTATTATGAAAAGAGGCGACCCTTTGAAAATCCATATATATATATATATATATATATATATATATATATATATATATATATATATATATATATATATATATATATATATCACACAATCAAAAAGATATCATATAGAAGCATACGAATTATTATCAAATTCATACATTTCAAGAAGAAATCATCCAATGCCCTGAAACGGGACATTACAAGTGGTATTAGAACATGTTCCCGCCAGCCTGAAGGCACTTTAAAAAAAAGATAATCAATATATATCAATGACCAACCCAACCAGCATGAACAATATCTGTAAAATATTAAGAAGAATATCCAATTATCTTAAAAGAATGGAGGCAGAGAGCATGATGAAGAGATTAAAAAGAAGATGTTTATCATAATCTTTAGCAGTTCATTTAGAGATCATTGCAGGGCGTGAAGGATTAGGAATCTATTTTGAGTTAGGTATACAACAATAGAAAACATTGTGAGGCCCGAGCCAAGACACTTCTGTACAATTGGATACACGAGAAATAATTCTGTAATTGAGGAAACAAAATTGATTGGAGTGGAACAAATATTTAAAGTGAATGGTAGAAGTCTTCAGCGGCAGTAGCAATAAAATATCAGAAATAGCATTCGCATCATGTTGTGAACATAACAATTAATATCAATATGCAAAATTGGCACTATATTTGATATAATTCAAACAGTTGATGGAAGGCATAAAATCAGAGGCCCAGCTACAGGCGGCTGCATATCTTCTCTGCCAATCAGACTATGAAGCTATGGTAACAAAAAGAAGTATTAAAAATATGTGTCACCATTACAATTTCACATAAAAATATTGAAGATAAATCAATATTTGAACCCTAATGGTAGTCACGCACATACGGGTCATTACTTTTGTGTCATTTCCTCTCCATAAAAAGACGTGCGAATCTTTTTCGTTGGATCAACAACAAAAACTTTAGGAAGACAACGATAACAAAAGTATATAGAATATATATCAGAAATATTGATCAGATATGGAAGACGTTTCAACGTAAGGAATGATTATGGGGAGATATAATTCATATCGAAGCAAGAAATGAATATTACATGTAAAATAAAGGTAAGCAACGTTGAAGACTACATATAAATTTAGAAGAACAACAGTTTGAGATCAATTGTAATGTAGCAGGAGATCAATTGTTATGTATCAATTAGCTATCAATGATGACAGTCATCCCAAGGCACACATTGCGACTAGAAGAGCTCGGATAGAGTGACCTACAGGTGATTTGGTGATTGACACGAGCAGCTGTCAGATCGATGAGCATACGCTGGCAGCATTCATAATGTATTTATTACGGTAAATCACTTCTGACTTCTATCTTTCAGCATAACAATGGATACACCACCGATTATCAGCATTATGGAGAAGCCTAGGTATCAATTCATGTTGCACCCTTTCAAATCGGTGGAAGATGACTAGAAAGGTGCATTTTCGAATGCGCCCCACAGCGTTAGGCATGTTGAAGATATTTGTGTGTATATTCCTTGTGAATTGGACAAAATCAACACTATGGATAATCATAAGCAGTATAAATCCATGGGTGAGAATGAAGTCTCAAAGATATAGTGAAACAATAAAGCAAGATGGAGATTGATGGATAAGATACATAGAAGAAGTGACAGGAGTATTCAAAATTTGATGGAAAGATATCATTAAATACTAAACCTTCTACAATAGTCCCATTATTCAGAATGAAACAAGGGAAATGGTTTTTGCAGAACATTATATAAGTCACAGCTCCAACAGAAGCATTCAACAGTTTTTATAAATCACGTATGATATTTGAAACTACAATAGCATTGACAAGGAAGGTCTTATTGATGTATGAAATATATATCTCATATGCCTACTATAACATTTTATCATAATAATATACAAGTTATTTTCTTATGAAGAGAAGTGATAGGTCAAGTTGGATGCAGAATAGTCAAACTTACAGAGAGATTACTTATGAAGGTCAAATAGAATTGTATCTGTGTTCAATTTATTGTTGTGCAATTACCATATTCAAATGTTAATAAGTTGAAGCATGGTATAATAATTTTCGGTTGGGTGCTTTTGTTAAATCATATTGAGCGGCTCACAATAACTAGAAATTGAAATCTGAACCAATTCATAAGATCACCATTGCATCAAGAACTGATTATTAGATGAAAACATAACCAAAATAAAATGGACACACAAAGTGGTGTCGTAATGAGAGGTAAATGAGATGAACCGTTGGGAGAGAAAATAATGCAAAGAATGAAAGACGTGGTTATCAAGATCAGCATCAACGCTTTTGAAGGGACCTTTATTGGAATTTGCATCGGGTTTTGAAGTGTCAGTACTCCTACCCGAAGTGACCGATATGAATCTAAGATGGAAATTACAAAACAAGAAGGGTTAGGTATGGTTGAAAGAGAAGAGGAAGCTTAAATTAATTAGTATGGTACAAGGATTGCTCCTCAACAAAAAAAGAGAGAATACACTTGCAATCCATGATGGTTATATTGTTGGTGACAATAGAGAATGATGATATATTTTCTTACAAAGCATGGAGTATAAAGGGGGAAAATTTTAATATAGAATTTTAAAATATATATATATATATATAAACAAGGAAGTAAGGAAGACAAAGATGATATCAAGTACAAAAAGAGGAAGAAGTTTCTTATATATTTCTAATTTATCAATTAAATTGAGAGTGAAAAGTAAACCAAGAGAAGATCCTATTTTGGACATCATAGTTATATTAATATTGACAATGGAAAGAGGTATATGATTAAAGGATAAACATGTCAATGTGGAATGAGAGAGCAAGACCATCATGCACTCCTACATCATCATCCCATCATACAAGGTAATGAGGTAAATTATATGTTTTCTTCATATATTATGAAATAATTGTTATTATTGACACATTTTGTTATTGTGATAGTTTAAATACTTACTATCAATGGTTCCAATCAAATAATTACAAGGAAATGACATTGATTTTTAAGTTGACAATAACCAAAGAATGTTATTAAAAGGTCATCATCTTCCAAGATAAGGTAAGGCCTGCGGTGGAATGGACTGGGGGACATCACGCGAGGTACCGGATAAAGCCTACGAGTACCAAGTAAGGCCTTGGCGATGGGACATCTCAGGGTACATCATACAAGGGCACTATCTTGGAGATGATGGTCAGAAAGAGATAACAATAATGAGGGAGAACGGTGAGGCCCACTGATTGGGTAATAGGGCACCCCATTATGGTTTCTCCTCCTATAATTGAATGATAAGAATAACTATCTGATATTTCAAAAATTATGCTTTAAAAGACTTCTTATTGAAAAATAGTTGATAGAATCACCTTAAGATCATAATTCTCCAAGTCGAGATAAGGCCTGTGGTGGAATGGACTGTGGGACATCACACGAGGTACCGGATAAAGCCTACAGGTATCGGGTAAGGCCTCAATGATGGGACATCTCAGGGTACATCATACAAAGGCACCTTCTTGGAAATGATGATTGGAGGAAGGTAATGATAATGAGGGAGAACGGTGAGGCCCACTAGTTGGGTAACAGGGAACCCTATTATGGTTCCTCCTCCCATATTTAGAAAATGATGAGTTAATAAATGGATTAAGACTATAAACACCCTATCAGGGGATTGATTTATATATAATGTGTACTAATGATTTTTCTTGGTTGCAGCTTCACAATTAAGGAAATGCATGATGTGTGTGTAATGCCTTGCCCAGAGATCCTTGGAAACAAGGATGAAAACAAACCATAACAATTTTATTTTATTTTACAAGTGTAAGTGCACATGATACAACCTACACAAACCAAAAGATCGCAACGGAAGACAGAAAGACAACCAAGCACCCACGGATCTCCAAACGCAACTACCAACCAGAACACAACCACGAAAACCACAAAGACCTACCAAGCCAGAAGACATAAGATGAATCTTGGAAACTGGCTAAGTCTGAAATCTTGAAGCCCTGAAATTTGGCTAAGTCTGAATTTTTGAAGCCCTGATTTATCCTAGAATCTACACCTTAGCTCGCAGAGGTCTGAAACCCATCTCAAATGAATCGTCGCATATATTAAAATATATCTTAAGTATAAGAAATTAAATATACGTCAACTTATACTTAAACAATATATTTTAAGTCCCTAACAACATCTGAGAAGCACTAGGAAGGTAAGAAAACCAAAAGGGTATCTAAAACCAACTTTGAAACTTTATTTCGACAAGCCTAACTAGCCCCTATTTTTCGCGCGAAGACAGAGCACCAATATTTCTTCTCGCACGAAGACTTTCATCGGCTCGCATGAAGATTCTCAACGGCTCACGCAAAGATGTTTCATCTTCGCACGAAGACTTGAATTCTTGCACGAAGAAATCCACGGCTCGCGCGAAGATTCTCATCCTCGCACGAAGATTCTCATCCTCGCGTGAAAGAGAAGCATCCTCTTGTGAAGATTTGAATCAGCACGCACCCAAAAAACACAAAAACAAGGCTAGAAAAGAACGAAACAAAGTTCCTCCACACCAAGGAGTACCGAATCCACTTTTTGAGGTAAGGACACTCAAATCCAAGCTAAAAGATGGACAACTAGAAGTAAAGTCTAACCACCTAAAACAATAGCAAGGGAAGAACAGAAGGAAACATTGCAATAAACTAAAGTAACATCGCAGTGAACATGAAAATAACCTCTTACATTTAAGCATAAATATCAAAGCAATAAACCAAATAACCAAACTAGGTACGTGGTTCCTCCCAACCGTCAATGGCGTCATAGGACCATCGTGGGCCCTAGCCATCCCCCGCGTATAACATCCCAAGAAAACCGATCAAATCATTGGTGTCGTCGTAATAGGGATGTCACTACTAAACATGCTACAATGTAAGTAAATAAAATCTAACATGCTAGTAGTATGCATAAGATAAAACTGTAATCAGATAACATCATCTACTACATGCTAATCATCATAATGAGGAATGCCTTAAAACTAACATCATCTAAACATGATAACGTCATAATGAGAGCATAAATCATAAGAAGCATACTCTGTATACCGAAGTACCAAGTGACACATCCAGCTACAGTCGTACTAGGACAATAGACCGTCTCTGTACACCGGTCCCTAGCAGTGGTGAAGGTAGCTACACCTCCCAACCACGTGGCACCCGTAGGTCCACACTCGCCGTGCTGATGGAGATAGCGATCCAACCACAAACACACAACAACCATGGCTAACACTCACGCCAAGCAGTATGATGACTGAAACCAAGACATAGACAATGCATAAACTACAGGTCCTGGTCAGACACCTCAATGGGCTTACTATGTAGGGACTAACATCATGGAGAGTCGCTTGGCATCAAAAGCCCAAGCTAGGACTTGTGCAGATTCAACATCCCTCAACGGAAAGGCTCTTGCACCCCAAATATTTTATTATCTTAAGATTATTACCACCCAATATTTATTTAATTTTCACTTAATTAAAGCTTCCTTCGCCAACCCTCTGGGCACAATGATCACCAGGCTGTGAGGTAGAAGCCCCCTCCATATGCTACCCTACCCTACCCATGCTCATCCAATGATGAGTGCCCGTAGGCATGCAAACTCCCAACCCAACCCCACTAATCACAACTTCCAAAAATACCACGGAAGGTCGAGCCCCGTAGGTCACCCGACAATGTACATGTGTGTGGCGCACCACCATCACAGAGATCATACACAAGGACAGGATGAGAATGCAAACAGAAGTCAATCGACCAAAAAACATAATCGAGATGACAGATGCTACACACATCCCAAAGCAACGAAAGATGCAAAAGTGTTCAGACTAATATCCAAACAGATCATCCAGACCCACGAACCACAATGTGCCAAGAAAATGCAAGAAAATAGGGCAGCATGCAAAACGAGGTAAAAACCCCAAATTTTGGAAAAATTTCAAAATTAAAACCCATTTGGCCTTTAGGTTCAAAAACCCCAAAAATCCAAAAATAATTGAAAACGGACACCGTATGCAAAAACGGCCAGCATAACAGCCCAAAAACCCAAACCCCCATTTCAAAAACAGGTAAAACGTTCATACCCGACCAACTGGGTAGAACCAAAAAACAGAAACGGAGGGGAACACTAGTTCTCATCCTCTAAACATACAGCTACAAGAAACGGAAGTAAAAATAGAGTAAAACCAATAAAACGAGAAGGCCCTACCTGATGGAAAAAGGGGCAGAAATTGAAACCCGCACAATAAAATAATCAATCCGCCAAAACTACTGAAACTGATGGCAAAGAAAGAACTCCTCGAGCTGAATCCAATGAGACCAACCTCGCAAAGATCCCACGCTCACAGCTCCCAGAACGAACAAAACAAGAATCCTACAGAAGAGGATTTCCAAATTGCTCTCCAAATTTCAATTTCCAAATTGTGATAAGTGATTTATGAAATCACTTTTCCAATACTTATTCACTTTTTGGGTGAATAGTCGATTCTGGAAAATAGCTAGCTGGAGTAGTTAAACTCTGAATTGACCCAAACGAAAACAGGTTATTATCCGCAACGGGATTTCACCTAAGGCAAAGCTACCAAAAATTAAATCTGAAAAGATTAAAACCTGAAAACCCCAAAAACATAGAAAAACACTTAACACTTTCGCGACAAATGCGAACTTCTAGATGCACAAACATACTCATTGGTCTAATCAAATAATGTAAATGAGTTCGGATTTACTAATCACCGAAAGGTTTTGATCTAAACAATAACAATAAGGGTACGTCGACCATATAGGAACGACATGGGTAAATATGAATAGCTGAATCACTAACTCCATGTGCCACTGCCAAGGATATAATTCCTGCACACTAAAACACACGATCAAGTGCAATGGCACATAATATCATAGCCGAAGCAACATGTATTAAAATACCTATTTAATCCATTTACATCACTCACATTCGCAGAAAGCGTAAAGATACAAGAATGAAGTAAATAACCATAACATAGAATCCATCTCATAACATAATCAACAAATAGGTCCAATACATCATATAACCAAATACCATCATAAATCTACTGTCATCTCAAAATGGCATCAACATGCAAATGTGATAAACTGGACAATATAGCAGTAAAGCATCTATGGTACTGAATCCAAGTATAACATTCGACCCTCAGGTCATCATAAGGTACAAAATAATAAGAGTATCAAGTATCTCTCGAATCAAAATAGACAAGACATAGACTGCAAGCATGAGAGGCACTACATCCTCCCCCACTAGCATAGGCTTACTCCTGGAAGCCAACAAAAAGATAGGGGTACAATTCCCTCAGTCGTGTAGCATCCTCCCAAGTCGTAGAGGTCTCATCGCTCGGGTCCCATTGGACCCTTACCTGCTCTATGTCCCGACCTCACAAGGTCAACCTTCGGTGTTGTAGGATACGAATGGGCTCCAAAGTAAGCTGCCCATCCGCTACCTGCAAAGCATCCCAATCAAGCACATGGGTCACATCTGGAATATACTATCTCAACACAGAAACATGAAAAACATCATGGATGCGTGAAAGGCTAGGTGGCAACGCTAGATGATAAGCAACAAGACCAATCCTCTCGAGGATCTCAAAAGGTCTGACAAAACTTGGTGCCAACTTAGAGCCTTTCCCATAATGGATGGGGCTCTTCCTCGGACGCACTCTCAAAAACACCCTATCACCAACAGAAAAGTGACGATCCAACCTATGGGCATTTGCATACTTCTTCTACCTATCCTAAGCAGTAACCAAATGCTCCCTAATGCGAACAACCTGCTGCTCCATATCTTGAAGCATCTCTGGACCCAAAAGAACTCGGTCCTCCAAATGATCCCAACTCAAAGGGGTACGACATGGTCTACCATACAAGGCCTGAAAAGATGACATGCCAAGAGAACTATGATAACCGTTGTTGTATGAAAACTCAACAAGGTACAAATAGTCCTCCCACTTTACCTGCCTATCCATAACATACATGCAGAGCATATCCTCCAAAACCTGATTAACTCTCTTAGTCTGACCATCGGTCTCTGGGTGATAAGCTGAACTAAAATTGAGCTGCGTGCCCAAAGCATGTTGGAGAGATGTCCACAGTGCAGAAGTAAACATTGGATCTCAATCTGAAATTATCTGACAAGGAATCCCATGCAAACGAACAATATCCTCCAGGAAAATATGCGCTACAAAAGAAGCTGTGTAGGATGCTCTCATGGGTGAAAAATGTGCTACCTTGGACAACTTGTCCACTGTCACCATGATGCAATCATGTCTCCATGATGACATAGGAAACCTTGTGATAAAATCAATAGATATCGTATCCCACTTCCACTCTAGAATGGTATGAGGCTACAAAAGACCTGCCAGATGCTGATGCTCTACCTTCACTCTCTGGCACTCAAGGCATCTAGCAAAAAAATCAGCAACATCGCGCCTCATCCCTACCCAAAAGTACAGCTGTTTGAGATCAGCATGCATCTTCTTAACCCCAAGATGTGTAGAATATGGTGCACGATGCGCTTCTGACAAAACTAAGGTACAAAGATCACCTGACAAGGGTACATAAATACGCCCTGAGTGTCGCAATAGTCCATCAGACTCAAGCATATAACTTGAAAATCTCCCTTCAAGGGTGCATCTAGACTCGATCTCCACCCTCACCTCCTGATACCAAGTGTCACTAGGCAAAGCCTCCAAAATACAGCTTCGCAAATCCACTCCCAATGACAACACTGATACCTCATGTCACCTCCTGCTCAAGGCATCTGTGATAACATTCTCCTTCCCTTTGATATAATGAACATCAAAGTCATACTCGCACAGGAACTCCATCCAACGACGTCGTCGTGCATTCAAGTTTGGTTGAATAAAGATATACTGCAAGCTTCTATGATCGCTATGCAACTCAAACCTGTGTCCCAAAAGAAAATGCCTCCAATGGACAAGGGCATGCACTACGGCCGTGAGTTCCAAATCATGAGTGGGGTAGTTTAGCTCATGGTCTTTGAGTTTTCTAGACTCAAAAGCAATCACTCGACCATCCTGCATTAACACAGCACCCATGCCTTCCAACGAAGCATTTGTGCAAACCATGAAATCACCTACAGGATTAGGCACTGCAAGGATTGGTGCACTGGTCAAACACTCCTTAAGGGCATTAAAAGCTACCTCACACTGGTCTGACCAAACAAACTTCTTCCCTTTCCTCTGAAGAGAAGTGATGGGATGGGCTACTCGTGAGAAATCCTTCACAAAGCGACGGTAGTAACCTGCTAATCACATGAAACTATGAACTTCTGAGACATTAGTGGGTGCCGACCAATCCATGATAGCACGAATCTTCTCCAGATCCACTGCAATTCCATCACTAGTGATGATATGTCCCAAATACTTCACCTCTGACTGGAAGAACCCACATTTACTCAAGTTTCCATACAACTGATGGTCTCTCAAGCACTGCAATACTTGACACAAATGGACCTCATGCTCCTCCTCAGTCTTTGAATAGATCAATATGTCATCCAAGAATACAATGAGACACTGATCGAGGTAAGTATGAAATACACCATTCATCAAACTCATAAATACTGATGGTGCATTGGTTAACCCAAAGGGTACAACCGTGAACTCATAATGCCCATATTGTGTACGAAATGTTGTTCGATGAATATCAGCCTCTTGGATACAAAGCTGATGGTAACCTGACTTCATATCAATCTTTGAGAACACTCGTGCCCCCTTCATCTGATCGAACAAATCATCTATCCTCAACAAAGGATTACGATTCTTCACCGTCACCTTATTCAATTGTCGATAGTCAATGCACAAATGCAATGAACCATCCTTCTTCTTCACAAAGATGACTGGTGCACCCCAAGGGGATACACTAGGACGAATATGGCCCTTGGCCAACAATTCCTCCAACTGCAATCTGATCTCACTCAACTCTTGAGTAGTCATGCGATAAGGAGCTCGTGAAATTGGCTTCACTCCTGGTACAAGATCAATCCGAAAATCAATGTCACGCTGTGGTGGCATACCTAGAATTTCATCAAGAAACACATCTACATACTCACGAAGTAGTGGGTGATCATCAAGTGTAAATGTATGGCTCTCAGCTTCCTTGAGATCACTAAGAGACACAAGAAACAACTGACAACCCTTCTGCACACTCCGCTTCAGCTGATTAGCTGTGATCATACAAAGTGAGACTGGTCGCTGGACTCCCAAAAGTTCCACCTGCCCACCTGTGTCATCAACACACTGTACCATCTTACGATGGCAATCGATATTTGCCTTATGGGTGGCTAACCAATCCATGCCCAACACAATTTCATACGATCCCAGAGGTAGAATCCGTAAGTCCACTGTGGTGGTGAAGGTTCCCAAACTCAAAACACAACTTCTAACCAACGAGTCAACAACCACCTTAGAACCTGTGGCTAACTCAACCTGCCACCTATCACCCTAACGCATTGCCACTAGCCCACATCACTGAACAAGAGATGGTGAAATGAAAGAATTGGAAGCACCAGAGTCAAACAAAACTGAAGTAGAAATACCATGCAACATACCTGTAGCCTCGACTACCATACCTTGATGCTCAGCTTTACGGTTGTCAACCGCCACAAAGACTCTATGATTCCTACCCACATCTCCTACAGTAGGCGCAAATCTAGCTGCACCCTTACCAGGTCCTGTAGATGGTTTGATCGAACAATCATATGATTTATGACCAGGTTGGCCACAAGTGTAACAATTCCCAAAAAAGTTGGGTCCTGTCCCACGACCACTCTGAGTAGCACTAGGATATGGTGCACTACCTCTACTAGAATTCTGTTGACTGTACTGGGGAGGACGATCCTGCTGAGATTTTTGTCCTCATTTCTAAAAGTCTCCTTTCTTTCCTAAGGTACCAGAATCTTGTCCACTCTTGCTCCAAAACTTCTTCTTATTCTTACGGGAAGGACCAACCTGAGAGGGTTCTGATTGGGATTGGCCCTTGCCTGAGGACTAAGTGAACTGAGCATCCTATCCTGAATTCCTTGCACTATGGTTCTGGGAACCGGATCTACCACTAAAACCTCCAGCCAAATTTTCCTCTGCAATCTGTGCCTTCTCTACAGCGAGGGCAAGAGTCCTAGGTTGATGCATGCGAACTTCTCTGATGATGGAATCCTTAAGGCCTCTGATAAAATGATGAGCCAAGAGTAAATCATCATTGTCATAACATGAATACTACCTAAGTTCAAAGAATCTGATCTCGTACTGATCCACAGTCATATTTCCTTGCCAAATTGTGTGGAACTCATCAGCATGGGCCTCTCTGAACTGAGGAGATAAGAATCTCTCTCGAAACCTCTCCTCAAAGATCTCCCAGGTGAGATCTGCAACACTAATCTGAAGCTTCCTACTCTCAATATTCCACCAAATAGATCCATGGTCCCTCAACTACATAAGAGTTAGAACCATAAACCAACGAGATAACAAATAATAAAACAAGATAGCAATACACAACGGAAAGCAAAACCATAGTGGAAGCATAGTGTCTACTTTGTGTTTTTATGATCTGTCTACATCGTGTATGCTTTGTGTTTTCATTCAATGTATATTTCATAAATCTTTTTGGCCTTTTGAATGCAAGTATGCTTTGTGTCTATGACAGAGTTTGTATGTGAATGATTTTTCTTGAGGACAAGCAAATTCGAGAGGGGATGGATGTAATATCCCCATTTTAGTATATAAAGTAATTATACATAAAGAGTATATAATATTAATAATCGATAATATTATAATTATATTGAGATATAATTTATAATATTATAATAATCATATATTATATTATATAATTTATAATTAAATATTATATAATTATAAGTATTAATTATACATATAAATATATCTATGAATATTATTATATATTAGATATTTATATGCCATAGATAATTAGTACATATCCGTATGACAATAATATGTGATATTATATCCTTGTTATATATTAAAATAATATTTAATTAAAAAGATTCATATATTGTTATAATCTTATATATAATTAATATTAATATATAATCATATATATCTAATATTAATCTATATATAATAAATAGTTATTGATATAATAAACCTTATTAATATATAATATAATTATTAATATATTATAACTATTATTATGAAAAGAGGCGACCCTTTGAAAATCCATATATATATATTTAATATCACACAATCAAAAGGATATCATATAGAAGCATACAAATTATTATCAAATTCATACATTTCAAGAGGAAATCATATAATGCCCTGAAACGAGACATTACAGAAATCCCTAAAACTTATAGATTATTGCTAAGTAGAGAATGGACAAAGTGCTTGAGAGTATGCTTTTCAACTGATTTTATAAAATTATGGCTACCTTGGAAGGGACTCGATAATTAGATCAAGTTTGATGTTGATCCAAAGATGAAGACAATGATTACAGAATACAATGCACCAAATCAGGTAGCATTTTTTCAAGCTGAGCTAGACTCCTACAAAGTGATGTCTCCTTACATAAATACAACTAAGAAACCTGACCATCTGAATAAAGAATCTATGATCCCTACTCCAAAAGAATAACTCATCGCTCAATTTGTAGATAGTATGGTTGCAAAATGACAATGCTTAGGCGAGGAAGAAGACCCAAATATTTTGCTTCTTCTAGGATTATGTAGGTTTCACAAAGTCATTCATTCAAAATTTGAATGCTCGCATTGTTAGGAAGTAGTTTCTAGGGTACTCATTTAGATAATGCAATCTAAAAATGACCAAATACCAAATGAGGTACAAAAGAAAAGTTCAAGTTCTACAAGCATATCTAAAATGGTTGAGATTTATGATGAAGAAAAAGAAGATTCCAATGTATCATATAGTGAGACTTTTTCAAATAGCAGGGATTTATCTAATCCTCCACCTAGGATGATCAAAGTATAGAGGAGAAGACATTTTGTAAATGGCCAAGTTTGGACCTCAGTGGTTGTTCATCTGAAACCCCAGATTGATAAGTTCACTGAATTAATTGAGGATATTCAAAGTCAACAAGAGAAACAAAATGGCCCCTATATCAAAGATAAATTGTGGAAACTCACCAAGTTTACCTCATGAAAGATTGAAATGGGTCCCAAAGAAACAATCCTTCAAGACTCAAGACAAGTAAAAGCTACGTCCAAATAAGCACAAGATTAGAAAGCCCAAAGAATAGCCAATCTAGACACTCAGGTTTGATGACTCTAAATGCAAATTAGGAGTTGGCACATGTATTGAACTAATTAATCCCAAAGGTAGGTATTTTTATGTAGCATATCACTTACAATTTAGATTTACTAACAATTTTGTAGAGTACAAAGCCTTCATTTGTGAACTTCTCTTCGCATTGGGAAAAGATGTCAAAGCTCTTGTAATAGAAGGAGACTCCTAGTTAGTCATTAGACAGGTGAAAGCAATCTTCTCATGCAATGATAGGGGACTACTTGCATACCAGAAAAGAGTTTGGGATTTTTTGAAAGATTTTGAGGCCTTGAACATTAGGTTTATCCCAAGGAAGATTTTAGTAAGTGCATTGCAACCCATTGAAACGAAAAAGCTAAAGAGATTTTAAGTTGAATTGGTTGCTACCTCATCTATTCCAGATAATATTATTAACTTCCAAGTCTTCCAAGATGATCAACATATTCTTGAGTTTATCATGTGCAATGACCTTTTCAAGGGACAAGATATTGATGATACTCTCGATGACAAGCTTGAATAAGATGAGCTAGAGGATGAAGATGGAATTATAAATTTGAAGACCAATATTATTCCTAAGGGGATGGTAGAGTTAGAACGTATCTTGAATTGAGATTAATCAACACATAGTAAAAGGGATGTTGAAGAAAAAACGGTTCAAGAATGTGATTCATATAATCTAGGCACAGAAGAAAATACAAAGATGGTGAGAATTGAGAAGGCTTGTAACCCTCAAGAACAAAAAAGTATGCTTCAATTGTAGATAAATTACAAAGATGTCATAGCATGGAGTTATGAAGAACTCAAGACCTACGATCCTGAGATCATCACTCATGACATTTCATTGAAAGCAGATGCCAAACCCTTTCATCAAAGACAAAGACCAGTGAATCCCATAATTGAGCCTTTGATAATGAAAGAAGTGCAAAAGTTACTTGGTGCTAAAATTATCTTCCCAATCTAAAAGTCTATATGGGTTTCTAACTTGGTCCCAATAAAGAAAAAGACTAGAGAAATTTGCTTCTGTGTGGATTTTTGAAATTTGAACTTGGCTTCCCAAAAGGATAATTACCCATTTTCCTCGCTCAATGAAGTGTTAGAAATTGTGAATGGGTCTAAAATGATGTCTTTTCTAGATGGATCTTCTGAATACAATCAAGTAATGGTAGATGAAGAAGATAGGTTGATGACACACTTACAACAAAATAGGGAACCTTTGCATACTGAAGGATGCCTTTTGGACTGATCAATGTGGGAGCCACATTCTAAAGAGAAATGGACAACACATTCAAAGGGCTAATAAACAAGTGCATAGTCATCTACATGGATGACCTTACTATCTTTTCTAAATATAGGAGTACCCATATTGCAGACTTGAAACAAGTGTTCAATCAATGTCAAAGGTATAGTATATCACTGAATACCAAAAAAGTGTTCATTCGGGGTCACAAAACGAAAGCTTCTTCGTCACATTACTTTTGAAGTTGGGATATCTATTGATCTTAAAAGGATAGAGGTCATTCTTAATCTGTCACCTCCTCATAGTTGTAAAGAGCTGAAATTATTCTTTCAAAAAATCAATTTTATAAGTAAGTTCATTAATAGATTTGTTGAGCTAGTACATCCTCTTAATGTTCTACTCAAGAAAGGAGAAAAGACTAAATGAGTTCCTAAAATAAAGAAATTTTTTGAAGACATCAAAGTAGCAATCTCTATGGCCCCAGTTCTTGTAAGTCCAGATTATGATTTACCTTTCAAAATATATTCATTTTCTTTGGAACATTCATGCACATGGATTCTTAGTCAAGGGAAAAGAGGATGAGAGACCTATCACATTCATGAGTTTCCTACTAAATAATGATGAGTTGAATTATTCTAATCTTGACAAATAGTCTTTTGTATTGATAAAGGAAGTTAAGAAATTTCTCCATTATATACTTAGGAGAAAGATATATGCAATTGTATCTGATCCTGTGGTTAAGACATTGTTGATGTAGAATGAATTAGGTGAGAGACAAGGAAAATGGATGGCTATATTGAAAAAGTATTATTTGGAGATTTAACCAATGAAGTTGGTAAAAGGACAAGGATTAACCAAGATGATAGTTGATAATGAGATTGGTAATGATAGAGAAATCAGATTTGATTATGAAATCAACACTAATAATCAACAAAAGATCATGGTATCTCAATTGGCTATTGATCAAGGAATAATCATTAATGTTTGGTATCAAGATATTGTTTACTATCTTTTGCAAAATTAATACCCCAACTAGATGAATAGTTCCTAGTGTAGAGGACTCAAGATGAAATGTGAATCATATATGCTACAAGATAGAAAACTTTACAAAAGAAACTACGAGGGAATTTATTTGAAATGTTTGGGACATGAAGTAAAAGAAGTTTTGGAATAGTTTCATGATCGATATGGCACTAGGTATGGATCAGTAGAAGCCATAGTGCATATGATTTTTAGATCAAGATATTTTTGGCCTACCATCTTTAAGGATACATTTGAACATATAAGTTATTTCCATATTTGTCAAACAAGTGCCAATAGAGAGAGGCATCTAGTTATGCGACTACAACCAGTGTTTTAAGTACGCCCTTTTGCTAAGCGGGGGCTAGACTTTATTGGTCTAATAAATCCACTATCATCTATAGGAAATTTTTTCATCCTCATAGCTATAGACTATAGCACGTGTTAGACAGAAGCTAAAACTTTTCAAAATTGCACAACAAAAGTGGTTACATATTTCTTGGAAGAACACATTGTCACCAGGTTTGGTATGTCATTCTTCCTAGTATGCGATAATGGATCATCATTTGCATCAATCTTCCTTACTCAATGGGCACTAGACAATAAGGTTATAATAAAGTTCTCTTCTAATTACTATCCCCAAGGGAATGGTGTGGTTGGGTCCACCAATAATTTGATTACAGTGATAAGGAAATTGCTACAGGAAAATCCAAAAGACTGGCACACTCATCTGAAGTATGCATTGTGGATGGATAGAGTGAGGATAAAAAATAATTTGGGGACATCTCCCTATTTACTTGTCTACAAACAAGAACTAGTGTTCCCACTTAATCTCAGGATTCCAGTATTGAAATTTATGAAGGGGTATTTTGAGGACATGGATAGAGTTCATATCAAATTATTGAATCTCTTAGAATTGGATGAGAAAAGAACAACTTTGGAGCATGTGGTGAAACAAAAAGCTATCATCAAATGATGGTTCAACAATCAGGCCACAATAAAATCTTTTAGGATATCCAATATTGTTCTCATATAAGATAAGGTGAAAGAAAAGTCAAGCAGTCACACTAAATTTCAATGATTATGGATTGGCCCTTATCAAATTGCAAAAATTTTGGGCAAAATTACATTTAGGTTGAGTTCCCTACAAGGGGAATTGGTCTCATTACCTGTTAATGATTAGTTCTGAAACATTACTTGGAGGTCTAAAAGTGGAAAACATTTCAAAATAAAATTTAAAAAAATCCTTTTTGCAAGAGTATATTCTTTTAGTTGTTTATTTTTGTGTTAGTCTAGGGGTTATGTGCAATCAAGACTCTATCTTAACACATTTCATAGATCACTACTTATGGTTCTAACTTTTAGGAAGAGGTATTTCTTTGTCAAATCATTCGGATGATTTTGTTTCTTGTACCAACTAAAGAATGGATGTTACTCACTGTCATAGAAGACTTTTTCTTGAAATCAGAATCACAGATCAATAGTTCTCAACACTTTTCAAATTTAAAGATTGACTATCTTGGTGTTTTCAAATTCAAGGTTGACGACAACAAAGGAGAGTCCAAAACTTTTTAGTTTAGACAAAAGGTCTTTTCAAAGAATTGCTAAGGTCACTAATTGGCATGAGAGTTTTTAAAGGTTCATAAAAGAGGAATGCAAAGGTTATCAAACTAAGAAAAGAATCATAGAAACGACACCAATTCCTTGGCCACATAGTATAAGTCTGGTTAGGGTACAGAAAGAAAACATAAAAGGAAAGGTGGTGTTAAGAATGAAAGATTCCAAAAGGTCTAAGAAAGGTAATCTAACAATAGAGATATGCCCTCCAAAATGGCTATCCAATATCTATACAAATTTCTTAATGGATGAATCAAATGAAAACATGCAAGCTCAGTGAAGCAGCATCCAAAATATTATTCAAGACTTGAAATGCAACTACGATAACCCATCAAGAGCCCTTTACACAGATTATCTCATCTGGTTAGATAGTGACTAATACACATGATCTACGAGGATTCCTAATGAATGGACTATTGGAGTGAAGGATTGTTTCCAAGTTTCTATAGGCTCATGATAGATTGCACCTTGAAATGTCAAAGGAAATGAATACACTATGCACACATTGAGCTTGAATATTTAAGATTCTAAAGTTTTGACTATCAAGGAACTTGAAAGTTGTTTGAAGTGTTCAGCACTTAGTTGTTATTTGAAAAACATCAAAAGAAAGCTTCTTGGTGAAGAAATGCCTTTGTAATTCTTCCTTTTTTTGAGGTTATTTGTTGTGGTTTCACAATGCATGCCCCCTAGTAAATTTTTTGTCTCCCAGACCCCTAGCCCTAGGGCCTAGGTCATTTTGGAACCCTTCACGAGTTTGGGTCAAGCCTCAATCTCTAACTAGGTGAGTTCAGGGTGTTAGAATAGGAAAAATCTAGATATTTCAAGTGTATTAGTGCATATATATGCACTAGCACACTAGCGCACATGCACACCTTGTCTAGGTGTGCAAGTGCATTCAATGTGCACTTATCTCCCTCTAGAGATGTGCACATACACACTTGCACATGTGTGCACCTTTGAAGGGTGTGCACTCATGGAGGTGCACATCCTGGGGTTTGGGTCTATATAAACCTGAGACCCCTTCCCCTCCACTCACTTGTCTCCTCATGCTTTCAAGAAACTGCACCTTCTTACCCTTTAACGTGTGTTTCCCTCTTCCTCTTACAACCAAAACAACACTGAAACAATGTAAGACACTAAAAGTGCACATTTGTGCACCTTTGTTCACTAAAAAGAACAAAATCTAATTAAAACCTAAAAGCAACTAAGTCAATGAAATGTGTGCATGTGCACACCTTTTTTCCAAACTCAGTTAAGCATAAATCCTAAGAAAAGGTGTGCATGTGTACACCTCCCCAAGGTACGCACATGTGCACCTTTTTGTGCTTTCATTTAGCAACCTTAAGGCACATATAAGGGTATGCATATGTGAACCCCATCAAAGTGTGCATGTGTGCACCCTTTGTGCACAAAACACAAGTAAAAACAATATTTAAGTCCCCTTGCATTTTCCTTGTGCATGTACACAATTGTGCACCTCACCAAGGGTGTGCAGGTTTGCAACTTCTCTAAAATAATCTCATAATGGTCATTTAGCACACTTAGTGCACCTATAATGATGCACTAGGTGTGCTATTTTACATAGTAGGACTCATGGGGGGATTGGACTTTTTTTTTACTTTTTTTAGTGTTTTGGGCTAAGTTTTTTTCAATTACAGTTTGTCTTGGGTTAGATTTTTAGCTTTTCAAACTAATATTTTTCTCTTTTCTATAGATAAAGTGGTTTCTTCATCATCCTCACTAGCAGAAAATATTTCTCCCAAACCTATAGTGTTCATATATCATGGTACATCTAGGAGATCTCACTTTTAAGATGGACACTATGAAGTCAAAGACACTGAGCTTGGACACATTGACTGGAAGGCCTTCCTGACCACTTGCAATAAGCCAAGAGAAATATTTGTAATGGTGTTAGCACTCATCTGATCAGGGTTAGTCAATGCAACATCACATCCTACTTTTGTGCAATCTTTAGAACTCATCATGGCTCTTGCCAAAAACTATGTCACTGAAGAGATGGTTTTCAAGAGTGCCATAGGCGAGATAGTCCTAAACCTCCGACCTTGAAAATTTGAGAAAGTGTTCAACTTGCCTAGAGTTGATCAATATGTACACATATCTTATGAAGGAGCAGAAAGATGGTATAAAGATCATGAGAAGGAAGCCAAAGAGATAATCCAATCATTATTTTTTATTTATAGAATACTAGTGGGCTGTAAAGTTGGCAAAGTGGACATGACCAAGAGATACATCAAGGATGACATGGGATATGTCATCATGCTTTTAAGTAGAGTCATGGGCCTACTGACAACTGGACATCTCAATATCTGGATAGTCCATTTCATAGAAACCATTTGAATGTCCAAGATACCAATTCACTAGGACACAATACTAAGTGATAACCTAGATGAGTAGCTGATAGTTGTTAAGGCCAACCCCATATTTTGCATGACACCATATTTGTACTTATTGGCAGCCAAAACAACTGACTACCAAGGAATTTACAAAAGAGGTAGCATACAAGATGCTAATGCATGGCCTTATGTGGTATATCCTAAGCTGGTAAACAAGAAACTTTTGGATTAGAGAAAAGAGCATAGAATAGTGAATGAAAGCTTTATATTTGTAATCATCTAATTCATAGAGGGTGATTATGCCAAACAAATTTTAGTAGAGGAAGTAGCCAAAATCACAGAGATCAACATCTACTGCATTCACTTCAAAACATTCACATACCTTAGGGTCTCAAGTGCACAAGTGAACCTAAAGAAGCTCCCAAGATATCCATTAGATAGGCTCATTTTGTTAGAGATTTCTAAGCAACTCACATCTGCATATGATAGAGTGAGTAAATAGCACAAGAAGGCATGGGTATGGCCTATCACCATAGGTTCTTTTGAGGTCAAGCAAAAGCAATACATTATGACCTTTGATTCAAAATGGGATCAGTATCCCTTAGAAGACTACAACTCCCCTCACCCTTATTTTGACAACATAGGGATGGTCATGCTTTTGGCAGGGAAGTAGTTCATACATGAAGATGCATTGGAGGATCACTAGATGAATGCAATAAATGACTATGATACTTGAATAAGGTATTATTGTAGAATGACTCTATATATGGTAGAAAAGGCCTTGAAAATGAAGATCTCACTCAAGGCAATCAAGAAAGACACTGAAGATGTCTTAGATCCATTGTACAATCATGACAAAATCTACAATAGGTTGATCATCAATGCAGACATTGGTAGGGATGGGAATGCAGACATCAACAACAGAGCTCGCCACATAGTCCAACTAATGACGAAATGGATCAAGAAGCCTTACAAACTTGATCCAATTCCACAGGTTGTTCCTCTACAAGCCACAACATGACCTATCAAAGGAAAAGGTGTAAAGGTTATAGTACCAACTTTCCTCATTCAATCCCTACTGAGGCCAAAAATAGTTCATCAACATGAGCGGGAAGTTGAGTATTTTGAAGTAGATAGAGGAGTTAAAAGGAAGTAAGGTGCAAAGGGTAAGAAATAAACAACTTAGACCCAAGTGCCTCAACAACCACAACAAAATATTGAATAAGTAGAGCCTCAAGATGAGTTGGTAGTTCAAGTCCAAGAGATTGAATAAGTGCCTCCACCAAGATAGGAACAGGAACCAAAATGAGAAGAGAAAGAATAGAGGGTGCCACTAGTAGGTCAAGAGGAAGAACCCTCCCCTCAGCTCCTATAGAGGCTAGGGTTGAGCCCACTATGCGAGGGACATGTAGGAGAAGATTGAAAAGAAATACTCCTCCCCATAGGTGTCTAAAACCATTCCTAAAACTAAAGCAGAAGAAGAAGAAGAAGAAGGGGAACAAATTGAATGTGTCCCCTTGAGTCAAAGGACTCGTTTGGCTAGGGCCACAGAAGAGGAAAGAAGAAGAAGCTCCACTGTAACATCACCATCTATTCCAAAAGAACCTATTTGGGTTACTACTTCAGAGGATGAGTAGTAGTACTGAAATGCAAACATGGAGAATCAAGAGATAGATGTCTTTGACCCCTCAGATTTTAATTTTATGTCAGTGGGCATCAAGATGGTGGAGGAGGAGATACGGGATACTCCTACAAGTCAATCCCTAGGAGAGGACTAGAACCCATTACCACATCTTCCTCAAGGACCTTTGGGCCTACCACCACTACCATCTCAGGAGTTTTCATTCCTAGACAAGATCTAGGCAATGTCACTTCCTCCTATGATAGACTCAAATGAATAGGTAATGGATGAAGAAGAGCCCCTACAAGTGCAATTTGATGAACTATCAGAGGAGAGGAAAATACATGAGGAACCTCAACAAACTCCTCATGACATCGAGGTTGGGACCTTAGCCCAAGCAGATACAAAGACTCAAACTGGTGATCTTTGTCAACAATAAAAGACTCTAGAGAGGATTGATAGGGAAAGGGACCTATAGTGCAAACCCCCTCTTCAATCAAATATATATCTCCAATGGGCACTACACCTACTTGGCTGAAGAGGGAGGTCATGGTTTGAAAGAAAAGGTAGCTGAATGTAACTACTAAGGAGGGAATGGATGAGATAGTAAAAGCCATCAAAAAGCATGAGCCACCTACAAGTGATGCATGACCATTGGCCTTCATTACAAAGAACCAAGATCAGGACTTTCTTGCACACATAGCGATCCCTCCTCCACATGGTGACACTGAGGATTTAACTTGTAATGATTATCAAATCAAGGAGGTCCTATTAGGAAGGCCCATGGTAAATATTGCCAAAGTAGTGAGTACTACAAGCATAAAAGAGGTGTTTAAGCATATGGATAGAGATGATTATGGACGGTTGATGTTGCAAAGACAAAATAAGCTTATGAGAGGCTATCTGCATGGAATAGTGGGCCCAATAGACCTAGATCGTCTAGAGATCACTCTTGCTACAACACTAGAGAGAAAGGAAAAGGGGGTTGTACAAATGGATTCATTTTTTGGAGCATGTTATCAATGGCATGACAATTTTGAGGAAAAGGGTGTATAAATAATAGAGGGCAATTTGAACCTGTTACACTATATTCAATCGAGCATAGATAAACTGGTGTCCATAGTGAACTAGGATTTTGGATTGATGGATGAGGTACATATCTAAGAAAAAGACATACATATTTTTGACATCAATAAAAGGTAAAAGGTATCATACACTCATGGAGGTATATATAGCAAAAGAGCTTGATAAACTCTAGGATTGGATAGAGAAGATAGTTTCTGGTAATAAAGTCATGAGGATACATGAGGATATTTAGAGATTAAGAGATCAGACTCAAGAAAATGTTTTGAAAGCAAAGAATTATTACAATGTTGCCCGCTTGACATTTTTTAAGATGAACCAAAAACCAACATCAATTTAGTGCAATTAGTAGTCCAAAAATTCTAAGGAACTTTCGAGGATGCTTCACCAAATTAAGATAGTAAGCAAGTATTTAAGACTGAAGAGGTATTGTTGGAACTGGACACTAAACTTGAGGATTTTGTGGAAACTCGTATGGAGATTAGCAATTACCAGCAAATAGTTAAAGATAAATATGCAAATTTGGATTTACCAAAAGCTAACCAAGTAACAAAGATCATAAGGAAATTCAAGAGCAAACATCCAGAAATCGCTTTGGGATAAGGAAGAAAAAAATCCAAATGCTGAAAATTCAATTTTGACACTTGGGAAAATTTTGGATTTTTGGAACCTATCATCAAGGTATAGAGGTGTGCAAGTGCTCAAGGTGCACAAGGTATGCAGGTGTCTAGATGTGCTATTCATAGAGGTGCACCAATTTTGAAGAAGTAACAGTGCATTGATAGTTAACCGCAAGTTCCTAAGTTAGAGCATTCCATGCATCAAAAATACATTTGATAGCAGTTTAACTCCTAGTAACATCCATAGAAGTTCAAGCTTCCATTTTTAGAGCTTCCAGTGACTCTCAAATCCTCTTGGATCTTCCTTCTTCTTATTTACTTCTTTTTTCATTGTTTTAAGTAATGTAAAAGCTCATGCACCCATTAATTGATATAAGCAAGGGTGGAGATCTATTTAGCACCATTTAGATAGTTAGATTGTATATAATTAGATTTATTTTATTAGTTTTTAGCATGGTTTTTCGTTTTAAGATCTCTCACTTTCAACACAAAAAGAGGAGATGTTTTCTTATAAATACATGGATGTAGTATGTACTCCATATTGTTATTTTGATGCAATAATATATGTTATTGGTGATTTCATTCTGATTGTAGTTATTCTTACTAGACTGTGTTATTTTTGTGAATACATGTTCATGAATAATAATGGAGCCAATGGTTTTGTTGTATTGATTTGACTGTGTGGCCTTTTAGTTTTGGTGTTTTCCTCGATGATGTACTGAGTTGGAGAAAATATCACCCATTGTTCCTACATAGCTTCTTGTCTCACATGGGCACACTTTCCATGGCCTTGTGATTTTATGAGAAGTGAAACATATTTCAATTATTATTGAGTTCCCATTGACGATTGCATCAATGGAATTAAGGAAGCATTGCTCCTATTTTCATTGGTTTCCTACCCAATCTTTTCAACAATTTGAATTGAAAATGTGTTGTTATCATGGTTCATGTCCATTAGGAATTTCCATTTCAATTTATTTTCTTTAATCGCTCATTACCTTATCTTTGTTATTTTGTTGTCTAATACTTGGTTAGAATAGGAATTCATATAGTTGCATCAATAAATTGAATTCATCATAAAATACAAAATACCAAAAATATATCTCTTTTGTGGTTACTTTTCAAAATGACAAATCAAACATCTTATCTGAAATTAGTCAAAACTAGCAAAGGTCTCCTTGTGAACATACACATTTATCTTCAATTGAGTAGATTCCAGTAGGTTGCAAGATCACCTGGAACCTTGGAGTTGATTCTAGATTAGCATTTGAAGAGAGGAGTGTGAAATGATTTGGGTCACTAAACATTGTGCAAAACAACAGCTCAAAAATACCTCATGACTATGTGATTTTAATGGTCTAACCCCCTATGTACATTATGAGGAAGTGATGACTTCCAAATTATATCACTTGTATTTGAAAAAGTTATTGAAAGGTCTTTAACTCATTTTGGATAGCAAGGGCAACACAAATTAGATTGGATAACTAGATCAAGCATTTCCTAAGATCACCTTGAATAGACAACTTGACAATTGAAGAATGTCTCATTTTGGAAGGAATCATTGGGCCACACATAACATGAGAGCATGGATATGGGTTTATTTAGATCCAATATTTGGATCCATTTTTTACTTGTAGAAGGGGTAGATCTTAGATTTGGGGCAATCAATATGAGAGATGATGCCAAAGGAATCCATATTTGATCTGATGCAAAATTGTTCAATAATATAAGTATGAGTGGGAATTTACATTGTGGGGGGAATAATAGTCAATTTTCTATTACCACTTGAACCTTCTTTAGAGGGGAGATGTTCCATTCTCAAATAATCTAAGAAGACAATTTCTAAATCTTCATGTGCATTATAAAGTATTCTTATCTTTTACATTTATCTCTCTCCTATTTGTAATTCTATACGTACTATATGGGTTATTTTCCTTGATCTTCTCCTTTATGTTTGAGGATGGTCTTCTGGGGAAAAAAATTGGTACTTTACACATGCTACCAAATATTGTGTAGACTTAATCTAATGATAGTAGCTTCAAAGACCCTGATGATCAAGATGGATAAAGTGAGGCTCTTGAAGCAAACATTTTTAATGATTGAGATTATGAGATCCTTCTACATTAAGATGGAGTATGACACTTCTTCTAAGGCAACACAGGAGCTTAGAAGATTAATACTTAGAGGGAGTCTAGAAATACATGTGTGTGACTGCATGATGTTGATGGGCCCACTCCTATGTATATCATGAGGAAGTGATGACTTATCACCAAAAAATTAGAAATTTAATATTAGATTCAGAGTGAGTCTAACAAGAATCCTTGGGGGAAGAGGGCCTCTAAGGGAGTAACTACTAGACCTAAATTCCTAAGATCATTCTTCTAAGTGAAATTCCTTGTAATTCATTCTTCTCTATGAGAGATAATTGAGGTGAAATCCTTTGTGCCATCCTCTAATTTGACTCATGGTGGTTACAATTTTGCATATGATATATAAAGAAAGGTGATGATCTATGATGTGTGTAAGGTAATTATTGTAAGGTGATGACCTTATTAATAGTTTGAGTTATCTCCTAGAAACACTACATTAACTTGTAGCACCTAAATGTGTCAGATGTCTAGGAGCAAGTGTCAGCATGGTTCTTTGGGCCATATTTTTCCAAACACCATGATAACAAATTCATAATGGTTCTTTGGGCTAGATTTTTATGCACACTATGATAACTAACTCATCATGGTTCTTTGGGCTAGATTTTGCCAGATACCATGATAACCAACTTGTTATTGTTGTTTGGGCTGGATATTACTAGACACCATGACATAGTTACTATTATAGACCACACTTAAGGTAAGCTTATATTAAAGTTATGGAATTTTTTTAAATTGTGTGTTTTGAAAGGTGATAAGTTTATGCTCTTAGTGAATTGAATGTCACACTAAGATGATATATCTTCATATACTTGAGAGCTTAATGTGTTCTACAAATCCTGCCTAGCTAAGAGGGTGTGTTAAAGTTGTAGCTTCTGTCAGATTGATTCAATTTGATATACATTATAGTTATTAGTAAATCATCATTTCCTATATATACTTATCATGTTAAATAATATAATTTTTTTTTATAATACATATATATATTATTGTATATAATACATACATATATATATATATATATATATATATATATATATATATATATATATATATATTGTTGTATATAATATATTTATTTATTTTATTTTTTATTTTTTTTGTTATACATATTATAATAATATATTATATATATTTATTTATATATTACTAATATAGTAATATGTTAACTAGTGATGATTAACCACAAAGACATGTATCTTCATGAGACATGTCTCCTCCTCTCTTATTTATAATCCTTCATTTGTATTTTGGAATACAATCAATACAGCAAAAATTGTTAGTACATTTCTAGCGATACTAGAAATCAACAGCCAGATGGACCAGTAGGAGGCTTGTCTTTATGTTGTTCAATTTTAGGAGTGCAAGGTGTCAGACCTTTGAACACTATCTTAGCACAAGAACGTGTGACAACATTAGCACAAGACTGTGATTGTTCTTGATCTAATTCAAGAGATGTGACACCTCTCAGAACAAATGGAATCTTAGATTTTGTATTGTTTCTTTTTCCTTTTATTGTGATTAAATCACAATATTCAAAGTCTAAAGGTTCAACCATGTTGATTATGTTGTCATTGTTGGTATATGTAGAGTTGACCTTGTTGTTGTTTTTTAGTTTAGAAATTTATCCCTTCTCATACAGAGGAAATGGTTCCTTAACAACTTTACGATCTAAATGTTTTTATGTCCTCCCAAAACTATGTCACCATCATTAATGAGGTCTTGAATCTTATGTCTCATACTAATACAGTTGTTTTTTTAATGACCTTTGTTTTGATTGTATTCATAGTATGCATTTTCATTTGACCATGTAGGTTTTGGTTGACGATCATATGGACACAAGTTGTCAAGTGGAGTAAGAATTTGATTTTGAAAAATAGTCTTATAGACCACTTCAAGAGGTTCAGAGATATATATTCATGTTTGGGTCTAGAAACCCAAGATGAGTTTTTAGCTTTGTTTCCAAATGTCTTATTATCTATAGTAGCCCATTTAGTGGCTTAAGATTCATGCATGTTAGTTGTGACATTAAAAGCTACCTTAAAAGGTTTGGGAGTGATATTGTCCACCACTCCATCATGTACTACATCTCAATTTTTGTTAACATACTTGGACTTGTCTTTGCTAGATTTGGACCCTTGTTTGACGTCTTTTTGAAGGGTTAACTCATCTTTCTTAACCATGAATTCCTCTATACAAATATGTTGTGTAATCATGTCTTTGAAGGTATGTGGACCTTGAGGTTGTATTTTGTATCTGAAATCAGGTAGAAGGTTATCCATGAATATATCAAGTTTCTCAGTTTCAAGTATCTTACATGAGTATTTGGTGTAGAGTTGTCTCCATCTTTAGAGGAATTTTAAGAAAGGTTCTCAAAATCTCTATTTAAGATTACAAAGATCTCTTATGTTAACTAGATGTTGGACATTATGCGAGTACTATTGTATGAACATGTTGGAAATCTCATCAAAAAAATTGATTCTAGTAGGTAATCAAGAGAACCACTCCATAGTTTGATAACCCAAATTTTGTGGGAACAAGTGCATGAGGTATGTTTGATTGTGTATAAACTCCATGGGCAAGGCACCAAATTCCCTCAAGTGATCTTGGGAATTAGACATACCCATTTACTTTTTATATTTGGGTAGCTAAACTCCTCTAGGAACAGAAGGCAAGTACAAATTCTTGTCAAAAGGAAATAGACAAATAGCATCTAGTGTGCATTGTTTAGTCAGTTTGTCTTTGTATTTCATCATTTGTGCCAATATCTCTTGCATGGCTTGGATTTTTTTTTTAACTTAAAGGCTTTAGATTCCTCTTCTTGTATGACAATAGTTTCAACATTGTAGTCTTGAGGTAGTTTTGCTCCTTCTTGAGATAGTTTGAGGAAATACTTCTATTTCTTGTCATTGAGTAAGATTTCCATCAGCTTTTGAAATTTTTTGTATTTGTGACATTTTTAGATTTCTTGTGGGGGTATTTCTTTAGTATCCTCATAGTCATTTGTGTAGGTGTAAGGACCTTTGAAACTTTCGATTCTTTGGAATTCATCTTTCTTTTCTCTCCCATAGTTTTCACCAATTTCTTGATCTTGGTCTACCTTCCTATTATTATGCAAGTTTTTAGTCTATCTAGGATGGAAAGGTATCTTGAATAGAAGTTCATTTGTTTTCTTTAAAGATGTAGGTGTTTTTTCAGTGTCTGGATGTTCTTGAAACAATGGATTCCTAACTTGTTGTAAGTTATTGGAAAAGACTTGTCTGACATCAGGTAAACCAATAGGTGAAGGAGACTATGAGGATCCTTCATTGTACTTAGACTATATATATAACTAGGAATGATCTCTACCATAATTCCTACCTCTATCTCTACCTCGTCTATGTCGTTGAGGAGGAAACGCATTTCCACTTCTAGTTACAATAGTCATAGACAATGGCATATAACAAAGTTTAGACAAGGACCATACTTAGAAATTTGTCTCAAACTAGGTAAGTAGTAAGTATGATGTATAGTAGGGTATGAGTAGTCAAAGAAATAGCTAGAACAACCAAGAGATTGACTATCATGAAATGAAGTATGACAATGCAATAGATCAAATGAGATAGTAGAGTGATGAGACTAGTTTGTATGTGTTTCACAAGTTTCTAACTAAGCAAGTTGTCTAAGTTTCAAACTATTACAAATAGAGAAATGAATAGGTGTATTTAGACAAAGACCAGATTTAGACAAAGTTTTGATGAGGATTCTAAAAATAACTCGCTAGTTTTGACAATTTCTAATAAACTCACATGAGAAAATGACTCTGAGGTGATTAAATGACATAATCTGGGTGAGTAAAGACTTTTGACAGACAAATTTGAGCAAGTTTTGCTAATTTTGAGATAAGATATTATGCAAGGATATTGATTGACCCATGCGAGGAAGCATGTAAATAAGCATGAGGGAAGTGAATAATGATTCCCAAGTTCCTATCTCATGCAAAGTGTTGCTAGAAATCACACGAGGAAGTGACAGACTGACAGGTTTAACTAGATTTTGACAATTGTGGCAGTATCTTTGCATAATCTTGCATGAGAAAACTTAGCTTCTCATGCGAAAAAAATGCAAAGAGCAATGCAAGGAAATGCAAGTTATAAGACCCTAAAGTCCTAGCTTACAATTTTTCACAGTAAATGAGGTGAGTAAAGGACATACTGAAAAGTTTGGACCATATTTTGAACAAATATTGATCAATTTTGATAGGTTTTGGATCAATTTCAGAGAACATTTCTAGTTTTCAAATAGAGTTAAATATTTATTTTTAATAAACATCATTTTGGACTAATTTGGCAAGTATGACAAGGGTTTTTTATACTTGTTTGTAAAATAGACAAGAGGACGCAAGCAGTAGTTGTAAACAATCCAACTAAGGACAAAGGAACTTGGAGGGACAGGGGAGTCTTGACCTTTTGTTTGGATAGTTTGGACAATTGTTGACTCAAAAAAGATACTCTTTATCCCTATAACTAAAAATGGTAGAGGCATCAAAATCTTTGTCTCGCATCTTATGTGCATGTGTTCACCTCACACAGCCATTTCACCCAACTAGAGAGCACCTATGTTTTTGGTGTATTCCAAGGACTCAATAACATGTATGTTCAAAGGATACCCTTGAGGTAGGGGTTATTGTCATATACCACCTTCCACCATCTAGGTACATGCCTATGGTGAGGATCTATAGGAGAGATTCTCCCCCCTCCTAGCACAAATATTATGCCCCTTTCAAAGGTGAATTGGGTAGCAACTGACTAAAAAGTGTTTAATAGACTTCTATTGACATTAATCCCTGGTGGCCTTGTGAATGAGGTTAAGGATAGAAGCCACATCAACACCTAAAAGTGCACACACTTGACTAGCAAGACTGGGGGCAGCATCCCCCAGTGCAATAGATAGAGCCTTCTCTTAATATGCAATATTAGAATCAAGAGAAGAAATTAACACGGCATTGGAGTTTTTGACTCTACAAAGCTTCTTTATTATAGTTAGTAGGAATCACTAGTGTTAGGTGTGTGCTCACTTGGGTCATCCTAGAGGTTGAATCACTCTGACAAGCCCTCTAAAGGTTGACTTGAACTTGGTTTGGATTCAAGGGCCCAAGTTTTTTATTTTCCTAAAGGGAAAAGAGCATAATCCTCTACCTTTTCACCTCACCCAAACATGTAGAACACATTCAATACTGAGCTAACTTATTAATCCCAACTTTTCTTATTCTAGGTTTTTGATTTTCCCAAAGGGAAATAAACATTATCCCTTCATTAAAAAATTTGTTTGGTATAACCACTACCTTCCTTGCCTCCCTCAAGTACCATCTTCCAAAGGAATCTAACTTTCTAATTTACTCTTGGGCATCACTTCCAAGTAGCAAAGAGCATAATCCCTATTCCTTTGTCTAGAGCCCCATGAAGTTCACAAGACCTATTTAAACTATGTGAATTAAAATCATGTAAAAAGACACAATGTTTGAGTGGGTTTGAACTGTCTTTGACAAGCGATTCTTTATCAAGTGTCATGCAATCAAACCATTAGTAAGTTTTGTGTGTTCATTTCAACGTATCTTCAACAGTCGTCCTACAAACCACTATTATTTTTTCCTAGAATCATAAATCATAAAATAATTGCATCACAAATAGAGGTTAGAGCAACAATATTAATGATAGATTATAAAAAATACAAAATTTAGCTACTTTGTTGTCAAGTATCACGTGAGACTTTGCACCAGGTTGTGTGAGGGAATGCTTTGTGCCATGTGAGATAATGTTATTTGCGCGTGAGCATGTACAATTTTACATGAGAAAGTAGAAAGGATGGTGTAAGTCTTTAGAATTCTTGCATGAGAAAATATCTTTCTGAGCAAGATTTCACTGTATTGTACATAATAGAATCCAAAATGTCAAAAATGAAGATAAATGAGGCTAGAAATTTGATTTTTATGCCCCATAGTGGATGCCAGAAATGTGAGTGTTAAATAGGGGCCTCTAATTCAACCACACACTTCAATTTGATCTTTTTTTTTCAGGTACATTCTAGAATGAACATGAGATTATTCATTTGGAATGTCTACAGAAGGTGATCTATTTCCTTCTAACTAGACGGGGTTTTACCATGCACTCTCAAAATAGAGAGCTCGGTAACTCAACCAAACTAGAATGAAGGATTTGAATAAATAAAAATGAAAGATTAATCTATGTTTTTTATATTTTGTATGCAAAGATATGAATTAATCTAGATGATATTTGAATTAATCAAAGAAATTAGATAAGCAAATTAATCTAAATGATTGCATTGTAATCTAGATGATAAGCATGTAAAAGCAAAGGAGATGCAAATGAAAAATGCTTTAGTGTTCAATCCAATAGAAATTTGATACCCTTCACTTGCATCCTCTTCAAATGAGAGGTCGAGGGTCTCTTTTATAGAATTTTGGATCCAATCAACAACCAAGATTAAACTCGATGTACTGTTTAGATTAGAATATAGATTGATTCTTCCATTTTTTATGGATTTGAATAGATGAATTAGGGGAGAATATTGATCCATTTAAATATGACCTCATAATCTAATTTTCTAATTAATTAAATAATTAGTTTCAATAATTATGATGAGGATATTTAATTTAATCAATATATTTAATTCCATTTTCATGTGTATTAGCTAAAGGGGGTGAGTTTTAATTTAATTAAAGTGTTGAGACTTGTGATTAAATTAATTTGATTAGAAGGTTAATTTAGCCAATTTAGATCAAAATTTAGGAATTAAATAAAGTATGTGATTAATGCAAATTATGGGTTTTCTGCATTTAACACTTAGGTCAAGTAAAGACAATCAAAATTAGATATTCCTAGTATAATAGGACTTAATTGAAGTAGAAATTGATATTGTAGGATTGATGCATTGAAATTGGTTTAAATGCCAATGTGCCAATTTAGGGGTATTACATTAAGTGCTATGTACCTAAGACTAGAAGAAGTCACACTTCGTTGAAAATGCATATAGTTGATTATCTCTAAGGCATTGAAGGACTAACCATAGGTGTTCCTCATGTTCTTCCTGAAATATAGAATTTATCAATATGTCATCCAAGAAAACAAGTACAAAATGGTCTAGGTAAGAACAGAATACTTTATTCATCAAGCACATGAATATTGATAGAGCTTTCATCAACCCAAATAGAATTACTATAAACTCATAGTATCCATAATAAGTGTAGAAGGTTTCCTTATGTATATCAACATCGTGAATGTGTAGTTGATGGTACCCTAACTTTAGATCTATCTTAGAGAACACTTTGGCTTCCTTAGTCTAGTTAAACAAGTCATCTATCCTTGGTAAAGGGTAACTATTCTTGATCCTTACCTTGTTCAATTGTCTGTAGTCAATGCATAAGTGTAATGATCCATCTTTCTTCTTTACAAAGAGCATAGGTTCTCCCCATGGAGAAAAACTCACTCTAATACAAATTTTAGACAAAAGGCCCTCTAGATATAGATGAAATTCACTCAACTCATGAGTAATCATCTGGTAAAGAGCTCTAGATATGGGCTCTTCTCCTGGGATGAGGTCAATAAAAATTCAATGTCTCTCTTAGGTGGCATACCTTAGATCTCACTAGGAAAAACATCAATATACTTTTGTATGATAGGATGATCTAGGGTCTTCCCTTCAGGGTTTTCCTCCTCAAGCTCATTCGTAGTAATGGAAAACACTTGACAACCCTTTTGAATGCTCTACTTCAGCTACATAGCAGAGATCATATGGGGGGATATGGGTCTTTAGATGCCTACAATCTCAGATTCCTTACCCTATTCATCCTTTCACTGAATAGTCTTCCTCCTACAGTCAATGTTAGCTCTATATGAGCTTAGCCAATCCATGCCCAACACTATGTGATACGAACCAAGGGGAATGACTTGATCAAAGGTCTACTGAAGTAATGAATCCTCCTAGGTTCAACTTGCACTATTGCACTAGAGGGACTATGGATATCCTAGCTCTTGAAGCTAGTTCCACCTATAGACCTATGTCTTGATTAACTGCCTCAAGCTTGTACTTTACAAAACTAGAGTGTGATATGAAGGAATCATAATATTGATGGTGTCATCATTATTGTGGCACCCATGTGATTATTGAAAAAGAATGGCTCATTTGATATATGTTAAGCTAGGGAAAAGTCGTAATGCTAGGGTGAAGTATCAGAATCAGCTACCCCATTCACAAGTACCCCATTTTTTCATGAGGCAATTCCATAGGGACACATAATTGAATCTTGAGATCTTCAATTGAGTTCTTCTCACATTATTATATTTCTCAATGTTAGAGAGATGCATTCCATCATAAATTCATAATATTTTCTTGTAATTTGAACATTTGGGTGGTTCACAATAAGAAAGGGTTCAAGATCTCATAGCCATTAATGACCTGATTTGTTCTATTATAAATAGTCAAATATATAAAGGGAACAAACACATATGTAACATTGATAATGAAACTCCCTACTATCAAAGGATATGTTAAATGAGTCATTTTCCATAGAACTCCTTTCCTTATTGCAAAGTAAAAATGAACCCAAAAAACTCTTAGGTGTTGGATTTGAAGAGGAGGAAAAGCGATTGGATTTGGCAACTAAAAGATTTGTGGGCTTAATTAGAATTGAGTAAATAGAAAAAAAAAAAAAAAAATAGTTGTTTATTGTTGTTAAGTTACAAATTTGGAGGTCTTTGTGTATGTAAATTCTTTTTTAATGTGGAAATAGGTCGATAATATCTCAAAATAGGTTTAAAATAGGTTTGGAGTTATTTGTAAATGTAAATGCTTTGTCAAGGTGAAAATAGTGTGCAAGGTTTTAACTCACTTGACTAGGGAGATTATCATTTATGTTGTAGAAATCTCCATCTTGTAATAAAAAAAATTCAAAATCTTCTATAGAGTACTACTTCCCTATTTTTAAATTCCATGAGAATTGAGATCTAATTTATTTTCCACATGATAGTTTGAGGATACTATTCTTCAATTTGAATATTTTCATTTAGTACCTCCAATACCAATTTGATCTATACTTTCTCTATATTACATTTCTTTTCCAATATAGTTGAACACTACTATTCATATACACTAATAGATTTCCATAATCCTAACAAGTATTAATTATTTTGCTTCTTGATTTGAAATTCTATGAGAGTTAATATCAAGCTCTCTTCAAAATAGGTTGATTGATCCCATTCTTCTATTTGAATTTTTCCATATAGGACCTCTAGTGTTGATTCAATCTATAGTTTCTCCACATTACATTACTTTTTAAATATAGTTGAACATTAATATTTTATTTATCCACATATAATTTATATTAGTATTTTGATATGCTCCAAAACCTAAGCATTCATTAACTTTAGAAAATCAAAATGGGCTCATTGGTGATTGATGTTAATCATCTTGTTGATCATTTAGTTCTTCCATTAGCCACTTGTTTTTGCATGCTCTTCATTCCTTATGTTGCTTAGACAATTTTGATTGAAGTTTGTTTTTTCTCAAGTATAGTTGAGAATATTTATTTTTTCACTTCCTCCACCAACAAATAATTATTGACAACAACTTTTTTTTGTAATGCATAATAAATTCATTTCTTATGCTATCAGCTATTCCTTTGAATGTTCTTTGTATTCAAGTTGAGCATAGTTATAATCAACCTGAAATTAAAAAAATGATGTGTATGAAAACCTTCTACTGGTAAAAATAGAGGATATTGTCTTTGATAAAATAAGTCATGTCATGCATGTTTTTCTCTCATCTATGGAGGATACAATTTCTATATATTGCAATAAGGTTCTAGTTTCTACTCACTAGACTCAACAACAGACAAGTCCATCTCTATAGACTTGAAATAAGCAATGTATAGATGAAATCATGAAATATGTACTTCAATGAAGCTAAGTTAGTCATTAATGTAAGCATATCTCCACTTTATTTCAATAGCTCAAATAATTACAATAATGTTTCACAATGTTCAATACATTTTCTATTATCATGCTAACCATTCACTCGAAATGAAACCAAGGAAATAATTCATACTGATTTCTACATCATATGCATTATATTTAAATATAGTTTGAAATGGGCCTCTGATTGTTGGCATTTTGCTATGAAAACTTAATATATGTTAATCACATAAGAATAATTTGAGGCATTTGGTCTCAAAGGCATGGCTATTACTAAAGTAGCCCCCAACAAATATGAGTCATGGGCCCTCTGTGTACTCAAACTCCTTGGCATACTCATCTGTGGTGGTACTTTTCCTACACATGCACACAAATAGTTTTTACTAGCAACAACATTCATCATTGTTTATTCATATACCTCTTGGAATTATCATAGCACTCATTCACAACTCCATGCATGTGATTCTATAAAGGAAAATAGGTGAAGAGTCTTCTTATTAGCCATTATTCTTCCCAGTTCTTCTTCAGGCCTTGTTAATTTTTTACTTTGTGAATGATCTTTAATTCTTCTCATTCTAGAATTTTGAAAATCATCTGGGGTTTCTACCACAAACCCTTGAGTCTCACTATTGAATATTATTGTGATATCTAGAAAGAATCTTATATTGTTTACAATGCTATTTGTTTGATCTTCCTTTCTAGATCCCTTACTTTCATCACAAATTCAACCTTGCTGAAATTCTAGTTTTATATACCAGCTTTCTTCTTCTATTGTAATTTTTAATGATTAAAGGGATTTTACCTTTAGATCAATTTTAATTAATATCTCTACCTCTCTCAGCATGTTTGTTACATATTTTTCTTTAAAATTAGAAAAGACCCTTGAGAGTTACACATGATCTCTACAACTTCGGAGTGAAGGTATTATGTCAAAAGTTGTCCCATCTTTACCCATTTTGGGAATTTTACTAGTTCATAAGTTTTTGTATTTAAATTTGGTTTATAAATTGGTGATTTCCCATATAAAATTCCTTTCTTGATGTTTTCATTTTTTTATTCAATCAACAAAAAAATTCCAGCTAGGGATAGCTTTGTTAATGTTTTGAACTAGAATGCAAGAATGCAGTAAATTGAAACTCAAAAACAAATGACACAAGACATTGTCCTAGGAAAACCCTCACTTGAGGGTGAAAAACTAATAGGGATATTGGATGAACCCATCACTAGATCATGCCCTTGGTCTTCTTGAAGACTTCTATAGTATTTCTCTCTCCTACCCTAGCACCTATAGGACCCTTTGTTCATTACGATCCCCTGGTCTCCTTCAACCAACCTACCTACCAATAAGTTTGGTATGATCATTCCACTTTTTGTTGTATTCTTGCTCACTTGCCATAGCCCTCAAACCATCTTCAAAAGCCTAAATCCTCCATATTCTTTAGCTAAAATTGAAGAGGTGTGTATGTACCTTAAGGGACTCAAATGCAATCAACTAGGAGTGTTATATATCCCTCCTAGTCTAGTTTTTTATCCAATCTCACCAAATTCCCCTATTAGGTCTATTAGCCCTATTAGGTCTCCCACTCTGACATAAATAGGGTTTTTCTCCCATGCCTTCCAAAGGAACCCTATAATATTTTCTAGGTTTCTTGGTATATTAGGCATCCCCTTAAATATTTTTAGGGGCTTAAGTTCATATCCTTCAAGCCATTGCCCTAATCCAAATTAGGTGGAAATTAGGCTTTTTAGGCTTCATAGGTTGCTCCAACAATCAAGATTGTTATAGGATTGTTTCAGGATTGGTATGATCCTCTCCACTTCATGTAATTTTGGTAAGACTTCCTTATTCCATGTCCAAAGTAATTTTGACTCTAGATTTTCTCCTCTACAAGAAATGTTGATCACTTTATGGTCTTCCCTAGCCCAACTCACCACAGGCTTGCCTAGGGAAAGACCTTAAAAATAATTCCTTTGCATTTGAGGGCCCTTTTTTATGTATAATTTTTTTACATGTATTCTACTCACTATTCGCAAGAGGTTGTACAAAATGGATGGTGGAAAAGTGAGTTAGAACTCCATCTTCAACAACTGCCTAGACAGAACTAGTGATGGTGTAAAACGAAAACAATTTTACAAAAGGCAAAAAAAATAATCAAAATCTCTATCTACCAACACATTGAATCAAGAAAACATATAATCCAAAGGATAAATGAGTTATATCATGGATCTTGAACTTCTAACTACCTATTGTCATCAATAAAAAAGAAATTGCATGCAAATTGCTTCCAAATGTTAATTGCAAAAACACTCAATTCGTACAATGAGCATCCAAAATTGTTTACAGGTCTAGAATTCCTTGTATAGGGTGCTTGGGTGGTTATTTTCCCCTTAGGTCTCTTCTCCATTGAATTGAAAATTTCTCGTCAATGTTGCTCAAGCAGCTTTTCAAAGTTGCAAAGTTGCACAATGCAACTTTTACATCTTTTTACAAACTTTTCCCAACTTTAGCAAAATGACATCCATTGCTTCCCAAACTCAACCAAGAACCTAAACTAAGGTAAAAAAAACATCCAAATCCATCCAAGACTCTATTGACCTCATGATCACATCATCATCATGCTTAGAAAGCTTTACAACTTACTAGCCCCTAATTGCACCTAGCCAAAATGTTTAAGACCATATGAACAATAGCTCACTTGTACTACTACTATGGTCAACATGACCTTATTTCCAACACATCAAAAATTCCCTAAGGCTCACACCCACATAACAAAAACATGTAAAATTAGATTTCTTAGGCAATCTCTAGGTGCTTCTGCACCAAAAACCAAGCCCTCAAAAGATAGATCATTTATTGAATTCTCAAAACAAATATCATATTCTCTTGCTTATAATTAAAAAATCTAAACTATCAATAAATAAGATTTTTACACAACATGTTGATATACAAAATTATAAGTATTACACAATGCTTCTCATAATAGATATGTCTTATAACAACAATCAATCAGTCATACACTAATCGAATATTCAAAGACTGTCCTCCTCTAGAGCTTATATTGAACCCTTAAGAAGAATATTCTTTTGACATTTGAAATTACACAAAGAAATTCTAACACAAAAATCAATATAGTCCAAATAAGTAATCAATATGAAATGGGAGTTGTGTTGATGTGGTAGATGGAGATATAAATGGAGCATATTTATGGGGGTGAGATGGGATCATTGGGTGAGAAATGTGAAGAAGAAAGAGTGATAAAATAGATAATGCTTTATGTTTGATCACACTCAGTGATCAGGAAGAAAGAGTGCTTAAGAGAAGAAATATGAAAAATGATAATTGTTTATTACAGACAACCTATTTAGTTAAACTAGAGTCTTTACACAAAATATATTTCATCTTTATATCAAGTTTTCCAAATTAATTATTGGGATTGACAAAAAAAAATGTATATTTACAATAAAAAGTACTCAAATGATACAGTATGGTCAAACTGTATTTATATGTCAGGTTCCCTGTAGCCCGTAGGCACATTTTAATGCAGTTTAGTGAAGAAGTATTTGGTTATTTTAATGAAGTTTAGTGAATAAAAACCTTGTTCAATAATTCTACCATCTTCAAAACCATATGTGCAGATAAACATTAAATACAACATGTCCAATATTTTTGTAGGTATACACATTAATTACACCAATTTTTTTCTTTCAAAACCAGATGTGCAGATATAAACATTAAGTACAATATGTCCAATTTTTTTGCAAATATACACATTAAGTACACCAATTTTTTTCTTTCAAAACCATATGTGCAAATATAAACATTAACAACACCATGTCCAATTTTGTTTCAAGGTATGTTGTCTAATGTCAATGTGTATGTTGAAATGGTTATCAATGATAGATCTAGCAAGTACAACCAATTTAATAAGGGTACAAGAATAAGTTATTCCTGTGAAGAAGGATCATGTCAGATAATACAAAGGAATTTGATCAAAATAGGGAGATAACCACTAGATTTTTGTCTAACTTTTAAAGAGAAAGAAATGACAAATGTTATTGTCCTTGCAAGAGTTGTAAAGGTTTAAAGACAAGAAGAATCAAAATCAAAACAACCAAGAGACATTGTACAAAGAATGGTCACATTGAAGGGGGGTTTGATTATCATCCATTGGTAAGTTGCTTGTTATATTTTTTTTGCAATTAATATACATATGAACCACAAAACAAGGATTTGATTATCACATTGAAGGGGGGTTTGATTATCATCATTTATATTTAGGTCCATCTCCCTAGGGTAGTACATGATATGGACCACCACATCTCAAAGGAACATGGAGGTTTGAATATGAAGGAACATGGAGGTGTGAGTATTGAAGGAGAAGATCATGATCCCATGGAAGATGACGATCATGCACCAGAAAACACATTTGAAGAAGATGGTACAGATGCATTGATCCATGACACATTTGGTACTAGTGGTACTACTATTGATGATGATTATGATGAGGATGACATTGAGGACATCCATGATATACCTCTACTTGAGAAGGAAAAAATGGGCCTTTACGAAGGATCCCAATCAATGCTTCTCTCTATTATATTGTTGTTGGTGAATTTGAAGGTTATGAATGGTTTATCCAACATAACAATACCATGTATACTAAGGTTTTTCATATACATCAGTATAGTCTATAAAAGGTGAAATGTGAACCATTAAGATTATTTATACTAAAAACTTATATTTTTTGTTGTAGATTAATAGGTGACTTTTTGTTACCACCATCAAATGTTCTCCCTCGCTTGTACTGAGAATTATGTGCCACTATGAAACATATTGGAATGGAGTATCAAGCAATAGATGATTGCCCTACAGATCATGTTAATTATCATAAAGAACACAAAAATGCAATAGAATCCGTGAATTCCATATGAGAATATATTAATATGATCAAGTGAAAAAAAAGGTTCCTTGCAAGGTTCTTTGTTACATCCACATTATTCCACATCTTAAATGATTAATCAGGTGCAATAGCTTGGGACAATTTATGTACTACCATTCATGCAATAGAAGTCAAGATGACATTGTTCAAATGCCTGTGGATGGTTTAGAATTTAGGGACATAGAAGAAAAGTGGCCACACTTTAAAGAATAACCTCAAAATCTCAAGATTTCTTTGGAAACTGACAGTGTTAATCCATTTGGAGAGGTCAGATCTGTTTACTCAGTATTTTTGTTATCAACAATAACCTTCCTCCATGGATGTCAATAAAGAGGGAGCTCATTATATTGGCAATGATTGTTCTAGGTATTTTATTATTTCATTTTTATTTACATTTAATTATAAGTCTTGGAGTGAAATTGCCACAATAATTATCTAATGTTGTTCATTCAACTAGGTAAGTACTAGTGAAAGATATGAATGCATATATTGTACCTCTTGTCGATCAATTTCTGGTGTTAACAAATGGTTTCAAGAATTTCAATTCTATGTAATGTTTTTGTGGACAATTCATGATACCCCTGGGTTGAGACATTTATGTGGTATGTTATGTTGAAATCTAGTCGTATGCAATAATACTAATTCTAAAAATTAACATATTTAATCCAATTGTATCGTTATCTTGTAGGTCTTAAAAAAAAGGAAAAATTTGTATGTCCAATGTGTGGTCCAAAGATCAAATCTCACCATTCCAAGAGTTTAAGAAAGAAGGTGTTTGATGAGTATACGCACTTCCTCCACAAAAATCATAAGAATCAAAGTGCTAAAAAACATCTTTTCAATGGGAAAGAAGAGACTACATCAAAGCCATCAAGAAAGACACCTCACCTATGGAAGTTGGAATATAATATAATTCGATGTAGTATCACTCCACCTAATGGATTATGTTTAGAAATTATATATTTTGAATGTGTTTTTCTGGCTAATTATGTAATTGATGATCATGAAGGTCGTCAAGGCATCACTGACCACCTTCCAAAGGGACTAAAATGTTATGCCAAAGAATTTAGTAGGTTGCCCTACTATGAGCAGCTACAAATTATGCATTTGTTCGATACTATGCATATTGGAAAGAATGTAATAAAGACACTATGGAAAATATTGGATGGAAGGCATTACAAAAAAAAAACTTGCCAAAATTTGTAGTGACATTCATGATTCCAATCATGCAATGAAAAATATCATTGAATCAAATAGAAATGGAGACTGGATTAATGCAAGTGCCCTTCCTTGGTTATTAATAGAGTAGCGAAGTAATGCCATAAAAGAAGTCATATGAAAAAATTGATTTCCTACAGGTTTGTTGTGAATATAAGCAATCTCATATCAAAGAAAAGTGAATTTGGGCCATGGCTAAAAATGCATGATTGTCACCTTCATCAAGGTAAGTCATAGTCTTTTGTATTTACAATGTATTTGTGAAACTGCATTCAATTTTCATTGTATTACGTTAGAAAATAATGAAATTATTAGTTGACAATTGTTGTAGTATGTGTTACCCCTATCGCTCCCAGATAATTTTGACAATAATATCAAACAAGTGATATATGATCTTGGAAAATACATGAGGTAAGCAGTGATATTTGTTCAATATATCAAACAATAATAAATTGTAAAGTCTCGTATTTATATATTTTTGTGTCTTGAATCCCTTGTAGGTGGTTGTCATCTAAAGAAATCCATAAAGAAGATATAAAATATTGAAAGAAAAGAATTCATCGACTAATGTGTGAAATGCAAAAGTGTTTACCTTCAACTTTTTTCAATGCACAAGAACACTACCTAATAAACCAATTTGAGGAGATTGAATTATGTGGACCCTTATAGCCTAGGACAATGTGGATGGTTGAGAGATAATTAAAATTTTAGAAATTTTTTGTTCGACAAAGAGCACGTCCCAAGGGTTCTATGGTTGAGGGATATATGGTATACCAAATGATGGTGTACTTTACTCAATATCTTCATAATCTTGCAGCAAAGATGCATATAGATTGCATTTGGGATCTCGACTACATTAAAAAATTTGAAGGGGAGTACTTGGAGGGGAATGGTAGATTTAGGAAAGTGAAAGGTAATAAACTATGAGATGTTATTGTAGTTAATTAATTCTTAATCTTCAAAATAGATCTATTGTAAGTCATCTATTTACATTTGTACAGTTGCTAAAGAGTGGGATGCAATATATTTGTTTATTGCAAACAATCAAGATTGGATGATGGTATCGATTGAACGATGTCAACATTCTTGTCATAGATTAAAATGGGAATCCATGCCTTCATTGGTTATAAAAGATCATTGTAATGGAGATCCCAATGTTACACAAAATGAAATAGATTTAGCAAATGGTTTAAGAGATCTTCAAGTACTTATAAGTTTGTTAATCAACCGTATGTTTTTGAACTCGTGATGCAAGAATTTATACATTTTGATATTATTGTAGGTGAAATACCACAAGTCTATGTTATGAAATGGTTATAAATTTTGCATCAAAAAATTGGATGACATGAAGAGAACTTGTGATTTTGGGATAAGTGCAGTCTTCTAGGTGACCAATATTTCATCTAGAAATGACTTACATCCTTGAGAGTCTGAAAATTGATACTATGAAATTTTTGTTGATATAATTGGTTGTGACTTTAATTCCTTAAAATTAGTTCTCTTCATCATCAAATGGTACGGACTATGACTCAATCAAAATAATCTTGATAGAACTATTATTGAGCATGAAACTAGATTTCCAATTATTAAATACAAGGTTGTTTGAGCTAGTTGAGGATAGGCCCTGTGTTCTTCCAAGCTAATGTGAGTTGTTATGTTACTCAAAGGTTCTACATAAATAGTGTTGGTCATTTTTTGTTAGACATGATCCAAGAGGAAGGCCGATAAACTATAATGAGATGGAAGAAGAAGATACCAAGGAACAGGAAGAAATGGATCACGATCGAGAGCTAGTTGATGATGCTCCTAATGCAAATGATGTTGCTATTAATCATGATGATGATGCTTCTACTAATGATGATGATGATGACGACGATGACCATGATAGTGGTGGTGATGATGTCGATGATGACGATGATCCTAATGATGATATGGATGAAGAATAATACCAATGATGAGGGATTTTATTATCAATGACATGAACGAAATGTATAGTTATGTGATCAATGCGTATGCTATTCAATATTGAGTTCTTGATAGATCAATGATTAATTTGATTAACTTGTCACGTACCTTTTAATATTTATAATTCATATGTAATACTAATATTTGATGTGATTTTGAGTATATGTATCATGAATTTTTTAGCTAACATAAGACAATTGATTACATATGCAAAAACCCAAAGCCCTTTCATGAGCATCCCACACATTCTCATGGATCATCAGGTATAAGTTAGTACACCCCATAGAGATTAATGTCTTTTACCATTTGTAAAATATCTCTCTCATTTCCACCTATCTCTCTTATTTTGTGGAGTGCAGGTACTAGTGAATAGGTATTTTCCATATTTGGAAAATATAGGAGTGGAAGAAGAAAGTGAGACATTTAGTATGTCTGAATCAAGGAGATTGACTTGAGGTCAAAATATTAGAAAAAATTCAATAAGCATGTGAAAATTTTTCCTTACTCAAGGAGGGTCATGTTATTATGATTATGAGAGTGAAGGCAACTTTGATGTGCCCTTTAGGTACAAACATCTATAGAAACAATGGGTCCCCAATGAAATTCCTCCAATAAATACTGATTTTTGTGTTGGAGTGAGGACATGTCACATAGCACCATCCATATTACATGGTTTGGGCTTATTTTCCATGGATGGAATAAAGGTCTCTTATAACAAGGTTGTTGAATTGATGGAGTATGTTGGACCTTTCTATGATTACAATAGTTGGATGCAGATTGTTAAATATAAAAAAAGTATGTGTAGGTATGTACTCACCAAAAATTATGTTGAGTCTAAGATTGGTTTTGACTATTTTGTGTCAACACACTTAAGATGTTTACTAAGTTCATGTTGAGCTAGTAACACATGCCAAGTAAAATATGTATAGATGTCGAGTAAACAGTTGATGCTAAGCTACAATGTATGTCGAGCCAAAAAAGTTCAACAAGTACCGAGTGAACTTCAGGTGTCGAGTTAACTTCAAGTATCGAGTGATCTTTAGATGTTGAGTGAAGTTCAAGTGTCGAGAAAATTATAGGTGTTGAGTCACTATAGAAGCTGAGTGGAATAGAAACACTATAGGAGCCAAGTGAGCTAGTTTTTCTATATGTGTCAAGCATCAGCAACTAGTATGTGTCAAGTAACATAGAAATTAGTATGAGTTTGTGCCTTCATAAACTCATATGTAAACTATTTTTGGAGCAGACATAAATGAATTTCAAAGGATATTAAAGATAAGAATGAATCTTTTGTATTACCTATGCAATCAACATGCAACCAATAATAAAAATGGAGAAGGCATGCAACCAATAAGAAAAGTGCAAGAGTTGAGCACGAAATGAAGAATGAATATGGATCATAGATTCATACCTAACCCTAAGTCTTCAAAAATATTTAAAAGGAGAACAAAACCCCATTGTATGCGATGAGAGAAGTGTATGGGTGAACTATAGTGAAATTGAAAAGGGTTAGAGACTTAGTGAAGAATAGAGCAGCATTGCAAAATCTATTTAATGAAGAACAGAGTACCAGAATCTAGTAGAGTGACATATCAGATCAAGCAAGGATGATATTAGCAAGAGCAGAACAAGGATTTGGAATTAGTAATTGAAGATTACAAATCTATCAGGTCAAAGATTTTCTAATACTCTCTAGCAATTGTATTAGATATGAAAATCCTATGGATTTAGGTTGGCCTAGCAGCCATTTGTAAATCCTTTCATAGGGTGGCATTCCAAGTGAATGTACAAAAGTCCTTTAACCAAGCCTACTTTTAGTAGGGTAGTGAAATCCTTTAACCAAATCACTTTTGACAGAATGTAAAGTCTTTAATAGGACAGGCCTTTCATAGGGCAGACCATTGGAAGTGGTCAAACATTGTAAACTTGAATAGTTACACATTGCTATATTGATATTTTGTGGGTATCATCCCCACCCCAGTTTTACCTTCTCATTTTGGAGGGTTTTTGGGTTACCAAATTTGTGTGTTATCTATTTTCATGCATGTCTTTATTTTCAAGTTTATTAGATGGATTAGAAGCATGTGAATGGTTTTAGTTTAAAAATTTAAAAGGATTAAAGTGAGCTACTTTTGATTCACCCCCCTCTCAGAAGTGTATCTTCCCACTTGTTAATTCCAACAATTGGTATCAGAACTAAGTTCTCACAAGAAGGAGCCTTACAGATTGGAGAAAAGTTCTAGAAATGGAAGTCTACAAACTTGGGAAAGATCATAGAGAATCAAGTGATTGACATACAACTTGCTTTACATGCTTGGGAAGTAGCTAGAGGAGAACTGAGAAAATCCTTAAAAAGAAGAAAAGAAATTGCCATAGCTAAGAATGACACACAGTACAAGGAGATTGACACCTCAAATCTATTTTCAAATGGAGATTCCAAAGAGTTTGATGCAGCAATAGCAAACCTGATGGAGAAGAATAGAGCTCAAGTAGAATAAATCAGAATACTCAAGCTTGAACAAGAATCACAAGCCATAATGCTTTGTGAAGTGATTAAACAGAAGAAAAGAGCCATTGAAGAAAAAGCCATGATAGAAGATGACAAGAGAAATCTTACCAATAGACTGGAGGAAAAGACAATTGAGTTTGAAAGAATTTCTAACATGCAGCTAGACACCCTGGGTCAGATGATGAATGCACATCATGAGCTGAATATGAAAGACATTGAGATCTCTACACTGAAAATGCAAAATGAACAACTACAAAATGACTTGAAAAGAGAAAAGGAAGTTTTAAGGGATTCAACAAACTTAATGAGGCAATCAAGTACTTTGAGAAGCTACTGAAATCACCCAGGGCAAGCAATGACACTTCAAGACTTGGTTACATCAGCACTGAACAAGGAGAGTCATCCAAGACTGTAGAAGAAAGGAGTAACAAAGGTAAGAAAACTAAACCCACCTATCATTTTTGTGGTAAAAAGGGACATACCTCTAATGTATGTAGGAGTAAGAATGCCCATCAGCATGAAAAACCTAAGAATGTGAGTTATTGTCATAAGTGCAAAAAATAAAGACATCAAGAACATAACTACAAAACTAGAACTATCAAGACACCAATATTTGAAGGTCACTACTACAATTGCAATAAGTATGGACATAGAGATTTTGAGTGTAGATCAAAGCCTAAATGGACACCTAAATTAGCCTACAAAGGGAAACAAACATGGACATCACTACAATTGGGACTATAACACTAGGTATAGCTGTCACTACTATCAAGAATATGGAAACATTCCTGAAAATTGCATAAGGACACATTTCAAAGGGAATTATAGCAGATGGTTAAGTCAAACTACATGTTTTAGTTGCTTGAAGACTGGTCATATCAATAGGAATTACCCAACAAGGTCAAAGGCACCCAACTCAAAGAATGATGTTGAACACATCAAAGGAGAAATGAACAAGACATGGAAGAAGAAAGATGAGTGTAGCACATCAAATGAAGGGATCACTTCACCTAATAAGTCAAGTGGTCACACCTCATCCAAATAAGTAAGAGAAGGCATAATGGACTAATTTACAAAAGTTTCATCATACATCAATTCCTAGAAATGAAAGTACTAAAAAAGAATAGATCAGAATGGGCAAAGATGCAAAGTCAAAAGTTTAAGACTTCATAAGTGTTTCCTTCAAATGCCAAGTAAAAATCTAGTACAAGCTGAGTTGATTGTCAAAGACTATAGGAGCCAAGTTGGTAGAGGAAGCCGAGTGAAGAAGAAATCTTAGTTGAAGCCGAGTAAGTAATACTCCAGCAGAAGTCGAGTGATGGAAAGGCAATGGAAGCTAAGTAACATAGGATCCTTCAGTAGCTGTGTGGATAGTTGTGAATGTACTATGTATTAAATGTGATGAAAATAGGGTATAATATCATATTTTCATTCATTTTTATTCATCAAGAATGCAGAGCAAAGATGATAAAGAGCACAAAGTGAATTCAAGGCAAAGAAACCACTACATGTGAAGATTTAAACAACATTTCAAGCACAATCCTATCAATTTTAAGGTATTTATGACTGTGCTGAGCTACACAATTTCATATTTTCATTGGTGAAACCCTATTTGAGTAAAATGGCATCTAGCTCAAGAAAAGCTCAGGAGAAGGATACATTTGAAGTTCAATTAGTGTCCAAGGAGGTTAGGTAACCTAATTTTTGTCCTATCCCAGAGGTTGCATACGAGAACGACCCAGCCAAAACCCTTTCCATTATACCCCCAAGATTTGTGATGGTTCAAGACGTAAGAAAATGCTATAACTGCAAGATAGGAGCCATAGGTGATATGGAGATGAGAGAAGCATATGAAAAATTGTGTGATAATGGAGTATTTAACGAAGAGTATAAAATTGTTAAGAGGAAGGGTTTAACACAAGCCCTATATTTCCCCACAGTGTTTAAAATAGAATGGATTAGACTTGTGTTGAGCCTAGTGCATGATGGTAGTTTGTGGTTAGAAGATGGTCCTATCAAGATCACTAAGAGGATAGTACATAGAGTGACAGGGTATCCAACCCTAAATCAGCCAAAGACTCCTAGGAGTGATGCCAAGGAAGCAATTGAGAAAAATGTAGGTGCAAAATGGAATAAAAGAGGGATGAGAACCGACACAATCCAAGACCCTCTAGTTGACTTTGTAGTAAGGGTCATTGCACACAAATTTTATCAGTCCAGCAGACTCAACAGTGTGCCATGTATTGCAATAGATGTTGGATACAAACTAGTGAAAAAGGATCACACATATGATCATGTAGAGATGCAACTACAATAGATCAATGAAAATCTGGTAGTAATTAGGAGAACAAAGGGAGCACAATGCAAATTTGGTGCAATTTTGATATGTATTTTCTTTTATGTATAGAATGAATTTCATTCTTTTGGTAAAGTAGCATGGAAGAATGATAGGTCTATCATAGCTCAGGTAAATGAATACATAGAGTCGATGGGAGCTAATTTTGAGACCTTGATGACTAGTTATTTTGAAGATTTTAAAAAATCAATGAAGCAGAGGCTCAGAATTCTAGTTTCTTTGGTACAAAAACATGTAAATGAAGTTTGTTTCCTTGTAGATATTGATTATACATACATACAAGTGGCCATACCAAGAGTGAGATGGTTGAGACCTCTTGGATATGAGATTAACATAGATGAAGCATCAACAGCAATAACTGCACTACTTGCTAAAGAGATTGACAAGGATGCACCACATTTTGGAACATATGACATAGTGAGATTCAAAGTGTGTATGAACTTGAAAATTGCCTCCACTTTGAAGAAGAAAGATAAGCTTGTTAAGAAGCTTAAACAAAAATTTGGGGAAGAAGCTGAAGATGAAGGTAAGGATGTTGAGGGAGATGAAGAAGAGAAAAATCAAGGGCCACTTGCCCTAACCTAAGGTATGGGGGAAGAAATAGATGAAGAAGAAGGTGTTAAGCAGGAAGCTCCAAAGGCTAAACCAAAGAAAAGGAAAGCTTAGAAGTAGCTAGTTGCCCAACCTATAGGGAAGAAGAAGAAACCTGCAAAACCAAGCCCAACCAAGCCAACTACAAGGGCTGACACTAGGGCTACAGCACAAGGGGGAAAGGAGTAGATAAAACAAAAGGAAATAGAACAAGAAAAACCTACAAAGCAGAAAAAGAGGAGGAAGTATGTTGCACCTCCAGAATCAGATGAAGAAAGAACAGAATCTGATGAGGATCAATTTAGATTGGTAAGTTGTTCTACCACTTCTAAATTGGAAGGCATTTGCAATAATATTAGGGATAGTGCTGATTTATCTAGTCTCAAGACCATAGATTTTAATAAGTTGTCAAAAGAACAAAAAAACATAGTGGAAGAGTCCATCTACACAAGGATGGCTAAGTTCAAGACTATTCCACTTGAACTAGACACTTCAATGCCTAAGGAGCTAAGCTCATTAGTGGAAAATAAGTGGCATTACTGTCTTAAGATGGAAAAGGAAATAAGAGAGTCTATGTTGGCTCATGTGATGCTTGACCTTACTAAAGGTCAAATAAAAAAGGCAAATAAGAAGCATGGGAGCAAATTTGCACCCAAATACAGAGCCTTCAAAAGTTTGCAAAACCAAATTGAAGATGTTGTTCAAAAGTCCACATAGATGTGGAAATTAATCTATGGATTGACAACTATGAAAGAAGGATAGGAAGACCCATTTGAGGGTAGGAATGAAGAAGAAGAAGAATAGAATGAGAAATAAGAAGGAAGAGAACAAGAAAAAGATGAAGGAGAAAAAGAGATAGTGGAGAAGGAAGATGGTGAGGAATAGCAAAATGAACAAAGTGTCCAAGACACTCAAATGCCACCACCAAGCCCTCCACATACAATACATGCAGACATAGTAACTGTATAGGATGTTCCTGAAACTTCAACTTAGAACATCAATCCGTTGACTACAGAGGATCTCAAGAAGATTCTTCACCAATCAACTATACAGACACAACTTTGCACAAACCCAATATTAGTGAGTGTTGATGAATTGCAGAAAGTTATAGCAAAAATAACAAGGGAGAAGGAAACCACACAAGAACAATCCTCACAACCTCCCACAACTACAACAGAGCAACCTAAAGAGCAAGAAGAATAGGACAAAATTGCTAAGGTTGATTCTATAATAAAGGTAACAACTATTGTTGAGGAGCAAACAAAGGAACAAATAGGACAAGATGTTTGTGAAGCACAAACCCAAGGTGTACCTCCACAAATTGTTATCATTGATCAAAGTAGTAGAGGAGAGGAACAAGAAGTAGAGAAAACCCCTAAGGAGCAGGAGGCAATACAAACATTGGTAAACTTGCCTACCTCAGGAACTCCTCAGAAGAAGTCGAGCACTAATTTAGTACCATTGCAAATTTTAGCACCAGGCTCGAGCACTACCAAGGTTGCAAGGATACTTCACTATGGAGACCCTACACTTGATGAAGAAATAGTCATACCAAGCTATGACTCAAGAACAATGAACTTGCAATAGATAAATGAAGTGCAAGAGGCACTAGAAATGAGAAAGAGGCAAGAGATACTCAGAAATGAGTATAGGCAAAAGCAAGCACTAATAGAGATCAAAGAAATATTTCTTGATGCATTTAGCTTGCAAGTACCTAATGAAACCTAGCCCATAATGGAGCAACTATCCAATATTTTGGACTAGGTATAGAATGAGGACCTAGAAACCAATGTTAAATTATTGGAATGGTTAGAAAAGAAATTTTAGATGAAAGTGAATGAGAAGATATCAAGTGAAATAGCACTTTCACAAGTTGAATTAGTGAAGAAGATTGAAAAAGTGAAGAGATTACTTGAGAATGTATTGTCATTATACAAAAAGTTGTGTGATTTCTCATACTTCACACAAGAAATAAGCTAAAGGATACTGAGCTTGGAGAAAAATCTAAAGATTTCCAACACTCAACTCCTAAAAGATCTAGCTCAAAGTGAGAAGCATTTTGCTCAAACGCTTCACACACAGAAAGAGCTAGCTATTTTGACAACAAAAGAGGCCAACATTAAGGACAAACTAATGCAAATTTAGTCCTCCATAACTCCACATCTGGAAGTACTTCATAAGGAGTAGGCCTACGTAGAAAATGTACTAAAGAAAGACCCAAATCTTTCTACTTTAGAAGGCTTTGTTCATATTGTAGCAGAGAAAACAATCCAACATAAGTCATTGGAGATAGCCTTGAATAATTGGGATGCTTCTCTCAAGATGATCATGGAGGTAAATAAAACATTTTTGGCAAAATATGGTCTTAATCTTTAGAACCCTTTGACATAAGTGTCAAAAAGGGGAAGATATAGTTAAGGGGGAGAAATAATTAAAAGAGAGATATAATGTTTTGGGGGAGTTGTAAATGTAGAATGGAAGATAATAATAGATACAGAGAATAGGAAGCAGAATAGGGTACATAGATATAAAGACAAAGAGTATCAGATACATCAGTATCAGACAAATTCAGCACAAGAGTTTTGGTTACAGGAATGGTAATGGTACATTCGCTCAAGGGGAGCTACAAGACTTTGAGGTATACAAAAATTTTGAAAAGTTTTGAAGTTTTGTGTATATGCTAAACTGTATGCATATTTTACTCGAGGAGATTAGACCTTGATATACTACTAAGTGTTTTTGACACACATGTCAAAGGGGGAGATTGTTGAATCTAAGACTAGTTTTGACTATTTTGTGTCAACACACTTAATATGTTTACTAAGTTCATGTTGAGCTAGTAACACATGTTGAGTAAAATATGTATAGATGTCGAGTAAACAGTTGATGCCAAGCTACAATGTATGCCGAGCTAGAAAAGTTTAACAAGTGTTGAGTGAACTTCAAGTTTCGAGAAATCTTCAGGTGCTAAGTTAACTTTAGGTGTCGAGTGATCTTTAGATGCTAAGTGAAGTTCAAGTGCCAAGAAAGTATAGGTGTCAAGTCACTATAGAAGCTAAGTGGAATAGAATCACTATAGGAGCTAAGTGAGCTAGTTTTATTATATGTGTTGAGCATCAACAACTAGTATGTGTCGAGTAACACATAAATCAGTATATGAGTCTGTGCCTTCACAAACTCAGATGTAAACCTTTTTTGGAGCCAACATAGATGAATTTTGAAGTTATTAAAGATAAGAACAAATATTTTGTATTACTTATGCAACCAGCATGCAACCAATAAGAAAAATGGAGAAGGCATGCAACCAATACGAAAAGTGCAAGAGTTGAGCAGGAAATGAAGAATGAATATGGATCGTAGATTCATACCTAATCCTAAGTCTTTGAAAATATTTAAAAGGAGAATGAAACCCCATTGTATGCATGGATGAGAGAAGTGTATGGGTGAGCTATAGCAAAATTCAAAAGGGTTAAAGACTTAGTGAAGAACAAAGCAGCATTGCAGAATCTAGTTATTGAAGAACAGAGTATCAGAACCTAGCAAAGTGACATATTAGATCAAGCAAGGATCAAATTAACAAGAGCAGAACAAGGATCTGGAATTAGTAATTGAAGATTGTAAAGCTATCAGTTCAAAGACTTTCTAATACTCTCTATCAATTGTATTAGATATGGAAATCCTATGGATTTAGGTTGGCCTAGTAGCCATTTGTAAATCCTTAAACAGGGTGGCATTCCAAGTGAATGTACAAAATTCCTTTAACCAAGCCTAATTTTAGCAAGGTAGTGAAATCCTTTAACCAGATCACTCTTGACAGAGTGTAAAGTCTTTAACAGGACAAGCCTTTCACAAGGCAGACCATTAGAAGTGGTCAAAAATTGTAACCTTGAATAGTTACACATTGTTGCAATGATATTCTGTGGGTATCATCCCCACCCCAGTTTTACCTTCTCATTTTGGAGGGTTTATGGGTTACCAAATTTGTGTATTATCTATTTTCATGCATGTCTTTATTTTCAAGTTTATTAGATGGATTAGATGCATGTGAATGGTTTCAGTTAAAAAATTTAAAAGGGTTAAAGTGAGCTACTTCTGATTCACCCCCCCCCCCCCCCCTCTTAGAAGTGTATCTTCCCACTTGTTAATTCCAACAAATTATATGCAATAAAAAGCTAGTGGAAAAAGTAAAATAATAGTTATATACATTGATGGAATGAAAAAAGCATTAGGGAACATTACAAGTTTTATAAATAGTACATGACCTACATCAACCAAGAAGCGACCCAATTGCATATTTGAGGCATGCAAGGGAAATTGTGTATTTGTATGTGCTATAAAATCAATACATAGAGGTGAAGAGCTTCTTATTTATTACAATTTCAATTGCATAGATACAAATAAAGCCACTATCATGGGCGAGGTGGTACATACCATGCACATTTAAAATGAACTCTAATCAATGGATCCAACACACCATTAATTATTTTTTTGCTAACTTAGAATAATAACACATGTTTTAACATGTCTCAATGATTTTTTTGAAATACAAGGCTATAGTATGGATCAACAGCCACTCAATATGCATGGGGTTGATGCTCCTCATGGGACTTCTTCTTCCTAACAGGTAAAACTCATTGTTGTTGTACAAATTAGATGTAAGAAATGTGTTCATGCATATTTTTTATTATGTTTTATTCTTCACTACTATTTTGGATTGATTTTAAATATAGTGCTAAGAATATTGTTCTCACAAATGAGTGTTGATCAGGAAAAGGGAAAAGAACAAGTAGTCCATGAGGAGCCACAGGATGAACAAGATCCATTCATTGCTGATTTTTTGTCAATCGTTGATCCTATGGCTGCACTACAAAAGGTCCTCCATGCACCATCAAGAGAGTTAACTCAATTGGCATCAATTTGACCTCATACTCCTCAAATACAAATGAGAGAGGATGAGTTTATGCACTTAAATCAGACTTATATAGTAAGTATTAATGTAGTTTTAAATTATAAAAAAAGTTCAATAATGGTTTTTATAGTATACTCTTTTATTTGTCATTAAATAAAATGCATATGTATTATTTTTACAAAGGATGCATAATAGGTTAAATGGTCATGTCCCAAATGCAGATACTTCAAGTGGTACAAGTACATCGCATGTTCTATCCTACACTTATGTTTTGCTCAAACAATATTTTTTTAAATAACTCTAATAGTCTTATTTTTTTATGCTCTAACAATCTTATTTTTCAGCACCTAGCATTGATCCTATGTTTAGTACATTGCATGAAGCACACTACAAGGAACATAACCACAGAGGTAATGCCAATTACAATGTTGGCAACATGTAGCATGGTCACAGATGTGATGGCAATGCCTATTGGTAAGTAGATTCCTCTTTTTCTCTCTGATTTTTCATGTGTTTATTTCACTTGAACTATTATTTCTTAGGGGAAATTTTGTAATATTGGATTCATTTTATGTAGGAGGCAATGAGGACATTCCTGCATGTGCCCATGTCAGATGTATGGGAACATTAAAGAATTGTGATCAATTTCTTGTGAGCAATGAAGATGGACTTCCCCTAAGAGCAGCATGACTTCCAAGTAATTTAAAGATTACTCCTTTCTTTTACTATACAATCTTATACTCGTAATCAAATGCATTAACCTCCCATGCAGTCCCTTGCAATAATTACTAATCTCATTATTATTTTTAGGGAATAATCTATTTTATGAAAAACTTAATGATGAATGTTTACACATATTTGGGCTGACCATATGCACAAGGTATCATATTTTGATTTCATTGCTAGATCATATTTCCTTTTATCTGTTTCTTCAAGTAAATTAAAAGATAGCTTCAATTCATTTATGAATCTAACAATTATTTTTTTCTTGAAAGGTGGAATTTACAAACTAAAGAGTTGAACGATAAACTCCTTGATGCTATGACAACACTTTTTGGACCCAACGTCTTTCAAAAACTTAGGCTCCTTAACAAAGCAGGCCAAGATTTGAAGTATATTAGGTACAACTATATGACCCAAATGGAACACAAACCCTATTATGAGTGGCCCCCTATATTTCTATTATTTAGTGAGAGAATCTTAAAAAGGATGCCATTGAGAAAAGCACAAGACATGATGGAGAAATAGTACCACCCGAGGAAAGAAGGTATGTCATAATATTAAGAATAAAATTATGTACTAATTACTCTTAATACTTATGTGATCTAACATATTTCAAACTTCACATAAGTTTGCTGACACATCAAAGGCAACCAAAGCAAGAAAATAAAAGCACAGGCAACACAAGCTTAGCTCAGGTGGATATTCAAAACTAGTTGTGTGAATTGTAAGTATAATTAAATGAAAAACCATATAAATATATATATATATATATATATATATATATATATATATATATATATATATATATATATATATATATATATATATATATATATATATATATATATTGTATACAATTTGGTCTTGATGAAATTCACTACAAAAAAATTCATGATACCAAGCAAAAATGTAGGCCTTGGAGTTAAAAATAATAATTTATGAAGAGGACAAGAAAATAACCTATAGACAAGGCTATATAGTCATGGTTGAACAAATCCAAGAAATGAGTGTGCAAGGTTCTTCTACTAGATCTATCAATCAAGTAAATAAGTCAATGGATGTTTATTTCAAGTTGAGTACTTTAGCAATTAATGTAATTGAAATTAAGTTCCAAAATTATAAGTCATTATATTTTTTTAAAGTAAGGAAACAATGATTATATATATTTTTAAAACTTTAAAGTGAATATATTTATATGTATTAAAATGAATTATTAACATTTTCCAGTATTTGTCTTGTATTTATATGTATATATTGTTGATAACTGCACTAATTATTTATACTGGATTATAGCCTGCTAATCCTGATACACCATCTGAGCACCATGGAGGCATTGATTCGAAAGTGCATTATAGTACTCAAGGTATATATTTTCTATTCAAATTTTGATTTTTGAATTATTAATACAAGTGGACATTTTTAATTGAATTTGTTTTAGTAATACAAATTTAACTATAATATGTGTTGGGATTAAGAAAACATCTTGTATTGTTGTTGCAAGGGATATAGAGATTGTTCTTGATGAGCATGTTGAGGTTAGCCATCAAGAAAGATGATGTGGTTGGACAAGGTAAAGAGTGCTATGCTTATGTTCTTTAAAGTCTCAATTTTTTTTAAATTTAACCCTTTTATTTGTTATTGTAGAGTATCCACCTTTGCAAAGAATAATGAGATCACGTCCACGGGTGAGAAGAAATGTCGATGACGACATGGATATGCCTTTGCAAAAATATAGGGAAGGACAAAAAAAAAAGACAAAAAAGAAATGATTCTCATTTATGTAACTTATTTGATAATGACTGATGCTTATGCCTCAATGATTTAATTATGTTCTATTGAATGTTCATGTGAATGTCCTAATGAATCTTATGTTTTAATGTTCATGTGAATGTTCTAATGAATCTTATGTGTTAATTAATGTTATCATGTGATAATTCATGAATATTATATTTTATTAATTGAATGAATGAATTTTAGATGTTAACAAGGAATTTAGATGTTTGGAGGGGCGGGGGGGACTGCAAATGAGCTTTCACCTTCACATGGTTGGCCCTGATTAGTAGAGAATATTAAAATATTATCAAAACCAAGTGAAGCTCAACATTAACCTATGATTGTATGAAAACTACATGTGTCAACCTCTTGGTTTCAGGCAATGCAGAAGAAGGCCATAGTTCAATATGCAATCTCAATTCATATACATAGCACATCAGGTGGAGCTAAAAAATGCAATAGGTTTGCATTTTTCTTAGAGGTATTTAATTAGGTATTTTAAGTTATATACCATCATGAAAATTGTAACTTTGACTCTTATAGATGAGGGTAATGTCCTCAGCATGCAAGCAAATCAAGACTTTTTATGTTTTGGCTTATTGAGGACGTTCTCTAGGCCACAGCAGCTAGAGTTCTAACATTCATGATGGTCTATAATTTTAAAAAATTAATAGAACTATTAAATAAATGTAAATGTGGTGCATTTTTTCAGCTCCACCTATTTTCCATGCATATAGAACATAGTTGTATGTGCATTCTTGATTCAATGTGATAGAATCTTATTTTGGATGCGAGGGAAAAATGACGTGCACCAGAATATGGGAAAATGATGTCACTTTTATAGGTCTAGAACCTTTTTTTGTTATATTGTGTCACATACATCCACATGAATATGAATATTTTGTCACACATATCATTTAAGAACATAATTTTCTTCATATTTTAGGTTGAAATAGGTGTATTTTTTCCATTGATAATCTTGCAGTCCCTAGATAGCTGAGATAGCCCACTTCACCAAAGGACATGTGTTACAAGGTACATGTTCTAGAGTATTATTTTTTTATGGATGATGTAGGAATTCTTAGAGATGTATGTTCCAGAAGAACCAACTTATCAATGTTGTATTATTTGGTTTCTTTTTTCATGTATAATTTCATCATTTGATGTGATATGGGAAAGACAAACAATCTCTAGATACACATCACTTATTTTCACAATTTTAAAATAATTAAGTGGAGAAGTGGATCCATGGGTGTGTTTAATGTCTATCTTTCCTTTTTTTATAATATCTTAAAATAGATGCTTGAAATGTAATGCAACTATTACTATAATGATAGCAACAAAAATACTTAACCTTGTGTGGTCTAAGCTTAGTGTGATCCATTGATTTGATAATAGGTTAGGGAATAATATCAATTTTTTTGAAGTCTTTTAATATCATATTTGGATGATTCAAATAACATTTTCATATCTTGAATTATTTATGGAGTGGAAACCTTATGAAAAATACAATTGAATAATTGTTATTGTTAACTATATATCTTTGATTTTGAGCCTCCATTTGTATGTCTCTAATATTGAACCACTGACCTTCAAACCTAAAAATATATCATTGAAGCACTGGAAAATCATTTCATCATGCTCACATAATCTTAGGAATACATACATATCTTTCACTATTCTAGAGCCTTGAATACATGCATGTCTTCTATTTTTCTGTAGTACTAACATGTTCAACACACAACCTTTCTTCTTCTAGAAAAAAATCCTTCTTTAAAAAAAATAAATATACATGATCATGTGACCAAAAAATACTTTCAAACCATAGTATTTGAGTAAACATGAACACCTTTGGACCATATTGTTTGGCATTAATGACAACTAGAGAATCATAGCCAAACATGTACCAAGAGTTATTAGTGAGTAATAGAATCTTTATGTTATTGTGACTAATATTCTTGTTAAAATTTCTTACTTTATAAATTTTACTTAGTTTTATAGTTTCCAAGCAATTGGGAAACCAAGTTTGGAGCAGTGAGGTCAATTTGAACATGTGCATGCGATATTTATGTTAGAATGGAATATCAAACTAGTGATAACATATTGATTTTTTGTATCTCTTATTCTTCAAGTGCAGATAATTTTAGTCAATATGTAGCATGTTCTACTTGGAACATAATATCCAACTGATGATTGATTGTCTCGGCTTGTTGGGCCCCATTGGCCTTCAAGAACAATGTTCTTGGTTTTCTTTGAACATCTTTTCGCTTGCCTACAATGTTTTTTGTCTTTCTCATTTACCTTTAGGGCCAAACAGATCTTCATTCATCTTAACCATAATACTTATTTTCATATTACTCATTTGATCTTTATGGTGCTAAACACCACTTTCATCTTCCCTAGAATACATATTTTTCATATTACTACACTAGAATACATATTTCCATATTCCTCATTTGATCTTTAGGGCCCTAAAAATTTGATTCATCTTCACCAGAATACATATTTTTATATTCCTCATTTGATCTTTAGGTCTCTAAACATCTCTTTCTTCCTAACTTGAATACGCAATTTCATACTTATCATTTGATTCATAAGGCCTAAATATGTCTTTCATGTTCAACTTAACATACATCTTAATATTTATCATTTGATCTCTAGGGCCTTAAACATGTCATTCATCTTCACCAGATTCCTTACACTAACAAAAAATAACTGAATGGCTATGATTGTTTGATTTATCTATTACTAGTGATCTTTACTCAGTTCCTTACATTGACATTATATAACTCATTGGCTTTGGTTGTTGGCTATATCTCTTATAAATCATCTTTACATATATTACATTGAGAAAAACATGAAATGGGATAGTAATGCAATGGTGGGTTGTCCAAATCAATGACTATGACTTATATTCGATCCTATTGAAAGTTATAGGCTGCTTATTTTATCGATGTTGGTTGCTATGAAAATCACAGAAGTGAGCAGTTGAGAGTTAAATTTTGCTTGAGTTAAGATGTGGATTGAAGTCATTTTAGAAAGCCTCCATGAATCTTTACATATGAAAAATATTCTCATCCCAAGGAAACTTTTTGTGACCATGCACAAATAGAAGCCCAAAAGTTTATCCATCATTTTTGTTGGTTGCTTTTATTGATTCTATGCTTTTTTTTCACATTTAAATTGCATATAAACATAATTCTAGTTTGATCAGAAATGTACATAAAAATATTCTTTATTTAATGTTTAATGCTACACATAGACATGTATAAACATATTGTTGATGTTTAAACAAGATATTTTCCAGAGCTAAGCATTGCCATTTATTTTGAAATTGTTAATCAATGTAGAATTTAGTGTTCATTTGACAATGTATTCTGATGGAATGTGTTATTAGTTATCATCGATACTTATCATTGATTTCTCATTGATTTTATGCTAAACATGAATTTTATTATACAATTATGTTAGATTTTATTTAAGATATGCATGTTTATATTATTTCAAGTATTTTTATAATGATTTGGGAAATAAAGTTAACTGTGAAGTACAAAATAAATATTCAATTCAAGTTCTCTCATCTTTGATCCCTCATAAACAATACAATCAGTTTACTAGAGGATATCAAATGGTTCAAGATATGGCCAAGAAACTCCATGGTATGCTCCTTACTCCTCAGCCTTTGATATTTATAAAAAGGAAGAAATAGGTTCATGAAGATCTATTTTTGTATTTGAAATTGAGGGTAGATGCAAACACTAATTAACTTGGGAGTGAATAGATTGAGGCCATAGTCTTCATATAGTAATTAAATAAATTTTAATTTTATGTTTACTTTAATATAACTGCCATGTTACATTATCTTTACAAAAAAAATTAATTTTTCTATCATTAAATCAATAAATTTTTGTGTCTTATATGGATAAAAACAAAAAAATTGTATATATTTCGGTCCCTTCAAAATCTATTTTCCTCTAATAAAAAACAAAGATTTGTACACATATGTGTCTCAAATTGCCACTATAGACATAACTCCTACATTTTTTAAACTTAGAAAGTATCAACTAGGAATACAATTTTTTTCTTTTAATCAATTAAAATATTTGTTTCAAGATTTGATGATAAATCTAATTAGACATCAATTTTGGTAATTATGGATGTTGATCGACATTGTGGAAAAGAAAATAAGTACATAGTTCCTCGTGCATTTTGTTGATGTCTCCCACTCCTAGCTCTTCATTTTTTGAATGGATGTATGATCAAACATCCTCTATCAATGGTACACTAGGTGGTATCGTTGAGAAAATTCTTGGCTTGAAAAACATTTTTTGAACATCATATCGCTAGATTTCCTTCTGAGTACATTAGCAAGATAATGTACCCAATCTGCAACATTAATCTCTATTGTTTGAATGTAACTTACTATTTGCATGTAATGGTGTTTGATTATATAGATTAAGATTAATGTGATTTTTATTTCAATAAAATGCAATAAGAGGTTGATGTTTAGAATGGTCAATATTGGTAGACTATTTGAGTTTTAATTTTGAAATAGATGGTTGAACTCTCTCATCTTAACTTGGACTATTTATATCTTGTACTATATAGCATTTTGGCATTGTGAAAATGGCATATTGCCCCACTACTCAGAGAACTTGCACCATATTTTTTTGACATATCCAATATTTGGCTACATGTTCAAAATTCATACTAGAGAGATATGTTGTAACTAGTCCATGTCCATTGGATTGTTTAGTCTGCTAATACCATCAAGCTATATATGTTGGAACTTTCTAATCTTTGCTTGGACTATTTATATCTTGAATTGCTATATTGTTGTGGCATATAATTCTTAGCAATATTGTGCCACAAATCAAAGTACTACTTGCATCCTATTTTTATTACATATCTAGGAGTTGACCATATGTTTAGAATTCATACTAGAAAGGTCAGTTTTAACTAAGCCATATCCCTTGGTTTTTCACTCTACTAATGTTACCAAGATATATGTGTATTTCATATCCTCTACAAGCATTAGGTATGAATAAAATTAGAGTTTTAATAAAATAAAATAGTAGAAAACAATGAGTTGATGCTCTTTAACATATTGTATTGGGACAAACCAATGATGAATTTGATATGCATTTGGACCTTCCTTATGATATTTATTTATTTTCAAAATAGTTGATGAACTCTATTTGATGGTAGCATTGTATCTTCAAGAGAAGCAACAATTCCAAAAATGCTCTTTTTATCTAATCGAATATATTTTAGTAGAAGTGCTTATGATGGTAAATGTTTAAGTTCCCTATCTAAATTATGTGATTTGAGCTCCTAAACTATTATCTCAGGTCAAGTTCTTGTAATGTCCCCTTAATTAATAGTTTTTGATCCATTAATCATCTTTTGAATCATCTGCCTAGTTGGCAACATGCACTTAATTTATAGAACTTGTTCAATGAATCTTGCATCCCATACCAATACAAATGGAACCACTCCCCTACCATATTTCCCTAGTCTAATGATGCCTTTAAGTGGTCATCCAACAAAATATTGTGGAACCAAGTAAAATGGAGTTCCATGAAAAAGTCTAATTATTTTTTATGGCTATTGTGCAACCTAGGAGAAAACTTCAATGATGGATGCCTTTTACCTTATTACAATCATGGTAAGGGTGATATATATTTGTTTGTGATTCAATCCCATTTGAGGAATGCATAATACATCAATTCATGAGAAAAGCTTTTGTTTGCAATTTCTAGTGAAGGGTCAGTTGCTAATAGGAATCTCATGCATGTGGCTTTGGGATTTGATTCAATTCAATCCCCTCCATTTTTTTTTGTATGCACACTATAATTCCCTACTAGGGAACCCAAAAGAAATTAACCTAAAGTTTTCACTAAGTTTATCAAATATTTTATTTTAAAGATAATAAACAACAATAGATAATATAGTGGAAGCAATAACTCACATACATACAACTATCCAAAATAGATTGCATCTCTTAAAGGTTCCATGACATTGAATCACATGTAAAAGTTTATTAATATTAAATCTAACACATAACCAAAATCCACATCATGGAATAATCACAAGTATGAATCCAATAAATAATATACAATTACAAAAGATGCCACTTGGCATAACTAGAATGCATAATCATCCATTGTACAAGTCATAGGGCATGAAAATCTCAAAGAATATACATCATCAATAAAATACATCATCTCATAAGATCTTTGATAATCAAATACATTATAACAAGGTACAACCATCCAATAGAAATACAAGATCAGAAAGAAAGGTACATCTGCACAAGCACATTTAGCAAGGGTATCCAACTGTCAGATCTCAATGGTATAAGTAAAATGCACTACCACCTGACCTTGTGGAACCTAAATGGCCCACTCCCACCATGTTGAGGAGATAGTATTAAGTCCCAAACTGATAACAATCCACAAGTCATAACCAACATCTTGTTCAAGGAAATCCTGATAGCAAACTATCGCAAAGCATACCAAGGCACAAGTATTATCTAAACCCAGAGGCAACAAAGACACGTAGGAGATTTACTATGTAAGTGGGAAAGTGTCATCACATGATCCAACTCTAAGGTTACCCTAGCAGCCTCTCTAGACTTCAACCCCCTAGCATCTCTATGCAGCACCAGTATCCTCTTGTGCAGACAAGGCATACTAACGAAGCAACGTTGCAACCAAGCATCCTTTCTACTCCCATGCTAGCCTGTACTAGCACTCGAGGCATGGGTGAGGAAAAACACTGACTCTTATTAATTCATTTTATTCCCATTTAATGAAATGTTATTGAACTTATTAAAACAACTTACAATGGGTTACCTAGGAAACCACTTAGGGCTCCAGCCTCCATTGCAAGTCATTTCCCAATGTATACACAGATTACCTACCCTAGGCTCATAAAAAGCACAACTCATAAAATCACAATTTTCACCTTAGTCCTTTACAAGCAACTAGAAAGCATCTAAAAACCAATCACAATAACCACCTTAGTCCTATACAAGTAACTGGAAAGCATCACAAGACAACTGATCAAAACTCAAAGGTTACACCAAGAAAATCATGCCATAATCACCTTAGTTCTATACAAGGAACTGGGAAGCATGAAAAGATAATTGATAGAAGACTCAAAGGTTACTCTAGGAAAACCATGTTATTCACCTCAGTTCTACAAAAGAAATTCGAAAGCACTACAAACATCTAATCAAAGTCATCATAGAAAATATGTGACACATCACCATAGTTGGGTATAAAAGATCATATACATAACATCATCACAGAAAAAAAACTCCCCAAGCCTCTAATATAAAATCTTGTTTGGTCAACGAACTGAGTAAAAAACTAGAACCCCAACATGAAATACAACATACATCTCATCAGAATTTTAACAATTATTTTCATAGTTCATTAGGTTTTCAAAGCACAAAGATTTGATGAATAAACAACTTTTCAGATTTCATTTCCAAAGTGTCAAAGTTACTAAGGTTTTTGAAATATCAAAATATGTAATAAATTTCCCCTAATAATAGAAATTATTTTCATATAAAATTAAACTGTCAAGTAAAACCCGAGTTTACTAAAATAATCATTTTCCCAATTGCAATTCTCAAATTTACTTTCCAAATATATTTCATTAATTAGCAATCTTTCATTTAAATATTATTAAAATTTAACAATAATTTATTTATTTATTAATGATCATAATTATTTAATTATTAATAATTGATATTAAATCATTAATAAAATAATTATAAATCTATTAATAAAATAATAATTATTATTATTATCAATATTTATAATATTTAGGCAAGAGCTTACAACACAACAGTAAATTGTGAGCCTCTTATATGAGAGGTCTTGGGTTCGACTCTACACACACTTAATAAATTATAATCATTAATCACATCACATAATAATAATGAATCTTGGCTTCGACCTCTTACCGATCATATATATAATATTTAATAACAAAATATTTAATAATTAACAATATTTAAAATATATAATACAAACTATTTTTAAAAATTCTACATATTTAAAATAATAATTTAATTTAAAAACATTTAAAAATTACTTACCCCAAACCCCAAGTGGGGTAGCCGCGCACGGCCCTAGACCTACGTGTGGCTGGCTACCTTGGCTACCATCACAGCCAACAGTGGAGAAAAGAAGGAGAAGGGGGTGGGGGTGGTGGATAAGTTATATATTTTTCTAAAACTTCCTTCAATGTGCCATTAAACCAGAACACAAGCCCCACCCCCTGCATTAAAAAAAAAAATTCATTTTTTTTATTTAATAATGTAATTACCAATTTTTGTGGTAATTATATTATTATTTTATTTTATTTTATTTTTATTAAAATTTCATCATAGATCTAATAGGGCAACGAAATAAAAATAATTTAATTTAATAATTTAATTTCTGGTATTCTTTCTCAAACCCCCATCCTAAATCCAAGCAATCAAATTTTGAATCCCCAAATTCATCAAACAAGGCTTTCAATCTCAATTTTGTCTATAGTTATTTTCGAAATGAAAAATAATAATTTCACAAACATGGGTTTCAACCCAAATAAAGTTCTAAATATAGATCCACAAACACAGAGAAGACGGAGAAACCAAAGAACAAAACTACTACGCAAAACCCACAAGATCCTACCTGGATCTAATGCTAAAACAAGAATGCACAGAGCTCGCAAGTAATTCTCCTTCTTTCGAAAACCTTCTTCTCGAAAATTGGCTCCTCCAAATCTTGGTATGGAGAAATGAACTCTAATTCCTTAATAAAGAGGTTTCCCCAAATTAGGGCTTCGATTTTGCAATCACGTAAAACCTTTTTCTTAATTAATTTTTATTATATTTTAATTTTCATGTGCAACCTTTTTTCAATTTAATTAAAATAACTTTATTAAATCAATTTATTTCTCTCTTTTATTAAATCACAGGATGTTTTTAGTAATATATTTATTAATTCAATCAATAATATTATTTAGAGTTTATTATTAGAATGAAACTCCTAAATAATTTTTATTTATGCCAAAATTAGAACTTTAATTAAATCTTTTTAATTTAATTCTTTTATTTAATTAATTTTTCAATTAATTAAATATAATTATATATTGAATTTTCTTTATAAAATTTCCATTAAATTATCTTTTAATTTGATTTAATTATAACTTCAAATCATAATAGACCCACAAGACTAAATACAAAAACCCATAATAAAGTACAGAATACTAGATCAAACTCAATGGTCAAAATCATGAATTCACATTACTTGATGAATTCAGAAGGGTAAACTACTCAGATACTTGTCCTACTTTCTAAGATAACTGGCTTAGGGTTAGGATTTGGACTGAAGAATTATCTCCCCTCTTTTATCATTAAGATATTGTGATAGGGCACACTCATTCGGACAATTCAGGGAAGTTGATGTCTGATACCTATAATCTACATAAAATTTGAGTATGTACATACACATATAATCTAAACTAAGTAGGCAATGGTGAGGAGTGGTGCATCGTGTAGATCCCGACTAGCATGTGACTACGACTCCCTTCCTCAACCATATCAAAAATGTCAATCATAAAGTAAAACATACAAGTACACCATACACATGCAAGTATGGGGTAAGTAACCATGGAACTACATATAAATCACACATCTAACTATCATCATGAGATCAATAAAATCATTGTATGAACATACATGTATCATCATAGAAATAAACCTGAACACATGAAATAACTGAGTAACAAGTAACTCATCAAATAAATTAAATGAGTATGAAATAACATCTAATCAATCCAGTAACCAAGTACCACTAATCATAAAGTTGTCCTAAAAGATTCTGGCAATCCAACATGAAAAGTCAACTAGGTGTAGGCATTACACACACAAGTGGTTGCAGGAATCCATTCAAATCGGTAGATGAATGTAACCATATTCATCTTTTATCTTTTCTTTTCCATACTTTAGTGCATTTGTGAGAAGGAAACACAACACCTTCCCACCAATAAACAAATGTTCATGCATTACCAAATGTAGCAAAAGACTAAATGGAAATGGAAGATCACTTGGGCAGAAATGACATACATCGTTAATGAAATTAATTCCTCACCACTAGCTACCTAACCTCCCCAATTGGGACTATGGATTTATGGGGGGTGCCTTCCTTTTTAGGCCTCCAGTCGATAACCCCTGTGCTTCGACACCTATATATTCTAGTCGACAAAAGATATCAATTCAAAAATAGAGTTTTCCAGCACTTTAGAGGTTGAATCTGATAAACCCATGAGCTCTGATACCAATATGGTGTAAGATAAAACTCCTAGGCTTAGTTTTCCACTCCCACCAAGAGATTTCTCTTATCTCCTAGTATCCTATGCTTCTATAGGATCTCCTAATAGGATTAGATCATTAACTAAATCCTATTCACTCTTTACTACAAGAGTCACACCTCGAAAACTCCACCTTGGATGATCCACACCTTAATTTTGGTTCTCTTTCTCACTTTCACTTAGATGGATCTAAGTGCCAAATCCACTAAAACCTCACAAATTTCAAACTTCATTGTGGGGACCTTCTTCACATTGAATTCATTCATATTCCATCCCATTTGACTGATTTGGGAAGGTTCTTGGCTCATGGGTTTATCAGATTCAAGATTTCATCAAAAGAGATCTTAAAAATAAGCCTATTTCTAGTAGCCTTTACCAGTCCGTTTTTCCCCTTTTTAGTAAACTTTTCCCAAACAACTCAGAAAAATAAAACTTTATTTGGATACCCTTTTGGAATTTTTAAAACTTTCATTAAGGGTTCTGGGTCTCAAAGTGACCGTACGCCTCCTTCCTAATATCAAGGAGAAACAGGGCTAAAAGGCCTAGTTTCTAGGACAGTTTGTCTAGGATTGATGAAAAATGCTCAAGACCTATCCTAATGGACTGGTACGACTTCCCAATGCTTAGGATGGATGAATAACATGAAAACCTACCATAAAAATTCCTGGGGACGTGCTTTACTTCCCATTCCCCACATGAAATGATTTGATTTCCCCCTGTCAAGCCTCTAACCGGGTATGTCAAACTCGCCTAGGGCCTGATCATAAAGCTAGCTCCCTTGCTCATGATGATTCCTAAGTTTAGATACAATATGTAAAGAGGCCCCACTTGAATATTCAACCACTTATTCAGTGTTTCCATGGTTGAAACTCATGTGGGAGCCATTTTTACAAAATCTGTCACAGTGTGACCAAAAGAAAGGCCTGAACTAAAACAACTTGAAAACTATGATAAATCTACTCTAAACCCTTAACACATAAAATGAAAAAGTCTTCAAAATGACTATAGAACATGCCTCAACCACTGTATCAACACGTTTTTGGCTTCAAGTATGACTGTTCCTTCAAAAACCGAAATATCACTTCAAAAATAGAGTTTTCCAGCACTTCTTCCTCTAAAGTTAGAGTTTTTGGGAAGGTTCTTGGCTCATGGGTTTATCAGATTCAAGATTTCATCAAAAGAGATCTTAAAAATAAGCCTATTTCTAGTAGAAATTCTTCCACCATAGCCACCTCTTTGACCTTTGGTATCTTTTCCTTTGCCTTTACCTTTGGAGCTATCTTGCTTTCTCTTGCTCTTTTCCTCTATCTTCAAGGCCATTTGATAGCATTGCCTAATGGATTTGAAGTTCACTAGGCTCATCTCTTCTTGAATAGACCATTTGAGGCCATTCAAATACCTTGCTAGCTTGATGCTCTCATCTTCAACCACCTTGGACCTCAAACACAATTTTTGAAACTCCTCAGTATATGCTTGGACATCCAAATCTTTTTGCCTAAGATTTTGTCTCCTTCTATGCATTTGAACTTCATAGTCATCAGGAAGATATGTTTGCTTGACTTTGGATACCATACCCTTCCATGTCACAATAGGACCTTTACCATCCTTTTCCCTCTCGGTTTGTACAAACTTCCACCAAGTAAGAGCTAAACCTCTTAGTCTAGACTTGGCCACCATTACCTTTTGTGCTTCAGAGATACCATCACATTCAAAATGGTTCTCAATGCTGTCTATCCAATCCACAGCTGAATCTGGATCCATTTGTCCACTAAAAAGTGGAACACCTTCTAAAGCCTTGCCACTCAGTGCCTTCAATGCTTTCAAGAATGGCTCTTTAGGAAGAACAGGATCAGGAGTTGGTGCTTCTTCCTCCAACTCTAATTCCTTCTCCTTTGCTTCAGCTTCTTCTTTAAGGTCAATCTTCTCTTTGACCCTATCAGCTTTGTCTTGGACTTCACCCAAGAGCTGCTCCATTTGAGCTATTCTTTGTCTTAACAATTTGTTATCCTCTTCTTGTTCCTCAACCTTCTTTGCAAGTTCAGCATTAGTCACCATGGCTTGGGCTGGTGTATTCTCTCCTACTGATTCAGAAGATTGATGCATTACCCACAAGCTTGATCAACCAAGCTCTGATACCAATATGGTGTAAGATAAAACTCCTAGGCTTAGTTTTCCACTCCCACCAAGAGATTTCTCTTATCTCCTAGTATCCTATGCTTCTATAGGATCTCCTAATAGGATTAGATCATTAACTAAATCCTATTCACTCTTTACTACAAGAGTCACACCTCGAAAACTCCACCTTGGATGATCCACACCTTAATTTTGGTTCTCTTTCTCACTTTCACTTAGATGGATCTAAGTGCCAAATCCACTAAAACCTCACAAATTTCAAACTTCATTGTGGGGACCTTATTCACATTTAATTCATTCATATTCCATCCCATTTGACTGATTTGGGAAGGTTCTTGGCTCATGGGTTTATCAGATTCAAGATTTCATCAAAAGAGATCTTAAAAATAAGCCTATTTCTAGTAGCCTTTACCAGTCCGTTTTTCCCCTTTTTAGTAAACTTTTCCCAAACAACTCAGAAAAATAAAACTTTATTTGGATACCCTTTTGGAATTTTTAAAACTTTCATTAAGGGTTCTGGGTCTCAAAGTGACCGTACGCCTCCTTCCTAATATCAAGGAGAAACAGGGCTAAAAGGCCTAGTTTCTAGGACAGTTTGTCTAGGATTGATGAAAAATGCTCAAGACCTATCCTAATGGACTGGTACGACTTCCCAATGCTTAGGATGGATGGATAACATGAAAACCTACCATAAAAATTCCTGGGGACGTGCTTTACTTCCCATTCCCCACATGAAATGATTTGATTTCCCCCTGTCAAGCCTCTAACCGGGTATGTCAAACTCGCCTAGGGCCTGATCATAAAGCTAGCTCCCTTGCTCATGAGGATTCCTAAGTTTAGATACAATATGTACAGAGGCCCCACTTGAATATTCAACCACTTATTCAGTGTTTCCATGGTTGAAACTCATGTGGGAGCCATTTTTACAAAATCTGTCACAGTGTGACCAAAAGAAAGGCCTGAACTAAAACAACTTGAAAACTATGATAAATCTACTCTAAACCCTTAACACATAAAATGAAAAAGTCTTCAAAATGACTATAGAACATGCCTCAACCACTGTATCAACACGTTTTTGGCTTCAAGTATGACTGTTCCTTCAAAAACCGAAATATCACTTCAAAAATAGAGTTTTCCAGCACTTCATTAACTCAAAACTTTTTTACAAAATATACAACCAATGCTTGGAGATTCGAGCCATAACTCCATTAGGTGTCTTCTCCACCATTCTAGGTCCCATTTGGTCGAAAATAACCTCCCACAATCAAAGGAATCCAAGGCTATCCATGTTGCATGGAATATTTGCAATAAGTGCAAAATGCTGTTATGACAACATTCTTACAACACTTGGCAACTTTGATAGATGCCTTAATCCTATATTATAGGCTTCTTATCCTCACATATTCTGAGGATCCAAGATCATTCATGATCATCATATTTATAAAATAACCATTAACCATTCTTAGGCCTAAGACATATTAATGACTCAATCTCCCTAACTCCTAACATTAAGAAATTAAATGACAACTAACAAAGGCTATTTGTGTGACCTTAGTCTTAGTGACTAATTCACCTAGCCAACATTAAAAAAGACCTTCTAAGGTCCTCAACCAAATTACACTAACTTCTTAACTTGGCTAGAGTCAAGTACAAGCCAAAATTGACTAACTAGTAGAGGTTAGCCTAGGTGCTCCTGCACCATTAGCCCTCCAGTCGATAACCCCTGTGCTTCGACACCTATATATTCTAGTGGAAAAAAGTAGTATTTTTTTTAAATAATTCAACTAGCCATCATAATTATGACAAACCCACCTTGAAAGTGATGGTCAATTCGGATAGCTATCTATCCCTTGCACAGCATAGCTATCACAACAATGTCATAACTACGATGGCATGCTCTAATGGATAATTGTCACTTCTACAAAGCAGTTATTGCATATACATCACAATTGCGATGGTGGAATCAAAGTTTCAACCATCTTAATTACAATGACATACTATTGCAATTGTGACGTCGTAAACATGAACTCTTGTCCCTCCCTTCTTCGAAGTTATGATAGTGTCTGCCATCATAATTACAATAGATTCCCTCGTCATCTCAATTTGTGACAACAAAAGTCCAACAAGAGCCACAAGTGATCCTATTGCTAGGGTGATAGTTGGACATCACAATTGTAACGGGTTTCCATCGCAATATCACTCAAAATGTTATAGTGTGTGATCTCTTAGCATCACTAACTGTAGGCTTACATGATGTTGGCCTTTGTCCCAAATACTGAGAAGTACATTGTGGGTAGTTGGTTGCAATATGCCCAAACTGCCCACATGGGAAAAATCATGTACCTCTACCAAAACCTCTCCCTGTTGGAGTTGCACTAGACTGTTGATGATTATCTCTACTAGCAAAGGAGTGGTTACTCGGGGTAGGCTAACTATACTGATTGTGCCTATTGCGTTGAGAGTTCCAAGAGTTGGAACCACTGCCATCACTCTATGTTGGAGGATAAGATCCCTTATGTTTCTATTGTTGACCCTAATTACCTTTGGAGAAAGGAGGCTTCTTATTATTTCCTATGCCCTAGTTTTGTGTGCCCTTGGACCCTGATGGTGCATGTCCACTAGTAGGTGCACCCAAAAAATCACCATGTCCTAATGTGACATTTTTCTCAACAAGTATGGTCTGACAAACTGATTCCTTAAGGGTCTTAGGCTAGAATACCTTCACACCCCTAATGAAATGGTTATTTAGTCCTTGTATAAAGTAATCTACCATTAGTGGAAAACTATCATTGATCCTTGCATAGAGCATGAGCTCAAAGAAATTTTTCTCAAACTCTACCATGGTTAAGGTATATTGTCTTAGATTATGAAACTCATATGTTCTCTATTGAGTGCACTCCTTAGGTACGAACTGCTCATGAAAGTGCTATAGAAATAACTCCCATGTGACATTCTTCATGTCTAGACCCAACTTCTTCTCCTTGATTTTCCACCAAGTTTCTGCAAAGATCTCCAGGTGGGTAATGGCATACCTTGCTTTGAAATTTGTGTCAAAGTCTTACATTGCAAAATATCTATCCAATGAAATCAACCAATTCTTTGCATCGTACCCAGTACTAGCTCCTATAAAAGCCTTAATCTTGACTCTCAAGAGATCCTTCACCTAGTTAGCTTTGATAGCCTCTAGCCTATCCCCTATATGACCTCTCCTAGGACTCATGGATCTTTGTCTCTCATTATTCCCTGAATGATGTGACTCTTCCTGCTCAACCCTCTCCTAGTTAAGTAGGCACTCTAAAATAATCTTCAGTATCTTCCTAGTACCAAGTTCCTCAGAGTCTGATGCTTCTCTCCACTATTCTCCTCCCCATTCTCTTCCTAAACAAGACTCTTATGACCAGTCACATGCAAGCTAATATATTTTTCTCTCCCATGACCTTTACCTCAGCCTAAGCTATGGCCCCTCACAGTCGATCTAGTCCTAGACACCATCCTCCTACAACATCCAAGAAAAATCAACAAAATCAATAAGGCATACTACCTTAAAGCATAATCATAAGAAAACATTTCTTGAAATCCAAATCAAGAGTTATTCAAATTTTCCTTTTTCTATGTTTAAGTATTCAATTTTGAAGTTCAAGTTGTAATAGATAAGTATAGTTATTCAAGTTTTTTAAACTTGAATAGTTGCCATTTAGAGGAATTCCAATATACATAGAGCTCCTAATGTAGAAACTTGGGCTCTGATACTAATTGTAATGCCCCACCAGATAACCCAAGAGAAATTAACCTATAATGTCAATAAGTTTGCTAAACAATTTGTTTTTAAGATTAAAACAATCAAGAGATAACATAGCAGAAGCAATAACTCATATATATACTTAAGCAATAAAATAAAATTTATATCACTCAAGGGTTCCATAACATTGAATCACACACATAATTTTTATTAAGATTAAATATGATAAGTAAAAAAAGTCCATGTCATAGAATAACCATAAGTACAAAAGCGCATGAAATAATATACAAGTACAAAAGATGCCACATGGCATAATTGGAATGCAAGTCACGAGGTATGAAATGCTAAAATAATATATATCATGAGAAGATACAACATCTCATAGGATCCCAAGTAATCAAAGTACAATATACCAAAGTATGACCATAGAACATAATCACAAGATAAGAAGAATAGAACAATTGCACAAGATACATTCAGCATTGGCATCTAACTGTCGGATCTCAATGGTATAAGAAACACTACCACCCGACCTTGTGGAACCTAAATGGTCCACTTCTACCATTCTAAGGAGATAATCTTAAGTCCCAAATGGATAATAATCCAAAATTCATAACAAGAATCTAAGTCTCAAGATCTTGAAGGTAGTTTATCTCAAAGGTACCAAGTACACAAGTAATATCTAATCCCATAGGCAACAAAAACACATAGAAAACCTATTATGCATGTGGAAAAGTGTCATCACATGAGTCAACTATAAGGTTACCCTAATAGTCTCTCTGGACTCAGGCCCCCTAGTGACTTTATGCGGCATCAGTGTCATTTCTTATAGAAAAGGCATACTAACGAGGCAAGGTCTCAACCAAGCACCCTTTCTACTCACATCCTAGCTTGTGCTAGCACTCGAGACATGGCCGAGGTAATACACTAACTCTTATTAATTCATTTTATCCTCATTAATGAAATGTTCTCACTTTTTAATATGAATTACAAAAGGTTACCCAAGCAACCTCTTTAGGGCTCTAGCCTCCATTGCATGCCACTTCCCAACATACACCTAGATAGCCTCCCTAAGATCATAAAATTATATCTCATAAAATCACAATAGCCACATCATTCCTATACAAGAAACTAGAAGGCATAGATATATAACTGATCAACCCTCAAAGTTATATCACTAAAATCATAACACATGACCTTACATAACAAAATTGGTTCCAACCACAAAAAACATGTGAATGCAAAGGTCTCTTCTTTTATTATTATTTTAATTTAGTTAATTCCCCTTGTTCTTGTTTTTTGCTTTAAATAATCAGAATAAACTTTACTTAAATTATTCCCACTTCATTTTTTTAAATAAGAAGACATTTTTGGAAAAATATAATAATTAATTTAACCAATAATATTATTTAAAGTCCATTATTTAGATACAACTTCTAAATTTATTATTATTAAATTAAATTAATATAATTGTACCAAATTTTAGTCTTTTAATTAAATCTTTTAATTTATTTTTTTCATTTACTTAATTTCTTAATTAATTAAATATAAGAAAAATTGATTTTTCTTTATAAAATTTTCATTTAATTAAATTATTTAATAATCTTTTTGGTTGATTTAATTATAGCTGAAAATCATAGCAAACCCACAAACTCAATAAGAAAACTCATCTAAATGACAAAGTACAAATTGTACTCAAAGGTTAAAAATCTCAAATTCACATCACTTTACCAAATTCTAAAAGGTAAATAAATCATATACTTGTCCTATATTTTAGGACAATTATCTTAGGTTTAGGATTTGGACCTGAGAACTATCTCTCATCTTTTACTATTGAGATATTGTGATAGGGCACACTCATCTTAGAAATTCATGGAAGTGATTCCCAATACCTACAATCTACATAAAAGTCGAACATGTACATATGCATATATATCTAAACTAAATAGAAAATTGTAGAGAGTGGTACATTGTGTAGATCTCAACTAGCAAGTGACTATGACTCCCTCCCTGTAATGATCCCATCTTTTGGCCTTCATGTTCTCCAAAGTCTAAGTGGAGGATAAGAAAAAATTAAATTAATTTCTTATAAAGTCATTAAATAAATTAAAATTAAAAGGTAGCTTTATATTTAATTAATTTAATTAATTATTGTATTACAAAGGAGATGCGTCTAGAGTGTGTATTAATTATTGGAAAGGTGGAAGCCTCTAGAAGCACAATTAATTATTGTAAGAGAGGAGTTTCTAGAGAGTGCATTAATTATTGGAAGGGGGAAGCTTCTAGCACTTGCAATTAATTAATGTTTTAGTTCTTTCTAGAAGGGTGAAGGAATAAGATAAATAGGGGTGAGAGTCTCATTGTTTAGCATGGGATTATTGTATCAGATGATTATGACTTGCATTTGATAAGAGCTTGGATGTGTGAATCACACTCCTTTTGGCAATAGAGGATGTTCATTCTTTGTTGTAACATTCTAGACGTCATTCCCTTAGGGTTTGGCCTTTGGAATACATCTCTTTGTACTTGATTGCAGCATTTTTAGAATTAATATAATTTTAGCAATTGATTCAACTTTTGGGCATTCCTGGGTGTCCATTACAGTGGTATCAGAGCTATAAGTCCTGCCATCCTGTGGAGATCATATTGATAGCCGGATAAAGATGTATATTAGTCCAGATCAAGATGTGATGTTCAGACAGTTATTGGGTACCTTAGAGAAGAGGCAACGTATGCAATAGGAGCAGAATAGGCGAATGGATATGATGTTGCAGCTTATGGCTAGATAGATGGGCATCAACATTGATGATTTGTACGTTGCTCCAGAGCAGAAGGTAGTCAATTTCTCAGGTGGGATCAAGACATGTATAGAGCCAGCCAACTATGATGTTGGTGATGTGGGCATTTCGGCAGAGTCAATAGAGACATGCGTGTAAAGTCAAGAGACCACATATGAAGCCTTGTCAGGGGATGATGACGTAGCAATAGTGGAATTAGGAGAATGCGAGGATACTATCATATCAGCAGCCACTTCTATGTCAATTGAAGCATCCAATGAGGAGTTTAATGGTATAAATGCAGTGGTTGATGTATTTTCTAATGAAGCCACACATGTTAATGATTATGAGTTTTTATCAACTACAAATTTAGTTCAATTTTCTGTTGCAGCAGTTAATGTTGTTCCTATGTCCATATATTTCGATGCGGCAACACCTATTGTTGATACAGTTAGCATGAGTACATATGGTTCACCTACAACTATGTCTTTTTCAATGCATGATGGTGATAATATGCATTCCAGTCCAATATATATTATGTGGATGGATAAAGGGAAGAAGACGTTTCATAGATCTTCTATGGAGCTGCCTTTTGGTGACATTCAGACTTATACTTCATCAGCACAAGTTTTGGGAGCTAATTTGCAGGACATGTGGTTGATCTTAATGATGTTTATTTTTAGTTTGTTTAATGTCCATATAGATATCACACATTACTTCAATTGGGATCTAGGTGGAGGTTGGAGTTCATTATGTTACTTAATTGCTTGAGGACAAGCAATTTCAAGGAGGGCGGATTTGTAATGATCCCATCTTTTGGCCTTCACGTTCTCCAAAGTCTAAGTGGAGGATAAAAAAAAATTAAATTAATTTCTTATAAAGTCATTAAATAAATTAAAATTAAAAGGTAGCTTTATATTTAATTAATTTAATTAATTATTGTATTACAAAGGAGATGCGTCTAGAGTGTGTATTAATTATTGGAAAGGTGGAAGCCTCTAGAAGCACAATTAATTATTGCAAGAGAGGAGTTTCTAGAGAGTGCATTAATTATTGGAAGGGGGAAGCTTCTAGCACTTGCAATTAATTAATGTTTTAGTTCTTTCTAGAAGGGTGAAGGAATAAGATAAATAGGGGTGAGATTCTCATTGTTTAGCATGGGATTATTGTATCGGATGATTATGACTTGTATTTGATAAGAGCTTGGATGTGTGAATCACACTCTTTTTGGCAATAGAGGATGTTCATTCTTTGTTGTAACATTCTAGACATCATTCCCTTAGGGTTTGGCCTTTGGAATACATCTCTTTGTACTTGATTGCAGCATTTTTAGAATTAATATAATTTTAGCAATTGATTCAGCTTTTGGGCATTCCTGGGTGTCCATTACACTCCCTCAACCACATCATATATGTCAAACATAAAATAAAACATACATGTACACCATACACATGAAAGTATGAGGTAAGTAACTATAAAACCACATATAAATCATCCATATAATTATCATTGTGAAAGAAACTTAAATCACTATATGAAGTATGCAAAACATCATTATCAAAAGAATCACCATGAACACACCAAATATCTGAGTATAGTGTATCTCATCAAATATATAATCTAAGTATGTAAATAGCATCAACCAAATCACGTAACCAAGTACCACTAAATCACATCACATAACCATGAATGTTGGCCTAAAAGAATTTGAGAATATAACATAAAAGCAAACTAGGGCTAAGCACTATAGTTGTTGGTGTAAATAAGTATTTACTATTTACACTTTACTTAAGTTTACTTAGGATAATGCATATTCATATTAGTTGTCATGTAGGCACCTAGGAGTTTACATATTCATATGAGTTGTCATGTTGACAATACAGTAGTTTTCACTCCAATTGAGTACATGTTGTCTACTACATCTCTTTATGAGATACACTTTTGTATTCTTATCCTCTCATTATTGCGTGTACATTCATGCACAATGGAGGATAATCCACTCTTGGTGGACATGTGCTTAGTTTTTATGCTTATCTCTTGTATGACTCCTAGACATATCAATTGCTTTTATATACAAGGCACTTCTATGATGTATTCATCCAATTATCTGATTAATCCATTCTCATTTGATCATATCTTGTCTCTCTTGTGCTATCTCTTGAGCTTCTAGATCTTGGCATTTCATTTTTGCCTTAGGCAAATTCTTACATGGTATTAGAGTTATACCAAATTCTTACATGGTATCAGAGCTATACCAAATTCTTACATGGTATCAAAGCTAAAGGAGCGTTCATTACATAGTTGTTGGAGAGGAAAAATTTTGCTAGTCAAGATTGGAGCTTGCTGGTGCAAATCAGATGTTGGTATCACATTCAGAAGGTCAAAAACCCCCAAATTGACCTTTTTTCATCAAAATTAGACATCTAAGGTGAAATCTAGAGTCATTTGATTTTTGGAGATGTGGCAGCAGTGATTTAGGATAAATAATTACAGAGGTATTTCAAGTAGCGATATCTCCCTCATACAGACTCCTTTTTTAGAGCAATTTTTTTTGTTTTGGAGTAGAATTTCATGATCTACACATTACTACAGGTTGTTTGCATTCCTTATTCCTGAAATTTTTTGAAAATTAAAATTCCCAATTTTTGCAACTTCAAAGGCTTTGTTCAGGCTCATATGGACACGTATTCAGGTGCTATTTTTTTTGAAAGTGCATAATTTTTTGTCTACCTTCTATATCTGGTATTAGTTTGGAGTAATTTTGAGTGGACATAGTACTTTCAACATTTGGTCATTTTTGGCCTATTTTGGCACTTGTAATTAATTAGATCCTTGAGAGGTCGTGTGTCTTATCTTGTTGAGTCATATATAGCTTCATATTTGATGTTGTAACCATCAAAAACATAAGTCCACTTTGGTCTATTTTGACAAGTGGTCGATTGTACACACACTAAGTATAAAGTGCCAAATCACCATCTTCTTCTTCTTCTTCTTCTTTTTGGGGGGGGATTCTTTGATTGATTCAAAAGTGGGGGTGCCTTGTGTTCTTCTATCTCTTTTGATATTGTGCTTTTTCTTTTGCATTATGGGTTCTTTTTCTAGATTAAAACCACATAATTATGCTACTTGGAAAGAAAAGATAAAGGAACTATTAGTTCAAAAAGGTTCACTACATTATGTAACTGGTGCTACAAAGAAACCTAATGATGATATTGATGAGTCTCGTAAAGAAGACTAGGAATCAAAACAAGAGATGGCCTTAGGAACCTTGCTAAAGAATATCTTAGATCTTGTCAAATATCACATCAGAAACATTACCAATCCAATAGAAGTTTGGGATAAAATTGAAGCATTGTAAGGGATAGTAGATGAAGATATGGCCTACACCATTGAGGAAAATATTCTCAAATTGTATCCTAAAAATTTTGACACCATAAAAGATTGTCTTACCCAAGTAGACGTGTATAGGGCACAACTCAAGGATTGTGGTGAACCCATCAAGGATGGAAATTTGATCAAACATGTGATGATTCATCTTCCTCCTAAACATGTGGCTTTTGTTTCAAGTTATAATACTCACAAGTTAACAATGGGAAGTGCCTTCACGAAGCCTTCATTCGAGTCATTTTTAAGAATATTGGTCTTAGAACATGAAAAGTTATTGAGTATGGGAATTATCTAGTCTTCCAAGTCCAAAGCCTTGGTAGCTAATGAGGGGAATCAAGGGAATCAAGGTGGTAAAAGTTCCAACAAGAAGTAAAAGCAATAGAAGGCTAAGCTATAAGATGACACACAACAATCTTCCTCTACACATCAGTCTACCTCCACACAAAAATCTTCCTCACCATAAGAAAACTCCAAAAATAAGGGTAAATCATCCAAGAAGGAGTTTCTTACTTTTGCATATTGCAAAAAGAATGGACATGAAGAACATCATTGTTACAAGAAGGAAATTGATAAACTGAAGAATCTTCTCAAGAAGAATCAAATTAGTCTACCCTCAAGGATGACTACTTCACCCTCTTCTTTACATTTAGATTTTGATAAAGGAAAGGATCACATGGGAAAAGTTCAAGCCTTAGTAGCTACTTCAAGTAAAGATTCAGGGAGATGGCTTCTAGATTCAGGGGCTTCTCATCACATGGCATCTTCACAGTCTATGTATTCATCATTTGATCATTGTCGTACTCTACCTATTTTGATGGGTAATCATACTTACATGAATGTGATTGGGAAAGGAACTATTGATAAGGGGGAGGGATACTTCAAAGTTGTGTTGTGTGTAACTTACCTAAGTCATAATCTTTTTTCCATCTATCAGCTCACTCATGGAGATAGAAGGACTATGGAATTCACACCTGATTTAATTTTTATCATAGACTTGGAGACTAGACAGATCATTTCTATAGGGGTGGTTGATCATGCATCTCGGGTAGACTACTTCTAATATTTTGATCATGATGATTATAGTGATTTTCAATAGATTTTGATCATATTTCCAGTGATGATTTAGATTTTGAGAACTTTGGCTACTTGAACTTGGGTATTCTCAAATGTGATCAAGTTATTGAACCATCCATTGTTTCTCCTCCTACTGATATTCCATCTACTATTGCTCGTAATGATTCTTGTATTCACACAGTCATGGATTCACATGATATAGTGCAACAAGATATTTATTGTCTTTTGGACTCAGTTCATGGGATGACTACTCGACAAACATTTCCAGTTTGTTTGTGGAGTCCTACATTGCATATTTGGGAGACACTATTCATGAAATTCATCTTCTCTTTGGTAAAGATGATCCCTTTTCAGTTGTTGTGAGGGAACACTCTGACCCTCATCTTCATTCTCTACTTGATCATTCTTTTGAGGTTGATATGATGGTAGATCCTTTGATAAAGTAGTTGAAGGAGGTCACTTTCTCTTTAGAGGAGACACTTGGGTCAATGATACATGTTCTACATTCATCCTTAGTCAATCCTGATTTCTCTTTTTTAGTAGAGTGGTATAGTACACATGATTTCGAGGAGGCACTTTTTAGTATTGACATGGGGATACTTGAGTAGGTTTCAGAGATTCCATATATTTTGAGGTTTCTTCCTACACATGGGGGAGGCTTCTTTGATACAAATTTGGCCTTGTTTCTTCCTAAGGGGAGGAATGTTGTTCTACACTCATGGAGTAGTTTCTACAGAGAGCTTGGAGCATATACCACAAGTGTACATTCTACATTGAGGAGGGGCTACTTGGTCACTCTTCCACTTCTTTCTTATTGGTCGGGGGGGGGCGCGGTTGATCTTTTCCTCACATTAGATCTTGTTCCCTCTCATTTCTTTTATTGTACTTATCTCTCTCTCTTTTTTTGGAGGGGGCGGGGTTTCCCATGTGGTTTTCCCTCTTTCTCCACTTTATGAAAGATTGCATTGCATCTATCTTTTGCACTTACATCTTGTACATGGGTACCTAACATGGTCTAGTAGTTGGGACCCATCTTGCATTATTATCTAACTTTTGTGAGCTTAAGTACATTTCCCTAAGCTGCACTTAAGTGGGGGTGTTGGTGTAAATAAGTATTTACTATTTACACTTTACTTAAGTTTACTTAGGATAATGCATATTCATATTAGTTTTCATGTAGACACCTAGGAGTTTTCATATTCATATGAGTTGTCATGTTGAAAACATAGTAGTTTGCACTCCAATTAAACACATGTTGTCTACTACATCTCTTTATGAGATACACTTTTGTATTCTTATCATCTCATTGTTGCACATGCATTCATGCACAATGGAGGATAATCCACTCTTGGTGGACATGTGCTTAGTTGTTATGCTTATCTCTTGTATGACTCCTAGACATATTAGTTGCCTTTATACACAAGGCACTTCTATGATGTATTTCATCCAAATATCTAATTAATCCATTCTCATTTGATCATATCTTGTCTCTCTTGTGCTATCTCTTGAGCTTCTAGATCTTGGCATTTTATTCTTTCCTTAGGAAAATTCTTACATGGTATTAGAGCTATGCCAAATTCTTACAATAGTTTTGTATAAAAATTTGATGTAGCACTATGAGAAGAAATAATATGATTATGTAGTCTCAATGATACTCAAAAGGATGATGTTTCAACAGCCCCTCACACTCTACAATAACCACAATAATAAATACCACACATCCTGGTGATTGTTGGATGGTTAACAAGGCTAAGTAGACCTCTAGAAATATTTTCTCCCTCTTTGTATTGTATTTTATTAATAGAGTCTGGTGAACCTAAAAGTTATGATGGAGTTGTTTAGGTGGATATAAATATCAATAAAAAAGGCTCAAGAAGAAGGTAAAAGTAGAGGAATCATGGTGGCAGATAATTTCCAGATATAACTCATCAACGCATTGTGGATGACACCATTCTCCCGAGTGTTAGCACTAAGGAAGAAACACAAACCTTCAAACAAATCATACTAGAATATACTACAGCCTTTGGACAGAAAATAAATATAAAGAAATCAGAAATTTTCTTCCTAAACACATCAAGAGAAATGGAAGAGCATATATGTAATCAGATGGGATATAAGAAAGGTACTTTCCCCTACAAATACCTTGGGATTCATTTAGAAAAAGGTGTAAGGAAGCACAAAGGATGGGACAATATCTTAGATAGAATTGATAAAAAGACAGAGACATGGAAAGGAAAATGGCTAACAAAAGTGGGTAGAGAAACTAAAATTAAATTGGTTCTATCAACAATCCCTACTTATCAATTGTCTTGTCTTCCTTTACCTAAGAAGGTAAACAAAAAATTGGAAGGAAAACTCAAAAATTTCTATTGGAGTGGAACAGAAGAAAAAAAGAAACTAGCATTAATAAAGTGGGAAAAGATATGTCATCTGAAAGACTAAGGGGGATTAGGTATTAAGAACTTTAGCTCACAAAACAAGGCATTGGGAGAAAAATTAGTATGGACAATGTATCAAGAAAGGGAAAATAAATGGGCCAAAATTTTATATGATAAATACTTAAATACGAATGATCCAACATCTATTAGAATTCTTTAGAATAACTTAGAAAGGGTGAATCAGTTATCCAAGGTTCAGATGTACAAATAAAACTTTTCATAGCTTAGTGAACCCATATCCATAAAATATATTCATCATGCATGCATCCATTAGATCATACAATCACTTGTAGGTTATTATCAAATCAACTTTGCAAAAATGTAAGCATGAAACATAATAGATTCAATAACACATTTGACACAATGATTTAACGTGGAAACCCAATTTGGGAAAAACCACAAGAAACATGCTACTCATTCTCACTCTTCTAAAGTGATGCCCTATGAAAGGCCAACCCTATTAAAGGTTACAATGTACATTGTTAAATGTGACCTAGTTAAAGAATTTCAATCACCCTATTAGGAGTGAGTCTTATTAGAGAAATTTAGATCATTCACTTGGAATGTCACCTTGTTAAAGGATTTACAAATGATTGTTAGGTCAACCTTAATCCAAATGATTTACACTAGAATGGTACAATGATTAGAAGGTAATAGTAAGGCTTGATCTGATAACAACTTACAACACACTTGTAGATTTTAGGTCTTTTTTTTTAGTCCTCTAGTCTGCTTGGCTTTCACACACTTCAGCTTTAATAGCTTGTTCACCCTTCAAGTATCCATACCCTTAAGCCTTCTTTCTTTGCTTTCCAATAGCAGTCTCTTCTCTTAAGTCACTGAATGAAGCAATACCCTAGACTCCTTGTCTTCCTTAGGTTCTCACACATGACAACCTTTACTTTTAACCAACCATCTCTATAAATAGAAAATTAAGATATTTTGTCATTCAACCTCCATCTTCCATTTTAGGGTTAGGTTGGATTAGGTAAGATTCAATGAATCTACCCATCTTTTTATTTTATTCCCTTCTAGAAATATCTCCTTCAATCCTATTTGAATTCACCTCAAAATGGTTCATCTTGAATTATGTGCCACCAGCTCATCAAGCTTATCTTCCACACAGTTCACATAATCCAAGAAATCAAACTTGTCAGCTTAGATTCATCAAATTCATGATCTTTCACATAATGTTAACACTTGGCATTAACTTTCTTTTGATGCTTAACACAAACTGTGTTACTCGGCATCCACTACCAAATCACTCTACATGAACTAAAGTTTACTAGTGCTCAGCATCAACTAAAATTTACTCAGCTTGCACTGTATCACTTGGCATACACTATAATTTGACTTTGCTCAACTCTAACTAATTTTCTGCTTGGCTTACACTAACATTGCTCGATACCTACTTGTTTAGATTGTTAAGCTTGGTAAACACAATTCATTTTACTTGTTCTTCTGAACTTAATCAGTGTATCCATCCTTTGCAACCTTAAGTAGATTATTAATGCACTATAATATCACTATCTTAACTAATCCTTGTACTCCTTTTTCATATCATAACTCAACCTTTCCTCTAGGTGCTATTGTTACCTCATTTGATCACATCCTCTTCATCAATCAAACAAATGATAGTACTTATATCATCTAAGCAATTGTCTTACCATCAAGTAGTAGGTTTAACATCAGTGACAAAACAATGATTGAAACACATTCTCATACTTGTATCAATCTGTTTTCAACAATCTCTATCTTTGACATTGATGGAAGACCAAACTTAATCAATACAACCAACAATAATACCAAAAAGAAAATAATTCCTTGTATTGAAATCTCTCCCTCTATTAGCAACTTTCATCTTCTAAATAGGTTACAAAATTCTATCCTGATCAATAGAGAATCAATCAACTCATCCTTATGACTCTCTAGATCACTTCTTATATCTCCCTTAGTACTATCTCCCTCTGAATAGATATTCCATGTTTCTTCTATAATCTCCGTCTCTAGATTACTTGATATACACTTTGTATTTCTCCCTTTATTTTTTATGTTTCTCCCTTTATTTCTTCTTTTCTCCCTCTTTGATAACAATTCCAAAGACTTGTCATCTTAATATGCAGATATGAACATTTTCAATTTCTCCTTCTGTCACCTAGCTTGTGACTGATTTGTAGCTCCAACTCTTTGATTACTTTAGGCAACTCCTAAAGTAAGATCCACCGCATCAATGTGTAACATATGTCAATCATCTTGTTTGATGTGGGGCACCTCTCATGCTTCTTAAATAGCCTTGGATAGGGGTATCACCACTAGTTTACCTCTTACATACTCATGAGCATCCTTAGGTAATTTTTTGTGAAGATATCAACTATTTTATCTTTTGTGTTAACATATTCCATCTTCACCTCTTTATCTTGAACTATCTTTCTCAAATAATGATACTTCATTGCAATGTACTTAGTCTTTGTATACATCATAGGATTCCTTGATATATTTATAGAACTTGTATTATCACAATAAAGTATCACAGGTTTAGTGATTTCCTCCTTCATGCCTTTGAATAATTGTTTGATCCATACAATGTTTGTATAATTTATTGTAGCAACAACATATTCAGCTTCAATAGGAGATTGAGATATACAATTTTGTTTCTTGCTAGTCTGTGTAACTAAAAAATTTTCTAAGAAAAATGCTCCTCCACTAGTGTTTTTTCTGTCATCAATATTTCCAGCCCAATCAACACCAGTGTAGGCTCTCAATTCAAATTTCTCATTTTTCTTGTAGTATAGACTAGTCTTCTATTCCTTTAAGATATCTCATTATTCTCTTAACAGCCATTAAATATTTCTCCCTACGATTAGTAGAGAATCTTACAACTATCACAACTGATAATGCAATATCAAGTCTTTTATGTACTACATATTGTAATTTTCCAATCTTAAACCTATACAATGTTTGATTCACCTCATTTGAATCATCATTCTTTGACAATTTATGTCCTCTCACCATAGGTGTGCAACTAGCTTGGAATCTTCCAATCCAAAAAAAATTTAGTATCTATTTTACATATTTTGACTAAGTGATGTATATACCATATTTCATTTAATGTATTTGCAAACCCACAAAGAACTTGATCTCTCCAAACATAGACATCTCAAATTCTTTCTTCATTTCATTTGGAAATTTTTTGCATAAAGTATCTTGACCTCCAAATATGATATCATTATTAAAAAAAAAGATAGTAAAATAGATTTGTCTTTCTCTATATTCAAGTACAGATTGTTGTTATCATCACTCCTCTCAAATCCAATCTTCACAAGATAATTGTGAAGCCTTTTCATACCATGCTCTTGGTGCTTGCTTCAAACCATATAAATCTTTGTGTAGTCTACATACCATGTTTTTGTTGTTAGCATCAAAAAATCATTTTGGCTATTGTATATAAACCTCCTCGTCCAATATTTCATTCAAAAATGTAGATTTAACATCCATTTGATAAACTTTGAAACCTGTGTATGTAGAGTGAGAAAGCAGAGTTCTTACTCCTTCCAATCTTGCAATAAGAGTGAATGTTTCTCCATAGTCTATCCCTTCTTGTACATATCATTACAAACTAATCTTTCCTTGTTCCTTGTGACTTCACCATTTTAATCTAACTTTTTTCTATACACCCACTTGGTGCCAATCACATTTTTATCTCCTGGTCTAGGAACTAGAGTCCATGTCTTATTTTTCTTAATTTGTTTAATCTCTTCTTTCATGGCTTTACTCCTGTCCACATATTTTGAGGAATATTTCACTATTTTAAGTTCATGCATGCTAAGAAAACATGTATCATTTCTCAATTTTTTCCTTATCATTGCTCTTGCATCTTTATCTCCAATGATTTGTGCAGCAGGGTGATGTCTCTTGACATATTTTGACAATCTTGTTTATGCTTTGTTTTCCTCATTTTGTCTCTCAACTTTTGAATCACTATGTACATCTATATCAGGTAGTTCAACATCTCTTTCATGTACACTAATCTTAGAATTAGAATGTGCCTCAACTATTATAATTTAACCACAGATAGAAATAACAATTACATGCAAATATAACCAATATCAGAAAATAATAGATCACACAAAAAAAAAAACACAAGACACCAAGATTTAACATGGTTCACCTAATCCCTGGGCTATGTCCACCAAACATCAAGTCCAATATTATTACGATCCAATGATTACAACCTGATTACAATCTGTAATCTCTTACAGCTCAATATCGCCGCAAGAATCAATTTTTGCATCACAACAATGAAACAATTCCTAACCCTAAACCCTTTTATACAAGTATTTTTACTCCTTTAGGGTTACAACATGTCGGCCATATGTCGGCCACAAAGAATTTATGAAATATGTACAGTACTTCCCTGATCAGTCACCATAAACTAACAATCTTGCACTTGAGGACTAATCAAACTCCATACTAGACAACAATCTCCTACTTGGAGACTAATTCTATAGCAATATCATTACCACATAGGGCTCCCATTGGATCAAACCATCTTGGACTCTATTGTTCTTGTATTCATGTTTAGTTGAGAAGACCAACTGAAGTTGAAGAGGAATTCAACTTCTCCCTTATTACTACCTTTGTAAACATATTTGTTGGATTTTCATCTGTATGGATCTTATCCATCTTTAACTGTCCATCATCCCAAACTGGCCAAATGAAATGGTACCAAAACTAAATGTGCTTTGTCTTTGAATGCAGAGCAGAATTCTTGGCAAGATAAATGGCGCTCTAGCTATCTGTAAACAAATAATTATCCCTCTAAGGGTATCCCAATTCTTCCAAGAAGAATTGAAGCCATATCATCTCCTTGGCTACCACTATAGCACCAACATACTCTACTTATGTAGTGGATAAAGCATTAACCTTCTATAACCTAGAAACCCAGCTCACAGTTGTCCCACCAACAATAAAGACATAACTTGTAGTACTCTGCCTAGTATCAATATCCCCTGCCAAATCTGAGTCAACATAGCAATGTAAATTAGTAGTAGAGCCCCCAAAGTTTAAAGACTTATTAGATGTTCCTATCAAACATCTGAGAATCCATTTGACTGCATTCCAATGCTCAATTCTTGGATGACTCATATACCTATTAATGACTCCCACTACATGTGCAATATCTGGCCTTGTACATACCATAGCATACATCAAGCTTCCTACAGCTAAAGCATAGGGTACCTTAGACATCTTATCCTCCTCTTCTTGTGTCTTGAGACACATCTCCTTAGTCAACTTCAAATGACCAGGTAAATGTGTGTTGATAGCTTCAACATTCTCCATAGAGAAACATTGCAACACCTTCTCAACATAATCAACTTGAGATAGCATCAATTTCTTGTTCTTCCTATCTCTGTGAATCTTCATACCAAGGATTTGTTTCATTGTCCCCAAATCCTTCATAGCAAATGCATGTGCTAAGTAGCGTTTCAACCCCTTAATGTGATCCATGTTAGACCCAACTACAAGCATATCATCAACATATAAACATAAAATAATGTAGTTGTCATCATCCAACCTCTAAACACAATGATCTGAATGACACCTACTATATCCATTCTCATGCATAAAACTATCAAATTTTAGATACCATTGTCGAGGTGCTTGCTTCAAGCCATATAAACTTTTCTTCAATCTGCACACTAAGTTCTCCTTACTATTGACCTCAAATCCATGTGGTTGAGCCATGTATATCTCTTCATCCAAATCACCATGAAGGAAGGTTGTTTTAACATCGAGCTGCTCTAAATGAAAATCTTCAGTAGCCACAATACTTAAAATAGTATGGATAGAAGTCTTTTTAACAACAGGAGAGAATATCTCATCAAAATCAATGCCCTGTTTCTGTGCAAATCCTTTTACAACTAACCTGGCTTTAAATCTTTTCTTACCTCCATCCTCTTCTTTTAACCTATAAACCCATTTATTCTGTAAAGCCCTTTTACCTACAAGCAATTTGCATAAATCCCAAGTCTTATTTTTCAACAAAGAGTCCATTTTGTCTTTCATTGCAGACTCCCACTGAATCTCAGTATCCACCTGCACAACTTCATCATAACATTCAGGTTCACCAGCATATGTTAGCAAAATAAAATACAAAGAGGATGAAAATCTTTTTGGAGGTCGAATTAGCCTTGTTGACCATCTAAAATTCACTAGTGTGTGTGGTATTTGGTGTTGCAGTTGCTACACATCATGAGGAATTACTGGAACATCATCTTTTGGAATATCATCCAGCACTACATAATCATCTTTTTTCTTTTCATGTTGCTGCAACAGATCTTTGTACAACACTTTCTCATTGAATATGACATCCCTGCTTCTTAAAATTTTACAATTTTCAAAATCCAAAAGCCTATAACCAATTTCATTAATTCCATATCCAACAAATACAAATTTCTTTGACTTAGCTTCCAGCTTGGTTCTATTTTCAGAATCTTTGTGAGCGCAAGTTGCACAACCAAAGGTCTTGAGAAAAGAATAACTCACCTTCTTACTAGTCCACGCTTCCTCTCAAATACCACAACCCAAAGGAGTAGAGGGGCCTCTATTAATCAAATGTATAGTTGTATTGGCAGCCTTTACCCACATGTATAAGGGCAACCCAACATGCAGCCTCATGCTCCTTGCACACTCCATTATATTTGTGTTCATGTGTTCAGCCACTCCATTTTCTTATGGAGTCCTTGGAATAGTTTTCTATCTATGAATACCATTAGTGGAGTAATAATCTTCTAATTCATGACTGCAATACTCACCACCATTATCAGATCTGAGACATTTTAATTTCTTAATAGTCTCATTTTCAACCAAGCATTTCCATTTCTTAAAAGCTTGAAATAAATCAGATTTTTGTCTAAGGAAATAAACCCATACTTTTCTAGTTGCATCATCAATAAATGTAACATGATAATGAGAGCCACCAAGGGAAGATACTTGAGCTAATCCCCATACATCTTTATGCACAAGCTCTAATTTCTCTCTCTTATTTTCCTTCCCTGCCTTCACAAAACTCACTCTCTTTTGTTTTCCATACACACAACTTTCATAGAAATCCATATTAACACATTTTAGACCTAGTAGAACTTTTTTTGAATGAAGTACTTTCATACCTTTCTCACTCATGTGCCCAAGTCTGTTGTACCACAATGTTGTAGCAGAATCTATAACAGCTATTTGTTCTCCCTGCTCAACTGCAGCAACTTTTCCTGAATATTCATTTTTCTCTAAAATAATTAAAGTAGAAGGAACAATATGACTTGTACTAAGATATAAGGTTCTTACTTTCACACCTCTTGCTACTACAAGGGAACCTTTTGAAACCTTCCAATTTTTATCATTAAAAGTAACTACACAACCCTCATTACTGAGTTGCCCTACTGAAATCAAACTCCTACTCAGCCTTGGAACATGTCTTACCTCATGTAGTAGCCAATGATTCCCATTCTACAACTTAATCTTAATTTTCCCTTTCCAACGATCTGACAGGGTTCATTATCCTTCAAATAAAGAAGCCCAAAATCCCCTTGGACATAATCAATAAAATAACCTCTATGAGGTGTAGCATGAAATGAAGCACCAGAATCTAAAACCCATGAATCATCAACACTTTTTAAAGATAGAAGCAAAACATCCTCTTCGGATTTGTTACTTACCACATTTGCCTCCTTGTCTCCATCTTGTTTATCTCCTTCATTTTTCTTTTGACTCCAACAATATTTCTTTTTATGCCTTGGTTTCCCACAGTACTAGCAGTTGTTTGGTCCTCTCAATTGAGACCTCCTCCCCTTTGACTTTCCTCTTCATTTCCCATGATTTTCAGAATTATTTCCTCTCTCAGTCATTCTATCTAAACTTTGTACATTCAAAGAACTTCAAAATCTAGATCTACCTAAGGATTTCCTACGAGTTTTCTCACTCAAAATAACACTGATCACATCATCATATTTTAGGGTACTAGATCTAAGAACAAAATTACTCACATCCATTAGCAAGCTATTCTAGCTTTCAGGCAAAGAACACAAAATCAAGAGAGCCCTAATTTCTTCATCAAAATTGATACCCACAGAAAATAACCAATTAGTAATAGTATTAAACTCATTCAAATGATCTACAATAGATCCACCTTCTTTCATTTTCATATTAAATAAATGTTTTATGAGAAATACCTTGTTTGAAGTGGAGGGCTTTTCATATAGTTTCGCTAGGGTTTGCATCAACTCTTCCATTGTCTTCACTTTTATAATATTAAATGCCACCGATGGTGCTAGGCATAATCAAATGCTTCCATGTGCCTTTCTGTCTAAAAGATCCTAGTCATTATTTGAAATAGATCACTGATTCTTGGTTTTGCCTTCCAACAACTTCCGTAAATCCTTCTAATAAAGATAGTCTTCCATTTGCATCTTCCATAACTAAAAGTTATGCCCATTAAACTTGTCAACCCTTAGCTTACCCTTGTCTACCAACACTCCCACTCAACCATGAGACTTTCCTGCAAAGGATATTTGAAAAACAACTAGGCTTTGATACTAGTTGTTAGGATTTAACCATAGACAGAAATAACAATTACATGCAAATACAACCAATGTTCGAAAATAATAGATCACATAGAAAAGAACACAAGACACTAAGATTTAACGTGATTCACCCAATCCCTGGGCTACGTCCACCAAAAAGCAAGTCCAATATTATTATGATCCAATGATTACAACTTGATTATAATCTGTAATCCCGTATAGCTCATTATTGTCACAAGAACCAATTTCTACATCACAACAATGAAACAATCCCTAACCCTAAGCCCTTTTATACAAGTATTTTTATTGCTTTAGGGTTACAACATGTCGACCATATTTTGGCCATACGTTGACTACAAAGAATTTATGAAGTATGTATAATACTTCCCTGATCAGTCACCACAAACTAACATCAACTTCATTCTATAACTCAGCACCTGAATGTAGCTCGGTTCATGAATGCAACTCGACATTCATAGTATGTGACTCAGCAGTCACTAAAACTTGTTGACATTCAACTTGATTTACATCATCTTCATCAATAAGCATACCTTCATAAAAGTATACAAATGATTTGTATTCCTCTAGTTCCTCCATAGGTTTAGCCTCATGTACTTCTGTATATTCATCAAATTTCACATTTGAACTTTCCACAACTTTGTTATTGTTAGTATTTAAATACTTATAAGCTTTACTTCTTTTGGAATAACCAAAGAATATACCTTCTTCACTTTTTGCATCTAATTTTCCATTCCTAAAATCCTTTAGAATATAACACTTGCTTCCAAATACCTAAAAATATTTTACACTGGGTGAGTATCCATACCATAGTTCAAAGGTGTTGAATGAGTTCCTTTCTTGACTTGCACATAATTTATGGTATAGATAGTTGTAGTTATAGCTTCTCTCTAGTATTTCAAAGCCACATTTTTCTTTTTCATGAGTGTCCTAGCGTGATCCATTACAGATCCGTTCCTTCTTTCAAGAATTTTGTTTTGTGGAGTGGTCTTAGGGGCAGATGTTTCTTCTTTTGATTCCTCAGTCATTACAAAACATCTCAAACAGATTTTATTTAAATTCTCCTCCTCTGTCAGATCTCAAACATTTCATACTTTTACCTATTTCCTTATTAATTATTGCTAAGTATCACTCAAACATTTGGAAAGCATGAGATTTTTGTTTCAAAAACATAACTATCATCATTCTAGAATAATCATTAACAAATAGCATAATATACTTATCTCTTCTATAACTTTGCACATCAATTGGTCTAGACAAGTCAGTATGAATAATCTCTAATATTCCTTTAAAGGTATGAGTCTTACTCTTAAAATTAGACTTTGTCATTTTTCCTAACTGACATTGTTTGCAAATCATATTCTCAGGTTTCTTCAACTTAGGCAAATCTTTGACTCTTCTCATGTTACTAATACTAACCAAGTTATCAAAATTAGCATGACATAACCTCTTGTGTCATAGTCACACATCATAAAATTCTACGATTAAACAAGTAGCATCCTCTATATCAAGGTAGAATAGATTACCTCTAGTTTGATCACCTTTTACAATTAGTTTCCCATCAATATCATATATCTACCAATCTTTTCCTCAAACTCAACCTTACAACCTAAACTATTTAGTTGTGAGACACTCAACAAATTATAGTTAAGTCCTTCAACATAATAAGCATTTTCACATAAAATCTTTTCTATGAGTTTGATAGAACCTTTTCCATTTATCAGATGGGTTGCATCATTACCAAACCTTACACTATTTCCATCATAATAATTCAAGGTAATGAACTTACTTTTATCTCCAGTCATGTGATGTAAACACCCACTATTAATGATCCATCTATCATTCTTATTCACACAAGACACCAGTACAGTTGCTTCATCCTCATCAGAATCATCGTTCATTGCAACATACACCACTTCATCATCATGATCATCAAATCCATCTTTAGTTTCCTCTACAAAAATGTAGCAAGACTTCTTGCCTTTATCTTTGTAATCTTTGTTGTCTTCATCTCTTCTACTTTTGTACTTGTCTCCACCTCTATAATTCTTCTTCTCTAGACATCTAGCAAGAATATGACCAACCTCATTACAATTGAAACACATGATAGGTAACTTACCTTTGAATTTGTCTTTTCCTCTATGAAATCTCTTTACTAGTAGTGCTTCAAGTTCTTCTACATCTTCCTCATTTGTATCACCATCACTGGAAACATATTTCACCTTTTTTCCTTCTTCTCATTAGGTTCCTTCAATAAAAGCTTGGATTTGAAAGAAAATTCAACATTTTCATATTTGAAGTTATCAAAATTAGATAGCTCAAAAGCACTGAGCCTACCTATCAAACCTTCAAGAGTCAAATTTGAACTTGGTACACATCTCAGTTCTTGTATTCTAGAAACTCTAATAGCATAAATGAGTAGCAGTGTTCTCAAAACTTTTCTTAGTACAGTCTCATCATCTATCTTACCAGTAGATCTCCTTAGAGCATTAACAACATCCTTTGTCCTAGAATAGTATTGAGCAAAATTCTCACCTTCTTGCATTCTCATATCATCGAACTTACCTCTAAGACTTTCAAATTTGGCTAGATCAAAATATTTGGATCACCTCCATAGATGGTGTGAAGAGCATCCCACATTTTCTTTGCACTGTCACAACCCTTGATATCATCAAACTTGGCATAGCTTAGGGCAGAGGCAATCTCCAACATTTCTTGGTTTTGTCTTTCTTTTATTTCAAATCTTCAGTAGTTAGGGCTTTAGCAGGATCAACATGCTCAGTAATAGATTGTGCATGATCTCCAAGGCCTACTAGGTGTAGCTTCATCAGACTTTTCCATGTAGGGAAGTTCTCTCTATTAATCTTGGGTACCTCTCTTTTTGACATCTTGAAATTTTGCTTCTAGTACCTTCAAACTAGTCCTGTTAAAAAGATGGCTCTGATACCAATTGTTGAAATTATTTAGAATAATTGAGGGGGGGTGAATCAGTTATCCAATTTCCAAATGTACAAATAAAACTTTTCACTATTTAGTGAACCCATATCCATAAAACATATTCATCATGTATGCATCCATTAGATCATAAAATACCAAATCAACTTTGTAAAAATGTAAGCATGAAACATAACAGATTCAATAACATATTTGACACAATGATTTAATGTGGAAACCCAATTTGGGAAAATCCACCAGTAACATGGTACTCATTCTCACTCTTTTAAAGTGATGCCCTATTAAAGGTTACAATGCACACTGTTAAATGTGATATAGTTTAAGGATTTCAATCATCCTATTAGGAGTGAGTCTTCTTAGAGGACTTTAGATCATTCATTTGGAATGTCACCTAGTTAAAGGATTTAAAAATGACTATTAGGTCAACCTTAATCCAAAGGATTTATCCTAGACTACAACACACTTGCAAATTTCAGATCTCTATTTTCAATCCTCCATTGTACTTGGCTTTCACACACTTCAACTTTGATAGCTTGTTCACCCTTCAAGCATCCATACCCTTAAGCCTTCTTTCTTTGCTTGCCAATAATAGTCTCTTGTCTTAGGTCACTAAATGAAGCAATACCCTAGACTCCTTATCTTCCTTAGGTTCTCACACATAACAACTTTTGCTTCTGACTAGTCATCTCTATAAATAGAAAATTAAGATCTTTTTTTTGTTCAACCTCCATCATCCATTTTAGGGTTAGGTTGGATTAGGTAGGATCCAATGAATCTACTACCTATCTTTTCATTTTATTCCCTTCTAGAAACTTCTCCTTCAATCCTCTTTGAATTCACCTCAAAATAATTCATCTTGAATTCTATGCCACCAACTCATCAAGTTTATCTTCCACACGGTTCACACAATCCAAGAAATCAAACTTGTTGGCTCAGATTCATCTAATTCATGATCTTTCATATAATGTTGACAGTCGGCATTAATTTGCTTTTGATGCTCGGCACAAACTGCATTTCTCGGCATCCACCACCAAATCACTTGGCATAAACTAAAGTTTACTAGTGCTTGACATCAACTAAAATTTACCCAGCTTACACTGTATCATTTAGCATACACTAAAATTTGACTTTTTACAGCGCTAACTAATTTTTTGCCCAGCTTACACTAACATTTCTTGGCACCTACTGTGCAGATTGTTAAGCTTGGAGCTTGGTGGACACAATTCATTTTACTTGTTCTTCTAAACTTAATTAGCATACCCATCCTTTGCAACCTTAAGTAGATTATCAATGCACTATAATTTCACTTTCTTAACTAATCCTTGTACTCCTTTTTCATATCATAACTCAACCTTTCCTCTAGGTGCTATTATTGCCTCATTTGATCAAATCCTCTCCATCAATCAAACAAATGATAGTACTTAAATCATCTAAGCAATTGTCTTACCACCAAGTAGCAGGTTTAAGATCAATGACAAAACAATGATTGAAATACATTCTTATACTTGTATCAATCTATTTTCAACAACATCTTTATTTAAAATTAGGAACCTGCCAATAGAACCAAAAACATGGAATTTCATGGTAAGATGTCGATCAATGATTAGCAAATTTATCTCTTAGGACCTTGGAAGAGGAGATGATTCTCTCTTCTAAGAAGATCCTTAGAATGGACAAACCCCTCTAACTAATACTAATATTCCTGAAGATGTCAAGAATGTGCTTGTTTATTTATGGGGTTCAGAGGTCTCAGACTACAAATACTTAGAAAAGGTAAATGGGAAGATATTTGGGCTTGGAAAACTTGGAGAATATAGAAATATCTCCCATAGACAAACATAATTTTGAAAACATCCTCAAGGATCGACAAGTAAATCATAAAAATAGGGAAGACAAACTTATATGGGGAGCTTCCAAAGATTGATCATACAAAGTTAAGCTAGGATATAATCTAATTATTAAACTCACAAAGATGGGAAAACATTAACCTACGTTTGAAGTTATGTTGGGATGCAACATGCTTACCCAAGACAAGCATCTTCTTATGGACTGTGATTCAAAAAAGAATCCTAACAACGGATAGATTCACAAAAATGGGATTTGAAGGATTGTCAAGATGATATCTCTGTAAAGAAAACTTAGAGATAATGGAGCACCTCCTTTATAATTCCCCATTCACTCAAGAATGTTGGAACTAGATTCGACATAAACTTATTTGGTCTTCTCCTCTCCCTGAGGATTTATCTAGTCACCGGCTAGGTTGGTCTACTAAGAAGAAATCTAGTAGATATGATAAAATATGGAACATATCCCTAGCCATACTAATGTGGGAAATATAGAAAGAGAGAAATAGACGTATATTTAGTATCACAGCACTAAGCATGAACTTTCTTTTAAACAAGGTTGAAGCAAGTACTATTGAAATTATGAACAACCATTTAAGAAAAATAGTTAAAACTAAAGGGGCATTCTCTGTATGGGATGGGAGTATGAAAAAAAATTGGGCTCATTTAATTAAATCCCCCTCTAATATATGAGAAAATAAATAAACAAAATCTAGGAAAGAATGTAAATGGGAACATCACCAATAGGATGGATGAAACTAAACTTTGATGGAGCATCAAAAGGTAATCCAAGAAAAGTAGGAATAGGATGTATAAACTGGGGTATTTCTACAAATAACATAGCAGAATTAGAAGCCCTTTGGGAAGGACTACAATTAAGTTTAAAAAACAAGATAACAAGACTAATTATAGGAGACTCCCAAATCATTATTAATGCTATTAGAAAATGTCAAACTCTAAACTCGAAGATGTTCTCAGATTAATAGACCAATTTGAAGAAACCAAATTTTAACATATATATTGCGAAGGCAATACTAAGGCATATAAGTTAGAAAATAAAGGAGTTGAAGGTGAGGATTTTAACCTCCAATCTTTATTATAAGATCCTAGGTTTTCATCGGGTGGTTTTATCCTTTTTTGGTATCCTTCTCTCTATCGGTTGTTTTTTTCTTTTCTAATAGGACTTTTAATTAATTAATGAATTATCATTATAAGGAGCTCCCTAACTTCGAAGTACTGTAATATTTATTAGCCAGTGACACAATAATTATGATTTGATAACATTTCTAGCTTGTTAGGTCATGATTATTTGTTGGGAGACGTGCTTAAGCCTTTCCCCTCTATTTCATCTCTAGATCTTTCTGTAGCTCTAGTGTCTATTTATAAGGGTCTCTTCGGCTTTGTACTAGTGGCATCTTTATCTTTACTTTAGCTTCCCTATTGAGTCTCAATGGAGTCAGCTATTTCTCTATTTCATTTGTTGGAGATTAGAACCATGGCTTTTAGGGGGTCTGTAAAGCTCAAAAGATGGAATAGGATTCTCAACCCTCTTGACAATTTTTTGATGTTTGCAATTAGCTAGGCTATAGGTGAAAAGGATTTCAACTATGATTTCACATGACACACCAATAGTTTTGTAATTGGATCCTTCATAGGTTGTCTTGCTAGGGAAAACATAAATAGTGGTTGATTGACTCCATACCTAATGTGATCTCGGTAGAGGAGAATGGGAAGCTTACACAGCTGGTCGCTAAGAAGGAAGTGTGCAAAGTTGTCTCCTCCATGAAAGCCTACAAGTCTCCAAGCCCTAATGGTTTCCCACGATAATATTATTTAAAGTCTATTATTTAAATATAACTTTTAAATTTATTATTATTAAATTAATATAATATAATTGCACCAAAATTTAGTCTTTTAATTAAATCTTTAAATTTATTTCTTTCATTTACTTAATTTCTTAATTAATTAAATATAATAAAAATTGATTTTTCTTTATAAAATTTTCATGTAATTAAATTATTTAATGATCTTTTTGGTTGATTTAATTATAGCTGAAAATCATAGCAAGCCCACAAACTCAATAAGGAAACTCACCTAAATGACAAAGTACAAATCATACTCAAAGGTTAAAAATCTTGAATTCATGTCACTTTAACGAATTCTAAAAGGTAAATAAATCATATACTTGTCCTGTATTTTAGGACAATTGTCTCAGGTTTAAGATTTGGACTTGAGAACTATCTCCCCTCTTTTACCATTGAGATACTACAATAGGGCACGCTCATCCTGGAAATTCATGGAAGTGATTCCTAGTACCTACAATTTGCGTAAAAGTCGAACATGTACATATGCATATATATCTAAACTAAATAGGCAATTGTAGAGAGAGGTGCATCGTGTAGATCCCAACTAGCAGGTGACTAGGAATCCCTCCCTCAACCACATCAAATATGTCTAACTTAAAATAAAACATACATGTACCCCATACACATGAAAATATGAGGTAACTATAAAACTACATATAAATCATCCATATAATTATCATTGTGAAAGCAACTTAAAATCACTATATGAAATATGCAAAAAAACATCATCAAAAGAATAACCATGAACACATCAAACATCTAAGTATAGTGTATCTCATCAAATATATAATCTAAATATGTAAATAGCATCAACCAAATCAGGTAACTAAGTACCACTAAATCACATCACATAACCATGAATGTTGGCCTAAAAGAATTTGAGAATATAACATAAAATAAAACTAGGGGTAAGCACTACAATATTGTATAAAGATTTGATGTAGCACTATGAGAAGAAATAATATGGTTATGTAGTCTCAATGATACTCAAAAGGATGATGTTTCAACAATCCCTCACACTCTACAATAACCACATTAACAAATACCACACATCCTAGTGACTATTGGATGGTCAACAAGGCTAAGTAGACCTCTAGAAATATTTTCTCCCTCTTTGTATTGTATTTAATAAATAGAGTCCAATGAACCAGAATGTTATGAAGAAGTTGTGCAGGTGGATATAAATATTTAGTTTAAGTATGCAATGACATAAGAAATGGACTCCTTGTTGAAAAATCAAACTTGGGATTTATATAAGTCACCTTCAGGTAAAAGGGTTATACAAAATAAATGGGTTACAGGTTGAAAGAAGAAGATGAAGGTAAGAAAATATTTAAACTAGGTTAGTTGTAATAGGATTTGCATTGAAAGGGGGCATTGATTTTGATGAGATATTTTCTTTTGTTGTTAAAATTGTTGGAGCTACAATTGGAATAATTGTTATGTTGTCATTGATGTCAAATCTTACTAGTAAGATATTTTTTAATAGTGTAGAGTGCCACATTATTTAATTCATAAAGAGGGTTTGAAAGGAGAGATAACAAGAACTAATAAAGTGGTTGAGAAAAAAATAGGAGTAAGTATGGTGGAACTATAAAGGGTACTTGATCAGTTGGTATTTGAAAAGATGATATGTTGTTTGATCATTGTATTAAGTGGAGAAGACAGATGAGTTGAAGTATAGAAGAATGGTTGATGCAAGTCAAGAAGTTAAGAAAAACATTAGTTTGACCAAGAAATAGGTTACTAGGTCAATGAAGAAGTTAAGCATTAACAAGGAGAAGAGAGCAGAAGATTAAGGAACTTAAATAATAGTCGAGCAAAATAGTATCAGCTAAGTGATGGTAGTAATCGAGCATGATGAACTAAAATTAAAGTAATGACTAAGCACAGAGATGGTCGAGCAAGCCAGTATAAGTTAAGTGAGATAGATTAGTAGTGATTGAGCTACCCAATGATGATCGAGCCAAAGAACATAATGATGATCGAGCGTCAACATATTAATAGTTTGAGAAAGAATCAACATTTGAGCCTGACATAGTTAAATTTATGGAATAGTCAAAATGTGTTAAAGATGAGAATTGACAAGCTGGCATATTTAATGCATGAATTAATCTTGATGAGTGATCTAAGGTGAAGATTTAATGAGAATTTTCTAGAAGTTTCAAGGAAAGAAGAAGAAAGACAAAATAATAGAAATATTCAATGAACTTGATCAAACCCTAAGATTTATAGTTATGTTTAAGAAGAAAGAGATTAAACATGTCTATTTAAGGAGGAGTATGAGATGTTTTAAATGTTATTTGGACTGGAAAATCTATGAAGAACTGTAGTGCCTCTCCCGTTTGACTTCTGTAAGTCATCCTGATGGATGCAACCTTGCTGATCTTTTGTTGTGATGGGATCATGATTGTGACCCTGAGTGGTCTACACCGTCGAGGTGGGATCATGATTGTATCAGTTGCTTTGATTATGCTTTTCACTGATCTTTGAGATTATGATGTGATTTATGGTTCACTGAGGTTTGTGCCAGTGGTTACTAGGATCGATGTGGTATCATGAGGTTGTTCTGTGATTACCCTGAGATGTGTGCAGAGATTTCGCTATGTTCTATTACCATGCTACTCTGGACTAGGTTCCTATAACAGTGGTTAGTCATGTTTATGACTATGGTTGTTTATGTGTTTTAAATGCCTCTTTTATGTTGTTTAATCAATCATTATTAAATGCGTAAGTAATTAAATGGATTGTTCATGTTGGATTCTTTGGTTAGGTATTATGGACATTTACCTTGTTATATTTCTGATTAGAGAGATTATTGTTACTCATGTTATGTTTACATTTGAGATGACTTGAGGGTCAGATATTATACCTGGTTCTCAGTATCATAGATGTTATAATATTATGTTGTTCAGTTAATCATATTGCATGATGATGCCATTTTGAGATGACAGTGTTTTTATGATGATATCTGGTTATCTAGTTTTTGGACATACCTCTGATTATGTTATGTGATGGATTTAATGCTATGGTTATTTACTTCATTCCTGCGTTGTTATGCTTTATGCGAATGTGAGTGATGTAAATAGATTATTTCAATATAATTAAATAAATGGTTAAATTAGGTGATTTAACGTATTATTGCTTCGGCTATGTTATTATATGCAATTGCACTTGATCGTGTTGTTTAGTGTGCAGGATTTATATCCCTGGCAGTGGCACATGGAGTTAGTGATTCATCCTTTCATATTTTACCAATGTCGTCCTGGTATGGTCAACGTATCCTTAATTATAGTGTTTAAATTAAACCTTTCGGTGATTATTAAATCCGAACTCATTTGCATTATGTGATTAGATCAGTAAGCGTGTCTGTGCATTTAGAGGTTCGCATTGTCACAAAAGTTATTAAGGAGATTTATGTGTTTTTGGGTTTTTGGGCTTTTTAATTGATTTATTTTAATTTTTGGCAGCTTTGCCATAGATGAATTCCTATTTATAGGAATAGCCTGTTTTCATTTGGGTCGATTCGGAGTTTAACTAGATTGGCTGGTTAAATGCCCTAATCGATTATTCACCTGAAAAGTGAATAAGTATCCAAAGAGAAATTTAATTCCTCACTTCTCACTTTTGAATTAGAAAGTTGGAGAGTAAAACCCAAAATCCTCTTCATGAGGATTTATTGTTTTGTTCGTTGTGGGAGCTACGGGCGTGGGATCGTTGCGAGGTTGGGCTCGTTGGATCCAGCTCGGGAAAACTTTGGATTGTCGCAATTTTTAGCTACTTCTGCGTGATATTTATTTTATGGTTCAGATTCTCGTTTTGCCCTTTTGGTTGTGAGGCAGGGCTTTCTTGTTTTATTGTTTCTGCTCCGTTTCTACTTCTATTTTTGGTAGCCGTTTGTTTGCAAGCTGAGAACTAGTGTTCTCCTCCGTTTCTATATGCTAGTTCTACCCGGTTGGGCGAGTATGAACATTTTCCTATTTTTTGGGATGAGGGTTTGGGATTTTACGCCATTATGCTAGCTGTTTTTGCTTACGGTGTCTGATTCTATTTATTTTTGAATTTTTAGGGTTTTTGAACCCAAAGGCCAAATGGGTTTTAATTTTGAAGTTTTTCCAAAATTTGAGATTTTTACCTCGTTTTGTGTGCCGCCCTATTTTCTCGAGTTTTCTTGTCACAATGTGGATTGTGGACTTGGATGATCCGTTTGGATATCAGTCAGACCACTTCTGCACTTTTATGTTGCATTGGGATGCGTGTTGCATCCGTACTCCCAACATTGTGTTCGGTTGAGTGATTTTATACCTGTTATGGTTTCTTTTAGACCTTTGCTTTTGTTTTGTGAACGCTAGGATTCATGTAGAATCCATACTCTCGGATTGAGGCCGGTTGAGTAAGTTCATGATGTTTGGTCTTGTTGCATCATTGGGATTCATGTAGAATCCATACTCTCGGATTAAGGTCGATTGAATGATTTTATGATGTATGATTTTATTGGCTTTGGGATTCGTGTAGAATCCATCCTTCCCGTGTTGCTTTCAATTGGGTATTTTCTTTGCATTGTGTTCTCATTCTTGTCTTTGTGTTGTGATCTTCGTGATGGTGGTGCGCTACACACGAGTACGTGCACGTACATTTGTCGAGTGACTTGTGAGGCTTGATCTTCCGTGGTATTGCCAGAAGTTATGATCATTGGGGTTGGGATGGGAGTATGCATGCCTACGGCAACTTTTCGTAGGATGAGCATGGGTAGGGTAGGGTAGCATATGGAGGGGGCTTCTACCTCTTAGCCTGGTGACCTTAGTCCCATAGGGTTGGTGGAGGATAGGAAGTTTTAAATAAGTGATAACTAAATGAAATGTGTGACTGGTAATAAAACTTAAGATAATAAAATGGTACTTTTGTGTATTGGCCTTCCGTTGAGGGAGTTGAGCTACACAGTGTATTGGCCTTCGGTTGAGGGAGTTGAGCTACACAGATCCAAGCTTGGGATTTTCAATGCCAAGCAACTCTCCATGATGTCAGCCCCTACTTAGTAGCCTTTTGGGTGTCTGATCAGGACTTGTACTCCTTGCATTGTCTTAGGTTCTTGGTTCAGCCATCATACTGTCTGGCGTGAGTGTTAGCCATGGATCTTGTACTTTATGTGTGTTTGTGGTTGGATCTTTATCTCCATCAACACGGTGGGTGTGGACCTATAGGTGCCACGTGGTTGGGAGGCATAGCTACCTTCACCACTGCTAGGGATCGATGTACAAAGACAATCTTTTGTCCTACTGTGATCGTTGCTGGATGTCTTCACTTGGTACTTCGGGTTCTGGAGTATGCTTTCTTGTGATTTATGCTTTCATTAGGATGCTTGTATATCATGTTTAGATGATGTTATTTTATTTGACGCATTCCCTTATTATGATGTTTAGCATATGATTAGATGCTGTGAATTGTTGTATTAGCATATCTGTTGATTATTGTTGTTTAACATGTGATAGGTGATGTTATCTACTGTAGGATCATCTTATGCTTTTCACTAGCATTTTAGATTTTCTTATGCTGTTATTGTGTATGTTTTAGTAGTGACATCCCTATTACAACAGTACTAATGATCTGGTCAGTGGCTTGGGATGTTACGTGCGGGGGATGGCTAGGACCCATGATGGTCTTATAATGCTATTGACGAATGGGAGGATCTGCATACTTATTTTGGCTGTTTAGTTTCTTCTGGTATTTCTGTTTACTACGATGTTTATTTCAGTGTGTTCTTTGCTACTATAGTTTAGACTGATAGATGTTCTTCTTTCTATTTTGTTCTTGCACTCGAGTGTTCATTCCTTGAGCCTTTATGGATCTGGTACTCCCTGGTGTGGAGGTTATTTTCTCTTTTTTTGGTCCTTTTTCCTTCTGGGAGTGTTTTCGTGTTTCTATGGGCGATATTTTGTCAGCATTGTGCGACATAAAAATGTATCGCACGCCCATACAAACTATGTCGTACGATACTATAAAGTATCACACGCCTTCTTGAGAAATGTCGTACGACACTGGAAGAGTGTTGCACGCCTTCTTGAGAAGTGTCATACGATCCTGTAAAGTATCGCATGCCTTCTTGAGAAATGTCGTACAATACTGGAAGAGTGTCACATGCCTTAAGGAGAAGTGTCGCCCTCCCTTAGTAAAAAGTGTCACACAGTTTTTGTAAAAAATTTGTGCGTGCCGTCAGCGAGCACCTTTTGTCATGATCTGAACTTTCTGAGAGTTGTTTTTTATACCCTTTTGGGCGTTCTTTGACCCTATGTTGTTGCATTTTGAATTCTGTCGGTTTCTTTTGAAATCCAATTTTCGAGTTTCTGTTTTAGTCTCTTGGGGTTTAAAATATATCGTTTAAGTATAAGTTTCTTATACTTAAGATATATCTTAATATATGCGACGAATCTTTTGAGATAGGTTTCAGACCTCTCGGAGATAAGTTATGGATTCTAGAAAATTTTAGGGCTTCAGAATTCCAGACTTAGCCAATTTTCAGGGCTTCAAGATTTCAGGCTTAGCCAAATTTCAGATTTCTGCATTTTACCCCAGCTTAATGTTTTGTTGATGAGTGGTTGTTTCTTGTGCCCTCATCATGTGTGTTGTCATTGTTGGCTTTATTTGTGTGTGTCAGTTTGGTAGTGGCATTTGGAGATTTGTTGGTTGCCGGGATGGTGGTGAAGTCTTCCGTTGTGATCGTTGTGATCCCTGTATGATGTTGTCATGTGCATTCATAATTGTAAAAAAAAAAAAAAAATTCTTGGCTTTTATTTCATCCTTGTTTCCAAGGATCTCTGAGCGGGGCATTACAAGAACAAGTGGGAGAATAAGAATTACAGAATAAAAGTGAAGAGTTGGAGAAAGTGAGATTGCTTGAGGAGTTGCTAAGCATATCAGAGATGGAGAATGTGATGAATACCAAATAATGAACCAAGAATTAGTTGAATGGAGGTTTAAATATGCAAAGTGAGTTGAAATTTATCATATCAACCTAGCACTTACTTTATAACCATTGTGGCAGTGAAATCCTTCAAACAATGTTGACCTAACAGTCATATTGTAAACCCTTTAATCAAGGTGACATTCTAATGAGATGTTTTTGAAGACCTCTAACAAGATCACTCCTAATAGGATTATTAAATCATTTAACATGGTCATACCTAATAGTGTGTTTTGTAACCTTTAATAGGGTTGGCTCTTAACCGAGCTCACTTAAGAAGAGTGAGAAAGTGCTTGTATGTTACTCGGTGGCTTTTCTCAAATTGGGTTTCAACATTAAACTATGGTGTCATATTTTTGTGAATGTTATTTTCATATGTTATGCTATTTACTATTATATGTTTTTGCAATTTGGCTAACACCAAAGTAGAGAGCTAAGTTTTGATATGATTGTGTTGGATTACTAATGATTTTTTGTAATGGTTGAGTGGATTTATGAGTTTAATTAAGTTGTTTGAAGTTTTTATAAGTTGAATTGGTACATCTGGACATGAGGATAACTTATTCACCCCCAAGTTACTCTAATCATTCCAACAATTAGTATCAGATCTTTGGTGCTTGCAAGGAATTTTTTAAGGGAATTAAGCTAAAGTTCAAGATGTACAAGAGAGAGGTACCCAACCTTAACAAAGAGAACTTCACAGCGTGGAAAATTTTGTTGAGATTGCATCTATCTAGGCTTGGCAATTTTGCACTATACTATTTAGGCAATGAATGCATAGAAGTATCTAGACCCATGATAGTTGAGAAAATAAATGAGAATCTAGAGCATAATCAAGTGATGATAAATGACATCTTCACTAATTTATGTTGAGTTTGATTATGTGAAGGATTGCACTACTTCAAAGAAAATGTGGGATAAGTTGGCACAAATTCATGGAGGAGACAAAAATGTGTTAAGGGTTAAAGCTAAAATTTTGAGAGGCAAGTTTGATGGCATGAGAAAAGAAGAAGGAGAAATTGTTGCCCAATATTGTGGTCGAATCAAAGAAGTGGTGAATGAAATTAGAGGTACTAGAGGAGACATATATGATGAGAGTTTGATCAGAAAGGTACTAAGAACTTTACTTCCTATCTATGTCATTAGAGTATCAACAATACAAGAAATAAGATGTATACATGGTAATGATCTGACCTTGGATAACCTAGTTGGTAGACTTGTTGCATTTGAACTGTCAAATTTTGATAATTATAAACCTTCTAGTATTCAATCTACTTTCAAGTCTCAACTAACCCTTGATGGATCTATAAAAAAAAAAGTTCAAAAATTAAGCTTTTGGATAGTGATAGTGAATTAGATGACGACCTCAAGGATTTAGAAGCATTAATGGAAATAACACTACTGAGAGGAAAAGGAAACTACAAAGGTAAACTTCCTATAATATGGTTGTCATGTAATAAAGTTGGTTATATTGTTTCAAGGGGTCTTGACATAGAAGAAAAGGAGGAAAGGAGAGACAACGTATTCTGAGGAAGGAGAGACAACTGAGACAACTGAGGCAACAAATACTACAAGGGAAAAGGTAAGAAATATTGTTACATTACTAAAGAAGATGGTTCTAAAAGTGATTTTGATGAACATGATGAAAAAGAGTTGTTTATGTTGCAATAAAAGATGAATCTGATGGAGATGAAAAATTTGAGGAAACTGCTCTTATTTCACATGGTAGTAAGAATGATAGATGGATTATTGATAGTGGTTTCTCACATCATATAATTGATATACAAGTAATTTTGAAAATCTAGAACACTATAATGTAAGTTGTGTTAAGTTTGGAAATGATGCACCCTTTATGTGAAAGGTAAAGGATCAATCATATTGAATGACAAGATCATATGTGAAAATGTATATTGGGTTGATGGATTGGAATGTAATCTATTGAGTGTGGCATAGATGAATAGTTCAGGATACTGAGTTGAATTTTGAAAAAAAGAGGGGAAAAATATATGATGCTATTGTTGAACTGAGTGGAGGTGGAGAGAAAACAAGAGGAAACTTGTTCTATTTAGAACCATTTGAAAATACATGTTTATTTGTACAATTTGAAGATATTTGGTTATGGTATAAGAGGTTATGTCATGTGGAATTTGATAATTTGGTAAACATTAGTAAGATGAAGAAAGTAAGAGGGTTACCAAGATTGAGAAAAGTTGATAAAACTGATGTGCAAACAATGTCAAATGGGAAAACATACAAAGTCTAGTTTTAAGAGTAGGATTTATTCTTCTGCTAATATTTTGGAGTTGGTTCATATTGATTTATGTGGTCCTATTGGAGTGAAAATTTATTATGGTGACAAGTACTTTATCCTATTTATTGATAATTTTGCTAGAATGATGATTGTGATATTTCTTAAAGAAAAATATGTTTCTTTTAAAATGTTTACATGGCATCTGGCTAGAGTTGAAAAGGAAATCTAGGTAAAAGTCTAAAATTCTTGAGTTTAGATACATGAAGTGAATCCATATTAGATGAGTTTAATACAATATACAATGATAAAGGAATCAAAAGACAAATGTCTACACCAAGTACTCCACCACAAAATGGGATAGTTGAAAGAAGAAACAGATTAATCATGGACTGTGCAAGAACACTGATTATGGAAAATAATATTTCACAAAAGTGTTGGAGAGAAGATGTATGTATTATTGTTTATATACTTAACTGAGTTCAAGTCAAGAAAGGTACAAATAAAACACCTTTTGAATTGTGGTATGACTATGCACCTAATGTCAAAATTTTCAAAGTATTTGGAAGCAAGTGTTATATATTAAAAGATTCAAGAAATGGAAAACTTGACACAAAGAGTGATGAAGGTATATTCTTAGGATATTCCACTAAAAGCAAGGCATACAAGTGTTTGAATTCTAACACTAACAAAATTGTGGAAAGTACAAATGTTAAAGTTGATGAATTTGCAGAAAAGAATGAAGAAGAATATAAAAAGGAACTTGAAGATTATAGAAAAAAATTATGCATCTATAAAGGGGAGACAAGTACTTTACCTGAATAAGAGAAAGAGGTTATCAAGTGTATGTAGATAGACATTATCGAGTTATAGTAGAGAAGTTCTGTTGAGCATCGGGTTATAGAGATCAAGTCATAGGCTGAGGAGACAAAACATCAGACAAAGGAAGTTGAGTTACAACAGGAAACACCTAGAGAAGATGAGAAAGTTGGTTCAAGTGAACTACAATAAGGAGAAAGAATATTTGAACTTGTTTAATCAAAATTTGTGAGAAGAGACCAAAAATCCAATCAAAATAATTTGAGACAAAGATTCAAGAATTATGACAAGAAACAAGTTGAAGAATGATACATGCCTACTATTTGAGTTTAAAACTAGAACAGTTAAAGATGCATTGGAGAATGAAGATTGAACTAGAACAATGGATGGGGAGATTGATCAAATAGAGAAGAACAAAACATGGACATTGATACCAAGACCAAAGGATAAGAATGTGATTGGAACCAAGTGGGTATTAAAAAACAAACCGAATGAGAAAGGTGAAGTCACAAGGAGTAAAGCAAGATTAGTTTGTAAGGAATAGGCATAAGAGGAAGCAGTTGACTATGGAGAGACATTTGCTCCAATTGAAAAGTTGAAAGGATTAAGAACATTACTTATAAATGTTTCTTACAAAAGTTTGAAGGTATATCAAATGGATGCTAAATCTGCAGTTTTTAATGGAATCTTGGAAAAAGAAATCTACATTGAACAACTTGAAGGATTTGTTGAACCTAACAAGAAGAACATGGTATGTAAATTGCAGAAATAATTTTATGGGTTGAAATAATCCCCTAGACCATGGTATGAAAGATTACATGCATATTTGGCACGAGAATTGGTTTTGTAAGAACTAATGATGATAACAGTCTATATTTGAAAAGTGAATATGAGGAAAGGATATTGTTAGCCAAAATATTTGTTGATGATAACATATTTGGAGGACAAGATTTAATGTGAAAAATATTTTCTGATGAGATGAAGAAAGAATTTGAGATGTCAATGTTTAGAGAGATAAAAGTCTTTGTTGTTTTGCAAGTTTATCAATTGAAAGGAGGTATATACATTACACAATAAAAATATATCAAGGAAATACTAAAGAGATTTGGAATGGAAGATTCAAGACCAATTGAAACACATATGACAACTGGACATAAAATTTCAAAGAGTGATGATTCTATTGAAGTAAATCAGACATTGTGTAGGTCAATGATTGGAAAATTATAATATGTTGTTCATAGCAAACCTAACATTGCATTAGTTGTTGGAATTGTTACGAGATTTTTGGCTAATCTTAAGGAGAAATGCCTGATGTTTGTCAAAAGGATATTGAGATACCTGAAAGGAACATAAGACTATGGTTTATAGTATAATAATAATGACAAGTTTGAGCTAAAAGTGTACACATATGTTGATTGGGCTAGAAACATCGATGATAGAAAGAGTACAAGTGGAGGAGCTTTCATCCTAGGAAAGAGATTGATTTCATGGATAAGTAAGAAGAAAAGTTGTATTTTACAATCCACAGAAGATGTTAAATATGTTGTAGCAATAGTTAATTTCTCAAATATAGTGTGGATCAATAAATTGTTGAAAGGTATGAAGGAAGATATTACTAAACTTGTGGTGATCTATTGTGAAAAGACAAGTGCTATAAACATATCTAAGAATCATGTGATGCACACAAAGACAAAGCACATTGAAATCAAGTATCAGTACTTAAGGGAATTAGTGCAAGACAAAGAAATAAGATTGGATTATGTGAATACAAAGGAAGATATAGTTGATATATTCACTAAGGCATTACCCAAGGATTCGTTTATGTATCTAAGAGGTAAATTAGGGTTTAGTCCCCAATCTAAATCAAACTTAGAAGGGATATAGAAATGAATCAATTGTTATGATCATAATATCTTATAGATTGATGTAGAAGATCACACTTTAGAAGTTGTCTAATGATGTGAAGAGAAGGAAAGTAAGCATGAGTTTACAAAGCGACAAGTAGGCACATGGTGATACAATTAAGGACAACAATTTCAGAAAGAGATGTGTTATACTTTGGCATTATTGTCAAAGAGGGAGAAATATGCTAAGTTACCATCTAATACAAGTTACAAGTTACAAAAAGGGAGATATGTGCCAAGAAGATGAGAAGCGACAAGTGAAATGAGTGATATGTCAAAGATGGAGTCGATGCAATTGGTATTACAATTGGTGTCAGTATGAAGAATCTCAATTGGTATCATAGAGGGAGAATGTAAAGTGGGAGCATGTCATAGATTCATATAAATGAGAATCAGAATTAAACTAAGGATATTAATAAAGATCAAAGTACATATCATAAAAGGAGTTGATAGTGAAAATCAAGAGAACACTTTTTTCCATTGTATGGTAACTAAAGGAGTTTCCATCAATGCCAAAGATGGATATTTTTGGAACTACAATTGGAATAATTCTTATGTTGCCATTGATGTCATTGAAACTTACTGGTGAGACATTTGCTAATAGTGTAGAGTGCCATATTATTTGATTGATGAAGATGATTTGAAAAGAGAGATAACAAGATGAACTAGTAAAGTTGTTGAGAAAAGAGGAGTAAGTATGATGGAACTAAAAAGGGCACTTGATTAGTTGGTATTTGACAAGATGATATGTTGTTTGATCATTGTATTAAGTAGAGAAGACAAATGAGTTAAAGTATAAAAGAGATTGTTGATACAAGTCAAGAAGTTAAGAAAAATATTAATTTAACTAAGCAACAAGTTATTAGGTCAATGAGGAAGTTAAACATTATCAAGAAAAAGAGAGTAGAAGATTAAGGAACTTAAGTAATAGCCAAGAAAAATAGTATTAGTCAAGTGATGGTAGTGACCAAGCAAGATGAAGGAAAACTAAAGTAATGAATGAGCACATAGATGGTTGGGAAAGCTAGTGTAAGCTAAGTGAGATAGATTAGTAGTGACTGAGCTACCTAGTGATGACCGATTTGAAGGACATAGTGATGATTGACTATCAACATATTAATAGTTTGAGAAAGAATCAATATTTAAGGCTGACATAGTTGAAATTATGGAATAGTCAAAATGTGATAAAGATGAGGTTTGATGAGTTGGCATACTTAATACATGAATTAAGTTTGATGAATGATCTAAGATGAAGATTTAATGAGAAGATTCTAGAAGTTACAAGACAGACAAAATGATGGGAAGATTCAATGAATCCAATCAAACCATAAGATCTATGATTATGTTTAAGCGGAAACATATTAAACCTGTCTATTTAAAGAGGCATCTGAGATGTTTTAAATTTTAGTGGGATTGGGAAATATTTGAAGAATAAGTTGGAGATCAAGAGTTGCAAAGGAAATATGAAGAATTGGAGAAAGTGAGATTGCTTGAGGAGAATGTGATGAACACTAGTCAATGAATCAATGAATGAGATGAATGGAGATCTGAACATGCAAAGTGAGTTATAATTTATCAAATCAACCTAGTTGTTACTTTCTAACCATTGTGGCAGTAAAATCCTTTAATCAAGGTTGACCTAACAATCATATTATAAAACCCTTAATCAAGTTGACATTCTAATGGGAAGTTTTTGAAGACCTCTAACAAGGCACTCCTAATAGGGCGATTAAATCCTTTAACAAGATTTCACCTAATAGTGTGTTTTGTAACCTTTAATAGGGCTAGCTCTTAACCAAACTCACTTCAGAAGAGTGAAAAAGTGGTAGCACGTTACTTGATGATTTTTTCCAAATTGGGTCTCCATGTTAAATCCTAGTGTCATAGTTGTGGAAATGTTATTTTCATGTGTTATTTTATTTAGTGTTATATGTTTGTGCAATTTAGCTAACACCGAAACATAGAGCTAAGTGTTGATATGAATAAGTTGGATTTGTGAGGATTTGCTATATTGACCAAGTGGATTTATGAGTTTGATTAAGTTGTTTGAAGTTGTTAAAAGTTGAATTGGTACATCTAGACCTAGGGATAACTTACTACCCCCCCTCTCAACTATTTTAATCATTCCAACAAAAATGACTTCGATTTGCATTGTTTTAAGTATTGTGGCTACAAAAGATGTGTATTTGGAGTAGCTTGATATTAAAGAAACTTTTCTTTATGGTGATTTAGATGAAGAGATATATATGACACAACCATAGGGATTTGAGGTCAAAAGTAAGGAGAATTTAGTGTGTGAATTGTAGAAAAGTTTATATGGATTGAAGCAAGCAATTTTGGCAATGGTATCTTAAATTCAACAGTTTTATGCATGCACATGGATATACTAGGTGTCATTTAGATAATTGTATTTATTTTAAGAGGTTGGATGAAGACAAGTACATTATTTTATGTTCATATGTTGATGATATGCTTGTAGATGGGTATTATATGGATCACATTAAGGGGGTTAAAACAAAAATTAGCAAATTCATTTTCTATGAAGGATTTGGGGGCAACAAAAATAAATCAATAGTATGAGAATTTGTAGAGATAAGAAGAATACAAATTTGACATTATCCTAGGTTGATTATATTGAGAAGGTGTTGCAATTTTTCTCTATGGAGAATGCCAAAGTTGTCAGCACACCTTTGCTTGGTCATTTGAAATTGACTATGGAGACGTGTCCAAAGATATAGGAAGAGGAGGCTAAAATGTCCAAGGTACCTTATTCTTTAGTTGTGGGTAGTTTAATGTATACTATGGTATGCATTAGGCTAGATATTGCACACAAAGTTAGAGTTGTTAGTAGGTATATGAGTCATCCTAGAATTGAGCATTGGAATGTAATAAAATAGATTCTCAAATATTTGAGAGGAACATCCAATGAATGTTTACATTTTAGGGGCTTTACTATTGACTTACAAGGCTATGTTAACTTATATTTTGTAGGGGATCTAGATAATAGGTGAAGTACTATAGGATATGTCTTTAATGTTGGTGGGAAAACAATGAGTTGGATTTCTTAGTTGTAAAAGGTAAATGCATTATCCACTAAAAAGAAAGAGTGTGTTGTTGATATGAAAGCAACCAAGGAGGTGATATGGCTTTGATTCTTCATGGAAGAGTTGGGGTACCCTTAGATGAACAATTATTTGTTGATAGATAGTTAGAGTGGTATTCATCTTGCAAGGAATTATTATCTACAATCAAAGATAAACAACATACAATTGTGATACCATTTCATTTATTCAGTTTTAGATGATAGATAATTAAGGTTGAAAAAGATTAATATAGATGATAATTCAACAGATATGTTTACAAAGGCAGCGACAAGGGAGAAGTTGAACTCCTCTTCAACTTCGGTTGGTCTTCTAGATTGAACAAAATAAAAGGACAACATAGTCTGGGGTGGTTTTTCATTCTAGTGGGAGCTACAGGTTTAGCATTGCTATGATCAACCTCCAAGTGGAAGGTTATTGTTGTAGAGTTTGATTAGTCTCCAAGTGGGAGATTGTTGTGATGTGGAGCCTAATCAAACTTGAAGGTTAATTTTTCCCACTCTATTCAGTGTGGTTTCCTCCCATATTATTTCTATGGAGGTTTGAGGGCAGTGCTTCCTAGATGGGGTCAACAAGCATCGACCCTTGTAGGGTCTTGGGGAAAAGCCCCAAGTATGCTCCATGTCGCAATACAAGGTGGGGTCGAAGGACAATTCCCCCACTACAGTTTTCGAGGGCAACATCCTCAAAAGCTCAACCAAATTTATTAATGTAAATGACAATGGCTGCTATTTTTCTATTGGATGACTTATTCTAAATCTAATTTGTAAGCAACAAAAAGCTTGTATAAAATGGCTTAGGATTAGAGATTTCATAATGTGTGATGAGATTATAGCTTCTTGTGGTAGGATTGAGCTATAAGGGATTACAAATTGTAATCACGTTATAATCATTGGATACCAAGAATATTGGACTCATTGCTTGGTGGATGTAGTCCAGGGATTGGGTGCACCACATTAAATCTTTGTGTCTTGTGTTATCTTTTGTGTGATTTATTTATTTTTGATATTGGTTATATTTGCATGTGATTTTTATTTTTGTCTTGTTAATCCTAACACTTAGCCCAAGATTACCATCATGTTTTTTCTATTTTGTTGACAAGCATTCTAGTGGTACACAAATTAAAAAGTCTAACAAAATATCAAAATGATAGGTATGTAAAATGTAAATTTTTACATCAGTAAATAGCTGAAGCCTGAAGAATTTTATTAAATCAATAAATGATTACAAATACAACTCTATTTAGTGGAGATACCAACAATAAATAATGGATTTAAGAAAATCTTCAGTCTTTCCTGAGACTTATTCAATCCAAAATATAATTAGAATACATATTTGACAATGTGTTGGATCCACAACAAGTTGATAATATCCAAAGAATATACATAATAAGAATTTTGAATATTTTGGGGCTATTTAGTCTTACATAACTCAAGATTTACAAGTTGCATAAAAAATTAGAATCATAACTAGACCACATCCAGAACCCATCCTCATCCTATATCCTTATCTTTGAAAAGAAAACGTAACTAAACTAGACATGAAAAATGTACAAAATCTTTTTTTCCAAGGTTCAATAATCATATCAATACTATCTAAGAAAGGCACTACACAATTCAAAATAGATTCTGGTTATATTATAGTTTCCAAATGTTTATCAAAAATTAAATAAAGGATCATCTAAAAGCTTATATAGATATTGTGGTATTTAAACTTATCCAAAATTATTAAACATGGAAACTCCTTGAAATATCTCCTTTAGACAATTAAATTTCCATAGCTCATACTATCATCGATTATGTAGAAAAAACTTGTTCATTCTATATCTCACAAAATACCAAGCCTGTGCATGTATTCAATAAAGAAAACATACACATAACTAGTTACTTAATTATATAAGCTAATTTATTAAACTCATTTATCAAAAAATACACAAGATAGCATGAAAATAGTTTTGGGAGGATGTTTCTATTATCCACTAATGAGATCAAAACCTAAACCCTAATTGCCTTTTTGGCATTCTTGCTAGTGGACGATATTTAGAGAATATGCTATTAGTAGATAACAATAATATCCTCAATGTAGATAAAATAAGGATATTTATAAAGCAACAAATTATCTTATGGAACAACAAATAAGAGAAATCAATACAACTATGGGTGGACTTCTCATGGAGATTCAATAAAGTATTTTAGAAATCAATGATCTCCTCAACTATTTCATCTTGTTGTTATTTTAACATATCTGACCCACATATTAATGATGTCTTGACATTAATGAAGGCACCAATCATTTGTAGTGAGGAAAGGGTGAGGGAGATACTTTAATAATAAACAATGATTGGATAAACAATATGATATTTCCAATTATTAACAAAAACTAAATTCTCCTATCTAAATTTAAGCACATATGGATAATTATCCAATGCAACTCCTTTATAACTTTTCATTTTTTAATATAGAAGATTTAGTTGCTCATATGGCCATGAAAGATAAACCAACTATAGGAAATTTAAATGATCCGATACCATATAAAAGAAATAAGGATTAAGCCATGAAAAAGAAAAGAAACAAAATGAACCATACCTTACACCAAAGTTTTATTTCTTAGTATTAACATAACATTAGATAATTGTGTCAATTTTAAGTGTCAAAAACTCAAAATATTGTTCACATAGATAGCTATTGAAAAGAAAATAGTACAAAGTTTGACATACAACAACAAGATAGTGATGAGATACTAAAACTATAAACAGATGTTAGACAAACAAATAAATTGGACCTAAGCTATCTGAAAGCTTGATCTTCCTCATTCAACTAGGCATTGATATGGATCACTTTATTTGTAAGTAAAAAAAATCCATCCCTTTCCATGTTGGGATTACTTATGCATGCGTAATACTCAACAAGAAAAACTAGTTCCTCTTAATAGTTGAGAAATGCTTGGAAATATACTAGTGATTTTCCATCATAAGGATGATATACTCTCTTACTAGATGATTGACCATATCATAATTAAAACTTAGGGATGCAAGGATTAGAAACAATATTCTCCAAAACCACGTATAGTTCAATTATACTAGTTTATCCCCTAAGGTTGTATTCTGACATCCTAAATCTTTGAGACCAAGATAACTATTCATTCTAATCTTATAGAGATTATCTCATTTAATCAGAGCTAGTTTTTTAATTTTCCAAGACATATTTCCAAAATAAATTTATTAAATTGCTATGTAGTTTATTTCTTACCCCTTGTGACAAGTGTAGGGAATACATATGATAGGTAGGGTTGTCCATTAATACAAATTTAATCATCAAGATTCTTCCTATATTCAACATCCATTTTCCTTTCCATTATTCTATTTTTGGTCTAATCTATATAATACATTGTCCCAAGGTTTCCCTACTCTCATATCTTTATCCAAAGCTATCCCTAAATAGTTAGATGGAAGGAGACCTAAGTTATGGTACCCCATTATATTGAAATATTTATCTTGTAACTCTTGAGAGGTGTTCAGGAAAAAAATCTTGGATTTAGAAGCATTGAGCTTCTATCCTAAAGCTAGGAGGTACAAGTCAGTTACCTTGTAGAATTTAAGAGCTTATTTTTTTGAACTTTCCCAAGGAAGAAAAGTTTCATCAACAAACTATTGATGCAAATTTTTTTGGATATTTTATGTCACATGTACTCCATGAATTTATCTTGCAAGATGGGCTTCTTGAGTAGATCTACCAAAGGATTCAGTTGTAAAGATGAACACGAAAGGAAATGTGGCATCCCCTTGTATATGTCCTTGATAAATGCTTAAAAAATCTTATGGGGTTCCATTAAGAAGAATGAATATTTTAGGTGTAGATATAGAGTTGAAAATTACATTTATCAATTGCTTAAAGAACCCAAAGGCTTCTAGGCATTTACATAAGAATCTCCTATTATCAGAGGATTTTTGATCCCTAATTTTAAAAGCATACATGGGTCCATGTTAGTTTGAGTGGAATGAATTAGCTCTTGGATTATAATTATTGCATTAAACATGGATCAATCTAGTGCAAATCCTTTTTGTTCTTGAAAGATGATTTTTGGTAGTGCTTTATAAATGATTTTATAAATAGTATCACATAAGGAAATAAGTCTAAAATCTCCCATTTCTTCAAACATAGCTTTCTTAAGGATCAATACTATGAAGGTATTGTTAATTTTAATAAGAAAATTACCAAAATTCCTTATAGTCTTAATGGCTTCCCAAAGACCTTGACCTAAAAATGCCAACTTTTTTGAAGAAGAACGCTTAGAACCCATCTGACCTCAAAGATTTATCAGGGTTCAGGTGAAAGAGCACTTCTTTAACTTTCCCCATTATGCAACTTTTATTTAAAATTTTATTGTCTTCCTTAGTTATTATTTCAGGGATTGCGCTTAGCATTTTTTGTTGGGCAATAAGATTACAAGACTCTCTATTATTTAGAATATCAAAAAAGAAATAAATAAATTCTTTTGCTAAGTCTTAAGGATTGTTAACTAAGGAACCTCAATAGACTTAGTTTCAACAATTCTATTTTTTTTTACTTAACATTTTGATCACCTTTAGACAATTAGATTTCTCTTGATTTTTGCTTCCAAAATAATTCTTCTTTAGTCAATATAGCTTTATGTTTAGCTAGTAGATATTTCTCTTTAAGGTATTTTTCATTATCCATACCTTCTCTAATTACCTCATTATTTAAATTAGTAATATCTTTTCCAATGTTAATTTTTTCTTCTAAAATATTTTTAAAAATGTGTTTTGTTCCACTTAAGAATATTATCTTTTAAAGATTTTAGCTTACAAACAAAGAAAAACATTTTATATCCTTTAATATGTTGTTCTTTCCACTAAAATCCTAGTTTATTTAAAAAGGAAGTATCTAATAACCACATTTTTTCTACTTTTAAAGGATTCCTAGTTGGTTTAGTAGCCTTTGAAATTTCCAATCTAATCAAAAAATAGTAAAAACCTATTGTTGGGAGGATACTGGAGAAGGATGAGTGATTAAGGAGAGAGAAGTCCTTCTAGATATAAACCTATCTCATCTCTTTGTGATATAATTGAAGCCCTTTCTTCTATTATTCCATGTGAACATATCACTAGAAGATGAGGTGTCAAATAAGTCATTATCTAGAAAGTCATTGCCTAAAATCTACCATAGGATGTGAAATTGTCTAACTACCTCCAAATTTCTCTTTTGGATCCAAAATTGCGTTAAAGTCCCTACCTATAAAAGATTATGCCAAGGGATTATTTTAAAGATGATTGTTGATACTTTCCCATACTCCCTTCTTATGAGTTATATGAGTAGGGCCATAAACATTGATAAGAGAGAAGCATAGAATACTCTTTATACTATAAATTTTACCACACATCGAGTTAGGCTAGGACACATTCAATGAGAAATTGACTTTTCTTGGATCCCATAAAATTGCTAAATTTCTTGGGGCACCTAGGGAAGCAACCATCTTGAGTTCCCAAAGACCTAGTATTTTCCCTAGCTTATTACATTCATCCTTGCATAATTTAGTTTCTTGAATTATAATGATTTCCAATTCAAAGGTTGATAGGATACACTTTAAGATGCATGGTCTTTAGGGATATTTAAGACCCTAACATTCCATGAGGTAAGTCTCATAGATCATTGGGAAGGAATTTCCCCTTCCCTATATTCAATAGACTAGTTATCTTCTATTGGTTTCCAACAATACCATCCATCAGTTAAAGTTTTGAGAGAAATTTCCTACCCTTTCTTAGTAGACTTTCCATAGACAAGGTGGTAGATAGCATCAACATTCATAGAAATCCCAAGTTACATTTGTTTTTTGACAACATTCTATACTTTTGGACATTGGTAATCATCCTGATTCACCTCCACTTCAATCTCAATTTCCTTAGAAATTGTTTTTCTAACCTTATCTTTTGTTAGTAAATTAATTCCCATTGCCTCCTTAAGGTGAAACTCTAAAGAATTCTCAACCGGTCTAACTCTATACTCCTCAATGCAATCACAATCACCTATAAGTTTTTTCATAAACTCCTAAGTTCTTACTAGTTGTTTTCACTCTCGTCTTGAGGATTACCACCCACATAGTCATAAACAAAAACTACATCTATAGAAATCAATGTCTAGTTAGTATTTTCTATCTAGTCATTGTTCTTTGAGAGACCACCAAGCTCCATGGCAGTGCCTTGTTTAGGACTAACATAGGCTATGAGTTGAATGTGTGATATTCTTTGCCCTACATATTCCTCTAGCTTGCGCTAACTTATGAGGTGTTCTCTAATCTCATTATGAGTAGAATAAAAGTATGCCATTAGAATACCTAGATACTTCATTTTTAGCTCTACATCCTTGAAATTATACCGATGCTAAGTAATTGTCATTACTATTAACTTCCATTGTTACCAACTCCTTGATATTATAGCCTACCATGTCCTTCCCATTTGAGTTGTCTTGTTGCTCACTTGGAAGATTAGGGATGTCTTCCATGATGACTCTCAACACCAATTCCAAAAAAATTATGCCCAACATTTGGAAACCATCTTCTAGATTATCTTCATAGATCCATGCTTCCTTAATGATTGTGATTCTATCAGAATTTTGCAGATTTGGGTTAAATGCCAACCTTTCACCATCCAAAAGTGGAATATCTTTTCCAAAGTTATTCATGGGTACATTATCTGACTTATTCTCTAGAGATGGATCCTTTCCCTTGTTATCCACCATGTTGGCTAAAGGTGAGGTCTCCTCATTAGTAGGAGATCTTATACTGCAACCATGATCTTGACATGAACCTTAAACTTCCATGATTTCACCTTCATCTAATTCTTCATTAATGAGAGGGTCCATCCCAATAGGAGTCAATTCGATAGAGGTAATATGATTTTGGTTACTAGTATTACTAGATAGCTTAATTATAGGGTTTAGAAGAGAGAGAAATTTGCAAATCAGTGTTTGGGTTGAAGGGGAGCTCATTATAACAAAGCCACCTAAGGGTTTTGAGGTATTATGATTTACATCTAGGTCTCTATAGATAATTTGTATGGTGAAGGTTTAAAGCAATCCTTTGAAGCCGATTTAAACATAGCCATGTCTTTTATTGAGGCTCTATAGATCTTTGATCTAAAATTACATAGAAAATAATTTGTTATAAATTTTAATAGACACAAACAATCATAGTGTAAGTTAGTTTAGATTTTTAACTAAAAATTTAACTGTTGATTCATTAAGAAAGTACTTTTCAATACCTATTGCACCTCCTAATAATTCCCCTATCCTCCACATAATTTTGTAATGTATCAATTCAATAGGAAATTTATGAATACAAATCCATCTAAGATCTTCTAAGTCCTTATTTATTTGAAGTTAAAGTTGGGTTTCCAATCATAGAAATCAAAATATGCCCTTCATATATAATTATATTGCCCTTTAACAAATCTTCTTTACTCTCTAAGTCTTCATACAATTAAAAAGATAGAGATGCATATTTCTGAGTTCAAATTCTCCTTCAACCAATTGGCAATTCGAGCCATAGGGACACTAAAACCATCCCATTGGTCATATAGACCATGCTGCTTACAATGATTCAACATACCATTTGAAAAATTGTTACTGATGATTGCCAATTTAGGGCTTAGGATTTTGTTTGATTGTCCATTGGCTTTATCCTTAAACAAATGATCAAAGGATCAATAATCCTTTTGTAAGGGTTCAAGAGCTTTAGATAAATTCCTCCAAGCCTGAAGGTTACAATGTTCATCATGATTTGGCAATAGGGGTTTGTTACCTAGAGGGATCCTATTAACTTTAGAGATAAAAAAGGATTGGTGTAGTTTCAAAGGATTGAGAGAGTCAACTCTAGGAATCTTCACCAGATGTTGCTGATTCTTACGACTGATAACCATTTGCCATTCATGGGAGTTTGATTTGCCATCACCCACAAGTTTTTTTTAAAACTAGGGTTCTTAGGCCCATTATCTGGTTTCTTTTGGTGTGGGGCAAAATGTGAGCAACCTCTCCCAGATCGAGCAACATCTGAGCTTAGAGGATTTACAAGTATTGAAAAATGATTGAAAGTCTTTAGGGGCTTCTCTTCGCATCCATGGTCTTGCTAAAAAATGGTACTTGTTTTTCAATAGTTGCATGTCTAGAGCAAATATTTGTCAAGTTTACATGTTTTGAAAGCAGAGTCATTTTTTTTGAAATCATATGTAAAAAACATTACAATGATAAATAACTTATAAATAGCTAAGCATTCTCTTTTCCCTACAATTTTAGCTTTCTTTTTTCACTCAAAAAATCTTTGAATGCAACTAAATTAAGTTGGAATTATCATTAAATGAATTTGAGTGCAATAGTTTGATATTAACACATGACATTCATTACTCTCTACATTGTTCATCACACACTAGATTGATGTTGCTCCTCAATCTATTGTCTATAATTATTTTAGATCACCACTCAACACAATACAATTGATCAATGTTCAACTAATTCATAAACAAGTCTCCTTTCTTAATAAAATAAAAAATAGAACTTTATACTATATATTTTTAGTAGTGATCTTATAATCTTTATCTTCCAATTTGATGAAATCAAAAATTAGAAATGTAAATCTAAAATTTTACTTTCTAAAACATTTTCTAAATTTTCTTAATCCTTATAAACACACATCTAAAATTTTACTTTTCAAAACATTCTCAAAATTTTCTTAATCGTGAGAAACACAAACACTAATATTTAATTTTCTAAAAATAATAATAATATGATCGCTTTTTCATCAAAATCATTGTTAATTATAAAGCCTAAGATAACTAAAGTGAGTAGGGTTTTTTAATTTATTTAAGAAATTTAAATTTAAAATAAACGTTCATTTGCAGTTCAGGTAGCGTTATTCTATAATTTAAGAGCGACGATAAGATAAACACAAATCAATAAAAATAGCACCTCTAACCGCAAAATGGAGGTTGTTGTCTCAGAGGTCTTTAACGCTGCATGTATGCTCCAAAGTCCTCCTGCCACCAAGTATTGCAGACTAGTAACCAAAAATCTATGCGAATTGGTTAAGATTTTGCTGTAGAAGTCTACGGCAACTGAAATACTTTCTCTCCCGTGAGCTGGGATTAGTCTTTCAAGGTATGGGTTACCTCTTTCCTTTAAATTCGCCAATATATGAAGCAATTCGGTACCATTAGTAATCTTTAGGGTTTTCAGGATTTAATGAATGGACTATCTGAATCCACGATGACATTGCTGGTTAACCAATGCAAAAATATCGATGGTTTTCCTTCGATGCTTTGTAATTTGATTGAAACAAAAGTATGCAGTTAATAATTCTGTGATCATGTTTGTATTATATATTTCCTTATTTGTCGCAGGTATTTTTTACCTGAACTGAATATTATAGTTTACAAACATAGACGTAATGAAGACACATCAAATTTTGAAGTCCTTACTTTTAGTTTTTGTGTAAAATGTTTGAACTCAATTTTTTCCCTATCGTGATTATTTTCTTTTGCATGGGTGCAATGACAGAAAAAAAAATCATCAAGGGATGTGATTAATATTGAAAGCCCTGATTTTCACTCTTGATCAGGGCTTTCAATATTAATCACATGCTGTGATGATATGGTTGAATCTTTACTATATAAAATCCAATGCTTTTACTTCGTCAGCTCATGCCATTCAAGCAAATGTCGAATTGCATTTAGAACCCTATTATTACCTTTAGGCTTTTTCTAAGGCTCTATATCGCCACCTTCTCACCCAATGCCAAACACATTATCTCTTAAAATCTTGTTGTTTTCTGTATGGCAGGCATACTGATGCTGAAATCACTTATTCAGTGAAGCTCGTGATGAGTGTTTGTTTTATGATATTACCTTTTTTTTGTCTCTTCAAGCCCATTTTTATAATATATTTAATAAAAATTTGAACTTATTAGGGCGAATCTGAACTTTTTTTTTGATTTTCTTGAAGTTTGCCAATTTTTAAATTTCAGGGATAACAAATGGTAAACACTATGACATAGATTATATCCTTATAATATGCTTGACAAGGCTTTACATTGCAATTTTACATCATGAATCATGCTTGCTTAACTGTGAAGATATTTATAAACATTTGACAGACCATAGGGACAAGCAACAAATAACAAAGACATTGATGATAGTTGAAGTTTTTAGTCACTTTATAGGAAGAAATGACTGGTGTTGTCATTTTCTTCTGTAGTCTTGATGATAAATATAATCCTTTTCTTCTATGACTTATGTATGGAGTCACTTCTCTCTAGGTTGATTTAATTAATATACCATCATCTAGAAAACACTGTTTGGAAGTGTTAAATAGAGTGAAGCTAGTTCATCCTAATATAGCACTCTGCTACATGATGTAGCTGCACAACATTCATAAGATCAGAATTGCACTGGCGTAAATAATTAGTTTCCAGCTTAGAATCTTCTGCCTCCTTTTAAGTGTATTTTGTTATGTCCTCTTCCTAATTTGCCCTAGAATTTGTGCAACAATCATAATTGCAACTAAATAGGGTTCAGTTTATATTTTACAGAATATTTTTTTTCTCAGACATACAGTTAGGGTACATTTTACAGAATAAATCTTTTCTCAGAAATACAGTCCTGGATTTGAATCCTGCAAAATAACATGAAGAAAAGATGTGTGCCGTACATGTACATCCATATATCTAATCACTTATTTAAACTATATTAGAAAACATATTGCGATAGAGACATGATGGGTTTGCCTGAAGCTATTTCTAAACCAAGTATAAGAGGGATGTATACCAAAACCCCCTTTCCTGGCAGTTTGTATCTGCTCTCCCCAATCATATCTCGTCTCCCTACAAACAGTTGCTACCTTGTGGAATTAGGTGGAAGCTAAGGGGTTACTTTACTTAGTGAATGCCTTCTTGTTCGAGGCTGCAACGGTCCTACTGGGATGACCTCCTCACTAGCCCCTTGCAACCCTTATCTTACACCCTCAGGGCCCTTTGACAGTCAACATAGGCTTTAGCATTATATATAAAGTTATAACCCTAATTATCTTACACCCTCAGGGCCCTTTGACAGTCAACATAGGCTTTAGCATTATATATAAAGTTATAAACAATAGATGCTTACCTTATAGTAAGAGTGTTAGCACATTAATTTATGACAAGTCTGTGTGGGGTTCATACCGCTTTAAGATCTCTTTGCTGACTGCAGTATTTTCAGTGTCTCCCTTAGATTTTGGGCTCCTTGATTGAAGTCCTTTCTGAATATGCACTTTTGTTAATTACAGCTGTATGTAGCCATACTGCTGTGGATGTGTCTTTTTCTTCTTCTTCTTGTTTGAGGATCTTTCCACCTCTTTAATGTTGTGATATATATCTATTAGTTTGCTCTAATTAAATCCCAACCTGTATCTTGCATCAATCTGAAGTTAATTTATCTTGGATGTAAATACTGATTAATCTCAATGAATTGTTCTCAGCTCTTTTATGTGTTCTCTATGCTGATTGCTAAGATAGTCCTTGAAGATTATATTTGCCGATTCAAGAAATGCTGAATGTATTAATTGTTGGATGTACTGCTCATGCCTTATGCTTTGATCTACCCTTTAATGAGTACTGATTGTGTGATATCCCCTTCTAGAAATAAAAATTAATATTAAATTATAGTAAAATTAAGTATCAAATTATCAATAATATATAAATATTTTAAAGCAAGAGGCCAAAGTCATTGATGAAAGATTCCTAATTCTGGTGACCGTGGAAAATACTGTTAGTTTCAAAATCTGAATCTTTGACTAGCGTTTGTTACCACTGAATGATCTTAGCTGAATTTTGGTTTCTTTTTTCTCTTCCTTGTTTTTTTACAGTTTTTGGGGTTTTTTGGAAATAAAATAATTACATAACAAATAGGAAATAAATAGCACTTAAGAAATGTGAACACATGCTGCAAATTTTAATCATTACTGAATTCTGAAATAGTACATACCAGAACCAGCCAGCAACCTGATATATTAACTTCAAAGAGTTCATCGCCAATATACAAAACTGTCTTCAACAGGGATCAACACCAGCTACAGGGAGATGCTTTGATAATGATTCAACCCTACAGAATTTGCTGCAATGAACAGTCCACTGCCAAACAAAAGCTATGGCGTCCAGTGGTGAAGCAAAGACCTTCTCGAACTCCCACGTGAGCTGCTGCAATGAAATGCATGTTGCCAAAAGTTGATCACCCAGTTGCAAGTGCCCTACTCCACTCAAATGATAATGCCAAGGTAAATTGACCACATCCTTTGTCAATCGGAATGCAATGAAATACAACTCCAATCACCAAGATTTGTTGAGGTTTGCGTCCCAACAGTCCAGACTTGAGGGTTTTGTCCCAAGCCACAAAATCGCCCTTCCGGAGCAATTTCACAATTCATAAGTTTCAAATGCCAAAAGATGATCAACAATTAGGTCTTCATCTCCTTGTAACTCCTAAGTGCAAATTGAACGCTAAATGAAATTCACACCTTGCGCTTTTAAATAAAATATAATAAAATAACATTTTCCCAAATAAAGGCGTCCATGAAACATTACTTTATTAAATTTCATAGTTCAAGGCACAAAAAAGTCTTCGAATGGTGAAAAACGTGTATATTAATTTGAGACCTTTCCAACGAGCTATAACATAGGCATACTTGACCAAATGAAGCAAATATCCCCTTATTACTCCAAAATGGCTATATAAATAGCCTTATTTTAATTTATTTAATCGCTAACTTAGGAAATATTTAAATATATTAAAATATTTCCCATATAGCCTATAATAACCCAAAATAACCAACCAATCATGAATCTGAACCTATCACCTGTTTGTGACTGATGTTGGAAAAAATGGGTCAACTTGCAGTTCCTTCCCTAAAATCTAGGGATGCTCTTAAAAAATAGGAAACTCATCTTGTCATCTTGAAACTGAAACCAGGAACTGGTCCCGAGAACCCTTATATTTGGAAACTGCCACATCCTCCTAAATTTTAGGGAAACCTCCTAAAATCAAGGCACTACATCAAATTGGCCCAAAACTGCCTGAAATGCCATGTCTAGCTACTGAATCCCCTGTGTTGTCTTTGTCCAACACTGCTAGCGTACGAGACTCCCATGACTCTGATAGTCAAACTAAGGAGGGGACATGACAATTGATTAAAATAGTAAAATGTTACAACCCAACTCGAAAGGCACTAAGAGGATGGAGTTGGGTTGAAGTCTTTCAGTTTCGCCTGTCATATGAAAGATAAAAAAGAGAGATACAATATGTGGATCAGAGTTTTCTTCCCACACTCTATTGCCCATTCAAAATCCCTTCATCCAATTTAGTCCAAATATAATGCAACAAAACCACCAAACAACTCTTGGTCTACTTTGTTAATCTGTTAGTTCCTACTATAATAAAACCACAAAGCTGGAATTTTTCATTTTTTCAACCATATAGCTTAAAAAAGAGATAAGAGGACTAAGAACTATTATTAACGTAACATAGAAGAGGTACAAAAAATACAAATGAACGTAAGAAGGATTTGTTTATTTAAAAATCTGAATTCAAAGTACATAGCCTAGATAAAAGTCAATTGGTAGTAAAGAAGGGGATTGAGGTTCTTCCTCCTCTGAAATCCCTTCATCCTCTGTTGCTGAGGTATCCGAACATCAATACCAAAATAAATTGCCTTTTTAGCAAGATCTTACTTGCAATAATACCATATTTGCTAGCATATCTATCCCTTTAATAATGTCCTATTTTGATTAATATAAAAATAATGTCTACCTTACCTTATCGAAAGATCGATTCCCTTATTAGCTAACTTGTCCATCCTCTTATTCCCTTCACAATATATATGGTTGATTAAAAGTTTGTCAAAATAATTACAAAGCACCAGGGCTTTGGATAATTGGGTATCTTATCTCCAATTAGTGGGGGAGCCTTTCCAAAGGGCATTGATTATAACACGAGTCACCTTCTATTTCTAGTTTCTTAAGTCCCAATTGCGTACAAAGATCCATACCCGATGCTAAAGCAGAAATTTCTGCCCAATTGTTGGTAGCTTCCCCAATTGCTTTAGCTATACATGCAATCTCTATCCCTTCATCATTATGAATGCTACATCCTATACCAGCCTTACTAGGGTTCCTCCTAGATGCTCTATCGAAATTGAACTTATACCATCTTCTCTTAGGAACCTTCCAAACACATGCCTGCCTGCTCATGTTAGTTTGAAGGTCCCCCCTTCCCCAAGAAGGGGGGGATTTTCAATCCAATCCATCTTCCACACATCTTCTCATCCCAATGAGACATGTTTACCCCTTTGGGGATATAGACATCAATTGATTGCTTGTTAATTCAATTATTGAGGTTTCAATTTTGTTGACAAGATGATCAACTTGTTGACAATTGGCTATATATGTAGTGATGTAATTGTTGTCATTAATGGCAACACATGATGTACTTACTTGCAGAGAACCTCGGCAATAAAGATACTTAGCTTTTGGTACTCAGAAAATTGTCTAAGTATGAAATTGGTTTACAACAGTACATTGTTTTATATGTAAAATGTTTATGACGTCATATAATGACTAGCGAAGATAGATGGAGACTCAATACATGTTGATGATGACGTGTATAACCTTGGACATCAGTATAGACAATACGGAAAAGAGATATTCACGATTTACCAAGTGAAATAGAACAACAAAATTAAAGGGAAAAGAAATATTTTGTTTACAAAATAATTACTTGACCAATTAGGGCCGACATCCTGGATGTTTACTCTAAGTTGGAAAAGCATATTGTGGTCTTAGCCGACCTAGCAGCAATTTGTGAAAAGGCATGATATTTATACAAAGGATATCTCGTGAGAAGTAGTGTGGAATTGTAATATGAAAAGTGATATGCGAACCTTTTATGAAGCGATGTATGCAAAGTTTTTGAGAACTTGATTTCATGATCCGAGATCGAGCTGAGGTCAAAGATCAATCAAGAAGAAAGAAGATATATCATCTATATACCTGAGGTTTAATTACTTATTTGTGCAATGAGCTCTTCTTGTAATTGGAAGTGTGTGTTTGGGCAGTGAGCTCTTCTTGCATCCACTGTACTACAACTCCTAATAGGGTTGGAATTTCCTAACAGGGATTCAAAATCTCCTAATAGGGACTCTCTATACCGAATTTTCTCATTGACTCCTAACATGGTCCATCCTCTAACAAGGAACATATATATTAGTATATTATCTAGTGGGTATCATCCCCATTGCGGTTTTCCCTTGGCCAAAGTTTCCCTAGTTAACAAAATATGGTGTTATGAGTTCTCTTTATGCACGGTTATTATTATACAGCATTACTTGTTTACTTTCTTATGCATGGTTCAAAGGAATTAATAATATCTAGTTTGCGACAAAAGTTTGTAGAATACTGATTCACCTCCCCTCTCAGTATTCCCTATTTCTAACAATTGGTATCAGAGCACAGTTACTTAGAAGAGGCTTAACAACTTGAGTAAGATCCCTATGGAAATGGAATAGTTGATGAAGAACCTTGAAGAGGCACTTGAACAAATTGATCTCCTTACTGAAGAAAGAGATAAGCTGAAGGATAGATATGAAGACTCCAAAGCATACATTGGACAACTGAAGGACAAGATTGAACATCTCAAATCCAAGTCTGAATCTACTGAATCTACTGGTGATGATGAATATTCAAAATTGAAAACAAAGTACAAGATCTTGAAGCATGAATTGGAGATTACCAATTTAAAGTTGAGTTTGAAGAATGATCCTAGCAAAATTCAATCTGATTTGAAGATTGAAAATTAAGATCTTAGAGTGAGTCTAGCAAAGAAGACATCTGAATTTGAAACATTGAAAGAAGATCATGAAGAACTTCATAAGTACAACACTATTGTGAAAGGTGAACTAACACAGTGCAAGCAACAACTTGAAAAGCTTTACACTAGCAAAGAAAAGCTTGATGAATCTATGTCAATACAAAGACCTACCTATGATAAGACTGGTCTTGGTTATCTATTTAACATGTCTGTAAAGAAACCTGAAAGAAAATAAGATCCGAAAGAGAAAGATAAAACTGATGATAAGATTGAATCCAATCAATCTTCTGATAAATCCAAAGAAGTTGGACAAGAGAAAGAAATTGAGAAATTGGAGAAAGAAATTGAGAAATTGGATGAACCTAGGAGTGAATTTAGAGGTAAATGTTTTTCATGTAATGAAATAGGTCATATGAAAAGAGATTGTACAAATAAATCATTTAATCATGTTACAAAACTTTACTGTTATAGTTGTCATGGTATTGGTCATAATGCAATTGATTGTAGGAAACCTAAATATAGTAATGATAGAAGAAATAGTAGAATTTCTGGAAACACTAACCTTGCAGATAGTAGAAGATCTAATGAAAGAACATCAAGAGAAAGTAGACCATACGAAGAAAGGAAGCAGATCATGTGTTATAAGTGTAACAACTTTGGACACATCCCGAAATTGTCAACCACCTATTGATCAACAAAATCCTAGAAACAGAACCCCAGTATGTCAGTTATGCAACTTCGGACTTACATCAAAGTACTGCAGAATGGATAGAAGCAATAATGGAAGAAACTTCGGAAATGATAGAAGGAATCATGGAAGAAACTTTAGAAATAGAAGCAACAATGGAAGGAACTTCGAAAATGATAGAAGGAATCATGAAAGTAACTTCGGAACTAAGAAAGACAATGAAGAACAAACAAATGTAGTTAGTGAACTTCGAGAAGAACTTAATGAGGCATTTGTAAAGGGATTATATATTTCAAAAGAAAAGTTAGATGATTCTGAGACGGGAAAATCAAAGTCAGTAGTTGAGTTTGATTCAACCAAGTTGAATTAAGCTTGTTTAGAAGACCAGAATTGGAAACTTCATTTAGAGATAGAGCTATGAGTAGCAAGGTTAAGAGAAGATGTATCTGAATGAGTTTGGATTGTAGTTAAGCTCGCTTGCAATTTGGAGCTTATTGAAACAAGTTATGAAGGAATAAGTGTTATTGTTATAATGAAGAAAGTTTACTCGATGCCTGAAGATGAAATCTATATTTCTACAGCAAATTTTGTGAAGTGAAATTTTGTGGAGCATTGTCATGATGAAAGGAAGCTATGATGAACCTCGGATAACATTCAAAGATCGGTCAGTTGATCTTGAGCAGATATTTGATTTTAGAGTGAAATGAACAACTTTTTCAATTGAGTGAAGCACACAATGCAAGTTCCAGATGAATAAATAGAGTACGAACTTGATTATTTCTACATTGTGATCATCTCAGAAGCTTAGAGCACCTAGAAGCAATTTGTCAAAAGTGATTTCGAGCAAAAGCCTACTATAAAAAAAGTATTTTATTGTTCTCCGCACAAAAATTCTTTGATAAATTTTTATTCGGTATAATCATGGATATTCTGAATGTTGAAAATGTCGAGAGACCCAAATTAAAGGTTGTTCCTATGAAACTCCTAGAGGAAAACCCTAATTTGGCCTTATCAAATACTCCGAACAATGTAGTTTTCTTGGAAGATGTAGGAAGCTATTTGTGTAGTAAGTTTGAAACTATTGGAAGTGAGTTTATGAACAAAGATATGGAAATTGTTTTCAATCATGATATGACTATCAAGCCCTGATATGAGCATCTAAAAGACTTAGACTTAGATATCATTTTTACTGTGAACTTGATACAAAAGAATGGACATAGATCATATTGAGTAGAATTCATAATGGAAAGATTTGGATGGGAGACAATGTAGTCGACATCTCTGTCGACCTTACTCATGAAGTCACTGGTCTTAGCAAACAAGGCAGTGTACCTATTGGTGAGAAACTAGTTAAGAAAAAGGTTGAAAGTTATACTAAAGCAGTTTACAATGATAAAGCAATGGTGATCAGCACCATCAGACAACATGATATAAGATTCTTGAGCAGAATCATTGCATATTCTATTTGTGCAAGTTCTAAGATGATGAGTTGTCAGCAGGCTTCATTTATGCAGCTTATAAGATATGTGTTGAGAAAGAACAAGTGAATCTAAGTGAGATTTTGAGAGTACAACTTCTTGAGAATTTGGAGAAAATTAAGAGAACTAAGATTGGTGTATTCAGAGTCCAGTCTCTAATTAATCATATTTTCTTTCATGCACTAAGAGATTTCCATTTTTACAGTTACTGATATTATGAGGAGTGAAAGATGCACTATGGACAAGATAATAGATGTGTGCAAAAGGCATCCAGCAGAGAAAATCTTGGACTGTGGAAATTTGATTATGAGAACATTTTAGAATGAGATGAAACAAAAATTCAGAATTGCCCCTGCAATAGTTGATAGATTCAAGAATGATACATGTTTTATGGTGGATACTGACTTAACCTACATTGAAGCAGTAGAACCTTGGGAAACATTTCTTGAGCCCCTAGGTTATGAATTGAGCGATGATATAGCTATCAATTATATTGATTTAATGTTGAAATCCAATATAGATGAGGCCATTTTTATTCATGGGAGGAGAAAAGAATGTTATTAGAAGCGAAACTGCAGCAACCATCAATCAAATGATGAGTGAGTTAAATGCATAACCTTCAACTGCAAATAAAACTTCGGAAGTATTAGTAAGTGGTGATACTATGCAGATTGATCAGAGAAATGTTACTATTAACATTAATGAAGACCCGTTCAATCAACCTGAGCCCCTTTTCAAAGATATTCAGGATCAGTTGAGATTGATTGAAGAAGAGAAAAGACAGCTAGAAGAAGAAAAGAAAAAGATTGAAGAAGCCAAGCTGAAACTAATTGAAGAGGAAAAGAATCAGAAAGAAGATAGAAGAGAAGGAAGAAGAAGAGAGAAAATCAAAGAAGGTAGTAGAGAAGAAACTTAAGGAATATGAGGTGAAAGCATCTAGCTCATCCTCTCTTATATCTCTTGCAAACCTTATAGGTGATGATGATGATCAATCTAACTTGATCTCATCCTGAACAAAATTATTTGAGAAGAACAAAATGGTTAAAAGTCTACAAAGAGCATTAATGGAGGTGACTGATAGATTGCACAACACCCTCTTAGCCAAACACACTAATGTAGACCCCGAACAGAGAGCTAAAGCAGTTGTAAAATCATTTGATGATGAATTTACAAATTTGTTGAATGTTGCTGAGTCTAAGGCTCAAATTTCACATGATGCTAATCTTTTTAGCACCATTTGTCAGAATATTCAGAATGATTTGCCGAGTCTTGATACTTGTATCAAGGAACTTTGAAGATGTCTACAAGTTGGCAAGGTACTATACATCAATTGTACTTTATCTCATAAGTTGACCAAAGATTTGGATAGAAAGATTCAAGGGAAGCTGAGTGAGATGGAAGCTCTAACTAGTCATAGACAGCAACCCTCTTGCAGAGTTGATGAATTGGAAGGACAAGTTGCTAGTGTTAACATAGACATTAAGAAACTGGAACTTGAAAGAGAACTAATTTTGAGAAGACTATCAGAATTCAGAGAGTTTTGCTTTGAAGATATCAGCCGTTGAAAGACAATTGGAAGAATGTGTCAAAGCAAAAGATACTTATGCAAATTTCACCTACTCCAACCTTAATGCAGTTGAGATTGCATCATATGCCTTATGTGCAATGCTCACTACTGCCGAAGCAGCAAAGGACATATGGGAGAAAGGTTTGAATAGTTTGAAGGCAAATTTTGATGATTTTATGAAGATTTTAACAGCTTAAGGCAACAAGACAGTGTTTTGACAGTAGACAGACAACTTTTTTGACAATTTTTTGGACCTTTGTCATTGATGTCAAAGGGGGAGAAGTTGGAGAAGAAAATTGTGTAGTAAGTCATGTATGTAGCAATCATATCCAAAGGAGGAGCAATTTAACAATTGAGCATATGTAATAGTATAAGTATTGTAAGTTTGTGTTAAAGTTTTTGTCACTTAGCCGATTTTCCTTACTTTGTTGCCATCAATGCCAAAGGTGAAGATTGTTGACAATTGGCTATATATGCAATGATGTAATTGTTGTCATTAATAGCAACACATGATGTACTTACTTGCAGAGAACCTTGGTAATAAAGAAACTTAGCTTTTGGTACTCAAAAAATTGTTTAAGTATGAAATTGGTTTACAGTAGTACGTTGTTTTATATGTAAAATGTTTTTGACATCATATTATGACTAGCGAAGATAGATGGAGACTGTATACATGTTGATGATGATGTGTATAACCTCGAACATTAGTACAAACAGTACGGTAAAGAGATATTCATGATTTACCAAGTGAAATAGAACAACAAAATTAAAGGGAAAGGAATTATTTTGTTTATAAAATAATTACTTGACCAATTAGGGCTAACATCCTAGATGTTTACTCTAAGTTGGAAGAGTATATTGTGGTCTTAGCCGACCTAGCAACAATTTGTGAAAAGGTATGATATTTGTACAAAGGATATCTTGCGAGAAGTAGTGTGGAATTGTAATATGAAAAGTGATATGCAAACTTTTTGTGAAGCAATATATGCAAAGTTTTTGAGAACCTGATTTCGTGATTCGAGATTGAGCTAAGGTCAGAGATCAGTCAAGAAAGAAGATACATCATCTATATACTTGAGGATTAATTACTTGTTTGGGCAATGAGCTCTTCTTGTAATTGGAAGTGCATGTTTGGGCAGTGAGCTCTTCTTGCATCGACTGTACTACAACTCCTAACAGGGACTCTCTATACCGAATTTGCTCATTGACTCCTAACAGGGTCCATCCTCTAACAAGGAACATATATATTAGTATATTATCTAATGGGTAGCATCCCCACCGGGGTTTTCCCTTGGCCAGAGTTTCCCTAGTTAACAAAATATTGGTGTTATGAGTTCTCTTTATGCATGGTTATTATTATTGTTCAACATTACTTGTTTACTTTCTTATGCATAGTTCAAAGTAATTAATAATATCCAATTAGCGACAAAAGTTTGTAGAATTCTGATTCACCACCGCGCCCCCCCCCCCCCCCCCTTCCTCTCAGTATTTACTATTTCTAACACAACCTCCATCTTCTTATCTTGAAGTATTCTCCTATTTCTCTCCTTCCATAGTTCCCAAAGAACCATGGAAGGAGAGCAGATGCAAAGGTTCTTCTAAATGCTATTCGATTTCAGCAATGGCCAAGCTGAAAGAAAACTTATGATGGAGTTAGGAAAGGCCGAACTCCACTCTAACTTAGAGTACAACCAGTGCTAGCAGTGGTTCGAGAAAGAAGAATTAAGAAAAAGGTGATCTGGCGATTCCTCTTTAGATTCACAAAGGGCGCAGCTACTAGGACCCTTGTAGCCCATTCTCCTAAACCTATCAGTTGTCAAGGCTCCATTATGGAGAACAATCCAGGTGAACACACTTGCCTAGGCGGCTAGAGTTTATCCCAACAGAGATTAGTAGGAAGAGGACTCTTAGAGAACCTTAGAGAGGATCCTATAAGCTTATATCCTATCCTAGAACTATAAACATCATTCTTGCATCCATCCCAAATAAGGGAATTTTTACTTCGAAACAAAATTTTCCTAGAGGATAGCATATTCTGCAGAAAGTCCTCCTCACTTAAAGGAATTTCCTCATCCAAGCTTTTCCAATGCCAATAAATTTATATAATTAATATCAATAATATTAATATTTTTTTTATTGGCAACAAAGATATTTATATTCATATGTAACAAAGGATTACAATAGGAGTGTGGATGCAAGATCCAATGCCATTAAGGCCATCACCAACCTAACAACAGGCTTGACCAAAAGACCCATCTATGCAAATTAACGAGGCACATACAAAATGCTACAAAGAAGCAAAATCTGTGAGTAGACTGGATTGAATACACTACAACTTCAACAACCATAGACTCCCAAACAAGATACTCATACTCAACCCTTAAACCACTTAGCCATTTTCTCTTTGGTAAGGACAAGAATGGCTTTGACATCATGGCCACCTTTTTGCAACACCACTACCCCTTCTTTTTGCAGATGCTATCACACTCGGGGAGGAGAGAAATGTCAATTCCAACCATTGGTGAGTGTGCTCGACCGGTCATTGAAGATGAGCCAAGTTCCGAAGAATTACCCATAGCATATTCTCCTGGCTCCACCAAAGCTACCGCTGAGCTTCTAACACCACTATCCCTGCTCCCCATGTGTTCAAAACACTCGATTGTGATGGCGAACATGTAGTTGACACCGAATCAGGGGTTGACCATCCTTGTCATGAGGAGGCAAAGATCATATAGGTGTTGTCTTCTAACAACTCACCAATCTATCCCCAACCAACACTTTCTCACGGTTAGTCAATCGCACACATTCGAGTTTGCACCATCCCCACCGCATAAATGGGAGATGAGCCATCGGAGGAGCATCCATGGACCAAATTAGGAGTGGTTGGAGCCATTGCGAATAAGACGCCAAGGGCAATTTCCCATATGCAAGCCAATACCAAGTTCAACACAATGAACTATGTCATCCACATCGCCACTCCACTTTGGTTCCATTGCCACCTTGGCTACGTACAAGGCTTCACGTTTGAATTTAGCCACCATGAGCCCCAAAGACAAGAAGAGGGATGATATGTCGAGGGTGCATGCATTTTGTCAAAAATTCCTCTATGAAGATCATCTTCACCACATCCTAGAAGTCTTCATGATCAAACTTGAAAATGTGACCAAGTTGGATAACAAAGATGGACCCGAAAAAGGTGGGGATTTGTCCATTAGTAGAAAGGGCGAAGTTAGCTTCCATGCTGCAGTGGAGACAAGGGATCACTTGCACAAAGTGCTACAAAATCAATGGTTCGAGCTTTATCTCTAGTCGAAGCCTTGAGAAGTTATCCTCAAAAAAGGTTAATCATTACACTTTAATTCCTTAATGTGCACACACATGTCTACCTGCTATCATAATTAGGTATTCGTGTTCTAGCGTCTCCAGACGTATAAAGGAGAGGTTTGAAGTCATCCTTCACAATGCTCGAATCAATGATAACGAGATGTGAATTTGTAAGCAAATCCAAGAGAAACTATGTGTAGGTCTCGTGACTTTGAAAACCAATTAGGGGCATCATCTTGGGTATGGGTGCCAGAAGTCAGTATTGTTGCTTGGGAAAGGTGCCTTCCAACTCGATACTACAATCATACCAGTTTTAATGGCATCTACTCACTAAAAATGACAAATTGTTGGAGTGGGGATTTATTACCAATTCAAAGTCGATGGGGGAATATCACTGCAGTCCTCCCATAATTCAAATTGATCTTCTAGGGAACCCGCCACTCCCACATTTGTTAGCAAGGGAGTTAGCGTCTCTGAGAACATGTGTTACTTTGAACTCCTCAACTTTAGATAGAATGGTTTGGATTTGCTTAATGTGCATATCTAGATGCCATGTGTCCATATTGCCCTTGGCTATCCCATTGATCACAATTTGCGAATCCCCTTCAAGATTTAGCTTGCGAGCTATTAGTTTTCATACCTAGCAATGTAACTTCCACAACAACTAGACGCTCCGCCTGCTTGTTGGCATTGTCCTTTAGCCTTTTGGCCACTAAGGCCACATTGTCGCTTGCATCATTTCTAGCAACAACACCGATCCCTGAGGTCCTAGGGTTCTTTTTGGAACCCCCATCAAAGTTAATCTTAATCCACCCTTTATTCAGAGGTTTCTAGGACATGCAAGGAGGGGAAGTGGAAGAATAGGCTCTAGGGAGCCCATTAGCAGGTCATCAAGAATATTAATATTATTAATCAAAGTTAATTGTATTATCCAAAGTCACAGTGTTTGGCGAACACCAAGTATGAGGTTTGGAAATTGCTGAACTTTTAAATGTTCTAAAAATATCAATTAAAAGTTGCCATAATTCATTCCTAAAAAATAGACTTTATTTTTTTGGCACTAAAAAATTTGAAATTGCCATATGCAAGATTTGGCAATCGCTTCTAGGGGTTTGGGATCAATTTTTTTTTTCTATAAATTGTGTTCCCGAGCTCGTTGAATGCATATCTGAAGGTATTAGCCATTTTTCAATTTGTGTGAATCGTTTCTAGGGTTTTCAGATCAATTTTTTTTTATATATTGTGTTCTTGTGCCTATTAAATGCATATCATATGCATTAACCATTCTATAATCTATGTGTTTTGAGGAAGCTGGTGAGGTGAATCTGCACTCTTGAGTGTGTTTTGAAGAGAGTTGGAGAGGCAAAACAAACACCTCCAAAAATTTGAAGGATCTTTGCTCTTGTTGTTTGCAAGTGGCAACGATCATTATTTGCTGCATCGTTTGAGGTCCTGCAACTTTCGCACCCGCTCGTCATTGCCTAGATTTATTATTTTGGTTTTAGATTTGTTGTAAGACTTTATATAGTTTATACTTTGTAATTACTAATACTTATGTAATATTTGTTTCATTAATTCTATAATTTAAAATATTGATATACAGATTTCTTAATAACATGGTTCTTTAAATTTTAAAATGTTAGATTTTATAGTTAATTAGATACATATTAATATTTTGTTTTTCTTTATAATTTTAAAACATATTAATTTTTTAATAATATAGTTCTTTAAATTTTAAAATAGTAGAGTTCATAGTTAATTAGATATATATTAATATTAATATTTTGTTTTATTTTATAACTTTAAAATCTATTCAGCAATTTTAATCGTTTTGATTATTTATGGGATATATTACATATTAAAAAATAATTAAAATTTATATAAGGCAAACTTAATTTGAATTTTTTCCCCAAAATAATTACTCTTTCCGAATTTCATAGTTGCCGAGCTCAAATTCGACTTCGAATGTTGTGACTTAGATATTATCAATAAATATAATAATAATAATAATAATTTGATGAAAACTCTTTTGGTTATGGTTGACAAAGATCACATTCTAGTCAATAGTGACTATTAACCGTCAACCCTCTTCATCACCACTTTCCTTACGAACCTATTATGAAACAACAGTTTGATATAAAAGACGAGGGGAAATACAAATAGGGGGAAGAGGATAGAGGATGAGAAGCGAGCAACATGTAAGGATTAAGTAAATAAAGACATATGTACATGTAGACAACAAACACATCCTACATTGCTATCAATAGACGGGGAATGAGATAGTCGACACAAACGAAGGTAACTCGTATTAGGATGTAGCACAATTAACTGATACTAATAATTATCAATGTTATAATCATTTACTTCAGGAAGAGTGCAATTAAGAGTTAGCCATTGGGAAATGATAAACAAGAATCAACAAGGAGATCAAATCATTAAATAACCATGAGCACAACTAATTATTAGTCGATAAGGGAATACAAATAAGAGTCAACTACTTTTAGAGGACCGAGTCACAAATACTTAATATTACAATAGTTGTCATGGTAGGTTGATCAACTTATGGATTGCAAGAGTAACATCAGCAAGATTAATATCATGAGATAAGATTAACATTGAAGGAAATATTGGAAAGAAGACCAGTGGAGTATTGTCTCAGCAATACCGTAGAAGGAGAAAATATGAAGTAATAAAATACAATATCTTTTTTAGCCAAGCCTGTCAATGTCACCTAGCACCAACCATTGTGCTTATGAATATATAACTTAGGTATGTATAAAAATTGCATCTTGTGTAAATGAATGAGCAGACATAATTGATGCATATGCATATACATTCATATATATAAAGTAAATAATTATAAGCCTGTATAGAATTATTTTCAAACTTATTGTGTGACATGGCCATGGAGGGACTTATATAAATCCAAGCAAACAGATCTTATCCCAAGAGAGGTTAGGAGTTAGCATTCCGTAAGCCTTCGTGATACAAACTTGGACCTGTAAACTTTGAAGGAATCCATTGTTGGTTTCTAGGCAACTTGGATAACACCTACACCTTCCATCCTCAAAGCAAATTGTAATATGATTGGATACTTGGAATTCATTGCAATGATCATGTCCAATCTTACCAAGGGACATTACAAATGGTATAATAGCATGATCTTGCCATCCCATAGGGTAAAAGACTAACAAGGAATCATTCCAGTGAATGAAAACAAATCTAACACACACATATAAAGAATTATATCATAAAGGAAAATTAATGTTAGTTATATTGGACATGAAAGAATACAATTTTTATGGGAGATATTAGTTGTATAAGAGGTGCTATTCAATAAAGAGTGAACACAAGCAAAGGGAATTGACCAATATATAGTATTACGTATGCATAACTTATTTCTTAATCTCTTTCTAGTTGGTGTTGGGTGGGGTGAGGCGGAGTAAACCCTCACAAGATAGGTGAATTCCAAGATGGGTAAGGATATGTATTTCTAATGCCTTGAAGAGAAATCCCATGATGGGTACGAACATGCAGTCCTAGTGGCTTGAGGAAGCCTACTATAGACTTGTATCAAGCACCTTGCAACAAATAAGAAATCGAGGCTTAGACATGTAAAATTTCAAATGTATTATGGAATTACATGTTGAGTTCTTACTTTAAATTGATTTAGTTACATGGTAATGGGTGTATAATGCATATAATTTATGTATACCTCGTGATCTCATGCATCAATGTGTATGTTTCGTGTTTTCATGCATCAATGTGTATGTTTTGTGTTTTCATGCATCAATGTGTATGCTTCATGTCTTCATACATTGATGCATCTTCTTCATGTATGTTTCGTGTCTTCATGCATTAGTGTGTATGCTTTGTGTATACCATACATCATCACATATTCATGCATATGTTTTTGAGTGTCTATTCTATCTTAATAGATTAACTAGAGATGGATGAATCCGAGACATACTATCATGCAAATAAGATTTTGGCCAAATTGGAAGTGCACCATGATAAGATGGTATAAGATCCTCTCTCTAGAAGGAGAGAAAGCTTGTCCAAAGTTACCAAATGTCATTATAAAATATTGAGAGAACAAGTAATTGCTTGAGGACAAGCAATTTTGGGGAGGGTAGGACACTATATTCCCTTCTAGAAATAACATTTAATATTAAATTATAATAGAATAAATATCAAATAAATAATAAATAAGTTAATTATTAAATAATAAAAATATGTAATTAATTTATTTTTTATTAATAATTAATTTTAATGATATTAATATTATTAATCAAAGTTCATAATGTTATAATAAATATTAATAATTATAATTTGTTCAAAACTATTTTGGTCATGGTTGACAAAGATCATCACATTCTAGTTGACGATGATTATGAACCATCAACCTTCTTCATCACCAAGTTCCCCACGGACCTATTTTGAAATGGCAGTTCGATAGAAAAGACAGTGGGGGAAAATAAAAAGAGGGGGAACAAGATAGAGGATAAGAAGCGAGCGACATATAAGGATTGAAGAAATAGACTCAAGTACATGTACACAACATACACATTCTACAATGCTATCAGCAGATGGGGGATGAAATAGCCTACATAGATGGAGGGAATCTATATTATGGGGTAGCACAATAAACTGATATTATGTTATAATGATTACTTCAGGAAGAATGAAATTAAGAGTTAACAAGAATCAACAAGGAGATCAAATCATTAAATAATCATGAGCACAATCGGTAATTTGTCGATAAGGGAATACAAATAAGAGTTGACTACTTCTACCGGACCAAGGCACATATACTTAATATGACAATAGTTGTCATGATAGGATTATTAACTTATGGACCACAAGAGTAATATCATGAGATAAGATTATCATTGAAGTAAATATTGCAAAGAAGAATATTGGAGTATTGTCTCAGCAATATTGCAGAAGGAGAAAATAAGAAATAATACAGTACAATATCTGTTCTGTAATTATAGAATATAAATATATAATTCTTATTAGTAGGCACCATCAGTGTCACTGAGCACCAATCATTGCGCTTATGAATATATAACTCTAAGTATGTATAGAAACCTTTAGCTTCTGTTTAATGATTGAACAAACATATTTGATGCATATGAAAATACATTTAGATATATAAAGCAATTAATTATGGAAGGAAGTGTATGATGTTGCCAAGGAGGGGCTTGTATAAATCCAAGCAAATGGATCTTATCCCAAGAGATAACACCTGTTCCCAAATTGAAGACATATTCAGAAGTGGACTTTTTGATATCAATAGAGATTCCCAATCCAAGTCTGTGTAACCAATGAATTGGGGATCTTTGGTTCATCCATAGAGGATACCAAAGTTTGGTGTGCCCTTAATATAGCGCAGGCTATTGAAATAACCCCAATAGGATTATTGCTTCCAAAATACTAAAACTTCAAGGGTTTGACATTTCGTCAAACAATTAGCAATCAACCTCGCTAAGAACCAGTGATAAACTGAGGCAGAGTCTATTTAATTCTTGTGGTTTGAGGAGTATCAATACACTATGAAGTTTGTCATGTACTATGAGGTATGTCATGCAAAGGGAAGTATCTCAAATAATACGACGATTAGTATAGATGTGACAAATCAATGATGTTCAGGAAAGAATTCTTATTTCAACCAATGTTTCACAATTTAATAATCAAACAATGAACCTCGACTGTATAGGAGTAAAAATCCTGAGATTGCCGGTTCGTTAATCATCATGAAGGCTGTTGATACGAAATCTACCTGATCCCAAATGGTAGAGAAATTGATGCCACTAACGAACTGCAGTTTGTACTTCGCCACCCGATCTCTGACTTGCACTCTGCCCTTAGTTTGGAGATTCTATCCTGAGCCACTTGGATTAACGTACCTCTGAGATTCCTTGTTTCCGTGGGTCCGTCTGATGGTAACGCTATTGAATGGATATAATCCTGCTCTTCACAGTCGTATTGCAAAATGGAACCCTCAAATCTGGGTGCGATTTATTTATTCCCGTGTCCTTACCGGCGCTCAGACTGTGTGTGATTTCTGTCGGATTCTCCCAAACTGGAGCGGTAGCTGGATTCGTAGTATGCTGTTCGGGTGGAACTAATAATAGACTGAAAACACGCTATGACTGGTGCATGAGTTCGGAGTTGTTACGGATGATTTCTCCAAGCTTGATGCAGATCGCACTCCGCCCCTGAAATGCTGCTGATGGATTGTTTGGCTGTGGTTGTTTTTACTGGACAACGGAAGGACGCTGATACCCAGTCAAATCGGAAAGCAATTCTTACAAATATTTCAACCCTTGACTAATCACTTTCGCCGCTACGCCTTCAGTCTTGTCTCAGATTACTTCCGCTACTCTCTCAGATTTCTGCATCTTTAATAATTTAAATGGATCGACCATTATATTGAGTGCAACAGTCTCCGATTTGTGATGGTTGGGAACTCGTATACAAAACCCTTCACTCCTTCAAACTACCACAGCGAAAGTTATTCACCTTCAATACACCCGCAACCTCCCTCATTTCATGCGATATTTACTGGTCTTCAGGAAGTGACGGGAAGGTTAAGGAAGACGCCTGTTAGCGATGCTCAGAACCCTCGAATCCCAATTGCCCCACGGTTATATGAAAACGCTGCCCACTGCTCAATTCGCAAGTCTCAGAATGATCTCCAGTTCTAGCCGGCCCAATTTCAGGAATACTGTATTTCAATAAATGTTCAGAAGTGCTTCACCATTGGATGCATCGTTCTCCTATTCCCGATCTATTCTTATTGCGAGCTTTTATATAAAATGCGGAAGATGTCCCTTACTCTTCTCAATTTTGCCCTTGACCTGATTATCTGAATTGAATCCTTCAAAGGATAGAGATGCCAGAACCACAAATTGGCCTTAAGCCACAAATAATCGCCCTGATGAAATGACTGAAGTGTCACCTCCAATCTGCAATAATTCAGATGATATTTCACACCCTCAAAATTGCGTACCAATTGAGAGTTATCGTTCTCAATGGCCAACTGTGACAATTGCAGAAACCCTAGGTTCCACAATGCACCTGTGATTGAATCACAATCTGATAACAAGAGAGAAATAAAACAACTGCTTGATTCGAATGGAGCCCCGGGGTGCCTATTTATTCTTTTCTCTCCATCTTCTCCAGAGACTTCTAGAACATTTTTGATTTTATCTCTTAAGTGACTTTATTCACTTTATTAAATTAATTAAATATAAAGTTATCTTTTAATATTTATTTATTTAATAACTTTATAAGTAATTAACTTAATATCATTTATTTATTTAATTAAAATGATTAATTAGTCGTCCTCATAAAATATTCATTATTTTGGACAACCAAGTTAATCAAATTAATTAATCAGACTGCCACCGAAAATTGGGGACATGACAGCTATGCTTTGCTATAGCTCAATGTTGGAAGTAGGAGCTGTCATGAAGTAAGGTATGTAACTCACTGCACAGATGAGATCAAGTTGAGTGGCGGTGAGACAGATCAAATTGCCCTCAAGTTGCTTGAATGCAGATTCATTCTCAATAGCAGAACTAGATTTAGTTGACAATTTTAGATCAATTTCCATAGGTGTAGATGCAGGTTTGCAGTTCTGCATTCTAAATTTGTCAAGCAAAGCCCGTGCATACTTTAGACTAAGAGATAAAGATGACTTGTGGTTTCTGCCAAACCTCAACACCTGAGCAGTAGGGCAAAAGCCCGTCAGTCATGTCAAAAGACTGACATAAATTCTATTGGATTTCTTGAATCAAAGATGTTGAACTGCCAATGATGATCAGAAAATCAACATAAATAACAAGAAGGATGATGCCATTGCTAGTAGTCTTGACATGTAGATACAAGTCAGAAGGACTCTGTTGGAAACCTCAATATATGAGGTACTTGTCAATTTTCATGTACCATGCTCAAGGAGCTTGTTTGAGGCCATAGAGTGATGTCACTAGTCTGAGTACCTAGTGTTCTTAATTGGCAACTTTTAATCTAGGACGTTGTGTCATGTACACTTTTGTAAATCACCATTTAGGAAGGCACTTTTGACTTTCATTTGATGGACCTTCTAGGCACACTGAGCTTCCATGGCTAGGATTAATTTGATGGTGCTCATCTTTGCTGTTGGAGAAAAGGTCTCCTCATAATCAATCCCTTCACTTATCTAAAGCACCATCAATGTTGTATTTGACTTTGTAGACTCATTTGCTTCCAAATTCATTTTCATGTTTGGATATCATCTTAATGCCTTGACCTTGACTCTTAGATGTTCTTCTCCTTGAAAGATTCCTCATTGTCATGATTTTGAACTTGCACCTGTACTGAAAATCTTGATGTCCTGACCTTGATCTTGCACTTTAACTTGGACTTCCGAAGGAAATTGAAGTTTGATAATCTTCTCCATCTGCTTATAACCTTGACTCCACTTTCGCAATTTGTTTCTTGACCTCCATCTTGAATTCCAATTCGAGCCTTGCCTTTCCACCTTCATTTATCCTTTTTACCTCGCAAAACAACATTACCTCATGAAATACTTAAAATTCACATTTTTATATCACGTGCAAATTAATGTTAGGAAATCAAAGTTCTTGAGAGACATTCTTCCTAGATAGTTGCTATGATTATTTATTGAATTCAAATGCAAAACTTTTGTCTTTGAGATCTGATATTACCTAAACAAATGAAGGTTTCAAACCTAAACAATTCAGTTATAACCATACTATTCATTCAAAATGCTTGTTAAAAATACAAACACAAACCCTCTACTATCCATGGATTGCTATAGGAAACTGAATTTACCTTGCTGTGTTTGATTATTTCTGAGTTTTGATGCCTAAGTTGGAAGTGTTTTGAATCCTAGAAGACCTGATTTATATTCAGATTTATCATTTTCCAATATATCTTTGCCATTCAAATGCATGGGTCTGATTTTAATGATAAAATCTTAAGTGATATTAGTGATTGGACTAAAATTTCAACATTCTCCAGGTCTGCATTATATTTTCAGCTCAACACCCTTCACAACCTTGTTTGATTTTATGCAATTTGCTGCCCTGCTGAAGGAAATTCAACCTTCTCCTTCACCAATTTGATCTGTACTTGTAATTGTGTTTGAGTTGGACTTGTTTTTGGTCAAAATTGGGGGCATAGGAGAAACTGTGGAAATTTCATTCTCATTGGGTGAGTGCAGGGGTGGTTTATTGGAAATCTTAATTGTGTTGGGCAAAAGATGTGAAATTTGGTATGGATTGGTCAAGTGTACTTGAGTTTTTTGTTAATTACGTGCATTTTGGGCAAATTCACATAGGTCTTTTTGGAAATGTGCCTTGGGTTGTGCAAGATACAAGAGGATTTTTGGAATTCCTAAGTTGATTGGGTAGAGCATTTAGTGCATTTCAGAATTCTTAATGGTATTGGGCAAACCATGAAGGCATTTTGGAAATGAAGGGCTTATGGTGCAAAGCTAAGTCACAAGGTTCGTGTTCGAGTTCGAATTCGGGAACTATAAAATTCGGATGAAGTTCGATGAGTTAAAAAATTCGAAAAAAATTCGACATTGAAATTCGCCTTTGTATAATTTATTTATTTTAAAATATAAATGATATATCTGCTAAATTATCAAATAATTAAATATAGCTAAATAGATTATAAATCATTACATATACACAAGAATATAAATATAAACCACAACAGACACAAGAAATTGCAATCACAAATATTTATTAAAAGTATATTTAAAATTAAACATAATTTTGATTAAAATAAAACTACTAAATTAAATTTGATTTTAAAATTAATAAAGTAAACAAATTTTAAAATATTTATAAATTGACTAGATAATTATTTTAATTTTAAATTTAAATGTTGTTAATTTCATATATTACTAACTAATGTATAGAAATATAAAAAAATATTAAAATTTAATAATGAAATGTTAACATTAAAATTTAATAATGAAATGATTATATTGAACATTAATACAAAATAAATAAAATATTATAAATTATATCATTATAAACATAGAATAAAAATGTACTCTTAAATATTTTTATAAAACAACCCTAAAAATTAAACTCTATAAAAAATCTAATTTGAAAATAAGGTGCATTCGCACATTTAGGGTCGTAAGTCTGGCAATCCGAGTCGACAACCACGGCCAATACGACTCACTGTTTGGGTTATGCCGTTGAAGGCGGGTTCATGCACAGTGCCATTTTTGATGTAGGGTCTGATTATTATAGATAGTTCTAAAGAGGGTAATTCGTAAGTGTTTATAGTGAATACGTACTATGGCTACAATGGAGGCTACCCAGAGGTATATTGGGTTCAGGGGGCGTCGTAGAGTGACGGAACAGGAGCGGAAGCCACATATGCAGACGTGGGTGTAACAGTTATCGAATCAGAGAAGACATGGCCTTTCCTGGCGAGCTGCAGCATAAAGGAGTTGCAAAAAGTCGTTCAACAAGACACAAACATTTGCATTCCGGAGGAATAATTGTGAAAACTCCACAATGAAGCCTGCGATTCCTTTTTTATCCAAAAAATACAATTGAGAACGTTTTCTAAAATACGTATTGAGTTAAAAAACCCGACCCAAGATTTCTGTACGAATTTATGGCGAACGAAAACGAATTTTTTGGTGTTTTTAAAAATTCGGAGGATTTCGAATTTCATTCATGAAATTTGTCGAACCTTGTGACATAGGTGCAAAGCATGTTAGAATTTACTAGCTTATGTATCAAGGTCAGATCAGAATTCCCTAGTGTATGTGTCAAGGTTAAAACAATTTTTGGAAATCTTTGAATTTAGTTGCAAGTGTCTTGTGGAAATCATAGGCCTATGGGTCAAGTCATTTCAAAAATACAACCTTATGTTTCAAGTGAACTTCAGAATTTATAGGGCTATGTGGCAAGTGAATATCAGAATTCTTGGCTTCATGTGGAAGGCTTTAGATCAAGGTAGGAATTAACAAGGTAATGTGGCAAATTTTCCAAGATGTAGCTTGTATTTGGCATGCTCATGTGACAAATTCCACTTAATCAATTCAGAAAACCACTGTGTGTTGGGCGAAAAAAATGTATTTTATTTGTGGTTTGTGGAAATTCACCTTGAGTTGGGATAAAGATGTAGGATACTTTTCGGAAATCATGGATGCATTGTGCAATCTACAAGATCAAGTTCAGAAACCCTATGTTAATTGGGCAAGATGCATGAGAAGGATTTCAAAAATCCGGGCTTCATTGGGCGAGATAACTTGCAATTTTCGGAAATCCTCCTCAGGTTGGGAAAATACAAGGGTGTTAGGGTGGAAATGGAGGGTGAATTAGGCAAAATACCATGAGACTCTCGGAAATCCCACCCAAGTTGGGCGAAATTCCTTGGTGTCCTTTCAGAAATGAGATAAGGATTAAGCAAGTACACCTGATGTTTTCAGAAATCAGGCCCTAGTTGGTCCAATTCACTTGGCCTTTTCGGAAATCAGACTTTATTTGGGCCAAAGACCATAAACTTTCCTTGTTCAGATCAGAATTTATCATACCAGTTCAACTTTACTCTTGTAGCTTAAATAATAGTTGTTGAGCAAACCTCAATGCTTTGAATTTTGGTATTTGACTTGATTTAAGTTTGAACTTCTTGGATGTCTTGACCCTAGTTAAATTAGTCAACCTTCTGAAAAATGGCTAAGAAAATGCTTAGATATGATTCCAGCCCTATCAACACAAACTCAACACTTTTCTTTTCATAATTCTCAATTCAAACACCATGTTTCACTTGGTTGTCCATAACTTGATCAATAAGTGGATCAAGCTTGAAAACATCTTGCTTACTATGCCTGAGCCTTTGAACACAACAATTGAAAGCACTGATCCTTCTCATGATCAACCTTAACCACAACCTTTTTAAATTTTTTAGCCAAGAAATAGACATAAACAACAATAAAAGAGCATAAACAATACACAAAAGACTCAATACATTTATCCTGGGAAAATCCTTCCACTTGAAGGGAAAAACCCAGCCACACTAGCAAAATGTCTCTTTTATTGATCAAGAAATGTTCATAGTACAAGGCTTTCACTTGATTCATTACGATCCCCCAAGCAATCACATAAATTGATTGCATTGAGACTCTTTATGTTACACATGAAGGTCTCTTCAAATCCCAAATGCAAGACCCTTAAAATTTCCAAATATTCAACACTTCATATTGGCATACGCGACCTCTTTGCATGACGTTTGGAACATGTCTTTTTATATAAAATTATCTTAAATATTATCGCAAATGTCTCTTTCAGCTGAAGATTACCACAACGGTCATAAAAAACATATTTCTATTTCATGAAATCAGAGATAAGGATCTCTATCACAGCTACAATCTTCAATACTCCATCTTAGTAAGAGAGATCTTTAGTATGACAGGCACACAACTTCAACAAAAGATGTCAATGAAATTCACATAAAACATGTTATCACAGCATAACATAATTCACCTTAGTTACTTGATAAGCACATGAAATGGAGTCACACATATGACTTCCAAAGAATAATTCACTTCCACCATGCCTACTCACAGAGGATGGTCCACCATACCTATTCGCAGAGTGGAATGAGAGCTTTCATCTCAGACTTATCCAACTGAAAAATGCATTTCCACCATGCCTACTCGTAGAATGTGGTCCACCATACCTACTCGTAGAGGGTGGAAAAAGGGTGTTCACCTCAGACTTCTCCTAGAGAAGAATGTGTTTTCACCATGCCTACTTGCAAAGGGTGGTCCACCATACGTACCGTGGAACGGGGGCTTTCACCTCAGACTTCTCCCAGCGAAGAATGCATTAACAAGGGATTGCACCTTGGACTTCTCTCACAAAGAAGAACTCAATCACAAGGAATTGCACCTCGAACTAATCTCACAGAGAACAACTCATTTCAAGGGACTGTTTGAGTGCAAGGACTCCCTCTCATAGGTACAACAAACTCACTGCTTTGATAGCACAATAAATCGGAGTTGATTCCAATGTTTGATCAAACAAGGAGCATTAACAGTCACTCTGCTACATGAGCTAGTTGATTCTCAGGAAAAGGATTTGGCACTCTCCCTCTGCTGGTCAAACTCCTTTTGAATCTCAATTCCTCTTCTTAGAATAAATTGATCACAGTGACAAACTATGCAGATCCTTCCTCTTTAAAGATGATATGTGGCACCAAATCAGTCCCCATGGCTGAAGCAGTGTCCTCATGTTCATTTCAATCAGCTTGTTTGATCTTTCTTGTAATTTCTCAAATCAGGCTATGTCTCGACAAAAGCAATGCTGAACTTTAGACTTAGGCAGATATCCTCTTTGTCAAATTCAACCTCGTTAGTAGGGCTGTGAATAATGCTCCAATCTGCACTGCTATAGTGCATCCTGTGAGCTTTGCAGCAAGCCTGGAATGACAAGACACCTTACACCACTTCCAGGTAGCTAATCTGAAATGCACTGGTACTACATAAAGAGTTTTGTATCCCTCACCAATCGGGATGTGCACAAGACTACTTATGTACCTGCACAAAGAATCCAGTTTGAAATCACGACATCAACAAAGATTGTCAAGAGCAGCACCAACATTGAATTTGAACCTGCTTTAGCTTAACACTGAAATACCCCACTGCACCTTGGAGTTTGACCAAGAACTCAGCAACCAACAAGAATCAGCTGTGTCTCAGATCCACCAAGAAACCATCAGATGATAGGATTTCACACCAAGTGATCTCCAAGAATTTGAATCCCATACAAAGAACACACCAACTACTCCACATCAAGTCATATAACTCAGCATGAAGCTCACTGACAATGTTTAGGCTTATACTAGCAACATACAACATGATCCCAAATAAAGAGTATCCTGTTCTTCCGTGTTTGATTCAGCTTTAAGATTCCATACAGATGTTGCTCCATGCAACTGGGTTCGACTCTTCTTCAAGAATCTCAGCTCAGGTTGCAATCTGTTATCGCCCTATTGCTTATCGATTTGTCCTCTTATCGATTTTAAAACCTGAATGCTCTCAGCTCAAGCCTTGAATTTACAAAACTTAACTCCCTCTGACATTCTAATCTGAGATGAAGGAAGAGTTTTTCACACTCTTGAACCAAATAATACACTGGACATGCTTGATTCAGTGCAAAGAAAAAAACCCACAAGTTGTAGTCACATTCTGATACAAGCTCAGTACCTGTACATTTTTGCCCTGAACTCATGCAAGATAAATACACAGTATCTCTGTTGATGAGGCTCGACTTCCATCTCTAGCAGTACTGAAATGTTTCTAGACAACCAATAATAATAAACTAACTCCTCAAGAACATAAAATCTGCACTTTATGTCTTCTACAGAAAACAAGTCTGACCAATGGTGTTGTGTATTTACTAGATCTCATGCACAGATGCAATCCAATAATCACTTTAGCGACAACAACAGGATAACAATGTATCTCACACAAGATGTATAACATGAACTGATGATAATAGGAGACTTTAGCCAGTCTGACCTGAAAATCAAACAATTATTATACACAAAAATACCAATTTATTTATATTATCAACAAAATAATATAAAGATAATCTCTTTTGATGTTAGTAACAAAATCATAGAAGAAAGAGTACATTAAACAAAACATAATCATCAATAAGGAGTAAGACTTTTATATATGCAATAACATGAATTTATGCTAATAAAATACTTATCTTTATTGATGATCAATTTATCAATGCTCCTTCATCTTTCAGGAAATTCTATTTCCTGTTCAAGTGTCAGATGCAGTGATCCAAACATTCCCTTGTGCAGAGCAAAACAAAACCGATGTCTTAAAGAATGAAATGAAGAGACAAAGCACATGACATGTCTTAGCTCAAGTTCGACCAATGACAACGCTTGAATAACATACAAGAAGTTAGAGAGTCTCCAGAGTGTGCAGAGTCATAACTGTGTCAAGAACTTCCAGCTGAATCAGAATGATTGAAACTAAAAGCTGCTCCTAAATTTATCTTGAAGAGAACTGCTATCAACTTGCTTTCACCCTTGAATAACCTGATTAGATCATATGAATCATCTTTATTGACACATGACAGCTCCATGAAACAAAATATCATGAATATTTTTCTGTTGACTTTGTTCTCAGTGCTACAGATATATTAGAAGGCAAATCTGAGAATTATCTCAAGAATATCATACATCCAAAGTTTTTATCTAATGACGAGAAAGAAGAAATCATCAGACATGCATAGGCCAAAATGCCATGTCAATGGCTGAACAAGCAAATAGATATTTCAATAAATCAGAACTCTGATGTATTGAGCGAGTCATAGTGACCAAGGTGTCAAGTTGAGCATTTCATAGTCATGTGACAGATAGCAAAATATATTGCTGAAACCATGTATCTTGCAAATATGCCGTCAAGATTTTGAAGAGTCTTCACTTGAGCATATGGGGAGAGAACGGTTATCATAGAACCAATAACATCATTGATCAATATAGTTATGGTAAACAGAGCTGATAATATCCAACTGTGACTAAGACACATTGATTACAATCCAAGATTCGCCTGTTGTAACCTTGCAAACCTGTAACACTTGGAGAATAACTCGCAGAGAAGGAAAATTTAGAAATTCATGCAACAACCAATCTGTCTTCCCTTAAAAAACAAGCAATGTGCATATCAAAAACAAAATTGCAAGAAGGTTCATTCTGTGCCTTTCTTTCCCCATTCCACTATTCAATTCTAGTCCTTCTCTTAGCACTATTATCCTTGGTTGTAGGACCCCTATTCCGCCTGGGCTTCAAGGCCTATGACTGCCACTGCCAAGTTGTCAAAAGTCCCTGTTCATTTTTGTAATTGCGATTGCCACTCCTCCCATATTATGATCACCACTTTTCTTCCTATTACCATGGTCATAATATTATTGGTGAGACCTAGGCAAGGGACTCAAGCTTCCGCTTCGGCTATGACTGACCACCTTTGAATCTCCGATAGTGTTGAAACAGTCTTATGTTGAACTCTCTCACTATCTTTTTCTCATGCATGAAGTTACAATATCCGTCACCAAAATAATCTACAATGATTGGGTGACCAGAATTAAACTTTCCTTGAAGAGCTTGCAATGCAGCAACTGCCTGCTCTTCCTCCTTGAAATTGAAATGTTCTTGAATTTTCACGCGGGTCTAGTGCCTCAAGCTAAAGTGTTCCTCGGAGAGTATATCATGAACACTCGATTGAAGGTACAAGACTGATGGATCATCTTCGCATCCACACAGTTTCAAGAATAAAAGAAGATGCTACACAACTTTCAAAATTGAATATGAACTGTCCACAGGTAGTGGATAAACGCAAGAAGAAAATACGAGCTGTTGTCCATGATCAACCATCGTCCATAATGAGAATTGGTAAACACATGATGCCAACATATATGCAGTGCCAAGTTATTATTGAAATTACCAATGAACAATAAAAATGATTTAATCACAAACTGAGGACTGAAGAAGGTCGAGCAAGGAAGATAGTCAACAAAGCTTAGATGGAGTAATAGAGCATGTTCAGAAAAAATGATCTTTTCCTACACTCGTGATAAACCTCTACTAGACCAGGAGAGCCCTGATTCACAATATAAAATACATGATTAAAAGCAGCTCCATCATCACCGTAAATGCCGAGCTTTCTGTATAGATCTTTAGGAGAAATCTTAAAAAAAAAACTCAGAAAGGAAATAGAATTGCTGCCCAAGTCAACCAGCTCCAGTCAATGATATGGCTTCCATGCACTTCCAAATATAAAAAAGCACCAAATGTAAATTCTGATTGCTATTCCCTCCACGAATTGCAATAGATTTTCTGCGCACCAAGAAGAGTCCAGTATACACCTGAAACAATAACTGAAATACAAGGTTGCTACTAAACTTTAGCAAACACAAATAACCGTATATATTCTCCTTTACTGTTGTTATCAAAACCAGGCTCTGATACCATGTTAAGTTTTTAGCTCAAAAATAGAGATAAACAAGGATAAAATAGCATAAACAATACACAAAAGACTCAATACATTTATCCTGGGAAAACCCTTCCCCTTGAACAGAAAAGCCCAACCACACCAGCAAAATATCTCTTTTATTGATCAAGAAATGTTCATAGTACAAGGCTTTCATTTGATTCATTACAATCCACCAAGCAATCCCATAAACAGATTGCATTTAGACTCTTGATCTTACACATGAAAGTCTTGTCAAATCCCAAATGCAAGACCCTTTAAATATTCAAATATCCAACACTTCATATTTCCATACACATGCCTCTTTGCATAACATATGACACATGTCCTTTTTTATAAAACTATCTTAAATATTATCACAAATGTCTCTTTCAGCTAAAGATGACCATAACGGTCATAACGAATATATTTCTATTTCATAAAATCAGAGATAAGGATCTCTAGTACAGCTACAATCTTCAACAAACCTGAATTATAAAGGTTTGCAAAGCTTCAAAAAGTTGTTAGTCTATCTGACAACCTACACTTGTTATTGACAATTGCAAAAAAGTGAGGTTCCCATTTGCAATGGGCCGATGGTGTGAAAACCTCACAACAATACCATTTAGGATTAAGGCCATAGGCAACACAATGAAGAGGTGTGTTAAGCTTGTTCCATCTTCTACGTAACTTTTCCTCCATCAAAGGATATAGAGATATATTTTGTATCAGTTTTTTTCTTGACCCTTTCACACATAGTATCCATTGCTTCATAGTCTTTTCTCAAACATGGCTTGTTTGGATCTGCAAATTTGATCACCTCACATATAGGCTTAATAAAGTCCACAACAAATTTCACATCAGCCCAAAAATGCTCATCAAGAACCATACCTCTCACCTCAACTGCAGTATCTAATGTAGATTGTCTCCAAGCTACCCAAGCATCACTAACACCTGTGGAACACAAGACTTTTTGGACTTCAAAAAGGTGGTCAAGAAGAATGAAGTAAGAAACAAAACATTTTACATCAGCCCAAAAATGCTTATCAAGAATCATATCTCTCACTTCAGCTACAATATCTAATGTAGATTGTCTCCAAGCGGCCTGTGCATCACTAACAAACATGGACCAAAAATCTTTGTTGACTTCACAAAGGTGGTCAAGAAGAATGAAGTAAGAAGCAAAATGTTTATCTTTAGGTTTGGGTATTTTCATTTTGGCAAATTTACGTTAGATGGCTTGTGTGTGTGGTGACAGTTGCATATGAACATCTGTATTTTACTCTTCACTTCTATGAGATACGAAATTTACTGGAACTTGCTAATGTCTTTGAGTACGTTATTCAACGAATGCACACACTATGGTGGCCAAAATATATGCTTGCACTTTTTTTTTTCTATTGTATATCATTGAAATGTATCAAAAGGAGAAATAACTGTTCTGGAAACCCATACAAGATCATAGCGGAGGAGTTAAATCACAATACAAAACCGCAGACTGATATGTCTTCTTTATCGAGCCAGATCAGTTAGAGAATACTAGCCAAAACTCCAATTTTTTTTTTACAGATACATAACTTAGACATTATCAGATATGTCCTCACTGGAATCAGATGTGGTAAGCAAAATGAACTCCAGAAGAGCTCCTTGCTGGCCTCTAGTGTTCCACTTTCCTAACGCTTTAAGCTGCTGTAGAAATTCTGCCAGCATAATATCAAACTCGTCTCTGTTTCTGACTAAGGTGTATCCATGTGCCAGTTATTTCTTTTTCATATCCACCCTGCCATCCTTCATCAGCTGCATGAATTTGTTTTCTTTGATCTTGAATACTGTTGTCACGTGCATGGTAACATCAAAGATTATGAGTCTCCTTAGAGACCCAGTGAGGCACCTAGTTTTGCCCTGAAAAATATTGTTATTCATTAATTTCCAAATGACCCAAAGTATGGTAGAAGATAGAACAGACCAAAAAGTATCAAACCATTTACTGTACTGGATAAAATTACTAGATCAAATGTTACTAACATTGAAATTACCATCAAGTTCCAACCAAAAAAGCTTCCAAACATCCTTGGCAAACAAAACAATCAAATAATACATGATTATCAGACTCAAACCGATTACAAAAATAAAAGACATTGGGTTCCCCCCCTTCCCCCCAGTTTTTTGAAGGGAAGCTTATGAAGGAAGAATTTCCAAATGAAGTAACAGATTTTGGGTTCTATAGGTTTGCACCAGAGATTGGAAAGATATTTTTTCCAAACTGCTAGATCAAATCAAAGGTTCCACAGATTCAAGATGGCTCAAGATTCCAGGGTCAGCAGAAAGGAGTAGATATACTTGACTTTAACAAGGTGTAAAGGGATGGAATCAGGCCATAGCAATAGGAACGAACAAGAGGCAGGGGAGCAACATTCAAGCCTGACCCAAAGTCTACCAAGAGCTCCTTTAAGAAAGCAGTATGTCCTCCATCAAGAGGATGGTAAATCAAACTTATCTCTTAATTTTGGCCATTGTGTCCTGAAACTGTTTAATGCCTTTAGCATTCTGTTTCTTAGCAGAGCATCCTTGCACAAGGGCCAGAGGCCTACTGCCATGTTTCAGGTTTCACTAGATAGATCCTTGCCCACAAAGAATGTTGTAATGTCCCTCTACTTAATGTGATCATCAGGATCAATCGATTAGCCTATGACAGGAGCTTCCGTAGGCTAATGGAGTGGTTAGGGAGCTCATTTGGCAATATGTTCATGAGTTACTAACTTTAGCAAGTCAATGGGAGTCAAGTGTTATGGAAATTTCAGGTGTTCGGCTTGGTAGATTTGGTTGAGCACTTTCCGACGAGCTATCATACATGGTATTCTGAGTTCGACTCTTATATGATTTTAATGCCGAAGGTAATTTACTTTATTATAGCGTGATAATTAAATAGAAGACTTATCAATTAAGTCACTTTATTATAAAGTTGTTTTAAAAAGGTATTTCCTATTTATCCCACATTGCTTATGCAAATGAAGTCGACTTCTTGGGGGACTTTATATTCTTTTGGCTGGAATGAGTTGGGGCATGCTTGGATGATAATATTATTATGCTATTGGATTTTTGGAAAATCTAATTGTTGAGCTTGGAGGACAAAACCCCTCTTTGCTAGTATTCTCTTCATTGTTGAAAGACACAGTTAGGAGGATTATCAGATGTTTTCATTCAAGAAACACAGTGGGATTTATTGGTGATTTTACACATGATTTAAGAGCTCTGAAGTTCAGGTTATGCAGTCATGAATACTGATTTAGCTACAGTGCGCATGAATAGTGTTTTTGCTACAGTGCCCACGAATAGTGATTTTGCTACAGTGCGTGTGAATAGTGTTTTTCTACAATGTGCGTGAACAGTGTTTCGCTACAATGTATGTGAATAGCGAAATTGCTACAGTGTCATGAATAGTGCTGCTACAATGCATGAACATTGTTGCATTGAGTTTTCTTGCTCACTCTTGCCGGTTAAAAGGTTGGGATGCTGTCATTTCATCTACAGATCACTACTTCCAGGTTCCTTCCATCATACTGTTCATTTTAGGCATTGTAATTGTTAAATATCAGTCTAAATATTTGTTGCAGCGTATAAGACAATTGTATGTAAATATTTCTATTGCAAAATCAATATTTTATCAACAAATAAGGAGGTTCTAGACTTTGCATATTTATTGTTGTATGTTGCTAAGTGTTTGCCAAAATGCCATGTTGAAAATTACACTCTAATTGATAATACTTAGTTGTTTGCAAGTCTCCTCAAAAAATAAAAAAGGGGTGGTTATTACAAATATTCCCTTGCTTAGTTTGATTTCCATGCTGAATAGGTGCCTTGCATGTCTTCAACTCTTCCAGATTGCCTTAAAAACATTAGATTTTCCTACACTGAAATTGAGATCAATGGTGAGGAGATCTAGCAGGCTCAAACCTTACTATGATTTAGCTCTATAAGGAGGAGCCCGAAGAAGGTTGTCTCTGACCAGTACTTTCCATGGTTTATTTCCATGAATCGCTTTTGCTACCCATTTTATTGTTTTGGCAATTCCTTGCAATCTTAGGTCCTTTAAACCTAGTCCACCCCATTCTTTGGTCATTGTGCACCATTTCCAGCCGACAATATGATATTTCTTGTTCCCCTTGCCATCACATCATAGAAAGTCCCTGATGATTTTATCTATAAACTCAAATTGGTTGACATTAAAGAGCCATGCCGAACAGAAGTAAACAAAGTAGGAAGACATTATCTTTTGACAAACTTGGAGTCTCCTTGCCATGGTGAGATAATTGGAATTCCATTTGTTTAGCTTAATAATTATCCTCTTTTTAATCCAGCATCACATGTTGTTCATGTTTGGATTGATAGAGAAGGGAATACCTAAGTATCTTATAACATGATTGCCCTCGCCTCCCCGCCCCCCCCGCCAACACACACACACACAAACACACAACCACACAACCACACAACCAATGCCAAACTCAGTACACGACGGGGGTTGTTCATCCCATGCAAGAAGAATAGATTTTGCTATTGAAATCTGGCTGCCTAAAGCTACACAAAACAGATCCAATTTAATTATCAAGTGTTCCATATTGGCTTCTTCTAAAACGAACATGATTGATTTGTCATCTGCAAATTGGGCATTTGGTATCTCCTGTTGTTAGGAAGGGCCTCTGACTATCGGGGACAATGAATCATCTCTTAACAGGTAATGTAGAGTTAGTGCTATGATAAACAAGGCTGGAGCAAGGGGACAACCGTGCCTAATGGATCTGGATAGGCTGAAAAGCTCAGATCTAACCCCATTAACCACCACTGCTGCTTGGGCACCAATCATGACGGTTGAAACCATGTGACAAAAGACAGAGGGGAAGCCAAGAGCCTGCATCATCATTTGTATGAAACTCCATTCCACCTTGTCAAATGCTTTTTCATAAGCTATTAGGAGCATCCCTACATTTTGCCTAGTTTCCTTGGCCCAGTCTAAGGTCTCCCAGCACGTCATAAGATTCTTCTGAATATAACGACCCTTGACAATTCTGTTTGGGTGGGATTGATAATCTTTATTAAAATATTCTCCAACCTAGCTGCTAGAATCTTGGCAAACGATTTTGTATGCAACATTTTAACAAGGTGATCAGTCTCCAGTTTTTTATAAGGGTTTTGTCTGTAATGACCCACAGCTGTTTCACACCTTAACAATACTAAGTAAAATGAAAACCCAGATGTCTACTAATTGCAAATTTACCAATTACTGAAATGCCACACTTAAGTGTTAAAAAGATCAAGGCAATTATCACATTGCAAGAAAGATTTTGTAGATTATCCAAAATAAGCGGAATTGTTATTTAATCAGAATGCCCTGTTCACTAAATACTGAAATGGTCAATAACAATTTGCTGCTAAATTACACCAATCAAAATTTAAATTCCATGCTCAGATTAAAAATCGAGTGGAATTTATTTTGCATAAATTAAATCGATAGGAACCTGTTATTAGTGCTGCAATTCCCAAATACAGCCCTTAATTCATAACAAAGTCCAACTGCAGCTGCTAACAGTATGGACACTGGCAATATCCAGCCTTCACACTCAGTCCAAGAACCATATGCAACAGCTGGCGCTGTGTAGGTTTCCGTTCTGGTCAAACAAAGGGCCCGAAGTGCAGTAAAAGACACTCAATCGTCAGCCATGCTGCCCCAGAAATCAGGTCCAAGTCGGCAAAGAAAGTGCAGAGAATACCTCATGCTAGAACAGACCTGAAACTGGGCATACAAATAATGCCATAAACTCTCAACGCCAATATGGTTGACTGCAGATTCAGTGACAATAATCCACAGGGATATAAATTCCCTTATCCGGGTATGTCAAAACCTAGATAATTGTAGAGGAAAACAAAGGATTGAATTACCAATGCCCTTCAAAATAACCCTTCTTCTCAGCTACAGTGAATAATAGTAAGAGAAGACTCCAAATTCTCCAATGAACAATCAGCTCCTCAACACAAAACTTCTCAGCCACAGTCTGAAACAGTAGAGAAGTAATGGCAATTTGCTATACTTCAGCAGCAAATTGCAAGACAAACTTAGAAGGAAACTCAATATCTCCCAACCACAGTATATACAGCAAGAGATATTAATAATAATTTCAGAACTTTAATCCACAAGAACCTCAGCTATGGATTAAAGGCACAACCTAGCTTCGAAACCCTTATACTTCAGCAAGGGCCACAGAATATAAGAACTCAGAAAAGCTACAAAGGCAACAAAAGCATATAAAATATTCAAACATGCTTTTTTCAATAAAATGAGCTTGTATTTATAACCTCCAGATTCTTTTTTCTTGCCAAAATGGAACTTCACTTGAGAAGCTTCACCGCACAACTTTAATTAGAAGCTTCCACTAGATTCTCTCACTTGACTTGGCTTAACTAATTAATAAATGACACTTTACAATGGTAAGTCAACTCCCAACTTAAGTGAAATTATAAAGTTAAGTTATAACTTTATAATAAGCCATTTAATAATTAATAATAATTTGGCCACTTAAAATATAATAACTCCCAAAATACTCATCATTTAAATATGTCCTCTGAAATAGGAGTCATACCTATTATTTCTTCATGTGACCAAATGCACTTTCCAAAAATAGAAAGGGTCCATTTCGATCAACACCAACTTACCACAAATAGTAAGTACACAAAACTAAGCCTAAACAAAGTCCGATCTGAGCCAAACAAAGACCACCCTGTAGCTTACTAAGATGTGGAGAAGATAAGACCCTCCCAAGCCAAGCCATTGCCACAGAAGACCCTCTATCCACACTATTTAGCCTATGAGGATCACAATAATAGGCTAATCCCTGAAACTTTGATGCTGAAAAAATTGGGGACATTACATTGTCTCCCTTTGGCATTAGCTTAATAAGTCCCATATTGATTTCTGCCTCCAAGGAGCCCTATTTAATAGCTCATTGATACATTTCTACAAGCTCACTGTGGATCCATTCTATATTTTCTTTATAAAACTTGAGTGGCAATCCATTTGGCCCTGAGGCTTTGTCATTTTTCATGTTCTGAATGGTAGCTCTGATTTCCTCAATATAGATAGGTAGTTTCTTAGGGATGATATTTTCAATTTATTTTTGGGCTCTTTCATCTTCACACCATCATCTTTTGATATAAACAATTTCTTGTAGAACTGGGTAAAAGCTCTTAGATTTCCTCTTGAGATGAGAGATCCAATCCATTATTGCTGGTGCATTCAATTCTATCCTTCGCTTCTTTAGCTTTAAGCACTTGAAAGAAGAATTTGGTTCCTTTATCCCCCAAGTTAATCCAGTTCATTCTATCTCTCACTTTTGCTCCATGTACCTTCCTTGTTTGTATCTTCTGAGCTCATTTCTTACCTTGGCTAGATTATCCAAAGCATCCAGATTGGCTAGGCTGTCTTGCATTACTAATTCTTCTTTGTAAAGAGAATTTAGGGATCTGGCATCCTTAGCCTTTTTCCTCCCAGTTATTTTGCACATGGATTGCTAGGAATGGGTATTTTGCACCCATCTACTAATAGGGTTATTGTGTTGACAAATCTTATTATTATAGCATTGGATAATCTTAGTGGCTGCTGTAACCTCTTGGTCTTTGAGGATGAAAATTTTGAGAGAGAAACCCTCCAATTTAGGGCAATCTGTTTTCTATGTTCCATTGCTGATATCTAATCTATCACCGGGTGATGATCAAACAAGGAGTAAGGCAAGACTTTGATAGGATTATCATTTGTAGGCTTATTACTTTGGAATATATCCTTGTTATTATAAATTCTATCCAACCGACAAAAGATCCTCTTTTCTCCCTTCTTAAAGTTCAACCAAGTGAACCAAATACCTTTGGAATTACTTTTCATCCCTCCCAAAGGATCAACCAGATTGAGCTTCCCTATCATCCTGCTCTAGAAGAATTCCTCATTTCTTTTCCATGCAAACCTCAAACCCCTAGCCTTATCTTTTGGTCTTTCAATCATGTTAAAGTCCGATGAGATTATCCAAGGGATATTTGGGAGTTAAGCAATCCACTTCCACAATTTAATCCTTTCATTATGTTCATTCGGAGCATAGATCCAGCAAACTCCAAATTCAAAATCCTCCATTTTCAGGGACAACATACTACTCTGTTACAAGGTGAGCATCCCTGATTACGTACTGCTTTCTTCCAATTTGGGCCAATGATGATTGAAGAGCCTCCTTTGCCCATTACATGACTAGTTGAAAAGGTTGTGGCATCCCTCTAGATGCACTTAAGAGCTATGTCCAATGCAAATCCTAAATCTAACTCTTTATTAGAATGAAGGAATCTTTTGACTATATATTTCTTGTCAAAGGATTCAAGACCTCTAACATTCTGTGAGGCTAGATTCACTTTCATTATAACATACGAATTATTAGTCTCCATTGGGGTTCTAAAGCCCTTGAAGCAACTGGGGAGCTTCCCCTTTGGAAGTTTAGAAGGTTTGGGATTACTCCCAGAGAGTGGTGGTTTGCCTCTCTTCCTTCTAATAATCTTTCATTCTTCGAACAACAAGGGGTCTATCTTTTTTGGTTTCCTCACCTTTCTTCTTGCCTTTAGCATTAAAGTGGAAAGTAGAATCATCTAGTTTTTCCAACTCTTTGGTCAAACCCTCTTCAACCCCCATAGGGTTACCTTGACCCTGTAGCTTCTCACTCTTGTTCTCCTTAACAACTTGAGGTTCAACGCTGACACTTTTGGCTCTAGAAACATATTGCCATTGGCTTGGAGGATGGGGTAAAGGCGGGGGTGCTGGGCTGACTATCACAGTATAGTCATTCTGTTTTTCCTTTTTGCTTTCTAGATTAGAGCTATTTGCATAGAGTCACCTCTTGATTAGAGGGGTGCTCAGGAGTGTCAGATTGAGTGTGAGAGTCCTCAAGAGAAGTGGCCTGGTGAGAGGATATAGAGGATAGGTGACTTGCTGGGGCCAAAGAGTAAGTCTTCCACTTCTAGGTTGCGACTGTTGCAGCCTGATAATCTCAACCTTTTTATTGATCCTCTGAAGGGCAAGGTGCTGAGCATTAATGTGTCTCCCTTTGGAGTTTTCATTCACTGGGCCAAGACCAAAATTTAGGTTCGTAATAGTCGAAAGAGCTTCAAATTCCTTAAGAGAAGATGATCCATCTGCTGGGGGAGGAAGGGGTTTACCCACAAATTGATCTCTTAAGCTGCCAAGAGATGCATGAATATGCTCAACATCTTTCAGCCAAAGGGCAGGGTTAGGTTCTTCAGACTTCAATTGTATTGGGTTGTACTGGTGGTTGAATGATAATAGAAGCCAGTTTGGGGACTAGTTTATGCTTTAAAGAACCAAAGCGGGGATGGGGCTTCTTTTTCAACAAGATTCGATAGTCCTTCCTGTTGTGGCCTTCCCTTCTACACAAATAACAAGCATTCAAACCACCAATGTATGTAATTGGATATATAGTAGGCTCTTCACCAAACTCCACTTGGTTATCTTCTGGGACTTCCATGCCAGGGTAAATGGAGAGTAGGATCCAAATGTTAGAGTTGGGGATTAAGTTATTGAAATGATCCACTTTGATAACCCGACGTATAGCCTCCAGAAGTTGCGGGATGAAATTCCAAACAAATAGAGGGACGTTGCCAATAGTAACCCACTTGGGGTAGGAAAGAGCCAAGATTTCATCATTTGAGGCTTCAAGTGACTAGGGGAGAGCCCTAAAATTGCAATTACCAACCTTCCATAGCTATTTTTCCACAATAGCTTTTTGGGAATTAGGGTTACAAAAAAGAAGCACAAAAATACCCTTTTTGTATAATTCGACAATAAGAATAGTGGTGGCCCAATTTTCTACCCCAAACTTGTTGCATCTAATCATTTAGAAAGTTTCTTGATTGTAATATATTAGTATCTGCAGCAAAAAAAAGCCTACTTTTCTCTTTGTTTTGCTCAAGAATCATTTGTTCATTAGGTTTATTGATAAGACAAGGAGCAATAGGAACCTCACCTTGATTTCCTCCACTGACCGCCTCTGGAGTGGAAGGGCTGGTGCTTGTGACTAACTTGGCTTTTGTTGGGACCACTTTGGTGCCCTGTAAGGATTGCTTAAAGGATGGGTACGCCCTCCAACTTCTTACCTTTCATTGCGCATAGAGATCTTTCCATTTCTTTGGCCCTTTTGTGTTGTCCTTCGGATTAGATATTGGGTTTCCAATATCAGTCATTGAGGAGATTGGAGGATTAATGCGATTAATCCTGGACTGTCCTGCTGAGAGGGACACCATTAATTTCTGTTAGGGAATATGAACCTTGCTTGTACCTTTTTGCACCAACATGCCTGCTGCTTTACAAACAAGGGTAGCATCTGTAACAACTTGGACCACATGTGATGGCCTCACCACCTCAATGCCCTCACATAGCTGGTTATGTCGAATTTCTGCATTCTTCTCTTGCTCTAAACAATTTGTTGCCTTCAAAAAATAAGGCCCTTTTCTGCATGTTACCAAAGTAGTGGATGATATCTAGCATCTGTCCACCCATCCATCACAATGGTACAACCTTCTAGTAGCCCACACTTTTTTTCGTTGGTGCAAGTTGTTCATCTAATCAAATTTTTTATTTATCAATTAGAGTAGTGCAAAGCTTTTCATACTCAGGTGGTTTATGCTTTGCTGGTGCATTATCGATGGCATGGACCATTTCAGTGTAAAAAGGTGAGTTAACAACATTAAATGCTATCCCATTTGTATTTAAAGAATATTTCTTCAATTTTAACTTGATTTTGGAATTTGGAAATATTAGGATCCTTTTGAAAGAGCTTTTACGTTTCTTGGAGCTTTGAATAAGCATAATTCCTTTGTTCTTACAGGAATGGCAACATACTTTTGACAAGTTTTTCATTTTGCATGGCTGCTGCCTTCTGTTGAAGAACTTACTAAGGCTTGAATTTTCTAGGCTCAGCATGTTTGAAATCTTCCTTTAGGAATGTTTATTGTAGGGTAGGGCCAACCGGGGTTGCCCTACTATTCTAAGAAGGGGTGGGGGCTTCACCCAGTGAGAAAGTCGGGTGATTATTCTTCGCTCCGCTCCCCAGATTCCCTATCTAATGTAGGGGTAACATGCCCCATAGAATAGTAGGGGGCCCCCTATCATTTTATGGCCCCTGGCCCCCTAGCCTAAAATTTTATGGGTATGGTTTTATGGCCTATAATTTTATGGTGGTGGGTATGGCACCCCCACACCCCACCCCACCCATCCCCCCCCCCCCCCAAACTTTTCTTCTGCAACTATTTTATAAACAGCATTGGATATATTTACATAGCTATCAACTTTTTCCTGTTTCTTCTGCTCGTGATGAAGTTAGAAAAGCAAATCTATACTCTGAAGGCTTTTAGACAGGTCAGTCAATTAATTCATGTAAATATTCTTGATTTTCTTTTTTAGCTTTATCACTTGCAGCCCTTCTTTGTTGTCCAGCTGTGAAATCTGCAATGGCTGCAGACTGTGCTCTTACCGTCTTAGATTTACTGACTTACAGTGCATTCTATCCAATATTATATTGAGATATGCCTCTGTATGCAGCCGCCGTATGACGTGCCATCTTACAAATGCAAGAATTTATAAGCATTGTTCTCCCAGTGGCAACTTTTGGAGTTACCTAATTTTAGGCTCATGTAGCAGGCTTTCTAAGATATTTATGAGTAGTAATTGTTTTGATCAAAGTATTCCAAATTTGAAGTTGAATTACTAGATGCTAGACATATTCTGGCTTATTGTGGAGTATTAAATACCTCCAAGCAGAAATGAGTATTAAATACATTTTCTTTTTTAAAGATACATCATCATGATTTGGTGTGTAGGAAGAAAAAGAAATGAATAAGTGCTTCTAAATACCCAAGCAGTTGGACCATACATCTATCAATCTAATTTGGATAAAATTCTGAATCTTTTGGTTATCATTTTACCAACAAAAAGTAATCATTCTTATGCCCCGGATATTTAATCCAAATTCTTTTATTAATGTCATTGTGCAATTATTCAAGTTGGTAAAATCTAGCATAAATTGAACAGTGGTACCCATAAAAGCATTTTTGAAGAAAGTAATTATAAATAATTCATTCCTTCTTTTCAATGCCCTGTGATTTGTGCATGCATAAATTAAATAGTCACACAGGAGAGTTATTTATTGATTCTCTGAAGGTTATTTTTTTGGCTTTTTGAGGAGTTATTATGCTTCCCCCTTGAAATCAAGGTTATTATTATATTCATTTTAAATTTGAAGTCTAGTGAGCTAAACTGAAATTTCTGTCTACAGGAAGATGCCTCGGAAAGGACAATTTCCACACAGTTATGAGGATGAGTATGACGATTCTTATGATTATAATGAGCAATATGAATATGATTATGTTGACGCTCAAGAGGGGTCTCCTGAATATGAAGGTTTGGCTATAATTTATAATCTTGAGGACCTAAATATATATTTATTACTTAGTAGGTAATTATTTTTATAAACAAATTCACTAGCTTCAATAATCATTGAGAAGAACACGACCGCTATTCCACAAGCACTGATATATACATAATGATGATATAATATCTATATAGTGTGGGACATCTGTATTAGTTAGCAATGCTTGTTTGGATTCAATTTTATTGGTTCGATGATATTCTCAATTAAGAAACTAATATTGTAGGAGAAAATTTCTTGATCTAATTGGTAAAAATCAGTATTATAGTCTCTTTAAGTTTATATTGTCTCTTTCACTTATAATTTTTAGCATTAACATTGCATGATCGATACTGAAATGTCAAGTTGTCATTTTCTGGAAGAAAAGAAATTGATTACTTGTAGAGTTCTGTTGATTATTGGAAAAATACCAAGAGGAAAAGAGTTGACTTTGATCACATATCTATCTGCTAGACCTTCAAAATGAACAGCAAATTGTAAGAAATCCCAACTTTCACCAAACATTACATTTTTAGTTTTATTTCCTCAATTAGAAGAAGTTAGCATTGTAGCTTATTTGAGTATTTCAAAGAAGATAAAAAAATAATGATTATTTTTGTGTCTTGAGAGAACCTCTGTTGGCATCGTTTAAGAGTTTCTTTTGTGACCATTAAACGATTTTAGGATTTATATAAAGAGCACAGGAAGGACAGTTATGTAAATATCTTGGCAGATAACTCCTGGGTTGATTTATTCGGCAAGGGGACAATTGAGCAGTTAGGGACACACATAATCAATTTGCATAAGAAAAGGACTGAAATCCAGAAATCAGTTTGCAAGGTGGTCTGTCCCGTAGGCTCTCTGTAGCCTTGTGGACATTAAAATAATTCTAACCTCTTCTTCTATAGATTACAAAGTGGAGTTTTGACAATTTCATAGCTTCATGATGCACCCTAATCCGTGGAATCCTTTTTTTTTTGAGAAGTTTGCCTTTAAGATGGCTCTGAAAACAATTAATAAGAATAATAACACATAAATTAATGATTTTTTTGACTTTTTTCCTCTGTGTTGTTGGAGGAGAAAGGGTTTAGGGAGATAGTAATACGATATGTTGGATAGAACTAGTTAATGATAGAAGTATGATGGATAGAACCACTTGATATAAGTACTTAATGATAGAAGTATACAAATTAATCAATGTTTTATACTTTGCAGTGAAAGAATTCCCGAACATTTAGCCAAAGTTTAATATAGGTTTGAGATTAAATAATGTCCTCAAATGGTTTCTTGATTACAATATTGGTGTAACCTTCTAACAACATGCTGACAATATCTGTAACATACTAAAATTTCAGAACTAATTAATTCTAAATTTAAGATAGCAGATTTAATTTAAACCGAATAGAAATAGATTACAGTTAAACAGTTATTCAACTAATTCACTCAAGTATTCTGAGTAGTTCTTTTTCCACCACCCTGGGTTTCGCACCTGCAGGAGATTCTAGTCAATAACATGTTCATGCTGAGATATATACTTCTTAAGGTAAGATACATGAAACACATTGTGCATTTTGGCAAGGGCTGGAGGTAGAGCAATTCTGTAGGCTACTGGGTTTATGACTGTTAAAACCTCAAAGGCTCCTACATTTCTGAGTGCTGATTTTGAGTTTTTGCCAAACTTGATAGTACTTTTCTGGGGTTTAACTCTTAGGAGAACTTGCTCTCCTATTGAAAATTCCCTAGGAGTCCTCTTTGCATCTGCATAACTTTTTTGTCGATCATTTGCTTCTTTCAGTCTTTGACAAATCTGAACCACTTTTTCTTCCATTTCTAGAAGCATTTTAGGTACTACAATGATTTGATCTTCAATCCTATTCCAACTTGCTAGAGTTTTGCATTTGCGCCCATATAGAGCTTTGAAGGGTGCCATTTTGATTGTAGATTGGTAGGACTTGTTATAAGTAAATTCCACTAATGGAAGATATGTTTCCCATTGATATTGTCGATCCATACAATATATACCCTTAGGAGATCCTCCAACACTTGGTTTAATCTTTCTGTCTGACTATCAATCTCTAGATGGTAAGTGGAGCTAATGTTCAATTTAATTCCTAAGGCTGAAAATAAAGTCTTACAAAATCTGGACGTTATCTTGGCATCTTTGTTTGATATAATCTTTTTTGGAATTCCCTGGAGCCTGAAAATCTCTAACAAATTTGTGAGCAATCTTTGATGTTTCATTTGTCAGGTTTTCAGGTATGAAATGAGCCACCTTAGTCAATCCGTCCACAACCACAAGAATGGTGTTATGTCTATTCTAGGTCACGGGTAACCCTCAGATGAAATCCATAGTAATTATTTGCCGTTTCCACTCTGGAACTTCATTGAGATGCAACAACCCTGCGGGATATCTATGTTCTTTGACTTTTTGGCTCTCAAAACAACTTGCTACAAAATCTGTGACTTCCTTCTTCATCCCTTTCCAAAAGTACAAAGGTTTGATATAAACAAGGGTGGAGACCTACATAGCACCATTTAGAGAGTCAGTTTTGCTAATGTTATAATTCTGTCGGATAAATTATATTATATATATGAGATATATAAATAATATATGACAAATATTATATATGGAATAATTAACTTATATTAAGAGTGCTATATATATATCTTGTTATATAATCATTATAATATTTTGATAGTATATTACTTGTGTTATAACTATAACTAATGTAAGTTAACATATTAAAGAGACACTTAAAAAGTTGACAAAGTCTACGATTATAAGGTATTAGAAGTAGTTGCTGCCTAAGTGCACATTGCGGATGTAAATAGAGTCCTCTTCCCAAATATCGAGGCTTGAGACAGAGAGAGCACTCTTGAGAAGTTGCGAACAAATTAGTGGTTCAAAGCAAGGGAAGTTACAGTAGCTAAATGTATTTAATGTAGGATGTGTCAAATTTACTAGCAAATAGTGATATTCAGAAGTTAGCATTTGATATTATGGAATATGAGATGAGAAGGCTTATGTTCATAATGGTTTGAGTGAGTGTGTTTGATTTATGGATGGCTGGTGTACCCATCCTTCAAGTTTTTCCTTGGGCCGGCTCATAGGAGGATTGATTATGGACTGCATGATATGTAATGGACAAAGAAACTCGGTTGAAATTGGAGAATAATTATAACTTGCAGTATTTTGGCCTTGAAATTCCTGCCTTTGTCAAGCTATAACCAAGCTGCATGCATAATTTTGTGAGTTGTTGATCTCCTTACCTAGCATAAGTGCTCAAATACATCAATACTATAAGGAAAATTGTGACAGTTGAAAACTCCTAATAGAAGTGTTATATTTTATCATTTGGAATATATGCTCGCTGTGATCTTAACAAACATTTTACGGTCACAAGGATGCCAAGAAAGCTCTGAATAATGAAATAAGTGAGAATTTTACATTGTGGGGGAATAATAACATATGTTTCATTCCGACTTGAACCATCTTTAGAGGGAAGAATCAGAGAAGAGACACTTCAGAGTTCCAATTTGAGTCATCCTTAGTGAGGAGATGATTCAAAAGAGGAGATGTCTCTCAAACAATCTAAGAAAGCATTTTTTGATTTGAGGATATGTCTCTTCATTGAAGCAACTTGTATCAAGGACGTGTAGATAAGTATTGATTAGCCTTGAGTACTACATTTATCTTCTCATTTTATTCTCTCTTAATTGGATTTCTATATTGTGCTATAGGAGTTATTTGCCTTGATCTTTTCCCATGTCTCTGAGGATGTTCTTGCAGGAAAAGAAGAAAGGCACATTAGGCGTGCCACCAAATATGTATAGCTTTCTATAACAAAAGGGAGCTTGGCACATCTGTTAGAGAGGGAGTAGATAGATGACATGTCTCAGTTTGCTTCCAAGAATCTTGGTCATATTGGTTCAGAAGGAGTAGACTATGCTGAGGTGGTCTCTCCACTAATCAAAAAACTATCATAGTTAAAGGGACTTTGATTCATGGGATGAAGTTCCATGTGAACCAAGGATATCTAGACCATAACATTACGAGATAGATGGATACTTGTTGAACCAGGGAGCATAACAGTTTATTAGAAGCAACCTTGGACAAAGAGAGGGAGCAGATAGAGGATATGTTTTTAGATTCAGAGGGAGTTTTGAAATCCTCCGTAATACATTCTTCTCTATGAGAGATAAGCTTGAGGTGAAAATCTTATTCTTTGATATAATCCATGGTGGATGTCATGACAACACCACATGATAGTATCAATGGTGACTTCATGTGAACTTTTGATGTGATGTGTGTATGGGCCTTTCCCCTGTGTATATCATGAGGAAGTGACGACTTCCAAATGATTATCACTTGTATTTGGAGAAGTTATTAAAAGGTGATGACCTTACAATAACTTGTATCATAATATACAATTTGTGTAAATGTTGAAATAAATCATGAAAGGCTTTATCTTATAAATCAACAACTAGGTGTTAGATGTCATTAATTTGACTATCTACAAGTTGTTTGTATAGATATATTTTAGGTACTTGGTGAATATCTTGCCTTGATATTCTGATAGGCCATTACCGCATTGAGTACTTGGTGAATATTATTTAGTTGATGTTTTGATAGGCCATTACCCAGAGTACTTGGTGAATATCATTTGATTGATGTTCTGATAGGCCAATACTCATGTTACCTAATATGATATCAAATAGTAATTGGTGAATATCATGTGTTGATATTCTGATAGGCCAATACTTATATGATATCATATACTGGAAATCTTCTGATAAAAGATTTCCTATATGTATTATTTTTGAAATATTACCTATGGTGTAATATCTATGTTTTATCCTTCTTCATTAAGAGGGAGTGTTAATGTTATAATTCTGTCGGATAAATTATATTATATATATGAGATATATAAATAATATATGACAAATATTATATATGGAATAATGAACTTATATTAAGAGTGCTATATATATATAATCATTATAATATATTGAGGGTATATTACTTGTGTTATAACTGTTTAACTATAACTGATGTAAGTTAATATATTAAAGAGACATGTCTCTTCAAGAGACATGCCTCTTTATATCACATATATATTCATTAGTATAGTAACTTGGAAAACACAACAAATATCCATAGTGCTATTACAAGTTATAGGAATGAAAATTGATCATACTTTAACAAGTTTGTATATAATTAGATTTGTTTTATTAATTTTTAGCATAAATTTGCATTTTAAGAGTTCTCACTCCTAACACAAAAGGAGGAGATGATTTTTTATAAATACATGGATGTAATATGTACTTTAGGCCGTTATATTGATGCAATAATATATGCTATTGGTGCTCTCATTCTGAGTGTAGTTATTCTTGTTAGAGGGTGTTATTTTTGTGAATGCATGTTCATGAATAATAATGGAGCTAATGGTTTTATTGTGTTGTTATAATTGTGCGACCTTTTAGTTCTTTTGTTTGCCCTGTGTTAACAAATCCTACTGATGTAACGAATTGGAGAAAGGATCATCTTTGTTCTTGAATAGTGTCTTGTCTCGCATGAGTGCACTTTTCGTGGCCTTGCGATTTGATGAGATGTGAAACATCATTTGGTTTATATTGAGTTCCCATCGACGATTGCATCAGTGGAGTTGAGGAAGTGCTTCTCCTAATTTCATTGGTTTCCTATTTTATACCTTTTGACGATTTAATTAGCAGACATGTTACTGTGGTTTATGTCCGTTAGGAATTTCCCTTTTAGTTATTTGCTTTAATCTCTCTCTACCTTATCTTTGTTATTTTCTTTTCTAACACTTGGTTAAAATAGGAATTCATATAGCATTGGTACACTGCATTCATCATAAAACAAAAAATACAAAAATATATCTATTTTGTGGTTATACTTTTCAAACATCAACAAATTTATCTGAAATTGGTTTGAACTAGCAAAGGCCTCCTCGTGAACATACACAACTATCTTCAATTGTGCGGATTCCAGTAGGTTGTAAGACCATCCAGAACCTTGGAGTTGATCCTCGATTAGCTTTTCAAGAGAGGAATTCAAAAGGATTCCTGCCGTTTAGCATTGTGCAAAATGACAACTCAACAGTTATTTGCTTGCAGGTGTTTCTAGTGGCTCTTGTGAAGTTGGGTTTTGCATATATTTTGTACACCAAGTCCTACACATAGCTCCCACAACAAATAAATTTTCCAATGCTCACAAGAGGGTTTTGGAAGATTTGATCCAAAATCCTGAATTTCAAAAGTGAGAAGTGAGAATAAACTCACTTTTAGCGAATATATGCACTTTTACAAAGTGACATAAATTAGATTATTTAAATCAAATAATCTAATTAGCTCCCTTAACTCAAATAAATTTGGCAATTCCAATTGCTTGGAATTCAACTATGACAAATTAGTCAGTAAATTAAAATAAATTAAATAAAATATAAAATTCCCATTAAACTATTAAATCACAGTATTTAAATAAATTCTGCAACCACTGTGGATTCCCAAATGCACAAACACGGTTACAAGTCTAATCACACATGCATAATGAATCCGGATTTACTAATTAACCAGTCGGTTTATAATTTTAATTAAATTGGATACGTTGCCCATAGAGGGACGACATTGGCTAGGTATGAACTATCAAATCACTAACTCCATCTACCATTGTCGAAAATATAAGTCTTGCACAATAACAACTCGATCAAGTGTAGATGCACGATAATAATATAGCCAAAGCAACGGTACAGGAATCACGTAAATAATCTTTTGATTAATATCATTAAAATAATTTATTTAAATCATTCATTTGCACCATAATAAAAGTTTACGCTAAGAACGATGTAAATATCCATATCACAAATACATTAACCATAATCCAATAAAGTCCATCAATCATCCTAGACCATAATCTCATCAATTAGACAGAAGCATAAACAACAAGCTAATGCATCAATAAACAAATCACCCCAAGGGCGTAGACCAATCAAGGGTCCCAATCATGATCACTCAGAAACTAGATCACCAAGGTTGCATCAATCAGGATGCCTTACAAAAATCAGATGGGAGAGGCACTGCATCTGCTTTCTGACATGGTCTTCTAGGTATCATTTTGCTACCCTTTTGATCATATCTCTTGATCAACTTGTTATCTTCTAGTTTCACCTGTACCTCCTTTCGAACCTTTTTTAGGCCTGCTTGTCCCCTCCCCTTGGACTAGGTTGACCAACTAGGTCAACTTGGTTGACCTAGTCCCTGATGGTTTTTGGGTTCGGGGCCTGAAAGTCCTCGAGTTTGGCAATTGATTTAATTAATTCCTTGGTCGACTTGAGTTGTTTTTTGGCCCGAAAACTAGTGTAAAAGGAGGCTTGGGGGCTTCATTTTCATATCTCATCTTGGCAGGACATTCACAAGCGAGAAAGCAATCAAAGCGTTCTTCAAGCAAGCATCTTCAAGCATTCATGTCTAAGCATTTCCTTCTTGCATCAAACTTTTTCCTTCAAGGTGGTAGTGGATTTTGGCTCTAAGGAGAAGATCTATCATTCCAATCCATTCAAGCTCTTCTATCATTCATTCATGGCATGTCACATACATTTCTATACATGAGGTTTTGGCTTCTTTGATTTCCTCTTTGGTTTCTTTGAGTCATGGCTATTACATTTACATACTCGATCACATATCAAATGCAATTGCATCTTCGAAGGTAATTGTATCTTTCATTTGATATTATCTAGATCTACTACATCCAAGCATTCTCTTTATCAATTATATTTCAATTTTTGGTCAATTTCTTAACCTAGTGCTTGACCAAGACAAATCCTTATCCAACTCAACCACAAAAACCCTTCTTTTCTGTGTGTAGAAGCATGATATTAGGATTTTGCATGCTGATTCAAAAATAACTTTGTGGGAGCTTTTTGGAGAAGTTTGTTAAAGTGTTGCCAAACTAAGTCAACTGTTTTGTAAGACATCCTTCCTACAAGCCAACCTGGTCCTTTTTGCCGAACGATTTTTGCGTTTTGTTCCTTTTGTCGTTTCATTTTGAGCTTCGTGGTCGGATATTTAGAAAAAGGTTCAGATCTGCGACTTTCAAGCTACAATGCATCTTCCTCTACATATTTCAAGGTGAGTCTTTTATATATATTTTCTTTCATATCTTTACCCTAGATCTATATCTTAATTGGCCTAATTATATACACATAGCATCTAGATTTACATTATTAAAGCAATTGGTTCAATTTTACATGCACATTATCCTATAAGGGCCAAAAAGTACATTTCCTTCTATTGCATTCCCCTTTATAATTTGAATTTGGTATTGGCACCCTTCTTTTGGGTTCTAGCTAATCTAATTTCCATATCAAGGAGTCCCCCTTTGTCCCTCATACACATATTTGAATCACTTAGTGGCCCAGATAAACGGAGACCTACAATCATATTAAAGTGTCTTCCTTTTCCCCCTAAACATTAATTTACTTTATGGAGATGATAAAACAAATTTGAGGCGATGTGGTGCAAAAGTACCTAGCTCCTCCTAAAGCAACTAGGGCCCCCATTTGGGGGTCTTTTGCTGAATTGATGTAATAAGGCCATTTAGGTTCTTTTAGTGTGAGTAAGGTCCTAAGAACCAGGTGTAAAATTTTTAATCCATTTTGTAGGCATTCAAACAACTAGTTGAATATGGACCAAGTTTCTATTGGTAAGGTCCTCAATCAGTCGAAGTAGACAAACTACTCAATCAGGCTAAAAATGGGCAGAGGAGTTGTATTTGGTCTTTTATGACCTATTTGGACTTGTACAAGGGGTTGGAGTCGAGTTAGGGGTCTAATGGAGTAGTAGGTCAAAATTTGTCAAAGCTGCAAAAAAAGTTGCTATGACAACTTTTTGTGCAAAAACTGTAATCGTGTCCTCCAATGTCCAACTGATTCAAAAGTGGGTCAAAGACCGTTGGAGAGGTTGGTTATGTGTCTACAAATCCTCTTTGGGCGAGGAGAGGAGCTGCTGTTCATCTGGAGATAATTTGAATAAAATGTATTAAGTTTCCTGCAACCTGTGACTGTTTCTTTACTGTTATTTTGCTTGGCATGCTTGTTTATTCAACCTTTTGGCAGAAAATGTTACATGGACAGCAAGTAGAACAAGTCTACTTGGATTTGCAATAGATTTGAGGTTTCCATGGAGTATTGGAGTTCAAAGGATTTCTATAAAAACAGTCTGGAAACCCTCATCTGCCACGGTTTTGTGAGAGATCTGTAAATATCTCCTAAATCTTCCATGGGAAAATTGCACAATTGGGAGGATAGATAGATTTAAGTGTTCCACGCAAGATCCAAATGGTTTGGCAGTGAGATTTGAGGTTTGCAAGGAAAGATTTGATGCCCTAGGCCTGCAGACATCATGAAAGTGACCTCTTTCCTTGACTGTGAGTGTGTTTTTGAATTTTATGTTAAATTCTTGCAGTTTAGGCAACTGAGTGAGGGTGCAATCTTTGTTTTGGGAATGGACATGATTTTTCCATGCTTTGGTTGGGTTTGGTGACAAACATTTTGATTACTTCTTTGCAGTATAGGGCTAATTGCAGGCCCAAAGTGGAGGACAATAATTAGTTCTCAAGACTGTTCCGAAGTAAGCTCTTTTTGCTTGAAGATATGTTATGTCGGTCCTTAATAGGTATCTGAATTAGAGAATTGTTTGAAGAGTACCTTGGGAAGTTTGGGAGTTTTGAACCCAAAACAGTGTTGGGAGGGCAAGTAGACCTAGAGTTGCTTATTGAATGAAGAAGTAATGCTAATGGTCCCAAGCAAATGGTTAATGTTGTATTAGTTGTTTGGTGTCTGCAAATATCCAAAAGTGAGTAAGATCTGTGGTCTCATGAAAAGATGTGTTGTTCCCAAGTTGGCGTTTGTGAATTCTGAGGAACCCTATGATTGCCTTGGAGGACCATTTGAAAGCCCATTGAAGGACTGATGTATGTTCATATCTTAGAGTTCATTGATTGATTTGCTAAAATTAAGGGGTGTTAATGTTTTTGAGCCAGAATACATAAAATGTGAAGAACTGAAATTCAAACACAAAATAACAGAGGACGCAACATTTATCCTGGGAAAACCTTGTTACTCAAGGGAAAAACCCAGCCATACCCAAAAGGTACTCCTTTAATGAGTTCTCAAATCAAATACAAAAGGTTTTCACTTGTGATTTATGACACTAAACAGTCAATCGATAAGCCTTATTTTTCTTTTCAGATTGAACACTTTGCCTATAGATATCAGAATGAATGATAGTTCCCAAAATCTTCACAGGACCAAATACAAAACAAAAGAAACTCATAAAATGAGCATAATGATCTCACACAGATTGCATTCACAGTTGCAATATATTCCTTTCCGCAATTCCACCGAACACTCCACAGAAACCTGATGATATGATACAACATTCTTTTTCTCTAAGAATGATTTTCTTTCTGTTTCTAACAGACTCAAACCGAAACGACACCACAAAGAAACTGAAGTGGCTCTTGCAGAAGGCCAATAGACACCAGTTACATATCACTGACAATATCTGCATAACACTGATAATGAATTCCGGCATCGACTGACAACTCATCAAAATCATGAACTATGAAAGGGAGCTCATGCCAGGACCATGATGCTAAGTCATTGACAATACAGCGGTGAATTACAGTGATAGAAATATATGAATGAACATGATAATGATCAAGTAGCTTGACCATGACCAGAAGTCCACAAAATGACTTAGCTGGGTGGTACAAAAACTGGAGGATGCTGTTATATATTTTCAGTGAATACAAGCCTTTCTCAATAGAAACATCTACTGCTTGGGCCCAGCAGTATCACAATCTAAATGATTCCTTTTGCAGCTACTTAAAAACATTAACAAGGAGTGCATTGCATCATGATGGAACAGTTTTTGGATATCAAGTATTTGCGATGTGAAGTATACTAGCTTGGATAGCCAAGTGAAAGCCTATTTCCATGCCTTTCCTAATTAGAGAAGCAAATCATGTCTAGAGAAGGATGGTCAGGGGTTATCACCCCATTATATAGTAGTGTATGGTAGAGAGAAAGAGAAAGCATATGCAAGAGTTGTCCATAGCATAAACCATCCTTTGAGGAAAGAGAGGGGTTGAAGAGGCCCTTATTTCTCCATCTCATGAGGTCAAAGTGGCCCTTTAGGGTAGAAATATAGAACTCGTTATTGTGAAGAGAAGGCATGAGCCATTAGAGAGGGGATTTCAAGGTGATGCTAGAGAGATTGTGATGCAATTGTTGCAAGATGTCCATATGCAAATGGTTTTTCCTTAAATGTTGTTCAATCACCATATTCGCATGATATGTTGAGAAAAGTAAACGAGGCTCCGCAAGTGTACATAGGGCCAGATGTGTGGCACCTTACTAGAAAAGGAGGTTTATAATATATAGAATACAATGGACCCCACTAGAAATTCATGGAAACAAATAGGGGTATCTATATCCAATGAATAGAAGGATGCTATAAATCAGCCATTAATCAATGCTATTTTTGTCTGCTCTAAAGGGGCAATGTTTTTGAAAGATGGGGAGTGTGAAGGAGGGACAGTTAATTAGTGAATCCTCATATAATGCATTAAAGATGCATGTTCCCAAAATCTTGCCCATAGAATAATGGAGAATGCAGAGTTGTAGAACTGTAGTTATGTTGGTTAAGACATAGACACGATATTTACGTATATTTTGGACATCTACTTGTTGGAAATATAAGAGGAGTAACTGAGAGGGAAGGGGTGAATCAATTACAACTAAAATAAATCCTAGATTCCTTAGATGTCAGTACAAAATAAACTCTGAACTCTAAACTCTGCTAATGCTTGGCAAACTCACAGGAAAATGTTGTAACTTGGTAAACACTAAAAATGCTCGGCAAATACTTAACATGAAAATCTTAAGATGTTATATGTGATTACTTATTACTTTAACTTAGTTGCAAACACATAAGAGAAATAATATGAACACATTTGACACCAGGATTTAACGTGGAAACCCAATTTGGGAAAAACCACCAATTGAAACTACTTACTGACTTTCACTTTTTTGAAGTGAGCCCTGTTATGAGCCAACCTTGATTAAAGGTTACAAAACACACTGTTAGGTGTGACCCTGTTAGAGGATTTAATCACCCTGTTAGGAGTGGTCTTGTTAGAGGTCTTTGGACAATTCAATAGAAATGTCACCTTGTTAGAGGATTTACAGATAGCTATTAAGCCAACTCTGTTAAGAGATTTAGATCACTGCTACAATGGTTAGAGAGTAACAATGACATGACCTGATTTGGATGCAATTGAATTTTCTGATTACAAATCTCAATTCTGGCTTATACTTGATCCTTCTTGATCGAATACATCTTTTCAGCTCCACAAGGATATTCTACTTATCCTTCTGATTTGCTTCCTCTTAGCATTATCAAATCTTCGATTATCTTTCATGCATTCCACACTTTCTAATCCTCAAGTTGACCTTATATTTATATTTTTCATATTGTCAAGTCGGCTAAAATACTACTTGGAATAATTAATATTCATCTTCTCAGTCGGCGAGAACCAACAGACAATTCAATTGAACTTAATATGCCAAAACAAGAAAATCCTTCATTAGCCAACCCTGCTCGATAGTCACTTACTCAGAAACGATTTTCCTGTGTTAACCAAGTGAACTCGGTCAACACTGCATAAATGCAAAGTTCCTTTGGTAACCGAGTGAGCTTGGTTAACACTGGTTCCATCCAACTTTTCTTCATTAACCGAGTGAGCTCGGTTAACACTCAACTTTTGTAAACTTTCCTTTGGCGCCCGAGTGAACTCGTTAGATATTGCCTTCTGAACTAGGCAAACTCTGGAATGCTTGGTAGACACAGAAAACTGTCTACAGTACCTGAGTGAGCTCGACATACACTGACTGGCAATGACATGACATTCTATGTAACATCAAAGACAATACACAATTAATCAATTGTTCCAACACTACTGCTGTCCACTCTCTCAACCTAATGCTACAAAAGCTGGGTGGGAAGACATTGTATCAGGTAAATCTATACTTACACTTAAAGGGATCTAAATGTTCATCACAAACCACCTCATTCTACTGTCCTTTATAAGATAATTTTTTGTAGTTGGAGTTGTTAAAGGTAATTGAAACAATTCAATTTTAAATTTTACATGTCACTTCGTTAAACTCTAAATTATAGATTTATTTTCAGAATTCAAGCATTTTTCTTACTCTCTTTTTAAATTTTATTAATTTTAATTTTTGAATAGAGTGCTTATGCTTATACACAATTGTCTTGAGGCGACTTTTGAAGGTGCAGTAGCCACTTTCTAGCATGCTTATTTTTCAAAGTGAGTCGATGGAGGCAATTTGCTGCTAAGAGGGCAACAAATGTAAATTAGATGATCCTAGATCACACTCGGCAAGAATAAGTGGAATATCTTCGTACTTTCATTGAGCTCTCCAAGAGTATGGTTTGTTTTATTAATATGGATAAGCCATCTTTGTGAGAGTTATATGATTACATTGACTTAATAATTGAGGAGTTGAAATCCATTATCAATGAAAATCAACAATACCCCAAAGAAACTTTTTCAAAGGTGTGAATAATTTGTGTTGCGTGATGTGACAAAATGACTACACCCATGCATCTTGCATTTGCATTGACACCCAAATTTTACAAGTGATGAAATTCTTGGTGTGCCATCAAGGGTGCCACCATACAGTGATGTAGAAACTAGTGAAAGGTTTATGAAAACACTCTTAACTCTTTCTTGATGTTAAAATGGTGTATTTAGTTACAAACGAGTTTGCTAAGTTTGTAGACTCCCGTGGTCAAAAAGTTTCCTCTCTTCATATAAGTATATATACTTGCAACTTAAAAACAAGAATTAAATTTTTAATACCGCATATCATGTATATGCTAAACAACTCTTAAATGTACCCAACCGCCAAAAGAAATTTGCCATACTGATGTACTACACCTTCACTCAATTTGGTAACCTAGATATTAATCTAAATTGTTTCTTTGTAAGGATAAAATTGAATTGACAAATCTCTGATCTTACTGCATTCTCAATATGGCACCGTGTAATTATATGTTTCTTTACTTCATTTGGTTATTTTTTGTTTTTTGACCCTATTTTGAAATACATTAGCAAAAAGATGACTGAAACTCTTATGCTTCATTGTTACCGAATGAAGTTGGTTATGGCCACACGGTCAGCATGTGCTACTTAGCCATTCAATGAGCATAGAGGTTTTGGGGATTATATTTTGAGGATTTGGTAATAATTTTCATGGTGCTGCATTTGTTGTGATCTGTGGCAAGGAATAAGATGCCAGAAGGTTCTGCCATAGGCATGTACAAGCAAAACAAGCATTAGCAGTATCACTTGGGAGCACTGAAGGAAAACATATCCTTTTTTCCAATCAATTTAGTATGGATCTTTCTGGTTCTGAAGCTACATGGGATTCTTTGCCAGCACTCGAAAGGGTATTAGCACAACGTATTTATTTTAAACCTGATCTTAAAATCTATAATCCAGCAATTCATTAAGAATGTACGGGGTGAAGCATTGCTACTCTTCTTGCAAGTGGTAATCCAAGAATATTTGTTTCAATGATGAAACAAAGGGCCCATCTGTATTTAGGTTTGTCCAGTGCAACTTGTTTGTAAGTTGAGTGGTTTCTTTGTTGGGACTTAACATTCTTAGTTGAGGAAAAATGAAATTACTTTTTGAGATGTGTTGATATGTTGATTAGTATATATATTAGTGTTATTAAGGATTTGATATATGGTGTGTTTATTCATCTATCGACATAGACCTCTATAAAAAAATGCTATCATACTTGTGGCTTTTTTGAATCCTTTTCCAGTATTATAAAGTTTTCAATCAATTAACTAATAGTGTTTATCTGAATTTAGAAAATGGTAAGATAGGGAATGGCAACAATTTTGGGGATGTTGAGTGGAAGTTTAATTATATAATAATAAAAGCTTAAGATATGTGAACTTATAGAACACGAGTAAATAAATAAAATAAAAAATAAATTATTGCGAAAAGAAGCTACAATTCTAAAAATTATTATTTATTCACTGTGAGCTCAATTTGCAATGATGTTCCATTAATATAATAATCCAAATGATAATCACACTGATATAATATGATTTTTGATGTTTATTTTGACCAATGGCAGCTAAATAAGTCATTGATTATATCCTTGAAGGACCACCATATACAACACAATAAAATAATTGGAGAAGCAACACCATTTAAAAAATAAATACTAAACTGGCAATCTGGATGGAAATCAAGACCTGGATCAAAGTTATTTCAATTTCTAATGTATGTACAAATAAAATCAAACAATACGTTTAAACTGAATCAACCAACTGTAATTAGATAAATTAAAAGAGGATTATATGTACAATTAAGTTGTACTCTGAACCATTAAGAGACCTATTCGAAATAGTGGAAAAATTATCACTTCAAAGTTTGAGAAATTATTGGTACAAAGCACCATGGAATTGAACAAGTCCTATCTGAATTATGTATGTGTTGAGGTTTATAATTTACCAAGTGAAAATGAATGACACCACAATGCATAAATGGCTAAACACAGGAAGAACACAAAAAATTGCTGTCTGAATTTCTGAAGATTGAAGAAATTGAGACAGAAGCTTTAGTATAAACATGTGCCCATCAAACCATCGTTAGGGTATTACTAAAAGATTTTTTTATTGTTATTGTTTGTAAGTCAACTTTTCAAGAAAATCTATTCAATGCAAAACTTTTAAAAAATTACTAAAATATCCTTACCCTACCTCTTAACCAAATTCCTGTTTTGAAACAAAAACATTAAAAAAAAAAAAAACCACATTCTGAAAGATAAAGGAAATGGCGTAATGTAGTGTTACTCTGAACTGTTTAACAATACAGTGTGTTAAAAATCATTACCAAACATCAAGGAAGTCGCGAAGAAAGCACCAAGTAGTAAATTTTCTAATATGATGCAATTTGCAGATCTTCATCTTTGCCTTGCATGTGAATGGTGATAATCATCTTTTGAAGCTCGTCAACAAATTTATGGTAAGATGAGTCTATGAAGTAGAGATTCATAAGTAAGACATAGTTTCCACAGAAAGTCAAATTGTAATATTGCTATCAAGATTCAACGATGTAGTTTTTGAGTCAAATATCATTGATCCATGTTTCTCAAGTAGTGGTTCAGAAGAACCCATCTTTCATGAGAATCAATGGAACACTTAGCACTCACTTTATCTAGGTGATGGTTGCAACGGCGAGGCATTGGGTCTTCTAAGGCTTGTGTCCCCCTTGTGAGCATCACTTAGATGCAGTGAGTGCTTAGTGTTGCATTCATTCTCATGAGAGATGGGTTCTTGTGAACCACTACTCATGAAACATTGGTCTATGAGTTTTACTCGAAAACTAGACCTGAATCCTCATACCAATACCGCAAGGTAAATATTCGTTTTTCCACTAAATTCTCCAATAATAAATATTGCAAAGTTATATTATTTGACATTCAATAAATGGGTTAATTATACAATGTCTGGGTAGATGAAAAAATTGCTCTTTAAAAGAGGACATGAAAGCTGAGAAATATTGCTGTATGTGTCACAGGTAAAATATTTGAGAGTGCTCTGATGAACTCTTATGATTTTGAGCATATATGTTGTTGAAGCAGTATAACCCTGTGACCTACAAGATTATGATCATTAATGTTTCTGTATCCATTTTGGCTACCTACCTTTCTCCACACTTACTTTAGTCTTTTCATTTCAATTTTGCTCTCTTTATGCATTTTAAGATTCGCAAATTAGTTTCTAAGTGTACATAAATTAATATTGTATTTTTGACGATTTGGCAAGGTTGAAATGACGATGAAGACCAGAAAATTGACATCTATTTCTGCCTCTTTTTATCTTCATTACATGCAACTGTTATTCTTGATTGTTTTGTAATCTTCTCAATCTTATTTAACATCTCATTAATTATTCCATTTCCAGATGAGTCTGAAATAGAGGGTTTGAAGGAACATAAGGATGTTTGGCGCTGCTTAAGTTGCACGTATGATAATCAAAATAATTGTCATGCATGTGACATGTGTGGAATGGTGAGAAGCTCTTCCGTGAATGGTTCTGAGACAGATTTTGTGGTTTCAGGTACTCCAAATATATCATAGAATTGACCCTTCCAGGTCATAAGAACATTGTGGAAAATGAATCTTGTTACTTCGTGTCTCTTAACAACTTTATGTACTTATTCAGTTAAGTGTTCTATCCCCAGATGGACCTAAAGTGAAGAGTTTGAACAAACAAGAGGATGTCTGGTGCTGCCTAAATTGCACATATGATAATTCGAAGAATTTATCTGCATGTGATATGTGTGGAATGGCCAGAACTTCTTCTTTGACAGGTTCTGAGACAGCTGCTGTAGTTTTAGCTACTAAGTGTATCATGGAATTGACCTTTCTAAATTTCTATTAATAAGACTCTCTGATTAGATTTGTCATTATAAATTGTAAATCTTGATATATTCTCAAAATGTAAATGTTGCCCTTTGTGCAGAAAACAAAACCTTAAGTTTTAGAACTGACAGAAAATGCCATGAAACATTGTTATTCTTCAGTTTAATGTGATTTTGCGTACAAATCTCACTGAGTGGGGCATTTCGTTTCCAGATGAATTTAAAGAGGATCAATCAGAAGAGAAAAGGAAGATTTGGCGCTGCCAGATTTGTACATATGATAATCCAGAGCAATTTTTTGTGTGTAACATGTGTGGAGTATTTCGAAGGGTTTCCTTCGAAGATTTGCAGAGGGCTGCACCGGGTGGTGAAGGTACTCAAGCCTTTCTGTGCAATTGATACATAGAATGTAATGCTTTTGGTTGTCGAATTTAAATTATGCTTGCAATGAGAACGTACAAATGGGAAGCTTGAGCACGGGAGTTCTAGTTACGTCTGGATTCAGGCTAGTGCCCATTTTCTAAGACTACCTAAAATGCCCGGGGAGTGTAAAGGGGAGAGAAGAAAATATAGCAAATGAGTAAATAAAATATTGTTGATTTGTAACAATAGTGTAGTTACTTGAAAAGGAATAAAATATGTACAAATAACTGATATATAGGCATTCAACAATATGAATAACTCATTAGGTCACTAATGCTTGAGGTAAGTAGTTTAATCTGTGTAACAGGCTTGTTTAGAAAATCCCCTGGAGATGAGGTTGGTTTCCTCTTGGTGTGTATTCATGGTCTGATCAGTTGTGTTGTGAACAGGGTATGGACTTTTAATGCCAAGTTCTGCTGGGTCAACCTATGGGCAAGAGTGGGATCTGAAGTCTTTACCCAATGCAAATGCGCACAAAATGTTTGGGATTTTTGAACATGAATGTATCTGGCTTTACTGAAGCTTTGAAGTCTACATCCAGAGCAAACCCACAGAAAGCATGTTGTTTTACATTTTTTTGGTATCTTATAAATTTCCAGTATATTTGTCTTAAAAATCTCAATCGAAATAGTTTTTAGAAGCTGTTGTTTAAGTGTTCCTGAAATGAATGTAAGTGGAGACTACTGAAAGCTATTTTTGTCAAATTTTAAAGTATCTTTGATTAGTTGCTTATCGGTCATTCCACTTTCCATCTTGGACTTACAGTCCATCTTCTCATCCCCTGTTGCAAGGGTGCTATCATTGCACCCATTAGCTTTGATAGATTACAGGGATTAGCCTGCTCAAAAGCAACCATTGATTTTTTTGGGCTCCCATCCACTGAGTACCTATGAATTAGGGAAATTCTGCTCTCCTCAGTGAGGCTCTGTTTTCTGTGTTGCTTACATAAGTGGATCTGAGTGTAAAACTATGGCAGCCCTAAGGTGGTAGTAATATAAAATATATTATTTTGAATTAAAAATTAAAAATTTAACATTTATAACTTTGTGTTTATATAATATAATTAGTATTAAGTTGTATTTATTGGTTTCTAAGATTTCAGGAAATCTCATTTCAGATTATAATTTCAAACATATATATAACTCCAAGGTGGTTGTGGAGCGGTTTGGGAGTGAATGACTCTTGAATGTCTGTTACTCTATTTGCTACGAATGTCCTGTGCAAGGTGTGGATATGCGTCGAGAGTTGTACATATAGACCAAAAAAAGTTTTTGATTTGGGTCGAGCATGTCAAGTGAGATTATTGAATCCAGCACAATGATGGAAGTTTAGATTATCTGAAATTTATTTTCATATTTTTATTTTGTGATCGTCACCATTGGTTGGACGTGAGGAAGAGCTGTAATGAAATTGAGTAAAAAAAACGTATACATATGGTGTGAATTTTTCTTTGGTGCTGTGTATGTGCTAGAATTATTGAGCATGTGAGTTGATGAAATACATTAAAAGAGTTGGTTTCAAGTTTTGGCTGTATAGAGTTGATCGGTCTTGTAGTGGCTAGGCATTCTTTTAAAGATTTGTAATTTTTATATAGTTTCAGTACTTTAGAGTTGGTGCCCAAATTCAGGTTGGTGCCTTAACTGATCAGAACTTGTTTTTTGAGGAGAGTTGTTTCCCACTTACGTAATCTGGTTTGGGCCCCATTGTATTAATGAAAGCTATTGTTTGTCGTGGGATTTTAGCCAAAAGGTTTTCCTCATAGTAACGAGAATCACGATGATTCACGCAATTTGGCGATTCAACAAGGTAGACGATTTTTTGTGAATCAGTGAATCAAATCGACGATTTCTTGGCATTGCCATGAATTGGCATGAATCGCCATGAATTGATTGGAAAAATCGGGCAGCCCAATTGGGCAACTTAAAAACATAAAAAAATGCAACTTTTTGAATGATTTTTTTTTCACATTTCTCTTTCTTATAACTTTGAAAGGCCTTCTATATGTTGAGTATGACAAAAAGAGAGGAAAAGTGAGAGATAGACTTGAGCTAGAGCTAGAGTAGATAGATTTGTCTTTTCACAGATAGACATATGTTCCATGGATCTTCATCTTACATACATCTATGATTTGATGTCATTGTTTTTATGGATCTTCATCTTACATACATTTATGACTTGACAACATTTATAATTCTATATATGTATGTTGTGACTCATGATGATCCTATGATTTCTATTTACTTAAGCTAAAATTTTATTTTACACATGTGATGGATTTATCATTTATGTTCCTTGTTTATGTATGTTAGATTCTATTTAATGATGTTATAGTGTGTTTAAGTTATATTCGGTAAAGGGTGCATGAAATAAGCTTTAAATTATTAAAATCTCTAAATTTCAAGGGTTTTAAATTTTTTTTCCATTCATAGCCGATTCAATTAAGATTCATGGCCGATTTGCGTTTCAATTTGGCCATGCTGATTCCGATTCTCATTACTTTGGTTTTCTTGCATGAAATGATGCAAAAGCTATGAATGCAATCTAATGTGGTTTGTCAGAGACATAATTTATAGAAGTGATGCATTATGATATAGATAATGAGATTTTGGAGAAGCTTCAAAGAACATATGAAGGAGATGATAAGGTTAAAAGGCAAAGTTTCAGACCCAAAAGAAATTTTGGAATTCTCAAAATGTAGGAGGAAGAAAACGTTGCTACTTATGTTCTGTGAATTGATGAAATTGTTAACTCTGTTAATGGATTAGGAGATAAGGTTGAAGAGTCCACTGTTGTTTAGAAAGTTTTAAGGTCTCTTCCCTTGCATTTTGATGCAAATGTTTCATTGATTGAAGAGATGAAGGAACTTGATAAGTTGATTGTTGACAAGCTTCATGGTATCCCAGTAGCCTATGAGATGAGGACAAACTTCGATTTTTCATCCAAAAGGGAGACAAACTTCAAAGTTTCAATGAAGGCAAAAGAGGAGTGTGTATCTAGTGAAAGTTCTAATGGACTCTGATTTTGAAGAGACATATTTCATGAGGAAGATGTGGAAAGGCTCAAGTAAATACAAAGGCAAGCCACCCTTCAAGTGTTTTAACTATGGTAAGGTATGACATTTTGAAGCTAAATGACCTTTTGCAACAAGTGAAGGCAACAACAATGAAATGAAGCCTAAGTTAAACAAGGAGAAGTATAAGGGAAAATTAAAGTTTCAAAATTCCAAGAAGATTTTGTATTCAAAGAAAGAAAGTAGTTCATCCAATGTTAGTGATGAAGAGTCTGATGTGAAGAAATATTCTCCATGGCCATAGAAGAAGTATATGATGAAGTTCAAGAACATGAAGATCATATTGATGAAGGATAAGTAGATCTTGAGCAGAACCTAATAAGTGCTTTAAATGAAATCAAGAAACTTAGGAAGTAAAATAAGAATTTGAAGTTGCTCCTACATGAAGAGAATGAAGAAAGAATCAAGACATTTCCAGCCCTTGGAGAAGGAAGCAAAACCAGAGACATCTCATGCCCTTGGAGAGGCAGAAAAATTGATTGTTGATTTAAATATTCAGGTTTAAGAAGCAAACAAAATAGAAGAAGAAATCAGATATCAGCTTAAGCTCAAGGAAGAAAATTGTAGAAGATTTGAAGTTGTAATTGTTTCACTTAGAAAGTTTAATAAATCTATTACACAATGAAAGCATGAAAAGATATACCACTTCAGATACTACTATATTTCATGGAACATACTATTTCATGCCCTGGTTGAATTGCGTTTACATTTTATAGTGGTTTTGTTAATATGCCCTAAGTGGTTTTAAGTTATTCTAACCATTTTATTTTGTGCCCTAGGAGGTTTTGGTTTTACGTTATATAGTGGTTTCCATATGTGCCCTAAAATGGTAGTATACAAACTAACCCATGGCTTTGCAGATTCTGCCCTAGGTGGATTCTAATATCCGGTTGTATGAACAAATAAATAGAAAATACATGAATTACATTTAATAATGAAGTATTAGTAATCATGGTCAAGGACTATTAGGTATTTTAAATTCTTCAAATGTTTATTATTGGTTGAAATCTCTTTCAATAGAAATAATTATATGATGAAAACCTTACTATTTATGTTTAATAATAATGGTCTAACTAGGTGTTTGGAATTGGACGGAAGAGCATAGTGATCAACCCTGAAGGGGGAAAGGTATCACAGAGAAAGACAAATGAGACAACGATCCTATGAGGGAACAAGATTCTGGTGAGATTGACTAGGCAAATGGATAGTATGTTAGGCTCAGGTCCTAGGTTCGTGATGTTAGCCACCTCAACCTAAGTGTACCAACTCTGATAAGTCTTCTCAACACTCAATTTTTTCACCACTATCCACAAACTAGCCATCTGGATTCTTAGGATACATAATCAACACCTATAGACATCAATAATGCTAAATGGGAGATTAAAAACATACAAATTTTGGATAGAGCATAACCTTATTTCTCAGATGAATAATTCATACTAGTTTAAACAATTATTAAATTGCTAAAAATAGTTCACTTCTTTAGTCAACCACCTTGTTATTTATGAACCTTTCAATTGCTATTTCCATCATTCTTCACCGCTGAGCTTGTTATATATGCACTATCTCGTCACCTTTAGTCGATGGCTAATCTTCTTGTCGAAAATCACTTGGACAAGAAGCCATGCCACAATCTAATCATAGAACTATAGAAATTGGAGGAAATTGGCTTCCAAATCACATGTAAGGAGGCGTGGGTTAGATGTCGTGTCATAGCATCGGACGAAAGAGAGGATTTCAAACTTGGGAAAAGGTTGTGCGTTTAAGGGAAATCATTTTAAAAACTATGAAGATTACTATTCTTGCACAACAAACCATAACGAACAACAAATAAAATGAGAACATAAAATTGGACACATTTATCTCAAACTTCCGTATTAAGAGAATTGTCTAGGAACAATGACATGAAGGTTGGCGGTAGTTGAGGGGTTCTAGCCTACTTCAATTCTTACTTAAACTCGCTCTCTTGAAACAAGCACATTGCTTGTTTAATAGTATTCCTCTTGAACTTATTGTCTAAGACTAAACTCTAATGTTGGAGAAGCACATATTGATATATCATATGAATTTTGATAAAGGGTTAAGTATCATAGTCATACTATCAAATGATTTGTTTTTGTATATTTCTTGCATTTCTGCGCATATATATATACACACATTTCCTCCCGCATCCGCATCTAAACAAAAAAAAAACTGCATCCCGTGCTGCTTCCGGAATATGCTTTGGAATCCGCATCCAAATCGGTAACTTAGTGTTTTTCCATTGTGTAACTTGAGAGTGTTACTAGATTTTGTGAATGAAATATTCTTCATTTTCACTTTTATTAAAAATCCTCATTAGATGAGGGATACATCCTAAGACATAATGTCTGGATTAAAGTTCGTTTCTGATAAAACTAATTAAAAACCAGACAGTATGATGCTTTTGCCAAAATTAGTTAAAATAAAATGCTTTCAATGGGTCTGAACCATCTAAGTTTCAGACTGATGTGAAATAGGATTCCGATAATTCAGTCATGATTTATAATCTTGGTTGAATCTAGTTACTGGGTGGTGAGTGGCTTCTTTGCTGTCATAGTGTTTATCTGAAATTTTGAGTATGATTAATACTTGTTAATTCTGTAACTATGAAATCATTCTGATCTGATTCTACAGATTGTACAGATCTGAGAATGCATGAAATCCCTTAGAAATAAAGCCTATAAATAATTGCCTTCTCCTTTATAGTTATCGACATCTCCTTTGGGCAACATAGTTTAAAGGCTAAGTAATCATTTTTGGTTAGTTTAGATATTAACATGTCTCCTTGATTAGACACCGATCATAAGAGAGCAATTAAGGGCCGACCTATGCCTCTTGGGTGCAGTATAAACATAAGGTAAGTGTGAGGATAGAGAACACACAAGATACATTCAAGTTTGCTTCTCTTCATTACTGCCTTGTACGATTTTCTGCAGAAGGTTAAGAACATTTCAGAATAGATATTATACTATAAGTATCACTTCCATATACAGGTTCATATATACAAGACTATCTTAAGCACATAGAAAGGCATTATATCAGTCTGATTAAAGAAGAATTTGCAGAAACTTTACATGGTATCAGAGCTCTGGTAGTCGAACCTAGGCTTGCAAATTGACAATCAGATTTAAATATCTAGCAACATCCTTCTACATTCAATGGCTAGCACAATCAGACCCGAAGATAGGTTTGATGGAAAGGAACACTTCATTGCTTGGAAGTTCAGAATTATGATGACTCTTGAAGACAATTATGTGAAACAGTTTGTTGATAAAGAATCCAAGCAACCTAATGCTGATCCTTATAAAACTGTTTGGAGTAAAGGAAACAGGAAAGCCGTGCAAATCATATTAGATGGAGTCAAAAATGATATAGTACCTATGCTCATGAAACATTAGAGAACATTTCATATGATGAATGCTTTATTAAATACATATGAGGTTAACAATCTGACTAGAACCATTGCACTAAAAAGGAAACTAAATCATATACAAATAAAGAAGGGAGAATCTATGAACTCATACTTCTTAAGGGTGGCTAGTCTAAGAGACGAACTTGCAAGTATAGGGACCATAATTGAAGACAAGGAAGTAACACTTATGGCTATAGATGGGTTACCAGATTCATGAGAAACATTCTCACAAGGAGTAAGTGCTAGAGAAAATCTTCCAGACTTTAATAGGCTTAAAGGAGATTGCCTGCAAGAAGAATCTAGGAAACTTAAGAAAGGAGGAAAATTGAAAATTGAAGATGAAGAACTTCATGTTCTCAATACAAATTCCTGTAAAGGTAATAAGAAGCACTTCAAGAGGAAGGGAAATCAAAGAGATGACAAACATAAGAAAGATCTATCCAAAATAAAATGCTTCAAATGTGAAAAACTTGGACACTATAGATCGAATTGCCCTGAGAATACAAAGCAGTAAGTAAACTATTCCAACGTTACCAGGAAAGAAAACTATCATCCTGAGAATTGTGTATTGTATTCTGCACTAGCAAATGAAGTATCAAGCAAAGCATGGGTAATTGATAGTGGATTATCTTGACACATTACAGGATACAAAGAAGTATTAGATTCAATATCAAAAGAAGTTGATGGCGAAGTTACCATCAGTGATAATTCCTCTCATTTAGTCAAAGGAATTGGGAATTGCACTTTGAAACTGAAGTCAGGTATTTCTCTACATCTCAAAAGAGTACTTTATGTACTAGGAATAAAGAGGAATCTAATCTCTGTTACGACACTTGAAGATGATAGACATAATGTTGCATTCATGGATGGTAAAGTAATGACCTGGTCTAAGAACTCTTCATTTAAGAAATCAAAGTTGATTGGTCAAAGAAAGGGATTCTTGTATGAATTAAATATAAAACATAATCAAACTATTCAAGCCTTAATTCATAAAGTTGTTGATATCAATGAAATATTGTACAAAAGGTTAGGATATCTAAATTTCAAAACCTTATCAACTATGGAGAAGATGGTTATTGTTCTACCTAAGTTGAATAAAGATCATTCAAGCATATGCAAAGGACGCGCTCTGGGCAAGAACACCAAAAGTCCATTTCATGATAGCATTAGAAAAACTAACAATGTTTTGGAATTAGTCCACTTAGATTTATGTCGACCTATGTCTGTTCCTTCTCTTGGAGGATTTTGGTACTATATACTTTTTATAGATGACTTCTCTAGGAAAACTTGGATCTACTTTTTAAAATGTAAAGAATCAGAAGAAATCCTTAAGAGATTTAACGAATTCAAAACCTTAACTGAAAACTTATCAAGACACAAAATTAAAACTTTTAGGACTGATAATGGAGGGGAATATACTTCAGATTTGTTAAAAGAGTTTTGTAAAGAAATAGGAATTAAGAGGGAGTATACCATTCCTTACAACCCACAACAAAATTGGGTAGCAAAAAGTTAGAATAGAACAATTATAGAAGCAGCAAGAGCTATGATATTTGATCAAAATTTATAATATTGTCTTTGGGTTGAAGCCTCTTGTACTACTGTCTATATTCAAAACAGAAGTCCTCACTCCCACTTTAGAGATAAAACTCCATAAGAAGTCTTTATTAAGGTTAAACCTAATATAAGCCATCTTAGGATATTTGGGTGCCTAGTATATATGCATGTTCCAAAAGAAAAGAGAACTAAGTTAGAACCCTTTGGGAGGAAAGGTATTTTTGTCGGGTATAGTGAAACATCTAAAGGATATAGAATTTTCATACCTATTTAGAAAAACATTGAACTTAGTAGGGATGTAATATTTGAAGAAGATCCCAAACATTTACCTAGTTCTGAAGGAAATCATGATTCTAAGTTTCAGAGGGAGAACATTGAAGAAATTGAAGATGAAATTCAAAATCTTAATCTTAAGGAAACTCAAATTCCAAAGAAAAGACCACTTTGGGCTATTAAAACTATAGAGGAAGCACATGATTTCATTGCACCATCTGGAACCTTCAGAGATAGCAAAAGACCCAAAAGATTTTCTAGTTATGCAGCAAACATGAGACTTATCTAAATCAAAACCAACCAATGTTTTAGATGCTATTAAACATACGTCTTGGAAGGATGCTATGACGAAAGAATATCAATCCATTATCAAGAATGATGTTTGAGAAATTGTTCCAAGGCTTGAAGGAAAATATGTTGTTTCTTGTAAATGGATATTTGAAATCAAGCATGCTGCTGACGGTAGCATTGAAAAATATAAAGTTAGATTCGTAGCCAAGGGATTCTCTTAGAAAGAGGGAATTGATTATGAAGAAACCCTTCTTCCAGTTGCTAGATACACCTTTGTAAGAGTAGTCCTAGCGATTGTAGCATCGGAGGGATGGAAAGTACATCAGATGGATGTAAAAACAACATTTCTAAATGGAAAGATTACAAAGGAGTTATATTTGGAACAACCTGAAGGATTTGAAACTCATAACCCTAAAGTTTTTGTTTGCAGGCTCAAGAAAAATTGCTATGGGCTTAAATAGGCTTCAAGGGCATGGAATGAAAAAATTGATAAGTATCTCACCAGTCTAGGATCCTCCAAGAATGAAGCTGATCCAAATCTCTATTATAAAAAGGATAAAGATGATATGATAATATTGATACTATATGTTGATGATTTATTAATAATAGCTGATGATCATCTTATAGATCAATGCAAGAAAGAACTAATTAGAGAGTTTGAAATGAAAGATTTAGGACTCCTTCATTACTTCCTAGGACTGGAAGTATGGCAGAATTTTGACATCATACTTAATCAAGGAAAGTATACATTAGACATCTTGAAGAGATTTGGAATGTGGAACTGTAGGCCTATGTCTTCTCCAATGGAGACTAATCTACATAAATTTAAGGAAGCAGCAATAGAATCACCTTCCATAGATTCTACTCTTTACAGACAGATGATTGGGTCTTTTATGTACTTGGTAAATACAAGACCTGATATTTGCTATGCTGTTAATGCCTTAAGTCAGTTTATGTGTGAACCAAAGGAGATTCACCTAGTTGCAATCAAACACATCATGAGATACTTACAAGGCACTCTCAATCTTGGGCTCAAGTGTGAGAAAGTTGATTTGGACTTACATGGGTACACAGACTCAGATTGGGCTGGAAATGTTACTAATAGAAAAAACACTTCAGGATGTTTTAGTTTAGGCTCAGTGATGATATCTTGGATATGTAGAAAGTAGGCATCGTTAGCGTAGAGTTTCACAAAAGCTGAATACATTTTTGCAGCAATGGCCTCTTGGGAGGGCAGTTTGGCTTAGAAAGTTACTTGTGGGATTATTTGGTCAATCCATGAATCCTAGTATTATTCATTGTGATAATCAGAGTTCCATCAAGTTTTTCATGACAGGTCCAAGCATATTTAAATTCCTTACCATTATGTAAGAGATATTGTAGATAGGAATACATTAAAATTAGAATACATTTGCATTGCAGATTAGACAAAAAATATTCTTACCAAACCTCTCTCTCCGGTGAAGATAGATCACTTCAGGAAATGACTTGGTATGGTTGAATTGTAATACTTTTGTATTCTTTAATTATTAATAATTTTGAATTAAAATTATTATTGTCAGGCTATTGACTATTATGGGCTTCACCATTCGTATTCATTATTTAAGAGGTGACGATCTTTGAGATAATGAATACGTGTATAAAAGAAATTATGAGAGATGACGATCTCTTAGATAATGTGTTGAACAGTAGAGAACTATTGTCAGATCTAAATGAGTTTAAGATCATATTGTGATGTAGACATTTCTATGTCAATAAGTCACAGCTTGGATAAATGAATAATTTAATCATTTTCCGGATTTTATCCTATTTTTTGGTAGATCTTAACTCAGGATCATGTTGTGATATAGGAGTGCCAATACCTATGAGTCACAACTTGGATAAATGAAGAATTTAATCATTCTCCGGATTTTATCCTGTATATTGTATTCTTTGCAATACTGTTATCACTAGTATAAGTGATAAGTCATATCACAGGTATATTAATATGACATAGTATCATGTGTTCAATGATACCACATGCTTAGAAGATTTAGATAGATATAGAGTATCAATCTATGCTTATTCATCTTAATTGATGATGCTAGATATGTTATCTCTCAGTATGATTATCAAGTTAAGAGGGAGTGTTAATTCTGTAACTAGAATCATTCTGATTTGATTCTACAGATTGTACAGATCTGAGAATGCTTGAAAATCCTTAGAAATAAAGCCTATAAATAATTGTCTTCTCCTTTATAGTTATTGGCGTCTCCTTTGGACAACATAGTTTAAAGGCTAACTAATCATTTTGGTTAGTTTAGATATTAACATATGTCTCCTTGATTAGACAACGATTATAAGAGAGCAATTAAGGGCCAACCTAGAAGAGTCATGTCCTTTGTAAGGACATGCCTCTTGGGTGCAGTATAAATATAAGGTAAGTGTGAGGATAGAGAACACACAAGATACATTAAAGTCTGTTTCTCTTCATTACTGCCTTGTACAATTTTCTGCAGAAGGTTTTTACATTTCAGAATAGATATTATACTATAAGTATCACTTCCATATACAAGTCCATATATTCAAGACTATCTTAAGCACATAGAAAGGCATTATATCAGTCTGATTAAAGAAGAATTTGCAGAAACTTTACTTCTTTTCTATTGGCTAGGTTCAATCTCAACCCTAGGTAATGCGTACTTAACAGAAACAGTATGATTTATTCGTGAAGATGAATTTTATATGCTACTTGATAATCATCAGCTTTTGTATTAGACCCGACCAATCTGGTAAGAAAACAGTAGTATTAAGCTCTTAAACTTCTAGTCTGATAGAACCCTTGAGATGGTAGGAAGTGAATGTTTATTTCAGGATTCGAATTGCCAGGAAGTCTCCTATTTAGTTTGCAAGGCCTCTGCTAGGCATGAGAACAAGAAGGTTAACATTTACAAAGACAAGTCTTTCTTGTTTCCAAACACATTGAATAACAGCTCCCATGAAACTATCGATAAAGTAATTTCCAGTCAAGTATGGGCCGGATGAGTCATGAATCATTTGTTCCAAGTACAAGGTATTAAGTTTCTTTGCTGGGATGGAAATAAGTTATGGTGGAATCTAGGGAGTACAAGAATCGATCCTTAATGAAATACTATGTCTCCTTACTCAGTATTGTATCTTTATTGATACAGAGAGACATGAATATTAAAAACAACAGATCTTTGCCTACTATGAACTTGTTACTAATAGTTCTTACATAGAGAAACCAAAGAATCTATAAGAAGTCTCAGAAAGAATGGTGGTTTTATCTGAGTGTTGTTGCTAATCTTAGTTTTTCTTATGTAATCATGTATTGAAATGCAATTATTTATTCTACTGGGGATTAATATGATTACTTGCCTGCATTGTCTTCTTAACAGAGCCACAGGTGCTATTCCCAACACAAGATGGCAGTGACCAACCCTTTTCTAGCCGCACAGCCTTCCTAGTTACAACGTCACAAGGTGCTAAGAGTTGTGTAGTTTGTTGAGAAAACTATACGTATTTTGAAAGTGACTACGATAGTCATCCCGTGTACTACTTTCTTGTTCCTCTTTTTAATGAGAAAGCTTTCTAGAACTTCTTTGCTAATGTAATGAACCTCCAACTTACAGATCCCCCCGTCCAGTGTTATCGTATTGGCAGTTATTAACTGTTTCTTTTGTGAAAGTTGGCGAGTAAGGAAAAATGAATAGCAGATGATCCCTTTCCGACTATATTTTACAACCTGCCTTTCCCCCACTTTGATCACAGCAGAGCCTCTTTGAACCCCCCTGTCACATTGAGTGAGGTGGTCCTTATCATTTGTCAACCTCCCATCATGCATAAGCTCAAGAGGTTTCAATTTAGAGGCTCTTATTTCCTGATTCTAAGGATTGCAATACATTAATATATCTCAAGGGTAAGAATGCATTTGACTAAGAAGAATACAGGAATATAATATAAGGTCGGATTATGAAGTGTAATTCAAAAGAGTGGACTCGAACCTCAAGAAATTTGAACAAACTTTGAGCAAGAATTATAGGATTACTGTTGCTCTTTCTTTCTTAAGGTGTATGGAAGCTTCCTTGCCAAGGAGGTGATTTCATAGGATGATAATTGGCTATTATGGGTCGTGTCCATTCACCACTAAGTGTTGGCAAATAGATATGTGCAAGATTAGTATTACTCAGGCTTTACTTGTGGGATTTTTGAGTTCAATTCCTGTAATGTCCCTGATTTTGGCGGGTCTGTGCAGTTCATGGATTTAGATAGTGACCTTTATGAGCTGAAAGGGTGATTTGGGGGTTCCAGTTGTAGATTTACTATTTTTAGTGAGTCTATTTTTGGCAGTTGCTATTTTTAGTAGTGCAATGGGTGGCTCTGGCAGTTGGTTGTCACCTGCACTGGATGTGGTAATTAATTGCATGAGCTCATATTTATTGATTATTTAGTAGAGTTGCAAAATTATGATAATAATATTTTATTATAATAATTATATTAAGTGATATTCTAAAAGAGTGTGTTGGAAAGTTTCAAGTGCTGAGTTCTTTTGGAAAACTCCCGCAATTTCTGAAGTGGAGTTATTTGGGAAACTTTGGCCAACAAAGGATAATAAATAGGACTCATTTCATTGGAAAAAGCACGCTTAGATAATTTATTTGCTTTTGTTGCCTTTGTGACTTTTTCTGAGATTTTGAACTTTTGTGCCCTTGTTGATGTATAAGGGTTTGGAGTTTTGAATTGTGCATTGATCCTATAGCTGAGGTATTGTGGATCAATCTCTTAAGGTTTACATCTTCCATTTCTGTCATTACCGTTGCTTGGAAGAAAGTGAGATTCTAAGATGTAATTCGATTCAATGCTGATGTAAATTCAATTGAATTGAATTAAACTTGCCATCTCTTTTTGGATTCTCCAAACTGTGGTTACTGTTCAAACTATGGTTACCGCCTATTGGAGAATTAGTGATCAGAGGTCTGAAACTATGTTATTGGATGGCTAGCACCATTGATTAAATCAGTTCTGGAAATGCCTGGAGAACAATCCAGTAAATTGGCATTTTGTGTGTAGGGTTTGAATTGGGCAAATAGAGACTGTTGTTTTGCATCTAGTGGCAGAGGGTGAGCTTCAGCATTGTCTGAGACCTTGTATCAGAACTGGACGTCATTTTTCCAAGGCTGGGTGGACTGTGTGTGACCTGCGTTTTGGGTTGGGGGACAATTTTGGAAGCCCAGCGTTAATAATATTTACCTGCAATCCAATTGTATGACTTGCGATTTGGATTGAAGGTCTGGCGGCCCTTGTTTATTGCTCGCAATCAGCAGATTGAGAAGAATATTTAATTGCAGACCTGTGCCGTGTATTTCCCAGGCTTAGATTTGAGTTTAGTGGCGGCAAGTGAATTGGTAGGAAGTTGTGATTCACCTCAGCCTGGCATACTGATCAGTTTTGGAGTTCTACATTTCCACTTGGCAGTGCAAGGGTCATGCGATTAATAATCAGGTTCCATTATTGTTGAAAATTAAATTCAGTTTATGCAAATATTGTCAAACTTTGTTATTTTTCATTGGCCAATAAAATTCATAGAATTCTGAAGTTAATGTCAAACCCTTGTCATTCCAAAAAGATTATTTATTTGCATAGGGCAGAATCATATATCAAAAATTGCCATTCATCTATGTGAAATTCTTATGACAAAATTGATCTGGATTTTGTAAGCACTAATTGCATTGTCTAGTTTGGTTCCTTAAATTTTAAAAAGTCATATTCTGTGATATCTGTGGAGCCTGCCAAGTGTTTGATGAAACGCTGAACACTGAATTGTTAAGGAAATTTGGTGTTTATTAGTTGATGACCAGCAGAGGTTATTACAATTCCACTATAGCTCATTAAAATTGTACAATAACTATATTTGCTATACCTTAAAATATTACAATTTACTCTATTTTGTTTTAGCAGCAAACACAACCCATAATCATGTCTGTTGGGGAATATATTTATAAACAGTAGAGCTTTACCCTTAGTCTTGGAACTCTCTACGCTGTTTGATAATGGCATCGCAGTAACCATACCCCAATATTGAGTTAGTCTGCATGATGTGAAGGATGGAAATAATTATCAGTTTGATCTTGAGATTTCTAGACAAATTATCAAAATATGAGAGATAAGTAAATGCAGTACAGTGCTAAGTGGCATCCGGGTTCAGATTTATACTTTCCCATGTGTTTGTTTTGGCTTAAGCTGTGAGATTGCTATTTTTGTTGCTCTGATTACAATATTGACATAAATTTGGTACGAGCAACCTAGTCTATAAAATTTGACGGGCATTCTTTTTCTAGCTATTTCAGTTCCATCATCGAAGACATCAGATGCTTCTTTTGGTATCCTGACAAAAGCACCAGCTGCTTCCTCAATTAAAGTAAACTACAGTAATGGGAAAGCTAAGAATACAGATAATGGGGTACACAGAAAAGATGGATCATCTTCAAAAGGAAGGATATTGGAGGAATCACAAACACAAAATTTTAGCTCCAGCTCCACTGTTCAGAAGAGTAATGCAAATGTGAGCAAAAGTCTTTCCATGAAGGAGTACAAGCCTGAACCCTGGATTCTTCAAGAACAGAGTGATATGGGCAAGAACATATTACATCTTGCTATTGTAAGTTATTTTGAGTTTAAAATAGCCGTTCTGGTTCCTAGATGTTGGATTGCAATGGTTAGGAGAATTCATTTGTCTGGTAGTAATTATCTTTTTTTTCCCTCTTTGCAGGTTGGTCATGTTGATGCGGGCAAGTCAACTTTAATGGGACGATTCCTGTACATCATGGGACGGGTTTCACAGAAGGAAATGCACAAATATGAGAGAGAAGCTAAGCAGAAAGTATGTCTTTTAAGCTGTTTGATTTTGATGTATTAGTAATACAGTGTACTAGTCAAATAGCAAGCAACACTTAGTTCCCTGCTGTTGCATCTCCTCACATCACAATAGTTAAATCTGTCATCTCTTTGTTTGCTCAGGGAAAGGGATCATTTTCATATGCATGGGTTCTAGATGAAAGTCCAGAAGAAAGAGAGAGAGGTGTAACTATGACAGTTGCTGTAGCACATTTTGAAACAGACAATTTTCATGTTGTACTGCTTGATTCTCCTGGCCATAAGGATTTTGTTCCAAATATGATTGTGGGTGCTTCACAAGCAGATGCTGCAGTCTTAGTTGTGGATGCATCTGTAGGTGCATTTGAAGCAGGAATGGATGGACAGGGAATAGGAGGGCAAACAAAAGAGCATGCACAATTAATTAGAAGTTTTGGAGTGGAGCAATTGATTGTTGCTGTCAATAAAATGGATGCAATTGCATATTCCAAAGAAAGATTTGACTTCATAAAATCCCAGCTTGGGACATTTCTTCGGCGTTGTGGATTTAAAGAATCCTCTTTAACATGGATTCCTATGAGTGTCATTGAAAATCAGAACTTAGTGGCTAGCCCCACTAATGAACATTTGAAGTCTTGGTAAGATTTGTTTTTATTTGCTGCATTACAGTTCAAATTTTAGTGATACCAGCTCCAAGTGGTTTACTTCTTTCATGATTTGCTTTGCAACTATGCAACAAAGATACTTCATTCTTGATATGTATGTCTGCATATGATGAATGGGATTCTGCAGGATGGTGCTAGAGTTCTGATTCACTCATTATTGCAGAATATTACACACAAATCAGACTTTTTGTTGGTTTATGATTTTTTGTCAGCATTGACCCTAGTATATGTGAACCCTCATATCTTGCATATATGAAATGTCTTATCATTCTTTTAAAAGATGGAGTTTATCTTGATAATTTACATTCCTGGTTTGTCACTGGATATGATTTAACTTTTTTGTACTTCAGATGCTGCTTGTTTCACCGATGATAATATTTGAAAACATTTGTGAAGTAACTTCTTGTTAAAATTATGAAGGTACAAGGGACCAAATTTGTTAGAGGCTATAGATCTTTTCAAGCTTCCAACCAGAGATACGTGCCGGCCTCTACGACTTCCTGTATCAGAGGTCATACAATCACGTACACTAGGTCAAGTTGCTGTCAGTGGAAAATTGGAGGCTGGAGCCATTAGAATTGGTACAAAGGTAGTTATTTGGGCATTGTGTCTTGTGCATAAGACAATTTAAGGGCCTTATGCAAGTAAATATTCTAGAGGTTTATTTTGAAGCCCAATATTTTCATTTGATTGTACAGGTTCTAGTTATGCCTTTGGCAGAAGTAGCAACAGTTAAAGCTATTGAACAAGATGGTAAAGCGGTGAATATTGCAAAGGCTGGGGATAGTGTGGATATTGGTCTTCAAGGAATTGATTCTTCTATTTTAATGCCTGGGGGAATCCTTTGTCATCCTGATTTTCCTGTTCCAGTAGCGAAATGTATTGAATTGAAGGTTGCTGTTTTGGACATCAGAAAACCTATATTGTTCGGAGCAGAGGTCATGTGCATTCCATTTTCTGATCTAGTTTACATGAATTTAGAAAAGATTTCACAGTATTGTTATTTTGATATTCATGAAGTGATAATTCCTCACTGATAATTAGTATGAAGTTATGAACCCACTGCAGTTAGTAGCTTTGTAGGTACTAAATGTGGTTCTGATTGAGTTTGGGCTCTTTCCTGGAGTGGGATTTTTTTTTAATGGTTTGTAAAACATTTTTTTATCATGTTGCATACTTTACAAGGTTTCAACATTGGAAATAACTCAACTCAGGTTCATAGACTTGTGATTTTTTAGATTGTTTTCCTTTAGTTTTTGGGCCACTGATGGGCTAGCAGTGTTAATGGGAATGTAGCATTCTTAAAATTTCTCTCCAGTTGGGGTTTATTGTGTTCACAGCTTTGAGAAGTTGGTGAGGTGCATATTTTTATCTCCTGACTCTGGGAAGCATGAGTGGCAGGTGGAACTACATGCACACCATGCAAAGGAGTCTGCAAGAGTAGCACAGATTTTGGCAATATTGGATCCAAAAACTGGCATGGTTCGCAAAAAGGCTCCACGGTGTTTAACTGCCAACCAAAGTGCTTTGATACAGGTTCATATGCATATAAATCAGTTATTAATATATAATAGAATGCAGTTCCACTTAATTTTTTTATGACAATGTCTTGAAATAATATTTTGATTTGGTGGTGCTCATTGTTTCTCTTCATAAAACATGTTCTTGTGATCTTTTAATATGTTCGAATTTGTCAGGTTTCTCCTGGACAGGGGATCTGTATTGAGGAGTACTCGAATTACAAGGCCTTAGGAAGAGTGACATTGCGTGCTGACGGAAAAACTATAGCAGTGGGCATAGTCACCAGAATTATTGAACAGTAATAGTATGCTTTCCTACCCAGCATTATATCCTGCTGTTAACTTTACAGACTAGAATGTAAATGTGATCAATCACTCCGAGGGGCATCTGTATAGTAGTTCTAGTTCTCTTCCTATTTAGTCCATTTGTTTCAGTAAAGGTTTATACATTGTATGTATGGTAACTAATAGACCAGGATAGAGAAAAGTGCAGGGTAGTTTCCAGCATTGCTCCATAACGACAAGATCTCTTTACACTGCAATAAAATAAGAATTCTATTGTACGTCTTTACCATTTTACTTGATTTTGTTTGAAGGGCAATGTATTGTTTAGAAGTATGTTTCTTTTGAGTTCATTCCAACAGAATCATGAGAAAATCCATGTCTGTTATCTGGAGCATTTCCTTTAATTAAATGTATGGCACTGCCTGTAACTTTTAAATAAATATGGAGAGCAATTTGAATTTATGTTAAAAATGTCCAGAAGACATGTTAAGACATTTTAAGAAAACCCATTTGTATGATTGTGAAATTGATAGTTGTTTTGGTTATTTGTAGATTTAACAACACTGGATGTCATGGCCCTTTGCCAAGTTGAAGGCATCATGAGAATTTGGATTTTGGAGTTTAGTTCAGAAAAGTGCAGCCATCTGTAATATTTGGAAAGCAATAGTTGGCATGCCATATGTGTGGATGTATTATTTATTTGTTTATTTATAAATCTATATAGATGCTTTGTTCATTTATTGCATAAAATTGCCAATTCATTTATAAATATTAGTAAATATTCAATTGATTTCTGACAAGAAAATCATATTTGTTTTTAATGTGAAATGTGTATTAAGGAGATGCAGCAGTACCAGTGCCCTCATTAAGTAGACCACCCAAGTTGGTTTGCATCTGCGCCAAGTGGCTGAATGACTCGAAGGCTCATTCTGCGCCCGTGGGCTGAATTGAGGAGTCTCTTGTTGCCCCATCATGCTTTCCAATCATATTCCTAATATGGTCGACAGTCACAATACTGTGTAAATCAGTTGTATTGTTGGGATTGTTATTTTTGGGTCAAATGAGACATTTCCTAAAAGGGGCAAAATCAGGTGTATCTGAAAAGGACATTACACTGGATGATTGACAATTCAGCAATAAGCAGACTTGACAATTACCATTCTTAATTGAAATGCAAAAATAACACACATTTATTCTTCTTATAAATGAAACTTACTAACTGTACTTATAATCTAGCTATGCTACTTGCATGATAATGTGCAAACGTTGTTACAATCTAAACCTATACACAATTTATAAATCTAATACATCTTACTGTTAGTTAAAGTGGTGATAAAGATCATCACCATTTATCCCCGAAAAGCTCATTTATATTGCCCAGCAACTGATTTATAGAGGGATAACCCAAGATCAGTTCTGCAAAACATAAATAGCAACTCAAATTGGCGGTTCTGAATGATTATGATGATGTCTATTGATTTTCATTTTTTTTCTGACTTTCGAATATGATGTATGCTTAGGAACCATTGTAAATCCTTAACAGGCATGATTGTGTGCCAAAATTTCAAACTTGAATTTGCCAAGTTGACAACTTCATATTTGAAGGATGCCCTATTTAATACACCAACTTGTTTGAATCTCATACGCATCATACCATCATGAGCATTCTTGAAGCTAATTCAAAGATGCACATGTGAATGCCTATTCAAACCTTGATTTCCAAATTCATTCTTACTTTTCATTTGCACCTGAACAGTATGACCGTGTAGTGAAAGCCATGGCCAATAGATTAAATAGCATCGCCAGAAGTAAGGCTTAAATGAGCCAACATTGTTTCCTTCTTGGTAAGTCTAGCATAGTTGGCATCACTCTTGCAGCACTCCATTTTGTTAATATAAAGGGCAAAGAGTATGATTTCAAAAATGCTTATGTGGGGATTGGCATTTCTATATGAAACCTTTCAGCTTTTGCAGGAAGTGGGTTGACTGACTTTGTAGTTATCTTCCCAAGTATTCTATATTGCTCCATTTTCCCAGATAAAACCAAATTTCCACTTAATGGCTTTAGTGAGAAATTGAGAAAATCAGCTAAGAATATATCATAACTTATATATAATTCTGATTTTATTGTATGTGTATTTATATAATGTATATGTGTCTATATGTGTGTGCGCATGTGTGTATAGATATTTTTAATTTCACAATGATCACTATATAAATGCCATATATAATAGTTGACATCAAACTCTTATATTAAGTGAATTCAACATTGATTCAATAGGAGAACAAGTGAGTTGCAAATCCTTAATTTACTTCATTTTTTCCTATTGATTACAATGTAAGACATATACATATATGAGGAACACAATAACAATAATTTATTTATAATCTATACATGATTTTTATAATTTGGTTTTCGAATAAGTGAAAAAAAGGTTTTGAAGGGACTTGAAAACCTTTTCAAAGCAGCTTTTGGAGGAATTTGAGCCCAAACTCTTAAAATATTCGAGACTACATGCTAGTTGAAACAAGATAAAGACGAGACAAGGCAAAGCCAAGAAATGGAAGAGAAACCAAAATTCTCTTCCTAGAAAGCTGAAAGGCTACTCGAGAAAACAATACACCTAGTAAAGTCTAGCAAGCAACCCAAAGAAAACATAACCCACTAAGCTTTACTAGTAGATTCGCCCTTATGAGATCAAAGGGTCATATTAAAAATGGCTTGAGGAGATTTGGATTTTTTTTCTACCTTAGCAACAATGTTTTGCTAAGAAAAGGAATCCAAAACCTAGGGAAAAAAGAAGAGGAGAGCCCAAAGTAGGATCAATAAAAAACTGCAGAATAGGACCACTTGAGGCCTGAGAGGATGAGGAACGAAGGAAGATTTGACAAGAGTCAAACATACAGTGCCAATGGTAGGCAAGGGGGAGCATCCTTCAACCATCACTTAGAACAATTGTGGCACCAAGAACTTATCCATCATTAGAACTAGTAGCAACACTGCAAACAATACCTATTGCCAGAATCACATCAGAGTTGGGAGAAGCAGCTCCATAATCTGCACTGACAAGCTGACATTTGTGGTCCTTAGAGCTTGGAGAAACTTGTGAAATCACTTGGGAAAAGCTTTTCTTTCAAACAAAGTAATGTTGTGAAGAAGCATCCATTTTTTCTTTTCCTATAATTCCCATTGAGTGGAGACATTCCCACTGTTGAAACATCTAAGACATTTGAATGAAATATATTGCCTCATATATATTCTATTAAGATGTCCTAGATGTTTCAAGAGTGGGAATGTCTCCACTCAATGGGAGTTAGAGGAAAAGAAAAAAATAGTTTCTTGGTGGAAGGATGCTTCTTTAGAACATTACTTTGTTCGAAAGAAAAGCTTTTCCCAATTGATTTCACAAGTTTCTCCAAGCTCCGAGGAGCACGGGTGTCAACTTGTTGGTGCAGATTCATAATCAATATCTATAATTTGTTAGATATATTCTTATTGATATTATCTCAAGAATATATATGCTTAGATTCCTTTTTATTGACCAGAATGATTCCTTGTTTTATGTTTTACTATAAATGATAATAGGATCATGTTCTCTCCCTACTTGATACCTTCCTCAATTTACTTTGAAATTCCCAATTACTGTTTGGATTGTACCTAGGGATGGAAACTTGCGTTGAATACCAATTACCAATCATCAATCATACATCACTATACGTTTAAATTAGATTAAGAAGTAATCAGTAATTTATAATACATAACTATGCCTTAATTCATTACTACCCTTCATAAGGGACTTGTGACATATATATGCAATACCTATTTTTAGATATCGTCCTCAAGGTTTAGTGATTTAGGTCCTTATCCCAATCTTGGAAGTTTCCTCTAATATTGCTCTATTTTTCTCACAATGCCACCTTTTCCACTTAAATGGATAGTAAGAGATTTAGAGAATTAGCTAAAACCACATATTGCAACTTATATACACATATACATGCATGTGTGCACGTGTACACACGCGCGCACACACACACACACACACACACACACACACACACACACACACACACACACACAAAGAGTCACATAGTTGATCAAGTTGAATAACTAAGATGGGAGTGAATGAACTACACCCACACAAATTACAGAACTTCTGTTCTATTGGTAAACTTATAAACAATATCAATAACAACTTCTAATCTATCAATTAAGCACATTAAACATCTACAAAATATAAACATGAAAAACAAAAGAACACCAACATAGAGAACACCGTGATTCATGTGGAAATCCAAACTGGGAAAAACTATAGAGAAACTAATTCTCATGAAATGCAACTTGTTAGGTGACATTGGTTAAAGTATTTTTACAAGAGATTCACTATTAGTTGTATTTACTAGGAATCAAGGTCAACATTGGTAGGCTCATTGCCAATGTCGCTAATTATGTAGGAATATATTGAAGGTTTATTGCCAATATAGTCAAGCTTATAGCCATTGAGCAATAAAGTTGAATCCACCACTTAACAAAGTCACCAATATGCTGCAACATAGTATGCCAATGTTTGCACCAACTAGTTGTAATTGTCTCAATAGCTTTGCACGAACATCACATATACCTCACATACAAGCATTATGCACACACACCAACTGGAATCTTCGCTCTTCTTTTGCAATTTTCTACCCTCAAACTCGTCTGCTAGAGCATATTTGATAATGTCACACAAAAACATTCCCACGGTGGGAAGAATTCAAACATGGACCACCTCGACCAAAACAATGTGCCTTAAAGAATATAATGTGCAATGCCATCGATAAGAACTCTAGCCCCAACAATCAAGATGAACATGTTACGTAGTAGTTGTTATGACTAAAACACATATTACACTTAAATATGGATAAACTCAAAATATATGATCCACCATAAGTTACACACCAAGAAGATTTGTTGGTGACATGTAGATCTACTGTTGAGACATAGAAGGATAAAACATATAAATTGAATACATTGGTAAACACTTGTACCAATGGTAAGGCTATAAATGCACATTGATCGATGCTCCAAACCTACTGGTACACAACAACCAATACACCAAGAGGCTGAAATATGAATATGTTGACATAAATAACAACCATTAATGACAACAACATTGTTAGCATCAATCTCACATTCTAACAATGCCCCCCTTTGCCATTGATGACAATGTTCATTTATAATAAAGCATGTTTCCAATCTTCCCTCCCTTTGACAACAATGACAAAGGCCTAAACAAGACCCCCTTGCTAATATACTCCACTTTCCCTAAGAGGAAGCCACCAAGCGTCGATCCAAAGAAAGAATGTACATGTAAAATTTTGCACCAATGCATACACCAATGTAAACACTAGGAAGGGACAACACATCTAGCTTCCCCTAGAGATACTCAAACGTATCCTTGCACAAAGGTTTGATAAATATGTCTACCATCTATTCCTTTGTGGGCATATATTAATTATACCTTCTTCAACCTTCTCTTTGATGAAGAGATACCTAATGCCAATATATTTTGTTCTACAATACATTACTGGATGCTTTCACATACTTATAGCTATGATATTATTGCATATGATAGGAACCGGTTCAACAAAATTAATTCCTATATCCTTCAAGGTTGGTTTCATCCATAATACTTGAGTTGTAGTACTCCTATATATTTGATGCATTCATTAGGTGCTATTTCATTCTGTCTAGTGCGAGCTAGAGTATATACTTTAATATTACTATAGTATTTTTTGTTATCTATTTGTTACAAACATGATGATTAGCTTTTGATTATATTTGATAGCTTTGGCCTATCTGCATCATAATTTCATGAGTTACTATGTGTACCTATTTGCTTTGACAATTATCTACTCAAACTACATTCTCATGATATTATGCATAACTTGGTAGTGCTATTTGGATAAATGATACATTTGATGATTATGCATATATGCTCTTGATATATATATTATTTTGAGATTATAATTATAGGACTAGCAATACTAACTTTGTAATTCATGATTGTGTATCACACTATCTGGTGTATTTGTGGTTTGAGTGGGAGTAGCCATAGTCACTCCTATAGGAGATCTACACATTGTTACTCACACTCCTTACCTTTAAGTGTCTTCATAAATGTATATGTATGTTTTTATTGTGATTTCGTTCTGCAATTGCAAAGTGCCAAACATTTTCCCTTGAGTTGCCATGATTGAGTGTGTCTCCTCTAGGTTGAAAATTGTTGTTTTGGGAAATGAACTTTAGTTTCACACTACCTTTTTTTATTTTGGTTTGATTTTTGTCTTGTTTTGTATTTCAAAGTGGAGTTTAGGCACAAGTTTAGATGTCTCATTTTCTGCTTTGATTGACATTTGAAATTAGAAAAAAAACTATAAAAGAATATTTCATTTTGTTTTTTAATGACATGTGAATATTATTAGTAAGGGATTGGTTAAATAGGAACTACAATGGAATATATTTCAATTTAAATATGCATTAAATATTAGGGTAAAGCCACAATAATGCTTCCCACTTTCCATCACCAAGAAATCAGATGGAAAGTGGGATTGCCCACATTGAAGGGCTTTAAACAAAGGCCCCTTGGGGCTTCATTTGAAACCCAGAGTGTACAAGCTTCAATCGAAGCCCTAGGCTTCTATCAAAGCGCCATGTGTCACATTGACAACAAGCTTTGATTGAAGCCCTGTAGTCGTCGACAATATAAATAGGAAATTGTCGAGTTTTTTTGTCATTTTCTACTGTTTGCTTGTGGACCCAAGGGCTTAGAGAAAAGCTGGTGATGTCGACAATAGAAGCAACATCACCATCTGCATTTTTTACTTCTTTTAAACATTTCAGTATGTATTTTGTTCATTTTTGTGTTTTTTAAAGAATATTTAAATTTTTAATTTTTAAAGTTGTTTTAAATGAAATTTTAGTTGTTTTTTAATGTTTCTTAATTAGTTTATTGTTTACATGTTAAATTGTAGTTAGTTTTATGTAAATTGGTAACATTTTTATTATGTTGCATAGTTTTAAACATAATAATATAGTTAACAAATATTGGAAAAACATAGTGAAACCTATAGTTGGAAAAAAGTAGGTTTAAAAAATGAAAAACTCTAGTTCTAGATAGAAGATGGAAAATGTAAAACAAGAATCTAGTACTAGGTGTTAGAAAATATTAAAAAAATATGAAGTATAGTTGAAAAAACATATATATTTTTAAACTTTAGTTGAAAAAACATAGTTATTTAAACTATAGTTGAAAAATATAGCTATCTAAACGATAGTTGAAAAAACATAGTTAAAACTATAGATGGAAAAACTAAACCCTAAACACTAAATCTTAAATCTTAAATCCTAAACCCTAATCCTTAAACCCTAAACCCTAGTCAATCCATAAACCCTAAGTCCTAAACCCCAATCCTTAAACCCAAAACCCATAATAGTAAATCTTATACCCTAAACCGTAAGCCGTAAACTGTAAACCCTATGTAGACACCTAAATGGGATTACTTATCTGATCACATCACTTAAGTAATCCTATTTAGTCATCTTATAGGACATTATTGATTAAGTATTTAATATTTAATTAATTAATCATCATCCCTTAGTTAATTAATTTGTTTAATTAACTATAGTCCAATTGGTAAAATCAAATGACTACCCAAAGTCAAATTATTAATTAAAACCCTATTCTCCTATTAAATTAAATAAATGCATAATATCTATTTAATTTAATCCAAAAATCCTCTTTGATTTAAATAAATCATTTAATAAGTCAATCCCTAACCTCTAAATATTCCTAAATCCTATCATTAGCCAAATCCAACCCATTCACCCATACTAATTCTCTATTCGCCTAATTAATCCCACTTAATTAAACATCTCACTTGCCTTCCTCTAACATGCCGCTTGCCTTCTAATCTATCCTCTAAACTAAGCTTAATCCCCTTCCTAAACATGTGCACAAATTAAACCAAAAACAAAGTCAAACTCCCATCCCATCCCTCTTACATTCCTATCCAAGAGACTTTAATGCTCTTACAAAACATTAATGACTCTTTAAAGCCTCTTACATCTCTCTTCCACACTCCTTCCCCCTCATAGCTCCCTTTGACCACCCATTTTGACCCTCTCCCCTCATCCAATCCCCTTGTGATGCTTATCACAAGGCTATGGATTTGAAGAAGCACAATCCATGTGCTCCCCTTTGCTTGCATCCTAACCCTCTCTCATCCTTCCTTCATCCTTGCATCCTAGCCATCCATCTGACTACCTCTTGGCCTATTAATTGGACCCTTCCCCTCTAACAAATCATCCACCCTTGAAGCCGAAGTCATAATTCCATTTTATATCATCAACTTTCATGCAAACTCATAATGCCCCTTTAAAGAACAAACCATTAAATCACACCATTACCATGCAAGAATCCTCACTCACCCCACACACCATGTTTTACCCTTTTGAAAGCTCCTACCCATTTTGAAGCTTGAGCATATCTAAGCATCAAGGTCACACTTGGGGAGCTTACCATACTTGGTTTATGTTCCTCTTTTGTGTCTCCTTTGTCCTCTCATACGTATTCTCATATTATTTTAGTTTGTGAATGTTAGACTAATTTTAATGTTCTTTACACACTAGAATTTTACAACATACATCCTAAACCGTAAATCCTATACCCTAAATTGATATCATAAACCCTAAGCCCTAAACTCTAATCCTTTAACTGTAAATCCTAAATAGCTAATCCTATACCCTAAACTATAAATTACAAACCCTAACCCCTTAATAGTAAATCGTAAATCTTAAACCCTAAACCCTAAACCCTAAGCCTTAAATCATAAACCTTAAACCTTAAACCATAAATTGTAAACACTAATCCTTAAATCCTAAACCATAATCCCTAAACCCTAATCCTTAAACCTTAAGCCCTAAGCCCTAATTCTTAAATCCTAATCTTTAAATTCTAAACCCTAAATGGTAAATCCTATACCGTAAACCATAAATCATAAACCCTAAATAGTAAAGCTTAAACCTCAAACCCCAATTCCTAATCCCTAAACCCTAATCCTAAAATTGTAAACCCTAAATAGAATATCCTATACCCTAAACCGATATCATACATTTACCTTAAGCCATAAACCCTAATCCTTTGATCATAAACCCTACATAGTTAATCCTATACCCTAAACCATAAATTATAAACCTTAACCCTAATCCTTAAACCTTAAGAACTAATCCTTAAATCCTAAACCCTAAACTCTCTCTCTCTCTCTCACACACACACACTCTTTCTTCAAAATTTCTCCCTCCTCTACTCTCTCTCTCTCTCTCTCTCTCTCTCTCTCTCTCTCTCTCTCTCTCTTCTCACTCTCTCCTATCTCTCTCCTCTCACTCTCTCTTCTCTGACTTTCTCTCTCCTCACTATCGAGTTCTCTCACTCTCTCTCCTCTCACTTTCCCTCTCCTCTCTCTCTTCTCACTCTCTCTCTCCTCCCACTCTCTCCTCATTTGTAGATGACATTTAATTTACCTTTATATGCACATTAACACCTAATTTGACCTATTAACCTATAATAAGACATAGATTAAGATGTAATATACCGATTGTATCTTAATAGGATAAAACTCTTAGGGCCTAATATGACCTCTTAATTTAAATCACATATTAACATGTCTAACATAACTTATTAACATCTAATAGTCCAAATTCAAAGTTTTGCAATATGGGATGGGTATTATCATTTAATAGGACCTACTTAACATTTAATTTGCACATGTTACCCATGTAGATGACATCACACGATAGAGGTGAGGGCTAGGGACTAGATCATGGACAGCCTTAGGATTAGGGACTAAGACATGAGCAGCCTCAAGATAAGGGACTAGGACATGAGCAACCTTAGCATCATGGGAAACATTAGGATCATGGGCAACCTCAGGGTCAGGGGTAGGATAGGGGTAGGGAGATGGAGAGGGAGAGGGGGAGGGACATGTATAGGGACCACATGTTCACCCTCGCACTTCTGATATAGATAGTATTCCATTTTGCGATTACAAAGATGACATGACTTAGATAGTCGATTGATAGACCTATCGATCATTTATATAGAAGTATTTGTGAGTAGATCTATACGAGTCTTCAAGATCTTAGTTATAGACTGAGATCACAGACTATATTCACAACACAGTCTATTGATAGGATTTTTTTAGAGCTCAGAGCAAAGGTCTCACGTGATATGTCCTTTGCTCAGGTTCAAACCCTGGTCCCTAAGGAGATTATCAAATGAGAGGTTTTCCCATTTTATGATGGTCAGGCCCAAGTGAAGGCCTATCCGGTTACAAGATGCATTGTGCCATAGATTGTATGCATACTATACCCTTGATTTCTATTACCACATGGTCATTATCCCAATAATGACCAAATACCATTATATTTTGCCCAACAATTATACTTGGAGTTCTATTTGGGGTACAATGTCAACTATTTAGATCTTCTAGGATATTATGGTTAGGGACGTGGTAGAGTTGCAGATCATGATGAGTACCGTTTGGCTGGTTGACCTTGACATGATCCTCAATAGTTAGTGGGTCAGAGGACTCCAACTATGACCCCAGTGATGTCCACTACTGCAGAAGCAATTGATAGGATAAGACACATAACAATTGCTGCTAGTAGCATTACATTCAACATTCTGAGTTGATATATTATGAGTAGACCTAGTCGATCCAGATAATCTTTAGAGGCATTGTCTAGTACTACACCTAACGTGCCAAGTGATGAGGTTTACAGAGTTGTACATCTTTGTTCTTTGGGAGATATATGCAGCCTTAGTGGGGAGTGCAAACATATGGATATGACATTGTATTTTTTAGATGATCTATTACATGCATATTCATACATTGTTGATATTCAAAAGGATACCTTTATAGGAGGTTGTATGTAGGATTAGAGATGCACAACAGGGTGAATAGGACTTTGGTGATCATCTCTCAGCACAACATGCAACACATATGTTAGCTCAACACTTAACTAAGCACTCAAGTCAGCACCCATCACAACACTCAAATGCACTATAGTCTACTACAGATCTAGTTGAGGGGATATGAGTTGCCAACATTATTATTACTCCAACAGTTGAGTCAAATCGAGGTTGGCATTGGGGTGGGATCATATATGGAGATGATATTTCGTCATAATACTAGTGACTCTACACAACTTGCATCCAAGTTGGTCACCCCTCTGCACACTACAACAATTGGGGTCAAACTGCGATGGCGGCATAATTTATGTTGATTTTCATGTTTTTTTTGCAATTGTCCCTAATGCTATCGCAATACCAATGCTCGAGTTGTATTTGTGACACCCGGTGACTATAAACAGAAAAAAAGAAAACATGACATAAATCATTCCCCAATTTTTTGATTGTGGAGAGCTGTATAGGAAATATGGTTGAGATCTCTGAATGAGGGTGGAGAGTTGTAAACATTGCCATGCCCTTCATTGCTGTGATCTCTTCATTTTGTTGCCATGCCCTTGGTCTGCGATTTCATTGTTATGATCTTCGTAGTTTGTTGCTATGCCCTTGCTCTACGATTTGGTTGCCATGCCCTTGTGATCTCTACATTTTGTTGTTGTACCCTTGCTCTGTGATTTCATTGTCATGCCCTTGCTCTACGATTTTGTTGCCATGTTGTGCCCTTGTGATCTTTGTGCCCTTGCTCTACAATTTCATTGCCATGTCGTGCCCTTGTTTTGTGATTTCGTTTGCATGCCCTAGCTCTGCCATTTTCTTCAAGGGCCATGTAAATTTTCATTTCTCTTCCTTCTAAACAAGTATCTCTTTATATTTCCTTCTATATATGTATATTTAGAGATCTTTTTTAAGGTGCTTATTTCATCTTAGCACAATAGAAAAATTGATCCAACTACATACATATTCTAGGATCCAAATAATAAAACAATAAAACTCACTCAACTTGTGCTAAGTGACTTACCTCAAGATCCTCCACAAAAATAAGATAAACTAGGAAAAAAGGGCAGAGTTTGCAAGAAATTTTACAAAAAACACATCATAGCAGATATTTTTAGAAAGAAACTAGCCATAACCTAGTAAATTGGGTCTAGTTGCTGACTAACTAGGTTGATTACAAATTCCTGTAGAACTATCATTATATTAAGTACAATAAAATAAACGATCAGTTGTTCCCATCTAGCAGGATCAAATACAATTTTCCATGGTATTTCTGTAAGCCACATTACAGTGTGGTATTTATGCAGGCCACATTTTATATGAATATTACTCATAAAACCAATCAATTTTCCAAAATTTTCATTCTCTTGAGACCTCTTGGCCAATTGTTCATGTGCTTGTCTATGCTTCCATATTGTGCATATCTTGCGATCATTGTATTCTATATAATTATCACTTCACTTTTTATCCATCTCATGGGATGACCTCTCTATTGACACATTGCAACAAATGATTCATGCCTGCCTTCAGTATGGTGTCTCTGCAAGCTTTCTCCATTCCATGTGAGCATGATGTCCTCTAGTTCCAATGTGATGATTGACAATGTTTGACTTTTGAATGAAAGTTTAGACAATTTTTCTAACACATATCATGGTAGCATTCTATCAAACAGTTCATGTGCCTTGTCTATACTGCCCAATTGATGAGTTGTCACTAAGAAGTGTTGTTAGATAAGAAGCTTCAAATTTATTTTCATTCCCACATATAATTTTGTGGATATTGGCTTCTTATCTAGTTTCTACAGTACCCTTGCATATGGATTATTTTGAAGCTGATTTGTATTTTGTTAATGCTCAATATTTCATGGCTTGATGCGAATCTAGGTTCGTCTAATTTCTTTCTACAATTTATATTTTAATATATCATCTCAAAACATATGAATGGTAGAAAATGGTTGGGAATGGGGTTTTTGAAGTAAAAAACTAGGGTGTTTTTTAGTTGTATATATTCGTAATTTTGTGAATTTTAGAATTTTTTTGCTAGTAATTTGGCTAATAATTTAAGATTTAATGCAACCTAAGCCACATTTTTATTAAATTTAGTTCTAAAATATTTAAAATCACTCAATAATTTATTTTATTAAAAAAATTAAACTCAAAGATTTGCCACAATATTCGATACATGATTAGATTTGATTCACCTAATTTTTTTTTTTGATCGATAAACGGCCAAGGCCTTGATCTATATTATTAATTTAAAAGAAATTACAAAACATATCTCCATTCAAACAAGCACTGGTAGGAAAGAAAGCAGAAGAAAACCTCCAATCTTGCCCGAGACAAAATGTCCTATATTATTACAACTTTAAAAGGGGCATACCCTAGTCAAATTATTTACCTGATTATTACATATAATCTGGGGGATACCTCTGATAATTTACAACTTAAGAAATCCATAGTCTTTGCTGAGTGATGCTAGGATAGTGAACAAGGGATAGATTATAATCTCTCAATTTTTCTTCCTGCATCCAACCATTTTTTTATGCTAGATACTCGAACAAAGGGTTAGTAGCATATGAGAAAAAGAGCAAAACACATAGATACCCATCAAGATAAAGAGCTAATCATAAACACTAACTAAAAAAAGTTTAAAGAAGGAAAGAAGAGAGACAAAAAAGGACAGCGAACTAATCTACTGGAAAGGGAATAGCGGGTAACTCTGCTAGATGACCACTATGTAATAATTTGATTGTATTCATAATCACCAAAAATATGAGACAAAATACCACATCATCAATAAAGATTAAAAAAGGAGTCCTGAGCCATGGTTGCATTTCTAAAAATCATTACTTAACTCACAATAAAAATCCTAACTTAACCAACTATAGCGAAGATGATCCTCGTCTATGAGATCGCCCAGCTATAGCTAATAGAGGAGGTTTACTTAAAAGATTTTTAGATTTAAAGAACCCATAACAAGAGGCTACATGCCTACCAATCATTAATGGAGATAGAACTAGTGGCCAAAAGGAGGAAAATGGGGGCTATCAAACAGATCAGTCGAGAAAATCCGGCCGTCTTTTAAAAAATTAGTCTTAATTTGGGAAACAGAGTCTAATCCACATTGAAGATTTACTACTAAATTTTGAATTACATAGAAACCCAAGCAATGATACTACACCCACAATGCAAAAAACTCGAAGAATTTCCTAAGGATGGAAGTCGATAAACAGTTCCGAGAAAGCTAGATGATTACCAAGTACCAAATCTATATAATTTCTAAATTGAAATCACCATCTGATTCATGATATCCTCATGAGAATTACCACAAACTATAGCTTAATCTAAAGTAGATATTAATCATTTATTAAAGCTCGGAGTGTTTAATTTCTGCGAATTTCATGAGATTTATTTGTACCTTAGAAATATCGCATATACAACTGAGAAAGCTACTAACTAAATTAAAACAGAGTACATTGGGCCTCGCACTGCCCTGTATTAACTTGAATCACAAGCCTAATCCGAAGTAAGGAATTAAATCCATCTCAATTTAGATAGGATCCTAAAAGCATTTAAGATTAATAAAAACACAAAACCTCATCCAAATATCCTTATATAATATATTTCATAATGTATTATCACACCAATTTACAATAGATAACTTATCACCAATTTACAGACCCACATTTATATGTATCACACCGATATACAGACCAAACATTTCTGCTAAAAATCGAAGGACAAGCATCTTAGCTATATTAAGCGTAATAACAAAATCGTTGCCATACTGCACGCTAAAGATCTCTATAGGGCTAAATCTAACCAGAAAAGCTAGTATCTAACTAACCAGGTCCTTTCCTTCCTTCCAAAAAACATTAATCACATCCGCCATGTCATTTGGATGCTCCACTCGATAATTGGGAGGAAATATGTAGTCATGCTTCACCCTGCTTGATTTCTCTGCATTTGGGGTACTGAATACTAGATCATCCAGATTGTCGAAAGACACCCTCGGCTTGATATAGGCGTTGAAGCGGTGAAGATAGTTGAGGAGCCATTCTTTGTTTTCTTCTATAATAATTCCTTGCCAGCGAAGGAGAAAATACAGACTGGCCTCCATTTTGGGCCATTCTCTATAGAAGGCTAGGTTATCCTAGATGATTAGGGACTGACGACGAGGAGCGGTGATTAAGTCCAGATGCCCTAAAGGAAGACTCATATACCTTTCCGGGAGGGGAATCCTCCATTTTTCATCAATGCTAAACACGGCTTCTTCTAGACCCTTTCTCCATGATGGGACAAATAGATCACGACAGAGCCTAACAATGTCATTCGCCTCTACTTTAGCTCTTACCAAACATCCGATAAAGGACTCGATGATGTCACTATTGGTCTCCAGGTATATTGGTAATCAAACACTCCCTCTCCCAGAGTTCTGTAGATAGCGAAACGTGTCATGTCATCCACTGGATATAAAATAAGATTCCACCTTTCTGGTTTCACCGACCCACAAAATGCCATAGTTCAAATTTCATAGGCGTGGAACAGATAAATGTTGGATTCCATGTTTAAACCGGGAAATTGGGGATGGATATCTCAGACGAGCTCTCTTATAGATATCGAGGGGAAACTTCTAGACTCAAACATGAGAGATACAATCTCAAGAAATACCTAAATGAGATTTCCAAAGCTGGCCTATGCTAAGTACTTAAGGCGCATAATATCACCTAAGAGGGAAATCGTTAATCAAGATTGCAATCTTCCTACAAACTGTGGTTTATGAAATAATGATGAAAAAGGTACCTAAAACTTGCAGACTATATACTTCACACACTCGGGATACCTCAGAAAGATCTACCAAGAGATTATAATTAAAGGACGTAGATGATAGAACTTCTTTTTTAGTGATGTCACTAAATAAGAAGAAAACTATGTCCTACTGGATGAAATAATTAAACTATACAGATTAAAAGGATATACTCAAGTTAGTCAAATATTAGAGTGAGTTAGAGTATTTTTATTAACAAGGAGAGAGTTGACTCCGTCTGCTCCTAAATTTGCTAGTTGATCCGCCAGTGAATTACCTTCCCTGTATATATGATAGATCCTATACTCTTCTAGCTTATCCAATAGGGAGAGAATTTCTTCTAAATGTGAATTTAGGACCCAGTTGGGGGTGGATATTTTTCTAATAGCGTTTAAGATAATTTGAGAGTTGCCTTCAATGATAACTTTGGATAAATTGAGCTTAAGGCATAACTGAATCACTTGATGAAGAGCCTCCAGTTTTGCTATGTTATTTGAGGTGGGTTGGATAGACATCGCTTTTTTAGCTATCCAAGATCCTGCCTCATTGTTTATAATACAACCAATACCGGCTATACCGAAGTTATCGCGTGCGGCTCCATTGAAATTCAGTTTGACCCATCCAATTGGCGGTGGCTCCCATTTGCAGATTTTCCTAGCCTTTATACTTTTCTTCATATAGATAAGAGGAGGGTTAATCAAGTTAGACCAACGCTTCTTCATAAGGCCATCCCAATTTGAAAAAGAACCTTCTTCTAACCTTGATTTACTTAAGTGAGAGTTGACCAGTTCTACAATACTAGCTTCAATTTTGACCATGAGCTCTGTCGGTTCGAGTTCCAAGCTCTGAAAAATATGTCAATTCCTTTCTTTCTAGATTTCCCAAATAATGATAGAAGGGGAGATGTTCCAAAAATTACTATAGATACCCTTTACTATTTCCGTAGGCCAGCCAAAGAGCAGCTCAACCAATGATTTTGGAAAAGGTGTAGACTAGCCCAACATCCACCTGAGCCATTCCCAACAACTTTGAGAGTAGGAATAGTTAAACAAAAGATGATCAGCATTTTCAATATTGCAATGGCAAAGGGTACACTTGGAGGGACCCTAAAAGCCAAGGATGTATAGTCTATCCATAGTTAGGATCCTCTTTTGAATAGCTAGCCAAAGAAATAAGCCAGCTTTTGGGAGACAAGAGGAATCCCAACATAGTTGTGATGGGATATCCACAAACTGTGTTTGCTGAGCTTTGACAATAGCCCTACAGCCATTGCTGACCAAATATCGCCCATCATTGGAAGCCGCCCAAATTAGAGTATCCTCTCTGTTAGTTTGTTTAATTTTTCTACCTTCCAATATCTTATCAAAGCTTTCAGTTATCTCTTTTTCAAAACCTAATCCTTTGAGCGATTTCCAAGACCATTTTGGTGAACCTTCTATATTTGACAGAATCTTGTAGTCTTTAACCTTATTGCCCCAAAGGGTCGTTAATTTTTTTATGAGGGTCGGGTTATAAAAATGGAGAGAGAGAGGTGGATTACCATCCCAGGAATCCTCCCAGAATAGGGCTTCATCACTCGAGCTTACATCCCAAGTTAGAAATTTACAAATCAGACTATGACATTTAATCATGAAGTTCCAACATTCTGATCCTTTGGGAGGAGAAATAATTCTGAAAATTAAAAGTTGATCCTTTTCGATGAGATATTTATTATAGAATATCTTTGCCCATTTACGGTTATATTCATTATAGAGATGCCAAATAAGTTTCGCTCCTAAAGCTTCATTTTTCCATTGAAGGTTCTTGACCCCTAATCCCCCTAATTTGTTAGGTTTACAGATATGCTTCCACTTGATGAGAGCCCACTTATCATCTCCATCCCCATCGTTCCATAGAAAATTTCTCATCTTAGTTTCAAATTTCTTAAGATTCTTCTTAGAAAGAGGGAGGCAAGAAAGTGGGTAGGTAGGAATGGCTAATAGTACTGCACTAATCTTAGTACATTTTCTTGCCTTAGTTAGCCATCTGTCCTTCCACGAACCTAACTTGGAATCTAATTTCCCTAGAGTATCATCCCAAACCTTACCCGACTTAGTGCCTTTCTCTAAGGCTATACCAAGATATTTGTAGGGGAAGGTTCCTTTCTTAAAACCCATGAACCTACAAATTTGTTCCTCAATTTCTATCTTGGTATTTATAAAGAAAATTTTGGATTTGAGATTGTTGACCTTCTGTCCCGAGGCTTCCATATATAGGTTAATAATGCTTTTAAGAGATCGAGCTTCTGCAATTGTACTTTTCCCAGGCAAAATAGTGTCATCAACAAACTATTGGTGAGTTATATTAGGTAAATTTTTGGAGACTGTGATGCCTGAGATCCGCTGATTGTTGTATGCGTCCTGAACCGCTCTTCCAAATGCTTTTGCCATAATAATGAACAGTGAGGGGGATAGAGGGTTCCCTTGTCTAATTCCTCTAGATATATCAAAAAAACCTTCTGGAGTTCCGTTGATGAGCACCAAAATTTTAGGGGTTGAAATAAATTTGAAGATTAGATTAATCCACTGGTGTGAGAACCCAAAAGCTTCTAACATTTTACATAGGAACCTCCAGTCTACCATATCGTATGCTTTCTGAATATCTAGTTTCATGAGCATACACGCTTCCTTATTGAGCCTTGCAGAGTGAATAGTTTCTTGAATGGTGATGATACCATCTAGAATGGATCTACCTGGCATGAAACCAGTTTGTTCCTCCGAAATAATCTTAGGGAGGATCTTTTTGAGTCTTTTTGCTATAATCTTGGAGAAAATTTTATACACTGTGTTGCATAAAGCAATTGGTCTATAATCTCCTGGAGAATCAGGATCAGACTTCTTAGGGATCAATGTAATGAAGGAGTAATTAATTTTAGCAAGGAGAGAGCCTCCATTTCTGGATGCCTCAATTGCTTTCCAAAGGTCAATACCTATGATATCCCAACATTTTTGGAAAAAGAATGCCTGGAATCCATCAGGACCTAGAGATTTATCTGGATTCATGTTGAAAACCACACTCTTAACTTCTTCTAAGGTTATAGGTTTGATCAGATTAATGTTATCCTGGCGATTCACAACTTTAGGAATGACTTTCAAAAGACTCGTTTGCGCTGAGTAATTTGAAACTTTATGATTATTTAATAAATTTTTGAAATGATTAACAAAGGTGTCCGTGATTTCTTCTGGTTTTTCGGTTGAGATTCCTTGTTGATTTTTGACCCTTGTGATTTTGTTCTTTGCTCTATTATATATGGTGGAGTTATGAAAGAATTTAGTATTACGGTCACCTTCTGCCAACCATCTTTCTCTCGATTTCTACCTCCAGAATATCTCTTCTTTAGATAGAATATCTTCTTGTTTGGCTAACAGTTCTTTTTCGAGGAGATAGCTCTTATTATCCATACCTTTGCTGATCACTTCTAAATTAAGATCTTTAAGTTGGTTTTCTATATCCAATTTTTCTCTGAAAATTTTGTTAAAATGTTCTTTATTCCACCTAAGGATATGATCCTTAAGCATTTTTAATTTGTTAACGAAGACAAACATTTTAGACCCTACGAAGCTTTCTTGGTCCCACTAGGATCTTACATTGCTAAGAAAATTTGGATCTAGGAACCACATTTTCTTACATTTGAATGGGTTTCTGGCCAATTTAAGGGGCTCTATGAATTCAAATTTAACCGGAAAGTGATCTGATCCAGCTATGGGTAAAATTGAAGATTGAATGTCAAGATTGATGGAATCTAGCTCCCCTTTAATCATAAATCTATCGAGTTTCTCTGTTATGTAGGCAAAGTCCTTTCTTCTATTGTTCCATGTATAAGTGCCATTATTGGTGGGAATGTCAATTAGATTATGAATGACACACCACTCTTTAAATGTTTTAGATGCTTGCGATAGCATCTGAATGCCACCAAATTTTTCGTTGAGGTTAAGGATGGTATTAAAGTCTCCTCCTAATAGAAAAAATTCATTATCATGACTATTCAAGAATTGACCTAATTCTTTCTAGATTAGTTTTTTATCAGTATTATTAATCGGACCATACACATTAATGATAATGAAATTAAGGTTTGATTTTAAACTTTGAACCTTTCCACTCATCCAATTATAAGAACTATTAAGGGTACTAAAACTAACCTTTCTTGAGTCCTAGAGGATTGCCAATCCCCTTGATGCCCCTAAAGATTCCTGAAACATAGACCGCCATACTCCAAGCATCCTACTTAACTTATCTATTTCTATAGAGTTTAATTTAGATTCTTGAATTAGGACAATATCAGAGTTAAAAGAATTTAGGTTATTTTTTAATAGCCTTTTTTTGCTAGGGGCGTTGAGACCCCTAGCATTCCAAGTAGTGATCTTCATACCTGATCGGGAAGGCACTTCCCCTTCACATTGTGGAAGATTTGGTCAATCTTCTGTTGTTCATTGCTGAGGCCCTCTGCTTCTCTGAGTATCTTTAGAGATTTCCTCCCTCTTTTTCCCTTTACTTTGCCGCAATTTGGAGATTTTGGTCCTTCTTGAGACATGTATATACCTAGCTAATCCAGGTTATCTTCCGCTATCTTTACACTATCCTTTTTTCCTGTTTGAGACTGTTCTTGTTCCTTTAGCTCAACTTCTAATAGAATTTGTTTAGCTAGATTTGATTGATAAGAGAGTGCTGAAGCTATATCTTCACTTTGAATTTTTAATATATCTCTTCGAAGATCTTCACCTAAGTAGTTTTCCCCTCCTAATTGGATAACCCTCTTTATGAGTTCTTCCTTATGGATCATTGAGGATTCCTCAATGTTGTTAGGACAAAATACTTGGGCTAGTTCCTCAGCAAGTTGTTCCAATTCTGAATTTTCTATCTCTGCTGTAATTGGTTCGGCATTTGAAGGTTCTGTAAAGTAGTCCTTGTTCAAAAATTCTTGAAATTCCTTGATTGGGGGTTCAACTGCTGATACACTGGCTGTGTCTTCCTGGTGAAGACTATTGCCTAGAGTGAATGGAGAACTGCTGGTGGCTGCTGGAGTCTGCCAAATTTTTTTAAATTTAGCAGGGGACTCTACCTTATTGTCTATCTCCCAATGCAGATTTGATTGTGGAGATGATGGATCCTTATACAACTCTATATTGCTACTTATCCCGCATGTGGTGAATAACATTAAATTTTCAAGCTCCTCTAATTGACTTCCTTGATTATCCTTTGGGGAGTCTGTTTGTCACAGGACTGGATTAGGATCTTTACTTTTTAAACATTCTGGGCCCTTCTCATGGGCAGAGTCTATAATCCTCTTTTGGTCTATGGGATTGTCCTCTGACATTTCTTTCTTGTTTTCAGAATGCTCCTAACCCCAAGATGTCACTAATGATCTGTCTTTGTTTTATTACTCTTGTTTGACCTTCCTTACTTCTTTTTTTTTCGGTTGTCCATGATGGTGCTCAATAACCTGGGCCTGCTGAAAGAATTGACATTCTGATTGCTCTTGCTATCCTTTTCCTTAACAAAAATCTCTTGGATGAATTCATCCTTATTGCTGATTAAATTCTTATCCGAAGAAGGGAAGTTGTCTTCTATATATTTTAAACTCTTTACTCTGTCTTTGTGACACTTTTCCCTCTATTTTGCCCTGTGATTTTCCTTGAAGGGAGACGAATCAAGCCAGTCTAATCTAACTCTTGTAAAGCATTCCTCATTTGTTTGATCTTCTTGGAGTATTTTCTATTTTCTTCCTCTAAGTAAAGGAAGGGTCTTATTGAGATTCGTTGTTACATCCATCATGTTGAAAGATTGACATCTCTCATCATCCAATTTGATGATATCCAAGATTTTCCCTTTATATTTAATAAACTCTAAATCATATTTAGATCTATTTGTGATAATTTTTAACTGTTTTGTCTTAGAGTCATTGACCTTGCCACTAATTAGAAGTTTCACATTATTACTAGTTTCATAAGCTAAATCCACACCTATTAGATTTCCTATAGATCTGTCCATTTAAAAAAAAATATTGATATTCTTTAATTCTGGGGGTGATGAATAAACAACATACCATGAAGGCATTGTGAAATCTAGATTATTTTCATTACAGTTAGGGATCCAGTCAAAAAAATGAACTGCATGGCCTTTGAACATACATTCAGAGCTGTTAATAAAATCTTTCTTAATTAAATCATCATAACAACGAAGGAAGAGCATATTATCAAAAAATTTAGAGATACATACCTGGGTGCCACAGTAATCATCAAGCCAGTCGATCAATCTATTTAAATCCGAAGTAGGGCCATTCCAATAGGCGAATAGTCCTACCTCTTGGCATGCCACCCATTGTTCTTCACTGATTTGATCACTGATGATGAGAACCATGTCGTCAAGGTCAGTTGGGGGGTGAGGGACAAGAGAGGAAAAATTAGGGTTAGGATGGTGGTTATCCTTAGCTCTTCGATGCGGCGAAATGTAAGGTGGAGACATGGCTGAAGAGGAGCTGGACGGTAAAGGAGATTGCCAAGCTGTAATAAGAGGGAGGGGAAAATCCTCAATCCCTCGGCAAGGCAAGAAGCGGTTTGCCCTGGCATATTTTGTGGAGTTGAACATTTTGATTTTCTTGTCTAAACTTGTAATGGAGAAGATTTTGTTCTGGATAAGACATGATTTCCTTGTCGAGATCTCCTTCTTCTCCAATTGCCATTCTGCCAGAGGTGCATAGATGTTAGAAGTGGGGATTGTCTCTGTAGTATGAGCGCCGAGGACTCTTGCCTTGCTCTGGTCATGAGGGAAGCACAGAGCCGAGCCAGACCAAGCTATATTATGCTGGCGGAGCCTTGAGTTTTTAATCGCTTTGTTCGAATGGAAGGGCTTAGGGTTTTTTGTCGGGATTCTGCTATTCGCTATTTTTTCTGTTCGCTTTCTGCTTGCCATTTTTTTAATCGTAATCAATCTATGTTTTAATCATTTGAAACCAAAATTATATTTAGCATATGATTCACCTAAATATTATATATTATCAAAGGAATTAAAATTAATTCATCAATAATTATCATAACTATTAGTTACTTTAGGGATATATTACCAATATTTAGTTTTCACTATTGATTTAAATATAATATAATTATCCTCATAATTTCCATGAGATAAAATACGTTCAATTTTGATTTGAAATATTCCATGACGATTAGTGAACTTTCTATTATTATTGAGATTCGCCAATATTTTCTACTCAAAAATTATGATTTCAAAATAATTGCCAAAGATTCATCGATAAAAATAATTTGGGTTTTCAAAATAATGAAAGGTTCACCAATAAATTATATCTTTTTTTGGAGTGGGGTTTCTTAAAGTTTACCCTATTAAAAACCTTTCTACTTTTCTTTTGCTGGAAGAATATCAATATTTTGTTTACAACCTTTATATACATTAAAAGGCAGATCAAAGAACAATTTCCAATATAGTCTTCATTATAATTCAGAAAGTAAATTGCAATGTAAAACCCCTAGATCTTATACTTATTGTACTTCAACTTTTTTGTGTATTTAGATCCACGTTTATTTGGCTTAACTGTGAGAATTTCAGTCTTTACATAGTCTTCCATTTTATGGACTATTCATCAAATTATTTGCAAAAATGGGTGCTATAGAACTGATCATGCATCGGAAGCCTACATGGAGTCCTTATGACAACAATGAAGGATAGGGGTGATGTCATTTTTTGGGCACTTGCTTCCCACATCATATCTTTGTATTTTTAATTTCTACTTTTCTTCACCAAATTTTTCTCATGGGATGACCTCTCTCTTGACACATTGCAACAAATGATTCATGCCTCCCTCCACTATGGTGCCTTTGCAAGCTTTCTCTATTCCACATGAGCATGATGTCCTCTAGTTCGAACATGATGCTTGCCAATGTTTGACTTTTGAATGAAAGTTTGGACAATCTTTTTAACAAATATCATGGTAGCATTCTATCAAATAGTTCATGTGCCTTGTCTATACTACCCAATTGATGAGTTGTCACTTGGAAGTGTTGTTATATAAGAAGCTTCACATTTATTTTCATTCCTCATATATAATTTTGTGGATACTGGCTTCTTATCTAGTTTCTACAATACCCTTGCATATGGATTATTTTGAAGCTGATTTGTATTTTGTTAATGCTCAATATTTCATGGCTTGACGCGAATCCAGGTTTGTCTAATTTCTTTCTACAATTTATTTTTTAATATACCATCTCAAAACATGTGAATGGTGGAAAACGGTTGGGAATGGGGTTGTGGAAGTTAAAAACCTTTCTATTTTTCTTTTGCTAGAAGAATATCAATATTTTTTTTACAACCTCTGTATACATTAAAAGGCAGATCAAACAAAAATTGCCACTATAGTCTTCATTATATTTTAGAAAGTAAATTGTGATGTAAGACCCCTAAATATTATACTTCAACTTTTCTATGTATTTAGATCCACATTTATTTGTCTTAATTGTGAGAATTTTAGTCTTTACATAGTTTTCCATCTTATGGACTATTCGTCAAATTATTTGTAGAAATGGGTGCTACAAAACTAATCATGCAACGAAAATCTACATGGAGTCCTTATGACAACAATGGAAGGTAAGAATGATGTCATTTTTTTGGGCATCTGCTTCCCACATCATATCTTTGTATTTTTTTTGCTTTTCTTGACCAAATTTACTTTTTTGCTTCTCTAGCAACTATACCAATGTCATCATAGACATTTTAGAGAATACACCTACATACTTGACATGCCTCTTCAATGATTAACTTAAAATCATTTTTTTCTTTGTTGTTTTCTTTTTTCCCCTTTTGCTAGGTTTACAATTTCTAGGTTTTGATTTTATTTATATTTATTTGAGTGCATGGTATTTCTTCATTTAATTAGGTCTTGACTATTAATTATTTTTAAAAATCATTCTTTTAGATTGGCTGCTTGCAGATTAATAGTTCCTCAATGAATTGTTTTTGATGACCGAACAAAAATGGTACAAAGAATCCCTTGACCCAAGGTTAAAGTAGTTAGATCTATTCCCCCGGAATGTCTAATGTGTACTATAGTGCATCTCAATCTAGGGCCTACAAATAATTTAGGAAATATAATTTTAAGATTTGTAAACCTAAAGACTATTTTCCAATTAGAAAAAATAATATTTTTTTATTAATTAAATAAAGCAACGTTGGATGTTAGTTTTTTGTTTTTCTTTTGGTAGAACCATGTGTTCAAGAAATTTGTCTTTTTTCTCTTTGACAAAGAAAATATTGTTTGTCATTATAATGCACATAGTTTGATGAGCTCCCTGCTAAGTCATTGTTGTCATTATCTAATAAAGAATTGACTATTAGATTTCCATTGCTTTTGTTTTCCTTGTTATATAATACTTGTACAATGCCATTCTTTGAACTATCATTGCCTTCCATCAATGGGTGATATAGTGGTATCCATGACTCATAAATTTGTTTTTGTCATACTCATCACTACCTTCACATGGTTGCTTGATGCTGACTCTAAATCTTCATTGCTATGCCATAATGATACTAATGTTTCAAACATGCTTCTTTTTTATGCTTTTTGAAATGATGTTTTCTGACTACCATATAACTCCCATATGCGGATTGGAAACCCATAGTAGCATATAATTATCATTGCCAAAAATCTTTGATTATAAGTTGATGGTGATAACAGAGATGCATTTTTCACAGATGACTGAGCTGCTATATACTGTTTGACTCATACTAATGACACCTTTACTTTCTTATTCCTTTATCATCTTACCGAGTATCCAAAATTATTTTCACTACTGGTAGTATATTCATTTTAATTGCTGATGTTTGTCTTCATTTATATGATCATTGTTTTTGTTGATTGTCTCTTTCTAAAGCTATATATCATCAATTTAATACCTACTATTTATTATTTGAATTTCCTTTTCCTTGTTCTCTTTCTGTACACAATTGCTGCTATATGGTCATTTGTTTATATTATTTTCATCATTGTCAGTGATATCTAAATATGTGCATTATATTGCACAATTGTAAACTCTTAGAAAGTGCATTGTTGCTTTCATGTATGTATGTATATATAATAATGAATTTCAATAACTTTTTCATGTATGTCAAAATTATAACTAACATTACCATTGGATCATATAATAATGAAATAATCAACCCAGTTAATCAACAACTAGACCAATTTAACTCGTGTTTCCAATGTCATAGTACCTACCTCAATACTTTCCTAGATTCTATCTAGTGGCTCCCATAATATCCTTATCAAAATCAATTTCAGCATTCAAGTTTTCAAGATTGGTCAACACCCTCATTTGCGGACCTCTCATGTCAAGCAATTTTTGTACTGTTTCAACATTTTCTTTTAAAACATTGATTTTTTTTGAACAATTGTAAACTCTTAGAAAGTGCATTGTTGTTTTCATGTATGTATGTATGTATATATATATGTATGCATATATATGTGTGTGTGTGTGTGTGTGTGTGTGTGTGTGTGTGTGTGTGTGTGTGTTTGTGTGTGTGTGTGTGTGTGTGTGTGTGTGTGTGTGTGTGTGTGTGTGTGTGTGTGTGTGTGTGTGTGTGTATGTTTATATGTACGTATACGATTATAAACAAAAAAGAAAAGGAAACACGACATTAATCATTCCCCATTTGTTTTGATTGATTGTGGAGAGCTACATGCGAAAGAGGGTGGAGAGCTCCAAATGAGGGTGGTGATCTATGAACGTTGGTGGAGATCAATAGAGATCTAGGATTTCATTGTCATGCCCTTGTGATCTCTACATCTCGTTTCCATGCCCTTGTGATCTCTGTATATGCATGCATGCATGTGTGTGTGCGTACACACACACACACACACACACACACACACACACACACATGTACATGTATAAATATGTGTGTGTATATATGTATGTATGTATATAAGCAGAGAGATCTTGGTACAATAGAAAAAATAAAACTCACTCAATAGGTAGCATGACCATAGATGCAATGGCAACACCTATTGGTAAGTAGATTCCTCTTTTTCTCTCTCATTTTCCATGTGTTTATTTTTCTTGAACTATTATTCAATAGGTGAAATTTTGTAATATTGAATTCATTTTATGTAGGAGGTGATGAGGACATTCCTAGATGTACCCATGTGATGAATTGATCATGAGCAATGAAGATGGACTTCCCTTGAGAGTAGCAGTAGGGGATGAGGAAATTCTAGGTACTTGAACTATTGATCTCATGACATTCCAAGTAAATTACCATGATTATACACATATGGATGTTTAGGTAATCAATCTTTCATTTAATAAAAGGAATATGTGCTTTTAAGAAAGCTTTTGTCACATTGATTATTGTCACAAGCTTTTAAACATAACTATATAAAGAGTGAGTTAGGACGTATATAGGTTAACCTTACATTAACTGTAAACTAAAACACAAAGGTTGCAACAGGGTATTACAATCTTGTAATTATAGAAAATTGCCTAATTCACTCAAGTGGGTGTATGATGGTGAAGAGTTGTATTAGGTGATTAAAGCTCACCAGTGGTTATAGGAATGCATCTACATCAAAAAATTAGAAACCAAAACTACATATTCATTAGAGTGAGTAGTTCAAGGGTCTTGATCTCATGAAAATGAGTATGTAGGCAACTTGGTAGGAAAAGTATGCCTCCAGTGTGTTGATGTCTTGGACATAGTTAGGCAACACTTAACTATTTTAAGACATTATATGTAACAAGTAGAAAGTAGTTTGACATGAAACCTTGAAAAATTCACTGTTTCCTTTTGAAGACATTCTAATCCACTATGAACCAACAAGAAGTTAACTTTGAATAACTTAAGAAATATTTTCAAACAAAATTTCTCTCTACATGATGCATTTAAGGTAAAAATGAAGTTTCAAGTGAAGTACATTGTTGATATTAATCAAACAACCTTCTAATTATTTTCAAAATGGCGAGCCCATAAATATTTTTTGGCCAATTTACAAATAGAAATCTATTTTGAAATATAGAAAAAAAATCTTGCAGGTTCGTGTAAATATACCAAAAAATTGTAAAAAATTATATCTCAAGGAGCTTGCATGCTCGTGAAAACATTCTTTGACAATATCTCTACCCCAATTACTTCTTTCTCCCATTGTCTCAACCCTTCTAGGATCTGTATCATCTTGACTTTTTACACACATATGATGCTTACCAATTCAATGATCAAAAAATTCTTTTCCATATATCTGTTCTTGTATTTTCCCTCTACATCATATATAATATCACTGTGTTTGATACCTCCATAAATCTCATTCCTCTGATCAAAACCTTTTGCAGACTTTCTATTATATTTCTTTGAATTCATTTCAATATGTCCATAGTTTTTATTTTTTCTATCATGGTCATGATCATATCTTCTACTTTTCTCCCTTTTTTTCGGTACCCTCTCAAATGACTCATTGTCTGAATCTCTTTTCTTAAGGACTTCGGTCATAAATTTTATGCCTTTATCACTACGATTCATTGGTATAGTTGTTGATTAGCTAGGTTGATTACAAATTCTTGGAGAATTCTCATCAGCTTAGGTACGATAAAATGAACAATCAACTACTCCCAACTAGAAGGATCAATCCAGTAACTTTAAATTTTGCAATCGTAATAGACAAAAAATGGAATATATGAAGTTGGAGAGAGTGCTTTCCTAAAAAATATATTTGAAAAATTTAACTTTGGTTATGAACATTATCAAGAGACTGCAACACTCTTACCCCTATAACTAGTTTGGTTTTCCTATTATTTTTTATCTTTTTATAGAGACCAGATGATTCTAGTTTGACAGTCATAAGAATCATCTGATCTCTCCCAAAAGATAAAAATAACATGAAAATCAGTTATAGGGGTAAGAGCATTGCAATTTCCTGGTAATGTTTATAACCAAAGTTGAATTTTACAAATAGATTTGTTAGGAAAGCACTCTCTCCAATCACACATTCGATATTTTTTTCTATTACGTTTTCGTCACAATTTTGACGCCTAGCCATTGGTTCCACAACATTGCTACCACAAATTCGTGTCTATTGCAATAGATAGGTTTGACGACTAGTTATCAGACTCACAACATAGCCATTGCATACACATCTCATGTGTGACAAAGTCTCTGTGGTAAAGCCATCATAATTGTGATGGTGTATTGACCCGTTTGGATTGAATACACCATAGCTTTATGTGTCACAATTGTGATGGAAGTCCAAAATTTTGATATTCATCTGACAGAAGCCAATTCATTATGTGTCACTTGGGTGACGGTTGGCCATCACAATTGCAATGTCCTACTGCTGCAATTTGACCTAATTGTAGTAGTGTTACTCTTCATTATTATAGAGGATTGACATGATTAGAGATGATGTTCCTATTGATGACACTGCAACCTATGTCATGGATGATCCTCTTTCTCCTTAAACATAGGTGCCTCTTTTTTAGTTTTTTTTTTGTATAATAGTTCAATTCTATACACAAGGGGTACATATACATGGACTAATATTTGTAAATGAATAATATTTTTCTAGGCATAGGTAACAGAGCCTACTTCTTCTAGTGTGGGATTTGATCGTGGAGAGGGGAGGGGCATTGTTGATATAACACCTACTACTAGTGGGAGTACACATATGATGGATGTGACACCCACTAGTGCTAAGGTGAAATTTAAATTTAGACTTATAAATTAATTTAATTTTCATATATGTGTGTGTGTGTGTGTGTGTGTGTGTGTGTGTGTGTGTGTGTACATGTCTAATGAATTGTTGCATACACTAAATTTGTAGGGGTCGGTTGGTACTTCAGGACCACATGATGCTTAGAGGGTCAATCTATTCATATGCACTTGGACAACTCTCTAGTTTAGGACGTATACATGATATGTTTAGTTTATCATTTATTTTTTGAGTAAGACATGTACATGTTTATGATTTTACATTTATATTGACATGTTTATGGTCTATTTATGCATGATATGTTTAGTTTATCATTTTTCTTTTGAGCAAGACATGTACATGTTTATGATTTTACCTTTATATATGTATTGACATGTGTATGTACATGTCTATGGTCTATTTATGATACATGACATATATTTATATGATTCTTATGATAAGACATTTTATATATGTTTCTACTTTATGCTCCATGTTATATATCTTTGTCGTTTATGATCAGACATGTGTGATTGATTACATTTGAGATCTACACTCGATTACATAGTTTAGATATTAATTACATGTGATTGATTTAATTTATATGTGATTTTATTTTTAAGTTTATGATTATATGTGAGTGGTTGAATTATATAGTTTACCTATTGATTACATGTGTGATTGACTAACATTTGCGATCTACATTCAATTACATAGTTTAGATGTTAATTACATGCGATTGATTTAGGTGATTCAATTTGTTATAATTTAGATTTAAATCCAAAAATGAAATAGACATACACATATCATGCACATGTATATGTAAGTCTAAACACATTTTTTTAAAAATATAATCATTAAATGAACTAACACATTAATAATTCCCAACTTCATGAAAGAAACATAAACATATAAGGACATTAAACATGAAATGTTCATAAACATGTACATGTGCCTAAACATAAAAGTGGAGTAAACATACACTTGAAAATGAAATGTACATGCATCTATAAGTCCTAGGAATGTGTTTAGATGTATATATGAAATTAATACATATACACATGTACATGTATATATAAGTGGAGTAAACATGAAATGAAAATAAATACACATGTTTAGAACTCCTAAGTTGTACATGAAATGAAAAGAATGCACATTTAGATATCCTAAACATGAAATGACTACATGCATATATAAGTGGAGTAAACATGAAATGAACGTAAATACACATGTTTATAACTCCTAAGTTGTACATGAAATGAAAAAAAATGCACATTTAGAAATCCTAAACATGAAAAAAACAAATGTATATATAAGTGGAAGAACATAAATTGTAAATTTGTTAAATGAACATACATTTTAAATATTTCTTAAGTGAAGATAAATATGAAATATCTAGGCAAGACCTAAATATGAAATATCTCAAGTGGTTCCTAATTGTTCTACGTGCTCATGGAGAACACTTAATTATCTTTCATAATCCTCAGTATCTAGTCTACAATTGCATCGTGCACTTTGATGTTTAACTGGATGCAGACTAATAGATGTAGCAATAACATGGTGACTATATTGAAGCACCTTATTGTCAGGTTTGTAATCAACAAAGTGAATTCCATGTTTCACTAACATGGCTTGCCTGAGATATGTTCCTTCCAAAACAATTGAACCTGCACACACCATGCATTTAAAAGTTAATGCATTTTAATGCGTACATATATATTAATAATTTTTTTAATTTAATATTTAAGTTGCTGTAATATATATCAAATAAAAAAATAAACTTTTAGGGAACATCATTCCAACACTTTCTTTAGGTTTAGTTAACTTTGTCCTTTCTGTAGTGCAACAAAATAAATAGTACTTCACTCTTTCTACATTTCTAGGCACAACAAGAACTACAAAGACTTCCCCTGCACATAAGAAATAAATACATATACACATATGAATGAGCTAAATTATCCTTGTGACACACACACATGCACACACACATGTGCGTGCACACACACACACACACACAGAGAGATTTAACAATTTTTCAAAATTAAGAATACTTACCAATTCAAACTAGTCCATAGATATGGTTACAATCTAAAGAAATCAAAGGGATTTCATCAAAGTTTTCATCTTCATCTGAGCAATTAGCTTTATCAATAACAATAAGTGGCACCAAACTCCATGGACCTACATATCCACGATCCTAGTTGATGCATTAAAAAAAATTCTCATCAATGCAATAACAACAAAAATATGAATAGTCTCTCATGTACAATGTCCAATTTCGATGATTGGTACTCATAACAGAATGTAAGGGTCATTTCCCCCCTATTCTCTTGCAACCATGCATAGTTTCTCTATCAACACCTATACATACATACATACATACATACATACATATATATATATACATATATATATACATATATACATATATATATATATATATATATATATATATATATATATATATATATATATACATATATATATATATATATATATATATATACATATATATATATATATATATATATATATATATACATATATATATATATATATATATAGACACACAAATATATACTTATGCATGCACATGTACATGATATCTCCCAAAAGTCTCTACTTGGTACTAACTGACTTGTTCTTGATGATGCATTAACCTCATTTAATGAAAAATGTGTCTTGAACCATTCAACAACATCATGTGCATTATTTATATGAACTCTATTATAATTCATTTGATACTTTCCTAGAACATGTTTGATGCAAGCTTCGACACCATCATGTTCACCTTTTCCATGTCCACTTTCAAAGAAACTCCATACATGTTGTATGTTTTCATTATGATGACATTGACAAAGTGCATAAAATGGTTTGGATGATTTAAATTGCGCATCACACCTATTTGACCATACATAATGTTTATCAATACTTATGCCCCTTTCTTTCATATATGCCAAAAATGTCTTGAAACAATGTTCTACATAATGAATATCATGTTCTTTATCATCACTTCTATAGAAGTGATATTCTTTCTTGATGATGCATGCTTCATCTGTGCTCTCAATACCATCCAAATCTAACTATGCATGACAATAACACACCTATAACATAATAGTAACTTGATTTGAAAAATAGTTTCAAACAATGTTTTACATAATGAATATCATGTTCTTTATCATCACTTATGTAGAAGTGATATTCTTTCTTGATGACATGTGCTTCATTTGTGCTCTGAATACCATCCAAATCTAACTATGCATGATGATAACACACCTGTATCATAATAGTAACCTGATTTGAAAAATAGTAGTATGATTGTTTAGCCTTTTGATGAATGAAAGAATAGTTATCTGCAAAGTCAACAACTAATAAAATAGTTCCAAGTGGAAAATTATCTATAAGTGTTTGAAATTTTTGTGCTTACTATAGACACCTAAAATCTTTTAGAAAATAAAGTATTTTTATTTTCTGAAAAATCCCTGATGACATCATCATTAATTAATTAATTAATTAATTAATTTTTATGCCATTAAATCCCTTTATCTTAATTAAAAATATTTAATTAAGGAATCCCTCCCAAAAATGTTTAAATCTTATTTAAACATTATTTCCTTATTTATTAATTATTTAATTAATAAATTGACCAAAAATTCTAAAATAAATAAATAATTTATTTTTTGCCCAAAACTTGGCCAATTTCCTTAAGACCACTAACCTCTTCCAAAATCTTCTAATCCTTCTTTAATTTCAATTAAAGGCTAATCTCATCATTTCCTACCCCTAATCCCAACTCAAAATATTTAATTAAGATTAAATATTAATCCTCATGTTTATTAAAAATATTTTAATAAATATCTCCTCAACCCAAACCCTTGAAATAAATAAAACTTTATCTATTTCCTAAAAACCTTATTTATCCTCATCCTAGGAAGTTCTAGACTCTTCTAGAAAGTCTTCATCCTCATCCAAAGCCTAGACTCTTCTAGAAGATGTCAATCCTTATCTTTAATCCTAATCCTAATCCCTTCCTAACCTTGTCACATTCCCTAAACATGGTTTAAGACTTGCTAACCCAAGCCAAAGCCAACAAATATCTCCTCCTTCACCCACCCTCATTTATTGTCATCCACTTGCCCATCTCTAACAAGCCTAATCTAATCTTAACCCAAGCCTAATCCAAGCCTTAATCATTTTCCCATTCCTAAGTCAAGCTTAAGACTTTCTTAATCCAACCTAAGTCAAAATATCTCAACTCTCTCACAAATATCCCAACCATAAAATTTTATAAAGCCCACAAAGCCATAAATGACTCTTACAAGCCTATTCATTGCTCTTACAAGCCATTATGAGGGTCTTTATGAAGATTTTATCCCTTGAGCCTCCTTTGTTGACTCATCCTTCCCCTTTCCTCCATCCTCTCACCTTGTGACATGTGTCACTCTCTGATTGGCTGTAAGGAAGCACAAGCCATGTGCTCTCCTCTCATGCAATCTGAGCCCTCCATGAGCTTTTCCCCATCCTTGCATCTTAGCCCTCCATCCCTCAAGCCTTTTGCCTATTTAAGGAATCCTCTCCCAAGCCATTTTAACACAATCCATGAAGTAAAATTATAATGCCATTTTAAGAAGCCATTTTACATGAAAACCATACACTCACACCCAAATTCCAACTCCATTTGAAGCCTTTTTTGAAGCATAAGCTTGAGCATACATCCTATCTATTTAGACAAAGCCACTCAACAAGAGAGCTTCTCATTGAGAGAGCCCATTAATGGCTCATATTCTCAATTGAGAGCTCATCTTAGTCTATCTTGAAGTTTATGAATTTTGTTTAGTTTGTAGAAGCTTTATTTAAATTTGGTTTCTATTAGCATACTAACATTGCTCATATACACTTACCACTCTGCAAAATAAGAATGAAGAATATGAAGTTGAATCAAACTTTTAAATCTATCCATAAAAACTCCAACCATTATCTCCTCTTCAACATATTCCAATCTTTTTGTTTCTTTCCCAATTTTACTTTCATTCCTTACATACTTGTAACACTTTCAATTTATCATTTTGGTGACATCAATATCATCATTTGTCAAGGAAAAAGAGCCAAATTAGAACATGTGTCACGTGTTCCTTTAATGCAATTAATTGACCAACATGATCATCTATTTTGTCACATAAAATAGATAAAATGAAATGACTTTGTCTACTAGGAGGAGCATTTTTATAACTAAATGTATCTTCTACAAAATTTTGATAAACTTGATAGTGAAGATCAAATTCAATATGATAATGACAACAACAAGTTTTAAACACTTTGTTTCTCTTTAAATAATATGACTTCAATCTCTCAAATAATGTCTGCCCAATCTTTATTTCAGAGTTTGTAGTACAAAATAAGACATACATTTCATGTTGTGTTACGTCCAACCAATGTTTTATATGATGTTTGTAATGATTATCTCCAACCCTGTATTTGAGAACATCTCTAGTGTTTGACGAAGGATGAGTATTATCATTCCAAAATGGTATTACTAAATCTTTGATTCTATCATCAATCTTATCAAAATGAGGAGCTCTACACATATTTTCCCAATTTCCTTCCAAAGTGCTATCATCCAAAATCATTCCCCTCTTAACAAATTTTGATATTATTTTTCTACTAAAACCAATCTGTGATGAAATTGAAGATATTTGTCTATTTTGAGGTAGATTGTTACTAAGAATAGATGTCAACATTACTCTTGTCATAATCTTATCTTCACTTTGAGTTTTCTTCCCTACAGAGCTCAGAACTTTCTTGAGATTTTCAATAATAGCACTTTGCATGTTAGGAAATTTTCTCTTTTTGGATGTTGTGTCTACACCCAACAATTGTGATGGTTATTGAAAGATTTTTTCTATAAGAACATGAGAAAGTACTTGGGCTTTCTCAAGTGTTTCCAAATCATCAAATTTACTTGTTATTTCTTTTACTATCTTATTCAAATATCTTTTTTTTTGAAAGACTTAATGACTTAATATCAGCAAGTGATTTTAGTTTATCCACATCCATTGCAAGTAGATGATCTAAATTTCTATGTGTGATATTTTTCTTAGACAATCTTAATTGTTCATCCATATCAATAGGAGCAACTAATCCTGACCCTTCTCCCATTTTCATCATTTCATGTTTTGAATTTTCATGTCCTAAATTTTCATGTACCGAATTTTCATGTACTTAATTCTCATGTACTAAATTTTTATGTCTTGAACCTTGCTTGACATCTATTTTCTCATCTTCTAATTGTTTGTTGCAGGCTACATGCACATAAATGAATGATATTACAATACTATGTAGAGAAAAAAATCTTGACATATATGAATGTACAGGTACATACCTTCTTTCCTTTGATGATGATTTGCTAATGTTCTTTCACGATGTCTCTATTCTGCATCAACTGATCTATTTGTTGCAGATTTAGTTTGTCTTCCTTTCTTTTTCCCATCTTTGTTCTTCACAAAACTATCAAATTGCCTTCAAAATGCTTCATAAAACTATCAAATTGCCTTCAAAATGCTTCACAAAGCAATCAAATTGAGTTAAATGTCACAATGATAATTAAAATATTCATTATAGTATTAATATAATATTTGCTACATTCGTATGTCTAAATTTACTTCATGGAAATGTTAAATTGATTTACTAGTAATGATAACTAAATATGGTGGTTTTTTTTGAAAATTATAACCGGTGTGGAAGTTGATTGGGGTTATAGTGTTTGCATTTGTGCTTAACCTTTACATGTCTTAATTATATAGTAAGTTTTAGAGATGGGTATTGGATTCTTTATTGAAGTTTTAATCTCTATGACCTTATGGTGCTCATTTATTAGGGTTGTTCCTTTTGATTCTCACTAGAGGCTTGAGTTATATATCTCACTTGATCTTTATAAGAATTTATTTTACATGGATTCTATATTATGATTCCCTTGGAAATGATGCCACTTTAAAATTCTTAATTCTTTTATGGGGTGCTTACATTATTGTGAGAAACTTTGTTTATTTTTTCATTAGATCCATTTGGGGAATTTTTATGCTGCCTTGTGACTTTGGCTTATTACTTCAAAGATTATGAATCATATTGGTTTCATTGTAATGGTGAAAGGAATATGTGCTTTTGTATTCCTTGTGCTTAGTAGGTGGATCCATTTTGTTTTCTATGTGAAATTATGTTGGGTGGTATTTCTAGGTACATATTTAAAGGGTTTCTCTCATGGGGCTTGGGGACTGAGACCCTAAGTGGTTAGTCCATAATAACCCAATGAAAGAGGATGGTTTGCATACTAATACAAGATAATATGCCTCACCCATGCCAATCTATGCATTATATCCTAATTATGATGGTTGGAGAAGGCTTGACCACTTGTGGGGTGTTGATATAGAAATACAACTCCTAAATCCAAGGAGGTGTTCATTTCTACATAGTATCCACCTAGGTAACAAGTCTAGAGAGGCTTTTGGGTGGTGCTAGCATAGAACCATGTGATGACACCCTTTAGTTTGTACACTAGGGTCACCTCATGTCATAACTTTGTCTTTGGTATAGCTTGTGGATTGTGGAATTTTGTGGATCCTTATGTGATGAAACTTTTCTTGCTTCTCTTTTAAATGTCTTACTTACAAACTAGTTGATGCATCTTTTATGGAATTGTACAGTTTTTATATTATAATACTACTATTTGCTCTATTTTTCTATAAATTTGGTATTTGTGAGCCAAGTTTTTACTTTTGGGTCACGGACTTATGGATATTATTTGCAAATTTTTGGCTTCCTTAGTTCATGGCATCTACCTAAAAAAGTCTCAATGTTATTGTACTCTTGACGTAAACTTTCATGTAAATATTCACAAATATATATTTTGAAGAACTATAATAAAAAGTAAATGTAATCCTTGTGATGTATCAGAGAACACAATGATGTTATGTAACCATCCTATAATGATATAACATTTAGAGTTGAATAAAAAATATAAATTTTAATTCAAATTATTCTTCCTTTATTTCCACGTAGTTATCATTGTTGGTAACAATGATAGGGAACCTCATAGGATGAATGATCTTTTTTAATTAATAAAATATGTTTTAAAGGCCCCTTGAAACCCTATACAAAGAGATCTTGAAGATTAGACATTAAACCCACTAGGAAAAACATGAAAAAAAAGATAAAGACAATAATCAAATAAAATATAGCTATAAAAGGACAACACACAAACCACTAATAGAAAACACAAAATAAACAAAGAGAAAAAGACACCAAATGGGAATTAACCCATTTCATTTATCAACTCTACTACCTACTCCTCAAACTGGTCCATCTTCTCTGTAGCCTCCTTGATTTGGCTGATGAATGAAGAGGTCATCATTGCCATTTTCCTTGAATTTTCTTTGGTCCTTCTCCCAGTCCCTTCATTGCCATCAATATCAATGCCTTGATCCTCAGGAATATTAAAAATGGCCTTCTCCCTAGAGCTACCCTCCAACTTCTTGATCTGAGAATTTTAACATGCTCATTGGAGACTTTGAGAATGTTATAATTATGATCAACAATACTCTTCATAGTGTTCTCAATTCTATTTACCTTTTTTTCCATCTCCAACACCTTGGCCTCCAACTTGTAGAAAGCCACCATGTCAATAAAAGAGCCCATCATAGGATTCTCCCTCTCAGTAGTATCAAGAGACTTGTGGCTATCAATCCTCCCCTCCAGAGAGCCCATCCCATCCTTTAAGTCCACAAATTAATTAAATAACCACTTAATGAATCTAAAATCATCTAGTGAACTATTCTTGACATTATTAAGCACATGCATATTCCCATCATTACTATAATCATTGAGAGTAATCATTGAGGGATCTATAAGTTCCTAGAGGTCCACTTTTCCTGGCTTCACCTCACCAACTATAAGGGAAATTTTCTCCCTAGAAATCCTAAGCCTCACCATGTTCATGTTCATGTTTTTCCATGCAATTTTCTTTGCCTTGAAAGGAGTAGGGGAGTCCTTAGTAGAAACCTTGGCCTAGGTAGCATGCATGAAGACAACATCTTGGTCTAGCCCTCAACAAGATAGTCATCTCCATACTAATTTGTAATGAGATTCAATGGGGAATCCAAGCCCCTATAGACTCCAACATCTCCTTTCCCAAATTTCTACTTCTTCCTTGATTTCTTAATGATCATACTGGTACCCTCTTCATTAATGTCAATATCCATAACATTACCCTCTTCATCACACTCATTAGATGAGATAACAACTTTGGCTTATTTTTTGGTCATAGGGGACCTACCATGCTTCATGACCAAGCTCATCTTCTTCTATTTCTTATCAACCCTGTTCCATTGCTTTCTCCTACTAGAACCAACATCCTCAATATTAGTATCCATCTCTTCATCATGAAAGTAATTCTCATCAAAATCTACCAATTTCTTAGTATGCTTCTTACTTTGATAAACTCTAATGTTTTTCTTAGGGGGATTCAAAGTAGCCTTCATAGGGGTCTTGAAGACATAACCCTTTCCCTTGCCTTTTCTTTTACATGCTACTCCTTATCCTATGAGTGCATACCTTAACTATCTTCAATTTCAGAGGAACCTTGAAACCTCCTCCTCATCTTTCTCCACACCCTTCACCTCAAGAAATTTCCCTATAGAATGATTTTTAATGTGCTCATAAATGATCAAAATTAAGCTAGAATGGAGGGGAGGGTTGGTAAGAATTTTCTCCCTCATCCCATTAATAGTGGCATTCATGGAGGAGTAAAGGTAAAATAGAATGGATATCCTAATACCATGCCTAAATAGGGAAAGATAGGTTTCACCTTCTTTCTTAACAAGGGCCTCACTCTCACCAAGATCTTTGGGAAACTCGTCAATGGTGACGTCCAATAATCTATGGTCTTTATAGAATTTCCTGGTGATGATTGGAATGTCGACCACCTTAGAAATGAGCTCTTCACTGATTATGATACTCCAACCACCAAAAATCAGCCTTCCCTCATTCCACTTTCTGAGGAATAAATGAGTAAATTACAAATTTCCACCATGGAGTCTCTCCATGAAAGTAGTCAAGCCACCCCTTGCAAAATCTCCCAAAACTTTGTGTTCCTTCTCCTTTTTTTCACAATTTTAAGGCTCATGTCACCTGTATGAACCCCCTATGATCTTGTTTTGGTTCATGGTTAATGAGATATTGCTAAAGAAACTTGTAGTAATTTTCATAGACTGATCAAATTGACAAACAATGGCTCTCAAAACTACCCAGAAAGCATGCAAAAGAACAACGAATTAAACACAAATGACATCCTTTCTCTCCTTCCCACATCTCATAATTAGACAACTTTAACCTTTAAGTACCTCTATTCCTATTAATAACAAATCCTTCCTTTTTGTTAATCATAGTAAATGCATGATATGATGTCCTTGGGTAAGCTCTCATTACCTTGCAATGTCATCCTCTGATCACACCTCACTATAATATTTGCAATAGAATTTGCTACCCTATTTGATTCATGATAGACATGAGTTATGTGATAATTGTCTATAGACTTAATGATGTTAGTAGTTTCCCTAATGATATTGTCAATATTCCAAGAGGGACTAGAAGAACCATTTAGGTAATTGACTATATTCATTGAATTCCCTCTAACTAGAGCTTAGAAACCCCATTTTCCTTAGCCATTTTATTAATATGGAGGGCAACCATTATCTTAGTAAATTGGTTAGTTTGTATTCCCAAGGGAAGTGCCATTACTACCAAGAAATGACCATAATGGTTTTGTATCACTCCCCCACATCCAACCAACCCATTATTACCCTTAGCTACCACATAGGATGAATGATAGTTATAAACTACCACAACTTGTATATTATTGAATGATACAAAAAAAAGAAAAAGCATTTCACTATTTTTTTCGTAGTTTCCTCTTTGGTTCCTTAGAAAGAAAATTTCAAGAGTACAATATGAAGATGTTGTGATGTATTATCATTCAATAGTTGGTAAAATTTACAAAATCCTACTTCTTACATAAGAAAGAAACTATTTGAGAGCCAATAAAATAGGCACTACCACTAGTACTCCTTCAATTATGCAAGAAAATTGCTAATTGGCATCTATATATATTACTTTAAAATTCAATTCTCTTGGATACCATAATCCCATACCTTTTGTTCCCTTCTAGTATGTTAAAATTCTCTTTACTTTATAACAAATGATTCTTTCGGTTCTGGCTAAAATTTGGCTGCCAAGTATATTGCATGCACAATCTCTAGTCTATTAGTAGTTAGGTTCATAATTTTATAATCATTATCTATACTTGCATCTTATTTTTGTCAACCATTCTCCTTAGAAAACTTACAAATGGTAAGAATAGAAGTGCAAACATGATTTTGATTCTCTAAACCAAGCGTCTTCAATAGTTATTACATATTTGGATTAAAAAATGAAAATACCTTTACTATTTTGACTTACTTGCAATCCAAGAAAGAAATTCAACTCATCGATAATTGACATTTCAAATTCCTTTTGCATTTTCTCAACAAGTTTCTTACATAAGTTATATTTTCCTCCAAAGATATTTTCATCCATATAAATAACAAAAATCAAAATCTTATCTGAGTATATCTTGAATTATAGATTGTTGTCTTCCTGGTAACCTTTATTAAAGCCTCAAATGATTATATATTTATCTTATTTTCCATACTAGGATCTATGGTCATACTTTAATCTATATAGTTCCTTCTTCAATCTGCATACTACATCAAGATCTTTTTCTGATATAAATCCTTCCTATTTATCAATGTATAACACTTCAATTCTCCATTTAAAAATGCAAAATTGACACCTATCTCGTAACTATTCTAGTAACTATCATATCATATCTTTCACCATATCTATCAAATTCATCAAAGGTAAATTATTTTCCTTTTTCAAATTTTAAGCATTTAATCTTCTTACCACTTTCATTTTCAACTCCAGCCTTGAATATCTTGAACTTCTCAAATACTTGATGAATTTTCTCTTATAAATGTAACTCATGTTTCTCTTGAATAATCATGAATAAAAATTATAATAAATCTCCCACCTTGAAAAATTTGTATTTTGGTAGGACCGCAGTTGTCACTGTGCATAAGTTCTAGACAATAGGTAGATGAAATATTTTTTCCCTAAAAGATTCTCTTCTCTTCCTTCATTCTTGACTTTCTTTGCATATTATTTTATCAATTTTTCTTATCCTTAGAAAATCTTTAACAACATGGGATAATCTTATTCTTACCAAGTTATACAAGTTGATGTGATACATCCTTTGGTGCTAAAGACAACTATCATCAACCTGAGGGATCAAACATCCTTATGTAGCTCCTTGAAGCTAGTTCCTATTTTTATTAGTCCTCTTGCCAACTATAATTATTGATCCAAAATTTTATCTTATTTCACAACCTTCTTTCTTGAATATGACATCATAACCATTCTCACACATATATCCAACAGTCAAAATATTATGACACAAACCTTTTACATATTAAAAATTGTAAATATTATTCTATCCATCAAAAGTAAATAATCTTCTATTGACAATTTATGATTCCTTATCATTATCAAATCTAATAGGACCATAATCATTTTTTCAAGTGATAAAACTCACTTTTGACCCCAGTTATATGGTGAGAACAACCACTATCAATAAACTATTCATTTTGATTTCATCTAATAGACAAAGTACTTTCAACATTGTCATCAACTTTAGTACAAATGTTAAAAATATCAATTCCTAATTTCTTTTTTCTTAAACAAAAAACAAATAATCTTCTTCTTCTAACCCATCATATGAACTACTAACATCTTCATTTAGATAGTAATCCTTCTTGTTGAACCTCTTAAATTTTTATCTAGGAGGTCTCTTTTTGTACATCTAGTAGCCAAATGATCAATCTTAATACATCTAGAACATTTGAGAGGTAGAATACCTTTGTACTTGTGAGTACCTTTCTTCGATCTTCTTGCAAAGTTAGCTTTAAAATCTTCTTCATCATCGTCAATTTATTCTTTCGATTTAGTGATCTTAAAATCTATTTGAGATATGATCTTATCTTTACCAAATTTTTTCATCTCAAATGTTGTTAGGGTGCTAAATAATTGTTCTTTGGTAAAATTCTTTAGATCATAAACCTCCTCTACAATTTAGATCTTATCACTATAACTATCAAGTAGTGTCATCAAGATCTCCATGAAGTCTTCATTGGTGATGTTGTCATGTTGATTCTTAACTTTTTTCATACTGTTCTCAACTCTTTGAAGGTAGGTTTTAATGTCTTTACCATCTTTCATCGTTATATTCTCATAATATCTTTTCGTTTCCATCTTATTAGATAACTTAACCCTATTAGTTTCTTTATAGGCTTCTTTTAAATTTTCCCAAACTTCATAAGCATACTTCATGGAAATATCCTTAGCTAATTTTGTCTTTGATAAAGCATTAGTGTTCACATACCTTTCTTTATAATTCTCCTCATATGCTTTAGTTCATCTTGAGTTTGAAGGCCATTCTAAGGGAACATTATGTTGTCTTGATATGCTTCCAAAATTTGTAACCAACTAAAACCAAATAACCTTTCATCTGAACCTTCTATTAGTTGTAGTTGAATCTTTTGACCATAGGGATATTTAATTTATGCACCACTAAGTCTACCTCAAGTTGTTAAGATATATACATATCAAGGAAACACACTCTAATACTAATTTTTGAATAGTTCAATAATTAGGAAATGGGTGAATCATTTATTCAGATACATGTTATAAAATAACTTCTTTGTTGGAAAAATTATAAACACTATCAATAACAACTTTTGATCTATCCATTAAACACATTGAACATCCAAAAAAAATATAAATAAAAAAATTATAAGAATGATAACATAGAGAACACCAAGATTAATGTAGAAACCTGGATCAACATGAGAAAAATCATAGATAAGATAGTTCTCATGAAATGAAATACCTAGTGCAACACTAGTTAAGGTAATTTTTACAAGAAACATCATTGTCAACTATGCTCATTGAAAAATTGGCTCACTAGTGGTAGACTCACTACCAATGTGGAAAGCCATCGAAGAATATAATGAAGGCTTATTGCTAGTACAATCATGCTTAGCAATAGTAAATAAGAAATAAAAGTTAAATCCACTACTAACCACAATTACTAATATTGTACTATACAATCTATCAAAGTTTACACCAACTTGCAATAATAGTCTCAACATATTAACATTTAAATTACATATACCTCCCATACAAGTATTATCCACAAAAACCAACTAAAATCATTTCTCTTCTTTTATAGCTTTCTATACTCAAACTTGTTAACCAAAACATATTTGAAAATAGGTTATGCCAAGAAATTCCAATGGCGGGGAAGGGATGAAACATAGACCACCTTGATCAAAACTATTCACGTCGACCAAAACTGATGTACACCACTATCACCAAGAGCTTTAGTGCTAATGATCATGATGAACACGTTACAAAATAACTTCTGCAACTAAAACAAAAATAACATGCTTCAACATAGATAAAACTAAAATATATGATTCACCATATGTTGCAGTCGAAGTAGATTTGCCAACATAAATTAGACACCATTGAGACATAGAAGGCTAAAACATTTAAAGAATATCCATCAGTAAATACTTCTTCCAATGTGCATGCTTTTGGTGCACATTGACCTATACACAACCAATAGACCAAACCTATTAGTACACAACAACAGATATATGAAGACAGTGAAATGTGCCTATATTGACATTAACAACAACCACTAATAACAATAATATAAATAGCATCAACATCACAATGTAACACATATTATATTAAGTAATTAAATATTACTATTTATAAGCAAGCTACAACATACCAATGCATATTTGTGTCTTCCTTGTAAGGAGTACTAGTAAGATCTTCTAATGTATTTAAAAAAATATACTATCCTCTATCACATTGAAAATGGAATAATAATCCTTTTCCAATATCCCTCCTTGTAAGCTATCACCTAAAATATATGATTCTTATTCTTCTTCATTCTACTTCATCTATATGTAATCCCCCATATCAATTCCTCTTTGATCCTTTTTTCATATATAACAAGGTTGGATGGATGAATTATTATATGGTTGAGAGAAGTGTTATTCCCTTCATCACACCTTTCCACACCCATCCTTTGCTTGAAAAAACTACCACAGGTCTTGTGTTTATTAATTTAAATCATGCCTCAAACCAATTATAGGGGCTCTAAAATGTAAAATGGACATATATTAAAATATCATGGAAGGAGGGTTTCTGATAAATATGATAGTTGGAACATCTTTTTTATGGAAGGCTAGACATGGCTTGTGAATGGTTTTGACAAAAAGCCTCAAAGAAACATGCTTTCACAAAATGCAAGAATAGGATACAGGCAAGATAGACTATGCACAGGTGCTTTTAAAACCTTTGAATTAAAACACATTATGGAGCATGCCTTGAGCAATTTCAAAGGAACTAGATTTGAAACTAAAAGGAGAAGTTAGAAAATAGCAAAAGATTGCTTAACCAGTTCAAGAGATTAATTCGATGCAGAGAATAAATGAGGCAAAAAGGTTGGCTTTGGAAGATTAATAAATTATTCTAATAAAATGAAGAAAACTAATAAAAAATCAAAGACGGTTGGGCGGAACCCTATCATCTAAGGGTCACCATGCATTAGTAAGAAATAAAAAACATTTCATCTAATTTTAATTTATTCAATTAAAGCTTTTAACTATATTTAGGAATTGTGAGGACAGTTTTAGGCTTTTGTAAATTTAAATAATTCTTTGTTAGTCCCACCTATCTAGGCAGAGACTAATGTTTTCGATCGCATTTTGTATTAGTTTGCATGGGAAAGTGTGCATTATGAAATATTTTTTACCAATGCTTTCTAATGTTTGATAAAGATTTTATTTTGAATTATTTTTACAATATTTCTTTTTTCTTATTGGGCTAGACAATTATGCTACGTTTTTGTTATTTTTTGCACTCCAAGATTTAAAAGAATTGTTAATTAACAAAGAAGTTTCTGGGAACCCTACAAATATTTTATAGGATTAATGGGAAAAATTTATGAAATTATCAGAATGTGATAGCTTTGAATTCATATCACCATTCATATGCAAAATCCACTAAAACTTTCAATCGTAGTTATCGGCAGCCTTTTGGGAGCACTACCTAGATCCCTGCATCTCAGGATGTTTTGCCCAATCGTCTTCACCTTCATTGTGCCCTCATCAAAACCAAACAACTAGCGTGAAGGATCTGTTGTCTACCCTTCACCTTCCTATGAAAGCAAGTATGTTGAACTTTTGGTCCATTCACTTAAATAAACTAGGGCATATATAATAATCTTTAAAAAATATGGTTTTCCAATCAAAATTTGAATTTACAATACAGTTATTAAAAATGGTGAAAATGTAGAAAGGAACTTGTAGATACATCCATGATCCATGCAAGGTGTAGGCAAAAAAAAGGACATGCATCAACGACCAACTTCTCTGGTTATTTTACTTTTTCCATTTAAGTTTGTTTAATTGCATAAAGAATAAGCCATATGAGTGATAGAAACAACTCATATATTATTTTTCAAAGATGCTTTTGTATAAATGTGTAAAATATATATTTTATTTTTCATTTTTATTTTTAATTTTTTTTTAATAATTTGAAGAGAAAAGTAGCAAAAATTTAGAAATTAAAACTAGAAGTTTTTTATCTAAAAAATTATTGAATAATTTTTTTAAAGTTTCTTTTTAAAAAATAAGAGAAAGATAAATTTAAGAGTTGGTTAATTATGGTTAAGAAGATCTAATATTATAAAGATGAATTTAGAAATTCTAACAATTTTCTACAATATTTAATAAATATTTCATTAAAAAGATGAAAATTTATTAATATTTTAATTTATTCATATGATTAAAAAACTTGATTTAATTATAATTTAGATTGATTTTTACATTAAATACTTGTCTTAATTATTGTCATGAATTAAAGTTTTTGTGTCAAGAATGATTGAATCCTCACAATTAAATGCATTAACTAAAATATATATGTTTAAAATGTCAAAAATTTGATTACCAAATATATAATTCAAATTATATAATATTTCTATTAAAGATATTTTAAATACATTTTAAATTAGAACATAATTAATTTTTTGTTACGTAGATTAATTTCTAAAAAAATATTAACGTTAAAATTAATTGTATATAAAGACAAGAGCCTCAAACATGCTGGCAATGTGTTAGCCTTTCATTTTGAGTGTGAGCTAATCACATAAAAATAATTAACCTAAACAAAGAATAATAATAAATCTAGAATTCCTCATATTACCCATAAAAATGCACATGTTAACATTATTAAAACATTCACTATCCTAGCACAACTAGCCTTTCACTTCATGATTTGAATACAAAATGAAGATATATTAACAGGGGATGTGGATTATTATAAAGAATGTCAAACATTTAATCTACAACCTAGCTTCCTCCCTTCAACCCAAGGCATGTGTACTTATCATGTAAATAATTAAAAGAACAAGAATTAGACAACTTCAAAATGAAATAAATTAACTTTTAGCTCACGATTTGTGGAAATTACATAATTTTAAACGTTGATTTTTTAATTTTATTTTTTATTAAACAAAAATTTAAGCTTACAACTTAAATTAGTTAATAAAAAATATTTTAAATTTTAAAACATAAGATCATGGGAATAATGAATCTTAGAATGAACGTTAGATAGAAAATTCTTGAGAAAAAAAGATGCACCTTATTGATTTTGTTTTTGAAACGTCAAATTATTATAACATAATAAGTATAATAGATTTTTTACAATACATTATTTTAACTTAATTTTTTTTTCATTGCTATTACTATTTTAATTTTATGTTTAAATAATTTCCAAATAAATTAAATAAAAAAGTATTATCTATGAAAGAATCTTATGTTAAAAATAATTAGAATGAATCACTTCAAATATTACAAGTACTCACAATTTTTGAGAATATTATGGCAAAATATAATATTATATATAATATATGCTTTAACATTTGTAATTTTTGCTCTCAAATTTAGCTATATTGACTATTAATTTTTTTCCCTTCTACAATATTTCCTTTTATTCAACACAATGTTCAATATTGAAATTTCAGTTATCACTTTTGAAATTTTATTTACCACTATTGTTAAACAAATATTTTATCAATTTTCTCCTATTCAAACAACAATTTAAATGGTCCATACTTCTTCTTTATTACACAAGGCAGGACTATAGCTTTACAAAGCTCTTGTTTCTTTTATCTTTTCTTAAAAACTTCATATACATTAGTGTGCTACCATTAGGAATTGTATAGTATTTTAGAAGTATTGATGTTTATGGTCAAAGATTTTGACAAAAATCACATGCTTTATTTTTAAGAAGTTGATGGATTCTTGAGGTCAATAAAATGTCATTTATTTGTTTAGGAAAAGTATTGTCTCAATGAGTTTTTTTTTCCTTTTATTGTCTTAGTTTAGAGCTTTGATTATGATTCATGAATATGTTTAGTTTTCTTGGTGCTTACTTTTGTTAGTTAAAAGACATGTTATTTAGTAATATTATTGTTGGATAAATATTATATATTATAGTTTATTAAAAAAATTTAAATTAATGGAAAATATTTTTCATTTAAATATAATGTTTAATTATTATTTAATTTTCTTTTATTTTTAAATACTAGATTAATTATTATTTGTTGGAATTAATTATTATTATATATTAAATGAAGGTAGATTCGAACCCAAGACCTTTCACATGAGAGGCTTGCAAGTTACTGTTGCATTGTAGGATTTTGTCTTATATATTGTTATATATTACATCCTATAAAAGAGATCAATTTCAATAATCAATTAACAAATGTTTTATTGTTTTGATTTTAAACTTTAATTATAATTTATAAACATTTGAAGAAATATATAAATAAATAAATAGTTGGATACAATTGATTAATTGTGTATTGTCTTTGATGTTACACAAATGTCATATCATTATCAGTCAGTATATGCCGAGCTCACTCAAGCAATTAAGACAATTTTCTTTGTCTACTGAGTGTTCCTGTGGTTACCTAGTTTAGAAAGTAGTATTTACCGAGTTCACTCGGGCATCGAAGGAAAAGTGTACTGAAAGTGAGGGTTAACCGAGCTCACTCGGGTAATGAAGGAAAGTTGGATGGAACCAGTGCTAATCAAGCTCACTCAGTTGCCAAAGGATTTTCATGAATTCATAGTGTTAATCGAGTTTTTGTTGGTTAACAAAGGAAATTATTTTTGAGTTAGTTTCTATCGAGCTAGGTCAGCTAACGAAGGATTTTCTTATTTTGGTAAATTAAGCTTAATTGATTTATCTATTGATTCCAGCTGACTAAAGTGATGAATATTAATTATTCTAAGTTGTATTTGAGCTGACTTCACAAAGTGGAAGATATAAGTATAAGGTCAAGTTGTGATGAACCGATCTTGTCACCCCAAACAATCTAAATCTAGTATAATAAGAAAGATTGGTGAATTTTGAGTGCTGTATTTGATAGAAAGGTAGGGTAGGTTGAAGTAGAATCTTATTTGGAGAGTGGAGAGCTGCACTATTTTCAATAGCTTGGAACCCCCCTTTGAAGTGTGATGATGTGGATGTAAAAAGCATGAATATGTTATTGAAGATGAGAAGAGGAAGCAAATATGAAGGATAAGCATAATATCCTTGTGAAGCAAAAAGCTATATTTGATCAGGAAGGATCAAGTACAAGACAAAATAGAGATCTGTAATCAACAATTCAATTGCATTCAAATCAGGTCATCTCATTGTTACTCTCTAACCATTGTAGCAGTGATCTAAATCTCTTAACAAAGTTGGCTTAACAACTATTTGCAAATCCTCTAACAAGGTGGTAGTTCTATTGAATTGTCTAAAGACCTCTAACAAGGCCACTCCTAATAGGGTGATTAAATCCTTTAATAAGGTCACACCTAACAGTGTGTTTTGTAACCTTTAACAGGGTTGGCTCCTAATAGGGTTCACTTCAAAAGAGTGAAAGTAGTAACTAGTTGCAATTGGTGGTTTTTTCCAAATTGTGTTTCCATGTTAAATCCTGGTGTCAAATGTGTTCATACTATTTTCTTTTATGTGTTTGCAACTCAGTTAAAGTAATGGTAATCACTAATAACATCTAAAGTTTATATGTCAAGCATTTACTGAGTTACAACGTTTTATATGTGTTTACCGAGTTTCAACAATATTCAATTTTAAGGTTTGCATTTTGTACTGATATCTAAGGGATGTAGGATTTATTTTAGTAGTAACTGATTCACCCCTCCCCTCTTAGTTACTCCTCTTATATTTCCAAAAATTGGTATCAGAGCTCTTGGTTCTTGTAGAGAAGGTTTCAAGGACTCAAGATAAAGATCAAAATATCTTACATAAGAGATATCCCCAAGCTGAACAGAGATAATTTGGTAGCATGACAAGGACTTATGCAGTTACACTTGGCTACTATCAGTGACTTAGGATGCAAGGATCTTGATACTGAATACAAGACTCCCACTGGAACATTATCAGTTGAAGATATTGTTGAAAAGAAGAATCATAACATCATGATGATTGATATTGCATCTGCTCTTAGTTATGCTGAATTTGATGAAGTCAAAGACTACAAGACAACTTATGAGATGTGGATCAAGCTAAAAGATATAGATGGAGGAGATGACAATGTAAGAAAAGTTAAGGCTGAAAGTCTTAGAGGTCATTTTGATTGGATGAGAATGAGAGAAGATGCGAATATTGCCAAATATGTGAAAAGAATCAAAGGAAGTGTAAGTGCAATCAAAGCATCTGGAGGAGACATTCAAGAGAAAACAATTGTAAGCAAGGTACTTAGAAATATTCTTCCTATTTATGCAATTAGAGTATCTACTATTCAAGAAATGAGATGTGATCCAAATAATAAAATATCTTTAGATGCTCTAGTTGGAAGATTGAAATCTTTTGAGTTAGATAACTTTGATAACTATGTACCTAGTTCAAAGGTTTTTGAATATTCTTTTAAAGCCAAACTCTCACTCAAAGAAAAGGGTAAGAAATCAAAATCCAGTCAATTAGGAAGTGAAGAAGAAAGAACATCAGAAGAAAGTTTAGACAGTGATTTTGAAGTTGTTGAAGCCCTACTTGCAAGAATGTATTCCAAAGGAAGAGGAAAGTACAAAGGTAAAGTTCCTTTGATTTTCTTTTCTTGTGAAGAAGCTGGTCACATTGTTGCTAGGTGTCCAAATAAGGAAATCAAAGATGAAAAGAAAAGAAATAAGCACAAAGGCAAGAAGGATTCCAAGAATTATAAGAACTACAAGGACAAAGGTAAGAAATCTTGTTTTATAGCTAAAGATTGTGATAACAATGAAGATGAAATGGTGTATATTATTGTGAAAGATGAATTTGAACATAGGTACAAAGTGGGTATTCATAACTAAGCTAAATGAAGATGGAAAAGTTTCAAGAAAAAAAGAAAGATTGGTGTGCAAAGGTTATTCTCAAGAAGAAGGTATTGATTATGGTGAAACTTTTGCTTCTGTAGAAAGACTAGAAGGTGTTAGAACTTTACTAGCATATGCAACATGTAGAGGATTTAAAGTATATCAAATGGATGTCAAATTTGCATTCTTGATGAAGGAGTCTACATTAAACAACCCAAAGGTTTTGTTGATCCTAACAAAAAGAACATGGTTTGCAAGTTATAAAAAGCATTATATGGTCTCAAGAAAGCTCCTAGAGCTTGGTATGAAAGACTTCATAAGTACTTGGTACAAATTGGCTTTCAAATGAAAAATGATAATTGTATTCTGTATATCAAGGAAGGACTAGACAAGAAGATTGTGTTGGCAAAAATATTTGTTGATGATACTCTGTTCATAAGAAATGATGACTTGTGCAAAGCAATTTTAGAAGAAATGAGTAAAGAATTTGAGATGTCCATGTTTGGTGAGATAAAATTCTTTGTTGGATTATGGATATAGCAGAACAAAAATGGTATCTATATCACTCAATCTAAGCATATCAAGGAAATACTAAAGAAATTTGGAATGGAAGATTCAAAACTAGTTGGAACCCCTATGTCTAGACATAAGCTCTCCAAAAATGATGATTCCAAAGAACTAGATAAGACCACATACATATAAATGATTGGAAAATTGCAATATGTAGTACACACAAGGCCTAATATTGCTCTAGCAGTTGGAATAGTGGCAAGATTCTCAGTAAATCCTAGGGAAAATCACATATTTAGAAATCAAAAGAATCATGAGATATCTGAAAGGTACTAAAGACTATAGCTCATGGTATAGACTTGGAGGAAATTTGGACTTGAAAGTATTTACTGATGCTGATTGGATAGGAAGTATTGATGACAGAAAAAACACTAGTGGTGGAGCATTATTTCTTGCTAAAAGACTAGTGTCTTGGACAAGTAAGGAGAAAAATTGTACATCTCAATCCGCAACAAAGGTAGAATACGTGGCAACAGTAGTTAATTTTTCTAAAATTGTTTGGTTCAAACAATTATTGGAAGGAATCAAGATAGAGATCAAGGATCCAATAATCATATATTGTGATAACACCAATGCAATTGATATATCAAAGAATCTAGTGATGCATACTAAAACAAAGCAAATTGCAATAAAATATCACTTCTTAAGAGAGTTAGTACAAGAGAAAGAAGTCAAATTAGAATATGTTAATACAAACGAACATATTGCAGACATATTTACCAAGCCATTACCTAAGGATGCATTTATGTATCTAAGAGATAAGCTAGGAGTCATTCCCCTATCTGAAGTTCACTAAATGAAGTTTTGTGATGCATCAACTAGAACTTGTTGAAGATCAAGTTGGTACAACATGCAAAGGCATATTGCAAATGAATTAGTACTTAAGGTACATTGATATTAACAAAATTGTTGTCTTTGGCATGTGTTGTCAAAGAGGAAAAATTTTACTGTCATATCTTTGAAATTCTTGGAACCAGAATAAAGCAAGAAACCAAAAAGGGAGAAATTTTCCAAAGAAGAAGTTTGCTATAAGAGGGAGAAAGTTCTATAAATGAACTTGGTAGTAGTTGTTGTAGATAGAGAAAGAATTCATTGAAAGGAAGAGCTCATACTGACAGGGGGACTTCTCAAAGATGAATATAAAATTTTATTATGTTATGACATGTTGTGTTGCCATCAATGTCAAAGAGGGAGATTGTTGGATATAATTGATTAATTGTGTATTGTCTTTGATGTTACACAAATTTTAGATCATCATCAATCAGTATATGCTAAACTCACTTGGGTAGTGAAGATAGTTTTCTATGTCTACCGAGTGTTCCTATGGTTACCTATTTAAGAAGGCAGGGTCTACTGAGTTCACTCAGGCATCAAAGGAAAAGTATACAGAAAGTGAGTGTTAACTGAGCTCACTCAAGTAATGAAGAAAAGTTGGATGGAACTAGTGCCAACTGAGCTCACTTAGTTGCCAAAGGATTTTTGTGAGTTCATAGTGTTAGCCAAGCTTCTATTGGTTAACAAAGGAGATCATTTCTGAGTTAGTTTCTACCAAGCTAGGTCAGCTAATGAAGGATTTTCTTATTTTGGTATATTAAGCTTAATTGATTTATCTATTGATTCCAAAAAACTAAGGTAATGAATATTAATTATTCTAAGTTGTATTTGAGTTGACTTGACAAAGTGGAAGATATAAGTATAAGGTCAAGTTGTGATTTCAAAGTGTGATGATGTGGATGTAAAAAGCATGAATATTTTATTGAAGATGAGAAGACGAAGCACATTTGAAGTATAAGAAGAATAACCTTGTGAAGTAAAAAAGCTATATTTTATTAGGAAGGATTAGGTACAAGCCAAAACATAGATTTGTAATAAAAAATTCAATTGCATTCAAATTAGGTCATCTCATTGTTACTCTCTAACAACTGTAGCAATGATCTAAATCTCTTAACAGAGTTGGCTTAACAACTATTTGCAAATCCTCTAACAAGGTGGTAGTTCTATTGAATTATCTAGAGACCTCTAACAAGGCCACTCTTAATAGGGTGATTAAATACTTTAACAAGGCCACACCTAATAGTGTGTTTTGTAGCCTTTAATAGAGTTGGCTCCTAACAGGGCTCACTTCAGAAGAGTGAAAACAATAACTAGTTGCAATTGATGGTTTTTCTCAAATTGTGTTTCCACATTATATCTTGGTGTTGAATGTGTTCATACTATTTTCTTTTATGTGTTTGCAACTTAGTTAAAGTAATCCTAATCACTGATAACATCCAAAGTTTATATGTCAAGCATTTATCGAGTTGCAACATTCTATATGTGTTTACCGAGCTTTAGCAATATTTAGTTTTTGATTTGTATTTTGTATTGACATCTAAGGGATCTGGAATTTATTTTAGTAGTAACTAATTTTCCCCTCCCCTCTTAGTTACTCCTCTTATATTTCCAACATATATATATATATATATGTGAAAGTGACATAGCCACATATAGTACTATATTAATACCCTAGTTCGACAACTCATTAAGGGAAGAACCCCATCAGAAAACCTCCAATCCTAGCCCAATAAAAAATTATATACATGGTCCCATTAAGGAAATGTGATAAAAGAACATAAAAAAGAACCCTAGCAAATGACTAGGTGAAAAACTATGGGAATGCCAACCATATCACATTGTAAGATACAAACATAATATGAAATGTATATATATCCAATGAAATTACACATATCATATGCATTGCCAAAGAAAGACATTACTAACCCATTTTATATGAAAAAGGAATTGTAATTCCTTTCCACCTATACATCAAGTCAAAAACACCCATCATGATAATAATAGACAAGTACTAGTGCAAGCATCACCATCAAATTTTTGTCTATATCGTTACCAAACCCCCTGTCTTCATCAACATGCCACCACAAATTCCAAACCCCAATAGAGGCTAATCCAATAGAAGCCAAGAAGAGCTTTCATGAGAAATGAAAATTGTGCTTTTCTGCCATTGAGACAAAAAATAGCTACCCAAAAACTCAATAGTGCACTTTCAAAACACAAACTATTTTTTCTTTAGGATCAAACCAAATTTCCCATCTCCAACTCCATAGGGGTTGGCTGTGACAGATCATTAAGTGTGAGTCTTTCCATTAATCCACAACCTACATTCTGTCTATAGCCCAAAAATTTACATTTAAATGTAGACCAGGTTCATTAGGAACTCCACCCTCCAATTGTGAACCCATACCATGATGTGGATGACCCATTATATATAAAATGGCCTGGACCTTATTCCTAATGTTTCCTGTAATATCTAGATGAATCCCCCCTTATATCCTTCCAATAACTTGTTCAAATGACATAATGACACTCAATCTCAATGATGCCCTAATCCCATCCATAATCTTGGAGAAGTCCCTGCCATTTACACCATATCCTTAGAGAAAACACTCCCAATTTATGCAGAGCCAGAACATATGTCATATCGCCTAAGATCCTTAACAATTTCATCATCCACCACCAAATTACTATGTAATGTCCTTCAAATGACTACTTATATTATTTGTGTGTTCTATAATAAGCATACTACATTGGAGATGAAGAGAGACACTAGTTGAGAAGGGAAAATAATCCTGCATTCATTCAAAAACATGATCTCCACCCCTAGAATGCTTTGAATTCTATGCCTACACACACAATGGTCCACCATAAAAATCTCTTGCACTTTATATTTTGAAAGCCAAATGTCAACAGATATTTCCCACCATTTTACTTAGATAGCCATTCTGTAGTTACATGGCACATATTCCATTTTTTGCTCCAAACTTAGCTTTTCTACTTCTCAATATTGAGTCTATATGATAAAGAAGACAATTACATTTATTCCTAAATGGCCAATATGCACTCATCCACCAATCTAGATCAATAACTTTGAAATTATGTCACTTGGCTATGTACGTGCACAAAGTGATGATATTTCAACTTAAGATCTCCACTAATCTCCAGCTCATACCAACTTAAGTACTATCTGACAACTCTTGATTATTCCCTGACCATCAACATTAATAATCCTCAAAATATATTGATTTCTCCCATCAAAATTTGATAAGATCTTTCCTAAAATTTCATGTTTCATGTGAATTCAACCTAACTTTTAATGGCTATACTTTTCCATTCTTATCAAATTTGTATCCTTACCCCTTCATAATTTCTATATTGTACACCTCCAATCTTTCTTTGAGAAACATCAATGTAAAGTGTTAATTCCTATATGACTTACATTCCTTGACCCCTTTCACTACAACTGGATATTCACAATCACATGTCCACTCACTAACAATTTGAACCTATTTGGATCTCTTGTTTGTCTTGTTCAATGGTGAAGAAAAGTTATGGATATTTTCTAGGTTGAAAGTTCTATGGGACTTCTAATACCTCACTTTGATCGCACCCCAAATTTGACAATATATTGGCTACACTATCTCCTTCCCTTAAGACATGGGATTTTTTTTTAGCTTCAAATGAATCCAAGATTTTCCATGCTTTTTGTAGAATATATTCATTCTTCCAACTCCCCAAAACTCTATTTATGCATGCATTAATTACTACCATTGAATCTCCCTCAATGTGGAGGTGTTTAATATTCAACTCTTTAGCCATTTCTAGCCCATATGATAGTGCTAATGCCTTAGCTACATTTTTGGTACCTGGTGGAATATGTTGAGTCATAATTGCAATTATACTCCCTTCATAGTCTCTAATGCAAGCTCCAATTCCGGAGTCCCTCATGATACCTCTTGAGTATCCATCAAAATTTAGTTTCAACAATCCAACATCTGGGGGGGAGCATCTAACATTTAATCTCTTAGATTTATACTTTGGCATACAAGAGGTAAGAATATAGTTAGAGGAAGGTAAGTAGCTCCAATGATTCACTATTGAGATATCCCATGCAGTAATTACTAACTTATCTTTAGTGTTTATAACATATGGAAACACAACCTTAGCAACCGATGATTCAATAAGAGCTAATACCACTGAAATATATGACTTTTGATTTGTAAAAATTCTCTTATTCCTTTCCCACCATATCAACCATACCACTGTAGTTGGGATACATTTCCATAAACATGAATAATAAGAATGATTTTCCACACATTGCCAATCCTAAAATAATTCCCATAGAGAAATTGGTGGTGGCATGGCAATCTTAAGCAACTGAAGAATATATGTCCAATAGTTTTGGGTAAGTTTACATTGTAGTAGTAGGTGATCTATTGTTTCTAATTCTTCCATGCATAGGACACATTTAAAATCATGCACAATTTTTAGATTTTGTAACTTATCCCCACTTAGAATTCACCTTTTTAAAGTGAGCCAAGCAAAGCATCTTGCCTTTGGCAATACTAACAGATTCCAAAAAAATTTATATGCACAGGATTTTGGCTTTTCCTCAAGAAAAATCTTTGTAGCCTTATAACCCAATTTACTAGTGTATCTACCATCCTGTTGTGGTGTCCATAAGAATTCATCCTTTTGATTTGAAAGGAAAACTACTCTGGATCTGCAAAGTTTAATAGAGGCTAATTTGATCTCATTTGGAATTGTTAGCTAATCAAGATTCATCCAAGAAGCTTTCCCTATCATCCTATCAACTGCCTCAATATAATCTACTATGAACTTATCCCAATGATCATAAAAAACCTAAATCCATTCCCTCAAGGTAAAATATAGCTGAATAGGAGGGTGACCATTCTAAGAATCATCCTAGAAAAGGGCTCTCTTTATATTATTGACTTTCCATGATATGTATTTATTCACCACTTCTCTTGATGCTATCATAAAGTTCCAAATTGCAGATCCTTTTGGAGGATCCACCATAGTGAAAATCCTTATTGCTTCTAAAGAATCTAGATACTTTACTTGCATTATTTTACACCATTTAGTATTTGGAGTGTCATACATATACCATATCAAATTTCCTTCAAAAGATTTGTTTCTTAATGAAAAATTTAGAAGATTAATACCCTCTTCATATTTGTCAAAAGACATATCTTCCAAAGATTTTGATGGATTTCTAATTTCACCAGACATGTTCCTCATCCAGAGGAAACCTTTGATAATATTTTCAATCTGTTTGATGAAAATACATGGTGTTGATAGAACTAAAAAGAAATAATTAGGAATCACAACCAAAATTGACTCAATGAGAAGAATTCATCTTGATAAGGATAACCATCTAACCTTTCATGTAGAAGTACAAAACTTTATTCTGCCTACAATGAATTTCCAGTGAGATGTTTTGTTGGAGCCCATAAAGAAAGGAATTCCCAAATATGTTGAGGGGAGAAAATCCTGAGAAAATTCTAAGATCTTACAAATCTTATTAGCTAAAACAACATTAGTACTAAAAATAAAAAAATTAGATTTAGTTGCATTTACTTTTTGCCCTAAGAATCTTGTATACAAATCCAAATTAGATTTAATCTTTTTAGCTTCCTTCACACTAGCATGACCAAATAACAACATGTCATCCATAAACAAAGAATGTGTACTACCAAATCCTTAGCCCCAAATTTGATACCTTGCCATAGACCTAACTTATGAGAATGAGAAATAGCCGTATTGAAAGCATTTGTGATCAGAATAAACAATGGGGATAAAGGGTCACCTTGATGAATTCCCTGAGAGGGTTTTGAAATATCCCTTCGGTGATCCATTTATTAAAATTGAGAAATAAACTCTAGATATAAACATTTTGATCCATTTACACTATTTATCACTAAAACCAAACTTATTGAGCACTTATGAGAAAATACCACTTAATCCTATCACATGCCTTCATCACATCTAGCTTGATTACAAATGAAGGATTTTGTTTCTCATTTATGGTATGCAAGGTTTCATGGGCAAAAAGTGTACCTTCCATTGTTTTTTTTCTTGGGATGAAACCCCCTTGCTTAGGCAAAATAGTTCTTTCTAAGATTGGCTATTATCTTAAGTATATAACCTTTGTAAAGATTTTGTATATTGTATTGCATAGTAAAATAGGCTTGAAATCAGTCAAAGTTTGTAGATCCCTAATTTTAGGTATAATGAAAATATTTGTAGAGTTAAAATTGTTAAGTATAGAACCATTTCTCTTAGATTATTCTAGGGCCAATAAAATATCCTAGCCAATGACATCAAAACACTTCTGATAGAATAGTGCTGTGAAGCCATCTAGCTCGGGAGCTTTATCTAGGGGAAAAGATTAGACAACTTTCTAAATATCCTCCAATGAAAAGGATTTCATGAGAGAAATATTCTCTTGAGATGTTACTACTTTTGGGATAGCTTCCAAAAGTGATCTTACCTTCTCCTCATTACTCTCACACTCTTTAGAAGGATCAAGAAGTTCTTTGAAAAATATGATACCCTTTTTTTTGATACCTACTGCATCACTGATAACATTACTTGTTAAGGACTCTTTAATAGAGAATATAGTCATACTTTCTTTTCTCTACTTAGCTAATGCATGAAAAAAATTAGTATTCCTATCTCCCTTGCTAATCCATAGTTCCCTAGATTTTTGTCTCCAGTGTTCTTCCTCTCTTGCACATAGCTCCTCCCAATGCAATTGTTTCTCTTTCTATTTGGAGAATAACTATGGATCAAGATCCTATGAAATGATTTGCTCATTCAAATTTTCCAATTATTTTTGAATAACTCCTTTCTCCTCAAAAATATTTTTAAAAACATGCTTATTCCAACTTTTGATCTTGATTTTAAGGATTTTTTAAATAAAATTGAAACATCTTAGAACCTTTTTCTTTCAGAATACTAACACACCATTGTCTAAATAATGATAGAAAATTTTGATGTCTTAGCCACATCCTTTCAAACTTAAAATATGATCTATGTTAAGATGAAACCATATAAGAATCATCCTCAATAGTAAGCAATACAACAAAGTGATTAGAACTCAGATAAGATAATGTTTCTGATGAAAATATGAGATCTCATAATTTCCATGCTTGAGCTAATAAGAATCTGTTGAGTCTTTTAGAAATTTGTAGGAATCCATCTCTTTTGTTATTCCAGGAGAACATTCCATTAGAGGGTATAACTTCTAAGAGTTCATTTGCAATAATAAAATTATCAAAGTCTTCCATCACTTTCATAGAGGGGATGCTGCCTCTTTGTTTCTCCTTGACATTTCTAATAGCATTGAAGTTTCCTCTAATGATAATATTCTTCTATGAATTGCTCCAAATAATATTGGAAATTTAATCCCACAAACCTCAATTTCTTAGCCACTAAATATGATCCATGCACATTAATGATAGCCATTGAAATATTGAAATGTTTGAATTTAAGAAATTGCCACCCCACTCCTTGATCAACTAGTCCCCCTGTGATGGTCTTGGGGTTATAGAGAGTGGTGTTACCCCTTGATGCACCAATACTTTAAAGGTGAGCTAATTTCCATAATGTCCACTTTGCAATAGGATCTTGATATTTTTCATCTGATAATTTGGTCTCTTGAAGTAGAATGATGTCCCCTTTTAAGGTATCCAGAAGTGATTTGACCCTGCCTCTCTTGTCAGAAGCATTGATACCCTTGATATTCCAAGTGATAATTTTCATATTTCTATCAAATAAAACTTGGTTCTCCTCATAATTATTTTAGTAGTGTGGAATTTTTTGTCCAAAGTAGATTGAATACCTACTACAATCTCTTCCTTGGCCTTTGTGCTCTTGCTTTTTTGACCTTGAGTCTTGGGTGTACTAGATAAGAAGGACCTATCCACAAGTGATTGCATAATTGATAACACCTAAGTAAAATCAAACTGAGATCCAATTAAGGTCTCATGTGGTTGTGAATCTAGCATTGCTATTTTCTTATTAATTTCAACTTCAAAATTCCCCTTCCCTTGTTTTTCCACATATTCTAAATCCATGACACAAGCACCATGGGATTCTCCTCCAACCACTATCTTGACTGTCGATGAATTTTCTTCCTTCAAAAATTCCTTAGTAATAAGATCAAAGTGTTCTAAAGCCACAAATGATTTAATCTCTGAGGCCATATTCATGAGTTCCAACTCCATTTTCCTCCCCAATCTAAATTTTCCAAAAAGATCCTAGTATGAAGGGATAAAATACTCCATAGATATATTATTGAACATCACTTGATGTGTAATTAAGTCTTGTGCCTACCAAGACCCTTCTTGACTATTGCATTTATACCTTACAACAACATTAGGACCCCTGACAATTAGGAAATGAGTTATAATATCATGAATTACATCTAAATGAGTCATTAACATGCATTGATCTTTAAAGCTCTTGGCTAAAATATAGAAAGGAAAGATGGGAGAAAATAGGTAGATCTCTTTCTCTTTTGCTAACAATACTAACTCACTTCCTTTTGACATTACCTCTAACATTGAAGCCCTTACATATATTGTTGGTATCATAATCCCTTCCAAATATCGTTCCTCCCCTTGATGCTCCTTTAAAGAAAAAATAATAGATGAAAACATTGACTTCTTAGAAGAGATTCCATTCCACTTCTCTCTATCTAGGATTTCATACTCATTTATTTTTAAAGACCATACCTCCTACATAGATCTTGTGATGCTAAGTTCTGATCTATATGGGATTAAAGACCCTTATGGCGAATCCTATCATTTTCCTCCCAAATAACCATGCCTTTCCTACCCTTTCTTTTTTGATTCTACTAGCTCACATGTCTCAAATACTCTAGATGATTCCCCCCCATTCAAGTTGGTTCTTATCTCTAGTATAATATACTCGTGGAGTAACATAAATAATTTGTTCCTTTGTTTGTCGAAATGAGCATCTCGAAGAATCTATAACATGGTTCTAGATACAACTATTCGATCTGGGATATGATGCTGACATTCAGATGTGAAATGCCTAAGAGAGGATGCATATAGATCTATTTATATAGCCCCTTGCAATAACATTTCTTGTTTCCAACTACCCCATTTCAAATAACCTTTGAGGGATGGGATCATTGAGTACTCATTAAGAGGCATACCCTAACAAGACAATGAACTTGTTCAAAAGGAACTTGATAAATATACCCATTTTGTTGGCTAATAAATTCACAATATTTGGATCCCTATATTCTAATGGAAAAGTCAATAATGCTACCCAATATGGAAAAAAATATCCTCATTATTTGAAACCAGACTAAAATTGGGCAAAAATTGAAAACTTGAAATGTAAAATCCTTTACAAAATCACCCTTTAAACTTATGAATCCTGTCTCTATGTGAAACTAAATTAAACAAAATAGTAAAAAGAGATGAGACCTTGTCATGGAAAAGTACCTCTTTTTATCCCTGTTAATTTTGATTGACCCAATCCTTGATAACCCCCTGAATCTATTCTCTTAGAGTTGTTCTTCACAAAAATTCAACATGAGGTGACATCATGCTTTCAAGAATATTGATCTTGTTCTCCTCATGTCCTATTTATAGGAAATTACCCTCTTCCTATTGCTTCTTATCCACCTTGTTTTTGAAACTTGACGCACCTTAGGGATTTTCTAGATTCCCTTCTCTTGGACCCTAGGTAGTTTTGGATTGAAGGAAGATCATTTTGAGCATTGTATAATTCCTAAAAATTGGTTGTTCTTTCTTCTTTTGTCCTCCATTCTTGAACTTTCCCCTTTTTCGGATGAAAGACACTACCCCTTGATGTTCTTTCCTTCCTCTGATTGAATATCAACCAATTGCTTCAAATCTCCCCAATTTCCATCCCCCCCATAGTTGAAAGGATTATCTCTCTCACATATATCAAATGATGATTGTTTAGTAGGGTAAAATTTAAGAAACCCCTCTCCAAAAATATATATACAGTATTAGCAAATCTTTCATTATTTTGAAAAACCAAATTATTTTTATAGATGAATCTCTCAATTTTTTCATTTTAAATATTATTTATATTGGTGAGTTTTTGGAATCATAATTTTGAGTAGAAAATGTTGGCAAATCTCAATAATAATAGGAAGTTCGCTAATCATCATGGAGTATTACAAATCATAATTGAACATGTTTTATCTCATGCAAATTATGAGGATAATTACATTATATTTTAAATCAATAGTGAATACTAAATATTGGTAATATATCCCTAAGTAACTAATAATTATGATAATTATTGGTGAATTAATTTTAATTTCTTCGATACTATATAATATTTAGGTGAACCAAATCTAATCATGTATCAAATATTGTGCTGAGTCTTTGAAAATAATTTTTTTAATAAAATAAATTATAATAGTGATTTTAAATAGTTTAGAACTAAATTTAATAAAAATGTGGTGATTTAGGTTGCATTAAATCTTAAATTATTAGCCAAATTACTAGCAAAAAAATTCTAAAATTCACAAAATTATGAATATTCACCACTAAAAAACACCCTACTATTTAGGACCCTTATTTTGATATTTGAACTGAAATAGAGGGTTTACAAAGAAAGGTTTTGCAGGCTAAACAATGGCTTTTTTATAGAAATTTTCTACAAAATGTTTGTCAAATCCTCTATCACAAGCCTTCTAATCCCATCCATTACCATAGCTAGGCAATCTTCAATTTGTTTTTGCAAATCTGCATGCTTGAAAATATTTTTGCTCTCTCCTTTTCCCATTCTCCATAATTCACCTATTTAATAAACATATTGATAAATATATGTCAAATAATTTTTTATCAAGATCAAAGTATAAATATTGAATAATAAAATTCATGGTATAAATGTGTATGTATATATATGATGCGAAAGAAAATAAATAAGAGACTACATAGATTAAGGTGTAAAGCAAGGAATAAGAAAAACATTGATAGATTTTTTGGGGTTGTATGTTATTATTTTAAACTTTAGATGTTATATTAGTTAGTTTATTACAATGTGTATTGTTTGAAATTAAATGCAATTAAGATAATAATCAAGTTTTAGAGTACAAATTAATTCCTAACAAAGGTTTAATAGATTTTATTATCATCAAAATTTTAGGCAATACAAAATTATAAATACAATATGATAGAGTAGACCATGTTGCAGATAAATAGAGCATTAGGTGAGAGAGTAATAGTTCCCAGAGGGATAACTTGGTGAGGCCAGCAAATATCTTTTTTATTCTAACAACAAGAGAGGGGAAATCCACAAATTACCTTCCTAGCCCTACAACCTTTAGAATAGTAGGGGATCCTAGAATTTTAGGGCCTTATTGATAAATGCATCTCCAAACTTAATGATAAATGGTTAAAATGGTTACTTTCAATAGAGTGAAAATGAATAATTGTGTGTAGACATACTACTAGATAAAAAATTCTATTGAGGGTTGTGGTGAGACATTTTTCAAGTACATATGTTGATATGTATATACATGTGTTAAGTTTTTTTTACCAAACTTTTGAAATAAAAAATACAATAATATTCTTTCAAATATATAAAGCTATTAGCTTAATCTTGCACCCTTAAAGGTGCAAGTGATAGCTTTTATTATTTCTTCATATAATTGTGGATGCTTGGGAAGTATAGAGACCATATGTGTTAATACCATAATAGTTGATGTTTGATACTTGATAAACCATTGCTTCTCTGATATAAAGATTACTTCATTATATAACTAAGAGGGGGGTGGGGGGTGAATCAGTTACCCTCAGGTCCTTCAAAACAATTTACCACACTTTTAATAATTTTAACTTCACAACAATCCACTTGGTAAATAGACTAACTCATTTAACCTTAATCTTGCAAACATATTCATAATTCCCATTGAGTATCAACAATTAACAATAGTGTGCATAAATATGAAATAACTTGTGAACATTCATTCACACATTGACACCAATATTTTTAGTGTGGAGATGTGATTAGGGTAAAAACCACCTAGGACTAGTCACCCAAAATTATTCAACAAATAGGATTGCTAGATCCACTTGGTTAAGATATTTTATGTTACAATGGTTGAAGAGTAGTAGTGAAATGATTTGATAAATTTTTAACCACCTTTACTTGTTCAAATCTCCATTTTGATAATATCCTTCCTTCATTGACTGGTCTTTACACTAACATCATCCATCCACTTCACTTTACACTTCAGATGTGCTTGGTATGAACAACTCGTTCAACACCTTACAAATACCCGAGTATAACCTTTTACCTTCTTGCGTAGTCCTTATATGTAGATTTTTTTGCTTAATCACATTCATTAGGGTTTCCATGATTTTCTCTCATCTACATGATAAAATACCAACTCACATACAATGTATTTGGTGCTAGGTAAACCATTTTTTAGATCATGCCATTTGTATCTTCACCTAGGAACTTGAGTTTTTCTTAGATCTTAAAATACATCTTGAGTCTTCACAATTTGATCTTACCTTTCCAATTTCATCTATTGATATTTCAAGCCAACTTTGTCTTTATCTTAGAATCTTCTCAACTAGTCCAGATCTTTTCTCTATGTCATCCCTTAATCAATCATAATTTTTTCTTCTTTACTGATCTATGTCCTTGCTTCACTAAACACTTACTTCACTCAATTAACATTTCACTTGGTTAATACTACTCTTATAGTTAACCTTCATCCTCCTTCCTTTACTGACCACTATTTCTAGCTTAGTGTAACTCACTAATTCCTTTACTTTTTCTCTTTGCAACATCATTCCTTTCTTACCGACCAAAATAACACACTTTTTCATCATCTTAACTCTTCATCAAGTCATGTAAACCAATCAAATAAATATTATCTTTCCATATACCAATTCATCATTTTCCAATTAGGTTCATATCCTTGGCAATACTTCCTCATGTCATCTTCTATCTTTACCATCCATTTCTCTATTCAACACCACATCCTAGAGATGATTTGTAACTTACATGAATCAATATTTTAAATTAGATGGGCATCAATGACAATATAACTTATCTAACTAATCTACATACAATTCATAGCTTGATAATCTAACCTTGTTCCTCGTCAACATCACTTCATTCATTAGCATTAATTGTTTCCAACAATCTCCTCCTTTGGCATTGATAGAAACACATATTTGAAATAAACCATCCAATACCACACTTAATTCAAATCTTGTTGATGGAAACACTTCTCATTTTCAACATGCACTCCTTCCATCTCAACATCTTCAATACTTCCGTGTCATCATTAAGTCTCCCCTATTTTTTGTGCTTCACCTTCTTCTTTCATCATCACTATTCATCTCCACTGCAATACTTTCTCCTTTGACAATAGTTTTTAGTAAATCTCTCCATACATTACTTCTCCCTTTCTTTGCTTTCTTTTTTTTCTGTATATTTCTTTCAAGTGATTTTTTCCTAATCCTATACACTCCTCCTTTGACAAAAATCATGACTAGATCTCTTCCATAGTTTTATATTTCATTCAAGTGAGTCACTTCTCACCCAATACACTTTCCCTTTGACAAAAATGCCAAAGTTATCTTTATAAACCTTATTGTAAATACCTTTTCCATGTAGTTGTAACTTGTACCTTGCATGCACTGATCACCTCTATTTCCTCACATTATTTTCATCTTCTTCACAACTTTAGGGAGCTCCTAAAGAGTGAACTCCTATTTCAACTCACAAATATATATTCTGATAAAACATGAATTGATGCAACATGCATCTTCCTCTAGTGAACCTTAGATAAAGGAATGACCCCTAGTTTACCTCTTAGATATTCAAAGGTATCCTTACATAATATTTTTGTAAATATACCAGTAATTCATTCCTTTGAACTCACATACTCTAGCATCACTTGTTTCTCCTAGAATTTATCTCTCAAATAATGATACATGATTTATATATGTTTTATTTTTGCATGCATCACTAGATTATTTGAAATTTTTATAGCACTTTTGTTGTCATAATAGATTATTACATGATCAATCACTTGTTCTTGCATAACTTCCACTAGTTGTTTGATCCACACAATGTTGTAGATGCTACATAATCTACCTCAGTCGTAGATTGTGAAATAAATTTTTTCTTCTCTCTTATCCATGTCACCAATATTTCTCCTAAAAAGAAAACTCCTCCACTTGTACTTTTTATGTCATCTATATTTCCTTCCCAATCAACATCAATATAGAATCTTAACTCAAAATATCCATCTTTTTTGTACCATAAGCCATAGTGTTTTGTTCCTTTCAGATATCTAAATATTCTCTTCACAATAATCATTTGTGTTTCCTTAGGATTAGAAGAAACTTTTTCCACGATACTCATAATATGAGAAATATTAGGCCTTCTATGAAAAAATACTATAGCTTACCAATCATTGATCTATATAAGGTTTCATTCACCTTAGTAGAGACATCATCCTTTGATAATGTGCAACATGTGATCATCGGTGTACAAACTGCTCTTGATTCTTCCATGCCAAAAATCTTCAAAATCTCATTGATATATTTAGACTATGTTATATATATATATATATCCCATCATTAACTTGTTGAACTTGCAATTCAATAAAGAAGTTGGTCTCTCTAAAAATAGACATCTCAAATTCCTTTCTCATTTCATTAGAAAATGATCTACAGATCAATACATGACCTCTACATATTATATCATCGATAAATATTTCAGTTGTCAAGATCTTATCTTTAGAATCACTTTTCAAGTATAGATTATTGTTCTCACTAGCTATTACAAAATTAATTCTCATCAAATATGAGTGCAATATTTCATATCATGCTCGTGTGTCTACTTCAATCCATATAAGACATTATGAATTTTGCATACCATGTTTCTCTGATTATGGTCCACAAATCCTTCTAGTTTCTCAATTTCGACTTCCTCTTCTAGAATTCCATTTAGAAATGTAGATTTCACATCCATTTTATAAATCTTGAATCCTTTGTAAGTAGCATATGCAAGTACTATTATCATACTGTCTAGTCTAGCAACATGAGAAAAAGTCTCACCACAATCAATTCCTTCTTCTTCAACATATCCTTTGCATACTAATCTTGCCTTGTTTCTTGTCACTTCTCCATTTTCATTCAACTTATTTTTGAAAATCCAATTTGTACTAATAACATTCTTATCCTTGGGATTTGGTACCAGTGACCAAGTAATTTTCTTCTCAATTTCTTCATTCATTGAATATATTTAGTCTTCACTTTCTTGTGCATCTTTAACTATTTTGGGCTCAAATTCAGAAATCAAACATGCATTTTCTCTTAGCTTACTTCTTGTCATGATTCCAACATTCTTGTCTCCAATGATTTGGTTTTTTGAATGATTCCTTGTGACATACTTAGCTAAAATTGGATTGGATCTTTGTTCTTTTGCATGTTCTTCACTTGGTGGGGGATCAACTGATTGCTTGGTAGTGGCTTATTGTTGCTTAGTTACTATTTGTTATCACTCAAGAATATATTGTTATTTATTAGGTAGAGTACTCAGTTCACCTTCCTATACATATACAAATATTTGATAGTCTTCTAGATATTTCTTTCTTTCCTCATCATTCTTGTCTACAAACTCATCAATTCTTACATTTGCACTTTCCACATTTTGTTAGTAACCTTGTTCAAACATTTACAAGCTTTTCTTCATGTAGAGTAACTTAGGAATATATCTTCATCACTTTTAGAATCAAAGTTTTCATTCCTAGCATCTTTCAAAATATAGCACCTACTTCCAAAGATTTTAAAATAGCTAACATTCAGTGTATGCATATGCCATAGTTCATAAAGTATTTTGTTTGTATGTTTATTCAATTGTACTTAATTGAGGGTATAGACATTAGTGCTGATTATTCCTCTCTATAATATGTGTACAACCTTCTTCTCAATCAACAATGTTCTAGCACAATCAACTATGGATATGTTCCTTCTTTTAGCTCTGCCATTCTGCTATGGAGTCCTCAATCTAGAGAGTTATTTTTTAATTCCATTCTCATTAAAAAGATAGCAAACTCATCAGACATGAATTCACCTCCTCTATCAGATATGAAGAACTTCTATTTTTTACCTATTTCTTTCTCGACTCTTTCCTTATACCACTTGAATTTTGAAATGCATCAAATATTTCTTTCAACATAATTCTTGAGTGATCATCAACAAATAAAATGAAATCTTGATCAACATAATAATTTTTCACTTTTATAGGACCAAAAAGATAATATGAACCAAATCTAATACATAATTAGATGAGTAAGACTTTCTTTTAAAACTTGGCTTAGTCAATTTATGAATATAACTTTTCTTGCATATCACTTTATTATGTTTTCTTAAGCTTGGTAAATCTCTCACCTTTTTCTTCCTACTAACCTTGATTATAATGTTAGAATGCACATGAAAAAAACCTTTATGACATAGAAAAATATCTCCAATTCTTGCAATAAAATATGTTTCCTCAATAGAATCTAGTCAAAATAGGTTACCTCTTGTTTAACCTCTAGTATCTATCATATTTCTAGCATCATCATAGATTTTTTTCTTTTTTGATTTGAAATTATAGTTGTTGACTTGTGTTGTTCAACTAAGCCATACTCAATAGATTATATTTTAGGTTGGTGACCTGTATTATTCAATTGAGCCACACTCAATAGATTATATTTTAGTTTTTGTACCCAATATGCATTTTCACATCTAATCTTCTCCTTTAACATAATAGAAACTTTTTCTCTTATAGGATATGGATCATCTTTTCCAAGTTAAAAAAAACCCTCCATTATAATGCTCTATAATATTAAACCTATCAATATCACCAGTCATATGGTGTGAACAACCACTATCAATAATTTTTATCTCTAAGCCTAAGTTGCCTATTAGTGTCTAACATTTAGTCATTTTGAAGGAAGCATTGGATAGTCATCACTGTGGTCGAGCCATCTAGAGAAGCCCTAGCTACAAAGGACTTGTCTACATTTTATCATAACCCAAGAAAGTTAGAGGTTGTCAAACACACCAATAGAGAGTGAGTCAACACACATGACAAGTAACATAGAAGAGACCAAGCATTTGGAAAGTTAGTTAATGCCAAGTGTATAGAAGTTGAGAGATAACATGAATATTAGTTATGACTAAGTGTCAAAACATTCAAGTGTTGAGTAAATTAGTTTTGACATATGAATTTATAATTGCACAAACACTTATGAAAATTATTTTAGCTGACTTTTACACAAAATTTAAAGATTGTAGAGACATTTAAAGAGGACATTAAACATTTTTTCAGAAGCATTAATCCCTAGAAAAGAAGATTAACCAATCATAAAATTAGAATGAAAAATGGAAAAATGGATGAAATATGGATCAATGATCCTAATCTAGAAATTTCTATGATTATCTATTTAAGAAGGGTTCCCACCCTAGGATCATAATGAGAAATCGTGTATGAATGATGAAGTGTAAAGTGTGAAGGAGTAAACAAGCTAAGCATAGAGCAAAGGAAGGCTAAGTCTGAAAGGAGATAAAAAAGAGCAACTTAGCAGTGAAGGAAAAAGTAAAGATATCAGATAAGGAGATTAGATTGAGATTCTGAAGAGAGGAGATCCATAATAAGATTTTAGAGAAAATTGAAGGATCAGGTACTAAATTAGATTTAAAAAATTGAGTCAGGTAAAATATCTTAATATATTAGTTCTAATAGACCTATTTGAATCTCCTAATAGAGTCCTTACTATATTGTAAGTGTGAAATCCTTTAATAGGGTAAGACCTAACAATCTTAAAAACTCTTAATAGGGGATATCGCTCATAGGGTAGATCATTAGATATGATAACATTGTATCCCTAATAAGAAAAAATTATTGTTGGAGCAATAAATATTTTTGTTTTTTTATCCTGACCCCAGTTTTACCTTCAACTTGAAGTGTTTTTGGGTTACCAAAAGCATTGTGTTATGTATTGATATTTTTTATGGATGTTATTCTTAGATATATTTCATTTCAGCATTATACGAGTTTATGTTTAAATGATTTGAGATTTGAGATGGATTAGGTGTGAATTTAGTTAATTGTTCTATATTTCAAAAGTTTTATAGATCTTGATTCACCCCCCCTCCCCCCCTCTCAGTATCTTGTTTCCCATTAAGATTTACAAAAATTGGTATCAGAGCTAAGTTCCCTTGAATGAAGTCTAACTACTTGAGAGTACAAGATCTTGAAATGGAGGAAGGAAAAATGGGAAAAATCATTGAGAACTGGATGAAATCTAGATCACACTGCAACAACTAGAAGGAGAAAAATATGAGTTAAGGAAATCCTTAAAGAAAAGGAAAGATTTGGCTATTTAGTAGAGTGTCACATTATACAAGGAAATTGATGTCTGAGGATTGCTTAATAGTGAAAATACTAACATGATCTATTTTTGGATTCGATTGTGTACATAATTTTTAGCATCAATATTTTAGATCACACTCTATGATCCATCACCAGGATGAGAGAATGCAAGAATACATTGGTACAATATGTAGATTACACCTCACTCCTGAAGAATAAAAGAAGGATAAGGTAAGAAAACATTCCAAGAAGGATGAAGAAAAGGTAAAAAAACTAAAAACTAAAAAATAAAATAAAATAAAAGAGCATAAAGAAAACATGACAAGAACCTAAGTTGAAAAATAGACAATGCAAACCATCCAACACAACAAGATACAATTAAAAATCAACCAAAGAATAAATATATATATTGTGTACACAATATATATATGTATATATATATATATATATATATATATATATATATATATATATATATATATATATATATATATATATATATATATATATATATATATATATATATATATATATATATATATATATATATATATATATATATATATATATATGTATATATATAAAGTATGTAACTAATATGTATATCTATATGATTTAAAACTATATATGCATCGATTGATCTATAATCCAAAACTAGTTAAAGCTATATATATACATAATGAGTACATATAATAAGCTTTAATATCTATATCAACATATAATTTAAAAATTAAGGTTTTAAATTTCTAATTCATAATATTTTTTAGTGAACAATTAGTTATGCAAAGATAGTTTATATATATATATATATAATTTAAAACTTATTATATTTGCTATATATATATATATAATACGTGAATATGATAAGTTTTACAATATATACAAGAATATATATAAATAATTTTAAAATATATAAATAATATATAAAATAGGTTATATACTATAGGAGTTGATGAAATCCAACTCCATAGCTCACTAAGATCACCTACATGCAAATAACCTATCGAAGGGAAACTGAGATTAAGTAAGAGGTGGAGCTTGGAAAAAATTCTAAACAGATTTGAGAGAGAACATATTGCAAAATAATGAAATTGTATTTACAATGAGAATGGAATGCAAAATTGAGAGATACAATGAGAGAGCCCGAATATAAAGGCATCATGGAAGCTTGTAGAACAAGCTAGAAAGTGGTAGAAGATAAGGTTGACAACTAAGAACACTTTCACAAAAAGGTGGAACATGCTAGAAGGGAAAAAACTCCCGTGTTGTCAACAACTCATCACTACATGCATTAAATAATAAATATTAAATAAATGCATTAACCTAAGTAAGCTTAAGTAATAGAATAAATAATTAATAAATAATTAATTATTTACTCTAACACCCCCCTCTTAAGCGCAACTTAGGGGAATTCCTTAAGCTCACAAAACTATGATGAAATGCAGAATGGGTCCCAACAATAAGGCCATGTTAGGTACCCATGTACAATGCAAAGATAAGCAACTTCTAAAAATGGGGAAAGAGAGAAAACCATGTGGGAAAAACCCTCCCCCCAAAAGAGGTAAGAACCTAGTGAAGAATTGAAGAAGCCTCCAACTAGGGGAATGTCCCCTAAAGCAGGAACAAACAATGATCATGAAGAGCATCATTAAAGCATGAAGAAACTAAAAAATCTACCATCTGAAAGACACTACTGATCTAAAAAACCTCCATGGAAGAAGAAGGCACGAATCGCACATGTCTATATGGTAGATGATCCATCTCATCAAAATGCATAGGTAGCCAACCATTGCAATCACCTCATATATAGGATCAACCACTAAATACATAACTCACACTATCGAACCATCAAACCATAGATGTATTATAACAACAACATGACCCCCCCTTAATGTAGATGGGGTGAGATGATAGGCAATTGAGAAGATGGGCCAAAATTTGTTGCAGACAAAATCAAGAATGATGGGAGATGAAAAGGTACAAATACCTATAAAGACATGGTCACACTAATGCTGCATGGGAAAACAAAAGGAAGAAGGCCTAAAATAGCAAATAGCTATCCCCCCCATGGTGCTTTATAAAAATAGTGCAAGTATAATTGTCTCAAAAACTATGTTCATGAACCCAAAATGCAAGAGTGATACTTTATCTTAGTGTGTATACTTAAAAGTGCTTACAAATGATGTCTACAATGATTAGAAAAGGAAAAAATTTGACACAAAAGAAAGTACAACCTAAAACAAAAGAGACCATGCTAGGAAAATGATCCTCGGACTTGAGACACCCAAGATATCCACCACAAAGAAAAAATGCCAAAAACATGATAGAACAAGAATGGGCCAAAATCTAAAGAAAAAGACAACATTTCTAAAAAGGTGACAAAACCAGCTTTCCAAAAATATAACATTTTCAAAAAATTGACATCGGACGCAAAAGATATGTATGCCGGAGTCAAAAATAGAAATTTAGAATTCAATTAAAAAAAAGGCCAACAAAATTGCTTAAAAACCTAAAAATACCTACACTAATGTCTCCATCTTGGAACCAGCTTTTCAATGCTTCTTTTAGATCGAAAAAATACCTCTGTATGCTCAAGTTATGGCCAAAAAATTGCAAGTAGGTCCAAAATGACCTTGGAGAGGTGCAAGAGGTAGGAAGGTCTGTTGATGTAGTGATGATGTCAGCATTTTATACCATTAAAATTGATGGCTAGGAAGTCATTGAGGAAAAAAAATATGCCACATAGCACGCCACATGGCAAGTCCACGTGGTATGCCACATGGCAGGTCCACACGACACACCACATGGCAGGTCCACATGGTAGCCACATGATAGAGGGGCGATGTGGCAGGGTCCACGTGGAAAAGTGCCACATGGAACTACTGCCATGTGTTACCTATAGAAACTATAGGAAAATCCATGTGCTGCTGAGTGGCAAACTAACTATTTGCTAAGTTGACGCTATGTTGTCTTGCCAACAAACTGCCAAGTGTCAAACATAGAAATGCTAACTATGTAGAAGAAACTCGCTAGTGCTGATGTAGACTTGACAACTAGGCATGAGGAAAGGAAGGCAGAAGATTTGGTGAAGGTAGAGTGGCTAGTTGTAGAACCAATAGAAGAAGCTGGTGAAGGTTGCGACAGTTGGTGTCGCTGTTGGTGCAAGTTGCGGCAAGGTGGCCTGCTGGAAGTGGCTGGGCCAGGGTTGCCATGTGAAGGCTCAACTAATGGTTAGTAGAGTGTAGGTGGTTGCCCAGTAGCATGGTAGTAGTGCTCAAATTTTTATATTTTTAAATATTTTTTTCACTGCATGTTCATACGATTCATCCAAAAAAGCCCTTCGTATAAAATGTTTTTGCCTCCTAGAGTCCTTTCTCCAAAATTGACAAATTTTATATGGATCCTGACTAAAAAGTGCCTTTTGAATCCAATGGAAGCATCTATTTGGGCCCAAAGTGCTCTAAAAAATAGCTCTTCCCCTAGATTGAAGAAAAAATCATAAACAAACTAGGGTTTGTGTCTTCGAATCATGGCTTCAAAAAACCTTCAATGAAGAAGTAGTAGGGAGGCTTTGGTACCATGTAGGAATTGATGAAATCCAACTCCAAAGCTCCCCAAGATCACCTATATGAAAATAACCTATCGAACGAAAACCAAGAAGGAAGAGGTGGAGCTTGGAAAGAACCCTAAACAGACTTGAGAGAGAACATATTGCAAAACAATGAAATTGTATTTACAATGAGAATTGAATGAAAAATTGAGAGATACAATGAGAGAGCCCAAATATAAAGGCCTCATGGAAGCTTGTAGAACAAGCTGGAAAGTGGTAGAAGATAAGGTTGACAACTAAGCACACTTCCACAAAAACGTGGAACATGGTAGAAGGGAACAAACTCCCGTGTTGTCAACAACTCATCACTACATGCATCAAATACTAAATATTAAATAAATGCATTAACCTAAGTAAGACTAAGTAATAGAATAAATAATTAATGATTTACTCTAACACATACTTTATTAATAACTTTAGTAAAAAGATAGATTATATATGTAAGTTCTAAATAAAGAGTATACTATATTCTTTATTTATTTAGAACTGATACTTATATATGTAAGTTCTAAATAAAGAATATATGTAACTATATGTAAACTCCTTGTACGCATATCTCTAGGTACGAGTTTATACATGCACAAACTAGAAACTATCTAAATAAAAAATGATGTAAGCCTAACAAAGAAAAATGAAAAAAAGATAATGGTGAGAAGAAAGCAAGAGAAGGGTGAGAAAGGGACATGAGAGGAAGTGATGAAATGGACCCACCACCAAGAAATATAAAAATAAAACAACAAAACCAAAGACAAAAAAAGATATATGGAGAAACAAGAGTTGAAGATAACCTTAGACATAGGTTACCCAAATAGGAAAGGGGGTCCCAGAGGAAACAACAAAGAGATGAAGAGGCCAAGGGGGATGTCAAGAAGAAATAACAACACAACAAGACCTAGAAGAAGTAGACAAGGAGGAAGGAGTAGAGGAGCATGCTAGGCAAAGGAAGACCAAGAAAAGTGGTTAAAAGTCCATGTAAACATGAATCAAGATGCACTAGGACAAATCTAAGAGAAGCATTGGGAAATGAAATACGTTTTACTATCAAGTGCCAAGAATTAGTAATACAGTATATATTGACCAAACATTACAATACAGACTAAGATCTTACATTAATCGAGTTGATGTATTGGTCAAGAGAATTGGTATTGACCAAGCAAGGTGATAGTAGCCAAGTATTTGAATGAAAATAAGCATGAACACAACTTGTGAAGCTTGAGACAACTATTGTGCACCTACCTAATACAAACACAATTATTGCAGACCTAAATGGATAGATTGAAGGTATATATCAAATTTCAACATTCACTTTCATTTTACCAAGCAATTTCAATGATATAGCAAGTGAATCACAGCATGCGATTGGTGAATTGAAGGGTCAGAGTAAGTTAATTTCTTAGTTTTAAGTAAGTTATTTTAGAAGACACTGAAAAAAATTTGTTTGAAGCCTAGTTTAGATATGACATAATTTGTGTCAACGTCTATGAAAGAAATATTGAAGGAGAGAAATGCACAAATTGTGAGGAATGATCATTGTCCTTCACCAAATTTTAAGGAAAATTTGAACATTGCATTGAATGGTGATGAATTTGGCACTTTGTCGTCAATTACACCAAGAATATTGATGGTTCATGATGTAAAATCATGTTATATGTGTAAAGTGGAAGAGATTGGAGACTACAAACTTTGTGCAACATATGACAACTTGTGTGATAATGGAGTGTTTAAGGATGACCAAAAAATTGTTGTCAAGAAAGGGATAACCACTTGAGCTAGAGTCAAAAAGAAAAGTAATCACAAGGTCAAATGTGACTTAGTCCCCAGCTAAAAAAGATAAATGTAGTCTTGCAAAGAGGAAGCCGACCAAAACACCAAAGAAAAATCTACTAAGAGGCTAAGGAGAGAACTAGTCATGACACATGAGGAGGAGGAAGATGATGAAGAAACAAAGTCTGATGATTCAAGAAAACTTCATTTTATACCCAAATCTCCTCCAATAATTGTTGACCAGGTATGTTAGACAATGAAAGAGTCAGTCAGTATAGTAGCATTGAAGACAATAATTTTGATTCTTTAAATAAAGAAGACTAAGAGAATCTTGAAAAATTTATGATGATACAATTTAAATGTACACCTATAGAGTTAGGTCAAGACATTCTTGAAAATTTGTATAATAAAGTTGATGCTAAGAAGAAGTGGGCATTATCCATTCAAAGACAAATCATTGAGACCACATTAGCATAAACAATTTTAGATTAGGGAAAGACACATATGCCTATTTTTGTGAAATATTTTGTGAAGAAAATTATGCCTAAGGAGAGGGCTTATAAAATTTTGATGAATAAATCTCATGAAGTTGAGAAAGAGAGCATAAGTATATGGAAGAAAGCATTTGGGTTTCTTATTCGATCAACTAACAAAGAAGAAGATGAAGAAGTAAAGGAAGAGGAGGATGGTACAAAAAAAAGTTGCAAAACTTGTAGAGGAAATTAGACAATTGGTAGAAGGGTGTGAACAATAAGATGTTGTCACAATTGAGGACATTTCTTATTCATCTCCATAGAATTAGAATGTGTTGATTGGGGAAGATCTGAAAAATACTACACTAGATGTGTATGATCCATCTCTACCATGCACCAATCCAATATTACTATAAGTACAAGACTATCCAAGGATTGAGAGTGCAAGTACTAAAGGTTTGAATATTACATCAATTATAGGGGTTTCTGACATTAGTGCCGAGTAACAAGGCAAAGAAATAATTATGTTTCCACAATTAACCCATGTCACAAATGTCAAACCAGATGAAAACAAGGCATAAGAAGAGAAAGAAATGATAGAAATAGAGAAAACTAAAGAGCAAGAGTCTATCCAAGCTCTTATACAACTATCAAGTGTAATACATATAGAGACCTTAAATATTACACCTATCCAACATGTCAAATGAGCTCAATAGGAGATGTCTAGATTGAGTGAAAAGGGAAAACAACTACAGATATCACTACCTAGTTATAACACCCCGTAATATTAGATGATGACACAAAAAGATGATACAATAGAGGAGTCAGTGAGTTTAGACGAAGTCATCACATTGTTGACATTGTAACAGATGGAAGAATTGCAAGCCTTGCTACACCACAAGACAAAGCAAGAATAGTTGAGGAGAGAACACAAAAAGAATGATGCAATGAAAGGAAGGAGTATCCCCAAAGGAGATGTCCTTATCCACAACAATATAACCACATAGTGGAAGCAAGAAATAATAATGCAAGATTTGATACCAAATCACAATAATTTGTTCATAAATATAACTGATTACATGTAATATGCCCGATTGTAAGGCCTTTCGATTAGGGCCAAATACAAATAAAAATTAAAAAATCAGTTCTTCAAGATCCAACAAGATCCAACTTACAAACTAGTCTTAGCTAGTCTAGATAAACAACTAGATAAGAACACCAAGAAGAATGCACACTTGTGCCCATAGGTCCACCAAGAAATCTGCTAGTTCCTAAGCCACAACTCTAGCTCTTCAAATTCACATATATTCTTCATTCCATCCCAATTGAATGACTAAAAGACTCCACAAGACCCCTAATTATACCAATCTAAGCCACAAGTTGGTACATATCACAAATTACATACAAATACATAAATTAAATGCCACAAGTCAGCTTGCAATAGCAATTAAATATCTAGAAATTGATATCCAAGCAAAATCATGATATCTCCTAGCTCTAAACTCATGATTCAAATTTTAGATAGTAATTTAGGTCCTCTAAAACCCATTAAATGTGTAAAGGTTGATTCCCCAAAAAGTGCACATCCATTTTGAAAGTTGAGCATAGAAAACTATCACACAAAACTGCCAAAAAATGATACTCTAAGAGAATTGCCATATCTCCCAACATATAAGGAATTAGAACTTTCATATTCAATAATACATATTAATTTAGGCCCTCTTCAATCCCTAAATTTTGGAACCTCTCATTCATTGTGAAAAATTAGTTATATAGTTTGTAATAGGCACCCAGAAACTAGAAAAAGCACAGTTCTAGCAGCAAGGTTCAAACATCTCAAACTTCAACTCAATCCATCCAATCTCTATGAAATCATGAGGAAAGGTTCCCAAATGTCTCTCCAACACATAAATAATCATAAAAATCATAACTCCACCAAAATACAAGCTTGATGCTCCTCAACACTTAACCAAAATCCCTCCATACATGCAGGATTGTAGGAAAGCCTAAGATGCTCCTGCATCATAGAAGTAGGTATTCTATAATATCAATGACATTTTTGTTGATGCATTTGAGATTTCTGATGTTAATAAAAGATATACAATTTTGGATTAGTTAGTGTATATAGTTGAAAAGATTCAGATAGATGATATAGAGATCGATGATAAATTGATGAAATTGTTTGAGAAGAATTTTGAGCACAAAATTTTGCAGAGAGTTTCAACAGAATTTATGATTGGGAAGGTTGAACTTTCTAACCTTAGCACTTAGTTGGAGAAATTTTTGAAATTCATTCATTCTTTGTACATGAAACTTTGTGATGTTGAGTTCTTCACATTGGAGAATCAATGATCTATTGATATGATTCAGGTAGATATGAAGGCATGTACACATTCTTTGGGCAAGAATGCAAGTTCAAGCTCATCATCATATAATAAGTTGACATTTGATCAATAGAGATTATCTGAGTTAATGGATAGAGATAGTAACATAAGGAACAAATTGATTTCAATTCAATTCACACTACTACCACATTTGGAGATAATTCGGAAGGAATTATCTATAGCTTAAAATTTAATGAAGAAATATATACATCTTTCAATTGCAAAGAGATTAATTGATCTAGCTATTCAGCTAGAAATTCATATTCAAGTCATGAAATAAGAAGATGATAGATGGAATAAATAACTTGAATAAATGTTGGCTAGTCATCAATTTTTCTTGGGGTAAATACAAGTTAACCCCCACAAACCCCAAGCCATAAGTGACAAAAATAAGGGGGAAATATCTACATGACATAAGAGAAAGGGGGAAATATATTCATGACATACATTAGAAGGAGGAAATATTCAAATAAAGGGAAGATGACATAAATTAGAAACAATATTATCAAATGAATCAACACAAAATTTTACAGACATGTATATATTGTATATCAGAGGTAAAGTTTCTAATATCGAGTGACAATCTCAGGGGTAGAATTATTTTTGCATTGAAATATAAGCCATGACAAAGTGTTTTTACCACTAATGTCAAAGGGGGATATTGTTGATCTCTAAGCCCAAGTTGCCTATAAGTGTTTAACACTTAGTCATTTCCAAGGCAGTGTTGGATAGTCATCATTATGACCATTCCATCCAGAGAAGGCCGAGCTACAAAGGACTTGCCAACATTTTATCATAAGCCAATCAAGTCAAAGGTTGCAAAGCACCCCAGTAGAGACCAAGTGAGCATTTATGTCAAGTAACATAGAAGAGACCAAGCATTTGGAAATTCAATTAATTTTGAGTGAGTCAGCTAATGTTGAGTGTATAGAAGCTGAGTGCCAACATGAATGTTAGTTATGATTAAGCATCAAAACATTCAAGTGACAAGTAAACTAGTTTTGACATATGAGTTTGTAAATGCACAAACACTTATATAAATAATTTTAGCCAACTTATACACAATAGTTAAAGATTTTAGAGATATTTAAGGAGGAGATTATGCATTTTTTTAGAAGGCATTAATCCCAAGAAAAGAAGATTAACCAATCAGAAAATTAGAAGGGAAAATGACAAAATGGTAAAATATGGATCATTGATCCTAATCTAGAACTTTCTACAATTATCTATTTAAGAAGGGTTCCTACCCTGGGATCACAATGTGAAACTATGTATGAATGATGAAGTGAGAAGCATGAAGGAGAAAATAAGATAAGTATAGAGTGATAGAGAAACCTAGTAGTGAAGGATAGAACAAAGATATCAGATGAGGAGATCAGATTGAGTATTTGAATAGAGGAGATCCATAATAAGCTTTTAGAGAAAACTGAAGGATCAAGTATTGAATCAATTTTTAATAGATTAAGTTGGGGAAAATATCTTAATAAAGTAGTTCTAATAGACATATTTAAATCTCCTAACATAGTCCTTACTTTATTGTAAGTGTAAAATCCTTTAACATGGTAAGCCATAATAGTCTTAAACGCTCTTAGTAGGGAAGACCCCTCACAGGGTAGATCATCATATATTATCAAATTGTAGCCCCAATAGGAAATTTTTTTTATACAGTAGTGAATATTTGTGGGTTTCATCCCCACCCAAGTTTTACCTTCAACTTGGAGTGTTTCTGGATTACAAAAATCATTGTGTTATGTGTTGATATTTTTTATGGGTGTTATGCTTAGATATATTTCATTTTAGCATTACAAGTTTATGTTTATATGATATGAGATCGGAGATGGAATAGGCATGGATATAGTTAATTGTTCTATAAGTGAAAGTTATTATAGATCTTGATTCCTCCCCCCCACCCCTCTTAGTATCTTGTTTCCTATTAATATTTCCAACAAATTATCCATGTATCATTATTACTAACTTGAAGAATAAGGAATATTTCATATTCATGCTTTTCATCTTCTCCTGAATGATTTACATGGAAACATAAACAACATCCTCACCATCATCTTGACCAAAAATTTCATATTCGATGTCCTCTTCCTTTGCTAGGTAATGAGACTTCTTTCATTTATCCTTAATCTCTATTTTCTTGGTATTTGTTCTCCCTTTTGTCGTTCTTATAATTTCTATTCCTATCAAGACATCTAGATGCAACCTGGACAATTTTGTTACATTTAAAACATATGAAAGTTAATTTACTTCTATAATTTCCTTTTCCCTCGATAATCTTAGCCAACACTTCCTCTAGATCTTCCTGTTCATTTTCATCTAATTCATAGTCACTACCATCTTGAATGTAATGAGTATTCTTATCCTTTCTTGAACTACTAATGGTTAGAGATAACTTGAAAGTAATTTCTATCATTGGCAAACAATTATCAAAATTATTAAGATCAAAAGAAAATTAATCTACTAACTAAAGAATCAACAATAATACCATTACTAGGAATGGATTTCAATTCTTGGATAGCATAAACTCCAGTAACATAAATAGGTAATAGAATTCTAATAACTTTTCTTACCACAAATTCTTCACTTATGTCTCCACCAAATTTTTTGATAACTTTAACCACTTCCTTGATTTGGTTACTAAATTGCACAATGTTCTCACCTTGTATTTTCATACCATCAAAATCTCCTCTAAGACTTTCATCCTTTTCTCTCAATACATTCTGATCCCCTCAATGAATAATTATAAGTTTTTTTGCATATTTCCTTTTCAAAAGAAAAATATTTGACACCATAAAATTCAACATCAATTAGTGAAGAAGCTCTCTCTACCATTACGGTATTGTGCTCTTTCTTCTCTCTCATATGCTCAATTGTCATAGGTAAAAGAGGTGGTGATGTGTACTAATTGTCCAGGTAGTGCAATGCATAGTCTACAATGCTAGATGGTCTAACCTCATTATTATTTTCTATGAAAGGAAGCTCTCTTTGTTCAACTTAGGCACATCTCTCTTATACATCATTAGATCTTTTTCTTAAGTCTTTCAAACTTATTCCTTCAAGAGCTAATGCTCTAATACCAATTGTTAGATAAATGAGAGGTTCAGGGTGTGACTCAATTATCCTTGAGTCCTTTAAAACAATTCATCACACTTTTAACAATTTAAACTTGACAAGGATTTACTCGGTAAACATATTAAATCATTCAACCTTAAGCTTGCAAATGGATTTGGAATTCCTACTGAGTATAAAAAATTAACAATAGTATGCATAAATATGAAATAAATTACAAATGGAATGACACCTTACAAAAAGATTTACAAATAAGACTATAAGATTCACTTGGTTAAGAGAATTTCTACTACAATTATTAAAGAGTAATAGTGAAATGATCTAATAAATTTTCAACTACCTTTGGTTGTTCAGATATCCATTTCACTCATATCCTTCTATCACTAATTCATCTTCACATTAACATCATCAATCCACTTTGCTTTGCACTCCAGATCTTCTCGGTATGATCAATTCATTCAACAACTTGACAAATACTTGACAACACCTTTTACTTTCTTGTTTAGTCATTATATAGATATATTTCACTTCTTAATCACATTCATTAGGGTTTCCATGATTTTCTCTCATCCACATAATTAAATAGCAACTCAAATATAATGTATGTATTGCTAGGAAAATTACTTTTTAGATCACACCAAGTGTATCTTTGCCTACGAAATTGAACTTTACTTGGATCTCTAAACACATCTTGAATCTTCACTACCTAATCTTACCTTACCAATTTCATCTATTGATATTGCTAATTGATTTTTTCTTTATCTTAGAATCTTCTAGAATAGTCGATATCTTTTCTCTATGTTGTCCTTTAATCAATCTATCACAAACTATTCTTCTTTACCAAACTATGATCTTGCTTTACCACACCTTCTTCACTTAGTTAACATTATGTTAGGATTAACCTCAAAAAAATATAATAGTTACATGCAAATATAAACAATATCATAAAAATAATAGATCACACAAAAGAGAACACAAGACACCAAGATTTAACATGGTTCACCTAATCCCTGGGCTACGTCCACTAAACAACAAGTCCAAAATTATTACGATCTAATGATTACAACCTAATTAAAATCCATAATCCCTTATAGCTCAATACTACTACAAGAAGCAATTTTCACATCACACATTATGAAAGATACCTAACCCTAAGCACTTTTATAAAATTATTTTTTCTTCTTTAGGGTTATAATTAATTATTACATGTAGGCCTAAAATCCCAATAAAATAGGGCCCAAATTTAATTTTCCAAAGAACTATGAAGTATGTACAATATTAGTTACCAAAAACTAACAATCTCCCACTTGGGGATTGATGAAGCTCCATATTGGACAACAATCTCCTACATGGAGACTGATCTTGTAGCTATGTTGCTACTCCATCGAGCTTCCACTGGATCAAACCACCTTAGACTATGTTGTTTATTTATTCTATTCAGTCTAGAAGACTAACCAAAGCTAAAGAGGAGTTTAGCTTCTCCCTTGTCACCATTGGATTGACATCTACATGTATCTTGTCTAGCTTTAACTGTCCATCATCCAAAACTAACTGAATGAAATAGTACCACAATTGTATGTGTTTTGTCTTTGAATGCAGAGAAAAATCATTCACAAGATAAATGGCACTCTGACTATCTATAAACAAATAATTATCCCTCTAAAGGTGTCCCAAATATTCTATGAAGAACTAAAGCCATATCATCTCCTTGGCTACCTCTGTAGCAACAACATAGACTACCTCTATAGTGGATAAAGCATTAACCTTCTGAAATTGAGAAACCCAACTCACTACTACCCCACCAACCATAAATATATAACCTATAGTACTCCTCTTGGTATCAATATCCCCTACCAAATATGAGTCAACATATCCCCATAAATTAGTAGTAGAGCCCCCAAAATGTAGACACTTATTGTATGCTCTTCTCAAATATTTGAGAATCCATTTTACCGCATTCTAATGCTCACTTACTGGATGACTCATATACTTGCTAACAACTCCCATTACATGTGCAATATTTGGTGTCATACATACCATAGCATACACCAAGCTTCCTATAGCTAAATCATGAAGTACCTTGCACATCTTATCCTTCTCTTCTTGTGTCTTGGGACACATCTCCATAGGCAACTTCAAATCACTAGGTAAATGTGTACTAGTAGCTTTAGCATTCTCCATAGATAAATCTTGCAACACCTTCGCAATATAATCATCCTGAGATAATGTCAATTTCCTATTCTTCCTATCTCTTTGAATCTTCATACCAATGATTTTTTTTGCTACCTCCAAATCCTTCAAATAAAATGAACATGTTAAATATTCTTGTAACACCTTAATGTGATCCATGTTAGACCCAACTACAAGCATATCATCAACATATAAACATAAATTAATGTAGCTATCATCATCCAACCTCTTAAAGTAAATAAAATGATTTGAATGACACCTACTATATCCATGCTCATGCATAAAACTATCAAATTTCAATTACCATTGCGGAGGTGCTTGTTTCAAGCCATATAAACTTTTCTTTAATTTGCACACTAAGTTCTCCTTACCTTTGACCTCAAATCCCCATGGTAGTGTCATATATATTTCTTCATCCAAATCACCATGAAGGAAGGTTGTTTTAACATCAAGCTGCTTCGAATGTAAATCTTTAGTAGCCACAATACTTAAAATAATGTGAATAGAAGTCATTTTTACAACATGAAAGAATATCTCATCAAAATAAATGCCTTTTTTCTATGCAAATAATTTAACAACTAACTTGGCTTTAAATCTTTTGTTAACTCCATCCTCTTCTTTCAACCTATAAACCCATTTATTCTGTAAAGTTTGTTTACTTGTAGGAAACTTTCATAAATCTAAAGTTTTATTTTTCAACAAGGAGTCCATTTCATCTTCCATTGCAAACTCCCACTAAATCTTAGTATCCACCAGCACAGCTTCATCATAACATTTATGTGGTTACATATCTTTTAATTGATCATACATGTTTTTTATAATGAGATATGGAACCAAGACTTCAATCAGAGTAGAGACTCTAGCCCTCCACCATATTGAACCCTACACCCCTAATCTCATCAATATGAATTGCACTATCCTAGAAATGGATGAGAATGACATAGTGAATGAGCCTACCAATTCTCTAGTAGAGATACCCAATTTTATCTTAGATGAATGGGCTAATGCATATCAATTTGATCCTATATTAGAAGCCCTTGAGATAGGTCTTGGTACATACTATGTGTCAGAAAAAGTTGCTCTCATCCCTAACCTTGTGAAAACCAAAGAAGATATGAGTGGGATATGGAGTATGTATTTTTATGGATCAAGGAATAAAAATGGATCAGGGGTAGGTGTGATGCTAATTTCTCCTGCATAAGTAAGGTACTATTTCTCCTTTAGGCTCCAATTTAGTTTTACCAATAATGTGGCCAAGTATGAGTCCTTGATTTAGGGTCTTCCACTGGCTCAAAAAAGGGGAATCCAAGTATTGAATGTATATGGAGATAGTGAGTTAGTGGTTAATTAGGTAAGAATCATAATATCACTAAGAATGATTTTCTCAAGTCTTACAAACATAGAGTATAGGATTTTCTTCAAAGTTTGAATACATTTAATATTTAAAGCATCCCTAGAAAGGAGAATAGACATGCTAACAAACTTGTAGCAGTAGATGCATCTCATAATGTGCCAGGGTATCTTGAGAAGGAGAAGAAGAAAAAAATCAAAGTGGTAATTAGACTTGTAATTCTTGACAACAACACCAACTGGCAAGTTTTTGAATCTAATGCACAAATTGTAAGTTTTCTTGTAGAATTAGGAAGAATTCTTAGAGAGAAACCAATCTAGGTTATAAGACTAGTATGGAGATTAGATCATCAATCTTAGTTGCAACCAATTGCCTAAAGGTCTCATTACCTTAGAGAGTGTTTTCAATATTGATGACCAAGAAAGAGGTAGAGTCATGAGCCTAGTTGTTGATAAAGATGATTATATAATAGTTGTGGTTACTGATGGAAAGACCTTAAACATGGGGAAGGAATGCTCCAAAACTAAGCAAGGAAATTTCATCCATCTATGTCAAGAATTTAATGATATATTTGCTTGGACATATGATGATTTAAAGGGTTTTGACCCAAGTTTTTTTCAGCATACTATAGAATTAATTGATAGTGTCAAACCAGTAAGACAAAAATAGAGGCCAGTGAATCCTAAAATTGAGCCATTAATGAGAAAAGATCTACCCAAGTTAATTGAGGCTAATATAATTTTTCCTATCAAGCACTCATCATGGGTAGAAAATCTTGTCCTTGTTAGGAAGAAGAATGGATAAATTAGATTATGTGTGGATTTAGGGATCTTAACGAAGCTTCCCTTAAGGATCACCATCCCCTCCCTTCCATGGAGCAGATTTTGTCCAAGGTTAGTGGTTCATAGAGGTTCTCATTTCTTGATGGATTCTCTAGTTACAATTAAGTGCTAGTCAAGGAGTCTAATAGATACAAGACTGTATTCACCACCAAGTGGGGTACCTATGCTTATAGTAAGATTCCTTTTGGGCCAACAAATGCAAGTGCCATGTTTCAAAAGGAAATGGAGATGGCCTTCAAAAACATGATTGAAAAGTTTGTATTGGTTTATCTTGATGATATCAAAATGTATTCAAAAAATATGGCAGATTATTTTGGTCATATCAGGTAAGTGTTCAGAAGGTGTAGAGAGTTTGGGGTATCCCTTAACCCAAGCAAGTGTGTCTTTGCCACCAAGCAAGGAAAATTATTAGGACACATTGTATCAAAGGATGGTCTAACCATTGATTTATAGATTACAAAGGCGATACTTTCTCTCTCCCTTCCTAGTCATAAGAAAGGTCTGCAAAGTTTTCTTGGTAGAATAAATTTTGTGAGGAGGCTTATCCCTAATTTAGCTACCATGATGAAACCTCTTACAACCATGTTTAATAAGAATATGGTGTTTTCATGTACCAAGAAAGGGAAGGAAATTTTTGAAGAGATCAAAGCAACCATAGCCTCAGGTCCTAATCTTATCAATCCAAATTTTGAGAAGGATTTCATCCTTATGCCTTAGGTGGTGAATCAAGTATTTTTGTTGTCTTGACTCAAACAAATGACAAGAATGAGGAGCAACCCATTGCATTCATTATTGAAGGACTTAAGGAATATGAAGACAAATATAGTAATGTAGAGAAGAAAGCCCTTTCAATCATCAAAGCTTTGAAGAAATCTAGACACCTTCTATCTCATAACAAGATCCATTTTTTAGTACCCACGCTAGTGTGAAGGACTTTCTTTTGAGAAAAGATATTAGTGAGAAGAGATCTGGTTGGATTGCTAAAGTAATGGAATATGATGTTGACATCCATATTACTAAGTTGGTAAAAGGAAAGGGATTGTGCAAATAGATGATCTCATCTCAAGCGTTAGATGAGGAAATTGCCACGATATTGATAGAACAACAAGAAGCAAGAAATGAATCTAAAGACTTGGATGAATGAAATGATGACCTCCTTGACAAGAAGTGGATACCCTCAAGGATTGATAGAACTAAAAGGAGACAGTATAGGCTATAGTCAATTCCTTATGCCATAATTGATGGTATCATTTTTAGGAGAGATTTTAATGGAGCCCTATTAAGATGCATTGATATAGACCAAGCTGAAAGAATAATCAAGGACCTTCATGATAGTCCTAAGGGTGGTCACTTTTTAGTAAGGACAAATGAAATGAAGATCATGAGGGCTGGTTACTACTACCCATCCTTGTTCCATGATTGTCATAAGTCTATGAGGAAGTGTCAGAAATGTACTTTCTTCTTTGGTAAGGAAAGACTTGTAGCTCTTCCTCTTCATCCCATTTAGGTGGACCAACCTTTTGATCAATAGGGATTGGATTTAATAGGCCCTATCAATCCTCCTTCTAGCTCTAGTCACAAATGAATTTTAGTTGCTATAGATTACTTTACTAGATGGATAGAAGCAATAGCATTAAAGGATGCCACACAATCTTTAGTTTTTGAATTTCTTGATGGAATTGTGACTAGGTTTGGTGCCCCTTCAACCATTATTTTAGATAGTGCAAAATATTTTGTAGGAGCTTAGATTTGTGCATGGGTAGTTGATCATAATATGTACTTGAGCACATCTTCAAACTACTAGCCTCAGGGTAATGGATTGGTCGAGTCATCTAACAAAAAATTAATCAAGATTATGAAAAGGACTATAGAGGACAGCCAGAGATGTTGGCATCAAACATTGTAAACAACACTATGGGCTAATAGAATAACACCTAAGAGGGCCATGGGAAATTCACCCTTCATGTTGGTATATGGTAGAGAAGTAAGGCTTCCAATTTCATTAGAATTCCCATCTTTAAACTAGCTCATCAGCTGGAGTTAATGGAAAATAATGTCATGATAGTAAGAATGGATAAGTTTATGGAACTAGAAGAGAAAAGGAAATAGGCCATGCAGACCCTAGAGACACATCAACAATAGGGGAAAAAGAGTTTTGATAGGAAGGCCAGGGTCAATATCTTTAGAGAAGGTGATTTGGTACTAAAATGGGATGCACAAAAGGAAAAACTAGAGAGATACTCAAAATTTGATACATTATGGAGTGGTCCCTATGTAGTTGTCAGTTGCAAACAGGCCAATGCTTTTCAATTAAGTAGGCCCAATGGTGAAATTATTCCTATTCTAGTTAATAGAATATATCTTAAGTCTTTCTTTTGAAAAAAGATAAGTTCATGTATATAATTAGGTTAGTTCCCTTCTTGTGGTTCCTATTTTCCAAGAACTGCACAAGCACATGTGTTTTGTAGAGGTTGTAGAGGATTTTTGGTTCCAGTTGTAGAGAGGTAGTCTTAAGGTTTCCTAGGTATGTTTTATGCAATTTTAGGGTTTTACTAGGTTGATTATCACATTTTCTATGAATTTGTAGCCTAATGGATGCTTCAGGCCACTAGTCTTATGCATAGCTGGCTTGCATCCCCTCTAAATTGCCAAGATTGTTGGCCAAATTTGCCTTCCCACCAAATCATCATATTTGAATTCAAATGATAAAAAACCACTTTCCATTCTTTTTAAATATTCAAATACCATGGAAATACAAAATAATTAAATAAGGAGCCTTTAATATTTCCATATCCTCCTAAGTTCCTTTTGGGGATCCAACAATTTTCTACCTCATCAAATCTTGCATAGATCTATGGTGGATGCTTTCCCTCTTCTTCAAAGTGAATGACCTTTACATAAAGTAGGAAAGTGCCTCACTTCCATGTGGTGTATGGGTCCCATTTCTTGTGGGTCACCTTTTTGATCATGCTAACATGCCAATGTGAGTTGGAATAGACTAAGTTTCTATTGGTAGTTGCTTTCCCATATTTTGTCTTTTGTCAGACTTTCTGACAATGTGAGAAAGCAATGTTGTGACATATGGATTGGTGATTCCATCCTTTCATGTGGGCCACCAAGGTTTAAAAGTGGTGCCAGTTGGATGCCAGGTCATGTTGAGCTAGATGTTGAGTGGTCTATGGGCCTGAAAGGTAAAAGGATAGGCATAGTAATAACAAAGGTTTTTGATTATCATCAATCTTCCATAGATTGACGATCAATGCTTTCCCACATCATGAAATTATAAGAAATTTAGGCATTACAGGGAATCCCTTGAATGACACATTTCTTTATAGGATTGAGGAGATAAAACTATAGTTAACATTGGCAATTGGGTTGATATTTTTGTTAACTACAGTGGTAAGTTTGAGGATGGTGCATGGAGACATTGTAGGGTGCCAAAAGAAATAAGATTGTTGGTCTATGTGGCCCATCTTGGTTGTAGGACTCAGTTGACCTATTGAATTTGCTAGTTTGTTGAGCCAACCATGAGGAAGAGATTCTTTCTTGCACAATCTATGGCATTTTTCTATCTTCTCAAAGCTCTATTTTGGCATCGTGTTGGATTTCATTGTATTTTAATTGATGCCAAGATTAGATTTTCTCCAGAGCTATATGATTATTCTCTAAGAATTTAAGATAGTAGTTGTGGAGTAACCTAGTTAGGAAAATCTTAGTTATACTTGAGCTATAAAGGAAAATTTTGTAATCTTTGTAAGGGTTGATCTTTCTCTAATTCTCTAGTATTACTTTTATGCATGCTACTATAACTTCTCATGCCTCTAAACCATTGTAATCTTTAACTGAGTCTTTTTTAGCCATTAACACACTATGTAGTGTTAATGTTTTTTTCTATGTTTTGCAATATGCATGATTGTATCTACTTTTAACATTTTAATGATATTAAGTGAAGTTTATTCCTATAGAATTCTTTTGTTTTCTGATCTACATGTGGTTGTTGAATTAAGTAAGGTCTGAATCTATACTCTTTGAGGTTATAACTGGTTGACTGTGCATTCATTGGTAGAGATAAGTTTTAACACTCTATTTTGGTGCATCACCCCTTTAGGTTAGAGTGGGTAGATTTTATTTCATGCATTCCTTCTCCCTTTTCCTCTCTGAGAGTAGTTAGGTGCATCCTAATAGTAAAAGAAGTTGGCCTTCTCTAGAGACTGAATCTCACAGTTCAAGTCCCACAACTTGGAAGTTGTTTTCATGTTTCACAAGGTTGTCCTTAGGTAAAAACTTTGGACAAGGGCAAAAAATTTTGTGACAAAAATACTCTTCATACATTTGAAGTAAAATTGATTTTGATTTTAAGATTTTTCTAGATGCTTATATATGATCTCTTCATATGCAAACTAAAATAATGGATCAGTACCTCATCCATTGGGATTCAGAGTCTACCCAACTATCTTGACCTAATTGATTGCATTACAATCAATATTATTAGCAATTTTTCCTAAAACTTATTCTTATGCATATCCTTCTTACTACTTGGAAATCCTATAATATTACTAAAGCATTTACTTAATTCATTGACTTAAAAGCAATAGTGAATTGATATACAACCTATCCTAGTTACATTAAATTGAACAAGCTTTGCCCATACAACCTCAAGATAACTAGTCAATAACAATGGAAACATGATTAAGAGAAAATAGATATGGTGATAGTTCATATTTATATTAATTCTCCTTGAAGATTATATAACATTGGAGTAATACTCAAAACAACTCAAGACAAAATAACATGATCTTTGAATGTTAATGTATTCTCAGACTTGCAAAGAAAATACATCATAAAAATTGCATCAAGAAAACTGGACCAAATGTAAACCTAGCAAAAACTAAAAATTACATAATAGTTTGAACCCCTTCTCTAGCCTTGGGATCTCATTTATATAGCATGAGATGCAACAAGCTTTAGGCCTAGAGAACTATGACAACTATCCTTAAGACAAAAATATATTTACAAAAGGTATTGTCATAAAAGACAAAAATTTTGTGCAATAGAATGATTTACATTATGAATATTCCTTTAATGGGGACCAAATCTAGTGTGCTTCTTTGTTGTTGAGGAGTTTTTAATTATCACTAATTATGATACTTGTGATGGACCCGATTTTGATACTTGAAAATTGAGCTTAACTTGTGGTTCTCCATCCAAGTCATTCTGTACTAACAAACTGATAGTCACACTTGATTCTTCTATTTCCAAGTCATCAATTTGGACCTCTGCTCTTGTTTTTATAGTTAATTGTTGATCTTTGTCTTCTTCTTCTTCTTTTACTAATGCATCAGTTGTTCACAATGCATCTTGGTCCACCTCATCTTCATCAGTTCCACCAAGCACTAACTATTTTGAATGTACAAAATCTACCATCCACTTGTTAAATAGTGTGTCATCTAGCCAATCAAAACTCAATACTTCACGTTGCTTCTTCAAAACAAAATCTCCTAACTTATTTATTTCAACCAATTCTTCCCTAAGAGAATCATAGACTATTTGAACTCTAACAAAATTTTTAGTTGTTTTTGCCCACAATACATGCCCCTTTTCAATTATGACACCATTAATTCTAATACATAACAAATCATCTAATTCTATGGCCCATTCCTCCTTATCTTTTAATTTATCTATTTTCCTGAATGAATGGGGGAAAAGTTCAAATTTTCCAGCAAGATACTTCAAAAAACATATTATAATTCTCTTCTGCACTGCAACCTTCTTATCATCAAAATTAGAAATATCATTAGTTATGTCAAAGATCTTTTCTATCTATTCACAAGATAGACTAATGAATAAAACACAAAAAAGAGTGACATCTTCATCCCTATTACCCCATTTGTTTATAATTGGCTTCAAAGCATCCTCACTACCTTTTATCTCATTCCACATATCCATTATCTTTACCAATTTCTCATAAAATGTGGGCTAATCAATTTTATCTACCAAATACAAGATTGTTTCTTTGCTTTTATCCTCATATTGGTCATTTAAGTCCACATGTAATGCCCAAAGTGTTCCCTTCTCCTCTTCAAACTCCTCAGTTGTATAAAATTGTGGTCTCTGTGGAGTATCTAATAACTCTACTAGGGGAGTTAACTTGAATGGTTCAATTAAGGGATGAGGAGGATAAGTAAGTGTAGGATGGCTGGATTCTCCAACTTTTCTTTTTCCAAGTTGCTTATCCATTTTGGCCACTTGAGCCTCCAACTGATGTATCCTATTTCCTCTTTCCTCATATGCCTTTAGCATCTCTTCAAATCTAGCACTTAGCTCCAAGAATTTTTTTTTTCTTTCACAGAACAAAAACACCAAAGTCCACCATTTCTTTGGTCATTTTGGATCCACTTCTTCCACTCTGTAGGCCATGAGGCTTCTTATATGCTGAGCATTTGAAACTTCTTGTATCCTAGTCTTATCCTTTTTCTCAATAGACCATATCACTAATGCTTGATGATTATTACTTATTTCAATCCCTTGTGTGCTTGAAAGACCTCTTCCTTAGTTTTAAACTGAGTATCCTTTGCTTTCCTCACAACATCAAAAACCATGGAATCTGCAATGTCTCATTCAAGTAAAATCAAAATTTTTGAATCCTTCAACAATTGTCTTCCCCCTTTAGGGGTTACTTGTGCAAATTATTCCATGAAACTGGAATTGACTTCCTCTTCAATTTCAGAGTCCTTCTTGTTAGGTTTCTCTACTTTGATCATTTTACACTTGGCCTCAAAATTATTAATATTTCTTCTCCATAAAAATTGAGAAAATGCTCTAGACTTGACAAAAATCTCATCATCAATAAATATTTTAGAAGCATGTACTATTATAGGATCTATTTCTTTACCTCTGTACTCTCCCACTATGAGAGATAGTGTTGGCATAGGAGATTCCTCAGACACTCCTATATCTGTAATTGTAACTACAATATCCCTCTCCCCTCCTATTTGTTTCAACTATTCTCTCAAGGATACTTCATCATCTATCTTGAGTGGGGTTTGGGTAGGTGAATATTCTTCAACCTTAGAAGATGATCCTTGCTCTAATTTTTGTCTCTTAGGTGCATGTGTAGCAAGTGGGCTTTTAGAACTTGATCTTTTATATGGAGGAACAAGCTATACACTCCTAGCCACTATGTACCTGACTCTTTTTTGTAATGGATACTATCCTAGGTTCAAAATCATTTTACTTGCCAATCTCTTTTCCACCTCAATGGCCTTGTCTATGTATGCTTGTGTCAAATTTCCTTCTTTTCATTCAAAGTTTGCATAATCTCAACAAAGTTTTCCATCAACATATCTACTTTCATACACCAATATTTTCTATCAGCTAGGGGTTCATAGTCTAGCTCAAAAACATTTATAAAATTCATGACTTTGCTATATAAATTCAATTTCTTCTTCCTAAGCTCTTGCTCTTGCAATAAGAACTTATTTTTGACTATATCCTCTAGAAAGTATACCATTTATTTATGAGCTTTGGCCTTAATCCTTTCTTTGAATAGATCATAAAATCCCTCTGGGTCTATAAAATGGGCATGATATTGATCCATTTGGTACTTTTCTAAAAATTTCTCCAAGTGCCTCCATCCCTTCTTGACAAAAAAAAAGTTGTGCACAATATTAAGTTGCAGAAAGAAAATACCTTTATATTTTTCCAGTAAATCTCTTTCTTCAACTGATCCTATCTGCCATAGAAGCTAAACAATCCCTACTTTCAAAGACACTTGATAGGGTAACACATGTGGTTTTCTAAGAAAACTATAAACTCTAAAAATAATAGACACTATATATGGGATGATGTCTCCCCAATTGTGACTCACCATCAACCCTTTAGCATGATCTTTTGGTCTAATTAATTCTATTAGAGGCTATGGTATTCTAGGGCCTTTATTAACAACATTCTAAGCTTGGAACCAAAATACCTATCAAATCTAACAAAGCTAGCATCAATCACCTCCTATGTCATATCTGCACTCCATAATTGGATAGGGAGCTTTTCTCCATCTCTTTCCAATTCCATCTTCATTTCTTTAGAGAAAAAGGTAACTCCCTTACACAAGCATATGTACATCAGCATGAAGTACAAGTAGAAAGGGCTTATCAACTTTAGCCTTCACCATTCCTATTAACCTAGTATGAAATTCTTTTTCCAAGAGAGTAGAAAAGTCAAAGATAGAACTCATACCATACTAAAGGGTTTGAGCAATAATGAAGAAAATGGAGCCTGGATATGGTCTTGCTCATCCATGCCAAAGATTTTGCAAAGAAAAAAATACAATACATGTGCTCTAGGGTTGAAATATTTCTTCAACAAAGGTTCTAGAGTTTTGGTGTAACCAAGAGCAATGATCCTATCCTAACAAAGTGGTCTTGTAATGGTCCTCCCCTTATATATATTCTTTGTGCATCATACCTACCTTGGGGGTCTTCCATTTCTATCTTTTGATGGACTGCATGGTTAGGGTTTATTTTAAAAACCTCTTTGATCAATTATGGTGAAATCGTAAAAATATTGTCACCAACACAACTCTTCACAATCTTGGTAATTGGATCATATTTCTTTGACATTATTGCAAGCAAATCATCATCAAAAAAAAATCTTGGGATAATTAATTTGATTATGTCAAATTCTCATACATTATTCAAGGGAGTATCTAGTCTTCTTTCAACAAACCATTTATGAAAAATCCCTAATCCTCCAATAGATACTTCAACATCCCTCAACAATTTTTCCTTGTCACAAAACCCTCACTAACCAATAACCTAGGGTTCTTCGGAATAAATTATTTTCCCTTGGCTACCTCATTCATCGATTATGGCATTTTCTCTAAGAAATCATCATGCACAACCCTTTTTAAATAATCTACCTTCCCTAAAAAATTCCTTCATGGAGGCATTTTTGACAATTAACTTACTGTGGATATAATTTCTCAATTTTCTAGAAATCCAAAATACTCACCTGATTTTCTTGTTTTTTCTTCTGAAGATCGCTTAGTAGAAAATTGAAACCATTGGAAAATTTTCCCCTTAGCTTTCAAAATCTTGCTTTGTGAGAATTTTGTAACCTTACTATTCGATAATGGAAAATCAAAAGTCTTATTGCCAAATTAACTTCACATGAAATAGCATTGATCAAAATTAATGCTTCAACAATCATATTTCATGTCAGACTATGAAATTTGAAATTCAACCATTGATCTTCAAGAATTAGATGACATAGCTTGAAAACCAAATGACTACATTAACTTTTTGTGAAACATGCCACGTGTTAACAAGACACTTCCCTGCATTTGCTAAAATTTGAGCAAGTTCAAATTGTGGGAAATCATCGATCGTCGATCTTTATAAGATTGATGATTAGGAAAACTTTTGGAATTTTCTATGTCTGTCTTTAATATTTTGGGTGTTGATCTCAAATTGGTTTTGACAAGTGAGTGTCAACACACTTAAGACATTTACTTAGTTCATCTTGAACTAGTAATGCATGTCAAATACAACATGTAAATATTAGACCATGCTAGGTTGCAATGAGTGTCAAGTCACTTAAGTGCCAAGTAGATAGACCATGTTAGGTGATTCAAGTGCCGAGTAAATAGTAGATGCTGAGTAGTTTAGGTGCCAAGAAAGAATAGTGTATGCCAAGTGTTAGAGACTTCATATGCTATGTGACACAGATTGGATATATTTGTTTGTAATGGCACAAACAACCATGTAAATTATTTTTCAGCCAACCTAAGGATATATTTTGATCTTTTGGAGATAAGGAAAAATCTATATGCAGATTCCTTATGCAATTACATGTAGCAAATCAAAAAATGTGAAGGTTTAAGAGGCAAAATGGATGAATCTTAGTCGTATATTCATACCTAACCCTAAGCCATGTAAGTATTCTTAAGGAGGACAAAGCCCTAATTTTTTAAAGATGTTGAGAACATTGCAAAGGGGTGAATGATTAAATTGGAGTAGTGAGCAAGATAGTTTGTCGATTATTCAAAGTGATTTAGGAGTAAGAATGAATTGTAGAATCAGTTAAGTGAAGAACATAAGATAAAGGATACAGAATTTATACATTAGATTGTGAAGGATCAATCAAAGATTGGATAGAGGTGATCTGTTATCAAGCAAGAAAGTGCCAACTATAGGATCTATGTTGAGACATTTTGACAAGTGATTTTAGTTAAATCTCTTAACAAAGTAGTCCTAATAGGCTGTATGATATCCTTTAAAATGGTGCTTACTTAGTTGTGAGCTGAAGTCCTCTAACAAGGCACACTTCTAACTAGTTGTTGAAATCTCTAACAAGGTGACACTTAACAATCTTTGTAAGCCTTTAACAGGGTAGGCCTTTCATAGGGTAGATCATGATTCATGGTCAAACCATTGTAACCTTAATTGGATACACTTTATTGCTGCAATAGTGAAGATTTGTGGGTGTCATCCCCACCCTAGTTTTACCTTCTCATTTGGAGGGTTTTTGGGTAATCATATTTGGTGTTAAGTGTGTGTGTTTGATTACATGTTTACATGATTGATGCATATGCCTTACATGTTATTTTAGAATATTAATGAATGCAATGTATGAATGATGAAAGTTTTATGGGTCTAAGTTTAAACTCCTTATTCACCCCCTTCTCTTAGATGTTTACTCCTTTCCCACTTGTAATTTCAACAATTGGTATTAGAGTTTTGTTCTCTGAAAGAGAAGCTTTGCATCTTAGAGAAAAGATCTTGAAATGGAAGTCTACAAATTAGGAAAGACTATTGAGAACTAGGAGATTGAGATAGATCTTATACTACATCAACTAAATGATGCTAGAGATGCTTTAAAGAGTTCCTTGAAGAGAAGGAAGGAAATTCCTATTACAGAGAATGACACACTATACAAAGGGATAGACACCACCAAGCTATTTGTAGATGGTAACTCTAGTGAATTTGATGCAATAATTGTAGATCTAATGGAGAAGAATAGAATCCAAGCTAAGGAAATCAAAAATCTCAAGTTGGAGCAAGAATCACAAGCCATATTGGTATGTGAGGTGGTTGAACAAAAGAAGAATACCATGGAAGACAAAGCCATGATTGAAGAAGATAAAAGAATTCTAGAAAACATATTGGAGAAAAAGTCAACAGAGCTAACCAAGATCTCGAACATGCAATTGGATATACTAAGTCAAATGATGAATTCCAACTATGAACTAAATTTCAAAGACATTGAGATAACCACATTGAAGTCGAAAAATGAATAATTACAGAATGACCTAAAAAGAAAAAAAGGAATTTTATGAAATTTCCAACAAGCCAAATGAAGCCATCAAATACTTTGAGAAATTATTGAGATCCCCTAGATCTAGCAAAGATACATTAGGATTGGGCTACACAAGCATCGAGGAAGGAGAATCATCCAACATTGCTGAAGAAAGGAACAATAGAGGTAAGAACTCCAAACCTACTTGTCATGGTTGTGGAAAGAAAGGAAATACAACTAATATGTGTAGGAGCAACAATACAAATTAGAATGTCAAGCCTAAGAACATGATTTATTGTCATAAGTGAAACAAATAAGGTCACCAGGCACATGAATGTAGAACTAGGACCTTGAACACACAAAGATTTGAAGGATATTGGTACAACTATCAGAAGTATGGAAATAGAGCCTTTGAATGCAGATCCAAATCCATGTGGTCATCAAACAAACCAGAAAAGGTAAGAAGCTATGGAAACTCTTATAATTGGGATTACAATACAAGATATAGCTATCACTATTGTCAAGAATATGGACATGTTCCTAGGAATTGTATTAGAACACACTTCAATGGTAACTGTAAAAGGTGGTTGAGTCAAACCACATGTTTTAGCTATTTGAAGACTGGTCATATTATTAAGCATTGTCTAACTAGGTCAAAGGCACTAAGTTATGAATTTGATAAAGGCAAAGGCAAGGTAAATGTTGAACACACTAGAGAAGAGATGAATAAGACATGGAAAAAGAAATATGCTTGTAGTACATCAAATGCAAAAGGGATCACTTCACCCAATGGGTCAAGTGATCACACCTCATCAAATTGAATAATCAAGAGGTATCTAGGAATGATATTTTAAAGTATTAAATCATACATCAATTCTAAAAAAAAAAAGTATTGAAAAGAATACATTAGCATAAATAAAGATGTAAGATGTTGTAAATCCTAGCTAAATCTTTAAAATTTTTCATGTTGTTGTTGAGCTTGAAATGTTTTCAATGGACATCGAGTGGAATGCTAGTTGATACTGAGTTGTCAATCTAGCTAGTTGATGATGAGTCTGTAGTATCTATTGAGTGATGGTAATATCAATGGATGCCAAATGATTTTGAAATCAAGTTAATGCTGAGTTCAAAGCTATACAAGCACTAAGTATTAAATGCAAGGGTTTTAAAAGGTATATGGTCATTTTTCACTCATTTTTTGTCATTTCAAATTTGAGCAAGAGCAAACAAAGTAGAAGGAAACTTAGAAACTTGTTCGAAGCATTTGTAAAGATTTCAATGACGATCTCACACTAGCACACATATTTTACAAGGTATTTATCATAAGCCAAGCTACATAGTTTTAATTCACACAAACCCTAGTTTGACAAGAATAACATCTAACTTGAAGAATGTAGAAGGGAAAGAGGTTTTAAAAATCCATTTGGTCATTACCAAAGTCAAACAACCCATATTAAAGGCCATCTCTGACCTAGCATACAAACAAGATCCCTCTGGTTGACTTTCAATGATCCTACCAAATGTTATTATGGTTCAGGATGTTAGGAAATGTTACAATTGCAAGATTGATAGAATTAGAGACCTAGAAATTAGAGAAATCTATGATAGATTATGTGATAATGGTGTTTTGAAAGAAGATTATAAAATTTTTGAGAGAAAGGGTTTGACTCATGCCCTAGATTTTCCTACTATTTTCAAGACCGAATGGAATAAAATTGTCTTAAGTTGAATACATGAAGGATCTCTATGGCTAGATGGAGGACTAATTAAGATATCAAAGAGGATAATTCATAGGGTTACTGGCTACCCAACCCTAGATTGGCCCAAGACTCTAAGAAGTGACTCCAAGGAAGTAAGAGAAAAGAATACTGGAGCAAAATGGAACAAGAGAGGGATGACAATTGATACTATCACTGATCCACTACTAGACTTTTCTATTAGAGTAATTGTACACAAATTCTATCAATCTAGTAGATTGAATAGTGTACTCTATATTGTAGTAGATGTTGGCTATAAAATTTTGAAGAAAGATCATACTTATGATCTGGCTGAGCTACAATTACAATGATTGATGGAGAACCTAGGAGCTATAAGGAAAACCAACAATGCACAATACAAGTTTGGTTCAATACTTATCTGCATATTCTTCTATGTACAAAATACATTCCCCTCATTTAGTACAATTGGATGGAAGACCAATAGGTCAATTATACTGCATATAAGTGAATTTAATGCACAAATGGGAGAAATTTTTGAAACATTATCGACTAACTATTTTGAGGACTTTAAGAAGTCAATGAAACAAAGAATGAGGATACCTATTTCATTAGTTGAGTAACACTATAATGATATATGCTTTCTAGTTGATGCTAATTACACCTTTATACAAGCTGCCACACCAAGGGTCAGTTGGTTAAGACCACTTGGATATGAGATCAATATTGACAAAGCATCAACAAAAATCACAACACTTCTAGTAGAGGAAGTTGACAAGACTGCAAAAATCTTTGGAAATTATGATGTGATGAAATCAAAGATTGAAATGGAGTTGAAAACTACCTCCACACTTAAGAAGAGAGATAAATTGGTAAAGAAGCTAAAGGCCAAATTTGGTGAAGGTGCAGGTGAGGAAGAAGAGGAAGAAGATGAAGAGGATGAAGAAGAAGAGAAAGAACAAACTCAAGGACCCCTTGCATTAATTCAAGGCATGGAAGAGGACAAGGAAGAAGAAGAAATAGAAGGTGCCAAGGAAGAAGAAGCTGAGGAAGCACCCATACAAGCCAAGCCAAAAAAGAGAAAGGCTAAGGCAAAAAAAGTTGTCAGATCTATCCTAGCCAAGCCTATTGCTCATACCACTAGAGCCAACACACATGTAAACATACAAAAGGCCAAGGAAAAGACTAAGGATATAGATCAAGGAGTCCAAGTGTAGAAGAAATAGGGAAGAAAATATGTTGCACAACCTAACTTAGATGAAGAAAAGTTTGAATCAGATGATTTCAGTCAATTTAAGGTGGTAAGTCGCAAACCACTTTCTAATATTGAAAATTTGTGTGAAAATGTCAGAAATAATGTAGATTTGTCTAGATTTAAGCATATTAATTTTGAGAAACTTGAAAAAGAAGAACAAAAGTTAGTTGAAGAAGCCCTATATGCAATGATGTCTAAATTTAAGACTATGCCATTGGAATTTTATAACTTAGTACCTAAGAAATTCTATCATTTAGTTGAGCAAAAATGGTATTATTGTTTAAATTTTGAAAAACAAATAAGAGAAACTACTTTGGCGCAAGTAATGCCAGAACTAAAAAAAGGGTAGATTGCTAAGGCTACTAAGAAATATGGAGTTAGGTTTACCACTAAGTATAAAGCCTTCAAAATACTTCAAAACAACATTGAAGATGTGGTCAAAAAGTCTACCTGAATATAGAAACTAATCTATGGGTTGATCATTGTCAAACAAGGAGAAGCTAACCCTTTTGAGGGTAAAGATGATGATAAAGATGTAGATGAAAAAGAAGATGATGAAAAACAAAAAAATGATAAGGAAGATGAGAATAAAGATAATACAGTTGGGGAAGAAACACAAAAACAATATGATGACAAGGCTACAACTGAACAACAAGAAGATGGATAGAGTGTCCAGGACACACATTGCGGAGTGTTAGTCCCCCACATGACATAGTCAAGTCAACATAAGCTATTATTTCCAAGAATGTTCCTAATGCTCAGAAGATCAATCCACTATTTATAAATGACATGAAGAAAATACTGGACCAATCTACACTACAAGCAAAGTTATGTGATAATCCAATTTTGGTCAGTGTAGATGAGCTCCAAAAAGTAGTAACTGATCACAAGGGACAAGATGAATCCACATGCACCACCTTCTACCATCCCTTTAGTTACTCAAGTGAAACCTTTGATTCAAACTAAAGTAGATACACTTACTAAGGTTGATACACTTGTGAAAGTTGTTACTCTTGAGAAGAAGTAGGAAGAAGAAAAAGACAAAGTAGGACAAACAGATTCTTTTGTACCTAAAGCACAAGGACCGAGTGTTGCTCAGGTCATTGTATTAAACAAGAGCCAATCTAAAGAAGGTGAGAAAAAACCTAAAGTAAAGGAGAAAGAATCCATCTAGGCATTGGTAACTCTACGAACATTTGGCACTTCTCCTACAAAAGTTCTTCAGAAGCCAAGCACAAAAGCTATACCATTATAAATCTTAGTGCAAGGTTCAAGTTCTTCAAAAACCAAAAGGGTAATTTACTATGGTGATATCAGTCTTGATGAAGAGATCATTATTCCTAAGTTTGATTATGACATAATGACATTAGATCAAATAAGCATTTTGCAACAAGCTTTAGAGAAGAAAAAGCATCAAGAAATACTTAGGAGAGAATACAGGCATAAGAAAGCTCTTCAAGACATAAAAGACATCTTTCTAGATGCATTTAGTCTTCCTACTTTTGAAGAGACCAAGCCACTACTAGAGAAACTATTAGACATAGTGAAAAAGGTCAACAATGAAGAAATTGATACTAGTGCCAAACTTTTTGAATGGTCTAAAAAGAAATTCCAAAGCAAGGTCAATGAGAAGATATCTAGTGAGATAGCATTGATTCAAGTTGCATTGGAAAAAAAGGTTGAGGATGTGAAGAAGGTACTTGAGAATATATTCTCATTGTACACCAAATTTTGTGACCCTACACTCTTCACCCAAGAGACTAGACATCATATTTTGAGCTTGGAGATAAATCTAAACATATCAGGTACAAGGTTACCTCTAAACTCAACTCAAAGTGAGAAGCATTTTAATACATTGCTTCAGTCCCAAAGTCAATTAGCTATATTAATAGTAGAAGAGGCTAGCATAAGAGTCAAATTGACATGTATCTAGGTGTCTCTCACCCCTCATATGCTATAACCACCCAAGGAGCTAGGTTATGCATAAACTTTGCTAAAGAAAGACCTAGATCTTTCTACTCTAGATGGCCTAGTACACCTTGCTATAGAGCTTGCCATCCAACTCAAGTTACTAGATGGAGGTCCATAAATCATTCTTGGAAAAACACACTATATGTTTATAACCCATTTTACATAAGTGTCAAAAAGGGGGAGAATATCCTATGGGGGAGACAATAGGAGATAAATAAAAAGGGAGAGACAACAAAAATTATGAGAATATCCTATGAAGAAGAATAAAGAAAGGAGAATAGATTGAGAAATACAATGCAGAGATAGAAACAAAGTAGAACAAAGCATGATAGAGTATAAGTGCATTGAAGTTAAAGAGTATCAGTCAGGAAGAGACAAAGCTACTCAAAATGGAGAATAGATTTTGGATACAAAACATACATATTAACTCAGGGGGAGTTATAAATTTTTAGGTATATAGGTTATTAAACTTTTTTGAAATTTTGAAGATTTGTATATAAGCCAAGTCATGGATATGTTATACTCAAGAATATTAGATTGATTATGTATACTCAAGTGTTTTTGACTCTCATATCGAAGGGGAAGATTGTTGATCTCAGATTGATTTTGATAAGTGAGTGTCAACACACTTAAGAAATTTACTTAGTTCATGTAGAACTAGTAATGCATGCCAAGTACAACATGTAAATATTAGACCATGTCGAATTGCAATGAGTTTCGAGTCACTCAAGTGTCAAGTAGATAGACCATGCTGAGTGATTCAAGTGTCGAGTAAATAGTAGATCCGAGCAATTTAGGTGCTGAGTAAGAATAGTGTATGTCAAGCATTAGAGACTTCATATGTTAACTAACATAGATTGGACATATTTGTTTGTAATGGCACAAACAACTGTGTCAACCATTTTTCAGCCAACCTAAGGATAGATTTCAATCTTTTGGAGATAAGGACGAATCTATATGTGGATTCCTTATGAAATTACATGCAAAAAATCAGAAAATGAGAAGGGTTAAGCAGCAAAATGGATGAATCTCAGCCATAGATTCATACCTAACCCTAAGCCACCTAAGTCTTCTTAAAGAGGATGAAGCCCTACATTTTTAACAATGTTGAGAGCATTACAAAGGGGTGAATGATCAAATTGGAGGAGTGAACAAGACAATTTACAGAACATTCAAGGTGACTTACTAGCAAGAGTGAATTAAAGAATCAGTTAAATGAAGAACAAAAGATAGAGGATATGGTATTGATACATCAGATCATGAAGGATCAATTAGAGATTGGATAGAGATGATCTGTTATCATACAAGCAAGTGCCAATTGTAGGATCTATGCTAAGACATTTTGATAGTTGATTTTAGTTAAATCTCTTAACAAAGTAGTCCTAATAGGCTATATGAAATCCTTTAATAGGGTGCTTACTTAGTTGTGAGCTGAAGTCCTCTAACAAGGCACACTTCTAATTGGGTTTTGAAATCCTCTAACAAGTTGAGACTTAATAGTCTTTGTAAACCTTTAACAGGGTGGGCCTTTCATAGGGTAGATCATAATTCATGGTCAAACCATTATAACCTTAATTAGATACACTTTATTACTATAGTAGTGAAGATTTGTGGGTGTCATCCCCACCCGAATTTTCCCTTCTCATTTGGAGGGTTTCTAGGTAATCATATCTGGTGTTAAATGTGTGTGTTTGATTACATGTTTACATGATTGATGCATATGCTTTATGTGTTATTTCAGTATATTGATGCATGTAATGCATGAATGATGAAAGTTTGATGGGTCTAATTTTAAAATCTTGATTCACCCCCCACTCCCCCCTTAGAATTTTACTCCTTTCCCACTTGTAATTCCAACATTGGGCCCACTTACATAGTCACCCTCCAACTTAGCAAACATGTAGATTGCTCAACCAATCATCATAAGACATTTCAACATGCATCCCAATTTGGCATGACTAAGTGCCCTTTAGAATGACTGGCCCCATAGGTCCACATGTCAATTAGTCACTTCCCTACATTCATTAAACATCAAACATCTCCATAATGTGGGAAAGCATGCTCCATCAATCATTAAATGATCAAAAGTCTCATAAGACTTACTTTGTTTGCAATCTAGTTAGCAACACCAACCAATAAAATGAGTTACCTTTTCCAACATGTCTTGACATTTTCCAACTATTCCAACACCTTTTCAAACTAGGGCTCATGACTCATCAAGTACACGTGTCACCCACACGCACTTTCCTGCATTTTATAAAGCTCCCACATCTTCAAATTTTGGGGAAGTGCACATCATCGATCTAAAAATGATTGATGATGTGATGTTATATAATTTAAAAGTAATCCTGCTGCCTAGTTTGACCGATGAAATAGCCCAAACTTTCCAACATGTCCTGATGGATATTTGATAGCTCTGAAGTTATTCTAACATGTCTAGTTTTTGTGAATTATTAAGGAATTGACATTAGCATGGGCTGCATGTCATGTAGGCAATTCCCCACATTTTCTAAAGGTCAGGAAAGTTTGAATTGTAGGAAAGTGCCCTCCGTTGATCTTTCTTTGATCAACAATTTGTAAAAGTAACCCTTTTATGGTTAAAAACACTTTTAAAGAACACTAAGGAATTAACAAAGGGTTAAAACCATGGTTTACAACAAGGGTTAATGGCAAAAAGAAATTTGAGAAATTAATTTAAAATAAATATGGGAAAGGTTAAAGATAAAACTTTAAAGTGATAAGCTTCCTGCGTAATTTCAAAATAATACTTTCCTAAGTCTTTGAAAACTAGGGCAAAACAATAAGAGTTTCATGAAATTTTAAAAATTTCATTTAGGGTTTTTAACACACCTTACCTTTAAAACATAAATTTACTATTTTTTGCTATGAAGAGAAACACAATTATGAAAGGTGAAAAACTAGGCCAACAAGTCAACACTACACAATCATCTTCTTTGTTCTCATATTGCTGAAATAGATCTTTGTACAACACTTTCTCATTGAATTAGACATCTCTACTTGTTACAATTTTATGATTTTCAAAATGCCAAAGCCTATAACCAAATTCATCAATTCCATGTCCAAAAAATATATATTCCTTTGACTTAGCTTCTAGAATGGTTCTATTTTCTGAATCTATATGAGAAAATGCTTCACAACCAAAGGTTTTGAGAAAAGAATAATTCACCTTCTTACCAGTCCATGCTTCCTTTGGAATACCATAGCCCAAAGGAGTAGAGGGACCTCTATTAATAAAATATATAGTAGTATTGACAGCCTCCACCATATGTTTAAGGGAAACCCTGCATGTAACCTCATTCTCCTTGCACGATCCATTATACTCCTGTTTATGTGTTTAGCCACTCCATTTTCCTATGGGGTCCTTGGAATAGTTTTGTGTCTATGAATACCATTAGTGGAGAAATAACTATTCATATATTCATGACTGCAATGCTCACCACCATTATGAGATCTGAGACATTTTAATTTCTTACTAGTCTCATTTTCAACCAAGCATTTCCATTTCTTAAAAGTTTGAAATACATCATCTTTCCATCTAAGGAAATAAACCCATAGTTTTCTAGTTGCATTATCAATATGTAACATAATAATGAGAGCCATTAAGGGAAGATACCTAAGCTGGTCCCCATATATCTATATGCACAAGCTCTAATCTCTCACTTTTCTTTTCCTTCCCACTCTTCACAAAAATCACTCTCTTTTATTTTTCATACACCCAACTTTCACATAAATCCATATTAACACATTTTAGACCTGGTAAAATTTCTTTGGATGAAGCACTTTCATACCTTTCTCACTCATGTGGCCAAGTATATTGTGCCATAGCACTATATCTAAATATACAATAACTATTTTCTCTTCCCACTCAATTGCAATAACTATTCTTGGACATTTTTTTTTTTGAAACAATTAAAGTAGAAGAAACAATATGACTTGTACAAAGATATAAGGTGCCTACTTTCACACCTTTTGCTACTAAAAGGGAACCTTTTGAAACCTTTCAATTTTTATCATTAAAATTACCGACACAACCCTCATCACTGAGTTGTCCTACTAAAATCAAATTTCTACTCAACCTTGGAACATGTCTTACCTCATGTAGTAGCCAATGATTCCCATTCTGCAGATTAATCATAACTTTTCCCTTTCCAACAATCTGACAGGGTTCATTATCCCCCAAATAAACAAGCCCAAAATCTCCTTGAACATAATTAATAAAATAACCTATATGAGGTGTAGCATGAAATGAAGCACTTGAATCTAAAACCCATGAATCATTAACACTTTCTAAAGAAATAAGCAAAGAATCCTCTTCAGATTTGTTACTTACCACATTTCCCTCCTTATTCCCTTCTGGCTTATCTTTTTCATTGTTCTTTCAAGCCCAAAAATATTTCTTCTTATGCCCTGGTTTACCATTGTACCAAAAATCTCTTGGTCCTTTGGATTGAGACCTCTTTCCCTTTGACTTTTCTCTTGATTTCCCACAATTTCTTGAATTGTTTCCTCTCTTAGTCATTCTACCTCTGCTTTGTGCATTCAAAAAACTTCCTAATATAGATCCACCTGAGGTTTTCCTATGAGTTCCTCACTCAAAATAACACCAATCACATCACCAAATTTTAGGGCATTAGATCCAAAAATAGAATTACTCACTACCATTACTAAGCCATTCCATCTTTCAGGCAAAGAACACAAAATCAAGAGAGCCCTAATTTCTTCATCAAAATAAATACCCAAAGAAGATAATTGACTAGTAATAGTATTAAACTCTTTTAAATGATTTACAAAAATTCCACCTTCTATCATCTTCATATAAAATAAATGCTTCATGAGAAATACCTTATTTGAAGCAGAGGGCTTTTCATATAGTTTTGCTAGGGTTTGCATCAACTTTCCATCATCTTCACTTTTTTAATCTTAAATCTCACTGATGGTGCCAAACATAATCAAATGCTTCCAAGTACCTTTCTATCAAAAATCTCCTGATCCTCATTTGTCATAATTCACTATTTCTTGGATTTTCCTTCCAACAACTTCCATAAATCTATCTGATAAAGATAGTCTTTCATTTTCATCTTCCATAACTGAAAGTTCAAAATTGTCAACCTTTAGCTTACCCTCATCTTCCATCACTCTCACTCAACCATGAGACTCCCACTCAACTGTGAGACTTTTCTACAGAGGATAACTAAAAAAATAACCTTGCTTTGGTGCCACTTGTTAAGATTAACCTTAGACAGAAATAACAATTACATGCAAATATAAACAATATCAAAAAAATAATAGATCACACAGAAGAGAAAATAAGACACCAAGATTTAATGTGGTTTATCTAATCCTTGGGCTATGTCCACCAAACAAAAAGTCCAATATTATTACAATCTAGTGATTACAACTTGATTACAATCCATAATCCCTTACAGCTCAATACCACTGCAAGAAGCAATTTTCACATCACACATTATGAAAGATACCTAACCCTAAGGACTTTTATATAATTTTTTTCTCTACTTTAGGGTTATAATTAATTATTACATGTCATCCCAAAATCTTGATAAAATAGGGCCTCAAATTCCAAAGAATTATGAAGTATGTACAATACTTTCCTAGTCAATCACCACAAACTAACACATTACACTCAATTGATATTGTTCTCACTTTGCAACCATCCTTCATTGTATAAAAATATTTCTTAATGGCTATTTATGGAGGTGGAAATCATTAAAGTAGGGGGTTGACTAAGGAAAATCCCTTTATAGACAACAACACACACCAAATCTATTACAATATTGTTGGATATGAAATAGGCTTCTTCTCACTTAACACTATTTTATTTAATTAACCACATTTCTCCTTCTACAAACCACCATTTCTATCACATTGTAATTCATATATTCCTTTACCTTCTTTCTTTGTATCTTCTTTCCTTTCTTACTAACCAAAATAGCTCACTAGTACAACATCTTAACTCTTCATCAAGTCATGTAAAAAAAAAAAATCAATATTATCTTTCCATAGACCAATTCATCAATTTCCCAATTAGGTTTCTATACTTAGGAACATTTTTCTCTTCCTATATTATGAAAATTCAAAGAAAATAGAATATTTGAACTCTTCTTATCTGAAACTTTGATTTTTTTTCTTGATGCTCCATAAATATAGAAATAACTATGTTTTGGTTCGACATCTTGGTCCAAGACTTCTTCGTACTCATTACTCTTATGTATGTTGCATTTCCACCTCATAAATCATATAAAGGAAAAAGAGAGAAACACCCAATATCTTCTATCTCTTAATCTAGTATGGTTTATTCTATTCCTCCTCCTTGAGAAAAGGAAGAAAATTTTCTAATGTTGAGCGATCCTTAACCTTTGATCCACACAAGTCTTAAGTTATAAGAAATGAAATTATAGTGTGAGAGCAACAAAAAATCATGCCAAGGCTTGTGAGCTTGCTTTCTAAAATGATCTTTATCCCAAGCATTCAAAGGTTGGCTTGGTTTTACTTTCCCAACATTCACCTTATAGTAGAGATGATCTTTATTTTGATCCACCTTCCCAAATATTGAATTTGTTTATGCACAATGATTATTATTTTTCATCTTATCCTTACACCCATTGTGAATAATCTAGATGATTATGTTAAAGATATTATAAAGGGTATTATGATTTCAATGATATGAATGGAGTTTTTGAGACTAATCATGAGTTAGGAAAGAGAACCAAAGACTTGAATGCATTCCAATGGTTGCAAGGAGTTATTTTTTATCGGTAAAAAGGCTCAATGCCCTATATATTAATTTCAAAAGAAAAAATTACAATGTTTTGTGTCCTCCTTTAAGACTAGACACTAGGGGGAAAAGAAAGGGGAATAAAACCCCTAGTATTTCCTAGGATATATTATGTCTTGTCTATATATTGGTACAATTGTCTTTGTATTGTTACAAAGGTCTTTGAGAGGGCATACCCTTCCTTACATCTGAATCACTTCAAGATCATCTTAACACTAATTCTTTCCTTAGTTAGGTTTGAGAGGGCATACAAGTGCCCCTTGCCAATTGGGGTTTTAAGAAAGCATTCCTTTCTTTACAATGTTGATTTATACAATTGGCAGGACCCTTCATATGAGTATACCAAAAGTCTTCATGTACATTGATTTTATCCTACAAGCTAATGGTTGTAAGGAGTTGTTATATGCATGATGTTTTAATTATATCTCTTCTGAGCATTCACATGATTGTAAATATCATGGTTATATTATAATTTAAGACTATTTATTTATTTATTATATTTGAATTTGATTATTATTATTTATTTATTAAATTTTATTTTAGAAGCTATATATATATATATATATATATATATCAATGTCATACAATTAAGATGTTAAATTGTTTCATAATTATATTATAATATTTTAAAAATATTTTAATTTTGTTATTATTTATTTATTTATTAAATCTCATTTTAGAGAGGGGACACAAAAACACTCACATATATGACATGTTGGTACTAGGACCTTAGTTACCCTTTCCATTATCCCCACCTTATGCCAATATCATGTGAAATCAAGACATCTATTGGCATAATTAAGAATTTACTAAATATACTTTACTTAAGTTTACTCAAGATAATGCATTTTCATATTAGTTGTCATGTAGACACCTAAGAGCCTACATTCTATTTGAGCACATTTTGTTTGACACCTCTTTTTGTGAGATCCACCTATGTTCTTATCGCATTATCATCCTCTCATTATTGTACATAATTTGTCACACAATAGAGGATGATCCACCTTTAGTGGACATGTGATTCCACCTTGTGTATTTGATAACTTATCTCTGTGATCATTCCCAGTTATCTTGGACTGCCTATGTATTTAGGCATATCTATAATATAATTATCCATTATCCATTATCTATTCTCCATTATTGGTTGATCATCATTAAAGCAAGTCATTTGAGGATGATATCATGTTTTCTCTCTTGTGCTATCTATTGAGCTTCTATATCTTGGCATTTTCATTCTTTCTCATAGGCAAATTCTTACATGGAATCAGAGTCGTAGGAGCATTTATTGCATAACCATTGGAGATATTTTACTTCACTTTTTGAAAGGTTATTATTCAAGTTCAATACTGCAATAGCTTGTAGAAGCAACTAGAGAAAGATCTTACCTTGTCATTGCATTTAAATGGTAATTTTGATAAAGTTTGACTATAAATTGATATATGTTAAGAAAATTTCAAATATAAGGAAATCATTTTTTTTGCAAAGTGGACTTGGAATCTCGATTTGAAAATTAGTGACCTAAGGATCCATTCACCTAATCTACCATATCAAGAAAGATATTCTTTTGTATAGTGATTTTAGGCATGAGCCACATTGACACCATAAGCCATAGAGTATTCTAGATCCACAATGACTAGAGATAATCTAGTCATGATTCCTCATCAATTTGTTTTGGAAATTCCATGTAGAATCATCATAGTCATTAGACCATCCCACCCAAATTGATAATGAAGGACCTTAGCTTGATCTAATTCAAAGAATGAGATCCAAACATCAAATTGAGCGACCAACCTTAGTTAATCATGAGCCTGGTATCTAATTTGACTAGCAACAATCTACACATTTCATGATACCTATCTCAATCTCCCTCCAAAAAAACTTTGGGCTAAATCAAGCGAGAAAATTACCCTCAATATTATGCTCCTTGATACATGGGGATTCTTTGTGAACAAAATATTAGACACATATCCACATTGACCTTTTCCCAATATCATTAGAGATTGGTAGATTGGACAGTGGTAGTGCACATACATTTCCCCTCATTTTATTAGATCTCAACTCCTAATTTTCTCCCTTCCATGTGCAAGTAAGGTTGGAAGATATGTACTCACACCCTCATAGAACAACCATCCTTAAACATCATACACTAGAAAATAAGTTAATCTTTGAAGAGGTAAGTTAACTTTGATTTTTTAACACTATTAGTCTAGGAATCAAACCTTAGTGTGTGATGTTTAAGTTGTACATCACATAAAAATGCATGTAGGAGCCTCTTGGAATTTACAAGATTCACTGGAAATCCAAATAAATATATTTGATAGAGTGATTTAGAGTGGGCTTCTTCAATTTGTGCAAGCCAAAAAACATCAAATTCTTTATGGTGATCTCCTTCTACATTAAATCTATCAGTATAACTCTTCATAGTGCTCACATCAATGAACAAGAACATCACTTCATTTAGTATTTACCATCATTTTTCTATCCAAATTGTGCACTAGTTGATTTGAGAGTGTCCTTGTGAGCCCAAAGCCATAATTGAGTTGCTTTTATACATTGGTCCTAGTAGATCCATTCCACAACTTATCTTCCACAAGATTGGATAGCTATGATCCATCCTATAGTAAGATTTTCATTAGAGTCCAATAATATTGTCCATGTCAACCTCCACATCACATACAAATATACCAGAAAGGGTACTAGCTAAGCTCCAGACAATATGCTCCAAAGAAAAAAATAGACAATTTTTTTTTTTTTTTTTCAGATTTGCATAAACACAATGATTTTTCTCAATTTTGTTGTTGTTTTCAACCACAAAATATGAAAATCATAAAGAAAAAATGCTGAATTTTTTTGCAAAAGATTGTTGTATTTTTTGAAGTTTTGAATTTTGGTCAACTATGAATTTTGTCTTGAGCTTAGTCTCATCCCATTAGAAAGTGCCTCATCAACACCAGTCAATGACAAATCAACGATTGGTTTTTTCATAAAAGAAATTGAATTTTCCCTATTTTTTGAGTGCTTTAATTTGATGGGTATATAAGTGTCACTAGTCTTTTTTTTTAATTTGATGGGCTACAAAATATCAAATTGTAGAATCGAATAACATCATCAGACATTTGTGTTAAATTTAATGTCCCATTCACAATCAAATCTAGGATTAATTGAATATAGTTGACAGTCATTTAACTGTCAAGTTTAGTTTTCACTGCTGATACTATCGACAAGTTTGCAAAATTGTCACCCTTCACCTTATTTAGTTTTGGTTTTGCATCCTAAACTTGGAAGGCTATATATTACTCATTTTAACTCCTTTTTATGAGCATTTTTTTAATGGGTAGAATCTCTTAAACATTTGAATGGTGCTACTTGTTTCTAGTTTTGGTTTATGGATTATTTTGTGATTGTAATTTGGGAATCCTTGAATTTTCAGCTTCAAAGGCTTCGTTCAGGCTCATCTCAATATATTTTAGGTTTCATTTTTTTGAAAGTGAATAAATTTTCAATTACTTTCCATACTTTCTATCATATTGAAACCTTATTTGGGAAAAATGCCACTTTTAGATCTAGGTCCTTTTTAGCCTTGTGTGATCATTGTAATGCTTGGATTTGATTTGATTTTGAGCAATATTTGTTTGAGTCTATTTCTCCCTCATTGAGGTGGTTGTAAATGTTGAAATCAAAAGTCCAAATTAGCCCATTTCAACAAGTGATAATTGTAAACACACTATATATAAAGTGCCAAAAGCATCACTTTGGGGGTGGGGTGGGTGTCTTGTGTTCTTGTAACTCTTTTTCTCTTGTGCTCTTTTAGTTTTACATCATGGGTTCACCTAAAAATCCACTTTTAACTTTACATAAATATGATACATGGAAAGATATTGTATGGAGTACATTAGTGGAAAAATGTTCAAATGTATATGCAGATGGAAAAATTGTAAAATACCCTGATTATGATGCATAAGAAGATTTAAAAAAAAAAAGACAACATGGATTTAGGAATTATTAGAAGTTGTGTTCATAGAAATCTCTTCTTCCATATTTTTAGCTTTTACAATACCAACAATGCTTTGGAAAATCTTGAAGATTTGTATGGTAAAGTGGATGAGGAAAAGGATTCCAAATTGAGGATATTCTACTTCTCTTGGAGCCTAAGAATTTTGACACAATTTAAGACCATGTCAATAAATCTAATGAGTTGAGAACACTACTTAAGGATTGTGGTAATTCCATGAAGGATGATAAAATGATTCATCTAATATTGAAGAAGCTACTTTTAAAGTATGCAAATTTTGTTTCAAGCTACAATACTCACAACTTGAGCTTGGGAAGTTTCTTCACTAAGCCTTCATTTGATACATTTTCATAAGTTTTGATGTTGTATTTATCAAAGTTAATGTATATAGGAATTCTCAAGCCTTCAAATTCCAAGTCATTGCTGGCTAGTAATTAGAACCACATAAATCAAGGTGGATTAAAAAGTTTCAACAAAAAGAAAAAGAACTAGTAGCCAAAATCACAATCAGAGACACAATAATCTCTATCCTTGCAAAAATACAATTCTTCTTTCAAAAAAAATGGAAACAAAAAGAAGAAGGACCAAATCTTTTGTGCATATTGTGAGAAATTGAACCATTATGAGCATCATTGCAGGGCTAAGAAAATTGATGATCTAGAAAACTTAGGAAGAACAAAACCAATGTGTTAAAGGCTTCAAAGGATTCATCTCCATCCACTTCAATGGGAAAAGGAAAAGAACTTAAAGAAACTTCAAATCCTTCAAGGGAATGGATTCTTGACTCAAGTGTCACACATCATATGCATTCTTCAAATGGACAATTTTATTTACTGGAGACATCTAAAGATCCTCATTTCTTTGTAGGGAATGATACACAAGTGGAATTTGAAGTGAAAGAACAAGTTGAGATGGAAAATGGGAGTTCATATATGTTCTCTATGTCCCTAAACTCAACAAAATTCTCTTTTCAATCTTCCAAATCAATCACTGTGGAGGTGGAAATAAAGTTGAGCTCCTTCCTCATTTAGAAATGGTACAAAATCTTAGGGATATTTTTTTAGTTGTAGTGGGTAAAGCTAATCATGATACATTAATTTACTTTTTCTCTCACTTTGCACGTAAGTCTCCTTCACATGACTCATTGACACATACACAATCACAAACTAAATTATGAAATGACTAACATGGACATCTTTCTTTCCACTATCTTCATCAACTTAGCTCAAAACATATGGTCAAAGGTCTAGCTACAATAAACTTTTTTGATGTAGAAGCATCTTGGGTTTCTTAGAAATCTTATATTTTTGTAGCTTGGCATTGTGCTCAATTACCTTTGTCTAGTTTTCTCAGTTTCTTCTTTGGCATTGTCAATGAACTGTTGATATTCACTGATTTGGTAAGTTGTTGTCATCACTAAGTGATGACCTATTTCTATTTTCATTGAGTTAGCTCAGTTTCTTCTATTCATTAAGTTGTTTTTGCTTGATTCCTTGCTTCTCTAGGTGGTTTTGTGTTGGCTCTTTTCTCTAGGCTAACTATGCTTGTAATTCAAGTCATCATTAAACAAAAGGACCTTTCATTGGGAAGTGTGCGGACCTATTTTTAGGGTCATTAATTTCTCCTATGATGGATCTAGAAGGTTCTTGGAACCATTTCATCTAGTATATATAGGGAGTCATGTTGTAGGATTAGAGTAGGGGATAGGATAGAAGAATCTAGAAATCATTGATCTTGCCTGTATGAGGACAATTTTATAAGTGTTTCATTCTATATTAATTGCCACCAAGAAGGCCTCACAACCTCATATATATCAAGAATTTAAATGAATATATGAATGATGTCTACATCATTTTATCTCCTTCCTATGTTGGTTCCTTTGTGTTTTGTTCAAGAAGGTAGGTTGGGTACATGAGAAAAGATAGAGAGGAAGAGGTGGTAGATTCCCTATGGGAAGAGGTAGATCTAATGTTGAACATAGTATGTTTGATTAGGAATAGAAAAATGATAGAGGTAGAATCAAGTGGAAAGGTGAAGACAAAGGGAAGATCGAGTGGAAAGGTGAAAGTTCATCTTGAAGTAGAGGTAGTTACCAAGGTGGCTATAACAGAGGAGGATTTAGAGAAACTTGTTACAATTTTAGTGAAGAAGGGCATCGATCATTTGAATGTAAGAATTTGAGTAAGAAGGTCAATAGTAGTACAAATGCTTTGATACATGAAGAATCTCATAATGAACTTGAGAAGAAAAGTAACATGATGGTGATAAGAGAATTATGGAGTGAGAAGAGTACATATGATCTTGTGAGAAAAGTTTGTTCAAGACCAGATGTAGAGCTGGAGATAAAGTTTGGAAAGTAATTATTGATAGTGGAATTTCATAAAATTTAGCCTCTGAGGAGATGATTTCAAAGCTATAGTTGGAAAGGTTGAAACACTAAAAACCCTATCAGATATCATGGATCAAGGATGAGCATACACTGATGGTAAGTGAAAAATGTTTTGTGAATCTGAAAATGGAAAATACTATGATAAGGTGTTGTGTGATATTATACCTATGGATTGTTGTCATATTCTGTTGGGTAGAATTTGACAATATGATAGACATGTTGTACATGATGGAAGATTGAATACGTATACTATTTGGGTTGATAGGAAGAAACAAATCTTGTTACATTTGATTGAAGAATCTATTGGTGAGATATGTACATCTGTGAAAGTTTTTTTGATGGAAGGCATATAGTTTATTAAGGATTTGAAGTATATTTTCTATTTTTTTCTATAATCCCTAACAAACCAAGTGAGGAAATAAGAGACTAAGTTCCTTCAAAGTTGAAGATTTTTTGACTGAGTACAAGGAGATCATTTTAGATAAAGTATTTGATGGTTTTCCACAATTGAGAAGCATTAGTCATTGTATGGATTTGATTCCTAGATCTATTTTTTCATATTAAGCACTAGACTAACTAACACCAACTGAGAATGAAGAGTTTAACCAACAAGTTTAAGAATCATCATAGAAAGGATTGGTTAGAGAAAGTTTGAGTCCATGTGTAATACTAACTTTGTTGGCACATAAGAAGAATTAAGAATGGAGAATGTGTACTAATACTCAAGCTATAAACAAGATAGAATTAAGTATAGGTTTCCTATATTGAGAATGGATGACATAATAGATTATTTGAGTGGCAAAAGATATTTTTCAAAGATTAACTTGAAGAGTTTCTATCATCTGATCATAATTAGAGAACGTGATGAATGAAAGACTACCTTTAAGACAAAAGAAGGTTCAAATGAATGGTTGGTTATTCCTTTTGGTTTAACTAATGGACTAAGTACTTTTATAAGGTTACTGAATGAGGTTCTAAATAAAATCTTAGGTAAGTTTTTGATTGTGTACTTGGATGATATTCTAATATTTTTTAAAGCCATAGAAGAACATTTGTTACATATTAGGTAGGTATTGGAGAGATTGAAAGAGAAGAATTTGCCAATTAATTTGAAGAAGTTTACTTTAATGAAAGAGGAGATTGTGTATCTAGGATTTGTGATTTCAGCTAATGTTGGAAGATGGATCCTAAGAAGATTAATGCAATTCTTGAATCAACTACACATGAGAATGTTAGTAAGGTAAGATCATTTTATGGTTTAGCAAATGCTTATAGAAATTTTAGCAGAAATTTTAGTTCAATTTGTAATGTTGTGACTAACACAATGAGAGGAGATAAAAGAGAAATCAAGTGGACACATAAAGCTGATAAGAGTTTTGAGACCTTGAAACAAAAGGTTGCTAAATTTTTTGTATTATCTTTTCTTGATTTTAATAAAGTATTTCAAGTTGAATGTGATGCATGCAAGTTGGTAGTGCAATAGGAATTGTGTTGAGTTAAGAAGGTAAACTTCTTGCTTTCTTTAATGGAAAGTTGAATAATGAAAAAATGAAGTATTTTGTGTATGACCAAGAGTTCTATGATATATTTCAAGCCATAACAAAATGCGGACATTATTTCATTCCTAAGGAGTTTATATTGTATACTTATGATAAGGCTTTATAGTATTTGGGCAGTCAACATAAGTTGAATAAGAGACATATGAAATGGATTAAGTATTTGTGGAGTTTTACATTTGTGATAAAAAATAAGGGGGGAGTGTAAAACCAAGTTGTTGGTGCACTAAGAAGAAGAATATATTTAATGATTTAAATGAGAGTTGAAGTTTGTGGTTTTGATGATATGAAGAATTTGTATGAAATTGATCCTGATTTTTCTAAGCCATTGAGAATGTGCAAAGCACCTATATCAAATTGACCAAGTAAGTGGGAAGATTATTTCATTCAAGAAGGTATGTTGTTCAAAGGAAATTAGTTATTTATACCAAGGGGATCAATGAAAACTAATTTGATAAAGGAGAAGCATAGTAGTGGTTTGTCACAACACTTTCGCATTTGATAAGAGATTGGATTTTATTAATAAAAAGGTACTTTTGGCCTCACTTGTATAAGGATACTTGGAAATTTTTGAAGAATTGTGGAGTTTGTCAAGTTAGAAAAGAGGTGAGTTAGAATACTAGATTGTATACACCAATTTATATTCTTGAGAAACCTTGGAGTGCTATCAACATGGGTTTTGTTCTTGGCTTACCGAGGAATCTAAGAGATATAGTACATGTTAGTAAATATTTTCTATAAGGAGATTGTTAGATCATATGGACTACCAAGGAGTATCATCTCTGACTAAGACAATAAGTTTGTTGGCTATTTCTCAAAGACCTTGTGGAAGAAGATGGACAATAGATTGAAGTATAGTTCTACATTTCATCCATAGACTGATGGATAAAAATAAGTTTTAAACTAGAGTTTGGGTAATCTTTTGAGATGTTTAGTTGGAGACACACTGAGTAATTGGGATTAAGTTTTGGCACAAGAAGAGTTTGTATACAATAATTAAATGAATAGAAGTATTGGTAAAACATCTTTTCAAATTATTACTAGCATGCAGTCTAGAGGTAAATCAGATTTAAAGGATATTGTTGGAGAAGAGAAGAGAAGTGTTGAGGAAATTTTTTTGGCTAAATTTATGAAGAAATTACATGAGGTTGTGAAACAATTTTTTTTGGAGAGTAATTAGAAAGATAAGGATAGTGTAGGTAGATCAAGGAGACATACATTTTTTGAAGTTGGTGATGAAGTGATTGTTCATTTGAAGAAACATAGATATCCTATTCCAACATATAGTAAGATTAAGATGAATAAATTTGGTCTGTCCAAGATATTGAAGAGATAGTGGAAATGCCTATGAAGTAGAGTTACCTAATGACATGAAAATATTACCTATGTTACACATTTCATATTTGTATGAGTATTATGAGCCTAATGAAGAAGTGATAGTACCAAGTGATTGTCCTAAGAAGCAGTTGGAGGAAGTTGAACAAATTATGGAACAAAGAGTTGATAGAATCACTAGAGGAAAAGACTACATAGAATATATGGTAAAGTGGAAGAACATACCATTTAAAGATTCTACATGGATTTCTCATCTTGAGTGTCATGTCCAAAAATACGAGGGCAAAACACACAATTTTTTTTGAAAAATAAATTAATAATTAAAATGCTCTAAGTTTGATATGGTTGTGTTCACAGTTAAAGTAAAGGTTCTCTACATTTTATCTTAAGTTTATAAACTTGTGGAGAAATACATTGTTAAGATTTGAACTTTTGTTATTAAAATGATATCGACATTGTTACGTTACTACATAATTATACTTAATTTAAATTGCTTTAATTAAAATCTAATTTTAACAATTACTAACCAATGCTCGATTAAAACTAACAAAATTACATTTAAATAAATATTTAGAACACTAACTAAAAACATAAGCTAACTTTTCAAAGAAAAAATGAAAATCTAAAACAAATTAAATAAAATATTTACGAACTAATACTACTCCAAATAACATTAACTCAATCTTATTAAATGCAAATTTAATTAAAATAACAACTAACTAAATTTAACTAATCATTACATTACACATTTCTAAAATAATTAAACAACTAAATTAATTAAAATTAAACTAACTAAATCTAAACTTAATTAAATTTAAAACTAACTAACTTTTAATAACAAAACTACTAACAAATACTAGTAATAAAAAAAAAGTAACAATATTAACATATTTACTAACATACCTACACTAACCCTCAACTAAACCTAACACTAACCACCTACTAACTACCCTTAACCTTACACACCTATCCTATCCCTTAAATCCTACTCTACCCCCCCGCCCCCTCCACATGTCACATCGACCCCCCCACCAAACCCAAGTGTTCCCCTAGGCACACTGCCCCACATAACATGTGCTGACCACATTATGTGTGGTGGCACCCAAGGACAAGGGGGGGGGCATTTGCATTAAACCCAATACACTCCAAGAAAAATAAACCTCAGCGCATTCTTCCAAGGAATGAACTTCTGCAACAAAGGGAAGGGGTACAAGGTGACATCATCTCTTATGATGGCAATTGACTTTGCTTTTATTAAAATTCTTTTAAACCCAACAAAGAATTGTGCTAAGGGAAAGGAATGGAGACAAAATTTAAGGCATAAAGTTTTATAGGTAGATTTAGGATGTTTAGGATATTAAGATAGATAGTTATTAATTTATATATTTTACATGTTATTTTATGTATATATATATATAACTTTTTAATATCTAATTTTTAATTTAAGAATATTGTCAGGAATATTCTTTGTTGCCATATAACATTAAAACTCAAGCCCATACAAAATCTAGAGGGCTTTTGCTCTAGGAATGTAAGTTTTTTTTTTTTGTATCATATTTTCCTAAGTGTTAAGAAAATTTAAGAACAACAACAAAAGCATAAAGATAAATATTTTTTTAAAAGTATGACTACCAATTTTACCCATTAATCAAAGAAGGGTAAATGCATTTTTTTTTTAATTAGAATTTTGCTAACACCTAGTTAAGCCAAGAATTGAACAACTTCTTAAAAACAACATTTGCAAGATTGATTTTTTTGTATACAATAATCACAAAATTGAACTTTCATTTATAACACAATTTTTGTTTCCAACATATAAGAAAACTTGAAATTTTGCCTAATTGAATCAACATCATTTTCATCCTATTTTTGATGTGCATCCATATAACTAAAAATTAGGCAATATTACTCAACCACTATTTTATTAGCAAACTTGATTCAACGGCTCAGCCGGGAAAGAACCAGGAAGAAAACTCGACATCGTTGCCATTACAAGAAAGTTATTCAATACAATTTTCATAGGATTTCAATCCCAAATTTTCAACAATCAAATAAATTTCCTTCATGACCCTTATCAAGGGATCTATATCATTTTCTACAAGACATTGCTAAGATCGTGGAGAGAACAAAATCTGATCAGGTGTCAACAAGCATGACCAAGAGAAAAAATCAAACATACATATTCATACTAGGTTTTCACAATAGGATTCACAATGAATCAAAACTAGGGAAAGGTGGATTTTTTCAACAAGAGACGTCAGACACAACACCAAACTAGGTTCCCAATCGAGGCTATAACTCAAGAACTTTTGTTCTTCCACAGATGCCCTTTTGAGGCTAATATAATAAGAACTTTCGTTCTTCCATTCTTACATACCAATACTCAAAACGTGGTTAGTGCTGATAGGTAGGGGCCCATACCACCCTACCCTCTCTCCCTCTTCTCATCCTGAGAAGAGACTCTACACTGTTGGAGTCCAACTAAAAAGACCTTTCCAGAAATTGGTCACTTTTTCCCTATCCAAGGGTGAGTAATGCTAAAACACCCATACAAGAAAACTTCAAAAATTCAAACAAGAACCAGAAAGAAAAACATTCAAGAAATATGGTTTCAATCCTTCCCAACATACCCAACATACATACAAGCATCCAAATAATAACACAATAGCATAAGCAAGAAACTAGCATAAAGAATCTGAATAAGGGAGATGAAGAACTCCTACCTTCACAAAGAGGTAATGGCAACTAAACAAATTGAGAAGAGATTTCCCTTCCTTCCTTCAATCTTCCAAGACTCCTCTCTAAAAGTAGAGATTGGGTAACAACCAAAACTACTCCAAGAAGGGCCTCTAAATAAGATCCAAATTCAACCACCAAAAAGGGCAATAACTTCACCCACTCACCTACAAATCTAGAAGTTTCTAACTCAACCAATCCTAAGGTTAACCACTAAGTGGAGTTGAGGTCATGCAACTCATGGTAACCACTTTCAATTTTCACACAAAGGCACAAATAGACTTTTGGAGTGACCTCAAAAGTCAATAAAAGGGGCTTAGGGGTGGAAAATACCCCCAACCCATACCCATACCCCTCAGGTATAAAGATTTCATGTTTTAAAGCCTTAGGAATTTATTTGGAAACAAAGAAAAGCTAGGAATAATTAAGACCATCTAACAACTCTAAAATGTAGATTAAGCACTAATCTAGATTAGGGGTGACTAAACTCAATTAAGAAAAAAATTAGCAAAAAATGTTACTAACTTAGTCCGACTTAGGTCCAAAGGTTACACAGATAACCCTAACTAGCATGCTGGAATGTATATGCAAATTCATGAGTGTCAAGTGACACTATAAGAACACGATTACGAAACATTATCATTTACTGATTACAGAAAGATACATTCATACATCTTCACAATACAATTAAGATACAAACAACATGGTTTCCACGAATGGCACATAGGGATCAGTTCCGTTCCTCCATCGGGTTTCTTGGCTAAAATATCCTACACACTCATTGCACACATCAATAGCTCAAGAAAATCACATACATATATTCAAAACTATTCTAGATAGTTACATGAATCAAAACATGAATGTATTTGGATTTCAATTCTTATTAGGACATCTAAACCATAAAAATATTATTTCATATCCATTCTAATCTCCTAGAATAGTTTTAATAGAGAGATACATATTTAATAAGTACATGCGAGGAGGGACCTTACATTGAGTTAGATTAGGATCAAGTTGAACCTCCCATATGTTTTTCATAATTATTTCTTTTCAATCCCAGGTGTCTAATACAAGAACATTTTGAGTTTCTTGTCAATCCTCTATTTTTGTAGCTTGGCATTGTGCTCAGTTACCTTTGTTTGGTTTTCTTGGTTTTTTTCTTTGGTGTGCTTGGTGGTATATCATTACTCATTGAGTTGGTCATTTTCTATTATCACCAAGTGGTAGTCAATTTTCATCATCGAGTTGTCTCAATGTAATTTGTTTGTTGTTTTTGTTTTTGATCAGTTCCCTACTTCCCTAAGTGGTCCTATGTTGGTTCTTCTTTCTAGTTTGGCTATGCTTAATAAAGGGATCCATCATTGGGAAGCAAATGGACCTATTGTTGGATTTATTGCTTTCTCTAATGTTGGACCTAGAAGTTCATGGAACCATTTCATTCAATATATATAGAGAGTTGTGTTGTGGGATTAGAGTAGAGGATATGATAGAAGAGCTTCAATCTTACAATATAGAGATCATATGTATTGCATTTATAGCAACACATTTGTAAGTGTTTCATTCTATATTGGCTACAACAGGGAAGGCTTCACAATCATAAATGTATCAAGAGTTTGATAGAATATATGAATCAAATATACATTTTTTTCTCTCCTTAATGTACTAGTTCCTTTATGTTTTGTTCAAGCATGTAGGTCAAGTACATGGGTGATCCTTTAGCCCCAACTATCTAACCCTACCCTACATCATTTTATAAGGATGAATTCTCAACTTGCACAATGGATATGCATCTATAAGACAAGCTGACAAAGTGAAATCTTGGGGAGAATCATTTGTTCTTAAGTTAGTTCACAATATTCTAGAAGACCCCTTTTTAGTAACATCAGTTAAAAAGGATTATTGATTAGTTTTCATGCTACACATGGATCTAATTTATTGATCACAAGAATGAAGTTTTTGACAAGTTTCTAGCCTTCAAGAGTCATGTTGAGAAGAAATCAAGTAAAGACATCAAGGATCTTTGTATGGACAATGGAAGTAGAGACGTGAACTCAAGACTTAGATACTTTTGTGAACTTGAGGATATTGATCTTTAAAATCTAGTTGTATTTAGTCCATAGAAGACAAGAGTTACAAAAATGAGGACTAGACTTCTTAAGTCAATGTCAAGCTGCATGATTCAAGCCAAGTCTCTTGATCCATCACTTGAGGTAAAAGGTAGAAGCTATAAGTACTACAAATCACATCCTCAATAGATATCCTCATTATTTATTATGTAGAAAGTCACCTTTTAAGGCATGATGTGGAAGAAAACTAGTTGTGAAATACTTTGGGTATTTAGTCGTACAACATTGGCAAACATATCTTCAAAAAAATGCAAGGCACTACTCCAAAGTCTTTTAAATTCATTGGATCTGAAGAGAGTGTTAAGGCATAAAAAATTATGGATCTTGAGACTCATAATATCTTCATAGAAAGGGATGTTCACTTTGATGAAAGTCCACATAGCTTATCCAATAATCCTCTCCATACTTCATACATTATGGAAATTGATAGTGCCAAGAGTGCTAGTGATTTAGATGGTTTATCTACCTCAACCTGGATATGCAATATTGTAAATTTTCTTGCTAAACTTAAGGTCGGGGATACTTCATCATCTTCTACTAAACCACATTAGGTTAGATAGACACTTGATTCAGTAGGTTCACTTGTGGGGGATTCTTCAGATAGTTAAGGAAAAGGTCACAAAATTAACACATTCTACATTCATACATTTCTATAGTGATAGGTCCATGTGATTCACTATAGTTGGATACACCTTCTCTTCTAATAACATCATTAGAATATGACTACTTGAAAGGCACTGTAGGTTTATTTGTGGCTTCCTACATAGCTGATTTGGGAGACATAATTGATGATAGACATCTTCTCTTTGATGAGGATGATCCTTCTTCAGTTATTGTCAAGAAACACTTTGACCCTCTTATCCATTCTCTACATGATTAGCCTTTCAAGGTTGATGTGATTGTGGATCCTAATGTACAATAATTGTAGGAGGTCTCTTTTGTTAGCCTCATAATGGTTTTGACATTTGAGAATCAACACACTTAAAAAATTATCAAGTCAATGCCGAGTATGATATAGAAGCCAAGCTATAGTGTGTGCCAAGTCAAAAAATTCAATAGGTACTGAGTGAACTTTAAGTGTTGAGCAATCTTTACTATTGAGCAAAGTTCAAGTGCCAAGAAAAGTATAGATGTCGAGTCACTATAGATGCCAAGTGGAACAAAATTTCTATAGGAGCCAAGTGAACTAGTTTTCCTATATGTGTCGAGCATCAGAAACTAGAATGTGCTAAGTAATATAGAACCAGCATATGAGTTTTTGCCTTCACAAACTCAAATGTAAACCATTTTTTGAGCTAACATGGGATGAATCTCAAAGGATCTTGAAGATAAGAACTAATCTTTTGCATTACCTAAGCAATGGATCAGCATGCAACTAATAAGAAAAATGGAGAAGGCATGCAACCAATAAGAAAAGTGCAAGAGTTGAGCAGGAAATGAAGATTTAATATTGATCGTAGATTCATACCTAATCCTAAGTCTTTGAAATATTTAAAAAGAGGACAAAACCCATTGTATGCATGGATGAGAGAAGTATATGGGTGAGCTATAGAAAAATTCAAAGGGGATTTTTAAAAGGCTTAGTGAAGAACAAAGCAACATTATAGAATCCAGTTATTGAGGAATAGAGTATTAGAATATTGTAGAGTGACACATCATATCAAGAAAGGATTAGATCAGTAAGAGCAGAACAAGGATATGGAACCAACAATTGAAGATTGCAAAGCTATTAGGTCAAAGACTTTCTAATACTCTCAAACAATTATATTAGATACAAAAATCCTATGGACTTAGGTTGGCCTAGCAGCCATTTGTAAATCCTTTAATAGGGTGGTATTCCAAGTGAACATACTAAAGTCCTTTAACCAGGCCTACTTTTAGCAGGGTAGTGAAATCCTTTAACTAGGTCACTTTTAACAAATTGTAAAGTCTTTAATAGGACAAGCTTTTCATAGGTCAAACCATTGGAAGTGGTCAAATATTGTAACCTTGAACAATTTCACATTGCTGCACTGATATTTTGTGGGTATCATCCCCACCCTAGTTTTACCTTCTCATTTTGAAGGGTTTCTGGGTTACCAAATTTGTGTGTTATCTATTTTCATGCATGTCTTTACTTTAATTTTTATTAGATGAATTAGATGCATGTGAATGGCTTCAATCACAAGGATTTGAAAAGGTTAAATTTAGTTTATTCTAATTTACCCCCCTCTCAGAATAAATCTTCCCACTTGTTAATTCCAACAATTGGTATCAGAGGCCAGTTCTCACAAGAAGGAGCCTTATAGCTTGGAGAAAAGATCTAGAAATGGAAGTCTACAAACTTGGGAAGATTATATAAAATCAAGCAATTGATATACAACTTTCTTTACATTTACTAGAAGAAGCTAGAGAGGAACTGAGAAATTCTTAAAATGAAGAAGAGAGATTGCCATAGCTGAGAATGACACATAGTACAAGGAGATTGACACCTCAAATCTATTTTCAAATGGAAATTCCAAAGAGTTTGATGTAGGAATAGTAGACTTGATGGAAAATAATAGAGCTCAAGTAGAAGAAATTAGAACACTCAAGCTTGAATAAGAATCATAGGCCATAATGCTTTGTGAAGTGATTGAACAAAAGAAAAGAGCCATTGAAGACAAGGCTATGATAGAAGAAGACAAGAGAAACCTTTCCAATAGACTGGAAGAAAAATTAATTGAGCTTGCAAGAATCTCAAACATGCAGCTAGACAACTTGAGTTAGATGATGAATGCACATCATGAACTGAATGTCAAGAATATTGAGATCTCTACATTGAAGATGAAAAATGATCAACTAAAAAATGACTTAAAAAAAGAAAAGTAAATTTCAAAAAGCTTCAAGAAACCTAATGAAGCCATCAAGTACTTTGAGTAGTTACTAAAATTGCCAAGGGCTTGTAATGATACTTTAGGACTTGGTTACACTGGCATTGAACAAGGAGAGTCTTTCAAGACTACAGAAGAAAGGAGTAACAAAGGTAAGAACACTAAACCTACTTGTCATTTCTATGGTAAAAAGGGACATACCTCTAATGTATGTTGGAGTAAAATTTCCCATCAGCTTGACAAACCTAAGTATGCAAGTTATTGTCATAAGTGCAAAAATCAAGGACATCAAGCACACAACTGTAGGACTAGGAGTATTAGAACACCAAGATTTGAAGGCCATTATTACAATTGCAAGAAGTATGGACATAGAGCTTTTGACTATAGATCAAAGCCTATGTGGACACCAAATTAGCTAGTAGAAGAAAATCATGGACATCACTACAATTGGGACTACAACACAAGGTATAATTGTCATTACTATCAGGAATATCAACACATTCTTGAAAATTGCATAAGGACACATTTTAGAGGAAACTACAACAGATGGTTAAGTCAAACCACATGTTTCAATTGTTTGAATATTAATTATATCATCAAAATTTTTTCAAAAAAGTCAAAGGCACTCAAAGAGTGACAAAGGTAAAGAAAAGGTAGATGTTGAAAACTTCAAAGGAGAAATGAATAAGACATGGAAGAAGAAAGATGAGTGTAGCACATCAAATGAAGGGATCACTTCACCTAATAGGTCAAGTGATCACACTTCATAAAACTAAGCAAAGATTAGGCATGAGGAACTGATTTACAATATTTTATCATACATCAATTCCTAAACAAACAAGTACTGAAAAGAAGAGATCAGTGTGAATAAAGATGCAAAGTTAAAATTTCAAGATTTCACAAGTATTGTTGAGTTGCCCTTAGATGTCGAGTAAAAAATTAGTACAAGCTGAGTGAAGAAGAATTTTTTTAGTTGAAGCCAATTAAAGAATACTCCAGAGGAAATCAAGTAATGAAAAGGCAATGGAAGTTGAGTAATGTAGTAATCCTTCAGAAGCTGAGTGGATAGCTATATCTGCACTAAGCATTAAATGCATAAAAAATGAGGTATATCATCGCATCTTCAATAATTTTTCCTCATTGAAAACAAAGAGAAAAGATGAGGAAGAGTAAAAAGTGAATCCAAAGCAGAGAATCCAGTATATAAGAAGATTTCAATAGCATTTTAGCATGATTCCATCAATTTCAAGGTATTTACGACTGTGTTGAGCTACACAGTTTTGTGTTTTCTTTGTGTTGAAACCCTAGATTGTGTAAAATGGCTTCTAGCTCTAGAAAAGCTTGGGAGAAGGAATCATTTGAAGTTCAATTAGTATCCAAAGAGGTTAGACAACCCAATTTTCGTCCAATCCCTGAAGTTTCACACAAGAATGACCTAGTTGGAGCCCTATCCAAATCATACCCCATAACATTGTAATGGTTTAGGATGTTAGGAAATGCTATAATTGAAAAGTTGGAGCTATAGGTGACATGGAAACAAGAGAGGCATATGAGAAATTGTGTGAAAATGGAGTATTGAAGGAAGAATACAAGATTGTTGAGAGAAAGGATTTAACACATGCCCTAGAATTCCCTAAAATGTTTAAGATAGAATGGATTAGACTAGTGTTGAGCCAAATACATGATGGTAGTTTATGGTTGGAGGATGGTCCTATTAAAATCACAAAGATAATTGTTCATAGAGTAATAGGGTACCCAACCCTAGATTAGCCGAAGACCCTTAGAAGTGATTCTAAGGAGATAATTGAGAAAAACACAAGTGCAAAATAGAATAAGAGAGGGAAGACAATTCACACTATCCAAGACCCTCTAGTTGACTTTGCTATTAGGGTCATAACATACAAATTCTATCAATCTAATAGACTCAATAGTGTGCCTTGTATTGTAGTAGATGTAGGATACAAACTGGTGAAGAAAGATCATACATATTATCTTGCAGAGCTGTAACTACAATAGATCAATGAAAATCTAGTAGCAATCAGGAGAACAAAGGGAGCCCAATGAAAATTTGGTGCCATTTTTATATGTATTTTCTTTTATGTATAGAATGCATTTCCTTCTTTTGGAAAAATTACATGTAGAAATGATAGGTCAATCATAGCTCAAGTCAATGAATACATAGAGCAGATGGGAGCTAATTTTGAGACCTTGATGACTAGTTATTTTGAGAACTTTAAGAAATCAATGAAGCAAAGGCTCAGAATTCTAGTTTCCTTAGTACAAAAGTATGTAAATGAAGTATTTTTTTTGGTAGATATAGACTATACATAGATACAAGCAACTATACATAGATACAAGCTATCATACCAAGAGTGAGATGGTTAAGACCTCTTGGGTATGAAATAAACATAGATGAACCATCAACAACAATAACTGCACTACTTGCAAAGGAGATAGACAAGGATGCACCACATTTTGGAACCTATGACATGGTGAGATCCAAAGTGGACATGGAGTTGAAGAATACCTCCACTTTGAAGAAGAAAGACAAGCTTTTAAAGAAGTTGAAAGCCAAATTTGGGGAAGGTACCATAGAAGAAGCAAAAGAAGAAGGTGAAGATGCCAAGGGTGATGAAGAAGAGCAAGATTAGGGCCACTTTCCTTAACCCAAGGTATGGGAGAACATACAGATGAAGAGGATGATGCCAAGTAGGAAGTAGCAAAGGCTGAGTCAAAGAAGAGCAAACCTGAAAAACAACCAACTGCATAGCCCAAGCAAAAGAAGAAGGCCACAAAACCAAGTCCATCCAAGCCAACAACAAGGGAAAATAGTAAGACCACAACTAGAGTGGCAAAAGAATAGGAGAAGAAAAGGGAAATAGACCAAGGAGGACCTACAGAACCAAAGAAAAGAAGAAAGTATGTTGCACCTCCTAAATCAGATGAAGAGAGGATAGAGTTTGATGAGGGCTAGTTCAAATTGGTAAGCCATTCTACCACATCTAAATTGGAAAGGATTTGTAATGATATTAGAGACAATGCTGATTTATCTGGTCTAAAAACTATTGAATTTAATAAATTGTCAAAAGAAGAACATAACATAGTGGAAGAATCCATCTTCATTAACTATTGAGGAGCAAGTAAAGGAACAAATAGGGCAAGATGTTCCTACTGCACAAAGCCAGGGTGCACCACCTCAAATTGTCACTATTGATCAAGGCAAAGACAAGAGGAGAATGAAGTAGAGAAAACCCCTAAGGAGTAGGAGGCAATACAAATGTTGGTAAACTTTCCTACCTTAGGGACTCCTAATAAGAAGTCAAGCACTGCTATAGTTCCATTGCAAATTTCAGCACTAGGCTTGAGCACTACCAAGGTTGCAAGGGTACTTCACTATGGAGACCCTGCACTTGATGAAGAGATAGTCATACCAAGTTATGACTCAAGAACAATGAACCTACAACAGTTAAATGAAGTGCAAGAGGTACTAGAGAGAAGGAAGAGACAAGAGATACTTAGAAATGAGTATAGGTGGAAACAAGCACTGGTAGAAATAAAATACATATTTCTTGATGCATTTAGCTTACAAGTACTTGATGAAACCCAACCCATAATGGAGAAATTGTCCAACATTGTGGACTAGGTACATAATGAGGACCTAGAAACTAATGCCAAATTATTAGTATGGTTAGAAGAGAAGTTTTAGATGAAAGTGAATGAGAAAATATCAATGAAATAACACTCTCACAAGTTGAATTAGCAAATGAAATTGAAAAAGTGAAGAAAGTACTTGAGAATGTATTCTCATTGTACACCAAGTTGAGTGATTCCTCATATTTCACACAAGAAACAAGAAAAAGGATACTAAGCTTGGAGCAAAATCTAAAGATTTCCAGCACTAAACTACCAAAAGATCTAGCTCAGAGTGAGAAGCATTTTGTAGCTATGCTTCACACATAGAAGGAATTAGCTATGTTGATAGTAGAAGAGGTCAATATTAAGGTCAAATTGATGCAGATTCAATCTTTTATAACCCCACATCAGGAAGTACTCCATAAGGAGTAGGCTTATGCAGAAAATGTACTTAAGAAAGATCCTAATCTTTCTACATTGGAAGGTCTTGTACATCTTGCAGTAGAGACAAAAATCCAACACAAGTCATTGGAGATAGCCTTAGATAATTGGGATGCTTCTCTCAAGATGATTATGGAGGTCAATAAAACATATTTTGGCAAAGTATTCTATTTTTCCTTAGGACCCTTTGACATAAGTGTGAAAAAGGGGGAGAAATAATAAAAGGAGACATATTTGTAGATTGAAAGGGGGATATATCATGTTTTGGGAGATGTGAATAACAAATAGATACAGAATATAGACAAGGAAAAGAGGATCAAATAAATCAGCATGAGACAAATTCAGTACAAGAGTTTTCGTGACAAGAATGGAAATGGCACATTAGCTCGGAGGGAGTTACAAGATTTTGAGTTAAATATTTTTTCCACTCATGTCAAAGGGGGAGATTTTTAGTCTTAGAATGGTTTTTACATTTGAGTGTCAACACACTTAACAAATTCTCAAGACAATTCTAAGTATAATACAGAAGTCAAGCTACAATGTATGCCAAGTCAAAAAATTCAATAGGTGCTGAGCAATCTTTAGGGGCTGAGAAAAGTTCAAGTGCCAAGAAAAGTATAGATGTCAAGTCACTATAGATGCCAAGTGGAACAAAATTGCTATAGGAGCTGAGTGAGCCAATATTTCTATATGTGTCGAGCATTAGAAACTAGTATGTGTTGAGTAACATAGAATCAACATAAGAGTTTGTGCCTTCACAAACTCAGATGTAAACCATTTTTGAGATGACATGGGATGAATCTCGAAGGATCTTGAAGATAAGAATTAATCTTTTGCATTAACTATGCAATCAACATGCAACCAATAAGAAAAATGGAGAAGGCATGCAACCAATAAGAAAAGTGCAAGAGTTGAGCAAGAAATCAAGATTTAATATTGATTATAGATTCATATCTAATCCTAAGTCTTAAAAATCTTTAAAAGGAGGAAAAAACCCATTGTATGCATAGATAAGAGAAGTATATGAGTGAACTATAGTGAAATTTAGAGGGGGGTTTAAAAAGACTTAGTGAAGAACAAAGCAGCTACAAAATCCAGTTATTGAAGAATAGAGTATTAGAATATTGTAGAGTGACACATTAAATCAAGAAAGGATCAGATCAATAAGAGCAAAACAAGGATCTGGAACTAGCAATTGAAGATTGAAAGCTATTAGGTCAAAGAATTTCTAATACTCTCTAGCAATTGTATTAGATATGGAAATCCTATGGACTTAGGTTGGCCTAGCAGCCATTTGTAAATCCTTTAATAGGGTGGCATTCCAAGTGAATGTACTAAAGTCCTTTAACCAAGCCTAATTTTAGTAGGGTAGTGAAATTATTTAACTAGGTCACTTTTAATAGAGTGTAAAGTCTTTAATAGGATAGGCCTTTCATAGGGTAGACCATTGGAAGTGGACAAATATTGTAACCTTGAACAGTTACACATTGCTGCAGTGATATTTTGTGGGTATTTTGGGCTACCAAATTTGTGTGTTATCTATTTTCATGCATGTCTTTACTTTCATGTTTATTAGATGAATTAGATGCATGTGAATGGTTTAATTCACAAGGATTTGAAAAGATTAAAGTTAGTTTATTCTGATTCACCCCCTCTCAAAATAAATCTTCCCACTTGTTAATTCCAACATCTTTATCATAAGGAGAGATAGTTGGCTCTTTGGGACATGTTATAGTACATAAATTCTTGTTAGATCATGACTTTTCCTTTTCATTAATGTTGGAAGGGGCAACCTTCAATATTGACATAAGGATAATTGAGAAACTTTTAGATACATCATTCATCTTGAGGTTTCTTCCTACATAGTGGGGAAGATTCTAATATCTACCCCTGGAATTATTTCTTCCTAAGAGGAGGAAAACTATTAAGTATTCATGGATCAACTTGTATATTCATCTCAGAGAATTAATCACTATTGGACATTCTACATTGAAGTTGGGATACCTTGTCTCCTCTCTTCTTCTTCTCTCTTATGGGTGGGGGGATTTTTCCTCTTATGGGATTTCTTCCTTCTCATACTTCTCTATTGTATATACATGATGTATGTTGTAATGTGGGGAGGTCTTGATTACTCTATTCATCCATCCATCTTGTTTATTTTTTCATCTCTCTCTTTGGGGATTGTTTGTCCCATGAGATTTTGTCCTTTCTCCACTTTATGATAGATTATATCACACGTATTTAAATATTTTACATGGGTACCTAACATGGCCTATTAGTGGGGAGCCATTATGCATTTTCATGTAGCTTTTGTAAGCTTAAGTGTATTCCCCTAAGTTTCACTTAAGGTGGGTATTGGTGTAATTAATTGCTTACTAATTATAACTTAAGTTTACTTAGGATAATGTATTTTCACATTAGTTGTCATGTAGACACCTAGGACATTGAATTTTATTTGAGCACATATTGTCTCAAAACTCTTTTTGTGAGATCCACCTTTGTGTTGTTGCTGTAAATAAGTATTCACTATTTACACTTTACTTAAGTTTACTTAGATCAATGGGTTATTTTATTATTTATTAGGTTAACACTTAAGAATTTGCATACTTTTATGAGTTGTCATGTTGACAACACAAAAGTAAGCAACTCTAATTCAGCACATGTTGTCTACAACATTATTTTTTGTGCTACACCTTTGTAGGCTTATCCTCTCATCATTGCACTTACTCCTATTCTTAATGGAGGATAACCCATACCTGGTGGACATGTGCCTACCTGTAAGACTTATCATGTTGTTAACTCCTAGGCATTCTAGATGCATCTTAGAGGCATTTATATATAGGCACTCCTAGTGTACTTGTACATACATTAAATAATATATTGTTATTTTGATCATACTCTAGTCTATTCTGTGCTTGTGCTTGAGTTTCTTGGTCTTGGGTGATTTTTTCCCTAAGGCAAATTCTTACATGGTATTAGAGCTGAGGGAGATTCTCTTCACATAGTCATTAGAGACCTTGTTGCTTCATCTTTCAAAGTGACCTGATTCATATCCAGAGCATCTGCAATCATTGGGAGTGTCTAGAGCCAAAGCAAACCTCACCATTATGTCTAGAGCATCAATTCAATAAAAATTGACTATAAATTTGCCTATATTAGGCCATAGTCAATTTTGAGGCAAATTTTTTTTGCAAATCGACACACAAAGGCTTGATTTGAAAATTTAGTATGGTCATTTATTAGATCTGTTAATTTATTTTTGAAATATGTATTTTTCTCTACATCTTCAAAAAAAATTGGCCTATTCAACTTGTAGAGAATTTTTTTTGCAGGAACCGAGTGGTGAAACCCTGACCCCTGCAGAACATATTTGGAAAATATTCAAATTTATAGTGTGGCTAAGCCAAACCAGGCAGTTTACCACCATTTTTCATCTGTACAAATTCTCAACAAGTGGATACTGCTCACCGGCCAAGTTCTTTACAAAGTTCGGTGGCTTTGTTTGCATTAACACTATGGGCTTCATTTGTTTAGACCAGTTTTTAAACTATCGACAAAAAACATAATTCTCTAAGCACCATTAAAAACTCCTATCACCATCTCCATTCTTGCTAGTACCGCACTTCAAAATCCAACACTGGTGATCTCAAAATATTCACTGTTATTTTTTTGGCGATTCCAAACACACTACTGGTAGCCTCCACGCAACGAATGAATTTCCAACGTGGCCATGTTAGCACTAACCCCTCCATGGTGGACCCACTATTAGCAGGCTGAGTTGGCATACACATAAGTTCCATCGTATTGCCACATTGACTGTCCACATAGGAGACACATTTTTTTTGTATAGTGTCTGTACACTACTGATGTCAGTAGTGATGTCATCTAGGGGGCTGAATTTCACTGACATTAGCAATTCATTGTCTTAAATTTGATGTCCATTTGACTATCACCTAGAGGCCAATTTGAACTACTACAATGATCATTTGGATGTCAAATTTAACAGAGTTTTTTCCTATCTAGACCCCTCTCTAGATTTAATTTTGATTTGACAGTCTGACTTTGAGAGGCCATAACTCAGTCATCCAAACTCCAAATCAAGTGCAATTTTTTTGATTTTGGGTAGAATTTCTTGAACTTTTTAGTGGTGTAGTTCTTTTCTAGTTTTGGTGCATGATTTGTTAGAAATAACATTTTTTGCTGATTGTACCTATCCAATCCTACATTTTGTAACTTCAAATGCTCCATACAAGCTCATCTGGACTCCAAAACAACTTCCATTTTTGTGAAAGTGCATTTTTTTTTGTCTACTTTCTAGATCTATAATCAGATTATAGGCTTGTGTGGAAAAAATATCACTTTCAAAATTAGGTCCTATTTTGCATTATATTGCTTCAAAATTGTTGTATTTCTGAACTACATTGTAAAGTTATAAATTTGTACTCCATAAAGAGGTTGTAAATAGAAAAATCAAAAGTCCTATTTGTCCATTTTGACAAGTGGCCTATTTTAACCACACTACATATAAAGTTCCAAAATCTTTCATTTGGAGGGGGTTTTGATTGGGTGAAAATGGGGGTGTGTATTGTGTTCTTATGTCTCCTTGATATTGTGCTCTTGCATTATGTGTTATTTTTCAAAGTTAACTCTACATAATTATGCTACTTGGAAAGGAAACATAAGGGAACCATTAGTTGAAAAAGGTTTACTATGTTATGTAACTGGTGCAACAAAAAAACCTCATGTTGATGTTGATGAGGCTCGAAAAGAAGACTGGGAATCAAAGCAAGAAATGACCCTAGGAACCTTGCTCAATAATATCTCAGATTCCATAAAATATCACATTAGGAAACTTTCCAATCCAATAGAGGTCTAGGATAAACTTGAAGCATTGTATGGGACTGTAGATGAAGACATGGCCTACACCATTGAGGACAAACTTCTTAAGTTGCATCCTAGGAATTTCGACACCATCAAAGACTATCTTACCCAAGTAAACATGTATAGGTCACAACTTAAGGATTGTGGTGAATCCATCAAGGATGGAAAAATGATCAAGCATATAATGACTCATCTTCCACCTAAATATGCTCCTTTTGTTTCTAGTTATAATACTCACAAATAAATGATGGGTAGCGCCTACACTAAGCCTTCATTTGAGAAATTTTCAGAAATGTTGGTCTTAGAACATGACAATTTAGTAATTATGGGAATTGTCTAGTCTTCCAAGACCAAAGCCTTGGTAGCTAATGAAGGGAATTCAAGTGGTAAAAAATGCAACAAGAAGCAAAAGTAGTGGAAGGCTAACCCACAAGATGACACAGAACAATCCTCCTCTAATTTTTTTTTTCCTCGCATCAATCTTCTTCCACTCAAAAATCTTCTTCACAAAAAGGAAAATCTTTTTTCAAAAATAATTAGAAGGGGAACAACCCCAAAAAAAGGGAGAAGAAAACTTGTGCCTATTGTAAGAATAATGGTCATGATGAATATGAGTGTAAGGATAAGAAGATTGATGAATTGGTAAACCTAATGAGGAAACACAAAATTGATGTACCAAATACCTATAAGGATAAGGGATCTTCAACCACTTCAAAGGGTAAGGGACAAGCTTTGGTAGAAAGTACAAACAATGTTGAGGAATGAGTTCTTTATTCAGGAGCTGCACATCATATGGGTGCTTCAAGGGAGCATTTTCCTCTTTCAAACCATCAAATGTACCTTACATCTATGTGGGAAATGACACTCAAGTGGAAGTTGAAGGGAAAGGGAATGTTGAGTTGGATAATGGCATCTTCAAGGATGTTCTACATGTTCCTAACCTTAGCACCAATCTTCTTTCCATCTACCAAATAACTCACTATGGATGTGGCAACAAAGTGGAGTTCCTTCTAGATACAATTGTGGTGAAAAATCTCAAGGATTATTCTATGGTGGTGGTTGGAAAGGCTAATCATGAGAGAAGACTTTACTCTTTTTCTCATTTTGTGTCTAAGTCCACTTCCCTTGCTTTGTTGACTAATTCAAATTCACAAAGTAAACTATGTCATGAGAGATTTGGACATCTCAATTATCACTACCTTCAACAACTTAGCAGCAAGGATATGGTCATTGGTCTACCTCAAGTCAAATATTAAGAGGGTGTATGTCTAGGTTGTGAAGCAGGCAAGCATCTCGAAGAGAAATATGACAAGGGGAAGTCTTGGAAGGCTACTATTGTTCTTGAATTGGTTCATAGTGATGTAGCTGTCCCATTTCCAGTACCATCTTTTGGTAAGGCTCACTATGTTCTTACCTTTATTGACAACTTTTCACACTACTCTTGGGTCTTCTTTCTTTCTCATAAGAGTGAAGTTTTTGATAACTTTATCACCTTAAAAGCTCAAGTTGAGAAAAAATTAGGGAAAGCCATCAAGACTCAACGAACAGATAATGGTAGGGAATATGTCAACTAGGCTTATAGACTTTTGTACTCATGAGGGTATTGATCTTCAAAATTTAGTTGCCTACACACCATAGTAGAATGATGTTTTTGAAAGGAAGAATAGACCCCTTAAAGAGATTACCACTTGTATGCTTCAACATAAGTCTCTAGATCAAGTGTTTTGGGTAGAAGCCATGTGTTGTGCCAATTACATCCAAAACAGAAGTCCCCATAAGGCCTTAGATGGAATTTCACCTTTTGAGGCTTGGTGTGACAGCATGGGAAAGGATACCTCCATAAAAGAAAAAGGCATTAGAACCTCAAAGAAAACCATGTATATTTCTTGGATATCCTAATCATCTTAAGGAATACAAACTTATGGGAATAGAGACACATGAAATATTTTTCAAGAGGAGTGTTCACTTTGAAGAAACTTATCCAAGTTTAGCTTCTTCAACTCCTCCTTCTTCCTCCTTCACAAAAAGTGATAATAGTGGTGATAGTGACTTGAAAGACAAGATTCCATCAACTTTGACTCATAGGATACCATCTTCACAGGGTCCACAAATAGTTGAGGACATTCCTTCTTCTTCCACTAAACCTTGATGGGCATAGCAAACTCTTGATTCAATAGGTTCATTGGTGGGGAATCCTTTAGACACTTGGAGGACAAGGTCATAGCACAAATCATTTCCACATGCTTATATTTCCATTGCTTTAGATCCACAGTCATTTAAGGAAGCATCAGGGATTCCATAATAGGACAAGGCTATGGAGGAAGAATATAACTCTTTGATGAAAAAAAACACTTGGGACTTAGTTCCCCTTCCTAAGGGAAGAAATTTGGTTCAATTTAAGTAGATCTATAGAACCAAATTTTTAGTGGATGGAAGTGTGGATAAGCATAAGGCTAGACTCATTGCCAAAGGTTTCTCACAAGTTCCTAGTATTGACTATACTAAAACTTTTGCACTAGTTGCCAAAATGAACTCCATTCGCTTGACACTAGTTATTGCTATAGTTCATGGATGGGTTGTACATTAGATGGATGTAAAGAGTACCTTTTTGAATGGTGATCTTCATGAGAAAATTTATATAGAGTAGCCATAGGGGTTCATATAGGATTCTACTATAGTTTGTAAATTGAAGAAGTCTATCTATGGCCTTAAGTAGGCTCCTTGGGCTTGGTATGCCAAGATGGATTCCTTATTACTCTTAGAAGGATTCAGTAGGTGTCATTCTAATTTGAATGTCTACATTCTTCAGCGGGATGGTTCACACTTGATACTCATGCTTTATGTAGATGACTTGATCATTACATGAAGTACTTCATCCATCATTTCCAGTGTCAAGACCTCTTTGTAGGACATATTTTCTATGATAGACTTAGGTTTAATATATTATTTACTTAGTATTGAGATCACATAGTCTTTAGCAGGGATCACACTTTCTCAACCTAAGTATGCTCTTGACTTGCTTTCTCAATTTCACATGAGTGATTGCAAGCCTGGTCCTACTCCCTTTCTTTCAAGTGTCAAGTTAGAGACCAAGTGTACCACTCCACTTGTTGATGCTACATTGTATAGATAGTTGGCTGGGAGTCTCATCTACTTGACACATACCCACTCTAATATAGCTTTTGTAGTTGGCATGGTTTCTTGCTTCATGCAAGAGCCACATGAGCTTCGTTAGAAGGCCATCGAGCACATCTTGCACTACATATAGGGTACACATACACATGGGATACACTATGTAGCAGGTACAAGACTTCAGTTGGTTGGATATATAGACTCAGACTATGTAGGGGATCTAGATTCTCACAAATCTACTTCAAGTTACATGTTTCACCTTGGTTTTGAACCTAATTGTTGGCAGAGTAAGAAGCAAAATAATATTCCTCTTTCTTCAACTGAGGCTGAGTATCAAGGAGCTACCAATGCGGCTACAAAGGCTCTTTGGTTACAACACATCCTAAAGGAGTTTGGATTTGATCTACCTAAACCTACAGTCATACATTGTGACAATCATAGTGCTATTGAGATCTCTAAATATCTAGTTCAGCATTAGTAGACTAAACACATTGAGGTTCATATGCACTACATCAAAGAGCTGACACATGAGCAGATCATTGCATTATAGTATTGTCCTATAGCAAAGAAAGTTATAGATATCTTCACCAAACCCTTCACTAAGGTCAAGTATATTCATTTGTGATATCTGTTGGGGGTGCAAGATGTTGCAAAAAGGGGAGTCCCTTGACTTCTCTCTTCTTTCTTTTGGGAGGGATCTTTTCCTCATTTGAGGTCTTCTTCTCTCTCATCTTCTTTATTGAACTTATCTCTCTTTTTGGATGAGGGTTTTTCCCATGAGGTTTTCCCTCTTTCTCTTCTTTATGAGAGATTGCATTGCATTTCATTGTCTATAGAGCATTTCTTTTGTACACGAGTACCTAGCATGGCCTCGTAGCTAGGACCCATCATGCATTTGCGAGCTTAAGTGCATTCCCCTAAGTTGCACTTAAGGGGGGGTGTTGGTGTAAATAAGTATTCACTATTTACACTTTACTTAGTTCAATGCATTATTTTATTATTTATTAGGTTGACATTAGGAGTTTGCGTACTTTTATGAGTTGTCATGTTGACAACATAGAATTAAGAAACTCCAATTTAGCACATGGTGTCTACACCATTATTTTTTGTGCTACACCTTTGTAGGCTTATCCTCTCATCATCACACTTACTCATGTGCTTAATAGAGGATAAAACACACTTGGTGGACATCTGCTTGGTTGTCAGACTTATCATGTTGCTAACTCCTAGGCATTCACTCCTAGTGTACTTGTACATCAATTGAATAATATATTGTTATTCTGATCATACTTTAGTCTATTATGTTCTTGTGCTTGAGTTCCTTGGTCTTGGGTGAATTTTTTCCTAAGGAAAATTCTTACAATGTTCTTATCACATTATCATCCTCTCATTTTCGCACATAACTTTTTACACAATGGAGGATGGTCCCCTTTTAGTGCACATGTGATTCCACCTAGTGTGGTTTATATCTTATCTTGACCATCACTCCTAGTTATCATGCATTGTCTATATATGAAGGAATATCTATGATGTAAATATCCATTTTCCATTATCTATTATTTATTGATCAACATTAAATCAAGTCATTTTAGGATCATATCATTTTTTCTCTATTTTTTTGTTATCTATTGAGCTTCTAGATCTTAGCATTTCATTCTTTACCTTAGGAAAATTCTTACAACATCTTTATATTATATGCATGAAAATAACATTTTCTACCATAGGTGTTTGAGGTTTCTCCATAATGGTCAAGTTATAATGATCATTGATAGCCTTTATCACCCCTTATCTAATTATGGAAACTTTACCCTCCATTACACTTGGCCTTTGAAAAATCAAGGTTTGTCCTTTTCCTACATTATAATTTTTTTGAAGTGAATAGAATTGTTGAGTCATTCCTATGTAAAATTTTGAGTTTTCCTTGGTACTCCTTTTAATGATTCATCATTCATAGATATGAAATGATGATGTTTTGGCTCCATATCTTGGTCCAAGACTTTTTCCTACTCTTTTATTACTCTTTTGTATGTTGTAATTCCATCTCAAAAATCATATAAAGGACAAACATGCAAGCACTAGACATCTTCTATCTCTCAATCTAGGATGGTTTATTTTATTCCTCATCCTCATCCAAGAGAAATGAATAATCTTTTCTAACATTGAGTAATCTACAACCTTTCCTCCCCACATGTCTTTGGCCATAACAAATAAAACAATACTATGAGAGAACATTGACAAAGATGTCATGCTAAGGGTCATGATATTGCTCCATGCAATGATTTTTTCCCAAGAAATCAACCCCTAGTTTCATTTTCCTAATATTCACTTTATCCTAGATGATCCACCTTGCTAAAGATAGAAGTTGTTTATGCATGGTGATTGTTCTTTTCATCTTATCCTTACACCAACTATGATTAATATGGATGATGATGTTCATGATGTTGTTTGATCATATGTGTGGGGTTGTTAATACTAATCATGAGTTATGAGGGAGAACCCAATACTTGAACACATTCCAATGATTGTTGGTTTAGTACCCACATTTATTAATTTAATGCCTATAATTGTTTATTTAATGTACAATTTTTTTCCACAATATTACACCAATAGTTGTAACTTTAAAGTAGTTATTGTTGATGATGGCTACCCATAACTATATAAAATGTATCCTTTATTCTAAAAAGAAACCAATTATGTGATATCATTTTAGCTGCTCAAGTATGGATGTCTCTTTTTCATGACCATTATCTCACATTTTTAAGGCAATTTTGGACACCCTACAAAAAGTATGTTGATTTGGCTATACTATCCTAAATTAGAAGCACTTCAATTTAGTGATTTTTAGCTCCTCTTTAGTGTGTCTGCATTGTATAATTCAACTTTAAAAACTCTTGCTTCAATTTTTCTCTCTCATTATTGAGCAAAATTAGGGTACGATCTAACAAATTATCTTTTGTTTCCCTTTCTTTCAAGTATGAAGCAATTGAGGTTTTACCTAAACCCTATGTGTCTTCCCCCCCTTTTCTTACCTAAGCCCTATGTGTCTCCCTCCCCTCTTCTTACTTTAACCTCATTTTATTACTTAAATTACTATTTTCCTCTTATCTATCTCCAACGTCCTAACCAAATTATACATTTGAGATCCCAAGGGATTTTTTTTGTGATTGGTGCCTCTCGACCTCAACTTGAGGCAGTAATTTCTCAAAGTCGTAGACCCATTCCAAATCTAGTATCTTCTCACTCAATTAGTTGTCTCTTGTTATATTTTATCTATAAATCACTATAAAATACGCCCCATTTACTTCATTTGGAAAGTTAAGGCATGAATACATTGCCCACAAGAGAGAGCACACTTTGGTGGACATCAAAATTTGACATAGAAAAAACACAAGGTGAAATTGAAAGCTTTGTGATCCATCAATTGAAAAAAAAAGAGTTCAACATTCAATCAAGCATTCAAATCATAATGGAGTTGCAAATGGATTGTGAGTATGACTAGAGAACTTTAGCCCTTGGGTGCTTGATATGATTTATATTATATTTTCAGATCTATTGTTTATTTTTTCATATCTATATATTGCGATACACTCAAGAACATTTTTATTTTCTCTACATATGAGGGTTTTAATTTTAAGGGCTAGATTTTGAAATTATACACTACATTTACATATTGCATTCTAGATTCACAAGCACATGATGCACAAAATTTCTCTTTACTATTATTCATAGAGGTGGAAATTGCTAAAATAGGGGGTTGAACAAGGCCAATCCCTATGTAGCCACCCACACACACACTTTACAACTCTATAAAATTCAAAATACAATTGTGGGAACATATTTGAGTAACCTTTTGAAGCACTTTCTAGATCCACATTGTTGGAAATACAGAAGTAGTAACTAAGAAGGGGGGTGAATCAGTTAGCACTAAAGTAAATCCTAGATCCCTTAGATGTCAAAAATAAAATTTACACTGAGAAAACTAATTTCTATTCATGCTCGGTAAACAAGCAAAAATTTTTGTAACTCAGTAAATGTAGAATGAATTTCTTTTAGCAGACTTAAAAATATTATCAATAATTAACTTGCAAGCATAAGAGAAATAACATGAATACTTGAGACACCAAGATTTAACATGAAAATCCAATTTGGGAAAAACCTACCAATGTAAGTAGTTACTAGTTTTCACTTTTATGAAGTGAGCCCTATCAGGAGCCAACCCTATTAAAGGTTACAAAACACACTATTAGGTGTGACCCTATTAGAGGATTTAATCACCCTACTAGGAGTGGCCTTGAAAGAGGTCTTAAAATAATTCAATGGAATTGCCACCTTGTTAGAGGATTTACAATTGACTATTAAACCAACTCTGTTAAAAGATTCTAGATCACTGCTACAATGGTTAGAGAGTAACAATGAAGTGACTTGATTGTGATGCAACTAAATTGCTGAATCTAGATCTCTTTTCTACGTAAACTTGACCCTTCTTGATCAAATATTACTTTCCTTCTCCACCAGGATACCTGATTATCCTTCAAGTTCACTCCCTTTCTTTTCTTTTCAATTCAATCAACACACTTGCACACACACTAGAAATCTCAACTTGACCTTTTATTTATACCTTCCAAATTGTCAAGTTGGCCCAATTTCGAATTACAATAACCAATATTCATCATCATAGTTATCTAGAATCAATATATAAAGTAATTAAGCTTCATATTCCAAAATAAGAAAAAATCTTTATAAGCTAATCCTACTCGGTAGAAACTAACTTTGGAACGATTTCCTCTATTAACCAACAGAAGTTTAGTTAACACTACAAACTTGTAGAAATCCTTTGGCAACCAAGTGAACTCAGTGAATACTAACTCTATCTAACTTTCCCTTCGTTAACTGAATGAGCTTGATTAACACTCTTCTCTGCCTAAATTCCTTCAATGCCCAAGTGAGCTTGGTAGACACTACCATCTGTTCAGAGTAAACTTATGAATGCTCGGTAGGCAAGGAAAACTATCTTCACTAACCAAGTCTATTTGGTAAGCATTGTCTGTCAATTGATATGACATTTGTGTAACATCAAAGACAACACACAATTAATTAATTGTATCCAACAATCTCCCTCTTTGGCATTGATGGAAACACAACATGTCATAGCATAATGAAATTTGAGAATAAGACTCCCTTTGACAGAAAGTTTCTTCCTTTTCGATTTTACACAAGAACTTCTTCTTTATGTTGTATTCTCCCTTTGTGAAGGAACTGCATGACTACTTTTCAAACTTCTCCCTCTACAAAATTTCAAAAAGGTAAAGATATGACAGTAACTTCTCTCTCTTTGACAACACATGCCAAATTTGTATCAATGTACCTTGAGTACTAATTCATATGCAATATTCTCTTGATTATGCTACATCGACTAATTGATCTTTAACTTGGTTCTTGTTGATGCATCACTAAACTTTATTTAATGAGCTTTAGATAGGGGAATGACCCCAAGCTTACCTCTTAGATAGAAAAATGCATCCTTAGGTAATGGCTTTGTGAATATATCTGTAATTTGTTCTTTTGTATGCACATATTCCAATCTAATTTCTTTGTCCTATACTAACTCTCTTACAAAGTGATATTTGATAGAAATGTGCTTTGTTTTGGAATGCATCACTGGGTTCTTTGATATGTTAATTGCACTGGTGTTATCACAACACATGACTACTGGTTCTTTGATTTCAACCTTCATTCCTTCTAGTAATTTTTTGAACCAAACAATGTTAGAATAATTTACTGCTACTGCCACATACTCTACTTCTACTATGGATTGAGATGTGTTGTTTTGCTTGTTGCTTGTCCAAGATACCAACCTTTTACCAAGAAAGAAAGCTCCACCACTAGTGCTTTTTTTGTCATCAAGATTTCTTGCCCAATAAACATTAATAAATACTTTTAGGTCTAGGTTTCCTCCAAGTTTGTACCATAAACCATAGTCTTCAGTACATTTTAGATATCTCAAGATTCTTTTGATTTCCATCATGTAATTTTCTCTGGGTTTAGTTGAGAATATTGCCACTATCCCAACTACTAAGGAAATAACAGGCCTTGTGTGAACTATATACTATAATTTTTTAATCATTGATCTATATAAGGTTTGATCTACTTCTTTGGAGTCATCATCTTTGGTAAGCTTGAGTCTAGTTCACATGGGGGTACCAAGTGGTTTTGAATCTTCCATTCCAAACTTCTTGAGCATCTCTTTTATATACTTGGATTGAGTGATATAGATACCATTTTTGTTTTGCTATATCTGCAATTCAACAAAGAATTTTATTTCAAAAAACATGGACATCTCAAACTCTTAGTTCATTTGTTCTGAAAATGCTTTGCATAGGTCATCATTTCTTGTAAATAGAGTATCATCCACAAATATCTCTACCAACACAATTTTGTTATTTGGTCCTTCCTTGATCTACAAACTACTATTATCATTTTTTCTTTGAAAACCAATCTATATCAAGTAGTTATGTAGTCTTTCATGCCATGCTCTAGGAGCTTGTTTGAGACCATACAGTGCTTTGTGTAATTTATAGACCATGTCCCTTTTGTCAGGATCAAAAAAACCTTCTAGTTGTTCAATGTAGACTTCTTCATTGAGAATTCCACTCAGGAATGCAGATTTAACATCCATTTGATATACTTTGAATCCTCTATGAGCTACATATGCAAGTAGGGTCCTAACACCTTCTAATATTGCAACAAGGGAAAAAGTCTCACCATAATCAATTCCTTCTTCTTGAGGATATCCTTTACACACTAATCTAGCTTTGTTTCCTGATACTTGTCCATCTTCATTCAACTTATTTTTGAATAACCATTTTGTTCCAATCACATTTTTATCTTTAGGCCTAGGAACAAGAGTCCAAGTTTTGTTCTTTTCTATATGTTCTATTTCTTCATTCATTGCCTCAATCCAACTTTCATTTTCTAGAGCATCCTTGATACTTCTAGGTTCAAAATCAACAACTAAACATGTACCTTTTAATTTTCTTCTTGTCATAGTACCTTCTAATTTGTCTCTAATAGTTTGACCAGGTGCATGATGCCTTCTAACATACTTGGCCAATACAAGTTCTTTGCCTTTTGAATGAATTGCACTGTCTTCATTTTGAATTTCAACTTCAAGCTCGGGTTGTACAAACTCAATAGGTATTGACTCGATAGCTTCAAAATGCGACTCAGGTCCCTGTGACTCAGTTTGTTCTTCTTGAAACTTGGTAACTATGGAAGACTTAGGAGGTGAAGTCTCTTTATTGTTAGATATGACTGGCACTGTATCAGGTTCGAAGTAAAAAAATCTTTTGTAATCTTTTGGTTCCTTTTTGCTTTCTTCTTCAGTCTTTTATGCAAACTCATCAATTCTCACAAGTGCACTTTCTATGATTTTATGAGTAAACAAATTCAAACACTACTATGCCTTACTTGTGCAAGAATATCCTAAGAATATACCTTCATCACCTTTCACATCAAATTTTCCTTTTCTCGACTCTTTCAAGATATAACATTTACTACCAAATACTTTCAAGTAACTTACATTGGGTTTGTAGCCATACCATAATTCATAGGGAGTTTTATCTGAGTCCTTCAACTATACTTGATTCAAACTATGAACTGTAGTGCTGATGGTTTCCTTCCAGTATTTGATAGCAACATCCTTTTCAATCATCAGAGTCCTTGCACATTCCATGATGGATTTGTTTCTTCTTTGAGTTATTCCATTATGCTCAGGGGTGTTAGGGATTGAGACTTGCCTTTTGATTCCTCTTTCAATGTATAAATTATTGAGTTCATTGGAGATGAATTCACCATCTTTGTCTGATCTTAAGCATTTCAATCTTTTTCCTATTTCTTTTTCTACTCTTGCCAGATACCATTTGAATTTCTCAAATGCTTTTGACTTTTCTTAAATACACATAACAGTCATCATTCTAGAGTAGTCATCAACAAAAAGAATAAAGAATTTTTCTCCACTATAACTTTCTACTCCAATAGGTCCACATAAGTCATTATGCACAATTTCCAAGACATCTTCAGACTAATAGTTTTTGCTCTTAAAACTAGTCTTTCCTATTTTTCCATTCTAACAATTCTTGCATAAACCAACATCTAGTTTCTTCAAACTAGGGATATCTCTTACATTTCTAAATTTTCTTATCTTGACCATATTATTGAAGTTTATATGACATAGTCTTCTATGCCATAACCAAATTTCTTCCATTTGAGTAATAAAACATGAACAATCACCAAGATCAAGTTAAATTAGGTTAACTCTTGTTTTTTTGCTTGATCCAATCAAATTCCCTTTGTCATCCAATAGTTTTGCCTTGCCATGCATGAATTCTACCTTGAATCCAATGTTGATTAGTTGTGCCACACTTAGTAGGTTATGTTTCAGTCCTCCAACCCAATAGGCATTGTCACATACAAGTTCATTGGTTAATGAGATGCAACCTTTCCCTTTTATGCAATAAGGTTCATTGTTTCCAAACCTTACACTACCTCCATCATAGTGTTCAAAGTGTTGAAAATTCTTTTGTCTCCAATCATATGATTTGAACATCCACTATATGATCCATGTATCATTTTTGCTAATATGAGAGATAAGTGCCATCTAATCTTCTTCTTCATCAGATTCATCTTTTACAACAATATACACTATTTCATCTTCATTGTTATCAAAATCTTTAGCCATAAAACAAGTCTTCTTACCTTTGTCTTTGAAGGATTTGTGATTTTTGGATTCCTTCTTGCCTTTGCACTTGTGCCTCTTCTTCTCATCCTTTCTTTCTTTGTTTGGGCACTTGGCAGTAATATGAACAATTTCTTCACATGAAAAATAGATTAAAGGAACTTTTCCTTTGTACTTTTCTCTACCTCTAGAATATTTCTTTGCAAGTAAAGCTTCAACAACTTCAAGATTACTATCATAACTTTCCTCTATTTCCTCTTCACTTTTTGATTGATTTTTTTTTTTTTTTCTTGCCTTTTTCTTTGAGTGAAAGTTTAACTTCAAATGCAGACTCAACATTTTTGGAAGCTAGAACATAATTGTCAAAGTTGTCTAGCTCAAAAGCTATCAATCTTCCTACTAGGGAATCCAAGCCTAGCTTTCTATTTGAATCACATCTCTTTTCTTGAATAGAAGACACTCTGATTGCATAGATGAGAAGAAAAGTTCTAAAAAATTTACTTACAATAGTTTCTTCCTTGATTTCTCCTCTAGAGGCTCTGATTGCACTGATACTAGCTTTGATTCTTTCCACATATTTGGAAACATTTTCATCTTCTCTCATTCTCATCTGATCAAACTATCCTCTAAGGCTTTCTTCTTGGGCTCTCCTTACATTTTCATCACCACCATAGATATCCTTTAGCTTGTTCCACATATCAAAAGTAGTTTTATAGTCTTTGATCTCATCAAATTCATCATAGCTAAGAGTAGAGGCAATATCAATCATCATGATTTTCTTAGGAAGATCTCCAACAGATAATGTACTAGTAGGAATTTTGTATTCTTCATCAAGGTATTTGTAGCCTAAATCACTAATAGTGGCTAGATGAAGTCTCATGAGTCCCTACCATGCTAAAAGTTTGTCTCTATTTAGCTTTGGAATCTCTCTCTTGCAAGACATCCTGATCTTTAGCTTAGGTCCTTCAAACCTTTCCTGCAAGCATCAAAAGCTCTGATACCAATTGTTGGAAATATAGAAGGAGTAATTGAGAGGGGGGGTGAATTATTTACCACTAAAATAAATCCTAGATCCCTTAGATGTCAACATAAAAATTTACACTAAGAAAACTAATTGCTACTAATGCTCGATAAACAAATAGAAATTGTTGTAACTCAATAAATATAGAGTGAATTACTTTTAACAGATCTTAAAACATTACTTTTAGCAGATCTTAAAACATTATCAATAATTATTTTGTAAGCATAAGAGAAATAACATGAACACATGAGACACTAGGATTTAATGTGGAAACCCAATTTGGGAAAAACCACCAATGTAACTAGTTACTATTTTTCACTTTTTTGAAGTGAGCCCTATTAGGAGCCAACCTTGTTAAAGGTTAAAAAAAATAGTGTAAGGTGTGACCCTATTAGAGGATTTAATCACCTTGTTAAGAGTGGCCTTGCAAGAAATCTTAAAACAATTCAACAGAATTTCCACCTTGTTAGAGGATTTACAACTGGTTGTTAAACCAACTCTATTAAGAGATTTCAGATTACTGCTACAATGCTTAAAGAGTAACAATGAAATGACCTGATTGTGATGCAACTGAATTGTTGAAGCCAGATCTCTTTTCTGCTTAAACTTGATCATTCCTAATCTAATATTGCTTTCCTATTCCACAAGGATACCTGCTTATCCTTCAAGTTTTCTCCCTCTCTTTTCTTTTCAATTCAATTAACACACTTGCACACACACTATAAATCTCAACTTGACCTTTTATTTATACCTTCTAGATTGTCAAATTGGCCTAATTTAAAATTACAATAACCAATATTCATCATCATAGTTTGCTAGAATCAATACATAATGACTTCCTCTATTAACCAACAGAAGCTCAGTTAACACTACAAACTTGCAAAAATCCTTTGGCAACCAAGTGAACTTGGTGAATACTAACTCTATCCAACTTTCCCTTCATTAACTGAGTGAGCTCGATTAACACTCTTTTCAACCTAAATTCCTTCAATTCTTGAGTGAGCTTGGTAGACACTATCATCTGTTCATTGTAAACCTATGAATGCTTAGTAGACAAGGATAACTATCTTCACTGACTAAGTGAGCTTGGTAAGCACTGTCTATCAATTGATATGACATTTGTGTAACATCAAAGATGACACACAATTAATCAATTGTATCCAACACACATTTTATTCTATGTTATATCATATTGAGTAAGATTAAGGTCAATCTTGACCTAAATATTTTTAGTGCCAGTTATATTGTAGACCAAAGAATCTAGATTGTAAAATTGCATATTTTTGTGCTAGTTTGAGGTCCAAGTAGAGGTCATTGCCATCTTCTACCTAGGTTTGAGGTCAATCTTGATGGAAAATAAAATAAAATTTTACCAAATTCATATTTGTTGTTGTCTAGGAGCTTATAGTAGAATTAGGGTTGACTACCATAGGTTTTGAAGAGGGAACAACTATGAGTTTAGGAATAGCATTTGGAGAGACAAATGGTGGGGTAGGTAAGAAATCAACGTGAGGATCAACCTTTGGAAGATGGCTAAGCTAAAGAATATTTTCTACTTTATATCTTTGATATGATCAATAAATATGATCAAGACATCTAGGTGGTGTTTGAGGGAGAGATGACCAATAAAAATCTAACTTGGCAGTGCAATCTCTAGAATGCAAATTTTATAAAGTAAATGATTAATGGTGACAAGTTCTCTATTATGGAGAAATTTAATCCACTTATTAATGGAAAAGATACAACTTGCATGGAGGAAAGACATGGAATATCATAATTAACTTGAAATTGATCAAAAGTGGGAATGACAAAAAATGAAGTATAAACAACCCTACTAGTAAGAGTGACATGAAGACTAATAGAACCTTGAGGTTGATAAATAAAATCATTACAAGTTTGAATCCACACAATAGATGTATTGTAGGCATCCTTATGTAACCATTTATTAAATAGATGCTCTTCAATGATAATATTCACAAAGGAAGATAGATTAATCAAAATTCCATAGGAAGGGTTATGAGCAACCTTGGTAGTAATGTAAGGAGGACCTTTAGGTGATTTTAGCATATTAGACTATCTAAAGGTGATAGAAAGTGAATGTTTAGGTTCATGTGGATGGGAAATAAGAGGTTAAGATTGAGGTTCAACATGATTAACCGCATGATTGGCTTCTTCTACCTTATCATCACAGCTATTGTTGGTGTCAAGAGATGAAGGTTGATTACTAACATCTATTGAATGTGAAGGCAAAGTATTAGTGTAGATTTGCAAATTCTAATTACAAGGTGCATTTTTCAAAGCACAAGACCTTTGAGTATAATTACTTAATTGATGATGATATTTAAAAATAATAATTTGGATCAAATGACTTAGGTATTGGTTTTCTAGTGTCAATAGGTTGTATAGGAGGAAGCTTAATAATTCTAACATGAATTAATTTAGTCATCACCTCAAGTAAAGATTCATATAAATGAGTGTACTTATGATTAGGATGATGTAAAGAGAAAAAATTAGTTGTACCTTGGCATGTAGTAGCCACATGATCATCAAATATGTTGGTTAACTTGATTTTGATGAAATTTTTGGGCTTGGAAATCTTATTTTGACTAATGACAACATTGCTTTTATCACTAGTACCAAGAGTCATCAAAGTAGATCTCTTGAGTTGACTCACTTATAGCTAGAAATGGTGAAGCACTATATAGAGATGTGAAAATGAGGTATACTCAGTAAGGAGAATATTTATCTCTAATGTCTTTTTGCAAATTAGAAACAAAGATGCATTGAACATCATGATCAGACACATGATACAATATTTGAGCATACAAGTGTTTGAATCTACCAATAAAGTCACTAAATTTTTCTTTGACATTTTTCTTGCAATGCATTAAATTAGTCAAAGAAATTTTAGGACCAATATTGTTTTAGAATTGTTGAATTAAAGTGTTAGCAAGTGTTTGAAACAAATCAATGGAATAAGGGGGTGAAGAGGAATATCATTGTAAGACCTTGTCTCTAAAAGTACATGTGATTAGTCATGAGCCTATAGTTGTGAGAAAAATCACTACATATAGGTTGGAAAGTCCTAACATGAATGATAGGATCACCCTTACCATTATATGTCTCACGATGAGGTATTTCAATATGTTTCATTATAAAAACATGAAGGATGTCTAAGGAAAGAGGATTAGCAATGTCACATGTAGGGATGTTGTACTTCGATTGAGTGAATCGAGACACTTGATATTACATTGTAGTAATGGTTTTAAGTAAGCTACCATTGGTAGTGCTAATAGAAACAACAGTAGGCATAGACATATTGGATGTCTTACAAAAAATGTTGGAAGCTGGTGGAAAATACAAAGATGATGGTGTAGGATTAGAAGGAATGGGAAGAGAATTGGAATATGTTAAAGGAACCACATTATATGAATGCAATTAATAAGGTATGGGAGAAGGAGGAACACTCATGGGCAGTGAAGGGTTAGGAAAACCAACACTTAAAGGAGTGTATAATTATGTAGAATTAGTCATGAGAGATGGAACACGTGTAGGAATTCTAGGAACAGTAGTGGAAATCACAATAAAAGGTTTAATGGTTGTTGAAGGAATCCCTAAGTGTATCCTAACTCTTTAGCACATTCTGCCAAAGGATTAGCTTAAGTATTAATAAGGTGAGATATACCACACAAGATAGAGATGATATTTTCATAATGAGTAATTATTTTCTTAATAGCCTCAATAGTGACAACACTATGAGGCTTTTGATTCTCTTTTACAAGCCAATTTTCCAATTTTTCAAAATCATGAGAGATCTTATCCACTTGGGAAGGAGGGAATCGTAAGGATTCACCTTCATCATGGGTCCTAGGAAGAAAAAATAGCCCATGAGTTACCTACTTCTCCTAACATGAATGCTATAGGTTGGAATTAATGTAATTAATCTCATAAAAGGGGAGATCAAAAAAAGAAACTTTAATAAAATATAACTACATTGTTAGATTTGGTGAAATACAAATCCTATGAGCCCATGACATCAACATGCAAAATCTTGTCTCAAGCAAAGAATAGAGATCAAACAAATTTCTTTGAAAGAGTAAAATGAATATTGAAAGAATAAATAGATTTATAATTACTATCCTTATAAAAGGAGAAAGGTAAAATGTAAAAATGTAGAAACCCTAAAGGCAAATATCCTAGGTTGAACGGTAATAACTAATAAAATAATTAATTATTATATGCCTAAAGTTTAGCTTAAGAATATATTAATTATTACTCTACCCCACCCTCACCCTCTTAAGATAAACTTAGGAAGTAGCTAGAAACCTATAAACTACTATTGAAAGCAAAAAAAAATGGGTCCTGACAACAGAGGCCTGAAGAGGTACCCAAGCATAACCAAATCTTTGTAAAGAGGATAAATAGATAAAACCATATGGGGAAAACCCTACTCCGTGAAGATATGGAAAGAGAGGAGAAAAAAAAAGGATTATGAAGAACACTACTGAAGCATGAGCCTAAGTGCACCAAGTTGTGGTGCCAAAAGGGGGGTATAAGTTGCCACCTTTTTTTTTTTTTTGAAATCAACAATTTCTGAACTTTGACAAGAATTTGAAGATAGTTATGCTCAAAATGTTAAGATATGAAAAAAAAAAAAGCTAGTAGTCCTTTGAATCTAGTCTCTAACTACTATTTTTTTTCAAAATGGTTTAGTTTTTAGGTCCTCAAAAAATGGGGCCATAGAAAGTAGTACTATTTTTTCAAAAAAAAAAAAAAATATAGTGCAAAGTGTGCCCCCCCTAAATTGTTAATTTCTTTTTTGAAATTCTTTAATCACTCTAGTCAAAAGTTACCTAACACCGTGTAGTTTATCCCATATTTTTTGGGTGATTTTATAATGTGTATGTTTTTTATGAATTTTTAATTGGACACATCCCAAAAACATGAAATATCTATGTGCCCCCCTAGAAATGATTGAAAACTAATCTAAAATCAAAACTTTTTTTTTCAAAGTGTGTAGAATGGAGTCTAGTTTCTAAAATACTAAGTTGTTGTGAAATTCAATGAACGAGCTAATATTTATACTACAATTAGTACATGTTGGTTTTTGATAGAAAATGGACATACATTCAAAAGAAATAATAATTGAAAGGCTTGAAATAGTTCAAATTCAAAATAAATTATATGGTTATATAGCTAACATGGAGATCTACAATGTCATGTAACTTGATTTTATCGATGCTCAACCATGAGGAAACTTGAATGAGAGAACACAAGAAAAATCAATCATTTTTGTATGTTTGTTGTAAAACATGTCTCAAACTAGTTTAGAGACTCCAAACCTTTGGGTTGGATCCCCAAGGAAAAACCAAGCCTTAGACTTAGTAGAATCCAAAGCTTTAAATAGCATATCTGCACTAGCTACTTAAAGCATTTTTAAATTCAGGCTTACATAGTGCGTACATACTATAGTGCACACACACTCGATAAGCATGATTTCAATAGAGAGGGAAGGAGAGAAGAAAGGTGAGAGGGAGAGAGGGTAGAGAATGAGAGAGAGTAGAGGATGGGGAGAGAGTAGGAGATGGGAGAGGGTGCAATAGGGAGAGAGGGAGGGAGAAATAGAGAGAGGGAGGGAGTAGGGGATGGGAGAAGGTGGGATAGAGGGGGGGGGGGGAGAGAGAGAGAGAGAGAGAGAGAGAGAGAGAGAGAGAGAGAGAGAGAGAGTAGGGTATGGGAGATGGAGACAGTGAGAGAGAGGGAGAGTAGGGAATGGGAGAGGATATGAGGGAGAGAGAGATGTGTGTGAGAGAGAGAGAAATATATAGTAAAAGAGAGGAGTGGGAGAGAGATTTAGCTAGAGACATATGGAGATGAAGATCAAGATAGATTCATGAAAATATATATAGAGAGAGAGAGAGGGAGAGAGTAGGGGATGGGAGAGGGTAGGATAGGGGAGAGAGAGAGTAGGGGGTGGGAGAGAGAGTAGAGGATATGAGAGAGAGAGGGAGAGAGAGTAGGGGATAGAAGAGGGTGGGATAGAGAGAGAGTAGGAGATGAGTGGGAGAGAGAGAGTAGGAGATGGGAGAGGGTGGGATAGGGGAGAGAGAGAGTATGGGATGAGAGAGGGCAGGATGGGGAGAGGGAGAGAGAGAGAGACTAGGGGGTAGGATAGGAGATAGAGAGAGTAGGGAATGGGAGAGGGTGGGATAGGGAGAGATAGATTTTTCACATAATAGGGGGAGAGAGAGTGAGTAGGGGATGGGAGACGGTGGGATAGGGAGAGATAAATTTTTCACATAGTATGGGGGGAGAGAGAGAGTAGGGGATTGGAGAGGGTGGGATAGGGAGAGATGGTTTTTCATATAGTAGCATGGAGAGAGAGAATAGGGGATAAGAGAGTAGGGGATGAGAGAGAGGTCAAGAGAGAGAGAGGTCAAGAGAGAGAGAGAGAGAGTAAGGGATGGGAGAGGGGGGGAGAGAGAGAGAGAATAGGGGATGGGAGAGGGTGAGATAGGGGGGAGAGAGAGAAAAAGAGAGAGACCAGGGGATGGGAAAGTGGGGGATAGGGAGGGAGGGAGGGGGAGAGAGAGTAGGGGATGAGAGGGTGGGATAAGGGAGAGAGAGACTAGGGGATGGGAAAGGGAGAGAGAGAGAGAGAGAGAGAGAGAGAGAGAGAGAGAGAGAGAGAGTAGGGGATGGGTGAGGATGGGATAGGGGCGAGATAGAGTAGGGGGTGGGAGAGAGAGAGAGTAGGGGATGGGAGAGGTGGGATAGGGAAGAGAGAGAGTAGGGGGTGCGAGAGAGAGAGTAGGGGATAGGAGAGGGTGGGATAGGGGAGAGAGAGATAGAGAGAGTATGGGATGGGACATGATAGGATAGGGGAGAGAGAGAAAGTAGGGGATGGGAGAGGGTGGGATAGGGAGAGATAGATTTTTCACATAGTACGTACACACTATAGTGTGTATGTGCTTTATAGTGCATAGGTGCTATAGTGTGTATGTACTATATGAAAACACCAAAAAATGGTTATAATGAAAGTTTGGGTCCCTACTGACCCATCTTCTATTTTTTGTCTATTATCTATTCTACTATTCTGATAGAAAATATAGGTTTCATGTTGTTGGAAGTTAAAAAACACCAAATTCAATTATTGGATACACTATTTGAAGGATTTTTAAACATTCTTTCATGCTATTGGAAGCTAGAAAACACTAAATTCAATAATTAGATACACTATTTGAAGGCTTTTTGAACATTCTTTCTATAGAAGAGGTTAGTGCAATCCTTTTTAAATATTATTTGTTAATATAGAGATAAATTTCATTATAGTTTGACAAGTTGTTTAATATATAGTGAATTAATTGAAATTTGGATGTTTGAATGAATTTTTATTTGGAAATGGTTAGAAATTTGACAAGTTGTTTAATATATATTGTGTATTCATTGAAATAATTATAATTTGTATATGTATTTGAATGATTTGTAATTTACAAATTGTAAGTAATTCAAATGTTTGAGTAATTTGACATATAGAAATCATCATCATGCCAAGGAAGAAACCAAAAACTCAAACAATAGAAGAGAGAGAAAAAGATTTGGAAATAAAAAGAGATAAAATGAAATTACTACGTGAACAAATAAAATTGCAATGCAATAATGAAGAATTGTCTTTCAAAGAGGAACAATAACCACCGATACAAAGAAACAAAGAGGAAGAATTGGAAAGACAAAGAGAACAAATGAGACTTTTATGCTTGAGAAGACAATTAAATTGTGAAGCTACACCATCTTCCAATCTTGGAGTCATATCATCATCTTATGTTGAAGAGATGCTAATTTCTACGTGCAATGATGTACACACTCCATCATGTCATGTTGAAGGCACAATATCAACATATCAAGTAGGTGATATTCCATCTTTACATCTTATTTCCATGGCACATCATCTTCAGTTTAAGGTACACAACACACTCAACCTTATGTTGATGTTCAAAATGTTGAGGGAATGGAAGAGATTATAACACCTTCTAGAATTCATTTTAGAAGACCAAAATATTTGATTGATATTAATACTAACATTTTGAAATCAATGCTTGACAAGATTAGTAAGCATACTTGTTAGAGAAAAGTTAATCATATGTGTAGGTTATTCTTTGAAGAATTAAATATTGCAGGTTAATGTCAATTATTTTTTGAAATGATGAGGAATTTGAAATTTAGGCCCATCATGAAGATTCTTGGGCTATGAACGATGGACAATTCAAATGAAAAAAATATTGTAAAGAATTTAATGAGTGCATATGACAAAGTAGGTTCTAAATAATGTACCAAAGATAGTAATATCACAAGACACGTATTTACATTGACAATAGTAAGTACCCAAATGAAGAAAGCTCAACTCATGAGAAAGATGAAAAAAAAAAATCGGTAGAGGTACTCTAAGGAGAGCCATGATAAGGCATGAGAGATTGGAAAATCCAACAAGAAATGAGTTATGAACATTTAGCGGTAGACTACCATGAAAGGATAAAGAAATTAGTGAAGCTTTGAAATCATTGATTGAAGATTTTTGGACAAATAACACAGATATTTCCCCTAATCAAAAAGATGTTGTAAGAAGGAGGATTGGTAGCCAAAATTGTGACTCACATGCAAAACATTTTTTGGACTCAACTCAGACACAATTTTTTGCAAAATTTATTGGTATGTATCTTCAAATTCAAATAAGTCAAAGATTTTTTGAGATGGATAAACCTTTTTATGTGAAGATAAATCACACACACACACACACACACACACACACACAACTTGTTGTTGTAGGATACATATGAATTTTCTAACCATTTTGATTTTTTTAGGCATATATGTGTGTTTTTGCATTCTAGGTTTATTTTGTAAGATTGTGACATGAATGAGCCACCTAGATCTTCATGGGAATTCATATCCAACATTTTATGTGAAATAGGGGATGGCCAAAAATTTTACAAAACATCATGCTTGGATGGTACATGCTTATTTTGTGGTTCTTTGTAGCTTTTATCAACTTGTGAACATATGGATAGTACACATGCAATTGAAAATGAATAGCAGATTATAGAAAATATAAGATAATGGCATGCTCTAAAAGATGGTAAAAAAGGTCATAGATGTGATTTAGTCATTGAAAATATTCCAGTGTATGAGTTCATAAATATTTTTCGTAAAAATATTATTTACAAGTATGCAAGGCATACACATAGAGCTTGATGGCTAGATTTGCAATTCAAGTTGTTCTAGGATACATTTTCATTGGATACCATTGTTTTGGTTGTAGAATTCATAGAGAACTACACACTACAACTACAAAATGAAGTGCAAAAAAAGTATTATACTTTTCAACATGTTTCCATATTTTTTCACATAACATTCATGCATTCACCTACAGGTATAGAGGATGACAAGAAGATATTGAGGGAGTACCATTTTTACATCAATGATGATTGATGACATTTTATGGAGTTTGTACATGATTTTTTTCAACTATTTTATGGAGATTTGGTTAACAAGGGGATACCATATCACCAAGACATTATTTGGTCAGACAATTGTGCATCTCAATTCAAGAATGCATGGATCTTCTATTGGTTGAGTAGGATGCACAAGTTGTCTGGAATTTAATATATGTAGAATTTAATAGAGGTTGGTCATGGAAAGGGAGAGCATGATGGTGTAGGCACATGCATTAAAAGAGCTTTAGCTCCAAGCTTGTCTTGTCTTGTTCACCACTCAAACATTCTCAAGCATGTCAAACCAAATTGACCCTAAGAGTCATTAAATGCCACAGGGAAATGATCTTTGATGGAACATATCTCAAAGCTTGTGTAAGGTATGGATGCAATTATAGGTTCTACAAAATTTTGTTGTTGACACCTACAATAGCCTCTCTCTCTCTTTGGATATTGGATGTCATTTTTATTTTGCAGCCCCATCTCGAGTGATGTTGAAACTTGTAGCGTTGGTCAATACAAAGTTTCCAACTAGAGATTGGATTCCATTTTGATTTTGTGACCCCATCTTGGGTGATGTTGAAACTTGTGATGCAGGGCACCTAAGTGCCAACTAGATATGTCATCTCATCCAATGATGGAGACTCATGATAGAAGGTAAATGGGTGATCATACACCTAATTTTGAACATGTTATTTTTTTCTGGTAATAAGGCAATCCTTGTTTGTAAGGTCAAGGAACTTGAGGTCACCTATAAACCCAAGTTGACTTAGTCCTAAGGATTTTTGCTTTTTTGTTGTTTTTGTTAATAAGTTAAATCAAGAAGTATTTTGAGAGTCATTACACCTTATATAGGCCCTATGTGTTACCAAAAACTTCTTGGTTAAGTTCTAGGAAGAGTTAGTGCAAAAATTGCATTTTGCAATAAAAGTTGCTAACAACTTTTTGGCATTTTTAGCAATTTTTTGGTAAATGTTGAAATTAACCTTGGAACCAATCAAACCAACTAGTAATTAGTTGGAATGGATGTCATATGATGAAAATATCCTCTATAAAGTTAGAGGATGCATAAGATGTACGCTCAACCAATTGTTTAATGAAGTGTTATGAAGTGTTAAAATGTCATGTTGAGATGTTGGACATATTTGGGGTGTCTAGAAAGCATGAGAAATCATAAAATGAAAATATGTGCAAAAAAATGTAAAATTGTCAAAAAGTTGCAGTCAATAATTATTTGCAAAAAAATGACAAGTTTTGGAAGGTGAACAATCATCCATCTTGGTTGACCTCTTAGAGGAGGTGAAAGGTCATGTGTTTGTTTAAGAATAATAGATTATCATGTAGAAGACAAAGAAGAGAGGTGGAGTAGAAAAGTACATATTATTATTTATAACTTTTTATAATACAATTCTTTTTTTTTTGTGTGAAAATCAACATATACTAGTATTTGAGTTGCAGTCTTAGTATCTTCTCCTTTGTCTTGATGTGTTGGTGATTATTAAGTGCTTTTTATATGGAAAGGAATCACTTCTAATGTTAAACTTGTATATAAGAGCATTGAGTTATTGCCAAATATCATTCCTCCCTATTTTAGAAATGAAAACCCACACTTTATCAGAATGAAACAACACTTTAGCTACATGTTATCATTGAATGGAGTTAGTGGAAGATGTTAACGATCTTCTTGGTTGTCTTAATAGCCATCTCATGAGTTTGAAACATAATCATTTTCCTTTGTGAAGAGATGGCCTAAAATCAACAAATTACATGTTGTTGTAAAGAAAATATAGTCATTGGATGTTAAAAGATTTTTTTCACTCATAAGATGTTGAAGAATCTCTTGGAACAATGGAATAGATAACAGACTAAAGTTTGTGAGATAGTTATCTTATTTGACTTGGAAACTCTCATTATAACAAGAGTTTGGAGGTTTACGTATCTCCTTAATAGGTAGAACTATGAAAGTTAGAAGTTTGTAAGATCTTAGTAAGGTAAAACTATAAACAAGTTCATTTGTTATTGTTATTTGATAGTTTAATGAGTTGGGAGTTAGAAGGTATGTTTTAGGCCAAAAAGTCTAGACTCGGGCTTGCAAGTTATATGCTTTATTGAATAGTTGGGAGTCTATGTTTTTTAGATTTTAGTCAAGCTTAGTATTAGGTATCTTAATCCCTCATGGGTTTTTTGATCTCAAATTGGTTTTGACAAGTGAGTGTCAACACACTTAAGTCATTTAATTAGTTCATGCCGAACTAGTAATATATGTTGAGCACAACATGTAAATATTAGACCATGCCAAGTTGCAATGAGTGATGAGTCACTCATGCAATGAGTCACTCAAATGTCAAGTAGATAAACCATGCCAAGTGATTCAAGTGTTGAGTAAATAGTAGATGTCGAGTAATGTAGGTGTTGAGTCACAATATACATAATAGTGCATGTCGAGCATCAGTGACTTCATGTGACTAGTAACATAGTTTTGACATATTTGTTTGTAATGGCACAAACAACTATGTAAACCATTTCTGAGCTGACTTAAGGATAGTTTACAATATTTTAGAGATAAGGATGAATCTATATTTGGACTTCCTATGTAATTACATGCATCCAATTCGAAAATGGGAAGATTTAAGAAAAAATGGATGAATCTTAGCTATAGATTCATACCTAACCCTAAGCCACCTAAGTCTTCTTAAGGAGGATGAAGCCCCAAAACTCTTTACAATGAATGGATGGGTGAATGATCAAATTGGAGGAGTGAACAAGATAGTTAGAAAAGCATTCAAGGTGACTTAGAAGTAAGAGTGAATTGAAAAATTAGAGAGAGGAATAGAGGATAGAGAGAAGGATACAACATTGAGACATCAGATCATGAAGGATCAATTAGACATTGTGTAGAGGTGATCTATCATTAAGCAAGCAAATGCCAATCATAGGAGCTATGTTGAGACATTTTAACGGGTGATTTCAATTAAATCTCTTAATAGAGTAGTCCTAACAAGCTATATGAAATCTTTTAACATGGTGCTTACTTAATTTTAAGTTAAAGTCCTTTAACTAGGCACACTTCTAATAGGGTGTTGAAATCCTCTAACAAGATGAGACCTAATAGTCTTTGTAAGCCTTTAACAATGTAGGCCTTTCATAGGGCAGACCATGATTCATGGTCAAATCACTGTAACCTTCACTGGATACACTTTATTACTATAGTAGTGAAGATTTGTGGGTGTCATCCTCACCCTAGTTTTACCTTCTCACTTGGAGGGTTTTTGGGTAATCATATCTAGTGTTATATGTGTGATTGATTACATGTTTACATGATTTAGATGCATATGCTTTACATGTTATTTCAGCTTATTTGTTAATGCTTGTGATGAATGAATGGTGAAAGTTTTATGGGTTCAAGTTTAATATCCTAATTCATACCCCACCCCCCTCAGAAGTTTACTATCTTCCCACTTGTAATTCCAATAATTGGTCAAAGCCTTGTTCTCTAAAAGAGAAGCTTTGTAGCTTTGAGGAAAGATCTTGAAATGGAAGTTTACAAGTTGGGAAAGACTATTGAAAACTACAAGATTGAAATACATCTAATACTACATCAACTAAATGAAGCAAGAGAGGACCTAAAGAAATCTTTGAAGAGAAGAAAAGAGATTGCTATTGCAAAAAATGACACACTATACAAAGAGATAGACAATACCAAGCTATTTGTAGATGGTGACTCCAATGAATTTGATGTAGTAGTTGTAGATCTAATAGAAAAGAACATAATCCAAGCCAAGGAAATCAAAAATCTCAAGCTAGAGCAAGAATCACAAGATATACTACTATGTGAGGTGATTGAACAAAAGAAGAAAGCCATGGAAGATAAATCCATGATTGAAGTAGACAAAAGAGTTCTGGCAAACAGATTGGAAGAAGAGTCAATAGAGTTAACCAAGATCTCCAACATGCAATTGGATACTCTAAGTCAAATGATAAATGCCAACTATGAATTGATTGTCAAGGACATTGAGATAACTACATTGAAGTTAGAAAATGAACAATTGCAGAGTGACCTGAAAAGAGAAAAGGATTTTTTTTGAAATTCTTATCAAGCCAAATGAAGCCATCAAATACTTTGATCAATTATTGAGATCTCCTAGATCAAACAAATATACATTAGGATTGGGCTACATAAGCACTGAAGAAGGAGAATCATCCAAAGTTGCTAAAGAAAGGAACATCAAAGGTAAGAACTCCAAACCTACTTTTCATAATTGTAATAAGAAAGGACATACTGCTAATGTGTATAGGAGTAAGAATAAAAATTAGAATGTCAAGCCTAAAAATATGACTCATTTCCATAAGTGCAACAAGTAGTGTCATTAGGCACATGAATACAGAACCAAGACCATGCACAAGTAAAGATTTGAAGGATATTGCTACAACTATTAGAAGTATTGACATAGAGCCTTTGAATGCAGATCCAAATCCATGTGGTCATCAAACAAGCCAACAAAGATAAGAAACAATGGAAACTTTTATAATTAGATTACAATACAAGATATAACTATCACTATTGTCAAGAATATGGAGATATTCCTAAGAATTGTATTAGGACACACTTTAGTGGTAAATAGAAAAAGTTGTTGAGTCAAACTACATGTTTTAGCTATTTAAAGATTGGTCACATTAGTAAGCATTGTCCAACTAGGTCAAAGGCACCAAGTTGTGAATTTGATAAAGGAAAAGGCAAGGCAGATCTTGAACACATCAAAGATGATATGAACAAGACATGGAAAAAGAAAGATGCTTGCAACACATCAATTGGAGAAGGGATCACTTCACCCAATTGGTCAGGTGATCACACCTTATCAAACTAGGCAATCAAGAGGTACGTGGGACTGATATTCAAGTGCTATATCATACATCAGTTCCAAAGGAGACAATATTGAAAAGACTACATTGGCATGAATAAAGATGCAAGATGTTGAAAATTCAAGTTAAATCTTTAAGTTTTTCATGTTGTTTCCAAGCATGAAACGTTTCCTATGTATGCCAAGTGGAATGTTAGTTGATGCCGAGTTGCCAGACTATCTAGTTGATGTCAAACTCATAGTAGTTGATGAGTGATGGAAATATCAATGGATGCCGAGTGATTCTGAAATTGAGTTGATGCCGAGCTTATAGCTATGTAAGCACTAAGCATTAAATACAAGGTTTTTGAAGGGTATATGATCAATTTTTTGCTCATTATTCATCATTTTGAATTCAAGCAAGAGAAAGTAGAGCAAAAGGTGATTTAGAATCTTGTCCAAATAATTTGTAGAGAATTTAGAAATGATCTCACATCAATTTATTAGATCTCATCAAGTATTTATCATAAGCTGAGCTACACAGTTTAATTTTGCATAACCCTAGTTTGACAGAATGGCATCTAGTTCAAAAAATTTTGAAGAGAAGGAAGTTTTGAATGTCTAGCTTGTCAATAATGAAATTTAAACAACTCATATTTAAAGCCATTCTTGACATTACCTATAAACAAGATCCTTCTAACATATTGTAAATAATCTTGCCAAACATTATTATGGTGCAAGATGTAAGGAAGTGTTACAATTGCAAAATAGGAGGTATAAGAGACACGAAGATTAGAGATGCATATAAAAAATTGTGTGAGAATGGAATTTTGAAGGAGGAATACAAAATCATTGAGAAAAAGGGTTTGACACAAGCCCTAGATTTTCTAAATGTGTTTAAAACTGAGTGGGTAAGAATCGTGCTAAGCAAAATTCATGATGGTTCTTTATGGCTAGAGGGAGGACCTATCAAGATTACCAAGAGAATAGTTCATAGAGTAATTGGCTACCCAACCCTAGATCAGCCAAAGACACTCAGAAGTGACTCCAAGGAAGTAATTGAGAAGAACATTGGAGCAATTTGGAATAAGAGAGGTGTGAATATAGATACCATCACTAGTCCACTGCTAAACTTTGTTGTAAGGCTAATCTCTCATAAATTCTGTCAATCTAGTAGATTAAATAGTATACCTTTCATAGCTACAAATGTTGGGTACAAGATAGTAAAGAAAGATCACAAATATTATCTAGCAGAGCTACAATTACAACAACTAATGGAAAATCTTGGAGCTATTAGGAAAATAAAGAGTACACAATGTAAATTTGGTTCAATTCAAGTTTGTATATTCTTTTATGAATATAATACATTTCCCTCTTTTGGTACTGTAGGGTGGAAGAACAATAGGTCAATTGCAATGCAGATCAATGAGTTCATTGAGTAGATGGGAGAAAACTTTGAAACCTTGATGACAAGTTATTTTGAAAATTTTAAGAAATCAATAAAGGAAAGAATGAGGATGCTAGTTTCTTTGGTTGAACAACATTATAATGACATATGCTTTCTTGTTGATGCTGATTGAACTTTTGTGCAAGCTACCACACCAAGGGTAAGATGGTTAAGACCACTTGGGTATGAAATTAATGTTGATGAAGCCTCAACAACCATCACTGCACTACTAGTAGAAGAGATAGATAAAAGTGCAAAGATATTTGGAAACTATGAGATGGTAAAATCAAAGATTACCATGGAGTTGAAAATTACCTCCACATGCAAGAAGAAAGATAAGTTGGTCAAGAAGCTCAAAGAAAAATTTGGAGAAGGTTCAGAAGAAGAAGAGGAAGAAGAACAAGAACAAGAACAAGAACCTCTAGCTCTAACCCAAGGCATGGGAGAAGACAAGGAAGAGGAGGAAACTGAAGGTGCTAAGGAAGAAGAAGCTGAGGAAGCACCTACTCATGCCAAGTCAAAGAAGAGGAAGACTAAAGCACAACCAGTGGCAAAAGAAAAGATAATTGATAAACCTAGCCCAACCAAGCCTGCAACACCTACAACTAGAGCTAGTACATGAGCTACTACTTAGAAGGCCAAGGCAAAGACCAAGAAAATAGAGAAAGGTGGCCAAGAGTAGAAAAGGAAAAAAAGAAAATATGTAGCACAATGATATTTAGATGAAGAAAGGACATAATCAGATGAAAATTACCATTTTTTTGTGGTAGGTCATAATCCGTTATCTGATCTTGAAAATTTATGTGAAAATATCAAAAGCAATGTAGATTTAATTGGTTTGAAACATATTGATTTTGATAAACTTGGAAAAGAAGAGAAAAATCAAGTGGAAGAGGCATTATATGCCATGATGTCAAAGTTTAAGAACACTCCACCAAAGTTTTCCAACACAATACCAAAAGGTTTATATGATATTGTGGAGCAAAAATGGCATTACTATCTAAATTTGGAAAAAGAAATCAGAGAAACAACATTAGCTCAAGTGATGCCAGAGCTAACAAAGGGACAAATTGCTAAGGCTATCAAGAGATACATAGTTAGGTTCACACTTAAATATAGAACCTTTAACATTCTTCAAAATAACATTGAAGATGTGGTCGAGAAATCAATGCAAATATGGAAACTTATCTATGGGTTGACCACTGTAAAACAAGGAGAAGCTGACCCTTCAAAGGGTAAACTTGATAATGAAAAGAGAGATGATGACAAAGAAAAATGATGGTGAAGATAATACAGCTGGGGAGGAAATAGAAAAGAAAGATGATGAAAAGGCAACAACTAAACAACAAGAAGATGAATAGAGAGTGCAGGACACACAAATGCTTAATGCCAACCCCCCTCATATCACAAGTATAACAGTTGAAACTATAATTGTTTAGGATGTTTCTGATACTTTAGCTCAAAACATCAATCCACTTACTATAGATGACTTGAAGAAGATTCTAGACCAATCTACACTCCAAGCTAAACTTTGTGAAAATCCAATTTTGGTTAGTGTAGAAGAATTGCAAAAAGCAATAACTGAGGTCACAAGGAAAAGGTGAATACAAAAGAACCACCTTCTATCATCCCTTCAGTTACCAATGTAAAACCTTAGATTAAAAAAAAAGTAGACATATCTACCAAGGTCAATACAAGTGTTAAAGATGATACTATTGAGAAGAAGCAAGCAGAAGAGAAAGATATTGCAAGACAATAGAAAATAGGATAGATAGATTCATTTGTACCTAAAACACAAGAACAAGGTGTCATTCAAATGATAGTGATAGATTAGGGCAAGCATGAAGAGCATGAGTTAACACCTAAGGTGAAGGAATAGGAAGCCATCCAAGCATTGGTAACTCTACTAGCATCTAGCACTCCTTTTCATAGGTTCTTTAGAAGTCAACTGTGTAAGTTATTCCATTACAAATCACAGTACCAAGCCCTAGCTCATCAAATCTTGATAAGGTAATTCACTATGGAGACATAAGCCTTGATGAAGAAATTTTAATTCCAAAATTTGACTATGATAGCATGACATTGGGGCAAATAGGCATATTACAACAAGCCTTAGAGAAGAAAAAGCATCTAAAAATGCTCAGGAGAAAACATAAGCAGAAGCAAGCACTCCAAGATATTAAAGACATCTTTTTAGATGCATTCAACCTACAAAATCCTAAAGAGACCAAGCCATTGATAAAACAACTAACAGATATAGTAGAAAATTTTAGTAATGAAGACCTTGATACTACTACAAAATTTTTAGAATGGTCTAAGAGGAAGTTTTAAGGAAAGTTGAATGAGAAAATATCTAATGAAATATCACTAACTTAAGTTGCATTGGCAACTAAGGATGAAGGGGTGAAAAAGGTACTTGAGAATATATTCTCACTATACACAAAGTTATGTGATCTTACACTCTTCACTCAAGAGACCAGGAGTCATATTTTGAGTTTGGAGAGAATTCTTAACATATCAGGTACTAAGCTACCTTAGAACCCATCTCAAAGTGAGAAGCATTTCAGAATATTGCTTCAAACACAAATTCAACTAGTTGTGCTGATAGTAGATGAGGGTAGCATAAGAGACAAATTGACATGTATACAGACATCCCTTACCCCACACATGGAGATACTGCAAAAGGAACTAGGTTATGCTGAAACTTTATTGAAGAAAGACCCCAATCTTTCTACTCTAGATGGCCTAGTGCACCTTGTGCATGTCAAGCTTGCAATCCAAATCAAGTCACTGGATGTTGCATGTGACAACTGGGATGCATCCCTCAAGATCATAATGGATGTCCATAAATCCTTTTTGGAAAAATACACTATAAGTGTATAGCCCATTTGACATAAGTGTCAAAAAGGGGGAGAACAAAGAAAGAGCATAGATATAATAATAAATGGGGGAGAATAAAGATAGGGGGAGTTATAGTTATAGAAATAGAGGAAGAATAAAGAATGAGGAGATAAATCATGATAGAGCATATCGGATGAAAGGGTATCAGATGCAGTGCATTGAAGTTAGAAAGGAGCATAGATTTTGGATACAAATTAGACACATTAACTTAGGGGGAGTTATCAATTTTGAGGTATATAGGTTATTGTAGAATTTTGAAAATTTGAAAGTTTTTTATATAAGCCGAGTCATGGATATGTTATGCTTGAGAAGTTAAGAATAATAATTGTATATTTAAGTTTTTTTGACACTCATGTCAATGGGGGAGATTTTTGATCTCAGATTAGTTTTGACAAGTGAGTTTCAATGCACTTAAGCCATTTACTTAGTTCATACCAAACTAGTAATACATGCTGAGCACAACATGTAAATATTAGACCATGCCGAGTTGCAATGAGTGCCAAGTCACTCAAGTGCCAAGTAGATAGACCATGCTGAGCTATTCAAGTGTCGAGTAAACAATGGATGCTGAGTAATGCAAGTGTCGAGTCACAGTATACAAAATAGTGCATGTCAAGCATCAATGACTTCACATGTTGAGTAACACAATTTTGACATATTTGTTTGTAATGGCACAAACAACTATGTAAACCATTTCTAAACCAACTTAAGGATAGATTACAATCTTTTGGAGATAAGGATGAATCTATATTTGGATTCCCTATGTAATTACATGCCTCCAATCAAAAAATGGGAAGGTTTAAGTGGAAAAATGGATGAATCTTAGCCGTAGATTCATACCTAACCCTAGGCCACCTAAGTCTTCTTAAGGAGGAAAAAGCCCCAAAACTCTTTACAATGGATGGATGGGTGAATGATCAAATTGGAGGAGTGAACAAGATAGTTAGCAGAGCATTCAAGGTGACTTAAAAGTAAGAGTGAAATGCAAAATCAGTTAAAGAAGAATAGAGGATAGAGAGAAGGATACAACATTGAGACATAAGATCATGAAGGATCAATTAAACATTGTGTAGATATGATCTATCATTAGGAAAGCAAGTGTCAATCATAGGATCTATGCTGAGACATTTTAATAGGTGATTTTAGTTAAATATCTTAACAGAATAGTCCTAATAGGCTGTATGAAATCCTTTAATAGGGTGCTTACTTAATTGTAAGTTGAAGTTCTTTAACCAAGCACACTTCTAATAGGGTGTTGAAATCCTCTAACAAGGTGAGACCTAACAATCTTTGTAAGCCTTTAACAAGGTAGGCCTTTCACAAAGCAGACCATGATCCATAGTCAAATCATTGTAACCTTCATTGGATACACTTTATTATTATAGTAGTGAAGATTTTTGGGTGTCATCCCCACCCTAGTTTTACCTTCTCACTTGGAGGGTTTCTAGGTAATCATATCTAGTGTTATGTGTGTGATTGATTACATGTTTACATGATTTAGATGCATATGCTTTACATGTTATTTCATCTTATTTTCCAATGCATGTGATGAATGAATGGTAAAAATTTTATGGGTCCAAGTTTAAACTCCTAATTCACCCTCAACTCAAAAGTTTACTCTCTTCCTAGTTGTAATTCCAACATGGTTTTGGTAGTTTTTTAGAAATACTTTGATTTCCTACCTTAAAAACCCAAAGGTAGGGCTACAAGAAAAAGCCTCTTTAGGTTTGTTTGTGAGAATTGATTTTTTGAAGCCCATTATGGTGTATAGCACCTTATGAATGTTGAAACCACTTAAATGAAAATGAGTTAAGCCTTTTGGAAGCTTATTGGGGTATGGTATTGTGAAAGATCCTGGAGGGTGTAAGGTAGTGGAGGTGTTGGGTATTGTGAGAGGTAGTTGGTTGAGTTTGTGAAGGTTTAGGTAGAGACATTTGCAATAGTTGAGGGTGACATAAGGAATAGGCCAATTACTTTGTCTCTAGCCTTGGAAGAGTCCTGAGAGACTGATGGTAATTTGTTTGGTAGGCTTGAAAGAATCCTAGTGATGAGAGTTCGGTAATAAGAATCTAGTATCACCACCTCCTTCTTGCATTAGTATCCAAATACCTATCTTGTTTGTTAGGTTTAGTGGAGAAAAACAAAGTTACTGTCTGAGAACCACAAAAAGGGCTATAATTGCAATTAGGCCTATTGAGAGCAATTTTTCAAAATACATGTTAGGAGAGTAAACCAATTGAATAAACCTCATCATTAGGTGTTCCTTGAAGTGTCTAAGGTGTTAGTTCAAAGAAAGAAGTTGATTATGATCCATTTCTCAAATTTTCTCATTTCTCCCTTATTGCTTCCGAAGTCTTGAATAGGGAAAGTGATCAAGTAGTTTTGTGAAGTTGGGTAGAATTTTTTTTAGTGTTATAACCAAGTTGGCAAGAGTCTTTGAAGACACTTAGGAAGGTGGGAAAGGTAGTTTTCCTTAAAAGTGTTCTTGTTGGGAATCCACTAGCTTTTGGTGTGAGCACTCTACATCATTTTGGATGCAAATTACATTAAAACGAAATACATGAAATGTACTTAAAATGTAAACAAGAAAAAAAAGATATATATTATGATAACCAATAATGTCATAAGTATAATAATTTCATGCATCAAATATATGTCATACATCAAATATAAAATGTCATATATATCTAATGTATGTCAAATATGTCCACTAACATAAAATCCAAGATATATGTCTAGTAATGCCTATACATGTGTGTTTATCCCTATATCTTCTCCTTCCCATGAGGGGAAGGAAAAAAATACCTATAGGTCTTCAATCATTGTGTGGAGGGAAATGATGAGGATGATGGGGTCTTCCTCACATGCTCATTCATCTTCTTGTTTAGGCTCCTCTCTAACTAAAGCTGATACAAACAAAGTAGATATGAATCAATAATTATTATACATTGAAATAAAATATAGGTACAAAAAAAATTAATTATTTTCTTACCACCATCAAATAGTCACTTTGCACATCCACCTCAAAGGCTTACGAATGATTGGGAGTAACAAGGCCCCACAACAATTCAATCAATATAATCACTCGATCATTACTTATAAATACTATTTGAAAATTTGATACTAACTATTATAAATAACAACTAAAACTATGAAAACCCTTTCATACTTGGTCAGTGGCTCTAGACTAGCCATCACAACAACAACTCCATGATTGATGGATTGACAAAGATGAGGAGTCTCGGAGTCTCGGACGTCAAAAACTGCAAATCATATAATACAATATACATGTAACATGTAACATGAAACATGAAACATGAAACAAATGTACCTCTACAAAGCTTGTATCATGCCAAGACTCAGGGTCCCTTATGAATGTTGATGGTCCAGTAGAGAACTAATGCACATGGATGAATTTTTTTTGTCAATACTTCATATGATTACTTAATAAATATATGTATTAATTTAAATGATTAAATCAATACATACCTATCAACTCATCAATGGGACTTAAAATGGGTTGGGGAATTTGTACTAGGGCCATCAACACTCTTACCCTAAATTTTGAACAATGTCAAGACATGCTAATTAATTAGTCATTCATTGTACATATAAAATATGATCAAATTAGCTTATTATAATTGTAATTTACTTGTGTCAATGTCAAATGTGTCACTCAGGAACTCATTAGTGATTAGCCCATCATCCATAGTATCTCCACACTAATACATTAGGGGTCAATTTGCGATGTCAATTTGCAATGACAGGCAAACGTAATGTGTTTTTGGATTTTTTTTTTTTTTTTTCAATTTTAGCCTAATGATGTCACAATTATGATGCTAACACCAATACATTTGGAGTGGAATTGCGAAAATAGAAAATGTTATGTATTTTTGGGTTTTTTTTTCAATAATAACCTAAAAATGTCACAATTGTGACGCTAACAGGATATAAGAGAAAAAAAAACCAAAAAATGTTGCTCATTTGAAATTGACATAGGGATCTTTGCGACGAAAGGGCCAATGCAACATTCGGAGGAGGATGATGGCAAGGTGCAAAACAAACAAACCCATTACTCTTAGAATCCTTTTTTCTCCAATCATTATTATTATTATTTCGTGATCAATGAAATCCATGCCCCTCATCTCCAGACATTGGCATTTTTAAGGGCTTTTGCAAATCAGATGGAATCTTTGTTTTTTAAGAAAGATCTTTGGCTTTGTGTCATGTAGGGCATTAATGTGAGAAGAGTTTAAAGCCAATAGCTTATTTGAGTATAGAAACGTATGAAGAATTTCATGCCATGCAGCTTATTGGTGCATAGATTATGTGAGAAAAGTTTTGTGCCATGCTGCCTATTCCTTCCTGAAAAATAAGCCAACATTACTATAGGTAAAAGTAAACTTTCTCAGCTTATGTATAAATGGTCCAGTCACTCCACACCAAAAGGGCAATGTATCAATTTTTTCTATGGATTAATGTCTATATGAGTGTTTATTTGAGGGTGCAAGTGAATGAGTCTAAAACAAAAGTAGGTTTTTGACATGTAGAGATTGTAATATGCTTTCTTCAAAGACTCACACATTCATTGCTTGTTTAATTTGGATGAAGCATTCGCATCAGATATATCTCATTTTATTTCTTATTTCATAAGAATTGTAGACAAGTCTTATGAGAAGTCATATATTATTTCAACTTTCTTAACCCCTATTGATGTTTGAGCTCGATTTACTAGGTTTTAGAGCTTGTGTTCTTTGATCTTTCATGATTCAGTTTCCTGTGTTGTAGATTCGATTGAGTTTTATATCCTAACATAATACATAATTTGAGTGCAGATTCACTTCTCAATTTAAAAATGATTACAGGCTACCTCGTCGCACAAAAATAGATATATCTAGGCTCCCTAATCATATCCTACAGACAAAGAGTAAGTGATATATGTACTTCTTCAATGCATTATTGTGGTTATCTTTCTCAGCAAGAAGATTAACATTGAGCAAGAACATAGTGATGCATGCTGTGGAATCAACTTACAGGATAGGAAATGAAGATAAATTTGTCCATCTTTTTATGTACTTATTTTAAATTTAAGCTTCTATCTACAAGGTTATGTCTTAAAATGCAGCAGGAAGGTTCTGTAGTTATAAGCAGCATCGCTTTTAGATTTACCCTTGTTTTCAAAATATGATTTGTTTGAGTCCTTGAATGGAATTTAGTTATTAGTTCATTAAGATTCTAAATCTATCCAAGCAATAGTTATTTTCATTTGACTATTCATGGCATGTTATGTTTATTTTTTTGGATTGCAACTTCTCATACTGTTTTGCATTTTCTTTAAGAGAATTTTGAATTGGCCTTTTCCTCTAATATCTTGGAAATAATATGTTTGATCTCAGTAAATTATGAATACGAAAATATAAAATTTTGGAAGATAAATACTAATGGAATATTCTCAGACATATCAATTCTGGACGGATTGCATTTGATCTCTTCAATTTTTATATGTAATTTAGATAATCTAAGGCAAATCTAGGCTTAATTTAAAAATTGTTTCTCATTTTGTGCTGCAGATCGTGGATACTATTTCGTTGAGACTATTTCATTGCTGGTTGCCTTAAAAGTGTGTTACAGAGATATAATTACAATATTATGAGGGAATCATGAGAGCTGTCAAATCACCCATGTGTAAGATATCAATGCAATAACTACTTGTCTCATGATTTGCAAGGAATTTGAATGTTTGAATCCAATATTTGAATTGCATAATTTTTTACTTAAAAGTAATTTTTAGGAACACATATCTTTTTGTCTATGTAATATAAGAAGATAATGTGTTTCCTCAAAAATTTGGAGTGTTGGTGTTAGGGTCATAAAAGTTTCTTTCTTTCTAATGCTAAGCAACTACAATATTCAATAAGTGGTATTCTTTGCTATGCTATCTTGTGTGTCTATGAAGGCCACGATTAGATTGGAAATGAGGAGTACAGTGGGAATTGGAATTAAGGCCAGAAGACATTCATGCTCATGCTTAAAGCAGACATGTACATTGTTTGCCATTTGAGGCTATATCTAAATTATGGGAGGCAAAATATTAGTATCTAAGTGGGGAGATTAGAAAGGTGACCAAAATTTGTCAATCTATTTGTAATTTATCTTAATTTTTTGACTGTGTTCAAGAATTATTTTGTTTTCTTGCAATTTCAAGTATGGATTTTACTATGAATTTCTGAGAAAATATGAAAATGCAAATGTATGGAAGTATTTTACAGATCTCTTTGATTACTTGCCACTGACAACCCTTATTGAAAGCCAGGTAAAGAAAAAGATATTATACACTATTTTGTTGGTACCCTATGCAGCACAACAAACTTGTTCTTACTATAAGAAAATTTTCTTTTCTTTTGTTTCATTGCAGATCTTCTGCTTGCATAGAGGTCTTTCCCCATCATTGGACACACTTGATAACATACAAGCTTTGGATCGCATACATGAAGTGTGTCTATACACATAAGTATAATGTTCTATGCTGCATAGATTTGAAAAGAAGATCACAAACATAAAATTCAGTTCTATGCATGATAGTGTCTTAGATTTGGTTCTATGTAGTGCTCTCTATTAGAAGAATTTTCTATCTAGGTTACTAAATAGTTTCTATTTGAAAGTATTTTGGTTGTACTGGCTATGTAGTGCCCCACTAAGGAACCCTTGGAACTAAGCATAAAACATGTAGGGGATTTTGTTAAAGCAATTGCATCATTACACACTTAAATTAGGACAATAATGCTAACAACATGAACAAAAATGAACAAAAAATCACTATCACTTTGTGCTTGTGCACAAGTAGTTGTAAACACTAGCATCTACATGTGAAAATCTATGATCTCACTTGTTGCTTGTTAGAAGAGCCTCCTATACATTCACCATATCCTTGATGGTGTGTTAAATTTTGTGCAATGATGATGAAATCCCTAGAAAAAAAAAGCTGAAACAGTGGCCTAGAGATGATATGTAAATCTTTGGGTCATGCAATAATAAATGTGGCATGGATGAGCATCAATTTTTCTTTGACTTCATGCCAACCACATAAAGGACAATTTTCTTGGAGCCTTCAAATTGAATCTAGTAGTTGTAGGGTCAAATCAAACTATCAATGAAGCTCTAAGTTGTTTAAGAGGATAGGTGGGACCTGTGGTGAAAAATGTCACAATTCTAGGTACATTGGTGCATTTGGGAACTTTCTGCATGTTGAAATGCAAACTTGAGGGATTTTGGAGTACATTTAGACCTTTGTGGGTGAACATAATACAGAGATCAACACCAATCAATATAACCAAAACTCAGATGCAATCGATGAATAATGTAGATGCTGAAGTTCTAAACCATCCAAATAGCCCTAATAATTGTTGGACCTAATTTATTGCCAACCACTATAGTGTTCAGCATTTAAGGTTTGATTCTTCACAAATGGCCATTCACATCATTGCATTTTTAAAAATATATCATGCCTCCAAGAGTATACCTTCGATAAAATTTGACTGAAATGTTTCTCCAAATAATAGTATCTCTAATGTTGTTAAACGTTGAATATAATTTTAGGCTACTAAAGTTATCAACTTGCATAAATTTCAAACATTGGAAGTATGGGGACAATATAACATATCACACCTTAATTCCTTACCCCATGCAAAAAAATCTAATAATGGACCCTTCTACCATCTCTTGTCTCTTGTATTTTGAGTTCCATGGAAAATTAGTTTCATACATATCATTGAAGGAAAAGATCTTCTAGAAGTCTTTCATTGCCTACTCTAAGGAGCATTCTCAACACATTGAACAGTCTCAAACTCTAAGAAGTCAACATCCCCTTTACCATTGTTAACATTTATGCCACCAACTATGAAAAGAACATTGTTGGAATCTCTTCAAGTATGCTAAAACCGTCACATGCCTAAATAGTTCTAAATTTTTTTTGAAAAAAGGAAGTTGTCAAGTGAAGAATCTAAATGGTGAATCAGTGGTAGATATTATGGATTCATCTAAACATGGTTAAATCCATCCTATCAAAGGAAAATATTCTTGGACCAGTAAAGATTTGGCAAGCAATTCATTGCCAAAAGACTTGACAGATTTGTGCTTGCTAAAAATCTCACCTTCTTCCCAAACCTGTTCTCTAAAACTCATACAAATCCATCTCTAGTGTTATTGAACAACTTCATCCCATCTCTTTCAAATTTTGTCTTTATTGGTGCTCTTGGAATGAATTGTGCCCATCCCTTGTGTTATAACACATGTAAGAGGGAAAGCTAACATTCTCAAGACTCAAAATTAGATATATTTTATTGGCTCAATCAACATAATCACGACCAATCTAAGAAGAGGAAGACTCTCATGAACATGGAGAATGTTAAGTCAACAATTGACCATACTACAAGGAGATGGAATGACAAAACATTAATAGTTGTATAAATATTTAGACCCGACTGCACATCAAAATACATGGCTCACCATTGTTGAAGATGTGGAACAAGCTTCGGTGATGATGAAAGAACAATATTGAAGAGACCGTAGAGCATGGATTGGAGAAAATATAATACAAGGATACAAATAAGAGATTAAGTTAGAAATAAATGATGGACCCCTAAATTGGGTTCATTAAAATTGCTAAAGCAATTGCATCATTACACACTTAAATAAGGACAACAATGATAACAACATGAACAAAAATGAGCAAAAATACTATCACTTTGTGCTTGTGCATTACAACCAAGGACCCCTAAATTGTTCCCACATTCCATTGTTTTGCCTGACACAAATGGCCTATTCTCAGACTAGTAGGGATGAAGGTGCCAATTACCAGTTGGAGGCACTGATTAATGTATGTGTTGAAATATTGGTGGAGACATTAATCTAGCAAACTTGCCCACAAGTTGAGTTAATATTCACACAAGATTGTGCTAACTCCAACATATGGCTGAATACATAACATCCTCTTCAGTTAGGGTCTAATAACATGATTTTCAAGGCCAAATCACTTGAGTATAACAACATACATATACATCAATTTGCTACATTACAATATCCATGAATACATGCATGACTCTAACTAAAATTGGAAGAGAGAGAGAGAGAGAGAGAGAGAGAGAGAGAGAGAGAGAGAGAGAGAGAGAGAGAGAGAGGTGCAGAAGGAACTCATGTAGGTGCCACTAAATCCAATTTAATACTTGTATACCAGTCCCCAACAGTGCCTTGTCACACCACTCAATCATGTGGTACTCTCAGGTCCACCTCACTATGCTTGTGGAGATAGTCACATAGCCCCAAACAAGAACACAAGGCATACAAGGAGGTATAAGCATACTCACACCAATCAATGTATTTAGAGTGCAAATAAATTGCAGGCTTATTTAAGAGAAAACATGGAGCAACACAACATGAAGCAATGGCCACAATGCAATATCTAAACACACTCAATCAACCAATACCCAAGAGGTGCTATTCATACTACTAGGACTTCGGTGGTTGAGTACAATGCATAGGGAATGTCATCACATGCCCATACATGTGTCAACTATCCTCACAAGTCACCCATTTCCTTGAGGAAGTGCTCATGGTATTATTCTCATGGATTTAATTGTGAAACTACCCTCACAAGTCACCCATTGCCTTGAGGTAGCACTCTTGTTATTCTTGGGGTTTTAATTGTGAAACTACCCTTACAATTTAGCCATAGCCTTGAGAAACCACTTATGGTGTGCTCAGGGATTCTACTATGCATACTACCCTCAGAAGTCACCTATAGCCTTGTAAAAGCATGTATGGTGTGCTTGGGGATTCTATTATGCGTACTATCCTCACAAGTCACCCACAGCCTAGAGAAACTATCCACAACATGCTCGTAGATTCAATCGTACAACTACCCTCACAAGTCATCATAGCCTTGTGAAAGTGCTAATGTGCTCATGGATTCCATTATTTTATTTTCCATACCTAGTCAAAGAACCTAATCTTATGGCTTAAACTTTTCAGAGAAGGTAACAATATAAACTCAAAAGACTTGATTGGTCTTCACCAAGAGTGCAGGTCCCAAGATGATCACACAATATAATAACATGACTCCATTGGCCAACATGCCAAGAGGGTGGATCTCAATAAGATCTCACATTACCAAGAAATATCCCAATATATTAATATACCAAATCACAATATCCACAACATCACATAGATCCCCTTTTACAAGCAAAGGCAATGTGCAACAATCATACTTAGTTGGCATCTCAGCCAAGAGTATGAATCCCTAAGTGATCCAAAGTACATTTCACATCACATAGCCATAAAATAGTACATGTAAATTTTAAGTGTATTACCACAAAGAATATAACCTCAAAATGACAAATGTCCAATCATGCACATATGCACACTCAATCGACCTCTATACCGAGAGTTCAGATCCCAATGCACCTGAAATGAAAATTCCACAACAATTATACCCAATGCTCCACATGGGGATAACATATCACAATGCACAAAATCCAATGTTAATAAAATGTCATTCATGGCCTAAAACTAGTTTTAGAAATTAATAAAACCGATATGGACTTTACCTATATACAGTAATTAGAGGTGCAATTAGTTAAACAAAGATACATTAACCCAAATAAAAATGATAATAGCTATAGATTATGAAGGGCCAATGTGACTATCTCCTCTAACCACTGTCAGGGATATAGACATAGGTAGACTTGTGAAGCTAGTTGGAGTTGATGTCAGGTACCTACCATCACTACAACACACATTAAGTGTAGTTGCTCACCAATTAAACAATTTTTAACCAATGATTTAGCTATAGGCAACTAGAAATTAATTTCTTATCATAGATAATGAAGATTTTGTTTCAATATAAATGCTGATCAAATCCAACTTCTTCCTTAAGCACTAATAAAAATAGGCATCTAGTAACAATTAAATTCTTAGTTCATAAAAGCTCTATTTATATCAGCACACCCTGATGAAGGAAATTGTTGTTAAGGGTTGATGGTGTTGTGAATCATTGCTATTAGAAAACAGACTAATTTTGAGCTGCATTGTGAACAATATGGCAGATTAAGGGTGCAACACTTTCCTTTGGGAAGACTCCACCAATTAGTAGATAGCCTTAAACCCTTCTATAAAATTTAGACTTTCACCTTGGGAAGGCTGTCTAGGTTTCTCCTAGCATAATTCACTACCCTTTAAATTTTATGGCTACTCGGGCTACATCCAGGTAGCTCACACGGGTTTCTCTATGTGACAGACTGAAAATCACAGAGAACTCAATTATTGGTGAAGAGAAAATAACATTAATGATCAATGAATAAGTCTTTTAAGGCATCAACATTTCTTATAATAACCCCATCCCTTCCAAAAAGTTTAAATTCTTCTAGATTATTCAGAATGGCAACTAGGCATAATTACCAAGGTTCAATTACATATTTATTAATTATTGTGGCCTCATTATTAGACATAATGAATAACTAGCAGTTGCATGCTTTTGTGCATGTAATGAGTTCGCCGATAGGAGAACTTTGGTCATCTTATGGTGGACTCTTGTCTACATAGAGAAAAAATATAATATTAATTATAATATTAATACTGCTTGTAGTAGACAAAAGACTTACTCAAGTTTAACCATGCATTAAATTTAATCGATTTAGCAACCAAAAAATTTAAAAATTGAGAAATTTTTGGCATACTGACAACTTTTCCGTCAACTATTTAAATTTTGGGAGGAAATCTTTCACAAATAGCCTATTGGCTAAATTAAATATATTGCAAATAGACTTTAGCTTTTTGGGCTAATATTTTATTATTCACTTATTCCCTTACTATTTAATCACTTTTCTAGCCTTAGGGAATGGAAAAGGCTAGATATTTCTTCTTTGCTAAAGATCACTTAGAAGTGGACATTAAATAATAAATACATATAAAATAGCCAAAGTGCCTGTGCAAATAATCCAAAAATTGAAACCAATAAAGGGGCATTTGGATGGCGTAATCATTCTTATATATTCAAATGTTAGGACATTGACCCTTTCATATCTGATCACCATTTAAACCATCATAATAATAATGTAATTAAATATATGCATTTAAATAACATTTAAACAGCAACAATGAGTATATATCAAATCTCTGAACTAGATAATAACAAAGCATTATCAACAACAATATGTCAACAAATCAATAACCAGATAATTTATGTGCTTTTTCATGACTATGTTTGACTCATATAATTGTGATCTCTCTAGCACTATGATGTCATTTAATATGTCTTGCTAAAGCTTGTAAATTTTGTTCCTTTTGCCATGTCATGTAATATGTCTTGCCTTGTAGCTTATATGTTTTGAAATTTCTATTAGGCCTTGTAGCTTGTATAATTTGATTACTGGAGAGCTTCTACAGCTACGCAAGAAGGTTGTTGCACGAGTTATAGCTGCATGCTTGGGTATGAAAATTGTATATTTTTTAATCTAATGTATATTTTAACTAGTCAAAGAAAGTATTTTTAAAATATTAAAGTATTTAGCTAGGTCTAAGAAGATTTGTGTACATTTGACAGTTTTGCTTAGTTTTTTTGAAAGTTGTAGACCGAAGTTTTCATAGCCCAATTTTTGCTTCCTGCAAAGAACGATCATGTTAGATAATATAAGTGAAGAAAAAAATAGGGAGACAATCGATAGATTGTGGTCTAACTTAAAAAGAAAAGGTGATGGAAAATGTTATTGTCTTTGCAAAATTTGTAAGGGCTTAAACCGTAGAAAATTGGTAATCAAAATAGTTAAGAGACATTGTAGGGAGAATGGTCACATTGAAGGGGGGCATGACTATCATCCATTGGTAAGTTGTTCATTATATCATTTTAACAATTTATATACATATGAAATCACTTGATGATTAGTTGATGATCATGGTTTATTTATGTTAATCAATTTTATATAGGTTGATCTCCCCAGGGAAGTACATGATATGAACCACAACAATCCGAAGAATATGGTTTTTGAAGTGGAGGAACATGGAGGTGCAAATATCCAAGGTGAAGATAATGATCCCATGGAAGATGATGATCATGTGCCAGAAAGAACAATTGAAGATGATGGTATAAATACATTGATCCATGACACATTTAGTCCAAGCGTATCTGATCATGATGATGATGATAGCCTTGATATACCTCTACTTGAGAAGGCATACGAGCCCCTATACAAAGACTCCCAAACAACTCTTCTCTCTGAGATATTATTGTTGTTGAACTTGAAGGTTATGAATGGTTTATCCAACATAACAATGTCACGTATGTTAAGGTATGTCATATATGTCTTTATAGTTAACAAAGGGTGAATAATGTACCACTAATATTGTTTATATTAACAACTTATATTTTTTGCTATAGATTGATAAGTGAGTTTCTGTTACCACCATCAAATATTCTACCTCGCTCATATCAAGAATTATCTACTGTTATGAAAGATATTGGAATGGAGTATGAAGCAATACATGCTTGTCCCAATGATCATATTATATATTATAAAGAACATGAATTTGCAACACAATGCCCTAAATGTCATATGAGTAGATATCAAATAGATCGACTAACAAAAAAGGTGCCTCAAAAGGTTCTTTGTTACATCCTCATTATTCCATGGATGTGACAATTATTCAGGTGCAGTAGCTTGGCTCAATTTATGGATTATCACGCACGCAATAGAAGTCGAGATGACATTATTTGAATCCCTGTAGATGGTTCAGCATTTATGCACATAGAGGAAAAGTGGCAACACTTCAAAGAAGAACCTCGTAATCTCAAGCTTTCATTGGTAGTGGACAGTGTCAATCCATTTAGAGAGATGAGATCTATTTACTCAGTGTGGCCTCTTTTTGTTATCAACAATAACATTGCTTCATGGATGTCAATAAAGAGGGAGCACATTATGTTGGCAATGATTGTTCTAGGTATCTTATCATTTGATAGTTATTAATTTACATGTACTTACAAATCTTGTAGTAAAATGGTCACAATAATTATGTAATGTTACTGTTCATTCAAGTAGGTAAATATCAAGTTAAAGATATGAATGTATATATTGAGCCTCTTATCGATGAGTTGGTGGAGTTATGGAACAATGTCACTATGTATGACGTGTCTAGACCAATAGGACAAAGACAATTTCAATTCCATGCAATACTTGCATGGAAAATACATGATGCCCTAGGGCTAACACATTTTTGTGGTATGTTATAGTGAATTCAATTTGTGCATGATAATTCTAATTATAAAAATCAACATATTTAATAATCCAATTATATCATTATCTTGTAGGTCTTCAAACAAAGGGAAAATTTGCATGTCCAGTTTGTGGTCCAAAGATGAAATATCATCATTCAAAAAGTTTAGGAAAGTAGGTGTTTGATGAGTGTAGACACTTCCTCCACATGAATCATAAGTATCGAAGTACGAAAAAACATCTTTTCAATGGGAAAGAAGAGACTACATCAAAGCCACGAAGAATGACACCTCGCCTATGGAAGTTGGAATATAATAGAATTAATCATCGAGGTAATGTCATTCCACCTAATGGTTTATGTTTGTAATTTATATATTTCTATTGTGATTTTTGTTTACTAATTGTGTGATTGATGATCGTGAAGGTCATCAAGGCAGTACTGACAACCTTCCAAAGGGACTAAAAAGCTATCCCAAAAAATTTAGTAAGTTTCCCTACTACGAGCACTTACAAATTGTGCATTTGTTTGATACTATGCATATTGGAAAGAATATAACAAAGACATTGTGGAAAATATTGGATGGAAGGTGTGACAAAGAAAAAATTGTCAAAATTTGTAATGACATTCATGAATCCAATCATACAATGAAGAATTTCATTCACTCAAATAGCAATAGAGATCAAATTAATATAAGTGCCCTTCCTTGGTTATTAATGGAGCAGCAAAGTGATGCCATAAAAGAAGTCATACGAAAAATTTGATTTCCCACAAGATTTCTTGCGAACATAAACAATCTCATATCAAAAAAAAGTGAATTAGGGCCAGGGCTCAAAATGCATGATTGGCATACTTTCATCAAGGTAAGTTATGTTCTTTTGTATTTACAATATATTCATAAACTATGTGTACTATTTGTTATGTTATGTTAGAAAATAATGAAATGATTGGTTTATAATTAGTGCAGTACATGCTTCCTCTATCTCTCCCAGAGCCCTTCAAAAATAACATCAAACAAGTGATATACGATCTTGGAAAATACATGAGGTAAGTAGTAATATCTATTCAATTTGTTGTATATATTTATTATATTCATGATTTTTTTTTTGCTATGTAATCTATTGTATATTATTTTGTAAAGTCTCGTATCTATATATTTTTTGTGACTTGAATCTCTTAATGTAGGTGGTTGTCATCTAAAGAAATCGATAAAGAAGATATAAACTATTGGAAGAGAAGAATTCCTCATTTACTGTGTCAAATGCAAAAGTGTCTACCTCCAACTTTTTTCAATGCACAGGAACACTAACTCATACACCTAGTTGAGGAGATTGAATTGTATGGACCTGTATACACTAGGTCAATGTGGATGGTTGAGAGGCACTTGAAATCTTTGAAGGCTTTGGTTCGACAAAGAGCACATCCTAAGAGTTATATGGTAGAGGGATATATGGTATACCAGACTATGGTGTACATTACTGAATATCTTCCTAAGTTTGCATCAAATATCCATGTAGATTGCATTTGGGATCTCGAGCCTTTTAAAAAATTAGAAGGGGAGTACTTGATGGGGAAAGGTACATTGAAGAAAGTGAGAGGTAATAAATTATAAGATGTTATTGTAATAAATCATTTCTTAATCTTCAAAGTAAATCGGTTGTAAGTTGTCTTATTTTTTTTGTACAGGTGCTCGAGAATGGGATGCACTACATTTGTATATTGCAAACAATCTTGATTGGATAACGGTATGGATTGAACAATGTCAACATTCTGGTTGGATATTAACATGGGAAGGTGTATCTTCATTGGTTAAAGAATCTCATCATAATGGAGATTCCAATGTTACACAAAGGGAAATAGATTTAGCACGTGGTTTAAGAGATTTTCAGGTATGTACAAATGTATTAATCACCCGTATGTTTATCAACTCATGATAAAATAATTTTGGCATGTTTCACATATTATTGTAGGTTAAACACCACAAGGCTATGTTTTGTAATGGTCAAAAAATTCACGTCAAAGTGTTGGATGACACAAAGAAAACTTGTGATTCAGGAATAAATGTAGTCTTTCAAGTAACTAATATTTCATCTAGAAATGGCTTACATCCTCGAGAGTTTGAAAATCAATAATATGGCATTTTGGATGATATACTTGAGTGTGACTTTAGTTCCTTCAAATTAGTACTCTTCATTGTCAAATGGTACAGGCTACGACTTAATCCAAATGATCCTGATAGAACTATTATTGAACATGATAATGGATTTACAATGGTTAATACAAGGTCATTTGAGCCAGTTGGGGATGAGCAGGTATTTTACTCAGAGGTTCCACATAAATCAGGTTGGTCATTTGTTGTTAGACATGAACCGAGAGGAATACCAATAAAGTATAATGCAATGGAAAAAGAAGATACTAAAGAAGTAGAAGATGTTGTAGATGGTGATCACGATCGACAGTTATTGGATGATGTTCCTGACACAAATTTTCATGAAGAAGAAGAAGAAGATGATGATGATGATGATGCTATTGATGATGATGATGAAGATGATGTTGATGTTGATGTTGATGATGATGATGTTAATAACGACGAAGACAGCAACGATGATGACGAAGACGATGGCGAGGATGATGATGATGATGATGATGATAATGATGATGACAAGGAAGATGATGATGATGATGATGATGATGACAAGGATGATGATGATGAAATTTAGAGGTATGCCATCAATCTTTAATATATTTAATATTCATTTCTTGATAGAAATATATTTGTCTTATATATATGGTTACATAGTTTATTCATTATCTATTTAAAACCTACAAGTTTTAACTACAAATAGAATACTGGTAATCTAAATTAACTATTAATCTAAATTAATTAAATAAAACTATTTAAAACACACATTGATGTGTGAATGTATTAAGCCTTATTTTCTTTCAAGTCAAAAGCATTTGTAAGTGTTTAGTTTAGAAAAAGGAATTCATTAAATATCTATAAAAGGGAGTTGTACCTAGAATAAAATTCTTAGGGAAAAAATAATATAAGTGCTTACCCAATTTGTTGGTTAATAATTCTGCCTCTATAGGTGATGCAGAGACCCTAGGTGGACTTGCAATCATTCATAACAAGAGGGACTTCCATAGTGTTCTCACAACACCAACCAAGCATCTTCATAAGATCCCTCTCCTTGATCCAAGCCAACTCCATAACCTATCAGAGTGCACACCAAATCCTTATGCCACCTTAGATTCTATATCTTTGGAATAATACCATGAATGTCCCTCAATCCATCCAATGGATTCATCCAAGCAATCTAATCAACAAACTATCAAATGCTCACAATGCCTCAATAGGCACCAAACTTGATTTCACCTTAACTAGGTGTTTCTTCCACCTCCACACACATCAAACAACTTCAAATAGCATGTCCCCAAGGTGACTAAGCCCTCAACTCATCTACTGATACAGAAACCCAGTTTTAGCCCTTCGCTAAGCCTACTTCCCTAGTGGGCTTATAATGTGAGCCTGATTTAAGTGTTATATTGTGTACCTTTTAATGTTTTTAATTTTTGTGTGATGCTTATGATGGATGTGATTATGATTATGATGTGATTATGCTCACGATAATTGAATTACATTTGCAAGAAATTGAACCCCTTTAAGGAGCATCCCGCACAGTCTCATGGATCGACAGGTATAAGTCAATACTCCTTATAGAGAGTCTATTTAATACACTTATCAATAGTAAGAATGATTTCTTCTAAGATCTCTCCCATTTGTAGGTACCAACGAATAGGTACTTTTCAGAAGTGTCTTCCTCGATTGAGGGAAATATAGGAATAGAAGAGGAAAGTGAGACATGCAGTTTATCTAGAACAGGGAGATTAACTAGAGGTCAAAGGACTAGAAGGAAATTCAATAAATGCATGCAATTTTTCCTTGCTCAAGGGGGGTCATGTTCTTATGATGATGAGACAGAAGGCGACATTGAGGTTCCCTTGAGGTACCAACATCTACAAAAACTTTGGGTACCCAAGGAACTTCCTCCAATAAACACTGGTTTTTGTGTTAACGAGAGGATATATCGCATAACACCATCATCATTACATGGTTTGGGCCTATTTTCTATGGATGGCATAAAGGTGTCTTACAACAAAGTTTCTGAATTGATGGAGTATGTTGGACCATGTTATGATTACAAAAGTTGGATGCATATTGTTCAATATAAAAAAAAGTATGCGTAGGTATGCCCTCTTGGAAAATTATATACAACAACAAGACAATAATCAAAGTAAAAGTGTGGCTATATACATTGATGGAAGGATAAAAGCAATAGGGAATATTGCAGGTTTTATAAATAGTACATGACCTGGGTCAACTATAAAGCAACCCAATTGGATATTTGAGGCACGCGAGGGAAATTGTGTATTCATCTGTGCAATAAAATCAATACATGCAGGGGAAGAGCTTCTTATTGATTACAATTTGAACCGTATAGATACAAATGAGGCTACTATCATGGGGGTGGTACATACTATTAAACCAACTTCTAATCAATGACTCCAACATACCATTTAGTCAATAAATTTTTGGCTAACATTTTTATACTTGATCTTTGACATAGGGGCACAATATGGAGCAACTGCCTGGAGGGGATGCTGGCGATGTTCCCAGTTCATCTACACATAAGCAAGTAAAAATCATTGTAATTGTGTAAACTAGATAGAAGATTTTTTTTTTTTTTTAATGTTGTTTTCTTCATTATTTTGGAGTAATTTTGATAATACTAATACTATAGTTGTCTCAGAGGGCTAGTGGTTAGAGGGAGGGAAAGGAACCTGCAGTCCTTGATTAGCAGCTCCCCCTGAGGAGGACCATTTTATATTGATTTAGTAGAGACCGATGACCTGATCGGTTCGATTAAAAAGTTGCTAAAGAAAATTGGCAGAGAAATTATACGTTTGGCAACCATAAAGCTTACTACTCAGGAAATAAAAGATAGGGGATCTGAATTGTTGCACACCTCTGAAACCTTAAAAGTAAATATTAATGAAATTTTTAATTATAACAAGAGTTCAATAATGGTTTTTATATTATGATCTTTTATGGCATTAATTAAAATATGGATGCATTTTCTTTACAGAGTTTTTTGAATGATTTCGAGCCTCGTTCCCATGACGAGGGTGCTGTAGGTGGTTCAGGTAGATCGCATGTTTCATTCCCCACTTGTGTTTTCCACTGAATATATATAGGAATGATCATAATCATTGACAATACATGCTCGAACAATCCTTTTTTTTAATGCTCTAACAATCTTGTCCATGCTAGTCCACACGTTCTATATTTATGCATGCTCTAACAATTTTATTGTTCAGCTTCAAATCAATTAAATCCTTTGACAATGCCGCCTCCATCCAAGACAACCATAAATCTCTTTTTGACTGCTGAGTTGAAAACACATAGCTTACAGGCATCGACTATTGCACCATCTACTGGTATAAAAATCCCTCTTTTTCTCTCTTATGATAGCAACAGACAATTTTTTTTTTACAACTTTTTAACATCAATTATCATTTGTTCTTTTATACTTCGTGACAAAGACTTATGAAACTTATGAAACTTTTTTCAATAGCAGCTACAACATCATTTCCTGGATGTTCCTATGTTCCTAGTATGGGAACAGTGAAGGATGCCATATTGATCGTCAGTGATGATGAAGGCATTCCATTAAAAGTAGCCAAAGTTCTAGGTAATTTAAAGTTATTATTATTCTATAGTGATATAATAGTAATTTAGTTTTTGATCACTCTTCATCGACTAATGATCCCATGATTGTTTTGTAGGGAATGATGTTTTTTGGAGAAAACTTGGTGATGAGTGTTTGCGAATATTCGGGCCCACCTTGTGTACCTGGTGGAACATCATATCCTAACTAAAACCCCAAGCCACTATTTTGATTTCATATCATTGCTAGAATAGTTTTCTTTTTCATCCATTTCTTGAACTATATTAAAGGTAGCTTCACTTCATTTATGAGTCTAAAATATTTTTTTTACTTAAAAGGTGGAATAACCAAGACAAACAGTTGAAGGATGATCTTATAGAGAGCATGAACCAACCCTTTGGACCTCATGCATTCAAGAGAAACAAGCTCCTTGAAAAAGCTAGTTTATGTTTGAAGTATATTAGGGACCAGTACAGAAAAAATTTATAGGATAACCCCAGGTACGAGCATCCACCCTATGTTCCTAAGGCTGAGTGGCAGGCTCTAATTTTGGATGGAAAGTATAAAGCTGACAAGAAAAATAATATTACACTAGTGGAGAGTACAACAAGGTATGTGATATTGTTGAGAATCTAATTATGTACTAATTAACCTCTATATTTATACTATCTAACATATTTCAAACTTCATAGATTGCCTGACACATCAAAGGCAACAAAGGCAAGACTAGAAAAGCATGGGACACACAAGCTCGACTCTGGTGGTTTTTTAAAACTTCAAGCAAGAGTTGTAAGTATTAGTAAATGAAAAATTGTATCAAATTTTTTATATAATGTGATGGGAAATGCTAGGATAGACTAGCTTATCTATGCTCCTGATCCTTAACTTGGATCTCTATGTTCCTCCACACCAATATATGATGCAGAGTAACATGCTTTGGAAGAACCAACAAACTTCTAGCACCTTGGAACAACTAAGAAATTCAAGTTATCACCCCAATCCTCTGTTCTCCACAAGAACATTCAAGGTTTGATTCACCTTCAAACAAGGAACTAATTTGCTATTACAACTGCTCCTTTAATTCATGGACCCAACTCATCACATAAGGTTGCATACTAGTTACTTCTCCCTTGTACCATTCAAGGCCTCATACACCCAACCTTGACACCAAGTGTTTTGGATAACGCCAACCCTCTAACATAAATGGAAACCAAAACAAACATCAACACAACCCAAAACAAATCATGTTTAAGGCAAACTTGTTGTTACCAGTCACAAGGCAAATTGTAGCACTTGACCTTTATTCTACACACCCAACCAAGAGTGCAATTGGATCCTCTAGGACTCCCAAACACCAAAGATAGTTTAGAACAACTCCAACATGACCAAAATAAGGTGTAACAAGGGTTGGAAACCCTGCTAACTATTTTCCATTTCCTTTTGATATTTTAACTACCCTCCATTGGTTGATGAAACAATGCAAGTAAAATTCACCATACCATGCAAAAATGGAGGGCTTAGAGTTCAAGAGATACCTCACAGAAGAGGATAAGAGAATTGGCTTCCAACAAGGCTATAGAGCCGTGGCTGAATGGCTACAAGCTGAAATCAGTGTGGAAGGTTCTAATAATGATGCATCTAAGCCACAGGTAAATAAGCTAAATGAAATTTATTTCAAATTGAATACTTTACCAATTAGTCTATTTGATGTTAAGTTCCAATATAAAGTGAGCCTATCTATTTTAAGCAAGCAATGATAACAATGCGTAGGATGTTGGAATGCAGCCTGACAATCCTTCTACACAATCTGTGGATGCTGAAGGTTCGCATGATGTGCATCCCAATGGTGGAGGTATAAATTTTCTATTAAATTTTTTATATGTAATTGCAATTGGTGTTTGGATTAACATAACATTTTGTATAGTAGCTGTAGAGGATCGAGGGGTCGATGTTCATAAGTGTGTTGACGTTGAGTCTAGACAAAATGATGTGGTCAGATCAGGTAAAGAGCACCATAGTTATGATATTTAAAATAATTAAATACTTGTAACAATTATAATAAATTATTTTTAATTTAACTCTTTTATTTGTTATTGCAGAGGACCCCCTTTGCAACAGCATAGGAATTTGAGATCATCAAGAAAAGAGAACAGAACAACTGATGAGGGGGGAATTGATGATGACACTGATGCTCCTCCTAGAGATTACATAGAAAAAAGAAATAGAAAGAAAAAAAAGAAATGATTGTCATCTACATACCTTAATTGATAATGATTGAATTTTATGTCTCAATAAATTTAATTGTGTGCTAATGAATGTTCATGAATTATGTGTTAATGCAGAATATTGATGAATGTTGCATGTTAACGAATCTAATGTGTTAATGAATGTTGTCATGTGATATTGATTGAATGTTACATTTTATTAATGGTTGAAAGAATGAATGAATGTTAGATGTTAACGAGGAATGTAGAGTGATGTTAGGGGAAGGGGAGTGGGGCCAAATGAGCTTCCACCTTCACGTGGTTGGCCCTGTTTAGTAGAGAATATTAAACTATTCTTGAAACAAAGTGAAGCTCAATAAGATAATAAATATTTTTCTATTTTGTCCTATGTTTAGACCTATAACACTATGTCTTGCTAAGGCCCCTTTCAAGTGGAAGGACACGAGCATCTTTTACAGTGGAGAATGTAACCAGGAGCACCAAATTAAAACCTGCACATGTCAAATATAATACATTCAAATAGGCTACTATGCTTGTAACCCTATTTTCTGGCAAGAGCTTCACTTTAGAAGAAAATAATGGATCTCCTAAGATTGACTTGCACAACCAACCCCTTAGCTCTGCTTCCGTGTGGCAAAGATTTTAGGGTTTCCTCCCTCAACTTGTTGATCGAGCATCAATTAAGTCGATGTGATAGTTTAGAGTCTACACAATGGCTTATGTCTAGCTTAATAGATCGACTCAATCTGTTTCATACCTACCTCTAACTTTCCTTCACAAGTGGTAGCAAGATAGTGTAGTCTGATGCAATCTAATCTAATACATCTCCCAAAGAACACTTTTGTGTTTGAAGGGTTTCTTAAAAATCTGTGCCCTATATTACATTTGCTATATCTTCGGCAATGAGCCAGTTTTAATCTTAAAGGTAATGGTGATTATTTTTTATGTTTTACTTCAAGTAAGTAAATCCCCCTCTTCATTAGTGCTCAATTCTAACAAAATGACTTTGGTTGTCTCAGTTTCTATAACTGATGCTTTGTTGATTTCAGATTTTTGCAACTATGTCTAGGGTTATTTCTCTTTCATTTTTATTAAATATTTCTTCTTGAGGCTATTACGATACGGTTCTAATTGTTGAGTAATATTAAGAAATGTTGAATTCATAATGTGTCAAATGTTGGCTAGAATAGTTATAATTTTGTGAAAGCTGCTTTGAAAATAAGTTTGGTGTAGAACTGAATACTTTTTTCATAGGACATAGAAGCTATGAAAGGCCAGTTTAATAGACAGTGGGAAACAAAGACAAATTATCACGATAGAGGAATGGTTAAGGAATGATGGATTGTTGGATTCTTCAATATATAAGTGTCTCCTCCATTAGTGTGCAATTCACTTGTTTTCTTTTAGAAACTTAAGATAGCCATAACATTGGATTTTGTAGTTAGTTTTACCTAGAGGAGGAATACTCATGTCAAATGAGGTACAATAGCTTGGCACATAAGTGTGTGTGATACTGATTTTTCGTTGTTTCAATCTTTCTCAAACTAATTCCTGGCTCCATTAAAATTTAATATTGACAACGCTTAAATAAAAAATTTGTCAAATGATAGGTAGAGCCTATGGTTACTATTTTCTGAAAGCAGCTTTTAAATAGACATTCCCTTGAATTTAGTTCAACCTAACTTTCATAAAATCAAAATCAATTTGGACATACAAGCTTCTCGTCTACCATTTCACTAACTAACCAAATTGAAAAAAAGCTATTTATTGTTATTCTTTTGTGTAAGATTAGGAACTCTTTTTTTAAGGTACACTGATTACAAAACTTGTTCAATGATAGCTAAAAAAGGGGTTCATGAGATTCAGAAACCTTCTTTTAAAAAAAAAATTAGTAGAGAAGCTTAAACTGTTGAACTTCAACATATTAGTATTGAATTACTACAAATGAATAATTAGTTTAAATATGACACAAATCAGTTCATGACATTCTATGTCCCACACCAATATTTGTTTGGATTCATAACTCGTATGTCCATTATTTGCCTCAGTTTGTGGGTGCATAAAAGTGACATCTCTAGTCATAGATCTAATCCTTAAACATGTAAAACTAAATTTCATAGATCCAATCTCTAATCTCTAAACTTTTAAAATTTAATAAAATTCATATTCTGACTTGTTTATTATTTGACACGTTGTTCCCAGAATCATGATTGTAACTTAGTTTCATCACAATGATCCTTATGAACTTACATGTACATTCACTAACAAGTAACTCTAGATGAAACTTTAAGTTTATTTATCACATTTCAACATTCTCACCAAAATCTGAACTACATTATCTCATGATTGTTGCAGAGTACCACTGCTCACATGTGAAATAGGCATCTAGATTACTGAACCCTTCTTAAAATTAGTTTCATTGAATTAATATATGTTATGCTATCACTGGGTCTGTAATTTGAGCATGAGAATAATGTCATATCTATCTACATGTTTTTCCTAACAAACTTCTGAAATATAATTTCTATAAGTTTTTAAAATTAGAGTAGATGAATTATTCTATAGGAAAAGGTGTTGCATTTAGGCATTTATTGATAGATTTGGACATGAACAATTTTCTATTTCTAGTAGATTATAATGATGATAGTATTGGATTTTTTTCCATGTTTAATTTTTCTCGTGATTCTTGAACTTTCAGGTTGTTTCTTCACAAGATTGGCCTAAACTTATAAAGGATGCAGGTTTTTTCTATGTATGCTCAAGCACATCAGAAAGAATTAACTCAAGAGATAGAAAGATCATGTGAGAGGCACTGTATCTGGGGGCATGATGAAGTATGTGTTGTCTTGCTTATCCATTGCTTGAAGGTTTTGACATAGCCTAAACATTTATTCTATATATAAATCGATTATAACATCTCAATAAGTAATAACAGATAATATAAATATTTCCAAACTTCTAAGGTGTATAAAATGTTAAATTAGTATGAAATAATTGTTTAGAGTAGGTTACTATGTGTTAGTCTTTTGTATTGTTTAAAATACTTCTATTGTATTGAATAAATGATATGTGGGAGGAAGAGTGGAGGGAAGACAAATATGAGTCTTTTAACCATATGAATTATGATTATAGAAGACATTACAGTCTCCTTTGTTCTTGACCATAGTAATAAAAAGTAAAACAACGTGTAATATGGGGTGGTTGCTGGGGGATTTTAATTTCCTTCTTGAACCAACCAACCAACAAAAGTTGCTTATAGTAAGATACAATTATTTAAAGCAGGTTAATGCATTTTATTACTTCAAAACTTGTAAATGCTCTAGAGACTTGTTAGATGCACTACATGAAAACAACATAGCCATAGAGTAAGCTTTTCATACCAATTGTATATAGAAGCTATAGAATTTTACAATTTTTATAGTTTAATTTCCCTTTCTAAGTATGATTAAAATATCGTTAGGATTCCAATTTAAATAAATCCAAAATAATATAGTTATTTGTTTTCACTCCAGGATTTTCTAAGACAACTAATTATTTTATCTAACTGTCTTTCAGCTTGCATAAACAACTGCAAGATTATTATTTTATCGTAACTTTAATTTCTTACGATACCATCCTTATCTATGTGGAAACATTGTAGGTAACAATCGCTTCCTTGGCTTCAATTTTTAATGAATATGCTCTAAAGAGCCAATTTGAGACAAGCATCTACCTTCAGGTGAGTAATTTGTAGTGATCTATTGATATCCTAGAGATCATTACTGGTCTAATACAGGTTTGTCACTCAGGCATGCTTAGTAGAAATGAGGATTTTCTATTGCTCATAAAACCTAGTAAGCATATGATAGTATTTTCTATGATATTTATATTGAGTAGAAATTGTGTCCTTACTATTTGTGAAGTGCTAAAATGTTTTTCAACAAACATGATTGGTTTCACCCTAAAAGATTTAGTTTCCCCTAATAGGTTGTCTATTTGACACTTGAGGCTTTTTTTCAATTCTTGGACGAGTTTCAAGAGGAGAAACCTGGGGATTCAGTCCTGGAAAAAAATGAACATGAGATTGGATGGCTTGAAACTGGGAAGCCTTTCTATCCAACAATTTTTGATCCTGTACTTCAAATTTTTAGTCATGACCAACCACTTAGTTGTCTGGGAAGACCCAGGTATGTAATTGCATTGTATTAGATATGGTTTACATTTTTGTCGAGATTCTATTACTACAAAAATGTTGTGCAGTCTGTAACTTCTAATTGTATGGTGTTTTAACATAATTTTTGTTTTAATCGGAACGCTATTAGCTCTGCTTCAGTTCAAATTGCCATATTCTCCAAAGGTTATGCAAATTCTCCTTGGTGTTTGGCTGAGCTTTCTTGAATTTTTGGTGGGCTCTTTCTTCCATGAAAATTTTATACTCTACATGCTTTATTCAATTTTTTTTAAAGAGGAAATGGAACATTTTGTTGCAAGCATTACATAATAAGTCATTTTTGATTATTTAACACTTTTTATAGAGGTAATCATGGGTGCAAAGAAGGTCAGGAATCTCAATTTCAGACCTGCATTTCAGCTGCTCAAGGGTTCTTATCATTGCTGGGCAGATTTATTATGAGAATTTTTTCGTTATTGGACCCCAATGTTGCATGCCAGCATTACTAGGTTTTTGCAATTTGAAATTTAAGTGTGTGCATACTGCATTGTATACAATTGTCATTGTTGTCTTAATTTGCACAATAAAATATAGAAGGAAGGATCTGCACTTTCAACTCCCATGCATCGATATATATTTCATATTTTGAACAAAGGAAAAAATCATATATTCAAAAAAACACAGAAAAAACATAAAACTTTCTTTCACCAATATGAGTATATTTATCTATATTGTTTAATTGAATCACCTATTTCTTATGAGAAGAGTCTAGTACATAAAATATTTGGTGGCTGACTCATAAGTTAGGTTGTGATTTTTAGTTGTTTATATTTTCAAAATTTTCCGTAATTTGTTAACAAGGATGAGTGAATGTAAGAAGATATCAGAAGAAGTTATTCATATCCAAACATCATCTTTTTTAATATTAGTGAGGGAATAGAGAGGGGCTTATAGACACCTTCAAGATTTATTGTTCATTTCATAAATGGGATTTTTTGAGTCACTTAAACCTTTCAAAATTATTTTTATGCTGGGAACTCTAGGTTATAGTCTTAGAAAAGTATTTTATTCATTAACAATTGCTTCAACCTAGCTTGTAGGTGAAGTGCACACAATGTTCTTATTGCTCAAATAAATTTGATCCTTTCTTAGATTTGAGCCTAGAGATCATTCGAGCAGATTCCTTGTTGAAAGCATTATCCCTTTACACAGCAGTGGAGTAGTTAGATGGGGGTGTGAAAAGATATCAATGTGAACGATGCAAAGTAAAAGTGAAGGCTCTAAAACAACTCAAAATTGATAAAGCACCACATGTTCTTGCAATTCATCTCAAGCACTTCATTGTAGTTGGATCTAGAAGAAAAATTGACAAAAAAGTAGACTTTGGTTGTATGTTGGATCTCAAACCATTTGTTAGCAGTTCACATGTAAGTAGCCCTTACAATATTATTTGCTAGTGGATCACATTTTCAGTGGAATCTAATAATATAGTTTTGTAATATCTACTAGTTTTTTAATAAATTTTGCACATTTTAATGATATTTTAGTTTCTCTGTCTATTGATCAATCATAGGAGGGAAATTTTAAGTACACTCTTTATGGTGTTCTTGTTCATGATGGCTGGAGCACACATTCTGGTCATTATTTCTACTTTATTCATTCATCCACAGGCATCTGGCATGCTTTAGATGATAATCGGGTATACATTTGCTATAGTTGTGAAGACATGTTTAATTTTGTGGAGCAAGCTCATTATAATTTGTGTATAATAGAATACACAAAAGAACTACAATTTTATGTAGAACCTTTTCTTTATATAGTAACACTAATTATACTAAAGTTTCTTAGGCTGATTGAAGTTATTCTTATGACATTTTGTACTCTAGGTCTATTCAGTCAGTGAGAAAAGTGTGCTTTCCCAGAAAGCTTACATGCTATTCTATATACGAGATAAACAAACTAGCATTCAAACAGCAGGTGGGTCTGAATCTCAGTATAATGGCTCTAAACTAAAGAAGAGGGTGTCATTGAACATTGGAAATCCAAAGGAAAACCACTTACAAGATTCATATGCCCCCCAAGTGACAGAAAACATGCATTCTTTCCAAACGACAACAATCTCTTTTAGTGTTGCAGGTGTAAACAAGATACCCAAATAGGTAGAAAATTTGTCAAATGTCAATTTCATTTTAGAAAGTCTAGAAAAGAACACAAGTTCTAGCCAGTCATGCAGTAAATCTAGATCATCAGCAAATCATGATGCTACATTACAGATGGTGCCTCCAAGAACCAATGGTATACAAACAAATAATGTCTTCTCAAGTCATACCATAAGTAATGGATGCACATCGAATGGGTCTAGTAATAATCTTAAGAAGCAAGAATCTGAAATAAAGGGAACTGATTCTGTGGGTAATTTTAGTGATATGGTTGTTAGACATTCTTGGAACTATGATGTGAGCAATGATAATGAGAACTATATTGGTAGAAATTTTGAAGCTTATTCAAAAATTAATGGCAACAAATCATGAGAATGTCAAACATTCTACAAATGGTTTGACAGGTATTATTACTCGACATCATGCTACTAAACTTCCAAAAAATGATTCAAATGGTAAACTTGTAACTGGTGAGCATCTAGAGAATGGTAGTGTGGTCCACAATTCTATAGATAATGAGAGTGAGGCTGCTAAGCTCCTATCCCTGGAAGATGGTTCCTTATTTCAGGTGCTTGTTTTTTGTATTAATGTCGCAGTGTATATGTTTGTTTTTGAGAAAATTGCTTTTAGTTCTAATGAATCTTTATATGTTCCTTTTGGTAGGGAGGCAAAAATGGTACTTTTCTCTGTAAGGGAAGGGAAATGAATGGGTCATGTGTAAAAGCTATGCATCCACATAGGTTGCAGAAATATAGTCAAGAAACTAAATGTATTTCTAGCCAAAAGTACCAAAAACACCATGAGGACAACCACTACTTCGTTAATAGAAATAGATTGAAGCTTATGAAGCATCTTCCATGTCCTCAGTTTTTACAAGCATTGTCTTTCAGGAGGAATTTTCTTCTAAGAGCAATGCATATTTTGAGGAAGAAACGATCCAATGAAAGGAAGAAACGCATGAATTTATAGCTTAAGAAGGCTGACATTTTTCTTAAGCAGAAACGCTCTGCAAAAATGCCTTCTGGAAAAGAGTATCCAGCTGCGAAAAGTTTTACATGTTTAGTCGCTTCTAAGTATCCACAACAATCCCATGGAAAGGGTCTGTCAAACAAAATAAATGGTTGTGTTTCTGTGCAGCAAACCAAGACATCTAAAATTACAGCTGGTGTGGTTCAAAATGGGTGTAACATTGCTAAATTTTGTGATACTCCGATGCCTCTTGTAAATAGGAAGCTTTATAGTGGAAATGGTACTAAGCTAAATAAACAAAGAGAATTTCTTGGCAGACTTGGTTTAAGTAAAGCTAGACAATATTCTAATGTTGAGCAAGACTCTAACATTAGCATAGAGAAAAACTTGTCTGCTCTCTGTGTTTCTGTGCAGCAAACTGAGACATCAGAAATTATAGCTAGTGTGGTTCAAAATGGGTGTAACATTGCTAAATTTTGTGATACTCTGATGCCCCTTGTAAATAGGCAGCTTTCTAGTGGAAATGATACTAAGCTAAAGAAACAAAGAGAAGTTCCTGGCAGACTTGGTTTAAGTAAAGCTAGACAATATTCTGATGTTGAGCAAGACTCTAAAATTAGCACAGAGAAAAACTTGTCTGCTCCCCGTCAGTCAAATAATAGATTTACAGATAGAGGAGAAACATGCCAACAAGATGGGGCTCTATCTACAAAAGATTTTGAACCATCTTTTCTAAATGCTAGATTACATGGGCCAATAGGTATAGTCATAATTTTATTTTATTCTATGCAATGTAGCTCAATTAAGCTCAATATTCATCCTCTATTTATGTGTTGGGTATTTAATCTTTGTTGACGATGGTTTACTATGGCTATTGTGCAATTCCATGTTGGGATAGTATTGATGATGTCTTGGTAAAAAGTAGCAGAACTACAGACAAACATGCAAACCATGTTGGTTATGTCTTAGATGAATGGTAGGTTATCTTTGTACAAATACAATTGCATCATGGGACTTGGCATAGCAGTTTATTCATGCATAAAGTGTTTCTATGGAAAATAATCAATTATCTATGTCTATGTTGTTGTGTTTCCATAAACTTGTGTGGTTTATGCAAGGATGAAGAATATGACCATGGCAAAAGGAAAAAGGTTAAACAAGTACAGGATGAAGATGGCATAGATGACTCTTATGAAAAATATTCCAATTGACAGAGCAATTCTTTTCAATCACTTTCAAAGAGAAAAGCCAAGATTGCTAGTAAAGGGAATTCATTCATGAGAACAAATCAAGAGAAACTATAGCACAATGCAAGATAGAGTTTTTTGTCAAGCTCAATGCCAAACCAATGTTGGGGAAAAACCTATAAAATAGAGGGAAAATCACATTGCTGGCAACCATTCAGAAAGCATGGAAAACACTGCAAAAAGTTGATAATGAAGTCAAAATATCATGAAAAGATGCATTACTTCATTTTTCAATGATTCAGAGTTAGATCTCTGCAGCGAATATTTCCTTATACTTTCGAAATTCATCAAATAAATGTGAGAAATGGAGATATATTTCTACTTGTCAAACTTGCAAATATGTTTGTGGTTGAAGTAGCAGGCTAAATGCAGAACTGTCAAACAACAAAATGTGGTCCACAGGTTACATATTACATGGAGTTTTGTTGGTTCAATTTGTTTAGCTAACTGTTCCAAGTTTGAATTTCAGATTTTTTCATTTAGCTATACGTAATCTGAGTGGTTATTAATGAAGTAATAATGGATATTTCCTTTAAACTCGTTGTTAGAGTTGGAACATCAAATAAAGGATGTTGCCTCGATATAATAGCAGCATATCTTATGTATTGAATAGAAATTAAACTTTGTCAAAATCTCAAATGTGCAAGAGTGATAGAAAACTAATAAATAATATTCGAGACCTTGTTCCCTTCCCATTGCTTTTAAAACTTTGAGTAGTTGAGAATTTATTTGCACTTATGAATAGAAATGTAAGGCTTATATAAGTTAATGGGACAAAACACAATAAATAGGATTTTATGCTTGCACTTATGAATATGAATGTAGGTTGGTAGAAATTTAGTGAGGTAAAACAATATTTTTCTCTGGAACTAAAATGTTTACCAGGTGTTTGCTAGCTGTGTGCTCTTTGGTGGATGGTCCATGGTAAAATGTACTTGCTCTAGTGGGCAAGGTATATAACTATTTTATATTGCTTACAACATTATAAGAAAAGTGGGCTTAAAATATCCTACACATCTTTCAATATTATGTAATGTATTATTTTCAAGTTAACTTCATATAAACCATAATTCCCCCAGATGATTGAGTGGACTACCTATTAAGAGACACTTGCCTATTAGCATACACAACTTATTATTCATTTATATGTTTGATCAAGATTAACAAAGAATTTACATCAATCCAATTTATTGATGAGGTTGCATGGGTGGCTATGTTTTGAGTTGGTGTACCTATATATGAAAAGAAAAATTACATGTACATGGTCCTGACTCCTTATATATGGAAAGAAAAGCTATATGGTTTCTGATAACTGTAACTTTGGTAACATTTTGAGTATCTGCAAACCATATATTTATTGTTTCAATTTGAATGGATATTGGAAGTGTAAATGTTTTAAACTCATATATGCTGGAAGATACATATTTAGTTAATTCATTGGTGAAGTTGCTTATTTTAATTTAATTGATTTTGGTTGTCAATCAAAATGCTAACTGCAATGTGTATTGTATTTTAGTGCTTATTTTCATTTGAAAGATCGAAGAAAATTATATGAACAAATAGATAGTAATTGTGGCATGTATAACACTTCATATATGTATAGCGACCCAAGCTTGCCGAATCTATTACCAGTTGGACCATATAGACATGTACATCTAACCATAACTCAAGCTGTTAACTGTTTCATACTCATTAACTGATTGATAAGAATTAACAAGAATATGACAAACATTAGACTTGAGTGATGATCGTAGAGGTCTAGAGAGGATGCAGATCTAACCTTCATATCAACCACATCAATACAAAAACATAGGTCCATTGGTCTCTATTTGTCTATAATTAGGTTGTAGATTCATGATGAAATATCCTATTCTATTTCTTAGTCCACGTGAGTATTTGTTTGAGGAAATGAGGAGACACTATAAGGGTTGTAAATTCATAGAGTATCCTACTCTATTTCTTGATCCAGCTGAATATTTGTCCAAGTAAATGAGGAGGCACAAGCAGGGGTCCAACACCATGGTCAATCCAAGATGTTTTCAAGGACATGTAAACATGAATACATGTTGCACAGCCACACATTCCCCTTCAGTTTATCTACCTTAAGGTGGATATTACATTACATTGCTTTTGTTAGTCATTCCTCCCTTTTGTTTCTTTATCTTAAGAATAAGATGATTGAGATTTAATAATTCATTAATGATGAAACAATTTGGTTTCAAATAATCTTGACTTTGGGCTGGTCATCTATCAGGTATTATCTTGTTGCTCTGATTTTGTTGTGGTGTAGCTGTTATGCTACCAATTTTTCAAGTTGTGCTTTTTTGTTTTGATGAGCTTTATTGGTTCATCTTTCTTTTTGTATAAGGGTCTGAGCCTTCTTAAATCACATTTTACCTTAATCAAAAACATTGCATTACTTTTTATTTACGTACTTGCACTTTGATTTCGTTCAAATCTTACTAAATTCTTGAGGTTAAAATCATCGTCTAAAACATTAGGCTATGTACCTAGTTTTCACGATGAACGGGCATTGCGACGGGGTCGTTTTGGTGGCAACGACAGTTGGCATCCCTGCCACAGCGACCCCATCACAATGCTTGCGGCGAGGTTTCTATGGCGATGAAGATAGTTGGCGTTGCTGCCACAGTGACCCTGTTGCACTGCTTGTGGGGGATGTCCCAATTGCGATGTCTGCCACAACCATTGTGACGACCGTTGGCATCGCCACCACAATGACCCTATTGCACTACTTATGGGGGACGTCACAATTGTGACATCCGCAACAAGAATGGTGATGACAGTTGGCGTCACCTCCATAGGGACCCCATCGCACTGCTTGTGGGGTACATCGCAATTGCGATGTGTAAGGAAACTTGGCAATAAAAAAAAATACCCGTTTCCACATAACCCATAATAAATCTAAAATAAACACGGAATTAAAATCCACATGCAAGAAAATAGACAACATATCCAAAAAATTGTGACACAAGATATACCCTGGGAAACCCTCATTGAGGGAAAAACCCAGCCTCCAAAAGCATCCATCACCATGTATTATTCAGCAAAAATACCATTGCCATACAACCATGGAAGCCTTCATGGCCATAGCCACAACCGAGAAAACTATGTGAACAAGCATAAATCCACACATCCCATGCCATGCTTTCAACCTTCACAAATGCTCCCTTGGCTAACTTGTCAAGCCTTGTCCCGCTCGACTCTTGCCTTTTGTCTTCTTCTTGTCACTCTCTCTCTCTTGTCTACAACAACTACCCTTGTGGCTGCTTATATAGTAGCAAGTCCCACAAAAACCACTAAGTGGTATTACATAAACCATGTGCTACCTAACCCACTGACCCCACATTTAATATTGAGCATTTAATTCTTTTCCCCAATATTAAATAATTACATGAAATATTTTCACAATGTTAGAATACAACTCATCAAGAATATTCCATGGGAATCTTTACATGTTGCACGTCCATCTAGGTACAACATTACATAATAAAATAAAATAATAAAATAACAATATTATGCAATGTGTGCAACACCCATTATCTCAACAATCTCCCACTTGTTGTATACATTGCATAGGGTCAATCCGTAGCCACATAAATGAACAAGGGAACAATCCCTCTTAGCACATCCACCATCATGGATCAAAATACACCAAGTGCTTCATCCTAGTACCCGCAACAAAATCAAAGTATCCAGTATCTCAAACATGAATGATCTCACCTCCTATTATGCCACTCCCACTGGACATACATAGAAGCCATCCAAAGAGAAAACCACCCAACCTGTTGCATTAGAAGATCATAAAATCCTGTACCAACTGAAATTCCAAGCACAAAAACCTAATCCAAAGGTAATCACATGTATCTATAGTTGTCAAAAATATCCATAGCTGAAATAGCACCCACAGCAAGTGCGAAACCCATCCAACTATCCATACCTCAAAGGTATAACAAGTGAATCTCATATCACTGACATATCCAATCTACAACCTGCAATCACAAGCCTCAAGAGCAATACCTGCCACATATATACCAAGAAGCTCCCACTGCAAAAGATAATGTCAAATCTATAACCAATCCACTCAACACATCTCAAAGAAGTAAATCCATGTAGTATCAAGGACATCCATAATACATAATCCAATATCCTGCAAGAATAACTCTCATAACAAGTCTCCAATGCTCTCCCAAGTTCACCACAACCAACAAAGGAAAGAGAAAGAAATAACCATGTCATCTCTCACATGACATACATGAGCACAAACTAGTGATCACAATCTCCAACCAATCTCAAATCCAATGTAGTCAAAACTGAACATCCAAGAAGATAACCAAGACTAGAGAAACCATGCAAATCATAACCTGTATCATGTCCTTCTACACACACCTCTAGATGTAAACTGTGCAAGTATGATCTCCTCCATAAAACCCCAACAAGAAGCCTCAACAACACCCAAACCATACCATATAACTAATCATGGATGTAAGCCTCTCACAAGAAGATCAAACTCAATAAACCATTCCTAAACCAAGGAATATGCCCAATATAAAACCATCTCCCAAACTCAACCAGCATAACAACATATGCACATGGAGATAACCAATGCTAAACCATCTCTCAAATGAACCCTCCAGAACTAACTCATGTACCATAGCTCAAGATCCATATCCATGAAAGACAAGCATAAATATAATGCAACTGAGAGAAACAATGGGCTATACCTCTCAAGTAGCAAACCGTCGACTAGACCAAGAGTGGGGAATGAGAATGCTCATCAAGATACCCAAGTCTCCAACCAAGACTCATCTAAGAACAATCTCCTCTCAAGTCCATATCAGGTGACTGCCCCTTGGACTTCCTGCTAAAACCATCAACCGTCCCAACAAATACTTCTCTAATCTAAGAGAAATCAGCGTCACCACCGTCTCTAAGTATCCATGAGCACCTGTAACCAATCAATCCATGCCAAATCCAAATGCAACATAGCAATATCATGAAGTATCCAACTTATGATCAGTGTACTCAATACCAAGAAACTAAACCAAGATCAATGTCAAAGTTCTAACCATGGCCTCAGGAACATAAACATGACAACATGATCTTACCATCTCAACTAAAGAGATAACATGCTCCATATGAACACACCATAACATGTCACAACTCTAAACGCGTATCAAGAGTATACCATGACATAATAATGAAACCATCCTCACACCGAGGATAACATGCCAAATAAAAGCATAAACCACACCTTTGCCAAGAACCCTGTGAGTCCTCAAGATGCAACCATCTCCACACACCATGAAGAAAAAAATCTCCACATACCAGGAAGAACCATCTCCATACACCATGAAGATAACCAAGAACTCCATGAGTCCTCAAGATCTAACCATCTTCAAACACCATGAAGATAACAAGTGCACCATGCAAATGTCAAAGACGCTTCTACAGCAACAGGATCTAAGACAAACCTCCAACATCTGCAAACACTCAATAAATATATCAATGCCAACAACTCCCACTCAACTGTGGTACCAAGTCACCTATGGCATCATAAAATCCATCCTCTCCAAACCAAGAAGATATAAACCAAACCAGGAACTAATCCTGCACTGTCACCCCATCACTGTCACAAGCTCCCACTAAACCGTATATCCAAGCTATCCATGACATAATGATGAAAAAATCCATCCTCTAACCATGAGAATCAACCAAGGCATCAAACCATCAAAGAACTCAAAAGTGCACATCATGAGCTCCTCAAAAGAAACCAAATAACCATGATCCTCAACCAAGAAGATATACCACCATAACCAAATCAAAAAATCCAAGCTAATAAACATTAAGGATGTACTTGTATAACTAATCATGTCATGCCAAAATCCATGACACCATGATCACATCCATGAACCGAGCATCTGGCTCTCAAAGTGTCCAACCTGTCAGCATAAAATAGTCGACCACAATCTTTCACCATGACTGTACCTGGTAACAATGTCTCATCCCTTCTACATGAAGAAAATAGTAAATCATGTGACTTAGGGCATAGACAACCCAAATCCAAGCCACCAATCTGAATATGCATCAATAATGAAAGATCAATGGGCAAAGACAACCCATAACCAAGCCATAAATGCAACCTGTAAGTATAGACCGCTTACAACACTGCACAACTTGTAGACCCAACAAGTCATCATGCATATCCAAACCAAACACTGATAACTATATCATCATAAGACCAATCTGAAATATGAACTGAGTATACAATGACATCAAATCTTAAATCTCCAATGCCATAAACTCACAATGTTACCATAGTCAAAATATACTTATAAACTGTTTAGATAAATATATCAACAAATAAATCATGCCAAACCTACACCAAATCTGAACCAATGTGTAGAGCTCTCCAAGAGCTTTCCGTTGACTACTCGAAGTCCAAAATCTGACTCCGTATACCCAAGTTATGCCCCAATTTGTGCTCAAAATAAATAACATCTGACTTTAGAGCTCTTAAAACCTGACAAAATTTCAAAATCATAGAACCAAACCTACACCATGTTGTAGTGCTCTGAATTAGCTTTCCAACGCCTATAAGAACTCTGAAATCCGATATTCTGAGAGAAAGTTATGGCCATTTTACTAAGACAGTCTTTTTACCATTTTCAGTACGATTTTTCATTTTTTATTTTTTCAGTGACGAAAATTTTGACGGGATTAAATTTGACGGCCATCATGGGCTGAAACCAAAAAAATCTTTCATTTCCTTTGAACATGGCCAAACTAGGGCATATTGTATATCAAAATTTATGAAAATGTCGACCCGGATCCAATGGTGAGGTCTATTTTTACCCAGGAGGTCATTTCTGCATGCTACCCCCCAAAACCCTCATTTAAATGAAACATCCGAAAAACTCTTTTGTCCAACAATTTCACATGCCCAAATATTTTAACATCCCATCATAACAGCAAATCCAAAACCCTCAGATCTGCAATAAATCATTCATATATCTTGCTCTTTTCTTTTATCCTCTCATGCATTCCCATGGATTCAATCTAGGGTTACAATAATAAAACCATAGCTCTGATACCACTTGTAAGGAAACTTGGCAATAAAAAAAAATAACCGTTTCCACATAACCCATAATAAATCTAAAATAAACACGGAATTAAAATCCACATGCAAGAGAATAGACAACATACCCACAAAATTGTGACACAAGATATACCCTGGGAAACCCTCATTGAGGGAAAAACCCAGCCTCCAAAAGCATCCATCACCATGTATTATTCAGAAAAAATACCATTTCCATACAACCATGAAAGCCTTCATGGCCATAGCCACAACCGAGCAAACTATGTGAACAAGCATGAATCCACACATCCCATGCCATGCTTTCAACCTTCACAAATGCTCCCTTAGCTAACCTGTCAAGCCTTGTCCCGCTCGACTCTTGCCTTTTGTCTTCTCCTTGTCACTCTCTCTCTCTCTTGTCTACAACAACTACCCTTGTGGCTGCTTATATAGTAGTAAGTCCCACAAAAACCACTAAGTGGTATTACATAAACCATGTGCTAAAACCATGTGCTACCTAACCCACTGACCCCACATTTAATATTGAGCATTTAATTCTTTTTCCCAATATTAAATAATTACATGAAATATTTTCACAATGTTACAATACAACTCATCAAGAATATTCCATGGGAATCTTTACATGTTGCAGGTCCATCTAGGTACAACATTACATAATAAAATAAAATAATAAAATAACAATATTATGCAATGTGTGCAACACCCATTATCTCAACACGATGTCTACAACAAGCATGGCGACGACAGCTGGCATTGTCACCACCACGACCTCGTTGCAATGTTTGTGGCGGACGTCGCAATTGTGATGTCCAGCACAAGCATTGCAACGGGGTTCCTGTTACAATAAAGTGTTTGCATAGCGATGGATAGGCGTCGTAATTGTGATGGCATAGGATAGACGTTGTAATTTGCAACTAAATAATAATGATGTCTATTACTGTTGCAGTGGCGACACATTGCGGTCGTAATTGCGACACCTAGCCATCGCAAATTGATGCCAAATGTATTAGTGCCAACATGACTATCAAATGTGCATAAGGATCCACATGAAATGCACATGTGACCATGATACAAAGAAGGCTCCTCAACTAATGGACTGGAAAAATGAATGAGGGTCTATGTTAAAGCATTGATAGTCCCTATAGTACTAGTCTCTACATGTTTCTTCACAACTTAAGAGATAATCACATGCTTACCTTATGGCTTGACAACAGGCACCCTATTTGCATTAGGGTCACGACATGCCCGCGACCTCTCAAATGATGACCCCCCACCTCTACCTTGAGAATCTAACATATCAAAATAATTAGGGATCTCCCCAAGGACAAATTCACGATACAATTTCTTTAAGAAATACATTAGAACTTAATAATTATTATAGAGAGAGGTATCAAAGACCATCCACCATCTATCCCAAAAGTTATTTCTAATATCATCATGTATGCACCAATGGATGATGAACCTTTTAGTTGTATGTTTAACAATGTCTTGTTCTTCAAGTTTTTTAAACAATGCACATATGCTACCTTTTTCTATTTCTTTTTTTCTTACATCTTTATAGGATAATTTGTTTGCATAATATCTTCTTTTTCTTCTCTCTTAACACACCAAATATCCAACTGACCACTAACAAAAGCTATATGGCTCATAATAGACTCAAGAGAGGATGGCAATTGTGCTCTCATAGGATTAGTATTCCCGCAAGCTTTCAACCTACCAATGATTTCTTCTAATTCATTTTTCCTCTTTCTATTTCATTCATTATATTGTCTTGAGTGCCAGGAGGAGGTCTTTGAATCAGTGGAGGTTGTGGAAGTTGATTTTGAACTTGTGGAGGATTTTGATTTTGATCTTGTGGAGGGTGTTCATTTTGATTTTGTTGATCAAGCTAGGGATGTGGTGGTTGATTATTCACATTTCTTGATAAGAAACCAATTGCATTTTAAATAAATTTGAAGCAAAACTTAAAAAATATACAACAATGCAAAAACATATAAATTAATGTAAAAATAATAGTAGAAAACATACTACATGATCCTGATCTTGGTCTCTGATAATGAGGAGGCATTTTGAGGAGCAGAGTGAGCAAATTCTTCAACTTCTACAAATTGTATGTGCATTGTTGAGGGGAAAGAAGGTAGCAACAAGAAGAAATAAGATCAAATAGAATGGGTTATGGGTTTGTAGCCCATATATAAAAAGTTTTAGGTTTTAAAAGCATGCATGCACTTGGATTAGGCTTGTGGAACCCAAGCCCAAGCATGTGCATGCTTTTTGAAATTTTAAAAATTTGAGTTGTGTGTCATCTTTTTGGCACCACGACTTGGTTCATTCACCCATGAAACTACAAAAACTATCAAACTGTTGATTCGAAGAACCTCCATGGTATAGAACATGACTAGGTAGAGATAATAGTTTGAAGAGATGATCAATCAAAGATGGAAGATATCTTCATTTAACATAATCAGATTTCCACAATCCATTAGTATGTGAGCAATGTTTTTGGATTAGATTGTGCGAGTTTTTTTAGCATCAACGTTTCGGATCATACTACATGATCCATCATCAAGATGAGAGAGCATCAGAATATGAAATGTGCAGACCAGGAAACCACAAGCAGTCCTAAAAGGAGAGGGAGGGAGGGGCACAAAAACCAAGAAGACCAAAAATAAAGACACAACCACAAAGAGAACAGGTACAGAATAACCAATGAGAAAATGGAAGGTGCAAAACCCACAAAATTAAGTAGAAAAGGTTCAAATGGACACTGGAGAATGCGAAGAATTATTAAAAAATAAAAAAGATTAACTAGAAAAAGATAGAACACACCAAAAAATAAAAAAATATATAAATATGACTAAATAACCGAGTATATGTATATACATGCATATAAATAACTAAACCAATGCACTAATATATATAGATATATACACGTTTATAACTACATGAATAAATTTATGTACAAATGTATATATATGTGTGTGTGTGTGTGTGTGTGTAAGTATGTACAAATATATATATATATATATATATATATATATATATATATATATATATATATACAATTAAAATAAATCTATGCGTATACATAACTATATATATATGTAAAGAAATTTTATTTTATTTTTTAAAAATAATTAAAAAATAAATAAATAAATAAATAGATAAATAAAAAATTAAGGATCAGTGTGAAAAAGGAAGGAGCACACAATTATGAAAATAAATAAATAATATATATATATATATACAAATATATATATATATATATATATATATATATACATATACATATATATATTTGTACATACTTACATATGTATATGTATATATATATATATATATATACAATTATAAATAAATCTATGCGTATACATAATTATATATATATATATATGTAAAGGAATTTTATTTTATGTATTAAAAAATAAATAAATAAATAAATAAATAATTAAGGATCAGTGTGAAAAAGGAGGAAGCACACAATTATGAAAATAAATAAATAACTATAAGAGGTTAAAAATACAAAAATTAAGAATTAAAAAATTAAATTTTTTTAAAATAATAATAATAATAATAAAATAGACCCAATCCCTTACATATATATATATATATATATAAATATATATATAAATGAACAAAAAATAAATAAATATAAGCATGTGCAAATATTAAGAACTTATATACAACTATATAGAAATAAAATCGAACAAGCCAAAAAAATGACCCCAAGAGAAAAAACAAGAAGAGAAACAATAGAAAGGACCCTAATACCAAAACAAAGAAGCTAAAAACAAAATAAATAAAAAAATTAAGCTCAGGAGCAAAAAGCCCTAAATAAATAGATCGAACCTAAAAACTATAAACGCTACTATAAGAAAATGCGTAAATATGCCATAAATGCGAAAAAGACACAAAACTAGAACCAACCATGATTAAAGAATACAAGCACAAAGAGATTAAAAACAAATCATAAATAAATAAATGAGGATAATAATAAAAATAAAAAACAAGAAATCAAGATGGAAGACCCAAGGCTGAAACCAACGGCGCAGGAAAGAGCTCGAGGGTTAGAGCGACACAGAGGGCTAAGAAGAAACGAAAAAAGAGAGGAGAGACAACAAGAAACAACTTGAAAAAAGAACACAGAGAACATGAGGAGGGAGGAGCTCAGAGACCAAAAGGTGGGGCCAAGAGACTAAAGATGAAGGGGGGGGGGGGGGGCGCTCCCCCAAAAATCGAACAGGCCAAAACGGGGGAGTGACAAGGGAAGACTCGGGGACACACCAGGGGGGGCAGGAAAGCTCGAGAAGCATCAAGGGTGATGTTGAGTATTAAGTGAGCCCAGAAGAGGTTGCCAAGACAAGCTAATGGACCATCCATCATCTCGATTGAGGTTGATGGGATGATAGTTAATTTCAATAGCTTCCTTAAGTTTTCTTTTGAAGAAGTTATCCTCCTTGGAAAGAATTTTGGCGGTCTCCAGACAAATGTGATGTTTGGTGGCCGAGGAATGCTCAGCAAGGGCAGATTTATGGGCTCTGTCATGTCTGATATCTGCACCATGCTCACGAATTTTGGTACGAAAAGAACGGCCTGTTTCCCCTATGTAAGGAGCCCCACAAGAGCACTCAATCTTGTAGACTCCCAAGTCGAGGAAAGAGTCTTTGGTGTCCTTAAGGGGAGGAACTTGATGACGCAGCTACGAAAGGGGTTTGAAAGCAGTATGAAGACCCTTTTTAGATAAGATCTTGGCCAACTTCTGAGAGATGCCATTGACAAAAGGAAGGGTGGCAAACCGGGGAGGTGGGTTGGGTGGAGGACTGAGGGTACACCTAGAAGGAAAGAAGGACTTGGCTCGGTTGATAGCCTAAGAGATTTGCTTGTGAGAATATCCATTTAACATGAATACATGATGAAGATGAGTGAGCTCTTCATGCAAGTTATCGTCATCATAGATTCTGAAAGCTCTAAGGGCGAGGGTCTTAAGGATGCCAACCTTTTGGCTGGGGTGATGGTGGGAGGATGCGTGCAAGTACAAGTCAGTGTGGGTGGTCTTACGGTGAACCTTGCGACCGAATGACCCATCAGCCTTTCAGATAAGAAGGACATCTAGGAAAGGCAACTGATAGTCTGACTCGAGCTCTTTGGTGAAGGAAATGTTGGTGACCAAACTGTTGATGTGAGAGTGAAATAGTTCAAGGTTCTCAAGCCCATGTGGCCAACAAACATTAGTGTCATCAACGTATCGTTTCCACAATCTAATCCAGAAACATTGCTCACATAGATATCTTCATGCCCTCTGTGGCCTTCGAAAGTAGGAATGGGAGAGTGTCTATATAGTTAAATGATCCATCTCACCAAAATGCATAAGTAGCTAACCACTAAAATAACCTATTTCATAGCATCAAATGTTGAATACATAGCTCACTCCATCAAACTAACATAACACCCTATAATACTAAGAGGTAAGACATGAACACTAAAATTGAATGCAATATCTCCTACAGAAAGAAGAACTAGTAACATCAAGATTTCAAAGGAAGTATAAACACCTATAATTGCACATGTCATCAACACATCATGAGGCTTTCATCATGGAAGGAAACTCACTTGAGAAAGGATGATGGTGAATATGGCCAACATGAAACCACCCAAGGCACTTTATAGTGTAGTGTGAGTACAATAAAAATAAAAGATGTGCAAGATCATGAAATACAATGGAGTGACACTTTATCCCAATGTGTTTGTAATTTTTTCACAAAAGGATTTTGTTGCTTTCGATGATTCATCATGGACTGTACTACTTGTTGTATCAATCTTAGTCTCTTTTGATTTTTTTTGACATCCTTTTTCAAAGAAAGAAAGAGCATAAAAAGATCTATCAACACAAAATATGAAAGAGAGATCTAACCACACACAAATTATAGCTAAATCTAACTCCACAATCAATAAGAGGGGTAGATGTGTTAGGCTCTCCAAAAGAAGGTAAACACCAAATGAAAATAAATAATCTAACTCCAAAAAGAAAGGGTCACAAGTCAGGTTCACCAATATGTTTTGGTGCAAAATGGAAGAGGGTAAAATATGTCCTAGACTCTCACATTTCAAGCAAAACCATTCAATATGTGTGTAGGGATAAGAAGAGTTTCCAAGTACAATCTATTTTGAATTTGAATTAGATTAGAAAAACACAAATATAGGAAGGGATTCCAATACTGAATTTGAATTGTGAAAAGGAATGCAATGCAAGGAAAAGCTTTTTGTCGCATGTGTGATATGTGTAAATTTAAATGCAAAACTGAAGTAATTGATTAAGTAAGATACACAATGTAGATTTAAATGCTAAATGAATGTAATCAACCCAATTAAGATATGCAATTATGTTAAAATTGAGAATTGATGTGAATAATAAGGGACCTACCTTGAAATATATAGAGGAAAGTACTTTTTTGCTCAAAAAACTATGGATCTAGGCCCAATTCCAAGATTCTATTAGCAAATACCTTAATAAAATTGAAAACCCCAAAAAAAACTAGAAACTATTTTTCTTGTTGAGGCTTAGGGAACATATCGACCTGGAAGAAAAATGTCTAGATGTCATTCTACGAAGTAACTGTGTTCCTAGGATTTTGTAACTAGGTCAACCTAGTTTTTTTGAGAGCTTTCAGGAAGTTATTTTCAGATTTGCAATCATAAATTTTCTAACCTATTCATGGGCCCAGTAAATTTATAAATTTGAATTTTGGTTTTTGGGTGGATGAGGGCTTCCCTTGGTCAAGTCCTAGATTGAGGAATCAATCTTGGATTGAAATATAAATGTATGTAAAGGAAACAAGATAAAACTTGGAATTCACCTTAATTGTAAAAAATCCTTGTCAATAAGGATTTTTCATTGTATGTTGTAGATGTTGAATTCTCTATGTAGGATGTAGGATATCTTCACAATTGCAATGGATCTACCAAAACCACATCATAGAACCATGGATGTAAATGTGCATCAATGTAGAAGATAATGAATGTCTTAATGTAGATCTCTTCCCTTGATGGCCAAAAAAATGGTAGATCTTGAAGAGAAAATGCTAACAAAGGATCCTTGAATGCTTGATGAGAACTTTATTGCTTGAATGAATGAATATCTTGAGCTTGCACGTGGTTAGCTTGATGATGTCTAGATCCCATGTATGTAAGGTGTAAAAATGAAGATCCCAAGCCTTCTTTTACACTATTTTTAAATAATACAAGCTAACAGAGAATCAAAATTAAATGATTGGAAACCCTTAGGCACTTCGAGCCTCATGCTCCCAAATCCATGGGGGAAAGAGGTTGACACGAGGTCAACCTGTTCTAGAATAGGTCACCCTTGTTCACAAGGGCTTGAAAATGGGCCTAGAAGGCCCTTTATGCATGCAGGGTGCGAGCCCCTACGACAGACTGATGGTTGGCATTGAACGGCATTGATACTACAGACTGAACCAACCTAGAACTCCCACTCAACTATTGCCATAGAATAGTAGGGGTCGGGTGGTGGTGCAGAATCATAGTTCCCCTGGGCCAATTGAATTGAGACAGAAGAGGTGCACATAGAATTGAGAAAAGAAAAGAGAGATAAGAGAAATAGTGCATTGAGCATTGGTCCATCCATTGTCCAAGAGATCGCTATGGGACGGGTGCTAAGAGAGTTTAAATTATGGTTGCTTCCATTTTGAGACTATATAGACACATATAGTAATTAATATTTGTAATGTGACAATAGAAAACAACAAAAAATGATGATTCTATAGAAACTTAAATTTATGATCTTGATGCGCCCTTAAAAAATCTATAAAATTGTTATCCATGACAATATCATCTATGACTATTTGTATAAAACTACAAAATAGTTTCCACCTAAAAGTAAAAATATACGTTGAAATGATTGTCCCTTTTTTATTTAAGTTGTGATTAGTGAGTAACTAGGGATGAAGATAAAAAATTGAGCATAATTTCGAATAAGAACTCTTAAATGCACCCCCAAAGTGGTAAAAAAAAGGGTGTCCAAGAGAGTCCAAAGTATAGCCTCCTCGTATAAGTAACAAAAAATGGTTGCCCCTAAAGAACAATGCCACCACCTCAAATCGGAACGGCTTAAACATCACACACTAAGCTTAATTCTTAGACCAAAAGTGTTAAATAGTCAAAGTTGACTTTTTTCAAATCAACACACGAAGAGACATCATGAGGCTATAATATGCAACATTCTATTAAAAATTTGTGCCCATGGGAGTTGATCTTATGATTTCAAGATAATGAAAGGAAAAGAGTGATGTACTGATAGGGATTGAAATGCAACCTCAGTCATATAAAAATACAAAGTGAACATTCGGATTGCCACGGCAAATGTAAATCATCTTCCTAGCATGAAGGCGAAAAATAAATTACAAAAGCAAAATGCCCGAATATGATTATTTTTTAAGATCTAAACAGTAGTTGATTACGATGAACAAATCTGATCCCATTGCTAAGGTAATTCCGTAAAATATCAATTCAAGACCATATGTTTTTTAACTGTTTTTTATTTTATTTTATTTTCTGAGACCGTAGAATAAGATTAATAATTTATAGCGTTGAATTTTAAAATGGTCCCGTAGCTCAGTTGGTTAGAGCGTTGGTCTTATGAATGCCTAGATCTGAGGTAGCCGAAGGTCGCGGGTTCGAGCCCCGCCGGGACCATAACATTTAGTACCAGTTGTTTACTTGAATAGTTGATTATTCAACTTTTCCATTGCATGCCCTCCTATTTTGTCTGTTCATGCATTCTTTATTAAGAGAGAGACCCAGAGAAAAGATTAAAGTTGTGCACACTACCTTGTCAGAAATATTGCCCTAGATCACATCAAAACACATCACACATTTTATGGCTAGTCCAACATTCACCATCTCATATAATTTGGAAGAATTAAATTTGGGTTAAAGTCTTAGATATTACATGTTGATTTGTTATCATATTCTAATCTGTGTTAGTAGCATCTTTATAGTTAATTCATTGTAAATGGTCATTCTTAAATATCATATATTAATGGAAAAATTAAGTTTAGAAAAAGATGTATACTTTGACTATTTAACACTTCTAATCTAAGAATCAGGTCTTAGTGTGTGATGTTCGAGTGTGGGCAGCTTAAACATCACACGCTAAGACTTAGTTCCTAGACTAAAGTGCTAAATCATCAAAGTTGACTTAATTTTTTTCAAGCTTAATTCCCCGTCCGAACTGAAATGTCTTATCATTCTGTCTCGAAAGCTAGAATTCATCTTGAATAGGATCGACAAATTAAGAACACTTGACTGCAAGTGGGAGATGGAACAAATAATGATTAAATTCAGGCTTCGCCATTTTGGTTTGGTTGGAATCTAAGTGCATTCAAATGAAAAGGTCTTTTATTAGATATCTAATCTGAATTGGGCTAGTGATGAAGAACTTGATTTTCAAAGAGATGTGCCAAATTCAAAATCATATTGATAGATATGACAATTAAACATCTCCTCCAAACAAACATATGGTAATCCCACAATACTATGTTAATCATTTGAGACCAATCAGTATTATAAATTCTAAAAAGATATCTTTCCACTGAAGGCAATGAATTTTCTTGATGACCCATGATCTCAGTTTTTGTGATCAAGTGTTTAATTTTAGTTTTGGCAGATTTTTCCAAGAGGGGGAATCTGTATTGATGAGTAGTCCAATTGTAAGGCCCTAGGAAGAGTGACATTACATGCTGATGGAAAAACTATCTCAGTGAGTAGCCACCAACATTAATTACAATGAATTCCATTATAAATTCACAATAAAAACCATTATAAGTAGCTTAGCACATTGGTGTACTAATTCATTTTATGAGACTCAAGAAACAATAAAGGAGGGTGTCTTACAATTAGGCAGGTAACCAAGAGAAAGCATTACAAAGTTTTTGTTATTTTTGGAAAATGGCATCATATTGTAAACATAACATATTTATGATTGGCTAGGAAAAAAAACTAAATTATAATAGTACCTAATATTGGCTAGGACAAAAAAACTAAATTATAATAGTAATTAATAATTATAAATTATATGTTTTCAAATTATAAAGTATTTAATTATTACTAATTATAACCATGTATTTACTTTATTCAATTTTTTTTTTTTTATAAACTATTTACTTTATCTTAGAATAACATATTTTATTTTTTATTATCAAATATGTTTTGTCATACAAATAACTAGCATATCTAAAATTTTAATTAAATGTTTTTGCTAAATTAAGCCTAGATATCTAATTTAAAATATCTAAAGTTTAGAAATATAAATAGTCCATCATAGAAATATTATATAATTTATTTTATTTTAAATAATATATATAATAGAAATAATCATAACAAATAGATAGAAATAAAAAATAAATAAAAGAAAAAATAATCAAAATTGATGGATAAGATTTTAATAATTTGGTTCAATGGGCCCTTGGTCTTCTAGTGAAGATGAATGGCTCACAAAGAGCCACTAGGGATCAAGTCTTGCCGAGTGCAAGGCTCCGACACCATAAGGGATGAGGTCGGGATTGTGCCCCGGGTGATTTTGATGGCGTGGATGCCCCTCAGTCCTTGGCTCTAAGCCGAAGAGGTTTTAGGCATGGGCCTGAATTGGGTTCCTAAATCTTCAAGTGGTGGCCTTCACTAGTTGGTAGCTCATAGGCCTCGTGCCTCATTGGGCTACCTCGTAGGTTTGAACCCTCCATCAATTTTTTTAAAAAAATACTATTATATCTATTAGATTTCAAAATTTACTATTTACCCAAAATTTAAATCAATTTGGCTAGTTTATCAATCAAAGATATTCATTCTATAAGTTAAAAACATAATTTTATACTAAAAGCAAAATTAATTACATCGAATCATTGTTATTATTATGATTTATCTACCATTTTAATATGCATGATGTATGACTGTCAATAGAAAGCCTCTCGACTTAATTATTTTAGCCTAAACATATTAAACTCATTATTATCTTCTTCTTTTTTTGAATGAAAAAAAATTCATATATTTACCTATCAAAATGTAATTTAGTATTCTTCAATATTTATATATTATAAGCTGATATTATTTTAATATTTACTGAAATATAAACTTATTTACTTTATTTTTGTACTCCAAATCTATTTTGTCATTCTCTTATTATTATTTATATAAATGCTAACATCTAATAAAAATTACTTATCTTTTTATGATAAATAAAATCAATTTTATTTTTATAATTTTTAATAAGTTTTGAGTAATAAATACACTATACAGTTTTTTTAATTAAATATTATGATAAAATTTGCTTCAAAATCTAAAATAAATTTTGAATATTATATGTTTGTTATTATTCATGGCTACTAAAGAGGAAAGACAATATTTATTTATTAGAAGATGTAATGCAGAGACTGAATCATCTGATTTATCTTAAACCAGTTTTCTTCGCATCTTGATCTTAGACATAATTGCTATAGTGATGCAAAGCATCAAAAGCTTTCTAAATCTGCATATTTGAAGTTAACATTGACAAAATGAAATCCATATTCCACTATTATTCCCTATAGCAAAACTCAATCAAAACTACATTATTCATACCAAGCACATTCCATTTATGAATCAATTATCTTCCACCATACACAAGTCAATTAAGTAGAATCATAAAATAGTTAGTGCTCTCCTCAATTCATAACATAAATCTTTTGAATTCAAAAAAAGATAAATACCATATAAATTTTGACCAATCTCCATATGATATCATGGTTTCTACTAATATGCCATGTAAGCAACGTTAAATAATTAATAATTAAGGCTTGTACTTTGTAACCAGTTCTTGCTGACAGTCTATTACAAGTGATAATAAGGGCCTCCAATTTGAAACATTTAACTAAAGAAAATTCCGAATTCAAGAAATATCAATTCTTGGATCATTCTGAAGAAAGAGTAATAAAGAAATTGGGACCATCTTGAATCTAGAGGCTGGTGTCTCTACAATCAATACACAAAACAAATGAGTATGCATGAACCAATAGCCTATGTAATTTGAATCATAAAAATAGATTCTTGATGAAAGAGCTAAAATATAAAATGCTGATTTTATTGATTCAGGTTTTTTGGATACATACAGATACATACAGAATTGATACTTAATGTTATATACATTGATGCCTGAGCATCTTTATATAGCCTTATTTTCTCTTACAAAAACTACTTAAAGGAATAACTTCTCAGCAACTATATATTTAACTAATTTATTTATTTAAACTAAACTTAGAAACTGACCTAATTAATGAAATAAATCTAACATTCCCCCCTTATTACATTAATCCAACAGATCTAACATTCCCCCTTATTAGAAACTAACCTAATTAATATAATAAGTCCAACATTTCCCCCCTTAATAAGCTTGCAAATGGGGTTGCAAGCTTTGGGTTTAACTGTGGAGGAAACTCCGTAGTTAAGCGCGCTCAGGCTGGAGTAGTACTGGGATGGGTGACCTCCCGGGAAGTCCCGGTGCTTCACCTCTGTGAGCATCACCTAGATCCAATGAGTGCTAAGTGTTCCATTTATTCTCATGAGAGATGGATTCATGTTGAATCACTACTCATGAAACATGGGTCAACGAGTTTGACTCAAAATCACACAGTTAAATCCTGATATTCACATCACAATTTGACTAGCTGTGGAAATCATGTCCTACTTATACATTAATCCAGTAAAAGTGAAAGCCTTCACCAATATTATTCCTCTGTAAACTTTGATGAAGTTCCTTTACCAATCTTTGAAAGTAGATTTTCTCTCTACAACTTCAAATTGCAAATCCTAATCCTGAAGTTTCTCTCATATCCCAACTTCAAACTACAAATCTTGAAGTTGTCCTCATAATAACATTGTTTCCACCTCCCTTACACAACGAGACATAGTTCCTCCACAATTTCACATCTCCATGGAGTGTGCCTGATGCCTCCTTTAGTGTTGCACATGAGATGCCTTTCCTCTGAAAGTCCACATCTCTTCTGAGTGTGTCTAACGCCTCCTCAAGTGCTGTAGAAACAATCACCTCTAATATGTCATTGATGTCTTTTCTCCGAAAGTCAACATCTCCTCCAAGTGTCTCTAATGCCATTCTTCAAATCCTACCCCACCTCACTCCATAGAAGGACAATCACACAGTCAAGCCCCCTCTTTTCTTCAGGGACACAAATCTATCAGGTCCCCTCTTATCTTTAGGGATGAGTTTGCCAAGTCATGACTTTATAGGGACACAAATAGGTGTTTCTCATGTAGTAATCATCTCTGAGCGAGAAGCTAGCTCGAGATGATAAAAATCCTCCAACCTCCATTGCCTCCAGCCCCCTATTTACTTCTATTCTTTATAGAAAAAATCTTGTAGCTTTTTCACCGACTCACATACAATATCCCATAGATCTTTTTCAATCAAAAGCAATTGTATCTTAATTTTCCATGTGTAGAATTCAATACCTTCAAACTTTGCAATAGTAGTCATTTTATCCATTTTCTTCTTGATTTTTTGAAAAGAAAATCAAGCAACTTTAAAAATGTACAATAGAAAGCAAACACTCTTTACAAATTTTCAAATGAAAATGCATCCAATGCTGCAAGAAATGGTTCTCCAAGTTGACTAGCATATGAACCAAAGCAATTTGCAAATTATGAAAGGCCAAGCAAAATCTCTATTATAGAAACATCGCATAGTCTCCAAATTGATGATCTCACAGAATACCAGATAGACACATGGTAACATTGCTCGTGATCTTATTGTGAAAGAGAAAAATAAATAAAGTTAATGATGCTTCTCCCTTCACTTTCCCATAGTAATCTGATGTTAATAGATAGAGTTCTTTGGCAATGATTCCTCAATGCATTTTCTTGAATGCGCTAATAGGCAATTTGTCTTCTTTGACTCCTTAGATTGTTAGAAAAACATTCTTTCTACCAACCAGAATCATTCCTCTTGCGTCTATAATGAATGCAATGCTTGTAAGTACTGCTTGAAAACTTCACTATTGCATACAAACATTGTCGTCATTGTTGGGCACAACACATTTTTTCATCTCACAATTAACTCTCCATTGTCCGTGTACTAGGCTTTGATATCAAATGAAAGAGCTAAAATATAAAATGCTAATTTTATTGATTCATATTTTCTGAATACATTCAGATACATACAAAATTGATACTTAATGTTATATATATTGATGTCTTAGCATCTTTATATAGCCTTATTTTCTCTTACAAAAACTACTTACAGGAATAACTTTCTAGCAACTATATATTTAACTAATTTATTTATTTAAACTAAACTTAGAAACTAATTTAATTAATGTAATAAATCTAACATTCCCCACTTATTACATTAATCCAACAAATCTAACATCCCCCCTTATTAGAAACTAACCTAATTAATGTAATAAGTCCAACACTTGAAACACCATAAAATTTTTAATACTAAAAATTGGTAACAAATTCCTAAGACCAAAACTGATAACATCGATTTACTTATGATTGTGATAGGAAAATACCAAAACTAGAGACCATGAAAGGCTTCCTAAACCAATAACATGCAAATAAAGAAATTCTTAAATTCTTCTTACCTTTGCCACATAACCGAACCAAAGTCTTAAATAATGCCTCTGATACCAAGCCATTTCAAATAACGCAACACCTATAAACAAATCCAGACACTCAAAATACAAAGTTCAAATACATTTTGAAACACTCAACTAAATGAAATACCAATAACATGTCATTATGGGACTTGCGATCGCATCATTTTGATTTGTGCTGACAACTTATGTTGACATCTATTTAAAGATCGTCTAAGTAAAAAACATTTTCTTGTTTATTTAAAAGAAGCTTTAATTTAAAAAAAATCCAACAATGAATAATGATATCACTGTAGAAAGCCTCTTAGCTTAAATATCTTTTTTAAACTATAAGAAATAAAAAAATAAAAAATATGATTATATAATATATAAAATCATTTGAATTTGATATAAGATAATGAAACAATTTTGTAAAAAAAAAAACCATCTAAAAAAATACTTAAAATTTTAATTTATTTAATTAAAATTGAATCTTTTAATGATGATTATTTTTTAAATATAAATATTTTTTAATAATTAATTTTTTAAGATTATGAAATTTAAGAAATACAAATTTTAATATATATATTTTTTTAATTCAATGAAAATAATGAAGTAGTCAAGTTTTTAATTTATTTATGAAAATAATGATAAAATATAGTATATGTAACCAATAATATACAATTGAAAAATTTGTTTTATCCTTAATATGACAATGGCATATCCTTCAGAATATCATGAAAATGATCTAGAAAATTGGTTGATTGTGATGAATGACTCTTTGGTTAGTAATTTAAAAAATATATCATTTGAGGAATTTTTTTTTTTTTCATGGATGATTAAAATTTCTAAGTGAAGCTAAAGTGAAATCATCAAACAATTTTGAAATGGTCCCGTAGCTCAGTTGGTTAGAGCGTTGGTCTTGTGAATACCTAAGTTTGAGGTGGTTTATAAAGGTCGGGAGTGCTGTTGGTTTTGATGAAATTGAGGCAGCCGAAGGTCGCGGGTTCGAACCCCGCCAGGACCATATACGATGGTCGAATTTTATTTTTAAAAACTTAATTAAGGTGGAGATACCCAGATATTGGAAAACTTAAGTAAATATGGTGATCATCTCACACAAGATGTTCTAAATTATAGCTTTATTTCTCACTCTTACATGTTGATAGATAACGGTCCGTTTGGCAATGGGAATACAAGCAGAATAGGCATATGTAAATTCTTAAAATTTTGAATTCTTCATTTGGATGCACTAAATCGGAATTGGAATACAAAGTAAAATAGGAATAAGTATTCCAATTTTGGCCCAAAAATGAGGTTTTGCAATTCCACCCAAACAGGTGTTATCGGAATACGTATTCCTATTCCACTTTTCTTTATTTTAGAAAACATAAATTTTGGGGTTTTGTGAATTCTCCATCAAATATTGGCTAAACCAAATAGAGAACAGGTAGCCAAATTTTCTATTCTAGAATACATATTCTAGAATAGCTATTCCTATTCCCCTATTCCTATTTCAGTGATAGACAACGCTAGGACATTTTGATGGGGTTTTTTACATTTAAATGATAAAACATGATTAATGTGGCTTGTTGACATCCTTCTACAGTGTGCACTCTTACGGATATTATGTTTAGAACACTGTTAGAAGAGTAATATAAACATGAACCACAAAATCATATCTTGGGACATTTCTTTGGCTTTAACATGAATTTAAGGGTCCAAAGATGACAAGAATTGGCTTTTTCAAAATCTGGATTTGAAAATTTTTGCGTTTGTTTCAAAATTGGCAAAATGGAAATAGCATACCGGACTTCCAATTTTGCCTCAAAACTAGGTTTTCCAACTTCCTACTAGCAAGTAGGAATTGAAAATCAAAACCTAGTTATGTTTTTTAAAGAGTGTAAGAACAATAGATTGGACTACTTTTTGAAATTTGCCTTCAACTCCAAACTTACGCATAAAAATGTGGCTTCACATGCATCTTCCAAGTGAAACAAACAACTCAAGTTAAATCCCAAAAATTAGAATGAAGATTTGCAAAACCTTGATTTGGCTAAACCAAGGTTTCTAGAAATCTTGATTTTTTAAATTCCACGAAATCTCAATTTTTTGAATTCTTGGTAAGGTGTAGATTTTGTCATTATATCAAAGCACATCGGTGATATAGTCATTACTTCAACACCTCCCACACAATGGAGCGGAATACATGAAAAATCAAAACTTAGAGAGTCGCCCAACTGATGAGCATTTGAAGTCTTGGTAAGATGTACTAGATTTTGCTATCATACCAAAAGCACATCGATATATTACTATATAGTTACTATGCCAACACCCCTCACATGATGGAGCCAGATACATGGAAAATCAGAACTTAGTGAGTTGCCCAAACTCATGAGCAATTGAAGTCTTGGTAAGATGTAGCTTTGGCCATCATACCAAAAGTACAGTCACTAAGTCAACACCCCTCACATGATGGTACCAAATACAACCACATATCATGTGGGAGCAGTGTAGGGTGAAAGGGCTTGAGAGACTCAAACCAATGATGCGCGCTCTAATATCATGTAGATTTTGCCATCACATCAAAAATACATATTGGTGGTGGAGAGGGATTTCATCGATGATATAGTCGCTATGCCAACACCTTCCACACGAGAGTGGATACAACCACATATTATGTGAATTTGTACCCACTACATACCATGTTGATAATCCAAACCTATGTAGACTAAGGGACCTGCACTCTGATACCATATAGATTTTGCCATCACACCAAAAACATGTACCAATAGTAAAGAGGGATCCCCTCAATGATATAATTGTTGCGCCAACAAAAAGACATTTGCATTTGCCACATAATGTTACAGTACAATAGGAAATACCTAATGATATTAGTTGTAAGTGGGTTTACTTTCTCATAATTTGATTTCTCCTCATGCAACCAAGACATTTCATTGTTGATGTGCGCATGCCTGGTACCAAGTTCCAACATGCCTTCATATGCTTACAATGATTCTGCACGGCAGGTACTAGAGTTGACAAATCGGAAGCAAGTAAAACGTGATTGTCAATGGTCATTCAATATTGCAATATATGCACACAATTTGGACCATTTGTCTTGTTTCATGCATTCTTTATTAACAGAGACCCAACGAAAGGATTAAAGTTGTGCAAACTACCAAATAGTGTCCTAGATCACACCATCACACATCACATACTCTATGGCTAATTCCAACATTACCCATATCAAATTATTTGGAGCAATTAAATCTGAAGGTTGCTGTTTTGGACATCAGAAAACTTATACTTTTTGGAGCTAAGGTTGTGTACATTCCATTTTCTGATCTAATTTACAAAGGAAATCATAACCAATTTCCATGATTGCTATTTTTATATGTTTCTAATTTCTGTGGGGAAGCATAGCAGGTGGAATCACATGCACACCATGCAAAGGAGTCTGCAAGAGTAGCACACATTTTGGGAGTATTGAATCCAAAGACTGGCATAGTTCTTAAAAGGGCACCATGACTATTATCGGCCAACCAAAGAGCTTTGTTACAGGTAGATATGGATATGAATAAAAAATTGTTCAATTGATTTCTGTGATCATTGTTTATATTTGGTTTTGTCATATTTCTCCAAGAGAGGGGATCTGTATTGAGGAGTAGTCCAATTGTAAGGCCTTAGGAAGAGTGGCATTGCATGTTGAGAGAAAAAACTATAGCTGTGGGTGTAGTCACCAACATTATTTACAAATGATTTCTTTTATAAGTAGCTTAACAGATTGGTGTACTGATTCATTTTACAACACTCCTAACTCAAATGCATGATCTAGGAAACTACAAAGGAGGAATGTCTCACAACTAGTCAATTAACTAAGAGAAAGCATTACAACAAAAGGGACAGTCTCGAGAAATCACATCAGACCGATTAGGAGTTTTACGTGGGTCCCTTAGACTTATGATCTCGTGGACGTCATTATTTCATTCATTCAATATTTTTGATATTTTAATAAGACGTCATAAATTGTAAACATAAGACCCTTATGATTAGATAACAAGACGAAGAATGAACATAGTGTAGACACACATGCATAAACCAAAATGCTCAGAATATTATTATTTTAAAGATCCATAAAAGTAGTTGATTCTGATGAAGACATGTGATCCCTTTGCTAACATAATTTTTTCTTAAAACGTTTTTCAATCTATGGGACGACTAATTAAATTTTTTAATCATAGTCCCGTAGCTCAGTTGGTTAGAGCGTTGGTCTTATGAATATACCCGTAATTGAGGTAGCCGAAGGTCGCGGGTTCGAGCCCCGCCGGGACTATAAAACATGAATTCAATTATTACATGTTTTACTGATTAATTAAGCAAAGCTTTTTCCATTGCATGTCTCCGAGACTCTATCTGCTGCTGTACAGAGATTAACGATTTTTCAAAATGAGTTTGGACCATCATTATAATGAAGAATATCCTTTGAGTTTTTAATATTCTACTTGAATGCGAATGTTTTTGTGTTTGAGCTGTGTCCTTTCTATGCCAAAATCAATAATATTTTATACTTCAAAACTATGATACTAGCATATCCCCAGAAAGCCCGAACATCCACAGTATGATCATTTTAAAGATCTATAAAAGGGGTTAATTCTGATGAACACATCTGATTCTTCGGTAAGTAATTTTTTTAAAAATCAATTCAGAAACGTATTTAAAAAGAAAAAACAACCGCTTTTGAATTTGTCGGACGATTGCTTAAAATTCGAGGTACCCAAAGTGAAATATTAATTGAGTTTCAAGACGGTCCCGTAGCTCAGTTGGTTAGAGCGTTGGTCTTATGAATCCCTGAATTTGAGGTAGTCCAGGGTGGCAGGATCAAGCCCCTTTACCCTCGTTGGTCTTGCGGTTATCTGATATTGAGGCAGCCGAAGGTCGCGGGTTCGAGCCCCGCCGGGACCATAATTATGTATATAACTGTCAGACATGGTCATATTTCTTTTGGCAGGTACTAGAGTCAATAAACTGGATAGTCACTAATGTTGTACATTTCACACAATTTGGACTGTTTTGTCTGTCCATAACAGAGACCCATATTAACCTTGTCAAAAATATTACCTTTATCACATCTTCACACATTATGTATTACTAGTCCAACAGGCCTGGAATTCGACGGTCACTTCCATCTTCAATTTGCTGCCTTCTCATTGGTTAACAGCATTTTTCTGGCCTGTCTTTTCTTTTTCAGGCTCATACAATTATGAAAAATACAAATAGTCTTGGCAGGTCGTGACAGGCTGAAATCTTTGTGTTGAATCACTACTTATGAAATATGGGTCAGAGTTTGAAACAAAAATTACAGAGTTAAATCCGCATAGCAATATCACAATTTCAGTATCACAATTTCAGTTGCTGTAGAAATTATCTCCTACTTATCAATTGATGAGCTTAAGGGGCTTTCTAATAAATGGTTGATAAGGCACAACAAATGAGGTTGCAAGCAGAGTGGGTTTAACCATGGAGGAAACTCCGTAGTTAACCGTGCTCAAGCGGGAATAGAACAGGGATAACTGACCTCCTGAAAAGTCCCGATGCTTCACCTATGTGTGCATCATCTAGATCCAATGAGATGTGGCAAGAGGAGGGAGTACTGTGGAGAGAAGAAGGAACGACATTAGCATTTAATTTGAGCACTAAGGCACCCATTTTAGTATCCTAGACGAGGGCACTCTTCCAGTTCCCAATTTTTGTTGGCTTAAAAATCTACCAGGGTTCTCTTCTTTGGAACATCAGCCTCTCAATGAAAGCATATATTGGCCTATAGCCCAAGATTATTCATTTTTTTTGGGCCTTGGAGAGGGCCAATTTCAGAGGTAAACAAGCTAAACAGTATCATAAGGTAAGCTTCCCATACCTTTTCTCATTAATTCCATGTCACACATTTAATTAGTATTGGATTATGTTGAAAGGACTTATTTAACATATTTTGTTTAACATCTGCTTAATTTGAAAAGCGGATTTTCCTTCTGTTACAACTAAAAAGAACGTATCTAGAGGAACAACTTACAGCCAGTCTCCCTCTCCTGTAATGCAAACTGTTGAAACAAGTTACCCTAGTTCTTCTTCAAATATAAAAATAGATTTTCTGATTAGGCATCTTCACATTGCTATATATTTTGCAGAATTAGAGTCTAAATGAGTGCATCAGCATTTCAATAATTTTACTTGGCCTAAACAAACAGGTTGAGATTTTCTGTCTGCACTACATTATTAATTCATCGCACTACATTATCAAAACTTGTTAATTCATTGGCTATCTTTAGTCAGATTTGTTTGCATTTGTTTTACAGTCTTTTTCTCAAATGTCCTCAAAGTTCATAAAAATAACAAAGGCATGTTTTGTCACTTACTTGATGTTGAACAATCTAGAAAAAATCAAATGATTTTACATTTATGTAAGTAACATATTTGCCATATCTAATTTGCAATTAACTCATTTAGAAGAAATGTTGTCAAGCTTCAAGCTTCCATGGCCTGGCCTTTGCTATGCCCTGCCTTTCATTTCAAGATTTTCCCTAGCCTTTTTCTAAGAAATGTCACAAAGAACATAGAATAATCTTTAAACTAATTTTCGAAAGAGAAGTTACAAGTTCAAAATTCTACAAAGAATAAAATATGAACATAATGTTCTAGCACAATTAAGTCCTTCTCACAAAAAACATAGAATAATCCCTAAAACTAGAGGTGCTTCTTTGAGCATTTGAGTCTCCATAACACACTAAAATTTGGTGCCCTGGAGGTTTCTCACAAGCTTATTTTGAAGCTCAATTTTTGGTGCCCAGAATACGATTATTTTAAAGATCTATAAACAATAGTTTGATGAAAATATCTGATTTCCTTGATAAACTAATTTTTTTTTTTTTAAAAAGTCAGTTCAGGAACGTATGTTTTTACAACGTTTTTGAATTTGTCAGATGACTGATTACAGTTTCTACGAAAAGTGAAAAAAAATCATGCTTTCAATTTCAAAGTGGTCCCGTAGCTCAGTTGGTTAGAGCGTTGGTCTTATGAGTACTTGCAATTGAGGTAGCCGAAGGTCGCGGGTTCGAGCCCCGCCGGGACCAAACCATGATTTCCATTGCTCTCGGATTATTGAGAAGTATTCATGCTTTTCCCATTGCTTTATTCGCTCTCGGATTATTGAGAAGTATTCATGCTTTTCCCATTGCTTTATTCGACTATCTATCAGCAGCTATACAGGGGTTGAGGATCTCTCAAAATGAGTTTGGACTATTATTTTATTTTAATCTTAGTCTCCATGCATTTTGTTTACTTGTGTTTATGATGCCGAGTATGTATGTTGTTATGTTTGGTGCAATGGTAACGGTTGCTTCATCCAGCCAATGAGAAATCTTCGATCACAAACCGCCCACTCTGGATAGCAATGCATTTTATGTTGAAATAACTGATGTTTGAACTCACATTTTAGTATAGTTTTTCACTGTTATCATTGGCCATTCTTAAACATCAACACACGAGAGGAAATTAAGCTTGGGGAATAAGTTAAATTTGACTATTTAACACTTTTAGTCTAAGAATTAAGCCTTGGTTGTTCTTATATGCAATAATATCTCGAAATTGTGAACTCTCAGTTAACTAGTTAGAATAGTGAATGTTGAATGCATTAAATAATGCATAAAATATAAACTGGAAAATAATGATATATATAAAAGATTGCATTAGCTAATGTTTTTTATCAGCCTGCAATATGTAATAGATCAGTATGAAAGATCAACAAAAAAATATTGTGCTCTGTTTTTCCTGTATTTTAAATTCTACAATTTCCATCAGAGTTGTAAGGAAAGATGAAAAGAGCTGCTTTGACCGTGCATATAATGTTGTGTCATGGTGGGTTCTCTCATATTCTGCTCTGCTCCCGTTGTTGTGTGCATTTTGGACTGCTCTGCTCTCATATCAAGTCTTAGTGTGTGATGTTTAAGTAGGGGACAATTGCCCTCTCATTGCAAATCCTCTACAACTTTTCTCGAGGATTCAATAGACTGCTTGGCATGAAGAGTATGACCACCTGTATGCATTCCATCTGTCTTATAGCTTCTATTCTTGAATGATTAAAAATGGTTAATATTTATATGGAATACGTTACAGCTTATTTATTAAAACGTTGTCCATTTTACCCTTGGTTAATATTAATCAAGAGAGATTCGAAAACCATTTTTATTTGCTTCTCTTTCAAATAGCTGAAGTAGCCAACATAGTCCATTGTAATAAGTTGGGATGGTTTGGATATAACTGTATATGACTTATATCCAAAAGCTCTCAACTGATTACTTTCATAACTGATACTCATCAATGGAGGTGTGGAATGGGTGGTTATGTTCTTTGTCCCTTGCCATTTTTGCCTACTGGAAGCCATCTCACATAAAATGATGACAATAATCTAAAAAAAAAAACAAGGGGCGGAAAAACCTGATGGCATATGGAGATTTTTACCTTGAAATTTAAGTCTGATTTGTAACCAAATGAATAGCTTGTGATGCTGCTTGTTCCTTTGGAAATGTTGCACACTAAAAATATAAGTTGTGTTGAGAAACTGAAGTGTTAATATTTATTGAATTGGTCGTAGGGAAGAGAAAGATAGCATATTGTGTCTTCAATGGAACATTAAATATTCTCCCTTTAACATACATTTCATAACCCTAGGAGTAGAAATGACTGTGAATCAGTTTCATAAGAAACATTCATTGATTAACAAAGATATACTGATTGAATGATTTTGCACTCAATGTTTTGAATGGAACACCTCACAATTGGTCAAAACTATTTAGCTAAGATAATTCTACAATGCATGGAACATACTCATTATTAGGAAATGGACATTTGAAATTAGTTTGCTAATAGTGAGTTTTGGAAATATCTCTTGTCAAGTTCAAATAAGATTTGTTTACCTTGCAATGATATTTATATAAATACAGAATAACAAATCTTATCAAACATAAATATTGTGCCTTCTTGAAACAATTTACTTTCATTGATCAAGGTTAGGCACTATGAAACCGTCTATGCTATTAAATTTTCGAAACTCTCCAAACTCTAGTTATAACCACATCATGGAATGGGTTTTGTTTTGGGGAGGCATGAAATTTGCTGTATAGTGTATGAGTTTTAATATGGACAGGAAATCTAATTTTGTTTACTTTTACAATGAAATTCCATAATGAAAAATATGTTTAATCCATGTCTTACATGTACAAAATGTAGGGTATCCTTGAGTGAAATTTTACAAAGATGGACTCACAATAGAATGTGAATGGATGTTACATGTTATACAACTAAAATCTTATGTGTTGAATTCATTAAAGGAACATTTGATTGTATCTATCATGAATGGTGTTCATAATTAAAGGAATATTTGTTTGTATCTATCATGATTGACATTCATAGATAGTTATAAAATCCTTGATTTTTAGAAAGGGGACTCTAAAGCTATAATTAATTCACATGTTTGAGAATAGATACTCATTGAAAGATGTGGCACCAAATGGGAAATAATGATACTTTATTTCTATAAATTTCCTTAACTGTCTTATGAAATAAGTTTTGGATGTGATGGATGTTTTGGAATGCTTCTCAAATTAATATGAAATAAGTGTATGAGTTTTAATATGGACAGGAAATCTAATTTTGTTTACTTTTACAATGAAATTCCATAATGAAAAATATGTTTAATCCATGTCTTACATGTACAAAATGTAGGGTATCCTTGAGTGAAATTTTACAAAGATGGACTCACAATAGAATGTGAATGGATGTTACATGTTATACAACTAAAATCTTATGTGTTGAATTCATTAAAGGAACATTTGATTGTATCTATCATGAATGGTGTTCATAATTAAAGGAATATTTGTTTGTATCTATCATGATTGACATTCATAGATAGTTATAAAATCCTTGATTTTTAGAAAGGGGACTCTAAAGCTATAATTAATTCACATGTTTGAGAATAGATACTCATTGAAAGATGTGGCACCAAATGGGAAATAATGATACTTTATTTCTATAAATTTCCTTAACTGTCTTATGAAATAAGTTTTGGATGTGATGGATGTTTTGGAATGCTTCTCAAATTAAGCATGAGTTGAAAAGTCGAGATATTTAATCATTGTACACATGGTTCCATTACTACTCTTGGGTTTACCTTCTTAGACTTTCTCGATGCCGGGTTGGGTATCTTTCATGTTAGGAAAGATTCTAGGGAAGCTTAATAGCTTCATGGTAGGGTGGTAAAGCACTCCTACAATATTCTTGCCCTTATGTTTTCTTAAGCAGGTTCTAGAGCTTATTTCAGTTTGGTCATCATATCTACATCTCGATATTTTGGTATCTCGTACCTCGTATATGGTATCTAGTATCTTTTAAATGTATTTCTTTTAAATTCATGATAATTGAGAATTAATGTTGATTGGTCAATATTCAAAGGACCTTGACTCTCATTGAAATTTTTGTATTTTATGGAGAGTGGTGATGTGGCATTGGTTTTGTGGGGCCAGTCTTTACATATGGTATCAGAGCTCTTGGTTCCACACTTGGGCCTTGAGTTCACTATGTTAGGCAAACAACTATAAGTCAACTAGCTTAAATTCTGCTATATGGGTTGATGACATGGGTTGCATGGTGTGTCTTCTAGTTATGATTACTCTAACATAGAAGAATAAGATGCTTATTATGCATGTCAATATTTTGGGTTGACAATTGCTTTCTTTAAAGATAGTCAAAATGGAAAGATTATGGAATGATTTGGTAATTTGTGTATCTCATATGGTTATAACTATATTTAAATTTAAATAATGTGATGATATAATATGCATATTGTTGTATTATACTTGAAGTTTTTATTTATTTGCATGTATGATGCAAGAAAGTTGTCAATTTCTAATAACTATTGAGATAGTCAAATGATGGTTGACTTTTGCACTAGGTTATGAGTGCTTATGAATTCAATATTTAGCTTGTGATAGCAATGAAAATGTCTTTTTATTGTGTAAATGACATCTGATGCACATGCAGTGCAATAATTTATTTTCATTTTATGCCAGATTCATGAGACTCATTGAGTAACCTAATATGATAAGTAGGAAGAAGATGGATTTCATTTGCAAAAGTATTGCATGTTCCATTATGCATTTAGAAATGTGTGATTATCAAGATAAATTGCATGTGATGCATGTGAAGTTTGGTTATGTTCTTAATAACCCTTGGACGCAAGGTGTCCTTAAACATCTACTCCCTCTTGGTGACTAGTGAGAGTCATTGTGCTTAAGTGAATTGAGTTTTCATTTTATTATGTTCTGTTTCATGAACTTGGATGTGATGAAGGACTAGCTTGAGATTTTATGTTCTTTGTGACCATTGAGCCACCAATTTGTGCCCTATTTACTGTGACTTTTGTTCACTTTTATTTTTAGTTTTGCACCTCCCTTTTGGACTTTGACTTCAGAATTATGAATCTTATTTTCAAGACTTCTTTGATCTTGAGGTGGCTAGGGTGTGTGTGTATTTTTGATGAAGCTAGTCCCATGATTTGAAAGCGATGTCATCTATCATGTTAAGTGTGAAACATTGATAGGATGTTGAAATGAGTAGATTGTGAAGAACATGCCATTCTTCCTTTTGCATTTATTTTATTTTATTTTTGTTTTATTTTGGAAAGCTTACCTTTCGGTTCGGGTACCGAATGTGGACAAATAGGGAGGGGTAGAAGTGATGCTTTCATTTTCCACTCTACCTACTAGTGTAATAATGGTACTACAAAATACTTTGGCCAAAGCTATGTTGCCCTTATTTCATCTCCCTCCCACATCCATGATTATGGTTACTTGGACATATGTGGGAAGTAGTATGCTTCATAGTTGCACCAAATACCTCCTACTTTTTGTACTGTTGGGCATTGCCAGGTTGGGAATTCTACATATTAGGTAGCATCCCACAGAAAGTACCTATGGTATTGTGAGGGCATTACTAGATTGGGAATTCGACATGTTAGGTAGGATCCCAAGGAAGTGCATTTTGTATTATTTGGGCATTGTAGGGTTGGGCATTTCATGTTAGGTAGAATCCCATGGAAGTGTAAGGCTTCATGGTTGGGTAGGAAAGCACCTCAAACCATATTTTATGTGATGATCTAATGGCATGAAGGCCATACATCACAACTTGTGCTTATGTTTTGGTTAAGCACACAATGGTGATGAGATGGGCTTTAGGGCCTAAGGTCACTGAATTCAAAAAAATGGATTTACTAATTCTTGCAAGTGATCAGTGAGCATACATAGATGATTTACGTAATGGTGTAGATCATATGGTAGATGGTATTGCACTTGTATGGTGTGCTTATTGTTCCATGTCCGACATGTAAGTCGACATTTTCTATGATGCCCATTGAGGTATGATGCTTTAAATTATACTTCATGTAAATTTTAATTTTTTTTATTTTGATGGATGAATGACGCCTAGGTCAAGATCCCTGGATAATTTCATGTGTTACCTTATTAAATGGATAATCATTTGCTAACCTTTGAACATGACGAATGAAATAGTTGTTGACTATTTAAACTAGTGCTTACTTGATTATTTTATGTTTCTTGCAATTGATGACGTGGAAATTGCTTAGTAGGACATGGTTCTTACATACGATGCAATAAAGTTTGACATGCTAGTCAACTTCTTAAGTATATTCATCTATGGCATATTCATGTGATGATATGTTGTGTTCGATAATTTGGTTGATAGTTGGCTTATGAGATGTAATTATTATTATACCTACCTTTTTGACATGTGGCAAGTGTATGGAAATGTGATGTTCTTATGAGAATGCAAAAGGGTATGTATAGATCCTTTTTTTACTTATTTTTGTAAATATATGGTGTTGGAGTTATGAATATGTGATGATCCACTATGTATGTACCTTTTACTTTATCGGAAGTTGCTGACTCATTTTATTTGGTCACCTTGGTTGATAAACAATGATCAATGATTTGGTTGTATTGAGTTTTGGACTCTTAGTCGATATGCTGTTCAACATAGTCTTGGTCATTATGTATTCAACATAGACCTTTGGTCGATATGTTGGGTTGGTATTTCGTTTTATTATCTATTGATGTAGAACCTAGGGTCAAAATTGCTTGATACATTTGACTATGTGGCCTTTATAACATTCATTTACTTAACATATTGGTTGGATATATGTTGTTGATTTTGAGCTAAATGATACATTATATGATGTAAATACATTTGGATGCCAAGTTTTGCAAGCATTTAGATGCATAATGATGATTAAATGTTAGTGATTACATTGATGATGTCATATGTGCATGTTATTATATTTCATGGTGAATCATATGATGATCACTTGATATAATATGATTGATCATATTTCATGCACACTGACCTATTGACGTGGACACTTACTCACTTAGCGAGCACCACATGTTAGGTGGTATGTATGATACATATGGTTAATTATTTTTGTTACTCTTGATCAAGGTGCGATTAAAGATGAGTTAAGGGAACTCATATTGAATCTTGATGTTCTAATTGAATATTTCTCTTCTTGAGCTACTGACATTGAAATGAGTTAAAGGTATTGTTAGTGTACATGTATAAGTATGGTAGGATGTGGACATGAAGTACATATTAGCATGGTCAAATCCTAGGGATGCCAAGGTATGATAAGTAAGCACATGTATGTGTGTGATATCATGTGATGTTAAGGTAACATGTTACTTAATTTTGAGAATTATATAGATAAGAGAGCATTTTATTTGATTATGATATATGATAGATTGACATTTGGTGTTGTTCCTATAATGCAACAGAGGGAATGACACATCATAAGAAAGAGGGAATATTGTCAGAGAGAGGTAATTCTAACCTTGTAAAACTATATAATGGTAATGGAATTCACACACTTAGATGTTCCTAATATGATAACTTATATGTGTTCTTATATGAAATATGTGTTATTTTTCTCCAAATTTGTTTACTTTAAATATGTGTTGATATTGTCTTGAAAATATTACTTTCTCAGAGACTATGTGTAGAATTTATTAGAATACATTAAAATGAAAGGTAAGTTTCAATAATGGAATGAAAAGTTGACTTTATAAGAGTTGATGAAAGTCAACATTTGATAGAATTGAATGTGATTGTATGCATTATTGTGGGAATAGAAGTTAGACTTGATCACGTTAAATAATTCTCTTGAATGTTAAGGATATAATTGTAAGTTTTAACATTTTGCATCAAGACGATGCATTATCTAAGAGGGAGAGGATGTCACAACCAATTTTACCCACCTCCAAATAGAAGGGGTAGTTTTATGCCACACAATTTTAAATTATTTTAAACCTAATTAAATTGCAATAAAATAATGTATGACAATTGTAAAAGAGAGTGGGGGGAATACAAAGATTAGGGGGTTTGTTACACTTTTAACGGAGAAACACAAGTCATTAGAAGGGGTAATAATGCATCCATAATTAGGTAGTATGGGTAATGGCTTCAAGTTTCTTACACAAGATGGAAAGAACTGCTCTGACAGTATATATAATGTTTTGTCATGGTGGGTTCTCTCATATTCTACTTTGCTCCTGTTGTTAAGTGCATTTTGGAAATTGTGTTGCCATATGCTCTTCTATCAAGCTTCAGATTTTGTTCCTCTGGTTTCAAGGTGGACTGGATTACATACAGTTTTGGGTTTCTATCATTGATATACTATTCATTTTGCTGCTTCGATCCATGTTCATTTTGTGTGTTTTTACTATGTTTGATGCATCCAGCCTATCATTTGAACCTTACCTTTGGAAAGCATTATTATGTGGGATTGTTTCAACCGTGATCATAACTATCAAGGCCTTCTTGTTTATGGTTTACTCAACATTAGAGAGCCCCTCTTCAGAGTTTTGAGAATTTCCCCTCCTTGTCTCTCCAACGGCTACTAGCGCTAACTGCCATTAGAATGAGAAAGCATGATGGTGAGGGTTGTCTTATCTAGCGAGGTTTATTTGGTGTTTGGAAGGGCAGACAAGAAAGTGGGCTCTGAGAGAAGAAAAAATCAAATTTAATAAGGCAGATGAGAAACTAGCTATCTGAAAGAATTTTCCTCTTTCTCCTATAGGCAAGAACCCACCTCTCATTGCAAACCCTCTGCAACTTTTCTCAAGGATTCAATAGACTGCTTGACATGAAGAGTATGGATAGGTATGTATTCCATCATCTTATAGCTTCTATTCTTGAATGATTAAAAATAGTTAATATTTATATGGAATACATTACAACTTATTTATTAAAATATCGTCCATTACCCTTGGTTAATATTAATCAAGAGAGATTCAAAAACCATTTTTATTTACTTCTCTTTCAAATAGCTGAAGTAGCCAACATAGTCCATTGTAATAAGATGGGATGGTTTGGATATAACTGTTTATGACTTGTATCCAAAAACTCTCAACTAATTACTTTCATAACTGATACTCATCAATGGAGGTGTGGAATTGGTGGTTATGTTCTTTGTCCCTTGCCATTTTTGCCTACTGGAAGCCATCTCACATAAAATGATGACAATAATCTAAAAAAAAACAAGGGGCAAAAAAACCTGATGGCATATGGAGATTTTTACCTTGAAATTTTTAAGTCAAATTTGTAACCAAATGAATAGCTTGTGATGTTTATAGTTCCTTTGGAAATGTTACACACTAAAAAAATAGGTTGTGTTGAGAAACTTAAGTGTTAATATTTAATTTATTGTAGGGAAGAGAAAGATTGCATAGTGTGTCTTGAATGGAACATTAAATATACTCCCTTCAACATACATTTCATAACCCTGGGAGTAGAAATGACTGCGAATCTATTTCAGAAGAAACATTCATTGATTAACAAAGATATAATGATTGAATGATTTTGCACTCAATGTTTTGAATGAGACACTTCACAATTGGTCAAAACTATTTATGTGAGATAATTCTACAATGCATGGAACACACTCATTATTAGGAAATGGACATTTGAAAATTAGATTACTAATAGTGAGTTTTAGAAATATCCCTTGTCAAGTTCAAAAAGACATGAAAGAATGCTTGTAGAGAGTCTCTACTGACAACTATCTCAATTTATTTGTTTACCTTGCAATGATATTTATATAAATATAGAATAATAGACCTTATCAAACATATATATTGCGCCTTCTTGAAATAGTTTACTTTCATTGATCGAGGTTAGGCACCATGAAATCATCTATGCTATTAAATTTTTGAAACTCTCTAAACTCTAGTTATAATGACATCATGGAATGGGTTTTGTTTTGGGGAGGCATATCATTTGTTGTATAGTGTATGAGTTTTAGTATGGATAGGAAATCTAATTTTGTTTATTTTTACAATGAAATTCCATAATGGAAAATATGTTTAATCCATGCCTTACATGTACAAAATGTAGGGTATCCTGAGTGAATTTTTATAGAGATGGACTCACAATAGAATGTGAATGGATGTTACATGTTATACAACTGAAATCTTATGTATTGAATTCATTAAAAGAACATTTGATTGTATCTATCATGAATGGTGTTCATAATTAAAGGAATATTTGTTTGTGTCTATCATGATTGGCATTCATAGATAGTTATAAAATCCTTGATTTTTAGAAAGGGGACTCTAAAGTTGTAATTAACTCACATGTTTGAGAGTAGAAACTCATTGAAATATGTGGCACCAAATGGGAAATATTGATACTTTATTTCCATAAATTTCCTATACTTTAACTATGTCTTATGAAATAAGTTTTGGATGTGATGAACATTTTGGAATGCTTCTCAAATTAAGCATGAGTTGGAAAGTTGAGATATTTAATCATTATACACATGATTCCATTACCACTTTTGGTTTTAACTTCTTAGACTTTCTCAATGTTAGGTTGGGTATATTTCATGTTAGGAAAGATTTTGAGGAAGCTTAACAACTTCGTGGTAGGGTGGTAAAGCACTCCTACAATAGTCTCACCCTTATTGAGCTTATTTCAGCTTGGTCATCATATCTAAACCATCTCAGTATTCTGGTATCTCATACCTGGTATATGGTATTTGGTATCTTCTAAATGTATTTCTTTCAAATTTAATGATAATTGAGAATTAATGTTGACTGGTCAATATTCAAAGGACCTTGACTCTTGTTGAAATTTTTGTATTTTATGGAGAGTGTTGATGTGACATTGGTTTTGTAGGGGCAATCTTTATAGTGTTTAATGATGACATGTCTTGGAAAATTGTCATAATAAGATGGATACATAAAAGGTTGCAGATGTCAAAGGTGGGTATAAAAGATTGCAGTTCAAGTGGTTGCTACTACATAAGGTAAGCATGGGTTGTAAGAGAAAGATCATGGTGAGAAATTCAAGCAGGATTAAAAAATAGGTATTTGTATTGCATGTTTCAAGAGGGCTATTGTGATTAGAGGATAAATTGTTAAAGAAGACTAATTGTTAGATGAAGCTTTCCCTGAATCCAAAGGAGATTGAGCCATAGTTTAGGTAATTTATCCGTCTCACAATTTTTTTGCTCAAATAGGAAAAGCTGGAAAAAGAGTAAAGAAGCAAAATAATAACTTAAAAGATGAATTGAGACAACTAGAGAAATGTAATTAAGAATTGTTAGATAATTTTACAAAGTTTGGAAAGGAGAGATATGAATATTTATGTGAAATTGAGAATCTTCAAAAGGAATTGGAAATGGTTAAAAATGAAAATATTGAGTCAAAGGACAATTTAAATTGTTTGATAAAGTCAAGAAGAAATTGGAGAATGCTAAGAAGATTAATGGAGATTTAGAAGAGAAGGTAAAAGTTGTGCAAAAAGAAATTGAAATCTTGAATTCATAGGCATCAGTTTCTAATGTTACTTGTGGAAAATTGTTATGAGTAAAAGTTATTTGGTTTGTTCTCCTAGGAATAGATGAAAATCGTTATGATGATAACAATGGATATTTTAAAAATTATTGGTCTAAAGATTATGTAGAAAAATGGGATTCAAAGGAAGTGGAATTAGGAAAGCATGGACAAGACATGAAGGAACCCACCTAGCTCATTTGGAGGCCAAAGTTTGAAGGCCTTAGATTCGGTAAAAGAAATAGATCCAATGTTGCATGTATGAAAAGTTCAAAAATCAATTGAAAGAGGGCATTGTTCTTATTTTCACTGGGAAGGATAGTCCGAGGATAAGTGTTGGATCTTCACTCTATTTGAATTTGTGTTTTGAAGAGTCATAGTGAAAAGACATGTTGGAATAGAGACTGCGGTGGACAATCTACAAAAAGTTGTAAGCAAGTTGATTATGGATTGATCCATGGATCATGTTGGTAGAAAATGATAAAGATGTTGAAAAGGTTGTATAAACCTCAATGTTTAAATGTCAAAGGTGATAGTGATGAATCAAGGTTTTGATGCTTGAGTGAAGTAATTGACAACTACTTGTTTTGATTGCACATGGAAGTGTCACAAGTCTTCTCTATGTTAGAGCAAGGAGGGGAATACTAAGCCTCATGATCTCTCATGAAAAAGATAAATTAGTAAAGAGATAGTTGACTTTTACAAGAAGTACTATGTGAGTATATCATACTCTAGTGAGGAGAAGTTGCATGAGTTAAGTTTTGAGTGCCTAGAGATCATATTGTGAGTCTCAACATCATTAAGGAAGAGTGTTGAAATGACTCATGCTCAAATTCACAGTTCCAACATAGTTTTCCACCATCACCATCACAATCATCCTTACATGCACTGAATATTTTAATTGAAGATAATAAAGATTGAGAATGGAGTGTGAGTTAATATCTCCACATATTAGATTGTGAACTCTCACTTAACTAGTTGGAATAATGCATGTTGAACACATTAAATAATGCATAAAATATAAACAGATAAATAATGATACTTTTAAGAAGCTACAACCTCTATAAAAGACTACATTATGTAATATTTTCAACAACCTGCAATATGTAATAGATTAGTATGGAAGATCAATAAAAAATATTGTGCTTGTGTAAAATTCTTGCATTGCTCTGTTTTTCCTATGTTTTAAATTCTACATTTTGTTTACTTGTCTTTTCTAGAAAATAATATTCCTCATGATATTGCTACACAATTAAATCCTAATAGCAATATCACAATTTGACTTGCTATGGGAATTATCTCCTACTTATCCAGCAATATTCGTATTCATTTTTCTATAATGAGGAATATCCTTTTAACTTTTACCATTCTACATAAATGTGAATATTCTAATTTTTTAGCTCTAGCCTTTCTTTGGTGAAGAAAGCCATGAGCACACCTCTTTTATATTATTGGATCTTGTAGACACTTCATCATATAATTTAGGATATACTGAATTACAACATCATAAGATATTAGATTTGATAGGTATTTTATAATGTTTATGCACATAATAGAAATCAGTTAAATAATTTAACTATGTACAAACTATTTTCCAACTATCTAATCTAACCAATGTAATACATTTAATAAAAATGTAATATATTATACTAACAATCCCCTCTTTATTACATTGTTGTTGCAACTATATCACATAATTCATCTTTTGAGAAACACCCTTTTAAAGTTTACATTTTAAAATTTGTTGAATGCAAAATGTAGACACATCTTTGTGAAAGTTTTCTCTAAAGAAAAAAATGATGAATCAAGCAAAGTTCCATCAAGTTATCTCATATCCCGTGTAAAGGTGTAGCCCCTATCTAAATTTCCCCAGTTCTCCCTCCATAATTCCTGAAGTACATCGTTGCAAGCTACTAGAAAACCATCCATATTGAACTGTACACAAAATCCCTTACTTGCCTCCACAAATCAAACTTCACACTACATGTATCCACACAATTATTAGCAATAACAAGAATAAACCAAAAAACTAGAAAACAAAAATGCTTCTCACACAAAACATCATCTCAAAGTGAGAAGCTAATTTCAGATGATTAAAATCCTTCATCCTCCTATTCCTCCAACCTTCAAAAAATGAAGGCTCAATGTACTAAATAAAGATTTGCATTATCACAAAAAGATATATTAATATCACACTCATTAGTTGTTGAATTTTCATCACAAATGTTGACAACATTATCTTTATTAGATTGCTCTTTCAATTTTCCCTTGTTTAAAAAAGTCATTTGAGAAAGCCTTGCAATTTTTATTTTTTCAATCATAGAAATATATGTTCACACTTCACTTATTGTTTTTTTTTTAATTGTTTTTTTTTTAATCAGTAAATGGCCGAAGCCTTGGTATACATTTTATTAAACAAATAATCATAAGTTACATGTCCTCCATTCAAACATGCACTAGTAGGAAAGAATGGGGAAGAAAACCTCCAGTCTTGCCTAGGACTTTCGTCCTAAAAATTACATACAAATAAAGGGGCATACCCCTATTTAAAAAATCACCATTGATTAGGTGAAATCACCTATCCATAATAAATATATACAATGAATTTTTTAATCTAGATTTACAATGAATATATAGATCCAGGGTACCACAGAGCTTCTATCTGTCAATGGATTTTGAGGGAATGAGCTTTCTCCATTAAAATAATCCTGAACATAAAATATCACACAAAATACTAGACCACACATAAAGGTTAGCATAACTTGTCATATTATCCATGAGAGGAAATTGATTATTTCCATTTTGAGCATCTAGATACTTCACTTATTGTTAGGATTATAAATCCAATTGTAATTACAATATTATTAGAATAAAATGCACCTCTCTCAAATAAAATGTAGATATGATTAAAAAAATTCAAAGAAACTAATCCCAAATATAATTCCTTAAAGTATGGCGTTAGGCTATTCAATAGTGTAGTTCATTTTACTTTTGGTTGTTGCTAGAATTAAAATAAGGATTAAGGCCCATGATTTATTCATATTAATGTAATACATATTTCTAATATAGTAAATAGATATCAATTTTTATTCTTATAATATTTATATAATTTTTGTAAAGTTTTAATCTTTCAAATATTGTAAAGATTAATGAGCGAAAATTAATAAAATAGTTCATGATAATGTAACCTTGGGAGTAATTAGGAGTTTTAGCCACATGTTCATCGTAAAATGATTTTTGGAGCATCTAGATAATATCATTCATGACAGCAGGGTATATGATATTACAAAAGAAAATATTATTTAAATTTAATAATAGTAGATTGGATGATGAAATCGGTATGTGGATGGTAAATATTGTCACTATTATTAGTAATCTCAACAATATTAATAACTTAGATGTGATAATGATGTTAATAACACTAAGTATTAATGTATCAATGTTAGATGAGTACATGTGTATCCTTTATAGGATATAGATTAACTTAGTATATATGATCATCTTCAACAATGTTTTGAAGTAAATATGTTTGATGGTGGTAAAGCATCCATGTAAACTTTGAATATAGATGGAAATTTTATAATTATAGATTTTTAAAATGAGAATCAAATTTAGAAATATTTCCTTTCTATTAAGCATGATCCTCTATTGGAATCATTTATAGGTACCTTAAATGTATATGAAAATGGGAGATATTAAAGATACATGATCATTCAATTTAGTTGGCTAAATATAAAATCTTTGAAAATTATGATCATTCATTATAAATGAAATTAAATAGCTTTGTTAGGAGGATGTCTTGTATTTTTATATAGTCAATATCATTGAACCCTTCTAAAGTGGGATACTACTTGAAGACTTGAAGGATTTAAAAATAATTTTGCATCATATCAATATTATGACCACGTGATATTTAGTGACCTCTTAAGTGCACTACACTTATTAGAGGGGATAGCATGGGAACTAAGGAAGGGTATTATGGTTGTGTTTGATGTTATATATTGTGTGTGTTGGCAATTTGGCTAGGTTAGTCCACATTAGGTTGTCATTTTTGGTAACATATAAGTCATGTCAAGCCAATAGATAATAAGAATGAAGTTTTGGGATATATACTTAGAAAGTTGATTAAGGGTTATGCAGTTTATTTGACAAAATAGTTGGAGTTTTGATTAATGTGGTTCAGAAAAAAATATTGACATGTGCAGACTTAGATATGGCTAAAAAAGACTATGATGATGACATGTGCAAGTTCGTAGGATAGTACGATGAGTACAAAAAGAGTTGTAATGATTTTATTAGTTGCAGTATTACGAGCAAAATAAAGCATGATAAGGAAATAAGTATTTTGAGTTAAGGATTTTTTTTTTGGCCAAAATAATTACTTAACTAATTACGGATGAAATCTTATATGTTAACCTTAAGTGGGAAAGAGTTAATTTTATATTTTGATAAAGTGTAATAAAGGTATGAAGGCCGACATAGCAGATATTTGTAAAATATCAAGGTATAAAGGAAAGATTGCAAATGCAAAGTTAAGCGTGATATTTGTTATGATAAAATGAAATTGTGTATGATGTGAATTATGATGTATGACTAGAGTAATGTGATTCCTAATCAAGTTTTGTGAAGTGCAACAAAGACAATATCAATTATTGAAGATATTAGCAATAGTGCAAGGTTTTTTGTATCTATCTTTTGTATTAAGAACTTTATTGTTCATTGCATATTTGGTAAGTGGACTCATCTTGCATACATTTTTAATTTGTATATATCAACTCCTAACATGGTTAGGTCTTCTAATGGGGCCTAAGTCCTCTAATAAGGGCTGAGACACTATGCAGATGTAATAGACTCCAACAGGGTAAATATTTTTAACTAGAAACTTTTGATCAGTGGATCATTTTGTGGGTACCATCCCTATCGGGGTTTTCTCTTTGCCAAGGTTTCTCTATTAAAAAAAAAATGGTGTTATTGTTAAAAATATAATGGGAAAGATACTAAGGGGGGAGGGGGATCAGGATCTATAAAACTTTTACCCTTTCAAAAAAAATCAAATATGATAACTTCACCTATAATCCTTATCTCAACAATATCATAAATCACATAAAAATTTATTATTATGATGTATTAGATTTAAAAACTAATCAGATCCATGAAACATGTATGTAAATGATCAGCACATAACACAAAGATTTTGGTTACCTAGAAACCCTCCAAGGTGAATGTAAAACTAGAGTGGAGATGGCATGCACAAATCTTCACTATTGCAGCAATAAAGCTCGCCTATTAGGGATACAAATTTTGATCACTTCTAATGATCTACTCTATGAGAGGTCTACCCTATTAAGAGATTACAAGACTTATACATTCTACCTTGATTAAATGATTTAAACTTATAGCTAAGTAAACCCTTTGTTAAGAGATTTACAAAGGTCTATTAGGACCACTCTATTAATAGATTTACCCTAATTACACCTGCTAAAATATATTAGTACTTGATCCATTAGTTTGTACTTCAAATAATGACAACAAATCTCCTCTTTACAATCTTTGATCCTTTCACTGATATGATATGTCTTTTCTCTACACTTCATTGCCTTTGTACTGCTCGATTGCTCTATTTTATTCACCTTCAAACTTTTTCTCTAGCATTCAAACTTGCAACCTCTCTCACATGTATATGAAATTGGGGTTTGGATCCTCTTGTTGTAATCAATTGTGGAATTTTTCAAATCAAAACCAATGATCTAGATCCATCTCTTTTTCTACTTAGTCATTCTATTTTTCTAATTAGCTAATCACCTTGCATAAGGATTAATGATCCTTAACCAAACACATAATCACCCCCATGATTTACTCCCCAATCATTAAAACATACATTTAAGTAAAAATAATAATTTACCTTAGTGTTTGTGTCATTCCAAAAAAATCTATTAAAACTAATTTACTCAACACTTGAACATTCTAACACCTAGTCATGTCTAATGTTCATGTTGTCACTCAATCTTTATCTACTTGGCTTATATTGTGTAACTAGACATCTATATGCTTAGTGTAAATTATCTTCTAGATGACTCGACATATATTGTAGTACTCGATGATCATTAGCACACTTGGCAGTAACTATCATTCGAAACTTGAATTATAATATTTACAAGTCTTCATTCCTTTGCTTGACCTATATAGGATGACTTGGTCATAGTGATGACCAAATAATCCTTCCTTGTGAATGAATAAGTATATTTGACACTAATAGACAAGATGAGTTAGGGATTAACAATCTCCCCATTTGACATTAGTGGAAAAAATATAATGTCATGATCAAAATTTGTTCAATAAAAAAATGAAATAAAAGTAATCCCCCTTATAATATAATCCATACCTTACTTGGTATCCACTAACTTTGCCACGTGTTATATAAATGTCGAACTTGAAAACTGTAAAACTATTTTTCTTCTCTGGAAAAATTTCTTCATGCTTCATCTGATCCTTTATTCATCTTATCATGACCACTATCCCCACTTTGTTTTGTCACTCATGGTTACTGGGGTGGATTAGTGGTGATGCCATACTTTTCCAAAAATGGCTTATGAATTTGTACTATTGTGGCTAAGGTGATCCCAACTCATCTTTACAAGCTCCAAAAATTGAATCTTTATTTCTATCATAGCAACTAGATCTCTATCAACAGTAGAAAGATTTGGATCTCTTTGTACTACCTCCTTTGCTAATGTAATCTCTCTTTGCATAATCTCTAGGTGTGGTGTCAACATTGTTTGCATAGAGATGAGCTTAGCCCATATTCTTCCATCATTAGCCATAAACCTGGCTAAGCTAGCTTGGGCAATTATTAATCTATTAGAATAAAATGAATTTGAACTTGTGTCTACGTTCAAAGAATGTCCTCTTGACTTTAAGTTTGCATTTTGTCTATCTATGAGGTCTTGATTTTATTTTGTTAACAATGTAGCATCAGATAATATTTTTGTAAAAAGAATAAATATTCTTGACAAATTCCTCTACATTATTTACAAGATTTGATAAATGTACTTTCCTCATTGCAATTTTAGTGTAGACTTTTCCTATCACTTTCTTCTCAATCTTTCTGGTTATCCACTACTTCAACTTATCATTTGAATCAACATTAGTATCATTTACTTTATCTACAATTTGAACTAGCCAAGAAATGATTGGAGCCTTCTCATCAAGGTTTTCAACATCAAATGCTTCTACCAAAATATCCTTGATCTCATGCAATAATAACCTCTATTCTTTCTCCCTTCGCATCTCTTTCTATCTAGTTTTCCTTTCCAATAGAGCTTGCAAGTTTATCATCTACTCATAATTTAAGTTATTAGTGTGCCACTTTGGAATCACAATATAACTTCATCTAGTGCCACTTGCTTGTGAGGTGATTGAATCTTCTTCTTCTTGATCCTCTTTCCTTTAGAGTTCGGAGTGCTAGAGCTCGACAATGACAATTGCATACTTTAGGGTTGAAGCTCTATACTCGATCTTTGAATAGTATATTGTGTGCCCTCAGCATGTTTAGGTTCCTCATCTCTTACAAGTTCACCAATGGAACCTATTTGTCCTATTTCTTTTTCTCCCTCATTTAGAGGTCTTGAGAAGATTGGCCTTTCACTACCTATAGTAGATTGATCTACTTGTGCATTCTGGCTTTCTCACTCATTGTTCTCTTCTTGTGATATCTAACTCTATTTCTCAATAACTATAACCTATGCCTCATCTAACATTTGCATATTTGTATCAACAACAATGTTAGATGTATCTATTAATCTCATTGTTACGTATTGAGGTGGTTGTTGATAAAAAATCTTTGGATATTCCTTTATTTTCACAATTACATGATTGGTGTCCTTCAAAGTGTGTTTGATAGATTTAGGAGCTTTCCCCTCTTTTCTTGGGTCAATAGATAGTAACATTTTAGATTCTATAGCCACATTGGGCAATATATTTTTTAGGGGTTTCATCCTCAACGGTGACTATCTCTACCTACTTTACACTCTCTTTAACCATTTTCTAAATGGTATCCACTGTAGATATCTTTTGTATTGTTCAGTTTAACTCTTTCATCTTCCTTTTCTTAGTCCTCTACTACTGTAGTCATCAACAAGAAAACTTTCTTTTAAACAATTTTCTTTCCTGTACAACATACTTAATTCTATTCCTCAAAATTTTGTATTCCCTTGTCTTTGCACAAATTTCTTTGCAATCTCTCATTCTATTGTCATGTGATGCTTTCCTAAATCTAGAATGACTTGGGCTAATGTGGTCTCTCTCATTTTCTTTTTAGTAGTCAATGCCCATTTCTATTTTGCATCAATCTTATTGTACAACTCTTTCAACAATTATTTTCCTAACTGTATGGTGTATATTTAAATATCACCATCGTATCTACAACCTATTCAACTTTTTATTTATCAACTTTCTCTAAAATTTTATACTTAATATGCTGAAAAAATGTTAGTCTAGTTGAAATCCTTATATTTTCACATACCATGTCAATGTCTTGAGGTGCTCTCATTGGTACCATTTGAAACTGACTCAAGTCATCATACTTGATTTTTTCAACCTCATCATCTTTATCATCTAGTTTGAAAATCAATTTTCTTCTAGGCTTCTTATTCTCCTGGCCTTGATCAACCTCTGATGGTCTCTTCTTTGGAATTTTTCCCTTGACTGGCCTTGTGATCTTTCCTTATCCTTTCCTCATTGGATCGTCAGTTGTAGGGCTTGCTTCCTTAGATCCTTTTTTGGTGACTCTTCTTGGTGTGGAAGTGGGTGGGGTTGCAACTTTCTTTAAGCTCTTTTTCACCTTAGGATCAAATACTACAACCTTTTTGCATCTAGTTTTCTATGGCTCAACAACAAGAAGTTCATTTCCTTTACTTTCATATTCTCCATCATCATCACCTCCACTACTAAGATCTTCTCCTTTTCCTTCTGTGATATGCAGTGATGGCTCTCCAAGCTTGGCTTTCAAGTCTTCAGTGATTTTCTTCCTCTTTTTGTCTGACTTAGGGACTTCAGTCTACATCATCTTTTTTTATCTTGGTAGTCTCATATGTGTCAAATGGTTCAACATTATAATTCTCAATTTATTTTGCCAACAATGTTGTAATAGCACTTGAAACTTCATCTACATTCACTTCATAATGCATAGGCCTTAGCCATACCAATCTTGGTATTACTACCTATATATATATGTAATCTATATCAACAAGAAAATATATGTGATGATATTAATGATCAACAATCGACTTAGGTATCCTTGACCTATTCTTCATCTTTCTCTTGATATATTCAAAATAACCTTCCATAATGGTCTCAAAATTTTCACCTCTCTACTCAATAAACTTGTTTATCTACTTGGTAACAAGCCTTCACTTATCCTAGGAAACATCTCCAACTATGGGGAAAGGAAATATTTAGGTATAAAAATATACAAATGATGAGAGAACCAAACTTACACAATACATTTTTATCCTTCCTCATTTCTCCAAGTTTCTGTATAAGCTAAGTCAATTGCAGCTTAGCCAAGTCATAGTGAAGAATCATATCAAAGAAGGAGATTTAATGATGATGGAGAATATGAAGGCCTATAAGAAGAATTAAAAGAGCTAGAAGCCCTAATTGCAAAAATATTTCCCAAAAGAAAAGGATATACAAAAAAAAGAGTCCTATTGCATATTGAAATTGTAGACAAATTGGTCATTTTGCAAATAGATTTCCTAACAAAATGAAGAAAGTGAAAGCTAAAGAAAAGGTGAACCAATACAAGAGGAATAAACACTTTGGACAAAAGGGAAAGAAAGCATGTTATATAGCCAAGGATGAAGAAAATGAAGATGATATAGATGGAGACAATGAAGAAATAATTTTTATTGCTATAAAGAAGAACCAACAACTAACAAGGAAATCATGAGAGAACAAAAGACATTAATCTCGTGTCTGGATAAAAAAAGTGACTAGATCATTGAAAGTGGTTGCATTGATCACATGAATTGAAACAAGGAAAAATTTGCAACCATGGAGAAATGCAAAGGAGGATCAGTAAAATTTGGGAATGCATCTCCCTATATAATTAAAGGAAAAGGTATAGTCAATCTAATTGGTGATATTGTGTGTGATGAAGTTTACTAGGCTGATGGTTCATAGTACAATCTTCTAAGTGTATTTCAATTCAACAAAAATGACTTCAAGTTTGAATTAAGTAATGTAAAATTAAAAATATTTGCAAAGAGTGGAAAATTACTTGCTACTAATGAACAAACTAAAGACAATATTTTCAAGATACACACCTTACTAGGTCATTGTTTGATTGCTAAAATAGAAGAGTGATGGTTATAGCATAAGAGAGAGTGTTATGTAAACTTTTACAATCTAGAAAAAATAAGCATAAATAAAAGTGTAAGGGGGATGCTGATAGAAAACAAACTAGAGAATAATTTATGGAAGGAGTCTTAGTTTTGAAAAATGACTTGTTCAAGATTTTCAAGTAAAAAATTTCAACTCTAAACATATTGGATTTAGTTCACAGATATCTATGTGGTCATCTTGGTCCTAAAAACTATCATGGATATAAATTCTTTATATTATTTATTGGTGATTATTCAAGGATGATACCTAATATGTTCTTGAAGGAAAAATTAGAAGCATTTGATATGTTCAGAAAGTACAAGGCTAGAGTGGAAAAATAAAGTAGAAGAACCTTGACATGTCTCAAATCATATAGAGGAGGTTAGATCACATCAAATGAATTCAATCAGAATTGCATAGATAATGGAACCAAAAGACATCTAACAACACCATGAACACCTTAACAAAATGGTATTGTAGAAAGGAGAAATAGACCCATAATTGAATGTGCAAGAATAATACTAAGTTAGAACAATGTTTCACACAAATTTTGGAGAGAAGCTATTAGTACAAAAAATTCACTCTTAATCAAGTTCAACTCAAGAAAGTAGTAAACAAGACACCATATAAAATATTCTATGAAAGAACAACTAATGTAAGCTATTTTAGAATATTTGCAAGTAAGTGTTACATCAAGAAGGATGAAAGGAATGGGAAGTTTGATGCCAAAAGTGAAGAAGAAATATCTTTGGGATACTCAACCAAAAGAAAGATGTACAAGTATCTAAACTTGAAGACAAATACAAATATTGAGAGTGAAAATGTAAAGATAGATGAATTCTTTGAACATGGTGAGGAAAATAGTAGAAGGAAACTAGAGGAATACAATGAATTGATATATTTTGAGCCTAAGAAGATAGGAGCACAACAAGCAATTATAGGAATTGATAACATTATATTGTAATCACCTCAACAAGAAAAAACCAAAGAGAAGACTCAAAATATAGAACCTATAACACCAATGAGGATAATGACCAATTACAACCTATTAGATATAATTGGAGACATAAACGAAGGAGTTTTAACCTGAAGTTAGTTAAGAACAAGGAATTGTGTTGGTCTTAGATTGGTTTTGACAAGTGAGTATCCATACACTTTAGTCATTTACTTAGTGCATGTCGAATAAGTAGTACATACCAAACACAACATGTATATAATAGTTCATGCTGAGTCCATAGTGAGTGTCGAGTCACTCAAATGTTGAGTAGATAGTGTATGCTAAGTGATTCAAGTGTTGAGCAGACAGTGGATGTTGAGAGATATAAATGTCGAGCCAAAGTATAAAGAATAGTATATGCCAAGCATCAGATGCTGAGTAAGTTAGTTTTGTCATAGTTGTTTTTAATGGCATAAACAACTATGTAAACCATTTTTGAGTTGACTTAAGGGTTGAATTACAATATTTGAAGAGAAGGATGAATCTTAATTTGAAATCCCAATGCATTGCATGTAGCCAATAAAAAAAAAGGGAACGTTCAAGTAGCAAAATGGATGAATCATAGCTATTTATTCATACCTAACTCTAAGTCACCAAAGTCTTCTTAAGGAGGAAAAACCCTAAACTATCAATGATGTGAAGAAGAGAGTGGATGTTGTAAAGAGAGAAGTTTTCATGTAAAAATAGAGCATTCATGGTGGCTAAGGAGTTATGAATAGAGACTAAATTGTAGAATCAGTTAAAGGAGAATAGAGGAAAGGAAAAGGATACAGCTGCAAGAGATTTGATTAGAAGGATCAAGAATACATCTGTTTAGAGGTGATCTATCATCATGCAATCAAGTGCTAACTGCATGATCATTGTTGAATCATTCTAGTAGGTGAATCATTTAAATCTCTTAATAGAGTAGTCCTAGAAAGTTGTATTGAAATCCTTTAATAGGGTACTTGCTTAATTATGAGTTGAAGTCCTTTAACCAGACACACTTCTAATAGGGTGTTGAAATTATTTAAAAAGGTAAGACCTAACAGTCTTTGTAAGCACAAGGAAAACCTTTCATAGGGTAGATCATTTCTCATGATCAAACATTGTAACCTTCATTGGATACACTTTGTTACTACAGTAGTGAATATTTGTGGGTTTCATCCCCACCCCATTTTTATCTTCTCATTGGAGGGTTTCTAGGTAATCATATATGGTGTCATGCATGTGTGAATGTTTTCTTGCTTTCATGTTTTAGATGTACATGCTTTACATGATATTTTAGTTTACTTAGTGAATGTATGAGATGGATGTGTGGTGAATGTTCTAAGGGAAAAAGTTTAAACTATTGATTCACTTCCCCTTCTTAGAAGTTTATTTTTCCTATTATAAATTCTAACAATTGGTATTAGAGCCCAGTTCTCAAAAGGAGAAGCTTTTCAACTTTGAGGAAAGATCATGAAAATGGAAGTCTACAAGTCAGGAAAGATCATTGAGAATTAGGGAATTGAAATACAACTCATTCTACATCAACTAGATGAAGCGAGAGAAGAACTAAAGAAATCATTGAAGAGAAGGAAGGAAATTGCTATTGAGGAAAATGACACACAATATAGAGAGATAGACACCACTAGGCTATTTGCTAATGGAGACTCCAATCAATTTGATGCAATAATTATAGATCTAATGGAAAAGAACAAAGCCTGAGATGAAGGCAATCAAAAAACTCATCCAAAGCAATTGTAGAAGACTTTAGTAGTGATTTATCAGATCTTACAAGGTATTTATCAAGTGCTGAGTTATGATGTTCATATTTTCATAAATCCTAGTTTCATAAAATGGCATCAAGCTCAAAGAATGTAGAGGGAAAGGAAGTTTTTAATGTTCAACTATTTAGTAATGAGGTCAAGCAACCAATATTCAAAGCCATACTAGACATCGCTTACAAACAAGACACCTCTAGTGTGTTATCCATGATACCACCAAAATTTTTAATTGTACAAGATGTTAGGAAGTGCTATAACTATAAAATTGGAAGTATTGGTGATATGGAGATTAGGAAAGCATATGAAAAGATTTGTGAGAATGGTGTATTGAAGGAAGAATATAGAATTGTAGAAAAGAAAGCGTTAACATGAGCCTTGGATTTCCCAAATGTGTTCAAAATGGAATGGATTAGAATACTATTGAGCAAAATTCATGACAACTCATTTTGGTTAGATAATGGCCCCATCAAGATAACCAAAAGGATAATCCATAGGGTTACAGGGTATCCAACCCTAGATCGGCCTAAGACCTTAAGAAGTGACTCAAAAGAAATTATTGAGGAAAACACTAGAGTTGTATAGAATAAAAGAGGAATGACTATTGATACCATTATAGATCCCTTGATAGAGTTTTTAGTAAGGATTATTTTACATAAATTTTATCAATCAAATAGATTGAATAGTGTACTGTGCATTGCAGTAGATGTTGGATACAAAATTTTAAAGAAAGATCATACATATGATCTAACAGAGCTATAACTACAACAATTGGCTAAAAGCCTAGGAGCAATAAGGAAGAGAAAGAGTACATAATGAAAATTTGGTTCTATTCTAATATGCATTTTCTTTTATGTACAAAACACTTTTCCTAAATTTGGCATAGTTGCATGGAAAACCAATAGGTCAGTGGCAGTACAAATTGGTGAATTCATTAAACAATTGGGAGATAACTTTGAATTAGTTATGACCAGCTATTTTGAGGATTTCAAGCAATCAATGAAAAAGGGATTGAGAATTCCAATGTCACTAGTAGAAAAGCATTATGATGATGTATGTTTTCTAATGGATGTTGACTATAAATTTGTCCAAGTAGCAACACCAAGGGTGAGATGGCTAAGGCCACTTGGATATGAGATCAATGTAGATGAGGCCTCTACATCTATAAAAACTTTACTAATAGAAGAAGTTGACAAAAATGAAAAAGCATTTGGTAACTATGAAATGGCCAAATCTAAAATTTCCATGGAACTAAAAACTACCTCAGTTATCAAGAAGAAAGAGAAGTTGGTGAAGACGATAAAAGCTAAATTTGGTGAAGGTGACAAGCAAGAAGAGGAAGAAGACACCCAAGCACAAGCACCACTAACACTTACTCAAGGAATGGGAGAAGACCAATCAGAGGAGGAGACTAAAGGTGCCAAGGGAGAATAAGCCGAGGAAGCACTACCCCAATAGACCAAAAGATAAGAAAGGCTAAGGCCCAACTTGTGACAAAAGAAAAGAAGGTAGCTAAGATGAGTTAGCCCAAACCTTCTACACCCACTACAAAGAATAGTGCACATGTTACTACACAAAAGGAAAAAGAAAATACAAAACCAATAGAGCAAGGAGGTGAAGTGTAGAAAAAGACCAAGAAGGAAGTACATTGCACAAGAAAAATATGATGAGGAGAAAAAAGAATCAGATGCCATCAGCCAATTCAAAGTGGTGAGTCACAATCCTCAATCAAACTTAGAAAATCTATGTGGAATTATTAAGAATAGTGCAAATTTATCAGGATTTTCTCATGTTGATTTTGATAATCTTGGAAAAGTTGAGAAAAATAGAGGAAGCTATTTATGCCATGATAGAAAATTTCAAGAAAGCCCCATTAGAAATTGCCAACTCAATGCCAACGAGGTTATATGAGAGAGTTGAGCAAAAATAACACTATTGCTTAAACTTGGAAAGAAAAATAAGAGAGACCTCACTTGTACAAGTGACACCTAAACTTAGCAAGGCACATATTGCTAAGGCCATAAATAAATATGCAGTTAGGTTTGTACCTAAATATAGAGCATTTAACATTCTGCAAAACAATATTGAAGATGTAGTTAAGAAGTCCACATAGATGTGGAAGGTAACTTATGGACTTGCTATAGTAAAGAAAGGTGAACAAGAGCCTATTGAGGTGAAGGATGATGATTAAGATGATAATGAAGAAACCATTGAGGGTGAAACAAAAATGAAAGAAGACAACAAGGCAATAGTTGAGGCAAAGCAACAATAAGAACATAGTGTATAGGATACACAATTGCCTAATGTTAGCCCCCAACATGAAATAAGTGCAAATACTAAAACAGTAATAGTTAAAGATGAATCTAATGTCATAGCTCAGAACATCAATCCCCTTATAGAGGAATATCTCAAGAAGACACTTAATCAGTCCACACTACATGAAAAACTATGTGATAATCCTATATTCATGAGTGTGGATGAGATACATAAAACATTGATTGAAACAACAAGGGAAGAGGTGAATACACAAGAACCACCTACTATTACCCCTCAAGTCACTAATATGCAACCTTTGGATAAGGTACCTGAAGCTACATCTGAAAAGGTTGATACAACTGTAATGGACATAGTGGAAACCCAAGCCACTACTAAAGAACATAGTCAAACAAGTTAGAGAGACTTATCTGCACCCACAACACAAGTACAAGGTGCATCACAAGACATCATAGAAGTCAAGGATAAGATCAAAGAGATAGAATTGACACCTAAGGTGAAGGAGCAAATTTCTATTCAAGCCCTGATAACACTACCAGAATCTAGCACTCCTACTCACACTCTTCAAAAGCCGAGCACAAATGCAACACCATTGCAAATCTTAGTGCTGAGCCTGAGCTCATCAAAGGCTGAAGAAGTCATACAATATGGAGATGTGAGCCTTGATGAAGAAATTATTTTACCAAAATATGATTATGATACAATTGCAATTGAGTAGATAGGCATATTGCAAGAATCCCTAACAAGAAAGAGAAGAAAAGAACTACTCAGAAAGGAGCACAGGTAGAAGCAAGCATTGTAGGACATCAAAGACATCTTTTTAGATGCATTTAGTCTATTGAATCTAGATGAGACCAAGCCACTCATTAAAAACTAACACATATAGTGGAGAAGGTTAGTGATGCTGACCTAGACACAAATGCTAAATTGTTAGAATGGTTAGAAAAGAAATACCAAAGAAACGTTAATGAGAAAATATCAAGTGATATAGCACTAAGAAAGTTGCTTTGGACACCAAATTGTTCAATCCAACACTCTTCACACAAGAGACTTGAAGTCACATCTTGAGTTTGGAAAGTCAGATTAGTGCATCAGGTGCAAAATTGCCTATGAGACCAGATCAAAGTGAAAAACACTTCAAAACATTGCTACAAACCCAAAGTCAGTTAGCTGCACTATTAGTAGAAGAAGGCAATATAAGTGCTAAACTGACTAGCATCCAATCAACATTGACCCCACATATGGAGATCTTACACAAGGAATTAGGCTATGTCGAAACTCTTATGAAGACAAATCCAAATCTTTCAACATTGGATGGTCTGGTTCACCTTGCTACCAAGCTAGCTATCCAAATAAAATCCTTGGAGATAGGATGTGAAAACAAGGATGCAACTCTCAAGATTATATTAGAGGTCCATAAATCCTTTTTGGAAAAACACACTATAAGTGTATTAGCCCATTTGACATAAGTGTCAAAAAGGGAGAGAAATAAACAGGGGAGATATATATAGATTTTGGATTGGAGGAAATATAAATTTTGAGGAAATTAAAGGAAGAAGGAAAAGGGGAAAATGAGCAAGGGGGGAGAAATAAAAAGGGGAAGATACATAGTAGAGAGTGAAAAAAGGGAGAGAGAAAAGACAAAATAAGCTAAGGGGGAGAAAATATAAACAACATGAAGTTAAAGAGCATTAGTAGAGACACACTTACTCACCAGGAGTACAAAATGTTGAATATAGAACATACCTATCAACTCAGGGGGAGTTATCATATTTTGAGGTAAAAGCTGTTACAAAATTTTGAAATTTTGAAGTTTTGTATATAAGCCAAACAAGAGATATGTTATGCTTGTAAGGATAAGGATATTAATGCATGACAAAGTGTTTTTGCATCTCATGTCAAAGGGGGAGATTGTTGGTCTCAGATTGGTTTTGAAAAGTAAGTGTCCACACACTTTAGTCACTTACTTAGTATATTCCGAATAAGTTGTACATACCAAACACAACATGTATATAATAGTTCATGCTGAGTCCATAGTGAGTGTCGAGTCACTCATGTGCCAAATCACTCAAATTTCGAGCAAACAGTGTATGCCAAGTGATTCATGTAGTGCCTGCCCCTAGGTCACATTTTTGTTATCATTGTCAACTCTTTTAGAGCTAGTTTTATGTTGATGGTTAGTAACATTGTTTTGAGATTATCAGATATTGTTTCAAATTCAGTTTATTATATGATGAGATCACTTAGACTTTACATTTCATGTATGCATGATGATTATTTTTAGTGTTTGCAGTTATTAATGATGATTTATTATCGTATGTGTTTTCTTATGGATACTTACCCCATACTTGCATGTGTATGGTGTGCGTGTTTGTTCTTATGTATGGCATGTCTGATGTGGTTAAGGAAGGAAGTTGTAGTCACCTGCTAGTTGGGATCTACACGATGCACCACTTCCTGCCATTGCCTATTCAGTTTAGTATATATTGTGCTTGTACATGCATGATTTTTATGCAGGTTGTAGGTACCGGGTATCGACTTCCCTAAATTGCCAGGATGAGCATACTCTATCACATTATCTCAATGATAAGAGAGGGGAGATAAATTCTCAAGTCCAAATTCCAACCCTTTAAGCCATTTGTCCTAATTGAAAATTAGGACAAGTATCTGAGTTGAGTACCCTTCGAATACGTTGGATAACATAATTCGTGATATAAACCCTTGGTTTGATTTTGTATGTATTTTGGCTATGATGGATTTTCATATTTTACCCTTGTGAGTCTTTGATGTATTTTCTATTAATTAAGTCTAATTAAAAGATTTAATTAATGGTTTAATTTAATAGAAAATTATTATGATATTTTAATATTTATTTAATTTAATTAATTAAGAAATTAATTAAATTTGAAAATAAAAAGTTATAAGTTTAAATTTGGAATGTGAAAATATTTATTTTAATAATAATATATTTGGAGTTCATTTTTAAATAAATGACTAAATAATATTATTACTAAAGCTAATAAATATTTTACCAATTAAGTTTTGAAAATAAAATTTAAAAGTGGAAAATATATTAAATTATTAAAAGATTCTAGATTTCATGTGACTAAAATATAAATATATTAAGATTTAAAAAGTGGAATTATTAAAGTTAGTGCATGAGATTTAATAAATAAATAAATTAAATTGAAAAGAGTACAGTAAATATTATATTAATTAATGTGCATTATTTTTAATAATTTCTCACATAGGAGTTGGCAAATCCTCGGGAGTTGTCATGTAGACAACACAGGGGTTTGCACTCTAAGTATGCACTAGTTGTCTACACTTAGGAGTTAGCATTTTATCAGAGCACATGGTGTCTACAACCTTATGACTCATCTAGAAGGTTGGAGAAGGCTCATGCTTGGTTGTCATGCTTATCTTCTAGTTGTTTCAAGACACATTCTAGATGCATCTTAGAGGTCTTTAAATAGAGGCTCTCCTAGTGTGTTTGGACAAGCTTCAAAGCTTACATGCATTTGAGAAGCTCATATGCTTCTACATGCTCATATGTTTTTACATGCTTCTATGCTTCTTCAAGCACTTCTAGTCACGTGAGAATTTCGGTTGGCTTGAATCTTGGAGGAATTGCATATGAGAAGAAGGAAAGGACTTTCTATGGACTTCTGAGGCATGAAAAATTAGCATCAGTGTCCAGGTGCACTCATGATAATCACATATTCTATTTGCACTCTTTCTCTTCCTGTCTTCATCGTGTCTATTATATGTGTCTGAAACTTCTCTATGATTGAATCTGTAATTTGAAATTGGAATTTAGATATGTATTTATTTGGTTGCAAAAGAAATCAATAGAGAACTCATTAGAAAACCCTAGCTTCAATTTAAGAAAGAAATTAAATCTGAATCAAGTTTGGGTTCAAATTTATATTGTGAAATTAGATAGACAAGATTTGAAATTAAAATAAAAATTTTAAGTTGAAAATTTGAATGGTTAGATGTAATCTTTCTATCAAATTATATTTTTAGATGCGTACGGACAAACCTATTAGATGGATGAATGGGTAAATTTAGAGAACAATTACCTTTTAGGAGAAATTCTTAATTCATCACAAACTGCCTTGTCGTTGCCCCTTGGATAGACCCAAACTTAGTCATTCATAATTTTTTATCGTGATCGAATTTATTTGATCGCTTTGGTCAGAATTGGAAAAATTTGGCCCTCTCCAACATATTTCAATTTCAGCCCGATCCAATAGTTAATTAGGGAGATATGGCCCTTGTACTAGGACTATTTTATTCAAGGACAGATATTTCTCCATCTCCCATAACCAAAAGTTCTTTATGCTTAAACTTCACAAAAATAATATATCAAAGCATGAAAATGAATTCATGTTATCATGAATGAAATTAAGTTGGCGATTATTATATTTAGAATCACTAAAGATTATTATAGACAAATGATTGTCTTTGAGGTGCATGAAAAAAATTATAAATTATTTATTTGATTATTTTAGTGACTCGTATAATGGGAATGTATATTAAGGAAGTTATATTCAATTACTAGTGACATTGTTGTTAACAAAATAATGAAGAATCTACCATCATAGATTTATTTTAATATAACTTGTTATTAGCTATTAAATTATTATTATCTCAAATGTTAACGAAATGGAATATAGTTGATTATCAATAATAAGGGTTTGTTAAGAAAACGTTAGTATACTTTTAAAAGAGTGATGAATGTGGTCATTATAGATTTTCTATAACTTGCTATTAAATAATAACAAGCCATTATGAATATTAGAGATTTGAATTATAGTTGACTTTTAACTTACAAATTATAGTTAGTGATTAGTCAACTGATATTAATTGGAATGTTGCCATGGATATGTAATTATTAATTAAATTAATTAGAGTTAATTAGATTTAATTAATAATTAAGTTATGTAATAAAGTTTTAACTGATATGCTAATATTGATTCCTCTAGCAAAGTTGTGAAGTATGTATATCAAAGTTGATAAGTCGTACTCTCATGACTTGAATAATGACTTAGGGTATTTTAATGATTGTTAGTAATGATTTAATCGAGAGACATAAGATTTAGTAATGTTTAATTGAGTTCTAATTAAATGATATAGGGTCATGGATTGTGTACCTATGTGCATTATTACTTAATTTAATGATTTAATAAAGCATGGCATTTTAAGTAAGGCTAGTTAGTCTTGTAGATATCTTCTTATTAAAGGATTGGTAATTGGCTCTCTTATTTAACGAATAATGATCCTTTGATTGAAGTAACATTAAAGAAGAGTTAATCAATTAGAATATGGATCATAGTTAAATAAAGAGAACAAGTTAATTAAAGGTCAATGATAATCAATTTAATGAGTAAAGTATTTACCCTTAAGCTATTCTTAGAATATTATTTTAAAATAATAGAAGGATAATGCTATCGGGGAACAAACGGGTTGACTTGTAGGTCAAATGATTAAACTTAGACACTTGAAGTATACTTGAAATGATAACTGAACCTTTACACTTAACTCATCCATGTGATATTAGTAAACCAAAACATGTGTTTGCATTGTGTATTCTATATGCTTCTTGTTTTGGGTTTTTGGGTTGACTAGCTTGTTGACCAGTCTTAGGTTGTTACCAGAGGCTTGGGGGTTATGAGATGTGATGGCATGTTGATCTTATTTGGTCTCGATCTTTATAAACCCAACCATGGTAATGTGATCGTATGCTCTATGAAATGTTTGTATTTACTGATTGTTATTGTTCATCAGTCTTCATGTGTGAAGATGAGATATATGTGTATGAGATACTTGACCTAACCATATTTTTGAGTCATCGATCAGTTATCCTTGGTTTATTTTCTAGTCACCATGATGGGACTGAAGTGTTGATTTATTTTTTGATGATGTCATGTTGTGACATGTTTTGACTCAACCATTTTGGAGTCTTTGATCAGTATGATTTTGAGATATTCTTGGTTGCTTGATGAGAACCAATGGATATGGTGATTTATTTTGAGATATATTTTGGTTATTGAGAACCAATGGATACTTATGATTATTAGTGATGCCTTCAGTTGCCAATAGAGAACTGTCATGGTCATGATTTTCTATGGATGCTTTTCAGATGCTCATAGAGATTTGATGATTCTTATTGTGGATATTTGATGCTTTTATCATATATATTTGATGATTCTTATTATGGATTATCTTTTAATATTTTTACAGTCGCTTGTACAGGACTGTGGTGATTTTATGATTCCATGAGCTTAGGGTAGGTAATCTACTTGTAGTGTCGGGAAGTGGCTTGCAGTGGGGGCCAGGGCCCTAAGTGGCTACTAGGGTAACTCATTGTAAGTTTGGTTAATAAGTGATAACATTTACACACTAAATGGGGATTAAATGAACCTTAAAAGATAATTGTTTTGATGTTCTCGCCCATGCCTCGAGTGCTTGTATAGACTAGGATGGGAGTAGAGAGAACACATGGTTGCAACCTTGCATTCCATATTATGCCTCGTCAATATGAGAGGATACTAGTGGCCGCATGAGGATCAGTATGGACCCGTGGAGTTTAGCTAACTACCAGGGTAACTTGTACATGATCTTAGCGATGACACTTTCCCGCTTGCATAGTAGGTTTCTTACATGTCATTGTGTGCCTCTGGGATTAGATGTCGATTTTGAGATTGGAACTTTTGAGTTAGTATACTTTTAGGATTCCTAGACTTATAGAGATTTATGCTATGTGTTTTGGATAGCCTATATGGGACTTGAGATTATCTCCTTAGCACGGTGAGAGTGGACCACTTAGGTTCCACGTGGTCAGGTGGCAGTGTTTTTCCACTCTTATCATTCGAGATCCGTCGGAGACACCGTGGCTGGAGTATTCTTGGTTGGTATTTATCTTCATTATGTTCTTGGATCATTATGATAGATGATATACCTTATGATGGATGTTTTTATCTGGTATGTATCCTTATATTGATGATTTGCATATGTTAGATGATGTTATCTTATGCTTTACTTTGTATTTAGTAGGATGTTTTAGGAGTGACATTCCTACTATGTTAATATCGATGATCTCTTCGGTGCTTTGGAATGTTATGCACGGAGGGATGGCTAGGATCCATGATGGTCTAATGATGCTATTTACGGTTGGGAGGAACTGTGCACTTAGTTAATTATGTTTTGTGATATATGGTTATCTTTTATGATGGATGTTTATTCTTTTAAGCCTTTCATACCTTGTGACATGTATATTGGATGATTGAGCTAAAATGTAGTTACAAAAAGGACGCTTGTATATTATTTAAGAATGTTGGATGTATCATTGTTATTTCATAAGGATGTGATGTTAGATGAATAGTTATGATTAGATGTAGTTCAACGTTAAGGGATCTTTAAAGAATGAAATCTGTTATGTATATTATGTTTACTTTCAATTGGATGTTACTATTGCTTCCGTTACTATGTATAAGTTGTGAATGGTTTATATTTCATGTTTAAAAAAAAAATTGTTTTGCAAACTTAGTGAAATTCTTTGGATCCCTTGGCGGGGCATTACAATTCAAGTGCCGAGTAGATATTGGATGTTGAGTAATATAAATGCTGAGCCAAAGTATAAAGAATAGTATATGTCAAGCATCAAATGTTGAGCAAGACAATTTTTTCATAGTTGTTTGTAATGACACAAAAAATTATGTAAACTATTTTTGAGCCAACTTAAGCATTTAATTATGGTATTTGAAGATAAGGACAAATCTTAATTTGAAATCCCAATGCATTGCATGCAACCAATCAGAAAAAAAGGAAGGTTTAAGTAGAAAAATGGATGAATCACAGTCATTGATTCATACCTAACCCTAAGTCACCAAAGTTTTCTTAAGGAGGAAAAACCCTAAATTATAAATGATGTGAAGAAGAGAGTGGATGTTGCAGAGAGAGAAGTTTGCATGCGCAAATAGAACATTCATGGTGGCTAAGGAGTTAGGAATAGAGACTAAATTGCAGAATCAGTTAAAGGAGAACAAAGGAAAGGAAAAGGATACATCAACAAGAGATCTGATCAGAAGGATCACGAATACATTTGTATAGAGGTGATCTATCATCAGGCAATCAAGTGTTAACCGCATAATCATTGCTGAACCATTCTAGTAGGCAAATCAGTTAAATATCTTAACAGAGTAGTCCTAGTAGGCTGTATTGAAATCCTTTAATAGGGTACTTGCTTAATTGTGAGTTGAAGTCCTTTAACTAGGCACACTTCTAATAGGGTGTTGAAATCCTTTAACAAGGTAAGACCTAATAGTCTTTGTAAGCCTTTAACAAGGCAAACCTTTCACAAGGTAGATCATGTCTCATGATCAAACATTGTAACCTTCATTGGATACACTTTATTACTATAGTAGTGAAGATTTGTGGGAGTCATCCCCACCCTAGTCTTACCTTCTCTGTAATGCCTACCCCTAGTTGACTTTTCTAATTTGATTTTTATCCTGTGTCTTCAATTGAGTTGTTGTATTTGGTTTTGTAGGTTTGTTGTGATTTTCTATTATAATTAAATCAAATTAAAAGATTATTTAATTATTTAATTTAATAGAAATTTTATTTTAAAAATTGATAATTAATTATATTTAATTAATTGAGAAATTAATTAATTAAAAAAATTAAATTTAAAGATTTTATTAAAGTTCTATTTTTGACGTATTTATACTTATTTAATTTAATGATACTTATTTAGGAGTTTTATTTTAATAATAAACTCTAAATAATGTTATTAATTAAGTTAATGAATATATTATTAAAAATATCTTGTGAATTACTTAAATAAAAGATTAAAAATAAAAGATAAAGTTATAGTTCTAATTTTGGCATATTTATAATTATTTAATTTAATAATAATTTATTTAAGAGTTTTATTTTAATTAACAAACTTTAAATAATATTATTAGTTAAATTAATAAATATGATACTTAAAACATCTCATGATTATAAAGATATTTTAATTTAAATTGCATAAAGTTGTTGCATGAAAATTGTATATAAAAAATTTAATATTTAATTATATTTATTTAATTAAAAAATTAATTAAATAAAAGAAGAGTTGATTGCCCCCTCTTCTATTATTGGAAGCTTTAGATTAAATTTAAAAGATTAAATTAAAGTTCTAATTTTAGCATATTTATATTTATTTAATTTAATAATTATTATTTAAGAGTTTTATTTTAATAATAAACTCTAAATAATATTATTAATTGAGTAATAAATATTATTTGATTAAAAAGAAAATATTAGAATATGTGAATATTTGATTAATTAAAAATTAATTAAATTTATGCTTTAAATAAAAAGTCTAAATTTAGAGAATTGGTTAAAGAAAGTTAGAATAGGATGTTACTTAATTAATTAGAAATTAATTAAATATGTACTTCAGTTTAAAATATTTATTTTAAAAGTCTAATTTAAGAAGTTGGATAAAAATAGAATTAAAATATTAAAGGATTAAAGATTTAATATTGTTTTATTATGATTATTTAATTAATAATTATTTAATTTTAGTTGCTTTTAGATAATGAGCTTTAATTATTCTTATTAATTTAAAATAATAAACTATGCTTTAAATAGTGCTTACACGAATTAATAAGTGGAGGAAAAGAAAATATAAAAGAATATTTTTAATTAAAAAATTTCTTTAAATGTGCATGAAATGATTAAATTTAAAATATTTGATTAAAGTTCTAATTTAGGTGTATTTATATTTATTTAATTTAATAATAATTTATTTAAGAGTTTTATTTTTAATAAATTCTAAATAATATTATCAGTTAAATTAATTAATATTATAGTAAAAGCGTCATTGATTTAATAAGGAAGAGAAAGCTTTAATTTAATAAAGTTTATTTTAATTAAATTGCATAAAGTGTGTGCATGAAAATTAAAATATAATAATTAAAGACAAAGAGTTTTCACATGATAGCATGATCAAAGCCTTGATTTGGGGTAAAAACTCTTTATTAAGGAAATCAAAGCTCATTTCTAGATACACAGGTTTGGAGGAGCCAATTTTTGAGAAGAGGGTTTTCAAAGGAAAAAGAAGATTCTTGTGTGTTTGTGCGTTCATTGTTTTAGCATTAGATCTAGGTAGGATCTTGTGGGTTTGTGCAATAGTTGCTCACTCTTCAAATTCTTATCTTCTCCCTGTCTACTGTGTTTCTATTTTCAGAAGTTCTCTAAGTTGAAACACTTGTTTGAGAAAATTGATTTCCATTATAGAATTGTTGTGATTTAATCTAAAAACCTTTAGTAAATATTAAACTTTAGGATTTTCAAAACTTAATGAATTATGAAATTCACTTTTGTATGCACTTTATGTGACATGTGATTTACTGGTGTTGGGGTTTTTGGGTTTGACTTAGCTTTGGTCAATCAGGATGTTTACCAAAGGTTCGAGAATTCTATTTTGTGATGTCATGATGATGTTCTGATCTCAATATTTTATACTCAACCACGGTAATGTGTTTGGTATGCTCTATAAGATGTTTTGATGCATTGATTGTTATTGCTTTCTAGTGTTCTTGTGTGAAACTAAGGTGAATGGTCTAACCCATCTGATATAATCCTTGAGTCTTTGATCAGTTATTTTTGGATTGCTTTCCAGTCACTTGTATATGACTGAGGTGTTTGTATAATTTATTCTTGGTGATGTCATGTTATGATGTGGATTGGTTTATGTATACTTGATTTTGGGATTAGTCCTATTAGGATGATCATTTTGGTGGAATTTGTGATTATGTTCAGTGTTTTTCAATACTTGTCAGTTGCTTGTTTAAGAACTGATGTATGGTATGTGGTCTTTTTTGATCTTTTGATTGCACTGAGCTTAGGGTAGCTTATCTGAATGTCATGTTGGGAAGTGGCTTGCAATGGAGGTCAAGGCCCAAAGTGGCTACCAGGGTAACCCATTGTAGGTTATTTAATAAGTGATAACATTTCATTAAATGGGTTTAAAATGAATTAACAAGATATTGGTACCACAAAAAGTCACTAAGGGGTTAGAGGATTAAAAGACAAGCTAGGTAACCTTAGAGTTGACTCATTAGTATGCCTTGTTAGTACAAAAGGATACTAGTGCCGCGTAGAGTCACTAGGGGGTCAAAGGATTAAAAGACTAGCCGAGTAACCCTAGAATTGGTTCATGCGATGACACTTGCCCACTTGCATAGTATATTTCCTACGTGTTTGTGTTGCCTCGAGGATTAGTTGATACTTGTGTCTTGGTACCCTTTGAGATAGTTTGCTTTCAGGTGATTCCTTGAACCTAGATGTTGGTTTTTGACTTTTGAGTTTTTTATCCTATTTGGAACTTGAAAGTATCTCCTCAGCTTAGTGGGAATGGGCCATTTAGGTTCCACGAGGTCGGGTGTTAGTGCTTTTCTTATACCATTGAGATCTAGCCATCAGATGTTGTTACTGGATGTGTTTGTGTAGATGTTTCTTTCTATCTATTCTTGTATTTCTATGATGGATGGTTATACTTAGTGTATTGTATTTGATTTCATAGATCTTAAGAGGTGATGTAATTTATTTCGTGATGTATATTATTTCAGCTTTTCATAACCTGTGACATGTACAATGGATGACTGTGCATTCTATTTATTGCCAAGTGGCATCATATATAATTGTATACTATTTAAATGGCTTCATACTGGTATATTATTATTTGATGTGGATTTATTATTAATTAAACTTAAATGTGATTCAATGTCATGGAACCCCTAAGAATTGTAATCTATTTTATGGTATTTGTTTATGTGAATGTTAATTGCTTCCACTATGTTATAACTATTGTTGTTAGGTTATTATCTATAACTTAATTTTTTTTTTTGGCAAACTTAGTAAAATGTTAGGTTAATTCTTTTGGGTCACATGGCGGGGCATTACATTCTCATTGGAATATTTCTAGGTAATCATATCTAGTGTCATGCATGTATGAATCTTTACTTGCTTTCATGTTTTAGATGTACATGCTTTACATGATATTTCAGTTTATTTAGTGAATATATTAGATGGATGTGTGGTGAATGTTTAAGGGATAGAGTTTAAACTACTAATTCACCTGGCCCCCCAACCCCTTAGAAGTTTACTTTTCCTATTGTAAATTCCAACAAATTGTACATTTTTGATATCATAAATAGAATCCAAAATGATAAAAGATGAAGATTAGAAATAAGTTATGAAGGAAAAAATTGATTGAATTAAGAATTTAAAAAAATGGGTCACTATTTCCCACACCCAAAGATAAAAATGTTATTGGAACTAAGCGGGCATTTAGAAATAAATTAAATGAAAGCGTAAAATTTCTTAGGAATATGAACAGGAAAAAGGATTGGATTATGGTGAAAAATTTGCACCAATTGCTAGATTGGAGGGACAAAGAATACTAGTGGCATATGAAGCTTATAAAGATTTTAAAGTTTATAAAATGTATGTGAGATCAATACTTTTGAATGGAGTATTGGAGGAGGAAGTAAACATTGAGAAACTAGAAGGTTTTGTTACAAAATAAGGAAATGATCTGGTATGTAGGTTACAAAAAGCTTTATATTATATGAAAGGCTACATTATTATTTAATCAAAATAGGATTTGTCAAAACAAGTGATAGCTGTGACTTGAATCTTAAAACTGGAAGTAAAAATAGGGAATTAATTATTGAATTTGTTGTGGATGAAATAATATTTGGAGGAGATGAAGTGTTAAGAAGGTCATTTACGAAAGAGATGAGGAATGAGTTTGAAATGACTATGATTATATAAATAAATTTTACATCGGAGTTCAAGTAAAATAGTTGGAAAATGTTGTTTGCATCACTCAATGAAAATAAATAAAAGAAACACTGAAAACATTTGGAATGGAAGAACCTAAACCTGTCAATACATCTATGGTTACTAGTTGTAACCTATCTAAAGAAGATGAATCCAAGGAATGGATTAAAATATTATATAGATCTATGATTGGGTAGATACAATATATAGTTCATAGTAGACCAAATATAGCTCAAGGAGTAGGAATTGTTGCAAGATTCTCATCACAACTTAAGGAGTCACATTTGATAGCAGTTAAAAGGATATTTTGATATCTTGAAGGCACTTAGGATTTCAATTTATGGTATGAAAAGAAAGGATATTTTTATCTTAAGGTCTATACAGATGCAGATTGAGGGGGCAATATTGATGACAAAAAAAAACACAAGTGTTGGAGTTTTTTTTGGGACAAAAATTAATTTCATAGACGGGAAAGAAGCAAAATTGCATATCATAGTCAAATACAGAAGCAAAGTATGTGGTAGTTATAATCAATTGACAATGAGTTGCATGGATGAAATAGATTCTTGAAGGAATAAAATAAATAGTTGAAGAATGAGTGACTATACATTGTGACAACACCAATGCTATTAACATATCCAAGAATTTGGAAATGCACTAAAAAACCAAACATATAGTGATAAAGTATCATTTTTAAAGAGAAAAATTGTAGAATAAAGAAGTGGGACTAGAATATATTCCTATCAAGGAACAAGTTTCTTATATATTTACAAATCCATTACCAAGAGAGAGATTTTAGTTCTTGCAAAGAAAGCTAGGGGTTCTAACCCTATCTAAAGTCAACTAAGAAGATGCAATGTCCATTAGTTCATGAAGAGCCTAACAAAATATTTATGCATGGAATAATGAAAGCATGGGATTATCATGAGTGGAGTAGTCTAAAAGAGAGATTACATGAACATGATAATCAAAGTGAGAAGGAAGAATAAGTAAAGATGTGAGGCCTTTGGAATTATTGTCAAAGGGATAGAAGATATGATAAGATATGAAGTCAAGAAGAGATAATATGGAAAGAGATTAGAAGTTGAAGAGAATCTAAAAGGAATCACAAAAGAATCAGAAAGATCATATTGTATGTGGGAGACATGTTGTAAGGTTGAGATCAATTTTGTGGCATAGTATTACATTGCTTATTCTTGGTTTTTCATCAATGCCAAAGGGGGAGGTTGTTGGCATAACTAATTTACAAGTTACTAATAAAGAAAGGGAAGCTATGTATTGTATTTTTCATTAGTTATATTGTTTTCTATTGATGTCAAAATTTTGACTTATCATTTCATTTTGATACCATATCTTTAGTAACTTATTTTTTGGAGCACCAAGGACCCAAGGAGAAAATAAGAAAGGAATCTTATCAAGTGATATTTGGAATGATAAATGGAAGCATCTTTATGTGATGAATTATCTTATTGGATTACTAGAACATAAGGCTTATCAGTAAAAGTTAATTTTTATTAGTGAAGTAAGAAAGTTAATTCAAGGATTAGGTCAAGAAATAAAAGATTTTTTGAGAAGTCTCTACATGATGAATAAAAAGGTGTCTTTGTGATCGTCAGATCTAGGTTTAGGGTTTGTGAAGTTAAAAAAAGAAAAGGAAAAGGAGAAGAGAAGGGAGGGAGGGAGAGAGAGAGAGAGAGAGAGAGAGAGAGAGAGAGAGAGAGAGAGAGAGAGAGAGAGAGAGGGAGGGAGGGAGGGAGGGAGGGAGGGAGGGAGAGAGAGAGAGAGAGAGAGAGAGAGAGAGAGGAGAATAGAGGTTAGAAGTAAAATAGAACTATCAGAGCATAGAAGAAAAAATGTGTGTTGCAAGAAAAGGAAAATAATGAATGGAATTGTGTGTTGAATAACTTCATTAGATCGAGTAAAGCAAGTCAGTGTGAATCACAAATCATTTTAAATCTTTTTTTAATCATTGGAAGAGCCTAAATCCCTTAGAAAGGGCAACCTTAATTGGTCTATTGTAAAACCTCTAACAAGGTGGCATGCTTAGATTAGAGTGTTGAATTTTTTTAACAAGGTTATTCCTAGAAAATTAAAGATTCTAACATATCTAGAGGTAAATCTAGTAACAAGGTACACTTAACAATGTTTTGTAACCCTTAATTAGGCAAGCTCTTAATAGAGTGTATTCTAGAATAGTAAAATATTTGCGAGTAGCAATCTTACACCATAGTTTTCACCCAAATTGGGTTTCCATAAGATAAATACTTTTTTTATTGTTGTGTCAATGATTTTAATTGTCTATTGTGGTTTGAGACATATCTAACTAATAACAACATTATAGGTATAATTAAATCTTATTGGTAGACAATTTGAAAGTTGTTATTTTGGTGATTAATGATTCACCACCCATATCCAACCCCCTCAATAATGAATCCTATGCTTACATCTTTGGCATATAGTGCAGTATTCCACATACCTCTTTATGTCTCTATGCATTTTTGGCCAATTGTAGAATCTTTGTACCAACTCCAACATTTTGTTCAACCAAAAATGTCCACTCAAACTTCCATTATGCTTTTCTTAGATTAATTTTTTTCTCATTGAACTCTTGTGTACACAAAGTTCACCTCCTTTAGATAATAAACTTTCTTGAAACATGTACTCTTCAAAGTCACTATGGAAGTGATTTTCAAAATCCTACTATACCTTGTAGGCTACAATAAAGTATTCATATTCTTTATAAAGCTCCTTAAATTTATCTATACCAATACTCTTTAACCAAAATTCTTGGACAATAAACAATATTCTACTCAAAAAGTCAAAAAATTTATTGTATTGACCCTTATTATTCTTAATAGTTAATAAATAGCATTAGAGATACTCTACCCATTTGATATACCTATTACTCAACTTATTTTGTGAATTAAGGAAACTAAGTTCTTAACTATCTATATAAACAATGACTTCCTTTGGAAAAAGGTAATGCCTCCAATTTCTCAGTGCTTGAAAAAGAGCATTTAATTCTTAGTCATAATATGAGTACTTTTTCTTAACTTCATTAAGCTTCTCATTGAAGAATACTACTACTCTACCTTCTTGGATCAAGACTTCCCCTACTACAAAATTATGAGTGTTACACTCTATTTTAAAATGTTTATCAAAGCTTGATAGCACTAATTTTTGAAAATAATTATTCAATTGTATGTTATCTTTGATGTTAGACAAAATTTCAAGCCTTACCAAATAGTTAGTGATAGCCAAACTCACTCAAGCATGAAGATAGTTTCTCGTGTATGTCAAGCAATCTAGTTTTAACCAAGTTCAGAGACAATATTGACCGAGCTTACTCAAGCATCAAAGGAAGATCCTGTGTTGACCAAGATTACTCAATTACCAAATAAAAGTTAGCATGTATCTTGTGTTGACCAAGTTTACTTAGTTAACAAATGGTAGTCAACACAAAGTTGGTATTGGCTGAGTTGGATTGATTAACGAAGGGTTTCTCTAAGTTGACCGAGTACTCAATTTTGTATTAGTTGAATGTTAGTATATTGAGTCTAATAGATTTATTGATTAATAAAAGACAACTTAAGGGATGCTAACTGTTGATTAAAATACTATTCAAGATGACTTGACAAGGTGAATCATATAAATATAAGGTCAAGTTGAGGATTAAAGAAGATGATTTAAGGAAGTGAATTTGGAAGGATATGTAAAAGAGGATAGACTATCCAAGTTAACCGAGCTAAAAAGAAAATTATGATCAAGGAGAATAAGGTAATTAAGATAGAATGTAGATCTAAATCAACAAAGATAGTTGCATCAGCAATCAGATCAAGTCATTGTTACTCTCTAATAATTGTAGCAGTGAATCAAATCTCCTAAGAGAGTTAGATTGACAACTATTTGAAAAATCCTCTAACAAGGTATCATTTCTAGATTGAAGCAACTAAAGACCTTTAATAAGACTACTCCTAATAGGGCTCACTTTAGAAGAGTGAAAAATAGTAACTAGTTACAATTGGTGACTTCCCCAAATTGGGTTTCCATGTTAAATCTTGGTGTCTCATGTGTTCATGCTATTTTCTTTATGTTTCTTCAACTAAGTTAATTAATTCTAAATCACATTTAATATCTTAAGATCTGCATATTTAGTGTTAATTGAGTGATAGTAATATATTTACTATTAACCAAGTTTCATCAAGGATTTGTTTTAAAGTTGTGTTGACATCTTCAGTGATCTTGGATTTATTTTTGTGGTAACTGATTCACCTCTCCGCTCTTATTTACTCCTGTGCATTTTCAAAAATTAGTATTAGAGCTATTAATGCTTGAAGATAAGGTCTCAAGTACCTAAGATAAAGATCAAGATGTCTTACTGGAGGGGAATTCCTAAGTTGAACAGAGATAAATTCCAAGCATGACACAAACTCATGAAGTTGGATTTGGCAACCATTGGAGATATAGGCCTAAAATAATTGGAGAAGAATTATGTGGCAGCTACTATTGTAAATATAAGAGGAGTAACTAAGAAGGGGAGGGTGGATCAATTACCACTGAAATAAATCCTAGATCCCTCAGATGTCAGTTATAAAATTTAGACTGATAAAATTGATTACTGATGATACTCAATAAACACATAGAAATTACTGTAACTTGATAAATGTAGAATGTGAATTACTTTAGTAAATCTTAAGATGTTATCAGTAATTACTTGCAAGCATGAAAGAAATAACATGAACACATGAGACACCCGGATTTAATGTGGAAACCCAATTTGGGAAAAACTACCAATGTAACTAGTTACTATTTTTCACTCTTCTGAAGTGAGCCCTGTTAGGAGCCAATCTTAAAGGTTACAAAACACACTGTTGGGTATGACCTTGTTAAAGGATTTAATCACCCTATTAGAAGTGGCCTTGCAAAAGGTCTTAAAAAAATTCAATGGAATTTCCACCTTGTTAGAGGATTTACAAATGGCTATTAAACCAACTCTGTTAAGAGATTTTAGTTCAGTACTACAATGGTTAGAGAGTAACAATGAAATGACCTAATTGTGATGCAACTAAATTTCTGATTATAGATCTCTACTTTGGTTCATACTTGATCCTTCCTGATCAAATAATACTTTTATTTTCCACAAGGATATCTACTTATCCTTCAAATTTTCTTCCTCTCTTCTTATCTCTTTCAACTCATTCAACTTGAATCTCACACTTTGAAATCATAGCTTGATCTTTTACTTATATCTTTCAAATTGTCAAGTCGGCTCAAATACAAATTAGAATAACCCATATTCATCACCTAAGTGGGCTGCAATCAATAAGTAAAATAATTAAGCTTTACATGGAAAAATAAGAAAATCCTTTGGTAGCTGACCCATCTTGGTAGAAACTAATTCTGAAGTGATTTCCTATGTTAATCAATAGAAGCTCGGTTAACACTATGAACTTAAAAAATTCCTTTGGTAACTGAGTGAACTTGGTTAATACTGACTTTGTTCAACTTTTCTTTGTTAACTGAGTGAGCTCAGTTAACATTCTTTTCTACATAACTTCCTTTGACACCCGAGTGAGCTTAGTAGAAACTGCCTTCTGCACAGAGTAAACTTAGGAACGCTTCGTAGACTAAGAAAACTATCTTCATTGACCAACTGAGCTTAGCATGCACTGACTGCCAGCTAATATAAAATTTGTGTAACATCAAAGAAAAAATACAATTAATCAATTGTATCCAACAATCTTCCTCTTTGGCATTGATGGTAACACAACATGCCATAGCACAATGAAATTTTGAGAACAAGACTCCTTCTGTTAGAAAGTTTCTCCCTCTTTGATTGAAATTCTTAACTTCTCCCTCAACAAAATTTTAGAAAGATATGGCAGTAAACTTCTTCCTCTTTGACAACACATGCCAAAGAAAATTTTGATTAGTGCCAATGTATCTTGAGTACAAATTCATCTGCAATATGTCCTTGTTAATACTACATCAACTAATTGATTTTCAACTTTTTTTTTGTTGATGCATCACTAAACTTTATTTAGTGAGCTTTAGATAGGGGAATGACCCCTAGCTTACCTCTTAGATACAAAAATGCATCCTTGGGTAATGGTTTGGTGAATATATCTTCAATTTGTTCTTTTGTATGCACATATTCCAATCTGAAATCTTTGTCCTATACTAATTCTCTTACAAAGTGATATTTGATAGCAATGTGCTTTGTTTTGGAATGCATCACTAGATTCTTTGATAGATAGATTGCACTAGTGTTATCAAATACATCACTATTGGCTCTTTGATTTCAACCTTCATTCCTTCCAACAACTATTTGAACCAAAAAATGTTAGAGCAATTCACTGCTGCTGCTACATATTCTACTTCTGTTGTAGATTGAGATGTGTAGTTTTAGTTCTTGCTTGTCCAAGATACTAGCCTTTTACCAAGAAAGAATGCTCCACCATTGGTGCTCTTTTTGTTATCAAGATTTCTCACCCAATCAGCATAAGTAAATACTTTTAAGTCAAGGTTGCCTCCAAGTTTGTACCATAGGCCATAGTCTTTAGTACCTTTCAGATAGCTTAAGATTCTTTTTATTTCCATCATGTGGTTTTCTCTGGGTTTAGTTGAGAATCTTGCAACTATCCCAACTACTAAGGCAATATCAGGCCTTATATGTACCGCATACTATAATTTCCCAATCATTGGCCTGTATAAGGTTTGATCTACTTCTATGGAGTCATCATCTTTTGTAAGCTTAAGTCTAGTACACATGGGACTTCTAATTGCTTTTGAATCTTCCATTCCAATTTTTTTGAGTATCTCTTTAATGTACTTAGATTGAGTGATATAGATACCATTTCTGTTCTACTATATCTGTAATCCAACAAAGAATTTTATTTCACCAAACATGGACATTTCAAATTATTTATTCATTTGTTCTGAAAATGCTTTTCATAAATCATCATTTCTTGTGAATAGAGTATCATCCACAAATATTTTTGCTAACACGATCTTCTTATTTGGTCCTGCCTTGATGTCTAGGCTTCTGTTATCATTTGTTCTTTGAAAACCAATCTATATCAAATATTTATATAGTCTTTCATACCAGGCTCTAGGAGCTTGTTTCAGACCATATAGGGCTTTGTGTAATTTTCAAACCATGTCCCTTTTGTCTGGATCAACAAAACCTTTTGGTTGTTCAATGTACACTTCCTCATCAAGAATTCCATTTAAGAATGCAAATTTAACATCCATCTGATATACCTTGAATCCTTTGTGAGCTACATAAGAAAGTAAAGTCCTAACACCTTCTAATCTTGTAATAGTGGCAAAAGTTTCACCATAATCAGTACCTTCTTCTCGAGAATAACCTTTACATACCAACCTTGCTTTATTTCTTGACACTTTTCCATCTTAATTCAACTTATTTATGAATACCCATTTTTTACCAATCACATTTTTATCTTTGGGCCTAGGTACAAGAGTCCAAGTTTTATTCTTTTCTATCTATTCTATTTCTTCATTCATAGCCTCAATCCAACTTTCATTTTCTAGTGCATCATGAACACTTCTAGGTTCAAATTCAAAAAGTGAACATGTACCTTTTGGTTTGTTTCTTGTCATTATTCCATCAGATTTGTCTCTAATTATTGAATTAGGTGCATAATGCCTTATGACATATTTAGCCAATATAGGTTCTCTGACTTTCAAATGAACCACACTATCTTCATTTTGAATTTCAACTTCTAGCTTGGGTCCTTCTATTTGTGGTTCAAGTTCTTCAAACTTGGTATGCACTAACTCAGTAGCCTTTGAATGTGACCAGGCTCAGTAGCTGATGGAGATTTGGAGGGTTCGGGAGATGAAGTCTCCTTTTTGTGAAATGTGTTTGGCAATGTATCAAGTTCATAGTAGACAAATCTTTTGTAAACTTCTAGTTCCTTTTTGCTTTCTTTTTTAGTCTTTTCTACAAACTTATTAATTCTCACATGTGCACTTTCTATGATTTTGTGAGTGGATAGATTTAGACATTTGTGTGCTTTACTTCTATAGGAATGTCCTAGAAATATACCTTTATCACCTTTTACATCAAATCTTCCTTATCTAGATTCTTTCAAGATATAACATTTGCTGCCAAATACTTTCAAGTAACTTACATTAGGTTTGTAGCCATACCATAGTTCATAGAGAGTTTTGTTTGAGTCCTTCTTCAATTGAACTCAGTTCAAAGTATGAACTGTAGTGCTGATAGCTTCCTTCTAGTATTTGATAGCAACATTCTTCTCAATCATTAGTGTCCTTGCACAATCCATGATGGATCTATTTCTTCTTTCAGCTATTCCATTATGCTCAAGAGTACTAGGGGTTGATACTTGTCTTTTGATTTCTCTTTCAATGCAAGAATTGTTGAATTCATTTGAGATGAATTCACCACCTCTATCTGATCTTAAGCATTTCAATATTTTTTCAGTTTCCTTTTCTACTCTAGCAAGGTACCATTTGAATTTCTCAAAAGTTTCTATTTTTTCTCTAAGATACATAACATTCATCATTTTAGAATAATCATCAACAAAAAGAATGAAAAAATTTTCTCCACTATAAGTTTCTATTCTAATGTGTCCACATAAATTAGTATACACAATTTCCAAGACGTCTTCTAACTAATAGATTTTGCTCTTAAAACTAGTCTTTCCCATTTTACCAATTTGGCAATTCTTGCATAATCCAATATCAAGTTTCTTCAAACTAGGGAGACCTCTTACTCTTCTAATTTTGCTAATCTTGACCATATTATCAAATTTGACATGACATAGTCTTCTATGCCATAGCCAAATTTCTTTTACTTGAGCAATGAAACATGAACAATCATCAAGATCAAGATATAATAGGTTACATTTTATTTGCCTGCCTAATCCAATCATATTTTCTTGGTTATCTAGTAGTCGTGCCCTACCATTCATCAATTCTACCTTGAATCCAATATTTTCCAACGATGCCACACTTAGTAAATTATGCTTTAGTCCTTCAATGCAATAGGCATTGTCACACACAAGTTCATTAGATAATGAGATTCAACCTTTCCCTTTCATGCAACAAGGTTCATTGTTTCCAAACCTTACACTACCTCCATCATAGTGTTCAAAATGTTCAAAGTTAATTTTGTCTCTAGTCATATGGTGAGAACATCCACTATCTATGATCCATGTGTCATTTTTGCTAACATGAGAGACAAGTGCCATCTTATCTCCATCATCAGATTCATCTTTTACAATAATATACACTATTTCATCTTCACTGTTATCAAAATCTTTAGCCATAAAAAAAGTTTTCTTACCCTTGTTTTTATAGGATTTGTGACCTTTGAATTTTTTCTTGCCTTTGTACTTGTGGCCTTTCTTTTCTTCCTTTCCTTCTTTGTTTGGACACGTAGTAGCAATATGACAATTTTCTTCACAAGAAAAATATATTAGAGGGATTTTACCTTTGTACTTTCCTCTACTCTTGGAATATTTCTTTGCAAGTAGAGCTTCAAAAATTTTAAGATCACTATCAAAACTTTCTTTAGTTTCTTCCTCACTTTTTGATTGATTATCTTTTGTTTTCTTGCCTTTTTCTTTGAGTGAGATTTTAGCTTCAAATGCAGACTAAATATTCTTGGAAGTAGGAACATAGTAATCAAAGTTGTCTAGTTCAAAAGCTGTCAATCTTCCTACTAGGGCATCCAAGCCTATCTTGTTATTTGGATCACATTTCTTTTCTTGAATAACAGATACTCTAATTACATAGATGGGAAGCAAAGTTCAGAGAACTTTACTTGCAATAGTTTCTTCTTTGATTTCTCCTCCAGATGCTTTCATTGCACTAACTCTAGCCTTGATTCTTTCCACATATTTTGCAACATTTTCATCTTCTCTCATCCTCATATGATCAAATTATCCTCTAAGTCTTTCTTCTTTGTCTCTTCTTACATTTTCATCTCCTCCATAGATTTATTTTAGCTTGTTCCACATATCAAAAACAATTTTACAGTCTTTGACCTCATCAAATTCAGCATAACTAAGAGTAGATGCAATGTCAATCATCATGAAGTTATGGTTCTTCTTCTCAGCAATATCATCAACTGATAATGTTCCAATGGGAGTTTTATATTCTTTATGAATATATTTCCCGAATCATTGATGGTAGCTAGATGAAGCCTCATGAATCCTTGCCATGCTGCAAAGTTGTCTCTATTCAACTTTGGAATTTCTCTCTTGTAAGACATTCTGATCTTTAGCTTAGGTCCTTGAAACCTTCTCTGAAAGCACCAAAAGCTCTAATACCAATTGGTTGAAATATAAGAGGAGTAAATTGGGGGGGGGGGCGGTGGGGGGGGGGGGGGGGTTTAATAAATTACTACTAAAATAAATCACAGATCCCTTAGATGTCAACTATAAAATTCAAACTGATAAAACTGATTACTATTGATACTCAGTAGAAACATAGAAATTACTGTAACTCGATAAATGCAGAGTGTGAATTAATTTAGTAAATCTTAAGATGTTATCATTAATTACATACAAGCATGAAAGAAATAACATGAACACATGAGACACCAGGATTTAATGTGGAAACCCAATTTGGGAAAAACCACCAATGTAACTAGTTTTTTTTTTTTCACTCTTCTGAAGTGAGCCCTGTTAGGAGCCAACCCTGTTAAAGGTTACAAAACACATTGTTAGGTGTGATCTTGTTAAAATATTTAATCACCCTATCAGGAGTGGCCTTGCAAAAGGTCTTTAAAAAATTCAATGGAATTGCCACCTTGTTAGAGGATTTACAAATGGTTGCTAAACAAACTCTGTTAAGAGATTTTAGTTCATTGCTACAATGGTTAGAGAGTAGCAATGAAATCACTTGATTGTGATGCAACTAAATTTTTGATTACAGATCTCTTCTTTGGTTCATACTTGATCCTTCTTGATTGAATAATACTTTTTATTTTCCACAAGGATATATTCTTATCCTTCAAGTTCACTTCCTCTTTTCTTATCTCTTTCAACTCATTCAACTTGCATCTCACACTTTGAAATCACAACTTGAACTTTTACTTATATCTTTCTAATTATCAAGTCTACTCAAATACAAATTAGAATAACCAATATTCATCATCTCAGTCGGCTAGAATCAATAGGTAAAATAATTAAGCTTTATATGCCAAAACAAGAAAATCTTTTGGTAGCTAACCCAACTTGGTAGAAACTAATTTTGAAGTGATATCTTATGTTAACCAATAAAAGCTCAGTTAACACTATGAACTTACAAAATTCCTTTGGTAATTGAGTGAACTCGGTTAATACTGACTCTGTTCAACTTTTCTTTGTTAACTGAGTGAGCTTGGTTAACACTCTTTTCTACATAACTTCCTTCAACACCCGAGTGAGCTCGGTAGAAACTACCTTCTACATAGAGTAAGCTTAGGAATGCTCGGTAGACTAGAGAAACTATCTTCATTGACCAAGTGAGCTCAGCATGCACTAACTACCAACTAATATGAAAATTTTGTAACATCAAAGACAATACACAATTAATCAATTGTATCCAAGACCTACTAGACCTTTGTCTATTGATCAAATTGTAGAAAAGAAGAATCACAATATAGTGTTGATTGACATTGCCTCTACTCTCAACTATGTTGAGTTTGATGAAGCCAAAGATTGTCCTACTACTCATGAAATGTGGATCAAGCTAAAATATATCTATGGAGGAGATGACAATGTAAGGAGAGATAAGGAAGAAAGTCTAAGAGGCTACTTTGATCAAATGAAGATGAGAGAAGATGAAAACATTGCACAATACAGTGAAAGAATTAAAGCAAGTGTGAGTGCAATCAGAGCCTTAGGAGGGAAAATAGATTATGTAACAGTGGTCAACAAAGTACTCAAAACTATTCTTCCTATTTATACAATTAGGGTTTCAACTATTCAAGAAATGAGATGTGATCCCAAAAATGATATAACTTTGGATGCACTTGTGGGAAGGTTAACAACCTTTGAGTTAGACGACTTGATAACTATGTTCCTAACTCTGGCAGCATTGAGTATGCATTTCAAGCTAAATTATCACTAAAAAGGAAAGGTGGAAAATCTAAAGGGAAATAGTCTAATAGTGAAGATGAAGATGATTATGATGATGACCTTGAAACCATTGAAGCCCTACTTGCAAGAAGATTCCCTAGAGGAAAAGGAAAGCACAAAGGTAAAATGCCCCTAATCTATTTTTTTGTGAAGAAGTTGGTCACATTGCTGCAAGGTGTCCAAACAAAGTAGGCAAAGAAGAAAAGAAGTACAACTATTTCAAAAGCTAAAAAGCTAACAAGGATAAATGTAAGAAACCTTGTTGCATGGATAAAGATTCTAATAGTAGTGATGATGATGAAATGGTTTACATTCTTATTAAAGATGAATTAGATGATGAAAATGATAAGATGACCCTCAATTCTCATATTAGCAAGAATGAAACATGGATCATAGATAGTAGTTGTTCTCACCACATGACTAGTGATAAAACAAAATTTGAGCACTTAGAACACTATGATGGTGGAAGTGTCACATTTGGAAATGATGGACCCTACTATGTAAAAGGAAAAGGTTACATTACATTAACCAATGAACTTAGATGTGATAATGCATACTAGGTTGAAGGACTCAAATACAATCTACTTAATGTGGCACAGTTGAACAATATTAGATTCAAGGTAGAATTCATGAATGGAAAGGGTAAGATGTTGGATGGGAATGGAAATATAGTTGGGACTGACAATAAAAAAAGAAGAAAATCTATTCTATCTAGATCTAATTGATAGTTCATGTTTCCTGGCACAAGTAGAGGAAAATTAGTTATGACATAAAAGATTGTGTCATGTGAATTTTGATAATATAGTCAACATAAGAAAGAATAAAATAGTGAGAGGCATTCTAAGCCTAAAAAAACCTAATATGGGCATGTGTGAAAATTTTCAAATTGGTAAGATGGGAAAGACAAGCTTCAAAATGAAGAATTATCATTTAGAAAAAGTTCTTGAGTTGGGTCATATAGATCTTTGTGGACCTATTGGCATAGAAAGCTATTGTGGAGATAAGTACTTCATTTTATTTGTTGATGATTATTCTAGGATGATGAAAATGATGTACTTGAAAGATAAATCTAAAGCTTTTCAAAAATTCAAGTGGTATCTAGCTAGAGTGGAGAAAGAAACAAGAAAGAAACTAAAATGTCTAAGGTCAGATAGAGGAGGAGAATTCATCTCAAATCAATTCAATAAATTCTACAATAAAAGAAGAATCAAAAGATAGGTATCTACACCTAGTACACCTCATTAGAATGACATAGTAGAAAGAAGAAATAGATCCATTAATGATTGTGCAAGAAAACTGATGATAGAGAAAAATGTTGCAATCAAATACTAGAAGAAAGCAATCAATACAACTATTCATACCTTGAACCAAGTTCAACTAAAGAAATATTTAGATCAAACACCTTATGAATTATGGTATGGCTATAAACCTAATGTCTCTTATTTCAAAGTATTTGGAATAAAATATTATATCTTAAAAGAAACAAGGGAAGGACCTAAGTTTCAAATAGTGGAACTCAAGTCACAGTCTGGAGGACTTGACTCATGGACATTGGGATCTGAGCATGATTCAAAAGATAATTTTGAGCATGGTGAACCGAGTGAATCAAGTTCAAAATCTAGAAAGAAGGAACCTATACTTGCTAGATATGTCAAAAGGCATCATACATTTGAACAAATCATTGGAGATCGATCAAAATGCACAATAAAAAGGAACAAACTAAAAGGTACATGCTTGCTTATTGAGTTTGAACATAGAATTTTCAACGATGCATTAGACAATGAAAGTTGGATTGAGACAATGAGTGAAGAGATTGAAACAATTAGAAGGAACAAAACTTGGACTCTTTTTCCTAGACCCAAGGACAAAAATATAATTGGCACAAAATAAGTATTTAGAAATAAGTTGAATGAAAATGGAGAATTATCAAGGAACAAGAAAATTCTAGTATGCAAAGGTTATGCTCAAAAAGAAGGTATTGATTATGGAAAAACATTATCTCCTGTTGCAAGACTAGAAGGTGTTACAAAACTACTTGCTTATGCTGCACATAAAGGATTCAAAGTATATCAGATGGATGTAAAGTCAACTTTCCTGAATGGAATCCTATAAGAAGAATTCTACATTGAGAAACTTGGAGGTTTCATAGATCCTAACAAAAGGAATATGGTTTTCAAATTATACAAAGATTTATATGGTCTCAAACAATCCTCTAGAGCCTAGTATGAAAGATTGCATAATTATTTAGTAAAAATTGGTTTTCAAAGACAAATGACAACAATGGTCTATACATCAAGGAAGGACTAGAAAAGAAGATACTTCTGGTAGAAATATTTGTAGATGATATATTATTCACTAGACATGATGATGTAGGAGCATCCAGTGGTGTAAGGGCAATCCTATATCACCAAAAAAATGCTTAGTGTTTGTTTATATTTAAAGTATTTTCATTTCTAGATACCCATTTGGGTCAAATAAAGATTCCAACTCTCATAGCTCCACTATTAGTTTTTTGGGTTAGAGTTTTTAAGCACCTTGGGATACGTGCCAATGTAGAAAATAGATTATTTTGTAACCAAGCAATAATTATAATGATTTAGAGGGTTTAAGTTGTAGGGATGATTATAATTATAATTTAAAGTACTCCAAAAAAAGAATCAAGTCAAAAGGCTTTATGGTTTGAAAGTTATTGCAGTTTTAAGTTGCCTAGTGACCTCCTAAGAGTACGTAGAAGTTAGATTTGAGGCACTAAATGGCCTTGTACAGGACCAAAAAATGGGAACAAGAAAAGGTTGTTTATAGGTATATAGAGTTCTTGGAGAGCTTTCTATAAATGTAAATGATTCATTAATCGAAATTCCAGATCAAAAGTTATTCCTCTTGGAAGTTGAACTACCATTTCTGGATGCTTCTAATTTTACACTAACTTCCAACATGTTTTCTAGAACATTCTTTTTTGGAGGTGGATGCCAAATCAAATATTCTGAAATTTATTCCTAACCCTAAGCCTAATTTGGTTTACTTAAGGACATTTCTGGCATTGTAATGGCAATTTTTGGTGGAGTTTGGGAGAGGGTACTACGAGGATGATTTTTCTCTAGAATCAAACCACATTGTAAGCCCATAGGGAACGTCTTTGAGTCTATTTCATTGTATTGAATGTAATAGCTTATGAATTTTGATAATAATATTCCCCTTTTCTTGTTGTGTTCATTTTTGTCTTGGGTTGTTTCTTCGTCAAGTGGTATCAGAGTACGTTTTCCAAAGTTTGTAGACAGAGTGCCAACTGTGAGGCAGTTTGCACTAAGACTATGTGTTTGTGGGTTTTTATACAAGAATATGCCTCCATGAAGGGAAAATGGTGGAAAGGTCAAATTTATTATTCCTAAGGCTAGAGGCCTCCAAAGACAAGTCTAGGCATTGCAGGAGGAGATCCGTTGAGGTATGAATGTTGTCATAGGTGACAAAAGTGAGGAAGAAAATGAAGAAGGAAATATTGGGTAGGAAGGGGAAGGAGATGGAGAAATCCTAAACCAAGAAGAGGAGAAGCTTTTTAGGGCCATTTCCAAGCTTGGAAAAAGACCTAAAATTGACATCGGCATTTTTTTGAGAAATCTAAACCCGGATGAGTTGATTGGCTGGATCAATGAGCTAGAGGAATATTTTGAGTATGAGGATATCAAGGACCCTAATAGGGTTAAGTTTTCTAAGGCCAAAATGAAAGGCCATGCCAAAATTTGATGGCAAGAGATTCAGTTGGAAAGAAATAGAAGAGGAAAGGAGAAAATCACAAGATGGGATCGCATGGTGGACAAACCAAAGAAGCAATTTATTCCTATTGATTATGAGCTTGACTTTTTCAAAAAGATGCAAAGGTTAAAACAAGTGGGAAAATCTATCCAGGAATACATAGAGGAATTTTACCGAGTCCTTATTAGGGTGGGGCATGTAGAAGAAAAAAAGGAGAAGGTTTCTTGTTACCTTAGTGTTTTAAGACCTAGCATTCAGGAGGAGTTAAGTCTAGTTAGAATGACTAATATTGAAGAGGCATACCAGTTTTCCTTGTGACTTGAGGAGAAGCTAAACAAAAAGTTTAATGGAAGGAAAAGAGGGCATAGTCAAGGAGGAAGGGGCAATGGCAGGTCATTTGGAGGTTGAAATGAGAACCATAGAAAAATAAAGATGTGGATACTAGCTGAAATTAGAGGAATGAGGGTTTCAACTGCTCTCATGATCAAAACTTTGGAGGTCGGAGAGGAGGAGGTAGAGGATGTGGACAAGGTTTAGGAAGAGGAAGCTTTCATGGTACCTATTTTTATTGCAATGAAGAAGGTCATCATGCCTTTGAATGCCCTCAACACCAAGGAAGGATAGATAGGAGAGCTAATGGTCAAGCAAAGGTTACTCATGTAGATGATGATGCATAGTTGTCACATCAAGAGGATGTAGAAAGTGGAGAGGTTCTAGTTAATGAAAGGGTCTTACTAAGTAGTGACACTAAACCTAGACAAAGGAGGAGTTTGTTTTGTACTAGGTGCAAGTGTGAGGGTAAATGTTGTGATGTGATTGTTGATGGTAGAAGCACTGACAACCTAGTGTCAGAGGAGATGGTCTCAAAGATAAAGCTCAAGAAGGAGAAACACCCCCAACCCTATTAGATTGCTTGGGTCTAGGATGATCATAAGGTCTTTGTTAGTGAGCAATATTTTGTAAAGTTCAAGATTGGGAGTTACCATGATGAGGCTCTCTGTGACATCATTCTAATGGATGTCTACCATTTATTGTTGGGAATGTCATGGCAGTTTGATAGGCACGCTATACATGATGGTCATGCAAATACATACTCTTTGACAAAGGATGGAGTTTGCCACAAATTGAAGCCCTTGATAAAGGAGGGTGAAAAGGTATGAAGTAGTGCTAGGGTATGTCTTGTTGATGGAAGAAATTTTTTGGATGGCATGATACATTAGCATATGTGTTATGCTTTGTTTCCTAGAAAAGATAAGGAAGGTAGTAGTGAAGTTCCAATTGAAGTTTTAGGTCTATTAAATGAGTATGGAGTGTCATCTCTGATAATGTTCTAGAAGGATTGCCACTAGTAAGTCAAATCATTCATCAAATATATTTAGTCCCTGGAGCTAGTTTGCCTAAAAAAGTTTCTTATAGGATGACTCCTACTAAGACTGAGGAGCTAAACAAACAAGTTGATGAGTTGTTAAGGAAAGGCTTGATTTGAGAGAGCCTGATTCCATGTGTAGTACCTATAGTGCTAGCACCAAAGAAGGATGGAGAGTGGAGAATGTATACATACTCTTAGGCTATAAATAGAATAACCATTAAGTATTAGTTTCCTTTGCCAAGAATGGATGATCTTATGGACTGTTTGAGTGGAGCTTAGTACTTCACAAAGATAGATCTCAAGAGTGGCTATCACCAAATATAGATATGAGAGGGAGATGAGTGTAAGACTACATTCAAGATTGAGGAGGATCTATATGAGTCATTAGTCATGCCCTTTGGACTGACCAATGCACCAAGCACCTTCATGCGGCTTATGAATAAGGTACTAAAGAAATTTTTGAGAAAATTTGTTATTGTCTATCTGGATGATATTTTGATTTTTGGTAAATCTTTGAATGAACATTTATTGCACATTCATAGTGTCCTCAAAAGCTTGAGGGAAGAGAAATTGTTGATTAATTTGAAGAAGTGTATATTTGTCAAAAGGGAGTCAGTCTATTTGGGGTTTGTTGTGTTAGTTGAGGGTTTCAAAATGGACCTAGAGAAGGTGAAGATCATCTTGGAATGTCCTACTCCAAGGCCTACCACTGAGATGAAGTCATTCCATGGTCTAGCTACTTTTTATAGGAAGTTCATTAGAAATTTTAGTAGTATATGTGCACCCCTAACTGAAACAATGAGAGGGGGAATAAAAGAGTTCAAGTGGACTACAGGAGCTACAAGGAGTTTTGAATTGCTAAAGAGGAAGGTGACAGAGAAACTTATGTTGGCACTTCCTAATTTCAACAAAGTGGACTAGGTCGGGGATATATATAGCCAAGAAGGTAAACCTATTTCCTATTTTAGTGAAAAATTGAATGATGCAAAGAAGAAGTACTTTCTTTATGATCAGAAGTTCTATGCAATAGTTCAAGCCTTAAAGAAAAGGAGGCATCTTTGTTTGCCAAAAGAATTTGTCTTGTATACTAATCACCAGGAATTGTAGTACCTAAATAGCCAAGATAAATTGAATCAGAGACATTTGAAATTGGTAGAGTTCATGGAAAGCTATACATTTGTATTGAAACATAGAAGTAAAAGGTCTGAAAGGTTGTAGATGCATTAAGTAGGAGATAGATATTGCTGACAGTAATGTAGGTTGAAGTGGTTGGGTTTGATGAACTCAAGAATTTGTACCCTGAGGATCCTAACTTTGTAGAGGTTTTGAAGGCTTGTAAAGAACCTATTACTTTAGATAGGACTAGGTGGCTAGATTACAAGATGGTATGTTGTTCAAGGGAAGTTAATTATGTATCCCAAGAAGTTCCATGAGGGAAAACATGATCAAGGAGAAGCACAGTGGATGGATGGCAGGACACTTTGGTTGACATAAGACCATTTCCATTATTAGAGAACATTAATTTTGGCCTCAATTGTGACAGGATGTGAAGAAGTTTGTACATAGTTGTCAAATATGTCAAACAACCAAAGGATTTAGTCACAATACTAGACTCTATCAACCATTGCCTGTTCCATCGAAGCCTTGGGAGGACATAAGTATGGATTTTGTTCTTGGATTTCCAAGGACACAAAGGGGTAATGACTCAATATTTGTGGTGGGTTGATAGGTTCTCTAAGATGGCACATTTCATTCCATGCCACAAGACTCTTGACGTAGTGCATATTGTATATTTGTTTTTTAGAGAGGTGGTGAGGCCACATGGTCTCCCAAAAAGTATTGTTTCTAATAGAGATACTGAATTTGTGTGGTATTTATGGATGACTTTGTGGAAGAAGTTTAAGATAGAATGAAGTTCAATTCTACAAATCATCTATAGACTAATGGATATATAGAAGTAGTGAATAGGAGTCTAGGCAATTTGCTGAGGTGTTTAGTAGGAGATAAACCCAAGGGATGAGATTTGATTCTACCACAAGTAGAATTTTCTTACAATAATTCTATAAATAGGAGTACTAGTAGATCACCATTCCAAATTGTGTATGGGTGTAGTCCAAGGATTGTACCAGAGCTAAGGAAGATGGAGCAAGAGGAGAGGACAAGTGCTAAGGTAGGAGACTTTGTTGAACATGTCAAGAAGCTACATGAGGAGTTGCAAACACATATTACCAAGATGAACCTACAGTATAAGGCTAGGGTAGATCAAAAGAGGAGACATAAGGAGTTCCAAGTTGGAGATTAGATTATGGTATATTTGAGGAAGGAATGATTTCCAGTGGGTACCTACAACAAGCTGAAGATGAAGAAATTTGGTCCCTACAAATTTTTGAAGAAACATGATTCAGGGAATGCATATGAGGTGGAGTTGCCATATGGGATTCACATTTCTTCTATTTTCAATATTATAGACTTAATATATTATCATGATGATGGTGTAGATAAGGAGTTGATGCTAGAGCCGTGTCCAATTCCTACTTCTAAGAAGGAAGAGATTGAAGAAATTCTAGATATTTGTGTTGGCTAGAGTACCAGAAATAGATAGTATGAAGAATACTTGGTGAAGTGGAAAGGATGAACAATAGAAGACTCAACATGGATATCCACAATAGAAGTTTCCCATTTTGGTTTTCCTCTACAAACTATAAAGTGACAGGGTCACTTTTCAATCTACCCTGGGCATCTAATGCAAGAGCATCCAGTGGTGTAAGGGCAATCCTATATCACCCAAAAATATGCTTAGTATTAGTTTTCATTTAAATTTTTTTCATTTTTGGATACCCATTTGGGTCAAATAAAGATTCCAACTCTCATAGGTCCACTATTGTTTTTCTAAGTTAGAGTTTTTGAGCACCTTGGGATGCATGCCAATGTAGAAAATAGGTTATTCTTTAATTGAGCCATAATTATAATGATTTATAGGGTTTATGTTGGAGGGTTGATTATAATTATAATTTAAAGCACTCTAGAAAAAGAATTAGGTCAAAAGGCTTTACAATTTAAAAGTTATTACAGTTTTAAGTTGCTTGAAGACCTCCTAAGAGCACTTAAAAGTCAAATTTGAGGCACTAAATGGCATTGTACGGGCCCAAAAAATGGGGAAAAAAAAATCTTGTTCATAGTGCTATAGGGTGCTTAGAGAGCTTTCTGAAAATTTAAATCGTTCGTCAATCGGAGTCCTAGATCAAAAGTTATGCCTCTTGGAAGTTGAACTACCATTTCTGGATTCTTCTAATTTTACACTGACTTCTGACATGTTTTCTAGAACCTTTTGTTTTGGTAGTGGATGTCAAATGACATATTCTAAAATTTATTCCTAACCCTAAACCTAATTTGGTTTACTTAAGGATATTTCTATCATTGTAAAGGCAATTTTTGGTGGAGTTTGGGAGAGGGTACTATGAGGAGGATTTTTCTCTAGAATCAGACCACATTGTAAGCCCATAGGGCACATCTCTGAGTTTATTTCATTGTACTAAATTTAATATTCCCCTTTTCTTGATGTGTTCATTTTTGTCTTGGATTGTGTCTTCATCACATGATGACTTGTGCAAATCTTTTTCTCAGGAAATGAGTAAACAATTTGAAATGTCAATGTTTGGAGAGATTAAATTCTTTGTTGGCCTACAAATTCAATAGAAGAAGAATGCCATCTACATTAATTAATCAAAGTATATCAAGGAAATACTGAATAAATTTGGAATGGAGGATTCTAGACTAGTTGGAACACCTATGTCTACGGGGAACAAGCTTTCAAAAATGATGATTCCAAAGAGGTAGATTAGACTATATATAGATCAATGATTGGAAAAATTTAGTATGTATTACACACAAGACCTGATAATGCATTAGTAGTTGGTATAGTGGCAATATTTTCTACTAATCCAAAGGAAAATCATATGATGAAAATAAAAGGAATTTTGAGATATCTCAAAGTTAATGAAGACTATGATTTGTGGTATAAGAAAGGAGGCAACCTTGAATTTAAAGCCTTCACTGATGCTGATTGGGTAGGAAGTATTAATGACAAGAAAATCACTAGTGGTGGAGCATTATTTCTTGGAAAGAGGCTAGTGTCTTGGACAATCAAGAAGCAAAATTGCATCTTTCAGTCTACAATAGAAGCAGAATATGTTGCAACAATAGTCAATTGTTCCAACATAATTTGGTCCAAACAACTATTGTCAGGTATGAAGGAAGAAATCAAGGATCTAGTAGTTATCTTCTGTGATAACACCAATGCAATCAAAATTTCTAAGAATCCAGTGATGCATACCAAGACAAAGAACATTGGAATAATATATCATTTTTTGAGATAATTGGTGCAAGAAAAGAGGTGAAATTGGAATATGTTAATACAAAAGAACAAATTAGAGACATATTCACCAAGATGTTACCTAAGGTTACATTTTTGTATCTAAGAGGTAAGCTAAAGATCATTCCCTTATTTGAAGCTCACTAAAAAAAGTTTAGTGATGCATCAATTGAGTATTTGAAGATCAGTCAAGTTAGACTATGTGAAGTCATGGAATAAAAAGACAAAGCCAAAGAAGAGATAGAAAAAAAGAACAATGGAATTCAACAAGTATCCCTTAAGAAAGTAGACTTTATTGATAAACTTACTAATGAAAATGAAGAGCTTATGAATCTAAGATCAAAGAATAAAAGTCTACAAAATGATCTCAAAATTAAAAAGTAAACCTATAAAAGAATGATGAAATCTTAGGAAAACATGAATCAATTGAATGAACAAAGTCAATATAGACACAAAGGAAAATATGGAATAAGATATACAGAAGAAGGTGAATCATCTCAAAAAAGAGCTCAAAAGGATAAAAGGCCTACTTGCAATCATTGTGGTAAGATAGGTCATACATCAAACAAATGCTAGAGTAATGGAAAGACAAAATTCAATGCAAAGTGTTAAAGTTACAATAAGCATGGTCATAGTGCAAGTGAACGTAAAGAGAAACCAAATTTTGAAGGTAAATGTCACAATTTCAAGAAACAAGGACACAAATATTCAGAGTGCAAAACCAAGAAGTGGAATCCAATAGAACAAATTGTGAAAGAAATATTTGGATGAGATTACAACACATGGTGTAGATGTCACTACTCTAGTGAATTTGGGCACATTGGAACAAACTGTGTGAAACATGACATATAGAGAAGAGATACTAAAAAAAGATGTTTTATTTGTACAAAAGTTGGACACCTTTCCAAGAACTATATGAACACAGGTAGATTTCAAGATTAAAATAAAGCCAAAGCTGACAATATCAAAAAGAAAATGAGGTCGCAATGGGTACCAAAATCTCTAGAGAATTCAAATCAAAATCATGAAGTGGATGACACCCAAGTCAATGAGTTGGGTGACTCAATCATTTCAACTTAGTCCCCTATAGAAATAAATGGAACTATGATTCAAAAAAATTCATCTAACATTAGTTCTAGTTAGCTAGAAGAAAGATCCATAACAACATTCAAGATACACAAGGATCACCGAGCATGATGAGAAGTAAAAGACCTTACCGAGAAAAGTCAAGTTACATACATAGAGTTGGTAGTTCCTACCAAGTGATGGTGACTCTATCAAGCTATAGATATCTCCCAATCATTAAATACTATACTACATAGAGGACATCCTATCATTGAGTGAGTATGAAGTACAAAGCATTAATGGTGATAAAAAAAAAGTTAAAAGGAAGAGATCAATTGCATTTTTTCACCGCAAATTTTATAGAGCACAGAGTGAAGAGTGAAATTAGAGCCCTTGAGTGATTTGAGTATTTTTATTTGAAGATTTATTACATTTGTAGAAACCCTATTGAGAAATGGCATCATCAAGCAACAAAGTCAAGAAAGTTTCTGAAATGTTGATTCGTGGAGTTGACTGAAAGGCACCTACATTCAAGTTGAGTTTGACAATTATAGAAGCACTTGACCTAGTTGGTGCATAGTCTCAAATTCCACCCAAGGTATTACACATGCATGACATATGTCCATTTTTCCATAGTTCTATTTAGGAACTTAGAACCCTAGAAATAAGCGAGGCATTCAAGAAATTATGTGTGGATGGTGCATTCAAACCCAAGCATCAACATTTGCGAACCAAGGGTTTGACACAAATTTCACATTTGCCAAGGGATTTTCAAGTCAAATAGATTAGAATTATTATAAGTCATGTTCATAATGGAAATTTATGGTTGGATCAACTCATTCAAATTACTAAGAAAATGATTCATAGAACCATTGGGCTTCCAATGCTAAACAAAGGAAAGATGACCAAAACCCTTGGTCGGACTGAAATAACCAAGAGGACTCTTTCCATATGGGATGGAAGAGGCATAAAGCTAAATGTTGTGATAGACATGGAGTTGAAGTTTGGCATACATGTGATTGCACACAAAATATAAAAATCTAGTAGGTTGAACATTGTATCAAGCAAAGCTATTGATCTCACATACAAGGTGGTGAAAGATAATCCATCCTTTGGCCTTGTTGAGTTGCTGTTGAACCAATTCAAAAAGAACATGGAGAGCATAAGAGTGTCAAAGAATAACCCATGTAAGTTTTGTTCTCTTTTCACATATTTATTCTTCTTTGTTCAAAATATTTTCCCTTCCAAAGGTTTTGAAGTATAGAGGAAGGATGTTCTAGTTTTATATCAGATCAATGAGTATATAGTAGAAATGGGTGAGAATTTTGATAGCATCATGGATAGTTTTTTTGAATCATTCAAAGAGAATTTTAAAAATAGGTTTAGGATACCTAGGAGCCTTGTGGAAGACTATGAGAAATATATTTGTTTCATGGCTAACTATGGAAAATTATACATTCAGTAAGTCAAACCTAGAGTTGCATGGGTTAAGCCTCTAGAATGTGAGGTTAACATTGATGACACTAAGGATATTATAGAAGCTCTATTGAATGAGCCTATGGATCCTAAAGCCATCTATTTTGGAACTTATGATGAAGAAAAGAAAAGAATTAAGCTTGAGATCAAGCTACCTCAAGCAATAAACAAAGGAAGGAAGAGAATAGAAAAGTTAATGAAAAGAACAAAACAAGCAAGTTCTACTCTCATTCTAATAGAAGAAAAAGGAGATGATGTAGATGATGATGATGAAGAGGATGAAGTAGAGGAATCTAAATCTAAGAAGGAAGAGCCTCCCAAGAAGAAGGGGAAGGTCATCATAACCAAACCTACCAAATCCTCCCTTGCTATATTTAGAAGAAGGGTAGCCAAATCTAAGAAGAAGTTGAAGTTAAGTGAAGATGAAGCTAATAAAATTATCTTCAAAAGATATGCACCTAAATTCCAAGAAAATCTGAAAAGGATGGAAGAAGGATCTGGCATGGAAAATTTCAAATCTCTTAAGTATGAGACCATGAATGTAGAAGAGAAAAAGAAGATTAAGGATATGCTTATGTCAAAATTGGGCAAATGGAAGTACTTATTGGATGAGCTTGCACAACAAATTCCTCATGAACTGTTACAGGTGATTAAACCTAGATGTGAAGGTGCAACAAAGACTATCAAGGACATCTTTGAACAAACTTTAAAGCAAATAATGACGAGTCTTAGCAAGAAGGAAGTGAAGGAATCCTTGAAGTAAAGTGAAAATAAATTTACTCTCAAATTCAACACATGTATGATATTTCTTAAGGATATTAAATCTTTGGTGAAGACAACTACTACTACATAAAAAAATATCTATAAGTTGCACAAACCCAATGAATTTATGGTACACATTGATGACAAGAATGATGAAGATGAGGAAGAAGAAGTAGAAATAAAGGATGATGAGACAGATGATGTCGATCTAGATGATGAGAAGGAGGAACATGGAGCTACCAGAGGAAACTTACTAGATATACAAAGCATTGAGGAAACAAATGTAGAGAAAATTGTAGTAGCAGTCATGGCTTCATTTAATCACTCTCTAAGCACAACTTTAGTGAAATCTAGCTTCGAGAAAGCTTTTACCAAGTTGGTTGTGGATACCACTACTACACAAAGAACCCAACCAAGCTCTAGATCTATTCTGGTGAGTATAACATTGACTAAAGTTCCCAACACTTCATCTTCCATAGAACAAGTTACCCCATCATCAAGCTCGACTGAGCAACAACAAATTATTCTAATTGTTGGTGCCATTTCAACATTTATTGCTACTACATCTATTTCTATAATTATTTCTATTCCAAGTGTATCCATAGCTAGTACAATGATAGTTGAGAACTAGTCTCAACCAAGTACTGAAGTTCTAAATAAGGGTAAACAAATTGTTTCTACCATTCTAAAGGAAAAGGATAAACAAGATGCATAAGCAATTGATCTGGATAAGGACATAGTTATTCCAAATTAGGATATCTCTACCCTCACCCCTAGTAAAATGGATACCATGGGTGAACTACTGAAGAAGAGAACTAAGCAACAAAATCTTAGAGAAGACAAGAAGAAATAAAATAAAGTTTTTGAAGATATAAAGAGCATATTTATTGATGCTCTAAGATTTTAGGTTGATGGAAAACAACCCATTCTGGACTAGTTAGCTGAAATTGTTCATAAATATAATGAAGACTTGAATGGACTAGATAAACTACTACAAAGAGCTTCAAGGAAATTTGAGAACATAGTGTTGGAATAAGTTACTTAGAGAATTGTCATAGATAAAGTAGAGTTATCTACTATTCTTAGTTCTCTGGAAACATATTTAAATAATATTATTCCATTATTTGTCAAACTAAGTGATACACCTATCTTCACAAAGGAGATCAAGGATAAACTATTCATAGATGAAGATATGAATGAAAGTGCACACTAGTTGTCACTTGAACCAAGTCATAGTTATGCACATTACTCAAAGATCAGAATTCTAACAAATCTGTAGGCAAAATTATTGAAGGAAGAAGCTAGGATCAAGGCCACACTTGTAGAAATTCAGGGCATGATTCTTCCAAAAATGGATTCATTGCAAAAATACATTACTCATGCAAAGATACTCATCCATGATAACAAGTTCTCCATAGCTGATCACATGATGGAATTACTAGCAAAAGTTTAGATTGCATTACATGCAAGTAAAGTATTACAAGAGAATTGAGACAAGACTATGGTACTAATCTTGAAGGTACACTTTACTTTCTTGTTACATTTTGGTATTAACATATAGATATTATAAACCTTTGGCATTTATGTCAAAAAGGGGGAGAAGATATTGTCTATTGTATAAAGAGGGAGAAGATATTGATAAAGGAAGAGAAGTATGCTATACTCTAGATGTATGTATATAGGGGAGATTTATGTATAGGGGATTAGTATAGTATTATACCAAGACTTGTATAGATAAGCATAAAATATCTTTACAAAAGCAATTTTGAAAAATATAGTATGTTATTGAGCAACAGCAACAGGAAGCCAAAACTAAGTTGAAGACTCAAAATGATGATAAAGGAAGTTTTTGACTTATAGTTTTTAATGCTCAATTTTATTTTTGTTTTTTTGATGAGTGTTTTTGTCACTAATTCCAAAGGGGGAGATTGCTGACATTAAGGTCAATTTGTCTATTAATGACTCAACACTTAGTCAAATGGTTACATTGCTATTGAGCTCTACAGTTGCTACTGAGGTTATCATTTAGTTTTTAGTACTAACCAAGTGATTTATTTGTTCCCAGACAAGTAGTTAGAATACACTATCTGCTGAGCACCTAATTTAGTTTGTAGTATTTTCCAAGCTAAGCAAAGTTTACACAGCTTTGTAGACTATGTATAATGCAAACCAAGCATAGTAGAGGTTACCTAGCTAGTTAGTGAAAGTGATGAAGATCGTAGTGTTAATAAAGCTATGGTATGTTAACCAAGTTATACTATATCTATTGATATCATATGTTAAAAATGTGATTCTAGCATTGATCGAGTCATGCAGTGTCAACCAAGTGGTTTAAAAGCTATCGAGTTTCTTAGTGTTCACCGAGTCACACAGTGCTGACCGAGTTTGATCTACTTGGAAATGATTAGTATGGACTGACCTTCAATTTCAACAAAGTTCCAAAGATTTATGAGCACTGATAGTGTTTTCCATGTATCAAAACATCACTGAGTTTGTCTTCAAAACTCAAGTTATAGTAGTTGGGCCAATTTTGTGAATTATTATGAAATTGGTATTGTAACTAGTTCTAGTAAGTTGTGATTTGGATTGGTATACATGTAATCCCTTGTATCATATCAAAACATGTACGTGAAAAAGAATACAATGAGTATGAGTGTGAATTGAAGAAAGCTACAAGTAATATAAGGGACAACAAAGATTTATCTCTCATAGCCAGGTGATCATTGTAATTCAAGGAATATCATTTAGTAAATTAGAGTTGCAAATTAGAGATCAAACACTCATTCATCCTAATAGGTGCATCATTCAAATCCTTTAATAGGGTAGACTTAACAGTCTTTTGCTAAATCTCCTAATAGGGTAGATCACTAGAAGTGGTCAATTATAAGCCTTAATAGGTTAACTTTAAACTATGGTACTAAAGCTTGTGGGTATCATCCCCACCCTAGTTTTACTTTCTAATTGGAAGGTTTATGGGTCACCATATCTTGTGTCAAAGAGTTATGAATGTTTTATTACTTTCATTCTTTCATGCATGCAATTAGATCGAAATATTATATGAAGGATTAATTGGTGAAGTAAGATAAAGTTATATTGGTTCCTAATTCACCCCTATGCTCTTAGTAACCTCTCCTACCTTATATTTTCAACAATAATATACAGAGTTATGGAGTTATTGGATGATCTAATCAATGCATGCACATATATGTTTGTTGAGTACTAAAAAGTTTTATTTGTATATTTGGACCTTGGTAAATGAATCATCCCTCCCCTCTTAGTTATTCTAAATATTCCAACAAATTCCATATCCTCCAATGCTCTATGATTTTATCACAAAATATAAGACTTTTGTGGACAATCTTTAAAGATTGATTTTTATTATTCCAACTTTTCTTCAATGCTTTTTTACATGTTTTCTAGCTTTGTAGATTTAGAATATAGGTTGAGTGTAATCCAATTACTCATACCTTTAGTCATGTAATCGAACAAATCTTCTTTTGTATTTGACTTAGTCAAGGTGGTTGAGTTCCTACCACCTTTTTCTCTATTTCTATCTCACTTATTTGCCTATATAAAGAAGTGTCCTTCATTTTAAATAAATATCTTTTTAATATGCAAGAAAGATCTACCAATTTTTAGAAAGCATAACTATGATTTGTACTACTAATGTGAAAGGAAAGTGAATATAAAGAGCAATATATTTCAAAGTTGTGCATGGAAACAACTGTAGTAGATCAAATTAGAAGTTGTGACTACAATTTGTATTTTCTATCATTAATTCATGTAAACCTTGTGTGTATTTGGAGAAAAGTGATTAAGAGAAGCAATTTATTTTGATGTTGTGACTGGAGGTTATTTTTGTAATACAAACTATAAGTTGTGACTATAGTTTGTATTGCTACCTCATATTTAGGTAAGTTATTAACATTAAGTTACTTTTATGTTTGTGAACTGAAATTACTTATAGGATTAAAAAATTATAAATCATCTACATCTAGATGTTTGTGCACCCCAATAGTAGAGATTTATCTTTGAATAATTGTATAGGAGTGTACAAGGTGAAATTTTAAGCAATTAGAATAGGTCTCAACTACTTCACACTTCAAGGGTGGTTTATTAACCTTGTGCCTCAAAGGGAAGTTAACGAGATTGATCCTTTCAATCCCAACTCTACGGTAGCTAGATCAAGTAAGATTAGTGTCAACCAAGTGATAAAGGAGCACTGAAGCAAAAAAATATGTGATTGTTATAGGGTTGGAGAATGAATACAAAAATTCCTTAAGTAGTTGTGCAATGTAAGAGTTAAGTGCAAGGAAATGGAAATGTATATTAAAATAGAGAAGGAGAGGAAACTTACCTTGTGAAATACAAACTTGTAAATGACTATCAAATGACCTCAAAAAGGATTGATTCTTGTGTTTTGAATCAAAAACCTAGAATTCATTTAGTCATATGAAAGGGTCAACCTCCCTAATCAAGGCCAAAATGGCAGGGTCAACCTAGAGAATTAGGTTTGATCTAGAGGATCATGGTCAAATTAAACAAGGCTAGAATCATATGGTCAAACTAGATGGTCAAGGCCCAACTGGATGATTAGGGGTGACCTAATCAACCCTAAAGGAATATTTGTGATATTGATTTTGATTTCACAACCCCATAAAAAGTTGAAAAGTGTACTCATATCTACAACCTATTTTCCAATTTGAGACTATAGCCTATAATAAAAAATGATTATTATTGTTGATGGGGGTTTTCCTTGGTCAAACCCCAATTTAATAATTAAATTTGAATTGAAATGATTGAAATTGCAAAAATGTAACATAAATGTATGAATTCACCTTACAATAGTAGGATCTATTGAATTGTATGTAGTGTTCTTACTTCGATAATTGATTTGGATCAAGAAGATGAAGATGAGTGGATGTTGAAGATGAAACAAATTATTTTGAATAACTTTCTAGATAAAATCCTTCAAATTCTTGAATGCTTAAATCCTTGATCTTCAATGGATGAATTGTTTGAATGGTGCTTGAAGTCTTGAGTACTTGAGTGCTTGACCATGACTACTTGATCTTGTATACCCATGATGTGAAAATGAAATAAGAAGCCTCTTTTTTATAGAGATATCTATTGGAAGTTTATTGGGAAACTGAGATATTGAGAAGGGGTGGAGGGTGAGTTAGGATGTGTAAAAATTTTAAACTTCAAAACAACTTGACTTCATTCACCATATTAACCATATCATATATATTTTATGCATAACATAACTAGAAATATCAAATGATAAAATAAATCTTACTATGTATCATGTCCATGAAATGTAAACACATAACACAAAATATTTTGGTTACCCAGAAACCCTCCAAGGTGAAGGTAAAATTGGGGCGGAGATGACGCCCACAAATCTTCACTACTGTAGTAATAAAGTTAGCCTGTTAGGATTGCAAATTTGATCACTTCTAATAAGCTATCCTATTAGGAGTCTACCCTGTTAGGAGCTTTACAAGACTGTTAGGCTTACCTTGATTAAAGGATTTAAAAATTAAAATTATTGTGACATCCACAACACACGCCCCATTCCTTACTAGGAATGGGGAACCCCTACTTTTTTTGACTCCTAGACTCATAGTTCGAGAGTCGAGAGAAGAAATTTTTGTTAGAGTTAGAATTTTAGAGTCAAAATTCAAAAAAAAATAATAAAAAAATAATTTTTTTTGATAAAATACAAAAATATTTTTCTTTTGGTGTGATATTTTGAGACAGTGGATAGATTTTACTTTAATTCTAAGATAAAAGAGTTTTTATAACCAGCAAAGGCCTCCTTGTAAACACTCACATTTATCTTCTACTGAGTAGATTTTGGTACGTCGCAAGACAAATACTAAACCTTGGAGTGGATCCTTAAAAATATTTTCTTTTCAAGAGAGGAATTACACAATGGATTCCTGCCATTGATCTTGTGCAAAATGAATGCTCAACAGAAGTGGCACTAGAAGGAGGGCCTAAACCATTTTACACTCCTTGAAATGAAGGAAATTTGACAAAGTTTCAGAATTTTACACTCTTGCAATAATCTACACTTTGCACAAGTTCAAATTTTTTTTTTTTTTTTTTCAAAAATTTAGGTGCACAGGTTTGTAGGTTTGTAGGTTTGTAGGTGCGCAAAATTCTGTGGTGCACTATTTTGAGAAAGTGTGCTTCTCCAGAGGTGCACTTTCCCAGAATAAACACAAGTTGTTAGAACTTAGTCACTTTCACAAGCATCATAGTGATAAAGGGATTCCAAGAACTCCACCCATCCACATTATAGATTTCATCATCATCGTTTGCTTTACATTCCACTTCACAAATTTCCATCATTATGCACCATGTCTTTCTTCAATGCCCAAAGTTCACCTTTGAACCTAATTGGACCATTACATGACTTGCCCAAAAATCTCAAAAAAATTTTCCCACGATTCATCTATGTAGAATCATGAACAATAGAGGATCATCTTAAAATTTTCAAGGAGATTTGTAGTCGAAACTAGATTTAGCATATGGATGTGGTATGCTTCCTTTTTCCTTACACTTTGGGGGAAATGGCATTCAATTGGTACCTCAATCTGCCACCATCATCAATAAGGGATTGGAACTCTTTTGAGAGAAAGTTTCTAGAAAAATTCAAGATCTATATTGATCCAGCTATATTATATCACCAGTTCATCTCGATTAAGAGGGATCCCCATGAGACTATTTCATAGTTTAATCATCACTTCTATTGGATGTATCCAAGAATGGAGTTTCCCTACTTTATACCACAAGAGGCTGCCATCCAAATCTATTTTGGGACAATGGATTCATTAACTTCTATTTTTCTAAGAAGGATCCCACCCAGAGACATTGATACCATTGAAAAGGTCTCCAAAGAGGCTATTGCATTCATGAAATGGGTTACTTCTGCTCCAATGTCAACAATTACATATTCAGGGTATGAGTCCCAAAAGGCAGTTGCATCCACTAAAGCAAAAAGAAATATGGCTAGAGAGTTTAAGGCCATGAAGGAGACAATGTCTCTTTTATCTAGTGAACTTGTGAGAATAAAGTTGAATTCCTCAAGAAACCAAGGTGATCATCGAAGACCACTTTCTACAGGAAACAATTATTCCCAAAATTAGAGCAAAATTTTTGGCCTTTACATCAACATCAACAATGAGAATAATGGTATTCCAAGAATGAGTCCAAGTGAATATGGATACAAGTACAATGATGTTTCGGATCAGCCTCCCCAAATCATGGAGAAACAACCTTTGCAGTTTAGTGCAATGATGTTTGAATCATATGATGAATCTATAGGAGGACTAAATGATGAAGATGGTCAAGAGGAGTTTGCATTCCCATTCAATGAAGAAATTCTTCCAAGTGTTGATGTCACAATAAGCGTGGATATGCCAAGAAATCTTGAGGCTGCAAGAAATTTTGAAGTTCCAAAACTCCATGAAGTTACAAAAAGTGATGGAAATGTAGAAGATTGTAAGGTTGGTGAGATTTTTGAATCACAAAGTCATCAAGAAATAGACACCAATTCTTCCTACGGTGATATTGATTCCCCATTGGATAATGATAAGTTTCCTCCTTCAAAGCAAGATATGTCATTAGAAGAGATGGAAAGAGTGTTCAATTTGGTCTCAAGCTTGACTGAGGAAATGTCTATTTGTGGGTATTCCACACACATATCAAACCATGCAACAAACGAGTCATGTAGAATCCATCCATTTGGGTTCCATTCAGAAGAAAATAGTCCTGATTTCTCATTAGCTTGGGAGATCGTAATGGAGGGAAAGTATCATTTAGAATAGGCTTCTTTGGGACATGAAGGAGAAATTTTTTTGATCGATGATAGTAATGAATCTTGTAATTTGAAAGCAAGGTTGGTGATTGATTGTTCTTGTCCAAATGAACCTGAAGTGTTTCCACGTGAACGTAAAGTGGTGTACCATGAGACAAGACTACCAAAAAGAGAAATTACAATGTGTGAGTGTATCCCTATGGTGGGGAAGTCACTGGATCAGGTGATGTCTTTCTATTATCCCTCTTAGTTTAATGATTTTCAATTTGAATATGATGCTAAAGGTAAGAGAACTTTTTTGTGGATTAATCATGGTCATAAAGAGTTACCATAACTTCTGATTTTGTGTGATTTGTGCCCAGAATTTGAACCAAGATTGTCCAAAATTTATTTTTCTGAGTACAAAGACAAGTCAACATTTTTTAGAACTATATGGGGTGGTTTATCACTATTGCACATAATGAGAAATCTACTGACAACTCCCCCACATTCTTATTATTCTAGTTTTCTATAGATAAGTTTTTGTTTTTGTTTTGTTTTTTTCTTAGTATTTTTAGTCTTTCTAGTTAGGTGTTAGTTTTCTTTGAGTCAAGTCTTTTTGTTTGGGTTTCATTTATGTCTACTTCTTTTCTTTTTAAGTCATGTCAATCTAGGGGTGAGGTGTACTTGGGATTTTTCTCAAGATTTTTACTAACCACTTTTTGGTTCCAATTTTAGGAAGAGGTATTTCTTTGTCAAAACATTTGGATGATTGTGTGTCTTATACCAATCGAGCAATCGACATTTTCTATGGAAATAGGGGTTTTTTCATTTTGGAAATCAAAGGCTTAGACCACCAAGTTCTCAACACTTTGAAAATTTAAAGATTTGATTATTTTAGGTGTTGTTGATTTGAAGTCAAAAAAGGTGATGAGGGATGATCCAAACTTCAATTGGTTCAAACAAGAGGGGTCTACTTGAAAGGTTGCTTAAGATTATTGCTTGGTGTGAGAGTTTCTAAAAAGTTCTAAAAGAGGAACGCAAGGCATGTTCATAAGAGATTGAATCCAAGAAACAACACCAATATTCTGATTACACAGTCTAAGCGTAGTTAGGATACAAAATAAAAATGAAAGAAAGAAAGAAAAAAATGATGGTGTTAAGTCTGAAGGATTCTAAAGATTTGAAATGGCTAAAGATACTTTGCAAAGAAAAGTGTCTTGTATTCAAAAGTATTGTTTCATCAAAAGTAACGTATTGAATGACATGGAGCAATTATGCAAAAGGCCAAAAATTAAAAGAATGTGGCATCCCGTCAAGAGCCCTCAAACTGATTCTCTCATCTGGTCAAGCAATTGATTAATAAAAAGCCTTCATGGAGATTCCAAATGAATGAGCTGGGAGGAGTGGAAGATTGTTTCGAGTTGTCAGAAAAATTTGATTGACTGCATCCTGACACATCAAAGGGAATGAATACACAATGCACACACTGAGCTTGAAGGTTTTGACTTCAGAGATTTTGATTGCAAAGTCATCCAAAATACACTCAAGGTGTTCAAATTTTGGTTGGTGTTTGACACACATCGAAAGAATGTTTGCTGATGAAGAAATGCCTTGGTCATTTCTTCCTTTTTCTGGGGCTATTTGTTGTGGCATGCAAAACACACACCCCATTCCTTACTAGGAATGGGGACCCCCTAGTTTTTTTGACTCCCAGACTCACAGTTCAAGAGTTGGGAGAAGAAAGTTTTGTTAGAGTTAGAGTTTTAGAGTCAAAATTTGGAATTTTTTTTTTTTTTTTTTTTTGAGAAAATACAAAAATATTGTTCTTTTGGTGTGATATTTTGAGACAGCGGATAGATTTTACTTTAATTCTAAGATAAAAGAGTTTTTAGAACCAGCAAAGGCCTCCTTGTGAACACTCACATTACTCTTCTACTGAGTGGATTTTGGTACATCGCAAGACAAATACTAAACCTTAGAGTGGATCCTTAAAAAGATTTGCTTTTCAAGAGAGGAATTATGCAATGGATTCCTACCATTGACCTCGTGCAAAATGAACACTCAAGAAAAATGAAGTAAGGATACTATTCAAAGATTTATAAAGGCCCGTTAAAACCACTTTGTTAAGAGATTTACCTTGATTCAATCTATCAAAATTGATTTAATACTTGATCCTTTGGTTTGCACTTACAATGTTGATAACAAATCTCCTCCTTCCAATATTTGATCTGATATATTATGTGATATATCTTTATTCTTTTCTTCATTGCTTCATTAGGTTGTTACACTCTATTACTTCATAACTCTCACTTGCAGGCTCAAAAACCTAACTACTTTGCATAATACTTCAATTTACTTTTTGTGCATACAATTTTGTTCTTCGTCTCTATATCAAAATAGGGTTTGGATCTTCCCTTTTAAAGACATATTTAAAGTCTTCTATAATAATATCAATGATCTAGATATTTCCCCTTTTTCCTCTTCATCTAATTGGTTGTTCATCTCTCGTAGGGATTGATGATCTATGTCAAAACATGTAACAACCCTTGTCACAAACTCTAAAATCATTAAATTTTATTTACATGTTAGCTTAGAAATGACTTAAAGTTTGTACCATTTTAGACATTCTTGTTCACTCTATGTTACTTGGCACATTTTTTCTTTGATGCTTGGTCGTAATTATTCTTCCTATTGTTACTTGGCTTTAATTGGCTCAATTCCTTCTTTATGATTTTACATCTATATGCTTTGTCTACTTGGAATTAACTAAACTTGGCTTATATAGAAGTACTCATTGACCAAAGACTTTCTTAGCTTCTATATAGCTCAATATATACATGCTTATTTATAAGTCTTTACACAACTCAACCCATATAGAGTGACTTAGTTGCAGTGATAATCGACTAACTCTTCTTTTTATATGACTATTTTTATTACACTAATAGACAACAAAACTTAGAGAGACCAACAATCCCGCCCTTTGACATTAGTGGGAAAAACACTTTTTCACAATTTCATTTTTACATTACAAAAATAATAGTACTCCCCCTAAGCCTATGATTTGGTTCTTATAGAAATCCACAAAATTCTCTTACAAGAAAATATACAATATACATATTTTATGACTCAAATATTCTAATGTTTCTTGTCATACCTTTGTTGTGATTTATAAACACTGCATTATTCAATTTATTTCTCATCTATCTCCCTTTATGGTTATTCACTTCTTCTCACTTATTTCTTAGCTATCCACCTATTTTTTGACACTTATGTCTTCTGCTAGAGCTGAGTAGGTGGAATCAAACCATAGTTGTCAATGAATGGTTTATGTGTTTGAATGATCATGCCAAGAGCATGATACCATGTGGTTATAATTGATTCCAAAACTTGAATATTTATCTCCAAATTTGTTACTAAGTCAATTAAGCTATGAGCAATAGAAATATTATGATCTCTTTGAACTAGATCCTTTTCTAAAGCAAACTCACATTGCATAACCTCCAAGTGAGGTATCAACATGGTTTGTATAGAGATAATATTGACACTCATTATTCTATTAGTTGTATGTATCTTAGCCACCTCCCTTGTGAAAAAAAAAATCTATTGTAATGCATTGATCTCAATCCAACTGATTGAGGGATATAATTTCCTAATAATTTCATGTCAGCCCAAATCCTCTGAATATTTTCCTAAAATTCATTTGTAAATTTTAGCATATCAAAAACAATTTTGTACAAATTTCTTATTTTATGAACAAGTTCTTCAATATTCTATACAAGTGTCATCAATTCAACCTTTCTTACTACAATTACAATAGAGAAATTTTATCTATTACATTCTTTTCAAACCAAGCCATTAGTTTTTAATTTTCTTCAATATCCTCAGTGTTGAGTTTTTCAACTATTTGCACTAATGAGAGATAATTAGGGCCTATTCATCAATGGTTTTTATATCAATGACATCAACAAATATATCTTTGATATCATGCACCACTTGTTTATGTTGTTATTTTCTCCTTAACTATTCTTGTATTTTCTTTCTTTCTAAAATATCTTTCAAGATGACAATATGTTCAAATGTGAGATTATTTAGATCCCATTTCAACATTTCAATAGCTTCATCTAGAGTAATAATATTACCTAATAATTTCATGTTGTATACCAAAAAAGTGGTGTACTTCTATAAACCTTTGTATCCAAAGATCTCATTGATTGAGAGACTTGGAAGGTGGCTTATAGCTCCCTAATCATGATGTATAAAGGATGAACAATTATGTTATGGTTCTTAGAAGAACTTAGTTACACAACCCTTGCAAGGTGCACCATGAAATGAGAGATTCAAAGATGAAAGCAATATTGCTAACATCCAAGAATCATATGAAGAATGCTATGCAAAACAACTAAACTAGAATGAGATTATCAAAATACAACTAAGCTAGGCTAAGAAAGAGTGTTACTAATTCCTAATTAAGCTATGTGTGAGTTAAACTAATACAAAAAGGACTAAATCAATGCATTATTAAACTAAGCTAACATAGCCATGAGAGAATGAGATAAGAGGAATAGAAGTTCTCCACAAGAAAGCTCCAAGAAATATTGCAAATAAACTTGCAGTATAACACATCAACAATTCTTTTTTAAACATGAGAGAGAGCTCTACCTTTTAAAAGTAAACAAATAGTTGAGATCAAGTTTAGGGGACTCATGATCAAGGGTGAAGATTCATTCAAAGATGAGTGGATGGGTCCATTTTTTGATTATTTAATTCAAAATGGGGGATTATTTTTGAATATTAAAATAAGCACTTTAAATAAAATATTAATTTCTATCCACCCACCATGAATTAAATATTAATTTTCATCCATTATGAATAAAATGTTAATTTCCTTTTATGCATCATGAATAAAATATTAATTTTCACCCATTATGAATAAAATATTAATTTTCATTCATCCACCATGAATAAAATATTAATTTCCACCCATTATGAATAAAATATTAATTTCCATAAACCTACCATGAATAAAATATTCATAATGGAATTAAGGTCCCACTTTGAATATTAAATTCTTTTTTGGAGATAAATGTCAGTTTTCAATTTAGTTGGAATTAATATTCATGTGTAATTTCAAATGGGTTGTAATGGTTGATTTAAATTAATTGATTTTATTCATTTTCATTCCCATCATGATGTAAAATTTTACATTTAGGATTCTAACCAATTTTGAATGATTACATTTGCCCTGCTTTGACTAATGTGTGATCGATCTAAGAACACATTATGTCAAAGAATAAAGAAAGAAAGTGATCAAAGATAAATATGACTCCACGAGAAGTGTAGAAAGAGATATCTGATCCTAAATGTATAGTCAAAAAACATCAAAACTAAGCATTAAGATAGAAATAGAAAGATTTAGAGCAAATGGAAAGGTCAAGCATATGCTCTAAATAATAGAAAGATGGGAAAATCATAACTTGAGAAAAGTACTAACAAGTCCAAGTAGATAGTAGATATCAGATAGCTAACAACTGGTAGCAAACAACTAATAGAAAATAGAAAATAACAAACAACTGATAGCAAATAGAAAATAGCAAACAACTAGTAGCAAATAGAAAATAGCAAACAACTAGCAGCAAATAGATAAATGCAAAGTATGTAGAATGTTCCTACCCCCTCATGATCAAAATCAAAATGAGATAGAGGAGATGTAAAAAGAAGTGAGAGTTGATCAAATCCAGTAAAAAAAATTCCATGAGGAGAATTGAAAGATGAGATGCCCTAGTGTGACCAAGAAGAATGAAGCATGAGAAATAGGCCAAATCAAGAAGAAAGTGAGAATGAAAGAAAGAAAGATATGGAGAGACATGGAAAATGAAGAAGAATAAGAAAGAGTGGTTGCCCCAACATGAAGAATAGACATCAAATGGTTAGCCAACTACATAAAGGAAAATAAAAAGAATGATTTTTTAACCCACAAATTTAGATTTCAATCCCAAAAAAGAATCCAGGATGTCAAAATTAAGTAAAGGTGCAAGTAGGTCAAAATAAGAATATTGAAGCAAGATAGTGAGATGACAAGATTAAGAAAGATATGGAGACATGATTGAGAAGAAGGAAGAAAAAGGGAATGTAGTTGACTGATATATCCGAGATAGCTAAAATGAGAGCTCTCTTTGTATGCAAGATGCAAGATTAAACTAGAATGAACCTAAGATGCAAACTATTATGCAAAATGGTTTACTTTGCAAGGGATACATAACTTTTTAGGTTCTATTTTCATCATTGAGATTTTTCTATAAGGCCACAATATGCCATACAACCATCATTAATATCACTATCATGAGAATACAAATATGAAATTAGTCAAAGTTTTGTTAGAATGATATGTAAACATTAAGGAACAAGAAGCCAAAATGACCAGAACAACTATTCCATTTGATTTAGCAAGTGAACATAAGCATCAAAGCATAAATTCTAGGATGACTAGAATGTTTCTTGCATACAAGCACACTAGACACATGAGAGATCCTTCTCATGCTAAGCAATCATGAAATATTTTGTCTACAATGGCCCTGAGTTTGTAACCTGAGACATAAGTTTTCTAAGTATACTCCCAGAAACCCATACATTCACTTAGAGGATGAGTATCAATATGTACTATAACATAGAGAACTAACTCAAATAGACAAGGAGAAGAACCAACTTCACTAAAGCATCCATATAAAATGAGTCAACGTACACATGACCATCCATTATAAGATAGAGGCTCTTATAGTAGACACCCCTTTATATAGATTTTTCAGATCATTGGAACTAAACCATCAAGTAGAAAAGAAAAGAAAAGATCATGCCCCATAGTCCTTGCTCCTCTAGTTCTGAACATCATTGAGTTGCAAGAGACATGTGACTGAAGAAAAAATAAATCACAAACTTTTTTAATTGTGAAATAGTGTGTGGTAGTTTTAAATAATGTGCAGTTTGTTTTTATCCTATTTAATAAAGTGAAAGTGGGAGTAAATTCAAACCATTGAAGGACAATTGAAATCCAAGCATCATGTCATATCATGAAAAATGTAGAATCCAATGAACAAATTGAGTGAAAAATGTAGCATCCAATGAATGAATTGAGTGAAAAATGTAGCATCCAATGAAGGAATCAAGTGAAAAGTAGTAACAAAGGATGTGTGAGACACCTACCCACCACTACCTAGTTTAATATTGGCAATTCAATAGACAACTTCACCTACTCCCAATATTACTTTGGTGTGTAGCAATTATAGGTGACTAAAATGACATGCAGTGACAATAATGTACATTGGAGTTTTGTTATAAATAAGCAACTAGATTGATTGAACCAATTTACAAGTCTTCAAGGTTATCAGTAGTCTCGAGAAATATTTGTGAAATAAATAGAGCTTGTGAAAATATTATAGTCATGGGTAGTGTACAAGAGAAAGCACAACAAGAACTTGAGATGGTATACATTGGAAAGGGAGGATGGCAAAAAAGAAAATGAAAGCCAGATGGAGGGAAAGTGGTCAGGGAAGTAGAAGAGTAGAGAAAAGAGGAGCTGGCAAGAGTCAAGAGATGCTTCAACTCATCGAAGTGTTCATAAATTCAATCCAAAAAAGGTTGGAGCAAGTCAATTGGAGCTTCTAGTCTAGGATCCAATAGAGAACAACACAAAGGACCCTTTCTTGCTTCAAATGTTTGTGAAGAGTGTGATATAGCTTGTAGAGAAGGAAAAACCAATAGAAGAAACAAGATCACCAAGTGTGGAGATGTTCAGTGAGACTTCAAATGTGCATATTAGTTTTATAGATAGCCAAGCAGAGGAGAAAATGTTGATAGAAGAGCCTTCCCAAGATGTGGAGCAAGGACTGGTGATAAAGCCAGTTGCATCACCATGCAGGCAGGGAAAATGAATCCTAAGAGGTATAATCAACATATCTAAGGAGAACACAAGTGGTTTTGTCATGTCTTTATTTCATCCATTCAAAGAAGTGTAGCCTAGTGTTGTCTTGCAACTAGTTTATGATGCAATCATGGTGATGGAAGTAGAGATAAAGAAAGTTTTGGAGGCTGAAATGGAGTGAGCCAATAATGCAAAGAAAGATGCTAAGTTCTTTCAAGGTTTGATCAAGATAGCTTGAGAAGATGGGCCATGTGAGGAGGCCAAGCATTTAGAAGTAGTGTTGTTAGCAAAGTGAGCATGAAAAAGACTACAGAGGCATCTCTAGCTATAGAGTGAGCATTAGTGGAGAAAACCCCAAATGAACTGGTCTTGTTGCAATCTCTCAACATAAGAGAGGAATATCCTTCTTAGATAGGATGCTTATGACACAAATGAACACTCTAATGAGATGTGGACATATCTTGATTCCTATGGATACAATTTGGGAAGGTGTAAGACTAACACTAGGAGCTTCATCATCTAGAACTATGCAAACAGGTGTGCCCCCAGTTGGAAATTTGAATGTCAAACCTCCACAAGGATGACCTTGATGAGAATTGTACTTATGTTATGGCTTTATGTAGCTGTAACCAATGCTCTTTATTAAGTAAATTAAATTACAGTGTTTTGTTTTTGAAACATTTATGTCATATGGTGTATGATGTGTTGAAAATACGGGTTTGTTGTAATGAAGTATTTCAAGAATATTAACTTGGGACCTCACTAATATTTTCATATGAACCTGGTCGAGGTACACATGGCCTTCCAATCTGGAGGAGGCACTTATAAATGGACACCAAACAAATATGAAAACATTAGATCATCAGAAAGAAAATATCAGTGAATACTTTAACTTGATAGAAAATGAAACAATGTTTCAATTTTTTTGGAATATATGGATGTTTTTTGGCTTTAAATTTTTTATGAATGTTTTTGGGTTTTTTTGAAAATTTGCAATTCTTTTGATTTTTTTTGGTATTTATGAGGCTTTTTTTTTTTGGATTTTTTGAATCTAAAGCTTAGCATAGCTCAAACAGCATTGGTTAAATTCATGCAAAGTGTTCAAGAAGTTATAATACTTAAAGCATTAGAAATCTTGTCAATAGTAGTGAGATAGTATGCAAACATAGTTAGAACAACTGGTGACTGATGCATAAGAGATTCTTTAGTAAGAATGTCTCTTTAGTAAGAGGGCAACAATAGATAGACATAGTTGGAACAACTGGTCACTAACACACAAGAGACTCCTTAAAAGCATTAGGATATGACCCCTTAGACTAGGTAGGTTTTCTTTTGAATAGTGTGAGAGTGTATGGATAAGTGAAAGTAGCAAACAAAAGTAGAAAAATGTGAAAAGAAAGAAACTATACAAAAACCAAGAGTTTTTATATTTTTGGTATTTTTTGAAATAGATTAGGATTTTCAAACAAGTAGGTATTTTTGAAGAACTATGGAAAATCTCATTAAACCAGAGCCAACATAAGCCAAATGCCCTTGAAACAAGGTATATGAAAACTTATCTGGATGGATTTTGGGGGAAAACAAAGAAGATAGTGATTCGTAGGACCATCTTTTCCAGTGAAGACTAGAATGGTTTTGTGAATGATAGAATCATTCTCTAGGTAGTACTTTTTCCAAATGTTCAATTTTTTAATTTTTTTTTTGTAGAGTTTATGATTTTTTTAATTTTAAACTAACCTCTTTGTAAACCAACTCTAGGCTCATAAATCCCCTGCACAATATTTCCATGGTCTAGTTAGGAACAAATTGGTAGGGAAAAACTATGAGATTTGTTGGAATGAAAAAATGGAGTGATGGGGATCCTACAAAAGGTGAAACTTGTTAGGGCATCCCAAAGGATTTTTATTAGAAAGACATTGTATTATTTTTATTATCACCAAGGCACCTATTGCTAGGTTTTCATAAAGATAATGAATTTTTTAAGGACATTTTCTTCTTTTTAAGACTTTTTTCAACATCATAAGATATATACAAAATTTCCAAGTAGGAAAGTGTCAAACATCGAACTTCTTCAAGTATAGCATGTTGATAGGTTTAGAGAGCTATTCTCTCTTAGGTGTAGATAGTTGATAAGCACCAAATCCAAAAGTTGCAGTGACAATGTTGGTTCAAACTTTCCCTTTTTCTCTCTATTTTGTTGATTCTTGGGATTCTCTCATAAGACCAAGTCTCCAAAAAAAAGATTACTAGGATAGACCTTATTGTTGTAAGTAGTAGACATCCTTTTTTGGTAGGTTCTCATATGACCAAATGTGGCTTTGCGACGTTCATCTAGGAGTTCAAGTTATTATATGCACATAGCCCTATAATTTTCATTAGTGATTAAGCCTTTTAGGGAGATTCATAGAGAATAAATCTCAACTTCTAGTGGTAAGACAACCTCAAAACCATAAACAAGAGAAAATGGTGTAGCTCCAGTAGGTGTATGAATAATTGTCCTATATGCCCATAGTGTAGGATTGATCTATAGATGCTAATCTCTTCCAAATATATGTATAGTCCTATGCAATTTTTTTAGTAGAGTCTTATTGGAAGCTTGAACTTGACCATTCCCTTGAGGATAGTAGATAGAAGACTAGTGTTGTTTGATTCAGAACCTTGTGCGGAGTTGTTTAAGGTCCTTATTCTTAAATGATCTTCCATTATCAGTAACTATAGAAGAGGGAATACCATAGTGACAAATCATATGGTTCAAGATGAACATAGAAACTTTTTTTCTAGTAGCAACACTAAGGGGGAAACTTCAACCCATTTAGTAAAATAATTAGTGGCAGTAATGATGAATTTATGACCACTAGAAGAACTAGGGTAAATCTTGCCAACCAAAAGCCCATGTCTGAAATGGCCAATGTGTAACAGATGGTATTAATTCTCATCCAAGAGCATAAATCAATTTTACATTTAGTTGACACTTCTTATAGGATTTAGAATATTGGACATCATCAATTTGCACAATTGGCCAAAAGTAACTAGCCCTAACTAGCTTTCAAGCAAGCATAAGACCATTTGAATGTGACCCACAAATGCCATCATGAATCTCAACTAATGCTCTTCTAGACTTATCCTTTTCTAGACACCTAAGTAATTTTCCATTTAGACTTCTCCTATATAGATCATTGGAGACTAGGGTGCAGTGGAAAACTTTGTGAATGAGTTGATGTTTCTCATTGCGGGTAAAATTTTCAGGTATAATTTGGTCATGTAGGTAGGAGTAGATGGTAGCATATTAGGATGATTCATGTCTTATGATTGTGAAAATAACTTAGCTATCAGGGGAATCATATGTAGGATGGTGTAGCTCTTCCACCAAGAATTCAAACCATGACTAGTGCTCTTGAAGTTGGAGTATAGATGCCAAAGTTACCATGGCATTAACAACCTTATTTTCAGTTCTGGTAATTTTTTGAAATGTCACAATGGTGAAATAATTCTTTAGAGTATCAAATAGTTTCTTGTAGGGGACCAACTTGTCATATTTTTTTTGGTAGTCATTATTAACCTAGTCAATGACAAGTTGAGAATCTCCGAAGATGTGTAGTTAAATTATTCTCCATTCAATAGCTAGTTTAATCCCATTAGCAAGGGACTCATATTTAGATATGTTATTTACGTATGGGAAAAGTAGCTTGTATGATTTAGGAATACTGTCACCATGAGGTGTAATAAAAAATATTCTAGCACTAGCACTATTTTGTTTGTGAGAGCTATCAAAGAACATCTTCCATGTTATTTCAATCATGTACATGATGGAGGAATCTAGGAATTCAATCTACATGGGCACATCATTTTTTAGGTGAAATTCAACAAGTTGATCAGCAATGGCCTATCTTTTTATAGCTTTTCTCTCAATATACTCAATGTCAAACTCAAATAGAATCATCATCCATTTTTCTAGTTTACCTGTGAGATTAGCCTTGCTTAGGAGGTGCTTGAGTGGATCAATCTTAGCAACCAAATGAGTGGTATGTGCAAGCATATAATGCCTAAGCTTCTAAGAAGCAAACACTATAACTAGAAAAGATTTCTCAATGTTTTTATAGTTTATCTCACAAGTTACCAATGTTCTTCTAATGTAGTAGATGGCCCTTTCTTTCAATTTTCAACATGTTGTGCTAATAATGCTCCTAGGGAAGTGGCAGTAGTTGAGATGTAAAGAAATAAAGGCTTTCCTGAGATAGGAGGCATCAATATTGGAATATTGACCAAGTAGTTCTTGATTTCAGTTAGGCTCTTCTCATATTTTGCATTCCAAATGCAAGCAACTCCCTTATGTAGGTTCTTATTGAATAGTTGAGACTTATTAGCTAGTTGCGAGATAAATTTTCTGATAGACTATAGATGCCCTTGGAGACTTCTTAACTAACTAATGTTACAAGGTGTAGGCATTTTCATGATAGCTTGTACTTTCTCTAGGTCAACCTCAATTCCCTTAGCTGAGATTATGTAACCTATGAGCTTACCTGACATGACACAAAATACACACTTCTTAGGATTTAATCTAAGTTGAAACTGTTCCATGTTGTGGTGCATCATGTCATAAAAGATAGTAGTCATAACCCTTTGGTGTGGTGCACTATCATTTTTTAGTCCAAAAAGCATGACATTCTAGTAGAAGATACCCCATGCACATGTAAAAGTTGTTTTCTTTTGGTCTATTGGGGTAATTTTAATTTAGTTGTAGTCAGAGAAGCCATCCATTAGTGAATACATCTCATACCCCATAGTCATATCCACTATCATGTCTATGTTTGGAAGTGGAAAGTCATCCTTTGGGAAAGATTTGATGAGATCTTTGAAGTTAGTACAAACTTGAATGGATTTGTCATGTTTAGTGATAGGTACAATGTTTGGTAAATCATACATTCAAAAGTTTTTTCAACTCAACCTTGACCAATAGTGCACTATGAGGATACATCTTCCTCAACTTTTGTTTAATAGGCTTGACATCTAGAACTATGGAGAGATGGTGCATAATAAGATCAGTGTGTAGCCCATGCATATCAACATATGTACAGAAAAAAATTATCTTTTTCTCTTTGAAAAATTTAGTGAATTGTTCCTTTTCCTCTTATGACAAAGGTTGAGCTAGATATATGATTTTAGGAGCTTCCCCAACACCAACATTGATGGGTTGCATTAGTTTAATAAGAGCTAACAATCTCTCTTGGAAGTAGCTAGGAAGAGTACCTAGTACCATATCTTTAGGTGCCTTAGAGAGGTTTTCACCTTTGGATACATCTTTATTTTTCTCTTTTTTTGGCTTTGATACTACCACAAAGTGGTTTTTGCCATGGAAATTTTAATTATTTTTTCTCTTTTTGACTGAGGTACTTGATGTTAGATTCTATCATATTAGTCATAGGCTCACTAGTGGAAGAGCTTATGAGTTTGATAGCATGTAAATAGAAAGAGATATCATAATCATTTTGGAAGGTTGGGAGTTCAGGTGGTTGATATTGTAAGAAACAATCAATGAGGTCCCAATGGATGAGTGGCAAGAAGGTGGGAGCTTCTATAGCATTGATATGGAAAAGAGTCATCTCCAATGATTGGAAAGTCAAATCCTATAAAGTCATTATAAAAGGTGCCTAAATTTGGTTGAGCCCTAGAAGAACTAGTGTTATTAACAATAAAAAATAGAAAGTTTAACTCATCAAGCCTTGTGGATGACTTGTTAGCTATGTCGATATGGTTATCATAGGAGTGTTTATGTCTACTCCTACTTTAATAGATCCTATAGAAGGAGAGTCCCATTCATAATTAGTAAAATCTAATGTAGAGTCATGTTCTATAAGATGAGATATGTTCCTTCTAATTTTGTCCCTATTAGGACCCTCTAGATTAGAGTTATCATACTGTTGAGAAGAGTGGGCTTCAACATTGTGTTCATAAAATACTTCATTTGTTTCCCAAAGAATGGAGGTAGATGGCATAAAGTCTTCATGCTCTTTAGTAGTAGTAGTAGCTATTTGATTTTCTTCCTCTAAATCACTTGAAGTGGTAGATTCTAAATCATAGATGAGCAAGCCATCACCAAAAATATAGCCTAGACCTATGGTATCTCTATTTTTGTGACCATTTGTGTGACTAAGTGGCTCAATAAGAGCATTAGGACTGTCAATTAAAGGACCATGACTAGCATAACCCATATTTTTTAGGAGTCCATAACCTTTTCCATAGTAGTTTGTAGAGACTGGAGTAGTGATTGTAATTTCATTAGGTTTATCTTCTCTATAAATCTAGTTTTGAATAGCTTGGTATTCTTTTTCATCTTCTAAGGGCATAGAGCACTATACAAATGTGTTGAAGATGGTCATAGCAGAAGATGAGAGCCTCATTTCTTATGATGGTTTCCCTTAAGACCAAGGGGAAATAGGTAGAGTAGCAATAGAATATAGAGTATACTCCCCCATTCCTATATTGATCAATTTCATCTATTTCTCACATTTATCAAGTGTAGTTTTATCCTGATTAGTAACTCTATTCTTTAGCACTAGAGATTCTTTAGATGTGAGAGTATTAATGGGAATAGAGCTATCCCTAGGAATGGAGACTTTAGTGCAATTAAAAGAAAACTTGATACATTGATGATATGTTGATGGCACAACTTGCATATCATGTATCCAAAGTCTCCCAAGAAGGATATTATAAGCCATCGATATGTCAAGAACTTGAAAGAAAACATCTTTTACCACTAGGCCTACCTAAATAAGAAGTACAATGAGACCTTTGGAGGATCTTTCTTCCTCATCATAAGCTTTGATTGTAATATTTCTCCTCAGGTCTATGGCATATTTAGGCATGCCAAGTTGTTTAACAACATTGAAAGAGCATATGTTTAATCTTGCACCATTTTCAATCAGCACATGCCTAACTCAAGTATAATAGATTTGAACTTCAATGTGAAATATTAGATTATGTGGGTGTTTTAGAGCCTTATCATCTTCTTTTAAAAAAGAAAGATAGTGTGTGGAGTGGAGAGATGATTGACCATATTCTAGACTTTATCTACATTAATGTTGTTGGGGAGACTAGTGGCACATAAAGCATTTTCTAGAATCTCCTTATGGAGAGGTGATAGCTCTAACAGCTCAAAAATGGAAATTTGTGAGGTGGTCTTCTACAATTGGTTTACAAGGTTAGAAGTCAACATAGAGGTAGTTTATGAACTAGTTGGCCAAGCATATGTTTTCTCATTTAATTTGTCACCATGAGATGAGGGAGTATCCCTTCTTAGTATGACCAAGGGTTCATGTCTAGTAAAATCTTGTGTTTGCACAAAACCTACACCTCTTACGATAAGTTTTGGTCTTTCATCACTAGTATCATAGTTTTCATATCTAAGTTGCATCATATTAACACTTTCATAAACAAGTTCAAGCATAGCAATGACATTGTTAGCATTAACATATGTATACTTGATTTTAGCATCATGATTATTTTTTCCTACATTTTTGTTAGTTTTTGAACTTTCTCCTTGGGTATACTTAGGTAAAGGTTCCTTGAAAGCCTTGTCATCTGAGTTTTTAATGAGTCCATCCACACCAACCTTCTCATTCTCAATGAGATCTTGAATAATGTCATTTACCTTCAAGAAATTGTCAGTTGTATGACCTTTATTTCTATGATAGTTGAAATAGTGGTCATCTCTCCACCAAGGAGGCTTGATAACAATATCATATGGTTTAGAGTTGTTAGGCAATGTAATGATCCCATGTGCAAGTAGAGTTTTGAGGATGATCTCATATGAATCTCCAAGAGGAGTCGAGATAAACTTGAGATTTTTTATGAACTTGGCCTTGTCAGAGTCATTTCTTGTGGATACCCCTTGTTCCTTTGTTTCTATTAGAGTGCTAGCCAAATTGAAGATGGGTTCTTTAGTTTGTGGAACATCCACAACACCATCATTTACCACATACTTGTTCTTGTTCCAAGGTTTATTCTTATGTTTCCAATTTCTATTAGATTTATCCTTATTGATAGTAATCTCACCCTTCTTAATAGAAACATATTCTATATGAAAAATACTTTCAACCATATCATTAAAAGTGAGGTAGGTTTGCTTTCTCAAGTCATAAAGCAATCTGGAATGAGACTAGACACAAAGATATCAATTTTCTCATTTTGCAGGTAGTTGTCATGGATAACATGAATATAGCTTTCTACACCTTTGTAAATAAGTAAAAAAGGGTTATCCCACCTTTCGTTTCATGTTACACAAGTCTAGCATAGTAATAGGATGTGAGATGTTATAGGAATAATGTTGGATAAAACTTTTCACTAACTCATCAAAAGATTTAAGAAAGGTGATCTTGGTGAACCACTCCATGGCTTGACCATTTAAGCTTCTTAGAAATAATCACATGAGATATGTATCATCATGCATAAAGTCCACACTAAGCACATAGAATTGTCTTACATGGTCATGAGGATATGCATTATTGTCATACTTATCATACTAAGGAATTTCAACATCCCTTGGGAATGGTATTATGTATAGATTCTTGTCAAATTGTAACACACACATCGACTCTATAGTCAAAGAGGCCTTTGGTTTCTCTTTTTCTTTCTTTAATTTAGAAATTTTTGTTTCCAAATCTTGTATTATTTGTATAGCCATTTCAAGGGGAGTGTCTTCCTTCTTTTGAACCATATTTTTCACGTAAAAGTTAGGTGGTAGCTTAACCCCTTTGGAAGCAAGATGCATGAAGTACTAATCACCATTTTGTTTAAGTGACTTAAGCATCAACTTTTGAAAGAAATCATCTTGTTGGAATTTCATGAGATCTTTATCAGTTATCTCAACTTCTATATCACCATTATGGTGGAATTTATGGGATCTATGCCCATGTTGAGATGATGTAGAGAGTGATATGAAACCACCATGATGTGACCTTGGAGTTCTAGGGGGAGAGTTGCCTCCATCACCCCTATAGTTAGCAAAAGGATTTATGTTGTCATTATTTCTATGATCACTAGTACTTAGCCCTCCAAAAATGTTGGCATTCATTTTTGTGGCAAAGAGAGTATCTTGTTCATCCATATAATCCTCTCTCTCTCTCTCTCTCTCTCTCTCTCTCTCTCTCTCTCTCTCTCTCTCTCTCTCTCGTCATTGTAGCCTTTCATTATTTGCAATTTTTTTTTGAGTCATAAATTCATTTCCTCCCTACTCATTGTGAGAGAAACACTCTTTTTCAACCTAATAATAGTGAGAGGAGTGTCTAGAGTATTGTCAAAGCGACCAGGGGGTCACACTAATTTAGAGAGTAGTTATCCTCTTTTATGTCAAAAAAAGGTTGAGAATCAGAGTTTTGTCTATGCAAGCATCTAATAGGAAAAGGTAACTCTGTAAACTTGAAGGAAGGGTGGTTTCCTTGGTTAATCTACATCCTAATTGTATTTGGCATGTAAAAAGCACAATACTCAACAAATAAGACAACACAAGATTATTAGCAGTCCACACTAAGAAGAGAAGAATTCTCACATAAAACTAGAATTAAGTATAGTAGTGAGAATGGCATCCAAAAAAGTTACAACACCAAGGACTCGAGTGAAGGGAGCAACAAGATAGCCTCATAGACAAGAAGGCAAGTGGAGCAACAAATGAACAATTTCTCAACTTATGTGTAATCTATGCATCAAGGGAGTCTTTTCATCTTAGAGTAGCTTAAAACATATAGATTATGAACTTGAGAGATAGGAAATGCCTAAGATAGCAAAACATGGAATCAAGACCAAGTTCAGTGAGGAATCAAGATGATAGTTTATCAACAAAATTTTGCATATGACACTTTTCTCAATAGAAGGGCTACAATTAGCAACCAAATGATAGTTTTAGATATTGGAGAATGATACCTTTTTTAGAAGGTTGGTGATAGTAGGATACCAAATAATGGTGTATAATATTCCTCCTAAGAGGTGCAATAGTTTTCTAGTGAAATGTGAAAAAGATAGTTTTTGACCCAAAAGTTTTACATTTCAATTTGACAGTCAAGTAGTTTTCAAATTAGAAACTGTGAGACTTCAATTTGTGTCAAAAAAAATATGGTTTGCAAATAATAAGGGTATCTTGCATGTCTCAATCAGCTGAACAAGGGACAAAGCAACCTTGCCAACACACATTTGTGATATCAAAACAACTTTCTACCATGCTACTAATATGTTTGATATTAAAGAACATGTACCCAAGTCAACACATTTAAAAATGCTTTCCAAGTATATCTATCTAAATGTCACTATTCATTACTCAACAACTTGGCCCATGCTAAGTGCCCTCAAGGGACACAAATGGTGAGTGTAGAAGTCTTGGTGTGACCCAGGTAATCCACTTGGATCAATCCTTGCACCAAGAAGTTGAATGGAAAAATATGATAGCTACTAGCCTAGGGTGTTTAGAAAAGATTTCTATTTATAGTACTCCTCTTGCACCTGATATAGGACACCTCACCTTGCAGCGAGTAACAAGTCTCATGACCACAAGAGTACCTTAAGCATTCCTCCCTAGTGATCTCCTCATGGTTGCAATCCCACAAGCAATCACACTAGGTAAGACAAATGCTATGTTTACCAAAGTTTTGTGTCTTTGATAGTCTTGAGTTTATAGTGGGTAGGAATAACCAAGTTTATATTTTTCTACTTGGGTTGTTCCTCTTGGTTGTCCAAGAGAAGGCTCGCTAAAGGATTCTAACTACAATAGATTAGATCCACTTTTAAGAGTTAAGATTTCTGATTCACCACACAAGTGAAGATCATACTCTCCTATCTTGATTGTTTCCCCCAACATGCCAAAAAGTTTCAATTAATCCCCTTGCTTTCAAAGTTTAAATGTGAGTCAAGATTTTTGATTCACCACAAGAGTGAAGAGAATACTCTCCTATTGTATATGAGCAATGTTAGTATGCTAATAGAAACCAAATTTAAATAAAGCTTCTACAAACTAAACAAAATTCATAAACTTCAAGATAGACTAAGATGAGCTCTTAATTAAGAATATGAGCCATTGATGGGCTCTCTCAATGAGAAGCTCTCTTGTTGAGTAGCTTTGTCTAAATAGAGAGGATGTATGCTCAAGTTTTATGCTTCAAAAAGGGCTTCAAATGGAGTTGGAATTTGGGTGTGAGTGTATGGTTTTGATGTAAAATGGCTTCTTAAAATGTCATTATGACTTTACTTCATGGATTGTGTTAAAATGGCTTGGGAGAGGATTCCTTAAATAGGCAAAGGGCTTGAGGGATCAAGGGCTAGGATGCAAGGATGGGAAAAAGCTTATGGAAGGCTCAGATTGCATGAGAGGAGAGCACATGGATTGTGCTTCCTTATAGCCAATCAGGAAGTGACACATGTCACAGGGTGAGAGGATGGAGGAAAGGGGAAGGATGAGTCAACAAAGGAGGCTCAAGGGATAAAATCTTCATAAAGACCCTCATAATGGCTTGTAAGAGCAATAAAAGGGCTTGGAAGAGTCATTTATGGCCTAGTGGGCTTCATAAAGTTTTATGGTTGGGATATTTTGAAGGAGATGAGAGGAATTTTGACTTGGGCTTGATTAGGAGGGTTTTAAGCTTGCTTAGGATTGTGCAAATGATTAGAGGATGGATTAGGATGGTTTAGGATTAGCTTCGGGATAGGCAAGTGGATGGCATTTAATGAGGGTGGGTGAAGGAGGAGATATTTGTTAACTTTGGCTTGGGTTAGTAATTCTTAACCCATGTTTAGGGAATGTGACAAGGTTAAGAGGGGATTAGGATTAGGTTTAAAGACATCTTCTAGAAGAGTCTAGACTTTGGATGAGGATAAAGACTTTCTAGAATAGTCTAGAATTTTCTAGGATGAGGATGAAGACTTTCTAGAAGAATCTAGAACTTCTTAGGATGAGGATAAATTAGATTTTTAAGAAATAAATAAATTTTTATTTATTTCAAGGGTTTGGGTTGAGGAGATATTTATTAAATTTTTTTTAATAAGCATGAGGATTAAAATTTAATCTTAATTAAATATTTTGAGTTGGGATTAGGGGTAGGAAATGATGGGATTAGCCTTTAATCAAAATTAAAGAAGGATTAGCAGATTTTGGAAGAGGTTAGTGGTCTTAAGGAAATTGGCCAAGTTTTGGGCAAAAAATAAAATTTTTATTTATTTTGGGTTTTTTGGTCAATTTATTAATTAAATAATTAATAAATAAAGAAATAATGTTTAAATAAGATTTAAACATTTTTGGGAGGGATTCTTTAATTAAATATTTTTAATTAAGATAAAGGGATTTAATGGCATAAAAATAAATAAATAAATTAAATAAATAATTAATTAATAAATGATGATGTCATTAGGAATTTTTTAGAAAATTAAAATACTTTATTTTCTAAAGGTTTTTAGGTGTCTACATTTTGCCCCTCTTTGATGTGATGCCGCAAGTGGCATGGCATCAAAGATAAGAAAATAAGATGCCCAAGGCTAGAGCAGAAGAGGAGAGAATGGACTGCAAGATGCCCCCTCAAGAAGGCGACGGGGAGAGAAAGGGAGGCTCGACTACTTCTTGAAAAGTACAAGAATATGAGATGAGCAAGAAGAATCATATTGGCTTAAGAGAAGAGGTTTAGTTAGCTCAAACTCTCACTACGGGAGAATGATAAAGGGAGAATTAGAAGCACAAGAGGAAGCAAGCTTAAGTTCTCAGGGATTGTAGAGGATGAAGGAGTGCAGCGCTATAAAAGGAATCCAGGATGGGGAGATGGATGAGGGGATTAAAAAGCTAATGCAATAGGATTTCAAAGAGTCAGATTGGTGGAAGATGGGTTTCAAAGATCCCTAGGACTAGGATTGTGGATCTCGAAAGATGAGGCTTGGTGGATCCCTAAGACTAGGATTGTGGATTCCTAAAGCTAAAGGTGAGGAGTGATTCAAAAAGATACTGATGCATAAGTTGGGGTAGGAGAGACGGATGTTGGATATGGATGGGGGATAATGGAGATGAAGGAAACCATTGAAGCTTTTTGAGTGGGGGGATACTTCAAAGAGAAGTACCACCATGTAGTTGAGCACTAGATTTGCTATAGGACTGTTGGTTAATTTCCAAGGTTACCAAGAACATTAAGGCCTTTTCACCAACTGTCTAGAGGAATGACAAACTAACTCAAAACAAACACATAAGGATTGCCCCAGCATCACACATGATTCCTAAAGGAAGCAGCGTGGAACCGACACTACGTAACCCACAAGCAGAAAAGAAAAACAAATGAAAGACCTAATCAAGACCTTATGCTCAAATTGCCCCATTCATAGTATACCATGATATGGAAGATTGTGGCAACCTTGAGGAGGGAACAAAAGGATTTCTTGGAAAAGATACTTCAAGACCCAAAAGGGAAGATTCCAAATCAAAAGAAAGTGAAAATCCAAAAGAGAACTGTTTGCCAACAAGATGGGTAGGACAAGGTACTAACGGACCAAGATCAGATATGAGGAAAGCTATATCCTGCAAGGATCTATCAAAGAGCACCTAATCTAATGGATCTAGATGAGTGATGCGTCTGGCAAGCTGAACTAAGAAGGATAACACTTTGGTGACAAGAGATCTAGTTAAAGGATGCATTGGAATAGCTAACCAAGGGTTGTACGATGTGTGCAAGATGTTGATCAAGGAGGAACTGACATGAAAGCTGGATAGATACAATGGTACTAAGCTAAAGAGGATGTACAAGCTGACGGACCAAGATATTTACAAGCTGAAGCCGACCAAGATAGTTACAAGCAGGCAAAAGTTCAGGATGATAGGATAGCGGGATAGTTCGATGTTGTGCAAGATGTGAAAGCTAAGGGTGGGGTGATAGTGAAAGATATGGATTTGGTAGGATGCATCCAATGATGATGAGAGATTTTTTGACCAAGGATAGCTAGAGGAGCAGGATGAGATGGCTAGATAGGATGGTAGGTAGCTAGGATTATGATGGATATAAAGAGATGACATTGGGTTTGCATGGGGATAGCCTAGAGCTAGATACCAATGACAAGGGAGGATGGACAAGACAAGATCTCCAAGGAATATAGTGCCCCCAATTAGAAGATAACATGCGAAAGGAGGTCTTATGATGGATGTGATAGGATTGAAGCTAGGATGGAAAAAGCTGAAGGGGCTAGGGAGATGGATGATAGCTGGGATGGTTGGCTGAAGCTGCAAGAGATAAGTGGATGATGTGAGATGGAAGATGGAGGGTGGAGGATAGGTGGATAGATTGGAAGATAGAGTTGGATGTCAAGAGATGATGAAAAGCATGAGGGTGATAGGCTAAGCTAGGGAAGGCGGGATTATGCATGATGCTTGTTTGCCAAGTTTTCATCATGGTACTTGTCCAAGGCGCTTGAATTGCCAAGTTTTCACCAGTGGACACTTTATTTTTCTTTATTATTTTTTTTGACTTTTTGACTTTGGACTTAGCTGGAATGATTTTGGCTTTCTTTAGCTATTTTGGCTTTTTTGGGATTTTTCACTGGCTGTTGGAATGTTCAATTTTGTTGCTAGCTGTTGGTACACTGGATGTGTGATTTATGCAATAGATTGGATTAGATGGGATTGATGGTAGGAGATGGAGGGATGAAAAGGTTGGAAAGGAGCATGAGATGGGGATGCTTGCAAGAGCAACATTGGCACATGTTGGGACAGGTGTGAAAAGAGCATATGGGGGATAGATGGTAGATGCGGGCATGATGGATGATTTTTGGAAGCGTGCTTGGGGATATAGGCACCCAAGATGGAGTTAGGAGATGGGGGACATGAGTCACTAGATGGAGGATTAGCAATGGTGGATGCCATTATGCATTGGGTTTCAACTTTTTTCTTTGGGATCCACATGGTTTTGGATTTTCTTTTCATAGGCTTTTGCATTATTTTGGATTCTTTGATTGGATTTTTCCTTTTTGGAGTATGTCTTTTAGAATAGACATATGATTGCCTAGGATGTGGATTTTTAGCTTTATGCATTTTGAAGTTGGCATTTACATTGTTGTGGTAAACTTTGGGAAGATGGTTAGGAGAAGCTTTGTGAGATGGAGAGGATACAGGAGAGCGTGTAGGGGGATGATGATGGATGATGTGCCTCGATATGTGCCTTTGCTGATCTTGCATAGGAATGGAGGGAATAGGATTTGAATGATGGCTTATAGGAGGATGGAGGATGGTAGATTTTGGGACATAGGGACCCAAAATGGATTTAGCGGATGAAGGGGGGATATGTTAGGTTGTTTTAGGTTGCAAAGATGGTGGAGGGGGATGACATAAGATTTCTTGAAGGAGTGATGGGAGGCTGGCATGGGGGGTTGGAGATAGGCTTGGTTTGGGGGTGTGGTGTACCAACACCTTTAGATGGTGAGCCTTTGGATACATATCCAAGACCATGAAATCCTAGATTTTTTTGTGCAATAATGGGATTTCTGATTCCTTGCTCTTTTGGTCCTAAACCTTGACCTTGATAATGCTATCGATTGAGCATTTGAACTAGCTGAGGATACTTTTTGCTTGCAGAAAATGGTGGACATGCTTTATCAGATGTATTGCAATAGGGAGATACTATTCTTAATTCTTCTGCTGAGAGGAGGCCACTATGGATGAATGTAAGTGAACCAAGAGGGTATATTATAGATGGTGAAATAGCTTGGATAGGTGGTAAGATGGAAGCATGGAGTGGAGGAGATGGTAGGATAGGATCTTGATTTAGCTGATGGGATGAAAAGATATCCTACAGTAGAGGAGGTATGACTTGAGGTTTTAGAGATGGAGGGGATAGTGACTATACTATGGATGGAAGACATGGTACAATGATATCTTCGTTTATGCTTTGGGGGATGTCAACATGCTTTTGGGTAGGATCTTGATAGGATTGGTTTGGAGTGGATGGTGCGATAGGAGGTGAAGGGATGGACTCTTCAAAGGAAGCAGATGGATAGATGGGATATTCAGTAGTGGAGATGGGTGAGTAGAAGATGGATGCATAAGGGTCATTATGGGAGGTTTGGGAAATTCTTGGAGGTGATGTGGATAGGATTGGAGGGTTTTGACAGATGGTGGGATTTTGATGCTTGCAGGAAGTGGAAGGATTTTAAGCAATTTGATGGATGGTATGGGGATGATAGCTATGGGAGATAGAGGTGATATTATAGATGGGAAAGCTTCATTACTGAATACTTCACATGGTTGGATTAGATGACATGGATTATCGACTGCTGGAGGTGAATTTTCTTGTATTTCCTCTAGGAGATTCCTTGGAGACTCATGTGTCAGAGGTGGAGGTGGATTGACAGGAATAGCTAGTGTGATGGGGGTGGAAGATTGGAAGCTTGGTTGATTGGGTGATGGAGGAGAAGCTGGGATATCAGATGGCATGACTAGATAGTTTGGAAGAATGCATGGATTTTGTGGGATGCTTGGGGGAATTTTTTTAAAGCTTTCAATATGCCCATCATAGTCAACAAGATTTTCATCATCATTGGAATAGGAGGTGGTGGGAGCAAGGACAATACGATCGAACACATCATGATAGGTTTGGGATTTCATGTTTTGATGATGAGTCGAATGGGGATGGGGTCTTGCATATGGATGAACACGGAAGCTCATGGTTGGATTTGGATTAAGTGCAAATTTTGGATTGGCTGATGAAAGATTTCCTAGGGAGAGTCAAAGCTATATGACAGACCTAAGGAGAATTCGCTGGAGATTTTTGGCTTTCCTGTGGATGGAAGACTTCAAGGACATGCTATCAAAAAGTGAGAGTTTTGCTTTCCTGTGCACTGGATTGGTGGAGATTGTTTCAACTTAAGGATAGACTAATGATCCTATGGGCATGACACGAGATTGACCACTTGTGGATCCCAACCTTTAGCTCAAGGTGATGAGGGATAACAAGTGACAAAGCTAGATTACCCTAGACAAAGCTCTGTCAAAGGGATAACCTTGGTGAGGCTGGTGGATTGGTCGGATTGATTGGATAGAAAATTCTAGCAGAATGACAACAACTCTCTAAAGGCTTGGGTGTGATTTTGGATTGGGTTGCTAGCTAGCTGGGGGGATGATTTGGAGAGACTTTGGATTTGGGATTGTTCTAAAGCAAGGAACTAGATAGATTTGGTTGCAGCGGGGGAGTTTGGATGATTTTCTGATGAGGCAGTGACTATGCTAAGTATGCCTTGAGCTGGGAGATTTCTACTTTTTTGGGATTTTGACCAAAGTTGGCAAACATTCATTCAAAAGCTATGAACAAACAAGCAGACAAAATTTTGGAACAAGCACGTCAAACACACCAACATCCTAGGAAGCTTTCTACAAGGATGAAATTTGTTATAGCTAGGGAGTCCTCGATATACGCAAGGTACGTGAGGCCAAAATCTGTAGATGAAACCAAAAAGATGTCACACAGTCGAGAGGAGCGGTAACCCACCTCTCCTCTTTCACTTCTCAAGGGTATAAAGTTCCTTAAGGCTTAGCCCGAGTGACAAAATCTTGATTCCAAGAGAGGTGTCTTTGGATTCACCTCCCAATTTTTATAGTTCGCTGAAATGCTGGAGCTGAGGTCATCCCAAGGGGTGATGAAATCCCCAAGCAGGCCTCCTAAAAAGTGTAAAACAAGACCACATACATGATCTTGGGCTTTAAAAGACACGTGTTTATTCCAATTGATGATTTAGATTTTGTAAGCTATGATTGAAGACACTTGTGATTATGGCATACAATGTTCATTCTAATTTGACAGCATCATTAGCATAATGAAAGTCGAGAGATCGTCAACATAAGAAATGCGAGCGTCATTGAAAATGCGTCCAAACCATGCAATGTTCATTGATTGTTAGGCATTCAAGATTGAGTGTGAGTTTGTTTTAAGCCCAAAACAAAGATATGTGAAACTCAATTTGTCAAGCGTGCGCTCAGAGGCACTCCACGTCAAGAGTTGTTCAATTTTTATGCCCAAATGAAGTGTTAGCGAGACTAATGCGCATTCAAGGAATTTTCTAACTTAGAAAAACCAGTAAAAACCCAAGTGAGTGAAGTTTGATTTGCGTGGAGCACTTAACACCCTCTTAGGTGGACCCATCCCCATAGATGGCACTGAGATTGCAACCAATGGTTAAATTGATAGGTGATTAAAGAGGGTGAGTCCAACGACAAACTCACTCAAAGCATTTTTATTTGTTTTTATAACTTAAAAGATTACAAAAATGTAGATTCTTTTTATACTCCAAAAGATGATTATTTGATCTATGGCATTCAAGATTGGATTTTTTGTTTTAATCATGCATTCATTAAAAAAAAAAAATTGATTTTAATCCATGGCACTCAAGAGTGATTTTAGCAACATGCATTCAAAGACAAGTGATTAAACATTCAAGTTTTTTCCTTTGAGCATTCAAGATTGAGATTTTGTGTGTTGTTTTAAGAACTTTGAAGTGCTTTGTTTTAACCTTAGATCATTCAAGATTGTTTTGGACTCAAAAGTGAAAATGACTCTTTGGACTTTGGTTTTCATTCAAGATTTTGTGTTCTAGTTTGCATGTTTTAAGCCCAAAAATGATATTCCTAGGTTGTTTTGATGCATGAAAAAAATAAGCAACATTCAAGATTTTGCAACAAGACATTTTTTTGGAACAAATAACAAAGCTTTTAGAACAATTTTTGGCAACCATTTAGGACTCTTAGTTTTCATGTGATTCCAATCACAAGTTTAATGTGACCATGAAATAAAAATGACTAGTAGAGTATTGCTCATGAAAGTGAATTAACCCTCTTAACTTAGGCTAGATTTTGAAAATAAATGGCACAATTTAAGAAAAAAAATTTAGGCTTACCTTGTTCGAAGCTAGCAAGGACTAGGCACATTTTTAAGGGTCTTCAACATGATTTTTAAAAAAAGTCTTTAGCTACATGTCCTGCAAGCAAGAGTTAAAATTTTTGTTTATGATTTTGTCTTTGACATGCATTTTGCAGACCGCATGTAGAAATCCAAATTTTGTATGAAAACCTCTTGGTAGTATCCCAAACCTGCAATAAAGTATTCAAATTAGACTTCCATGATTTGGGTTGTAAATTTTTATTTTATGAAAAATCATTAGAAAATTATTAAAAAATAATTTATGATCATATAGATCTGAAATTTTTATTGTGATTTGAATTCATCATCCACAACATGCAATAAAAAATTCAGATTATAATTCAACTATTTATGCCCAAAATTAATTTTTTTTAATGAAAAATCATTAAAAAAATAATTGCTGATCTGAAAGATCTATTTTTTTGGTGAGTCCTAGACAATATCTACAACCTACAATAAAATTTTCAGCCCAATCCTACAATAAAAGTGCCAAAATAAAATAGGATAAATCCAAATATTAAAGGAGGCCTTTTCGAGCCCCACGGTGGGCGCCAAAAATGTATATCAGAAAAGTGGTTTACTTTTATAAACCTTTGTATCCAAAGAATTTCATTGATTGAGAGTCTTGGAAGGTGACTTATAGCTCCCTAATCATGATGGGAAAAGGATGAAGAATTATGTTATGACTCTTAAAAGAACTTAGTTACGCAACCCTTTCAAGGTGCACCATGAAATGGGAGATTCAAAGATGAAAAAATGATTGTTAGCATCCAAGAATCATATGAAGAATGCTAAGAATGCTATGCAAATACAACTAAACTAGAATGAGATTATCAAAATACAACTAAGCTAAGCTAAGAAAGAGTGTTACAAATTTCTAATTAAGCTATATGTGAGTTAAACTAATACAAAAAGGACTAAATCAATGCATTATTAAACTAAGCTAACATGGCCATGAGAGAATGAGATAAGAGAAATAGAAGTTCTCCACAAGAAAGCTCCAAGAAATATTGCAAATAAAATTGCAACATAGCACATCAAAAATTATTTCCTAAACATGAGAGAGAGCTCTCCCTTTTAAAAGTAAATGGATGGTTAAGATCAAATTTAGGGGACTCATGATCAAGGGTTGAAATTCATTCAAAGATGAGTGGATGGGTCCATTTTTTAATTATTTAATTCAAAATGGAGGATTATTTTTGAATATTTAAATGAGCACTTTGAATAAAATATTAATTTCTATCCACCCACCATAATTTAAATATGAATTTTCATCCATTATGAATAAAATATTAATTTCCTTTTACTCAACATGAATAAAATATTAATTTTCATTCACCCACCATGAATAAAATATTAATTTCTTTACACCCACCATGAATTAAATATTAATTTCCATATACCTACCATGAATAAAATATTCATAATGGAATTAAGGTCCCACTTTGAATATAAAATCCGTTCTTGGAGATAAATATCAAATTTTAATTTATTTGGAATTAATATTCATGTGTGATTTTCAAATGGGTTGTACTAGTTGATGTCTAATCAATATAACACCCTTTTAGTTACATGATTGAACATCCCTTGCTACCAAAGTACTGTGCTGATTTTCATTAAATGTCAATCCGGGAGTGTGAACTTGAGATGATGTCTGCAAAGTATATGCTCTAGTTTTTGCTAAAAGTCACTACTACCTTGAATGAAATAACCATTAAGGAAATATAGTTTATCCAAAGGAAAGATGACTATCAAGTACTTGGAAGGAAACTCTAATTATTTAACCATACATCTATGCACCTACTATTGTAGGAACAATGACTGGTTTTGTTTCCAGTGGCTGCAAGAATAGTAGTTCTAATCTTAACTTAGAAAATTGAGTCTAACTCCTACTTACTAAAGTAAACTCCACCTTCTGCATGGGCCTCCATGAAAGAATGAAGGAAAGATAAGCTCAGATTAAAGTGTAGAAACTCAGCAAAGTCATGTATTTATTCAAATATGTAGTATTACAATAACTTGGCAAAAACAACAAGATGTTTATCAACTATGTCTATCTACTCACTACCTAACCTCATAGATACAGACGAGGTCTTATTTAGAAGGAAGGAAAAACAAAAAACTCCTATAATTATGACTTCCTCATGAAGGAAAGTTAGTTACAACTTAAGACTACAAGCATGCAATTGTAAAGACATTAGTTATCCCTTAAATTCCCTACAAATATAGATCATAGTAAATGCTAGATTTTCTCTTTTATCTGACTTTAAACAGCTTCCAGGAATCCAGGTATCGTGTGTTGCATGTTTAACTAATTGCTTTGATGCTCACTTCCTTGCTCAATCGCTTTATTAGGTCCCGCTTTGTTATTCATTAAAATAGGTCCCTTCTGACTTTTCCACCAAGTCTTCCAACTGCAACGATGTCATAACACTTCTCTTTAATACCATCAATGCCTTAGTGCTATTCTTTCGCAGTTTGTTTTTTATGAACTCCCGCTTAGCTTGTATTCTTGTGATCAACATTTAATACACACAAGACTTCCCACAAACATTTATTTACATTTATTAGTTTATAAAGAAAAGGCATTAATTATTCAACAAACAATTTTTGCAATCTCTTTAGCTATAGGAAGATCTACCCATATCAAACATTCATGAAGAAAGATTTTTACCACAAAATGAACCCCTTTTTAGATATAACTCTAATTATCATTTTTATGCCCTATGTCCATACTTTATACATCAAAATTTCAAAACATTTATACTAAAAGATGATAAAGTTCAGTATGTGATAGACAAATATTCACAAAAAGGGGCAAAAATACTTCTATTTCTTCATGTCATCATTTTTCCCCCCAACCATCTTGAGGCTGGTCCCTTTAGCATCTATAGGTTTCTGATCCTCATCTGCAACCTAAGATCATTGGTGATTTTCTCATGATTCACGAGCTCTATAATTAAAATATCCATAATTTTGCGTCAACCTTTCCCATTTCTATTCTTCAGCAATCATGTTATATTCAGCAAATGAATCATACTTTCCAAGCATAGGATGCAAGAGTATTGGTAGTTGGAAACAAAGATGTACCCAATAATTTTTCTAACTTCTACCTAACATCATATACCTGGGCATTCTGCTGATGGCCAACTCCAAATTTTGAGGAGAGTGCAGCTCCCTTGTTTTAGATCTTCTGGCAATCGGATCCATCTTTGAAGGAAAGCTTGTATAGCATTAGGGGTATTTGCAGAACAATGTTACTCCCAATCTAGAAATGACTATTCGCAGATAGGGTGAATTGTGGCAGCAACACTTTGATTATTGTTAATAGAAAGCCAATCGAAGAATACTTTGTGAGTGTTTTGCACCTCTGGCCGAATGTACAATGGTTCAAACATTTTCTTTTCCCTATTAGGAGTAGCCTGCTTCTCTCAACTAATCTCATTCTGCATCCATGACATAACTACCCTAAACTATACATCTCCCACATATAAAAATGAATTCCAATCTTTATCATCTAGAATAGCAAGATTATGAACATATAACTCATAGAGGAGATTCTCTAGAGCCATCAAAACTGATTTGAATGTTGCATAGAATTCCTGGGGAGTGTGCAAGGAAGGGTTCAACCCTTGAGTAATTCGAGACAATTGAAAATTAATCATTTGCTCCTTTAGGAACAATGTGTAAACTAAAGATGGTGACCTGCAATTTACAAGCTCTGGAATGAGCTCTGCAATCTTCGTGATACGTTGCTACAAGACCATAATTTCACTATCCTTCTCTTCAATTTGTTGTGCTTGTTTCTTGATAGTTCTAAGCAATTGCTTCCTTTCTAGATCCCAGTTTGATTTTTCTCATTGATACTATTGGTACAAACTAAAGCTAGCTATTAACGAAGTACAAATGTCAGGTGGTGTATGACGATAGACAATAGGTCTATAATCTTCAAGGTGGTGCTCAAGATGATGGTGGTCAGCAGTGTTGTCATCCTAAGAATATTGACATTTAACAAAGTTGTTATTTTAATAGGCAACAATGTTATCCACTTTTTTTGAAGGGGCAATGGCTGTAGGATAGGGTGCAATAGTCGTTCCAACTTGAAATGTTTCAACAATTTCCTAAACTATTTCTTGTGCAACAAATGGATATTCCTCTAGTGGTAGATTATCAATTTCCTTGGCTGGCTATTCAAACTCGGACACTATTTCCTCTGAGGACTCCATGTCACTATCAACATTAATAGGGCTATTTGTTTTTGTGGGAATTTCCTCAAGATCATTTTCATGAGTAGGTGTTGTGTGCTCTAGTGACTATGCAGGTGTGGGTACTGGAGTTTCAACATCAATAGGTGGTATAGGAGGCTCAATAGGTGGTGTAGGAGGTTCAGTTCTCAAATTTACCCCAGACATTCTGGTGACTCGTCGTGGAGTAGAAATTGGGGTAAAAATTAGTTTCTTGCCCTTATTAAAATAATTTCCCTTTATTCGGGTTGAGTGCAGGTTCTTGTGATACTGGAGATACTTCTGTTGAACCTTCCTCTATGGTAACTATGTGTGATTTTCTCTTTCTAGAAGTTGTGGCTTGTACGGGTAGAATTTTCCTTTTTGCAGCTTTAGGTACAAAGGCAGAAGTCAAAGCTTCTTGAGCCATTCTATATACTACTTTCCTAACTCCTACAATAGTTTTCTCTCTTGTCCCCATTCCTTTCCCTTTAGGTCCACCCCCTTTAGGTCCCTTTGTCCTTAGTTTTATGAAATTCTCCCATGTTCCCAAGTGCTACCTAGTCAACTCCCTTTCAATTATAGCCCTAATTAAGCAATGGTGGGATACCGATTAGGTTTATCCTTGCTATACATAGGTAGCTTGCCTTTTGATAATATTATAAAGGAAACTCGGGAGATTTATAGGATAATAACCATGCTGCAAACCACTCAAAATTTTGAAATGAATAGCATGAAAATAAGAATACCTTCCTTCACAGGTAAAATATCTTATGATAAATTCAATAGGGTGGATGAATTGCAGAGGGAGAGATAATCATAATGTACCTTGCCTTTTGTTTTCCTCCAACTGAGGATCTCTAGGTACTGAGAATTGCTCTTTTTCTTGTTGTGCATCCATGTCCTCTATCTGATTTTCTCAATTTGTGGGCAAACCAGAAACTTCTGCCACCACTTCTTCAGTGAATTCTATCCAAATGCCCTTAACAGTTGCATATCCATCCCTTAATGTATTATGAAATTGGAGCACAATTTCCTGATCAAAATGCTTCAAACTGAGATAGTAAGCCAACCAACCTCATTGTTGAAACAAACTACATGTTGTTGGGTCTATCAGTAAGACTATATGGTCTGTTGGTTCATGCCACTGAGGTTATCCACCCATATTTTTTGAAAAAATAAATGCTATTACAAGAAAATTCACTGCAAGTGATTTTGAGAGTATGGGCAAAGATGGCTACAGGGGTTTCAACAAAGGAATTTTTTAAAAAAAGAAATACTTCAATACTTTCCAAACATCACATCCTTCAATACTTCATGATGGCATTTTAATCACCAAACCATAATGAGGATAAAGATCATGTTCAAAAACATATGCCATATTAATGAGGGGTTATATGAAATCATGATTTAATGGTTAGCCTTCTTTATATATTATTTCACACATTTCAAATGTACAAAGGAGTGCTAGCTCATTACTGAAATAACCTTTCCCCGTACATCCTACATGTCAACTTAAGATTTCTTTTATTTGCATTCATGATTTCAATTTTCCCTCCCCCCAACCTAGCAAAGACTGGGTCCCACCAGACCGTAAAGATTGAAAATTTTGAAAATCAAAATAACATACTTTTCTAAATAAATAATAAATTAAATAAATGCAAAGGGGTTGAGTGTGACTGACCTGAGGTGCAATAGGAAGGATGGTTCGAGTAGTACCGCACGAGAGAAAGTGAGATGGCATGATGATGGAAAGACAAGAAGGTGGGATGGAATGAGGTGGAAAAGAAATGAATTTCACATGAGTGCAAAATTTTTATTATGAAGGCCTTGAAAATAAATTCAAGGCATTGCAGGCATCTGAGTGGGAGACTCAAACAGAGTGGCTGCAGGAAGAGATGTTTTTTTTGTGGTGAACTATTGAAGAAATTATTTCTGGGTTGTTGGTTTATGATATAACTTTAGGCAATGCCCGTTAACTAAGAGTTTGAATTTGATCGGATCAGTTGTTGATAGTTGAACTGCTCCATTGTTAAAAATTGCAATGATTTCATAGGGACCAAGCCATCGAGTCTAAACTTTTCCTTGGTGATGTTGATATCGTGAATCATATAGGAGCACCAATCACCAATGGAGAATTCTCTTTCTTTAATAAATTTGTCATGCCATTGCTTTATTTGAATCCAAATTAATTATGTGTTATGAAGAGCTGACTTTCAGCATTCATCCAACTCATTGAGATGCAAAATGTGATCCTATTGTGTTGTAGGAAGGGTAATATCAAGTTCCAAAGCTATCTGTAGAGTTTTATGTTCAAATTCAATGGGCATAATAGTTGTCTTCCCATATAGGAGTTGAAAAGGCGTAAACCTAGTAGTGGATTTCCATGTTGTTCTGTATGCCCATAAGGCTTTAGGAAGTCTAGCTGCCCAATCTTTCTAATGCAAAGACACTATTTTAGTGAGTATATGTTCTAGCTCTCTATTTGTCATTTCTACCTATCCATTGGCCTGTGGATGATATGGAGAATATTTGCCATGCCAAATTTTATACTCCTCCATGAGTGTTGCTATCAGATTAGATGTAAACTGAGGCCCTTGATCTGATTGCAATTCTCTTGGAATACCAAACTTGGTAAAGATACATTCGTACAAAAACTTTGCAACATTATTGTCATGAGGATGCTTCATGGGTTTTTCTTCTACCCACTTAGTAACATAATTAGTGCAAACCAATATGTAACTTTTCCTTTTTGATGGTGGTTCAATAGGGCCAACAAAATAAATTCCCCATTTATCAAATGGTTCTGCTACTATTTGTGGCTACAGGGACATTTCACCCATTTTCGTTAGTTGACCCATTCTTTGACATTTATCACATTTTTTAATATACTGAGCCGCATCCTTGTGAAGTTTAGGCCAATAATAACCTATATTTAGGATCTTTAATGCAGTCCATTTGTTAGCAAAGTGACCAACATAGGGCTCATCATGACAAGCACAAAGAACATCATATGTTTCATCCTCTCTAAGACGTCTTCATGTCACCTGGTCTAGTCCAGTATAAAACATGAATCCTGAGATCCATGAGAAATTAAAACTCTTTTTCGCTAGCAATCATTTTTCTTTTGTAGAGCAATGTGGGGGAGTTTTTCTAGTAGTTAGATAGTTGGCAATGTCAGCATACCAAGGGTTTTGTGCTGACAAAAGAAAGAGATGTTCATCAGGAAAGCTATGTTCTATGGCTGTAGGATCATCAGGTGTTTGAAGACGAGACAAGAAATCAGCTACAACATTTTCTTTACTTGGCTTGTCAATAATGGTGATGTCAGATTCTTGTATTAGTAACAACCATCGAGCTAATCATCCAAAGATTGTTGGCTTGTTCATTAGATATTTGATAGTAGAGTGATCTGTATGTACAAATATTTGGTATCCTATAATGTAATGTATGAATTTATTCATAGCATAAATTACAGAAAGTAGTTCTTCCTCTATCACAGTGTAGTTATACTCAGCTCCTTGAAGATTTTTGCTGATATAGTAAATTGCATGTTCTACTGAATCTATCTTTTGGCCAAGTACTGCTCCAATGGCATGATCTGAAGCATCTGTGTGTATGTGAAAAGGTAACTCCCAATTGGGTCCTTGGAGAACTAGTGCTATTGAGAGGATTTCCTTAAGCTATAGGAAGGCTTTTGTACACTCTAAATCCCATACAAACTCTGCATATTTTTGAAGCAATTTATATAAAGGTGCAACAATTTGACTGAAATCTTTGATAAAACACTGATAATATCCCGCATGTCCTAGAAAACTTCTGACTTCTTTCAATTTAGCTGGTATAGCCAATGTGTGTATGACTTCTATTTTTGCTGGATCTACTTCAATTCCTTTAGGGGAAATAAAGTGTCCCAACACCACTCCTTTTTGCATCATCATAAAACACTTTTCACTATTTAAAGATAAATTGTAGTCTTTGCATCTTTGTAAAACCTTGTCCAAGTTCTCCTTGGCTTCTTCAAATGTTTGTCCATATGTGGTGAAGTCATCCATATACACTTCCAAACAATCTGTAGATATGTCAAAAAAAATGCTAATAACAACTCTTTGGAAAGTTGCAGGTGCATTGCACAAACCAAATGGTAGGACAACATAAGAAAATATTCCCCATGGACACATGAATGTGGTCTTGTCCTGATCCTCTGGTGCTATCTAAATTTTATTGTAGCCACTAAATCCATCCAAGAATGAAAAGTATTTTTTTCCTACAAGATTGTCAAGAACTTGATCAACAAAAGGCAATGGAAAATGATCCTTTTTGGTAGTTGAGTTAAGTTCTCTATAATCTATGCAGACTCACCATTTTCCCCCTTTTTTGGGAACAATAACCAATGGTGACACCCATTGGCTATCTAAAATTGGATATATGAAGCCAGCATTGAGTAGCTTTTGCAATTCATTTTTGATAATATCTCTTAATGCTGGGTTTATCCTACACTGAGGTTGTCTCACAGGTTTGCAATTTGGAGTGATATAAATCCTATGGGTATAGAGTGCAAGATCCAAACCTTTCATATTTGTAAACTCCCAAGCAAAAGCATCCTAGTGCTTTTATAACAGCTGCAGGGTATTATGATGTTGTGCCTGAGATAAGGACTTGCTTATATTTAATTCTCTTCTTGGAACAACTATTGTTTTGACTACTTTTTCAGCCATTGAAATTTGCACAATTGGTTGTGAATCTATCTCATGTGGTAGGAGTGAATGCATAAGTTGTGTAGACTTGGAATAATGAAGTTCAATAGATAAAGGTAGAATATTTTCTAAGACACACTCTTGTTTAGAAGATGTCTCAAGTTGTGTTCCATACTCATTCAGTATGATAGAAGAAATGACATCATCTTCTTCTTTAATGTTTACAAATGAGTCATGTGAGATCATCATCAATTGTTGAATAGAATCCATGTCCTTATCAAAGTCATCCCTATTTGGCTAGACAACTTGATCATCTTGGAGCAAGGGCTGAGCAGGAGAATACAAGGTTAAATTTTTAGTGTTCGTTCCATCTGAAATAGTCATTTTTTCTGATTGGCATGCAATATAAGCATCTATTGTTGCTAACCATGGTCATCCTAGAATGATAGGATATCCCCTAGTACTTTTTTTTGGAGAGAGTATGAAAAAATCAACTAGATACTCCCATGAATGTAATGTTATAGTGACATCTTCGAGCATACCATCAAGAATGATGGTAGAACTAGCTGCTAATTACAAGATTGTTTGTGTTTGCCTAAGACCAATGATGCTTAATTTGGACACTACTTCCTTGTTCATTACATTGATGGATTCTCCTAGGTCTATTAAGACATTCTACACTTGCACTCCTTGAATGGTGAGGGTTACTACTAGGCTTCCAGGGTCTACATACTTAGGCATTTTGCAGTTATCAAGGATAAGATCAGAAAGTTTCCCAAGGACATGGATAGTCTTTGGGTCTTTCTTTTTCCTTCCTAGATTTTTAACATAGGCTTCTTTGATGGCTTTTGAATATATAGGTACTTCCTTTATTGCATCAAACAAGGGAATTTTTACCATCATTTGCTTGAGTTGCTCAAGAAAATCTACTGCAGCTTGATTTTTACTTGGCAAAACTTGCTCTAGCTGAACTTGCTCTATTAACCTACTAGGAAATGGTGGTGTCTTAGTTGCAGGAGAAATAGTGGTGGTAGGTTCTTGAACTGACTCAACATTTGTATCATCTATTTCTATTATAATAGGTTGCTAAGGTGAGGCAAGCATTTTTTCAGATCATAGATGGATATCATTAAGGGTGATGGAATAACTTTATTGTTGGGTTGAAGGTTTTGCACTATTAGGATTAGGTGCAGGTTGTGTAGTTAACTGTGGCTATTTTGGAGGGGCTATATTGGCTACAGGAGGCATTAAGGCTTGTTGTTGAGGAGGTTGAGTCAAGGCTGGTTGATGTTGGTGCTACTACCAGTTCTGAGTTTTCTACCAACCCTACAGAGGTTGGTGCCAACCTTGGTTAGGCCGGTGCCAACCTTGGTTAGGCTGGTGCAACCCTTGGTTAGGCTGTTGCCACCCTTGGTTAGGCTGCTGCCAATTATTATAATTACCATGTTGTTGTTGCCATTAGCTATTACCACCATAATTATGGAGTGGATCTTGAGGAATACCTGATCTTGGAGCCCATGACCTTCATTGAGCAACATAGAGGACTTCCCCATCTTCATTAATTGCCTTGAACTCAATAGGCACATGTTGTGATTCCAAGCTAGCAATAGGCTTACATCAATAGTTGTGTTTCTTTTCTTTGCAATGGGGGCAATATTTTTCCAACATACTATCAACATCCTCCTTCTTCCTTCATGCTTGCATGGTGTCCAATTATGTAGCAACATCATTAATGATGTCTTTCTTGAAATCTGACAAGAGGTTTGACAATTCTGTCTTAGATACTCCCGCCCCAGGAGTTTTTTGGAGTAAGTCCCTCAAACCTTGTCCTTTTTTTGTTGTTGCTCTAGAATAGTTCAAACAAATATTTTGGATTTCAGGCCATGTCTTCTGTATAATGTCACCTCCAGCCATTAAGTCTAAACTTTCCATACTCCTATCATGCACTCCTTTTAGAAAGAGATGGTTTTGGGACTCCTCGTTTAGTTGATGTTGTGTGTTGCGCTATAGGTTAAACATGAATTGGGCAACGTAGTCCTCCAAAGTCTCATCCACCTTTTGTGACATTTTAAAAATGGCATCTCCTTTCAAATCATGGCCTCTGCAATATTCCTTATATTTATTAAGGAATAGGGTACTCATAGTTGGCCAATCTATCATAGCATTGGCACCTAGACTCATGAACCATCTCAAAGCGGCTTCTTTGAGAGTTGATGGATATAATTTTAGCTTATGGGCATCAGTTGTGTAGTCATAAATTCAACAAAGGATGTTGAACTCAAAGAGAAAAGTTTCTGGATCTTCAGTAATAAGGCCATAGAATTTAGGTAGGGCAGCTGAGGGTATATTTTTGAGATTTTGATTACCCTGCCGAGGAGTAATTGGAAAGGGAAAGGTAGGCTGAGCTATTTCCATTTTTGGATGTCCTAGTGGTGGCTGATAAATGACTAGAGCTAATGGATTATCTTGATATTCTGGCTCAGCAAAAAGATTATTCAAATGGAAGGATTCTTCAGATGTGGTTGATGATTGTACTTGTTTTGATACTTCGAAAAATATGTTCTCAAATAGTTCTTTTTCTTCTTCTATTTCTTGTCTCTCTTCTCTTTCTTCAGGGTTAGGATAAAAAGAATCTTCCTAATTGAAGTTGGGAAGAAATCTTCCAAGGTGGTCTCTTCTCCTATGCATGCAAGAATGCTAAAAATGAAACTAAGTGACTCAATAATGAATACTAAACTGACACCATAAAAATATGTCTAACCAATATAACACCTTTTTAGTTATAGGATTGGACGTCCCTTACTACCAAAGTACTATGCTGATTTTCATTAAATGTCAATCTAGGAGCGTGAACTTGAGATGATGTCTGCAAAGTATATGCTCTAGTTTTTGCTAAAAGTCACTACTACCTTGAATGCAATAACCATTAAGGAAATCTAGTTTATCCAAAGGAAAGACAACTATGAAGTACTTGGAAGGAAACTCTAATTATTTAACCATACATCTATGCACCTACTGCTACAAGAATAGTGATTGGTTTTGTTTCCAGTGGCTACAAGAATAGCAGTTCTAATCGTAACTTAGAAAACTAAGTCTAACTCCTACTTACTAAAGTAAACTCCACCTTCTGCGTGAACCCCCATGGAAGAATGAAGGAAAGATAAGCTCAGATAAAAGTGTAGAAACTCAGCAAAGTCATGTATTCATTCAAATATGCAGTATTACAATAACTTGGGAAAAACAACAAGATGTCTATCAACTCTATCTATCTACTCACTACCTAACCTCATAGATATAGATGAGGTCTTATTTAAAAGGAAGGAAAAACAACAAACTCCTATAATTACGACTTCCTCATGAAGAAAAGTTAGTTACAACTTAAGACTACAAGCATGCAATTGTAAAGAAATTAGTTATCCCTTAAATTCTCCACAAATATAGATCATAGCAAATGCTAGATCTACTCTTTTATCTGACTTTAAATAGCTTCTAGGAATCTAGGTATCATGTGTTGCATGTTTAACCGATTGCTTTGATGCTCACTTCCTTGCTCAGCCACTTTATTAGGTCCCACTTTGTTATTCATTAAAACAAGTCCCTTCTAACTTTTCTGCCAAGTCTTCTAGCTGCAATGGTGTCATAATGTTTCTCTTTAATACCATCAATGCCTTAGTGCTATTCTTTCACAGTTTGTTTTTTATTAACTCCTGCTCAGCTTGTATTCCTATGATCAACATTTAATACACACAAGACTTCCTGCAAACATTTATTTACATTTATTAGTTTACAAAGAAAAGGCATTAATTATTCAACTAATAGTTTTTGCAATCTCTTTAGCTGCCAGAAGATCTACCCATATCAAACATTCATGAAGAAAGATTTTTACCACAAAATGAATCTCTTTTTAGATATAACTCCGATTATCATTTTTATGCCCTATGTCCATACTTTATACTAACTTCTATTTCTTCATGTCATCAGTTGATTTGAATTAATTAATTTTATTCATTTTAATTCTCATCATGATATAAAATTATGCATTTAGATTTCTGACCAATTTTGAGTTATTACATATGTCATCTTGAATCCTTTCTTTGTTTTCCTAAAATTCATTTGTAAATTTAGGCATGTCAAAAAATAATATTGTGCAATTTTATTTTATTTTTTGAAAAATTCTTCAATATTCTATACAAGTTTCATTAATTCCTCCTTTCTTACTATAATTATAGTAGAGATTTTCTCTATTACATTCTTTCTAAACTTCTTTTCACACCAAACCATTAGTTTTTAATTTTCTTCAATATCCTCAGTGTTGAATTTTTCAACTATTTGCACTAACGAGAGATAATGGGTGCCTATTCATCAATGGTCAATATTTCAATAACATCAACAAATATATATTTGATATCATGCAACACTTGTTTCTATTGTTGTTCTCTCCTTAACTCTTGTATTTTCTTTCTTTCTAAAATATCTTTCAAGATGATAGTATGTTCAAATGTGAGATTATTTAGATCTCATTTCAACATTTCAATAACTTCAACTAGAGTAATAGTATTCCCTAGTGAGTAGTATTTTCTTCTTCTTTCCTTTTCTCTTCTTAGGAGTGTTGATGCTCAAAACATCTAGAGTTTGATCAGATGAGGGTGTTTCACCACTCGGTTTAACTTGTATCTTAGTTCTAGAGACAACAACAGTTGCACTCAACATTGTGTGTGAATATTTCTGCACCTTTTCTTCTTATGTTTCCTTTTCCTTCTCTTTATGTTCAGTCTCCATAATTCCCTCTACTGGAATTTCTAAGACATGTGGCCCTTCTTGACCTATAGTAGACTTTTATATATTTGATTCCTTTTCTAGTTCCTTTTGTTCTTGCTTCTCCTTTTATGACTCCTTGATGTCTATTATCAATTTTTTTAGTTTGAGAATCTTGTTGTTTTTGTTTCTTCATCTATTTTAGTTGCTCATTAAAATCAACAATTTGGACTTGTCCTTCTCCTATCTTAGGATAGTCTTTTATTTGTTTCAATATAGGAGTGTTAGGTATAGTATCATGAATAGGTGATACATTACCTTGTGAGCTCGACACACATGAATCTTCTTCATCACTTTGCACATCTTCAATAGTTATTGTGTCTATTTCTTTCTCGTATACATCTTCTTTGCTAATCTTTTCAACCTTTTTTGTATTTAGTCCAAAAATGTTTTTCCACAATAATTCATTTTGTTTTAGAACAACCTTAATTTTATTTTGTAAAATCATAAATGCTCTAAATTTAGGAATGAATCTATTCCTATACTTATCCAAAAATGTTATCTTTTTCTTATATGTCAACTTAGGCATAATTTTGTCTAATGTTCCTTCTCTTATTTTCTTCTCAATTTATGTTTCCTATTGCCACTTGGCATTAATTCTACTATACAAGTCACTAGAAATCTTGCTTCTTATCTCTAAAGTTGTCAATTTGAATTTTTCCATCATGTCTAATATGGATTCCTCTACTCTTGACATGTCAATATCACTCATTTTTATCATACTTTACAAACTTAAAATTTGATAACCCTACAAAGCTTCTAATGTTGTCACATATCTTGTCAATAGTTTTAGGCTTTGTATGCATAGTGAATTAGTGGTGATTAGGTTCATCAGATTCAATCCTCTCTACATCATCCTGTTCAACATCTTTTTTCTTTATCAATCTACTTCACTTTGGTTGACTCTTAGTAACTAGTAATTTTCTTTTATCTATACTTGTGCCACTTGAACCTTTTCTTGATTTTGTAATCTTTGCAACTCCTTTCTTTAATGGTGGCTCGACAGTGATTGCTATTGCTGCCCTAGTTCTTGGTCTTGGTGGTGGAGGATGAGAGAGGGGCTTTGGTGTTACCTTATTTACATTCCTCTTCCTCTTAGGCTCAATAATTTTTATTATTTTAGCCTTCTTTTCTAGTGGGGTGACAAGTACTAGGCTTTTCCCTATTTCTCTACACTTTCTTCCTCTTCTTCTACATCATTTTCATTGTCTTGATCCTCTCCAAGAACTTTTGTAAGCATCAAAGGTCCTTTACCCTTGGTATGTGTGCCTAGTTTTCCCTTAGGTCTTCAATAATTTTCTTTCTCTTCTTATCAGTAGAAGCAATTTTAATGTCCATAGTTATTCTTTCTTTTCCTTCTTCATATTTTCCAAAGGGTTCGACCTTTGCATCAATTTCTTCATTAAGTAGTGCAAGTAATTTTTTACTCACATCATCAATCTCAATTTCATAACCAAAAGGTTTAAGCCATGCTACCCTCGTCTTAACTTCATGTACATATGTGTAGAAAAAGCACATCATTATAATGCTTCTCAACTAAGGATGCATAAATCCTTAATATTTTTGCTTGAATTCATCAAAATATCCATCTAGAAAAAATTCAAAATTTTCTCCCAAATTCATTATATACTCATTGATCTTCCTTGTAGCAGGTTTGCCTTGTTTCCATATAATATTTCCAACAATTGGAAAATAAATTTGAGTGTAAAAGAAAATACACATGATCAATAATCCAAACTTACATATTGAATTCTTTACTTTCTTTCTTGACACCAAGTTCTCTACCCATTGCAATAATTGTATCTTGGAAAGATCATATTCATGATCTTTCATCACAATCTTCAACCCCTGATCAACTAGTATACATGGTACAATATTCAATTGGCTTTAGTAAGAAAATTTAGGAAAGATAACTCTCACTACAAACTCAATCAATGGATTATTAATGGTTGAAATAGACATGCCATGCCCATTCCACTTGGTTTTTGTGTTTGCCTCAATTTTTTCTTTTCTTTGGCAACACATTATCTTCATTTTGTCAAATCCAGGGTATCCAGTGACAACATGAATCATCTTATTTATAATTTTTAGTGGTCCATTCTCTAGCCATAACTCCATATCATGAAATCTTCTCAGCACGACCTTGATCCAATCAATCTTGAGATTTATTAGAAAATATAGGGCATGAGTTAACCCTTTCCTCTCAACAATTTAAAACTCATCCTTTACTATTCCTTCATCACACAATTTATCATATGCCACATGAATCTCATAGTCTCCCACTTCACCAATTTTACACATATAATAGCTTTGTACATCATGAATCATAATAACCTTAGGTAGTATCAATGATAACACACCTATTGAATCTCCTTTCATGAAAATTTTAGGAATAACACAATATTTTGGTGGAGGATAAGTGTCAGTTCTCACCAATTGAACATTTCTTACCTCTCCTTGATTCTTCTCTGCTGATGTTGATGAAGATGCCATTTTTTGCAATAGGGATTTAAGATATTTTTTCTAAACAACTTGGCACAACTAGAAATCAATACTAGATCACTCTTTTACTACTAAATCACTTCCAATCTCCTTTGAAAATCACTTCAAAAATTTCTCAAATCTCTTGGTGCTCTCAAAATCTAAATGCAAGGTGAGTAAAATGCCTTCAAATTCTTGATTTATACATGCATTCATTCAAGTTAGTGTTGAAAATACAATAGGGAAAGTAAAATCTAGAGGGGGGTGGGGGCAAATAAGTCCTTCAAAAATTTAACCATAAAATCATTCACAACACATTCATCTCACAATTTTCATGTAAACTAAAATACCAAACTAAGCATGTTCATCCATAACATAAAATAAAATAAACATTCAACACATATACGACAAAAGATATTTGGTTACCTAGAAATCCTCTAATGAGAAGGTAAAATTAGGTTGGGGATGACACCCACAAATCTTCACTACTGCAATTGTAAAGTGTATCCAATGAATGTTACAATGTTTGATCATAAACTAATATCTACCCTATGAAAGGTCTTCCCTAATAAAGGCTTACAAGATTGTTCGATCTTACCCTGTTAAATTATTTCAACACCCTATTAGAATTGTGCCTGATTAAAGGACCTAAACTTACAATGAAGTAAGCACCCTATTAAAGGATTTACAACATCCTGTCAGGACTACTCTGTTAAGAGATTTAACTGATTCACATGTTAGAATGTCTCAGTAATGATCCCATGGTTAGCACTCTACTGCTAGATAGTAGATCACCTCATAACATGCATCTTTGATCCTCTCTGATCAAATGTATCAAATATGTCCTCTAACTTCTTTCCTCTATTCTCCTCTAACTAATTCTTCAATTCATAAAGTCACCATGAATTCTCTATTTGTGCATACAAACTTCTCTCTTCACACATATAATGTTTTAGGCTTTGCCTTCCTTAAGAAGACCTAGGTGACTTAAGGTTTGGTATGAATCAATGATTGTGATTCATCCATTTCACCAATTAATCCATCCCTTCAACTAATTGGTTTCATGTACTGCATAGGGATCCTTAATATAGATTCATTCTTATCATTTAGAATCTCAAAATAATCTTTAGTCAACTAAAAAATGGTTTACATAGAAGTTTTTGCCATTAAAAAAATTTCCCAATACTATTTTACTCGGAACTTGAAGTCTCTAAAGCTTGACATTCATTTTTTCTTCAATGTTGTAACTTGACCTCTGAATGACTCAATGTCTATTGATCACTTGACATCTAAATCACTCAGAATCAACTATTTTCTAGGCACCTAAGTAACTTGAAACTATTTACTCAACACATACTGTATATCTTGCTCGACATACACTATTTGACAACTCATGCTTGACATACATTACTTATTTAGCATGAACTGAGTTCTATCTAGTAAATGACTTAAGTGTATTTTCACTCATATATCAAAACCAATCTCAGATTAATAATATCCCCCTTTGACATGAGTGGAAAAAAAACTTGGTCATGCATAAATAAATTTAAATTATGAGCATAACTCAAATAATCTCTAGGCTTACATACAAAATTTCAAAACTTCAAAATCTTGCAAAACTTGTGACTTATCAGTCATACCTCAAAATCTTATAACTCCCCATGTGTTGGTTTTTCTTTTATAAATCTGAATGCTCCTAGTGAGTAAATTTGTTGTGTGCTGTGTTGATTCTATTTTTGTATCAACTCCCCCTTAGTTTGGTCTCCCCCAAAGATTATTCATTCTCCCCCATTTTGACAATTATGTCATGGGTGGTACATGAATAGTGTGTTTGTCCAAGAATGATTTATGGACCTCCATTATAAGCTTTACCATTGCATTCTAGCTATCACATGCTACCACTAGAGATTTGATTTGAATATCTAACTTGATAGCAAGGTTAACTAGGCATTCATGAGTAGAAAGATGGGGATCTTTCTTAACCAATATTTTTGCAAAGGCTAGTTCCTTATGTAACACCTCCATGTGAGGGGTCAACATGGGCTAGATTTTGATCAATGTAGCCCAAATATTAGCATCTTGAGCTTGTAATGTTGCTAATTGACCTTGTGCTGACAAAAAATTTCTAAAATGAGACTGATTTTGACTAGGAGATTATTGTAGGATTTTACCCATTGACTTCAAATCTCCCTCTAGGTAGTCAATGTGTCTTTGCACTTCTTGTGTGATTAGAATTAGACCACACAACTTGGTTTAAAGAGAGAAAATGTTCTCCAAAACCTTCTTCACATCATCAATTTTGGTTTCTAACTGAACCTGACTTAATGCAATGGAACTAGATATCTTTTCATTTACCTTGGCTTGAAATTTCTTTTTGGCCCATTCTAGTAATTTTTCATTTGTGTCTAGGTCTTCATCATTTATCTTCTACATAATTTTTTCCAACTACTGAATCATTGGCTTTTCTTCATTAGGTGCAGGTAGGTTGAATGCATTAAAAAATATGTCTTTGATGTCATGTAGTGCTTGTTTCTTCCTATGCTCCCTTCTGAGTAGTTCTTGATGTTTCTTTCTGGCTAGAGCATTGTGCAATATACTCATTTTCTCTATGGTGATTGATGCAAGATCAAAATTTGGAAGTTTAATCACCTCATCTAAGTTGATATCACCATAAGATGCAACCTCATCAACCTTATATGTACTAGGACTAGGCCTTGAGGACTACAATGGTGTAGCTTCTACACTCAATCTATGAAGTGCCTGACTAGGAATAGGAGTAGTAGCATCTAATAGGGTAACCAATGTCTAAATTTCTATCCATTTCTCTAGTTTTGTAGTCAAGACTAAATCTTCAGTCCTATCCTTCTCCTTTTCTATGATCTTTGATTCACCTTATGCTTTTGTTGTAGGTGCAGGACTAGCTTCTTGACCCATTTGGACTGGTGTCCCATATTTCTCAACTATTGAAACTGCTTGTATTGAAACATTTTACACCAATGTGCTGACATGTGATGTCAATATGTCATTCCTTTGATATACTAGAATAAGCATTATAGGTTGCACTTCTATAGATTGAGGGGGGAGAGGGGAATGGATAATTCTTGAGTTTTCTCCCTTGCAGATGCCAATTTGCCTTCTCAATCTCATCCACACTCACCAATATAGGATGGATACATAGTTTTGTATTGGTGATAGAATTAATCAATATCTTCTTCATATCCTCCTTTGTTAAGGGATTGATGTTATGAATGGTGATTTTAGATACATCCTTGATCTTTACTATTTTTTCTTGTTGATCCACTTTGTCCACATGAGGGGGACTAAAACTTGACATATGTACCTCTAGTACATTTTGATCTTGCTATTTCTCTTCCTAAGAAATAGCCTTTGTATCTACTTCTTTCACTATTCCTTCCTCATGTTCTTCCCTTATAGATTCATCTTTTTTTATCTTTGTTAGAAATAGTTAATACTAAGAGGGGAGTGAATTAGTATTCTACAAACTTTTTCCCACAACTAAATATTGTTAATTACTTTATAAGTTTTAAATGAAAGTAAACCAAAAATGTTGAATAGTAAATATAACCATGCACATAGATAACTCATAACACTATTATTTGTTAACTAGGGAAACCTTGGCCAAGGGTAAACCCTCGTGGGGATGATACCCACTAGATGATTCACTAAACAATAGGATCTTGTTAAGGATATTGACCTTGTTAGGAGATTATGAAGTACATGTAGTGTCTTGAGTCCTTATTAGGAGATTGGGCCTTGTTAGAAGCCTCAACCCTATTAGGAGTTGCTTCAACCATGTTAGGAGTTGGTAAAACAAATTCAATGTATGCAAGAAGAGCCCACTGCCCTAACATGCAATATACAATCCAGTTCTTCACAAGAGAGGATATACATATAATACTTGTTGTCTATTGTACTTCACACTTGTTCTAATCATGCATTAGAATTTTCATCACATAAGGCTCATATATCTTACAAATTGTTCACACAATAGTTTGCATATCACATCACATCCACTTTTACCAGGATAATATTTCTACTTATACGTTGCACATTACAAAAATTTTCCTAGTTGGCCTTCATGTATTCACACATTTGACATAATATAAAATAATTTCCATAAGGTTGGCTCATCATAACTTAGTAATTATTTTGTAACCAAAATAATTCCTAAGGCTGTACAACCCAATTCTCTACTATGCTCTATGCTACACTGATAAATACCCACATTGGTATTTTAATCATAACTCATGTTGTACTATTCATACACATTTGTGCACTGGCATATGTCATCATGATACTATCATGAAGCTTTCCTTAACTATGAAAGAGCTAACTCTCAACAATTTTTCCATACACATAACATTTGTTCACTATGATATTGCAAACTGTCTAACACTTAGACAATTTTCTATATCTAAATGCATAAATGAAATGTTTAATGTATGCTGCCATAAATGACAACCATTAAGACATCTATGTAACCATATTTCCAAAAATATCCCCCTTCAACATTGATGGAAACATTAAGTAAAATTGGCTAAGTCCTAAAATCATGTCATATAAATAAAAAACAAAATAAAGTAACTACAAAATTTCCTTCAAAACATAACAATTTTATTCATATTTTGATAGATCATTGCATCCCTTATCACTCATTTACAATAGCTCATATATATAATATTACTCCCCCTTTGTGTATACTTCTTCGTACTTACATATTACATACAATTTTCCTTACATATTATTCTCCCCCTTTGACATCAATGCAAAAGGTGCCAAAATATACAAAAATCTAGATGTTCTATTGTCAATCAACCTGTTAATCTGGAAAAGAAATCTACATATACAACCTTCACTCATTCTATCTCTTTCTTCTAGTTGTCTTTCACTATTTATGAGATGGTGATTAGTGTGCAAAGTGCATAGGATGCCACTTCTATTACACTTGAATCAGTATAGGCAAACTTGTCACAGGAAGCCATAGCAATAAGAGATTCCTCAAGTTGCTTCTGCAAGATGTTGATCTTAGATGACAAAATTTCTCTAAGATTAGAGAGTCTCCTTGATGCTCTTTCTTTGTCAGATTCCAAGTTTTTTATCATATCATGTATCTTCTCCATTTCTATTCCATAGTCTTTAGTTCTAGATTCGAGGAGGTGTAACTTGATAATGAGCATTTCAAGTTCACTTGTCTTACCTTTTATATGACTCTCATAGTCTATAAAGAACTTGTATGATTGCGCACATTGTCCATACAATCTTTTTCCCTCATCAATATGGTTTCTTAGTCCTTTGATGTTTCCATCAAGTGTCTTCATATCATTGTGCACATTGGTACATATTGTGTTGAATAGAGTTGCATCATCAGTAGCTTGATCTTGTGTTGAAGCTACTTCTACTAGGGTTATGAATTCCTTATCAAAGGTTTTCACCAACTCTATGGCCTTTGACTACAAGTTTGGAATAGTTATAGTTGTTGTAACTATCTTCTGCATCATGTCTAGGACTTCAATTAATGTCTTCTCCAAAGATTTTACAAATTTGTTCTTCTTGAAAAACTTACTCAAAGTGCTCATTAGGCCTTTTTGATATTCATCATCAAATGGAATAGATACTACTACTAATGTTCCAACCACTGTTACTATTGAAGCTATAGTAGGAACAAGTGTAACTACCTTATTTTTCTCTTCCTCTTATTTCTTCTTTTCCTCATCATCCTTCTTTGCATCTTCTTTAGCTTTCTTCCTATTTTCATCTTCTTCTTTCTTCTTTTTTTCTTCCACTTCTATACTTCTTCTTCTCTTCTTCTCTTTTTGTCTTCTCCTCTTCTTCATTTCTTTTCTTTTCTTCTACCTTTTTTCTTTTCTCATTTTCTTCTTGTTTCTTCTCTACCTATTCTCTTTGTACCTTTTCCTTCCTCATTGCCTTTGCCTCTTTCTTCTTCCTCATCATCAGAGTTAGAGTAGGTGGTGATATTGCTAATAATAGTCACTCCATATCCTACAAAAGGATTGTCCTTTATATCAATATCTATGTGTGTACTACCTAGTTGCATGGATTCAGTACTCATAATGATATGAGGTGGTGAAAGTTCCTATTTTGTTTCCTCTTCTTCTTCCTTTTCATTGGAAGGTGTATATTCCTATACATACACTAGGCTATCAACCTTTTTCTACACACTCACCTTAGGTAACAAGGACATATATGTTACTATACCCTCATCTTTTTCCAATCTAACTTCCTCATAATTGTCTCCCATCAAAAGAAATGCTCTTCTTTTATTCCTCAACAAGGTCTCAATACCCTTCAAAAATCTATCTAATTCCTCTTTGGATTCAACATCACATAATTTATTTATTGTTGTGATCCTCATATTCAGATCCCTTTCCAAAACTCTCTTCTTCCTATTAATCAACCTATTGTATAGGTATTTAGGAATCTTATTTTTTATATTCTCAAATTTCTTCTTCTTCAATATCATATTTCTTATAATATCATTCTCTAACCACCTTCAATCCATATTACTATACATGTAATATTTATTCAATAGTGAAAAATTATCATCATTTATTATTTTCCAATTTAGATTTTCTACCTTAGGTTTCCAAGATTTCTTTCTTGCTATTATTCTTGCTTCTTGCACATCTTGTTCAACAGATTTATCTTTAGCTTCATCTTCAAAGCTTTCTAAACTACTTATATACATTATTTTCTTCCCCTCTCCTGGTCTATTGGTAATCTTCTTGACCCTTTTCTTTTCTTGTGGTACGTGTTCTTGCTTAACCTTTACCAATCTTCCTATTTTCCTCTGTGTAGTAGGTGCTTCCACCTCTGGCTTCCTCCTAGTTTGTTCATGTCTTGTCCTCACTAGCTACACTTTCCCAATTACTACATAAGGTGCAATAGGATCTTGTGCACAAGGTTGTGCCATTGTTACTCCTTTTGATGGTCCTACCACAATAACGGGAGTTGTTGCCAACTCCTTAGTTTGACCACTAGCTTTCATCTCCAACACAATTCCTCTAATCTCATTGAACTCTTGTATTGTCATGCTAGATTCCTTGAGAATGGAATCCATCTCCTTTTCAACCTTTTTTTTGCTTTCTTTTCTATATAGTTCTGAATGAACTACACTTGATCTCTGTTCATAGGTTTCCAATCTAGGGCACTCAATGCCTGACTCAGATTCAAGTATGATCTTTGCATAACCTTGTATGAGCTCTGTGGTCATCTCATAACCCATAGGCTCAATGAATTTGTCTCTGGGAATCACTACTTCCATGCAAGTGTTTTCTATCTTTTCCATGAAGCATATTTCTTCCTTATACTTCTCAACCATAGAGGGAGGTATTCTATACCTCAGTTTTATCTCTAATTGGAAAATTTTCACCAATCTATCAATGTCATCATCTTTGAAATTCTCTAGCTTGGATCTATAACATTGACTCACCATCTTCATTGCACACTCATTGCTATCCCAATTTATCATTCCAAGAAACATTCTTGTAGCATAAAAGAACATATGAGTTAATAGGGACTCAAATATGAATACATCATTCTTGGTCTTCTTCAAGCTTGCAATATTATCCAACAATTGCATTCTAATAATCTCACATAAGTTAACTTTTCCTCCTTCTATTTCCATTACATATGTCGCATGATGAAATCCAACTAGTACTAAGTTAACCCTTGATCCATGGTTCAACCTATACCCCAAAATCTTGGTTAACAACTTTACTCCTTTATCTTGAATAGGTTCAACCTTCATGTTCCTTCCATTGAACTTCATCTCTAGGTTCATCTCAACCATTTTTATAACATTTTTCTCATTTACAAGATTGCATCCTTCATTGCTCAAACTTGTGGTCTTGTGAATTAGGTCATCATCAATAATAATCTTCTCATCTCCTAACCAAAACATATCATCATGTACCCTACTCAAAATAATTTGGGTCCAATCATGATAATCAAATTTTGTGTAAAAAATATACTTCACCAAATTCAAATTCTCTACATGTGCAAAATTAGACTTCAAAGATAAGTCACTCTTGCACATCTTTCCCAAATCCTCACAAATTTCATTATCACCTATTCTCTTAATTTTACAATGAATGTAGCTTCTTATATCTTCGACATGTAACACATCTTTTGGAACTTGCAAAAAATGTACCCGATAAAGAAATAAATGGATTTTTTTAAACTCATATCTCAATCTTTCACTTACATCATACACATTCTAACTTGCCATTTGAATTGTAAATACTAAAATAATAAAGAAATTAGATTCAAGCTTCATAAAAATACCATAAAATCATTATTTAGGGCTTCTGCAATTTTTTTCTTCTCAAACTTTACTTCATAATTGGTTGTAAAATCACTCTTTAATTTTCTCAAGACACTTAAAAAAATGGTACATACATCCTTGTTTACGATCCTTAAATCATTCCAAATTGCATTGCACATTAAATGTGCATCTACTATAGATTCAAATATTGTCTTTGTTTACCAGTAAACTTAATTTCTAAATTCCCACTTACTATGATCATATCAAGTCTTGTGCACTTTACCACAACCTTCTCTTTTTTCCTTAACCTCTTATTAATTGTGCAACTTCCAAATCTCTCTCTAACATCAATTATGACCAACTGATACTCTGCTACTATTGGAGCTACTTAATTCAGGTAGGATGAGTCACAGATAATGTGTGACTTTAATGTCCTATCAGGTGATTCAAAAAATTATTTCTCCAAAACTATATGAGAGATTTTAGGATCTTTAGTTGTCACAAATACTTCCTTGAATTCATCAACATGTTCCTTAATTTCTTCCTTCTAACTATTGTTACTGTCATTATCATTTCTTCTATCATTTTTTTTGTTGTTCCTTCTATTATTTTGATTCTTGTTAAAGTTTCTTCTATCCATTCTATAATATCTTGTTGTGTGTCTAAATTTATTACATAACTAGCATATAGTTGGATCTCTTCTTTGATTGGTTCCATTTTGATTCTTAGGTACTTTGAAATTTCTTGCAATGTGACTAGGGTTATTACACTTGTAATACACGAATTGGTTCTTCTCTCCATTATTAGATTAGTTCTGTGATATTTCTTTTTCATTACTTACAACTCTAGTATTCCTTGACATTCTACTATTTTCATTATTACTATAAAACTTAGGTTTCTTACATTCTATTGCCTTATGTCCAAAACCATGACAATCATAACAATAGAAATCAGTAATGGCTTTAAAAGACTTACCCATGCAATCTCTTTTTATGTGTCCAACTTTATTATAAATGAAGCATCTACCTTTGAACTCATGTCTTACTTCCTTGGGTGGTTCATCTTGCTAAGATTCATCAACTTTCTCTATTTTGTTAGGTTCATCAAGTTTAGCTGACAAATCAATCAACTCAACTTCCTTTGATACTTTAGTATATGTGCTTGATTCTACCTTACTTAGATTAGATTCCTTAGTGGATTTAATTGTTGAAAACAATTGGTTATTTGTGTATTGTCTTTGATGTTACACAAAATGTCATGTCATTAATAATTAGTGTATGTCAATCTCACTTAGGCGATGAAGATAGTTTCCGACATCTATCAAGCATTACAAAGTTTTTTAAGTTTAGAAGACAGTCTCTACCAAGTTCACTTGGGTGTCAAAGCAAAGATCATAGAAGTTGAGTGTTAACTGAGCTCACTTGGTTAATGAAGGAAATTTTGGATGAAACCAGTGTTAACTGAGATCACTTGGTTATGAAAGGAATTCTATGAATATGCAGTATTAATTGAGTTCACTTGGTTAACATAGAAAAATCATTTCTAAGTTAGTGTCTACCGAGTAGGGTCATCTAACAAAGGATTTTCATGTTTTGGCATATTGAGTTCAATTGATTCGTTTGTTGGTTCTAGCTAAATGAGGAGATGCATAATAAGTATTCTAAGTTGTATTCAAGTTGACTTGACAATGTGTAAGATATAAATATAAGTTCAAGTTAAGAATTGAATGTGTGGAACATAAATGAAGATTTGAAGATGCTTAGAGGAAGCGAGTCAAAAGGATAAGCAAAATATCCTTGTTGAGTTGAAAAGAAACATTTGATCATAAAGCATCAAGCATACAACCTAAAATTGAGATATGTAATTAGTAATTTAGTTGTATCATAGATCAAGTCATTTCATTGTTACTCTCTAACCATTGTAAAAGTGATCTAAAACTCTTAACAAAGTTATCTTAACAACTATTTGTAAATCCTCTAACAAGGTGGCATTTCTAGATTGAATTGTCTAAAGATGTCTAACAAGGCCACTCCTAACAGGGTGATCAAATCTTCTACAAGTTCATACCTAACAGTGTGTTTTTTAACCTTTAATAGGGTTGGCTCCTAATAGGTCTCACTTCAAAAGAGTGAAAATTAGTAACAAGTTATGGTTGGTGATTTTTCCCAAATTGGGTTTCCACGTTAAATATTGGTGTCACTTGTATTCATTCTATTTCTTTTATGTCTATGCAACTAAGTTAAGTAAGATTAATCATAGATAATATCTTAAGATATGCATGTTAAGCAGTTGCCAATTTACTTTAGTGTTTTTTGAGTTACAACATTTTCTAGTAAAAATCAAGTGATTGTGTGTTTACCGAGCTTTAGTATTTTTAGTAAAATTAATTTTGACATCTAAGGGATTTGGGATTTATTTTTGTGGTAACTAATTCACCCCTCCCCTCTTAGTTACTCCTCTTACATTTCCAACAATCGGTATTAGAGCTTCTTGGTGCTTGCAAAGAAAGATTTCAAGGACCTAAGCTAAAGATTAGGATGTCTTACAAGAGAGAGATTCCAAAGCTAAACAAAGATAACTTTGACACATGGAAGGAACTTATGAAGTTGCATCTGGAAACCATCAATGATTCTAGTTTGAAATATTTAAACACTTCTTACAAAGCTTCTACTAGTGCAATGAATGTGGAAGAAATTACTCAAAATAAAAATCATAATATCATGATGATTGACATAGCATCATCTCTTAACTATGATGAATTTGATGAAGTCAAAAGATGTTCTACTGCTCATGACATGTAGACCAAACTAAAGAAAATCTATGGAGGGGATGATAATGTGAAAAGAGCTGAAGCATAAAGCTTGAGAGGTTAGTTTTATCAAATGAAGATGAGAGAAGATGAAAACATTATAAAATATACTAAAAGAATCAAAGCCAATGTCAGTGCCATCAAAGCTTCTGGACGAAAGATTGAAGATGTAATAGTGATAAGAAAGGTACTCAAAACCCTTCTTCCTATCTATGTAATCAGAGTGTCTTCTATTCAAGAGATGAGATGTGATCCAAATAAAAAAATAACATTGGATGCTCTAGTCCTATGCAAAAATTGTCAAATAAGTAAGATGCGAAAGACAAGTTTCAAATTTAAGGACTATCATTCTAAAGAAGTCCTAGAGCTAGTTTACATAGACTTATGTGGACCTATTAGAATAGAGAGCTATAGTGGTGATAAGTATTTTATTCTTTCTATTGATGATTATTCTAGAATGATGACCGTAATGTATCCAAAAGAAAGTTTGAAGCATTTTAAAAATTTAAGTAGTATCTGACAAGAGAAGAGAAAGAAACTAGAAAGGAGCTGAAGTGTTTGAGATAGAGGTGGTGAATTCATCTCTAATGAGTTCAATGAATCATGCATTAAAACAGAAATTATGAGACAAGTATTAGCCCCTGGTACACCTCAATAGAATGGCATAGCTAAAAGAAGGAATATATCCATCATGGATTGTCCAAAAACTTTAATTATAGAAAATAATGTTACAATCAAATACTAGAAATAAGCAATCAATACTACAATGCATAACTTGAATAGAGTACAGTTAAAGAAAGACTCAATTCAAACTCCCTATGAACTATGGTAAGGCCACAAAACTAATGTAAGTTACTTGAAAGAATCTAGGGATGATAAATTTGATGTCAAAGATGACAAAGGCATACTCCTAGGATACTCCTTTAGAAGTAAAGCATACAAATGTTTGAATTTATCCACTCATAGGATCATAGAAAGTGCACATGTGAGAATTGATGAGTTTGTAGAAAAGAGTGAAGAAGAGAGTAAAAAATAATTTGAGGATTATAGAAGGTTTGTTTACTATGAACCTAATATATTTCCAAATCTATTTGGAAGTCAAGAGGCCTCCCCTCCCGAGTCCTTGAAATATCCAAAAGCTATCAAGTTGCAGCTTGAGTCACAATCTAAAGGACCTAAGTCACAGTTAGAAGCTACTAAGATATTGCTAGAGAAAATCAAGTTTGATGAACCTGAGTCATAGATAGTGGGACTTGAGCTTGATATAGAAGATCATGAAGAGGTTAGTGGAACATGTTCTAAATCCAAAGTACCTATTTTAGAAAGATATTTCAAAAATAACCATGCATTTGATCAGATCATTCGAGACAAGTCAGATGGAATAATGTCAAGAAGAAAATTGAAAGGTACATGTTTGCTTGCTAGATTTGAACTTATATCAGTGAAAGATTCTTTGGATAATTAAAGTTGGATTGAAGCTATGAATGAAAAAATAGAACATGTAGAGAGGAATAAAACTTGGACTCTTGTTCCTAGACCCAAGGATAAAATGTAATTGACACAAAGTGGGTTTTTAGAAATAAGTTGAATGAAGATGGAGAATTTTCTAGAAACTAAGCAAGGTTAGTATGTAAAGGTTATTCTCAAGAAGAAGGTGTTGATTATGCTGAAACTTTTTCTCTTGTTGTTAGATTAGACGATGTTAAAAATTTACTTGCTTATGTTACACATAAAGGATTTAAAGTTTATCAAATGGATGTAAAATATACATTCTTGAATGGAATTCTTGAAGAATAAGTTTACATAGAACAACCTGAAGGTTTTGTAGATCCTAGAAAAAGGGATATGGTCTTTAAATTACACAAAGCATTGTATGTTCTCAAGAAAACTCCCATAGCTTGGTATGAAAAACTTCATAACTACTTGATGAAGATTGATTTTCAAAGACTAAATGATAACAATGACTTGTATATCAAAGAAGGACCAAACAAGAAGATTATATTGGTAGAAATCTGTGTGGATGACACTTTATTTACAAGAAATGATGACTTATGCAAGACATTTTCAAAATAAATGAGTAAAGAATTTGAGATGTCCATGTTTGGAGATAAAATTTTTTGATGGATTATAGATCCAACAAAAGAAAGATGGTATCTATATTACTTAGTCCACATATATCAAGGAGATACTAAAGAAATTTGGAATGGAAGATTCAAGACCAGTTGGAACACCTATGTCTACTGGACATAAGCTTTCCAAAAATGATGATTCTAAAGAGGTAGATCAGATCACATATAGATCAATGATAGGAAAATTACAATATGTAGTACACACAAGGCCTAATATTGCATTAGCATTTGGTATGGTGGCAAGATTCTCAACAAATCTGGAAGAAAATCACATGATGACAATCAAGAGAATCATGAGGTATCTAAAGGATACTAAAGACTATGGACTATGGTACAAGAAAGGAGGTGATTTTGATATGAAAGCATTCATAGATGCTAATTGAGTAGGAAGTGTTGATGATAGAAAGAGAACTAGTGGTGGAGCATTCTTTCTTGGTAAAAGACTAGTGTCTTAGACAAGCAAGAAGCAGAATTGTATTTCTCAATCCACAACAAAGGAAAAATATGTAGCAATAACAATTAAATGTTCCAATGTTGTTTGGTTCAAGCAACTATTTGTAGTTATGAAGGTAGAGATCAAGGATCTAGTGGTTATCTTATGTGATAACACTAGTTTAATTAATCTATCAAAGAATCATGTGATGCATACCAAAACCAAGCACATTTCTATAAAAAATTTTTTTGAGAGAATTGGTACAAGATAAAAAGGTAAGATTGGAATATGTGAATACTAAATAACAAATTGCAGACATATTCACTAAGCCATTACCTAAAGATGCATTTTTGTATCTAAGAGGTAAGTTAGGAGTCATTCCCCTATTTGAAGCTCACTAAATGCAATTTAGTGATGCATCAACAAGAGCATGTTAAAGATCAGTCAGTTGATGTAGTATTGATAAGGGCACATTGAAAATGAATTGGTAAATAAGGTACATTGATATTCACTAAATATTATCTTTGGCATGAGATATCAAAGAGGGGGAGTTTTCTTTCATATCTCAAAAAAAAATTCTAAAGAGGGAGAATATATATTTCATAGAAGTTTTATAAAGGAACTACTTGTAGAGATGTCAAAAAGAGAAAACTTGGTATGATATCAAAGAAGGAAAGTTTTCTATCAAAAGAAGATGTTGAAGATTTAGTTTTGCTGACAGAAGGAGAAACTAAAGGCATAAGGAGCTCACACTGATAAAGGGAGTTCTCATGGATGAGAGTCAAAATCAAACTAAGGATATAATATATTTGTTTCTAGATTTCATTGTGTAGAGATTTTTACCATCAACATTTCAAATCACACTATGTGATCCATCATCGGGATGAAAAGAGAGCAAGTGATGCAAAACAAAAATCTCTACACAATCAAATCCAAAAACAAATATATTATGTAATGGATTGTGGAAATCTGATTTCTTTAAACTAAGGATATGTTCCTTACTTTATCCTTGCTCTAAATTTTCATTATATTATGACATGTTGTATTGACATCAATGCCAAAGAGGGAGATTATTAAAAATATTTGGTTAATTGTGTATTGTCTTTGATGTTATACAAAATTTCATGTCATTACCAATCAGTGTATGTTAAGCTCACTTGGACAATGAAGATAGTTTCTTGTGTCTTCCAAGCATTACAGATTTTACCAAATTTAGAAGACAATGTCTACCAAGTTCACTCGGGTGTCAAAGGAAAGATCACAAGAGTTGAGTTTTAATCGAGTTCACTTGGTTACCAAAGGAACTATGTGAATATGTAGTATTAAATAAGTTTACTTGGTTAATACAGGAAAATTGGTCTGAGTTAGTGTCTACTGAGCAGGGTCAGGTAATGAAGGATTTTATTGTTCTAGCATATTGAGTTCAATTGATTTATTTATTGGTTCTAGCTGATTAAGGAGATGATTATTAAGAATTTAAGTATTCTAAGTTGTATTCAAGCTAACTTGACAATGTGTAAGATATATATAAGGTCAAGTTGAGAATTGAATGTGTGGAACATAAATGAAGATTTGAAAATGCTTAGAGGAAGCAAATTAAAAGGATAAGCACAATATCCTTGTTGAGCTAAAAAGATACATTCAATCATAAAGCATGAAGTATAAAACCTAGAATTGAGATATGCAATCAACAATTTAGTTATGTCATAGATTAGGTCATTTCATTGTTATTCTCTAACCATTGTAGAAGTGATCTAAAACTCTTACTAGAGCTGGTTTAACAACTATTTTTAAATCCTCTAACAAGGTGGCATCTCTAGATTGAAGTGTCTAAAGACCTCTAACAAGGCCACTCCTAATAGGGTGATCAAATCCTCTAAAAAGTCATACCTAATAGTGTGTTTTGTAACATTTAACAGGGTTTGCTCCTAATAGGGCTCACTTCAAAAGAGTGAAAATCAGTAACTAGTTATGGTTGGTGGTTTTTCCCAAATTAGGTTTCCATGTTAAATCTTGGTGTCACTTGTGTTCATACTATTTCTTTCATGTGTATACAACTAACTGAGTAAGATTAATCATAAATAATATCTTAAGATTTTTATGTTAAGAAATTGTCAATTTATTTCAATGTTTTTCAAGTTACAACATTTTCTAGTGTAAATCGAGTGATTGTGTATTTACTAAGCTTCAATATTTTTAGTAAAGTTGGTTTTGACATCTAAAGGATCTGGGATTTATTTTTGTGGTAACTAATTCACCCCTCCCCTCTTAGTTACTCCTCTTATATTTCCAAAAATTGGTATTAGAGCTTCTTAGTGCTTACAAAGAAAGGTTTTAAGGACCTAAGCTAAAGGTTTCATTGTTACTCTCTAACCATTGTAGCAGTGATCTAAATCTCTTAACAGAGTTGGCTTAGTAATTATTTATAAATCTACTAACAAGGTGAAATTTCTACATTGAAGTGTCTAAAGATCTCTAACAAGACCACTCCTAATAGGGTGATCATATCTTGTAACAGGGTCATACCTAACAGTGTATTTTGTAACCTTTAACAGGGTTGGATCCTAATAGGGCTCACTTTAGAAGAGTGAAAATTAGTAACTAGTTGCAATTGGTGGTTTTTCCCAAATTGGGTTTCCATGTTAAATCTTGGTGTCACTTGTGTTCATGTTATTTCTTTTATGTGTATGCAACTAAGTTAAGTAAGATTAATCACAGATAATATCTTAAGATTTTCATGTTAAGCAATTGCCAAGTTATTTAAGTGTTTGCCGAGTTGTAACATTTGCTAGTGTAAATCGAGTGATTGTGTGTTTATCTAGCTTTGATATTTATAGTAAAGTTTATTCTGACATCTAAAGGATCTAGGATTTATTTTTGTGGTAACTGATTCACCCCTACCACCTCTTATATTTCCAATGTCAATAACTAAATCTGGTTGTCTTTTGATTTCAACTTTCTTGGCTGATTTCTTTCCAATCAGATATCCAAGTCATGTCTTGTCATAAGAAAGTCTCTGCTGAAATATTTGTTGATCTATCTTCTCACTACTATAATAAAAAAATTATAACTATTTCTTAGCTTGTGTCAATTCACCTTTCCCAATAATGTTATACTTTTCTAACTCAGGATGTTTAATCTTGATAGTATCTAGTTTAGATGTAAATTGACTTAACTAGGATCTAAGGTCTACATTCTCAATTTTTAGTCCAGGTTCACTATTGCCACCATTTTTCTTAAGACTTAACTTAAGCTCAACTATTTTTAGTTCATGTTTTAATATCTTATTTTCTTTTCGAAGCTCTCGTACTTCATCATTATCATTGGTCTATGTAATTAGTTCCTTGCCATATTCTAAATCATCAATCTTGTCTTTTAACTTGTCAATGTAAAAAATTTCATCTTCATACCTACCTTTTAGGTTATCTCTTTCTTTAGTAAGAAGGTCAATCTGCTCAAGAGCTTCTTCTAGGTTTTTCTTCAACTATTCCATATTCACTAGGATATTACTTAAGCTATTAAGCCACTTTAAAGTAACTAAGATCTAATAGAAATGATTAGAAATAGATAATACTAGTGGGGGGGTGTGGAGAGTGAATCTATATTCTACAATTTTTTTCCCATAACTGAATATTGTTAATTACTTTATAACTTGTATATGAAAGTAAACCAACAATACTAAACAGTAAATATAACCATGCACATAGATAACTCATAACACCGTTATTTTTTAACTAGGGAAACCTTGGCCAAGGGAAAGCTCCAATGGGGATGATACCCACCAGATGATTCACTAAACACTAGGATCCTATTAAGGATATTGACCTTGTTAGTATTCTATAAAGTACATATAGTGAGTCCCTGTTAGGAGACTGGGCCTTGTTAGAAGGCTCAACCCTATTAGGAGTTAGTAGAACAAATATATATGCAAGAAGAGCCCACTACTCTAACATGCAATTATATAATCCAGTTCTTCACAAGAGAATATATACATATGATACTTGTTGTCTATTGTAATTTGCACTTGTTTTGATCATACATCAGTACTCACATCATATAAGGCTCACATATCTTATAGATCATTCACACAATAAGATAAGATAAGATTTCTACTTATACCTTGCACATTTACAAAATTCTACTCAGTCAACCTTCATGTGTTCACACATTTGGCATAATATAAAGTAATGTCCATAAAGTTGGCTCATCATAACTTAGTAATTATTTTGTAACCAAAATAATTCCTAAGGTCGTACAATCCAATTCACTACTATGTTCTATTCTGACTAATGAATACCTACACTAGCACTTTAATCATAACTCATTTCATACTATTCATACAAATCTGTGCATTGGCATATGGCATCATGGTACTATCATGAATTTTTCCTTAATTATGCAAGAGATAACTCTCAATGAGTTTTCTGTACACATAAAATTTGTTCATTATGTTGTTGCAAACTGTCTAACACTTAGAATATTTTATATATCTAAATTCATAAATGAAATGTTGAATGTATGTTACCATAAATGACAAGTTTGAAGACATCTATCTAACTATATTTCCAATAATCTTATCTACCTCTTATTCAACTTTTTCTTCACCTACTTTTATAGATTTCATTTTTTTTTACTCATCTATTGTCAACTATATATCACTTCCCACAAGTGGGTGGTTTGTTGGACAACATCATCAATATTGTTTTGCAAAATGTTAAAGGTGATTTATTTTGGAGTAAATCTCCCCTTGCACTTATTAATGGAATTTTTCATTGTAGACTTGTCCAAGTTTGGCATTACTCTTACCAGAGTAGTCTCTCTGATGTTCCTTTCAATTGTGAGACAATATTGCCACCTTTGCTCAACTCTATCATATAGACTTTTGGGCAAAGAGTTGGAAATCTCAATTGGAGTGTTCTTTAAAGTTTCCATCATGGCATACACAAATTCTTCTACTTTATTCATTTCTACCTTCCTAATTTTCTCAAACTCAACATGTGTGAACCCTGATAAATCAGTATTGATTTTTATATTATCACACAAGTTGTCCAAATTAGAAGAGGGACTATGACTTACCACTTTGAATTGGTTGTTGTCATATGACTTAGTCCGCTCCTCATCTAATTTAGTTGGAGCTATATATTTCCTCCTTTTCCTTTGCTCAAGTTCATCTTCCTTGGTAGTTGTACTAGCTCTCTTTCCTTTATGCTTCTCAACTTCTTGAGTCTTCTTAGTAGTAGCTCTTGTGCTAGGCCTAGTGACAAGAACTATAGGTTTTTGTGGTGAAGGTTTCATAACTTTCTTGGGTTTTCTTCTTTCTCGATTCTTTTCGTTTCTCTTTTTCTTTTTCATAGAAATAAGAGCTTCATTATATTCTTCTCCCTCAACACCTTCATCAAATTATGCTTCTTCTTCTCCTTTCTCCTCACCTTGACCATATGTGAGAGAAAGTGGTGCTTGGGAAGGGGTATCTTCTTCATCATCTTCACCATCCTCTTCTTCTTCATCTCTTTCTACCTCTTCACCTAATTATTCCTTGATCTTTTTCAAAAAAAATTCTTCTTCCTCATCATAGAAGCTATCTTCAAGTCCATTGTGATTTTAGACTTGGCTATATCATAGTTTCCAAATGTAGTAGCCTTCTTATCTACTTCCTCTACCAATGAAGTAGTGATGGTTGTAGATGCCTCATTCACATTAATTTCATAAATCAATAGCATGAGCAATCTAACCCTTGGAACAACAACTTGAACATAAGAAAAATCAACATTAACTAGAAAACAAACATCACTATAATGTTTCTATACTAGTGACACTCTTATTTGCAGTCTTTGTTTCATTGACTTCTTAAAGTCATCAAAATAACTTTTCATTATAGTCTCAAAATTATTTACAAGTTTCTCTATGTATTCTCCAATCCACACTACAATAGACTTGTTGGTCTTCCAAGAAACTTTTCCAAATGAGGGAAAAGTTCTACACATATAAAAATATACAAAAAAGCATTGAACCAAATTTGCATTGTGCACATTTTGTCTTTCTTATGGCTACCAAGTTTTCTGATAACTACTAGAGTCATAACTCGACAAGGTCATAATAATGGTCCTTCTTTACTATCTTATAGCCTAAATCCACAACTATACATGGTACATTGTTCAATCTACTAGATTGAAAGAACTTATGCTTAATTACTCTTACTAAAAATGCAATTAGAGGATTAGTGATTGTGTCTATAGTCATCCCTCTCTTGTTCCATACTACCCTTGTATTCTTAATTTCCTCTTTTGCATCACTCCTCGTAGTCCTTTTCCTATCTAGGGTAGGATACCTTATTACTCTTTGAATAATCCTCTTTGTGATCTTGAGAGGGCCATATTCTAACCATACAAATTTGTCATGTATTCTGTTGAGAACTATCTTAATCCACTTTTTCTTGAATACATTAGGAAAATAGAGGGAATGGGTTACCCCTTTTCTCTCTACAATTTTGTTTTCCTCTTTCAACACTCTATTTTCACACAATTTTCCATACAAGTCTCTGATTTCCACATTTCCTATACTCCCTACCTTATAAGTGTAGCAACACCTTACATCTTGTATCATTAAAACTTGTGGTGATATCATAGACAACACACCAGATGGGTCTCCTTTGTATGCAATATCAAGAATTGCCCAAAAATATGGTTGTTTAATCTCATTACTAATAAACTACACATTTAATACTTCTTTTCCTTCCTTAACCATAGTAGTAGAAGAACTAGATGTCATTACAACTATCTAGGTTTTCATAAATTCAAATAGTGTAGCTCAGCACACAATAAATACCTTGAAAAATATGATGTTTTTTGTTGAGTAACAGTTGAAACTAGTTTGCAAATGCTTCAATTGATTTCTCCAATTTTCCCTATGCTCTTTGTGCTCTCTTCAATCTAAAATGATTTCAGATGAGTCAAAAAAATTACTATATAACCCTTGAAACTTCACAATAAATGTTCAATGCTTACACAATTGTAAGCTTGACTCCAATAGTAATTTTGACTCACTAGACTTCCATGTAATTTCTACCATGCTTAGAAACCACAACGAGCTCAGCCAACTCTATCACCTTCGATAGCTTGGCATCAACTAAATTTTTACTTGGAAACAACAGTGAAAAGTTTCATGCTCGGCAAGAACATGAAAACTTATAGATTTCTTCTAGGTTCTAACCAATAGTTTACATATTACTTCATGCATATATAATCTTTTTAGAATTGAATCATTAGAGCTAATGTATAATTGAACTTTGAAATATTAGTCCCACACATACCTCATGATTGCCTAGTTGGGGGTGGTGTGATCACCTAATCCATTGGATGAAGTGATCCCTTCTAAACTTGATGTGTTTCAATCTTCCTTTTTCTTCTATGTCTCATTCATCTGCACTTTTACTTCTTCAACATCAAAATTTCCTTTGTGTTTACTGAATTCACTGCTAGGTGTTTTTGACCTTGTTGGACAATATTTGATTATGTGACAAATCTTTAAACAGATAAAACATGTGGTTTGACTCAACCATCTACTGTAGTCACTTCTGAAATGTGTTCTAATGCAATTCTTAGCAACATCTCCATAATCTTGACAATAGTGACAACTATACCATGTATTGTAATCCTAATTGTAGGATCTGTAAGTATGGTTTATTGTAGCTTGCTTGTTTAATGATTAGTTAGGCTTGGATTTTCTCTCATATGCTCTATGTCCATAATTCTTATATTTGTAGTAGTAACCTTCAAATCTTTATGTTCTTGTAGTCTTGGTATTGCATTCATGTGCCTGATGTCCTTGATTATTGCACTTATGATAGATACCCATGAATTTATTCTTAGGGTTTTGATTTGCATTATTATTTGATGCATGACCTATCTTGTTGCAATTATGACAAGTAGGTTTTTAGTTCTTACCTTTGTTGTTTCTTTGTCCATAACTTTTAGATGATTCTCCTTCTTTAGTCTTGGTGTATCCCAATCCAGTGGTATCATCATTAGATCTAGTATATCTCATCAGTTTCTCAAAATACCTGATGTCTTCACTGGGTTTGTTGAAACTTTCAAAAAATTATGTTTCTCTTTTTAGATCATTCCTCAGTTCTTCATTCTATTATCTTAGGGTTCTGATCTCAATATCCTTTCCATTCAATCCATTATTGGTAATTATCATTTTATTCATCATTTCCAGTTGCATGTGAGCAATCCTATTTACCTCTAATGTCTTATCTTCTAGTCTATTGGTCAGTATCTACTTGCCATCTTCAATCATGACTTTTTCTTCCTCAACTTCCTTTTTCTGCTTAGTCGCCTTAGATAGCAATACTAATTGGACTTCTTGTTCTATCTTAATATTTTTGAGCTCTTTAGTTAGGGCACCATTCTTTTCCATTGGATCTACAATTGCTACATCAAATTCACTTGAGTTTCCATCTACAAATAATTTAATTTTGTCTTCCTCTTGGTAATATGTTTCATTCTCCTCAATAGCTATCACTTTCCTTCTCTTTAATGAGCACTTCAACTCATCTCTTGCTTAATTCAACTGATGTAGGGCAAGCTAGATTTCAATCTTTCGATTCTCAATAGTCTTTCCCAACTTGTAGACTTCCATCCTCAAGATCTTTCATCAAAGCTGCAAAGCTTTCCTTTCCAGAGAATAAGGCTCTGATACCAATTGTTGTAAATACAATAGGGAAAGTGAACTGGGGGGGGGGGGGGGGGGGTGTCAATAAATCCTTCAAAAATTTAACCATAAAATCATTCACCACACATCCATCTCACAATTTGCATGTAAATTGAAATACCAACCAACCATGTTTATCCATAGCATGAAATCAAATAAACATTCAACACATATATGACCCATGATATTTGGTTACCCAGAAACCCTCCAATGAGAAGGTAAAACTATGATGGAGATGACACCCTTAAATCTTCACTACTATAGTTGTAAAGTGTATCCAATGAAGGTTACAATAAGTGATCATAAACTATGATCTACCCAATGAAAGTCTACCCTATTAAAGGCTTACAAGATTTTTAGATCTTACCCTATTAAAGGATTTGATCATTGTGTTAAAAATGTGCCTAATTAAAGGACTTAAACTTACAATGAAGTAAACACCCTATTAAAGGATTTTTAAAATATACTGTTTGGACTACTTTGTTAAGAGATTTAACTAATTCAGTTGTTAGAATGTCTCAACAATAATCCTACAATCAGCACTTTGCTACTAGATAACAAATCACCTCTTTGCATGTATCTTTGATCCTCTCTAATCAGATGTATCACTTTTTTCCTCTAACTTATTTCCCATGTTCTCCTCTAATTGATTCTGCAATTCATAACTTGATGATTATCACAACTCCTTAGTCACCATGAATGCTTTGTTTGTGCATGCAAACTTCTCTCTTCACACATACAATGTTTTAAGGTTCATCTTCTTTAATTTATTGGTTGAATGTACTACATAGGGATCCTCAATATAAATTCATTCTTATCATCTAGAATCTCAAAACAATCTTTAAGTTGGCTCAAAAATGGTCTGAAACTATGTTACTCGGCACTTGAAGTCTCTAATGCTTGACATTCAATGTATCTTCAATGTTGTAACTCACCCTCTGAAGACTCAACATCCATTGATCACTTGGCATCTAAATCACTTAGCCTCAACTATCTACTCGACACTTCAGTGACTCAACACTTACTATTTACTTGGCACATACTATATATGTCACTCAACATACACTATCTGACAACTTATGCTCGACATATGATACTTGTTTAGCATGAACTAATTTCTATCTAGTAAGTGGCTTAAGTGTATTTTCACTCATATGTCAAAACCAATATGAGATTAATAGTTACATCTTTCATTAATTTTTTGTACTTGGTTAGGTGGATTCCAATTATCTCAATTGTTACTAAACTTTTGATCTCGGTCTTCATTGTAAAACTCGATCAATACCATCTAACTTAAAAAATACATCAGTTTTTCATTGGGGGTACTCAATCCATATTTCAATACTCAATTACTATAGACAATATTACTGATGCTCACCACCCAAAATGTAATTGATTCCATTGTATTATTCTTTCCATAAATTTTTTCTAATGCATCTCTTCTCATACATATATGAACTTTGGCACAATTTATGTTAGGAACTAATGTAATATAATTCATTAAGTATATAGTTCCTTAAATACCTTTCCTTATTAGTTTAAGGTGGTTTGATCACGTTCTCCATTGTAGTGGGTGATCCTTGTCATGATTAACCTCAGACAGAATTAATAATTACATGAAAATATAACAATATCAAAAAATAGTAGATTGCACATAAGAGAACACAAGACACCAAGATTTAACATGGTTCATTCAATCCCTAGGTCACATCCACCAACAAAAATTCCAATACTGTTATGATCTAGTGATTAAAACCTAATTAAAATATGTAATCCCTTGCAGCTCAATACTATTGCAAGAACCAATTTTTGCATCACATATTATGAAAATCCCTAACCCTAAGCCTTTTTGTACAATCTTTTTTCTGCTTACAAAATTATGGCTAGAATAATAGAACAATAGAAATATGGCTAGAATTAGGGCCTCTTTCCTTGACCCCATCTTGGGGGTGCTACCCCCAAACCCCCATAGAAATAATCTAGAGAGAAACCACACTAAATAAACCTTTGAGTCTAATTAGGATCCACATCATAACAATCTCCCACTTGGAGATTGATCAAACTCCATAATAATAACCTCCCACTTGGAGACTGATCATAGCACTACTAAACTTATAGCTCCAACTGGAATATTAAACCACCCTAGACTCTACTATTCTTTTAGTCTGTTCAGTCTAGAAGACAAACTGAAGCTGAAGAGGAGTTCAACTTCTCTCTTTTCATTACCTTTGTAAACATATCTGCAAGATTTTCATTTGTATGTATCTTCTCTAACTTTAACTATCCATCATCCAAAACTGACCAAATGAAATGGTACCACAATTGTATGTGTTTTGTCTTTGGTTGTAGAGCTGAATTCTTTGCAAGATGAATGGCAGTCTGGCTATCAGTGAACAAATAACTATCTCTTTATGGGTGTCCCAATTCTTCCATGAAGAACTAAAGCGATATCATCTCCTTGGATGCCTCTATAGTAGCAACATACTTTGCTTCTATAGTGGATAAAGCATTAACCTTCTATAATCGAGAAACCCAGCTCACTATTACCCCACCAATAGTAAATACATAATTTGTAGTACTTCACCTAGTATCAATATCCCCTACCAAGTTTGAGTCAACATATCCCTATAAAGAAGTAGTAGAGCCCCCAAAGTGTAAACACTTATTGGATGTTTCTCTCAAATATCTGAGAATCTATTTAACTGCATTCCAATGCTCGATTCTTAGATGACTCATATACCTGCTAACAACTCCCAATGCATGTATAATATTTGGCCTAGTATATACAATAGCATACATTAAGCTTCCTACAACTAAAGCATAGGGTACCTTAGACATCTTGTCCTTCTCTTCATGTGTCTCGAGACACGTCTCCTTAGTCAACTTCAAAAGACCAAGTAAAGGTGTGCTGACAGCTTTAGCATTCTCCATAGCGAAATGTTGCAACACCTTCTCAATATAATCAGCCTGAGATAATGTCAATTTTCTATTTTTTATATCTCTACAAATCTCCATACCAAGGATTTGTTTTGCTTCCCCCAAATCCTTCATAGAAAATGCATGTGCTAATTGGTGTTTTAGCCCCTTAATATGATCTATGTTAGACCCAACTACAAGCATATCATCAACATATAAACATAAAATAATGTAGCTTTCATCATCCAACCTCTTAAAATAAACACAATGATCTGAATGACACCTGTTATATCCATGCTCATGCATAAACCTATCAAATTTTAGATACCATTTTTGAGGTGCTTGCTTCAAGCCATATAAACTTTTCTTCAATTTGCACACTAAGTTCTCCTTACCTTTGACCTTAAATCCCTATGTATGTTCCATATATATCTCTTCATCCAAATTACCATGAAGGAAGGTTGTTTAAAAATCAAGCTACTCCAAACACAAATCTTTAGTACCCACAATACTTAAAATAGTTTGAATAGAAATGATTTTAACAACAATAGAGAATATCTCATCAAAATCAATTCTTTTTTCTATGCAAATCCTTTTACAACTAACTTGGCTTTAAATTGTTTCTTACCTCCATCCTCTTCTTTTGACCTATAAACTCATTTATTTTGCAAAGCCTTTGTACCTGCAAGCAACTTGAAATCCCATGACTAATTTTTCAGCAAAGAGTCCATTTCTTCTTTCATTACAGACTCCCACTAAATCTTTGTATCCACCTACATAGCTTCATCATAACATTCAGGTTCATCGACATCAGTAAGTAAAATAGAGTACAAGAAAGGAGAAAATCTATTTGGAGGTCTGCTTATCCTTTTTGACCATCTAATATTCACTAGGTGGTAGTATTTTTTGTTGTGGTTGTTGCACATCATGAGGAATTGTTGGAACATCAACTTTTGGAGTATCATCCAGCACCATACAATCAACTTCTTTCTTCTCATGTTGCTACAAAAAATCTTTGTACAACACTTTCTCATTGAATATGATATCCCTGCTTCTTACAATTTTATGATTTTCAAGATCCCAAAGCCTATAAACAAATTCATTAATCCCATATCCAAGAAATACACATTTATTTGACTTAACTTCTAGCTTGGTTCTATTTTCAAAATCTATATGAGCAAAAGCTTCACAACCAAAGGTTTTGAGAAAAGAATAACTCACCTTCTTACTAGCCCATGCTCTCTCTGGAATACCACACCCCAAAGGAGTAGAGGGACCTCTATTAATCAAATATATAGTAGTATTGATAGCCTCCACCCACATATTTAAGGGCAACCCTACATGCAACCTCATGGTTCTTGCACACTCCATTATAGTCCTATTCATGCATTCAGCCACTCTATTTTCATGTGGAGTCCTTGGAATAGTTATCTATCTATGAATACCATTAGTGGAACAATAATCTTCAAATTCATAATGGCAATACTCACCACCATTATTAGATTTGAGACATTTTAATTTCTTTTTGGTCTCATTTTCAACCAAGCATTTCCATTTCTTAAAAGCTTGAAATACATTAGATTTATGTCTAAGGAAATATTAAACCCATACTTTTCTAGTTGCATCATCAATAAATGTAACATAATAATGATAGCCACAAAGGGAAGATACCCACTAGTAAATTTAGGCTTAAATTTTGACGCAAAAAGGTCAAAATTTTGACAAGAGTAGGTCGATATGGTGACCAAGCTTGCTGTCGGTCTTTTTTGGTTGGTTTTTTGCCACATACATTTTGTGTCAAAATTTTGACTACATAAAGGTCAACTTACCGACACGAATTTTGTCACTTTCCTTGGTCCAAGCTGAAGTATTATTACCTCATTTTCCAGCGGTGCTCGTCAAAATTTTGACGTAAACCTTCACAGTAGTGCGTCAAAATTATGATGAATCCTATTTACATTTCTCCTCTGATGGCATACACGTGATGCCAAAGTGGACCAGTTTTGTGTCAAAATTTTGACCAAAATATTGCATTTTGGTCAAAATTGAGACGAAAGTGCTTTACATTTTTTTGCCGGTGCCATACTAATGACGCCAAAGCGAGCCAATTTTACGTCAAAAATTTGAACAAAATATTGCATTTATGTCAAAATTGAGACCAAGATATGTAGAAATTTTGATGAGCTATCCCATTTATTGTAAAAGCTTTGCTCTCATAGGAGCCTTCTAAACTGCACAAAACTTGATTCTAAAACATAATTGCTCAGTGCATGAGAGTCAGGGTATAATGCACATTTCTACCTCCACACCATTGTTTCATTTTTCACATGATTTATTTCATACAAAACAATGGGAAGGAGGAAGAAATGTGCACAATATCCTGAGTCTCCACTGAGCAATTATGCTTTACAACTCAAATTTTGTGTAGTTTAAAAGGTTCCTATGAGAGAAAAGCCTTTGCAATAATTGGCACAACATATCTAAATTTTTGTTCTTGCAAGGAAGAATAAAATTAGGAAAGAATTATTTATCAGGAATGAAAGCCAATAATTTCATCTATTTTTCAAACAAATAAACGTGACAAAAAAAACTTACAGTCCCAATCACATCATCATAAGAGCGCATATATAACTATAACTATGTCTAAAACCAACATAATTTACAAATATCCACAATTCAAATATTATCCTTTGATGTTTTCTTTAATGCAAAGTTTTAAGTCAACTATGTTACTACCTTGGATGTAATACCAAACTATCATTAGGCTAAAGACTGCAGCAAGATTTACGATTTACAAATGCAAGGAGAACTACCCAACCAAAGTAGAAAATGACATGAAAAGTTAACAATCTATCAATTAACAATCTAGATGAAACATTTCTAGCAATTGAACTATACATTATAGAAACAAAAAATTGCCTTAAAATTGACACCTCACCAGTTGTTCATTTGCATCTGTAATGGCTTCACAAAAGTTGAAAGCTTACGATTTGTCAAGAACACAAAAGGCACTCGTAGTTCAACTACATCAATAAAACTAAAGTAATTCAATTACACGGTGAGTGCAAGAGACTGTCAATATCGATTGTGGAGTTGCAGATAGGTAAGCGATAAACATAAAAAGGTAGTACAGGATTTTAATAGCAATTGTGACCTTCACAATTTTTCTTAGTAGTTTTGGGTCATTAAATTGGATAGAAAATTGATAGTAAAATGTGAAAGAGAACACACATAATGTCTCATCAAAATAATTTTGCATCCTACATATGAGTATGCATCAAAATTGAATTTTTACCTCCTCAATCTATCTGTATCAATAAAGAAATAAGACGTTTTTGTAATACAAAATTCTTGAACCCTATTTGACTGTAATCTTTCAAACCTGCAAAATAAAACAAAAGCCATAAGAACTAAAATAAAAGGATTTATTTCTAACAAACAATCACATATGCTTTGTACATACCTTAGGATATGATACAAGCTATTTCACAAGCAACACTAAACATTCCAATTTTTTTCTCATTTACTAGAGTGATGATAAACTATATGCAAAGTAGAAATAGTGCAGCATAATAGATGATTAGTATCTAGAATTTTTAATACTGAAAATTATAAAGAATGTAATACTCACAAGTGTCGCTGCCTAAGAGAATGCAACCCAAGTTTATCATGATCTCTCCAACTGTTAGTTGTAAATGGCTTCCACCTTAGGCGCATAGAGTCTTTGAACTAGATAGATAAAATACACAACCATGCTGAAGACCATGTAAATAGAGGATAACATGGAAAATACCAAACAACAAGTTGGATGATGATGAAGACTACAATGAAGGTAGAAGATCCTAGACATCATCAATTAATACCAAACTACCAAATGGAGTATACAAACTTGAAAAGATAAGACACACCTTACAACTAAATGAAACTCTAGAAGCTACCATCAAATGGCACGACATTGAATCATTACCAATAAATGAATACAATATAGAGAAGCTACTAGATATGATATTTCTATTCATTTTTCAAATGAAAGAGTGCAGTAGGTATGCAACCACGACTAAGAAAAGTACAATTTCACACCATTTTCCATGTTGATGTTGAGATACAAACCTGTGCAATCCAATCTCCCAAGGAATAGACAGCTCCACATATCGCCATCTTTTCCAAAACAAGATTTGTCATAAAGCGATGTTAGAATAGTTACTAAAATGGTCATAAATTATGTTGTTATAGTAAAAGAATACTTTAACTTAAGAAAAAAAACTATACAATATTAAAACATGATATTGTGCTTTAAAAACTAAAAGGTACCTGTAACGAAGAACTTCATTTCAACTTGCTAGTTGGTTGTCACTATTAAGCATAAGCTTATCTTTAAATTTGAGCTTCACTTGGTTTCGAGAATAGTTAAATATTCTCTACTTAATAGGGCCAACCACATGAAGGTGGAAGCTCATTTGGCCCCTCCCCCGCCCCCCCAACATCACTCTAAATTCCCTATTAACATTTAATAACATTCAATTCATCCATTTTTGAAATATAACATTCAATCATTATAATAACATGATAACATTCATTAACATGTAAAATTCATAAACACACAACATTCATGAATAATTCAAAAGTAAGTCATTCATGAATAATTCATTAACACAATATTCATTAACACCCAATATTAATGAATACTATTCATTAACACAATATTCATTAACAATATTCAAGAGTAAGTCATTCATGAATAATCATATCTTTTTTTCTTTCTTGCCGTATCTTTTTTTCATAAAATTTCTAAGAGGAATATCAATGTCCTTGTCATCCCCATTAACATTTAATAACATTCAATTCATCCATTTTTGAAATATAGCATTCAATCATTATAATCACATGATAACATTCATTAACACATAAAATTCATAAACACACAACATTCATGAATAATTCATTAACACGCAACATTCAAGAGTAAGTCATTCTTAAATAATTTGTTAACACCCAACATTAATGAATAATATTCATTAACACAATATTCATTAACAATATTCATTAACAATATTCAAGAGTAAGTCATTCATGAATAATCATTTCTATTTTTCTCTCTTGCCATTTCTTTTTTTCATAAATTTTTTAAGAGGAATATCAATGTCCTTGTCATCCCCCTCCTATACTGGTTCTAACACATGTCTCCTCCTCATCCATTCAGGAACATCATGAGGCCATTGCACCAAATGGGGGTCCACTGCAATAACAAGTCCTCCATGAGTTAAATTCACGCCATTTTATATTAGTGAATTATGAGTTTTTATTTAAGTAAAAGAACTATAAATCAATAAATCAATTTAAAAGAACAAAACATAGATTTTCTTTACCTGAATGTGCGACTTGATCTACCTACTAATCAGTCTAAACATCCTCTGGCACTCGTTCAACACGACATGATTCTATATCCTCAACACAAAAAGGTTACACCAAGTTCAATTAAAGATGTTAAATTGTATTAATAATTATATAATTAGTTTTAAATAACAAATGAGCACCTCCATCGATAGTACAATGCACATTAGGGGCTTCATGATGCTGCATATGATCTGTGTCATGATTAATAGGCTACATTGCAATGTCATGCACATTATTATCAAATAAATTATTGCTCAAGTATTCAATTTCTAATATATATGTTGGCATATTCACCTGTGCACATGATGCAGGAGACTGTTCGGTTGGGGCAATGGAAGTCTGTCGTAGGCATTCAGCCACCGCTGCATAGCCTTGCTTGAAGGCCATTTTTTTGTGTTCTTCTGTGGCCTCCATATTAAAATCAGTGCCCTGCATTTTTTTATTAATTAAAAAAATTATTTTCATTTTAGAAATCATTTTTCTTTGCAATTCATTTATTGCTACTTACAACGCATGCTTTGATTTTCGAATATCCCCCAGAGCCAAGTCTGTGCTGCCCAACCTTTTCCAACCTCACATTTGTTGCCTTTGATGTGTCCTGCAACCTATGAAAGTTTGAAATATGTTAGATGATATAGATATGAAGATTAGTACTAAATAGTGGATTATTATATGGTATGAAGGTTTTAGCATAAAGTAGCATGTTCCACCAAAAATATGAAAAAAGGGAAGAAATTAGAGCATCATACCTTTAATTGACATGTATAATCATGCTATTTATCCATGGAGTTCATGCTAAGTATTTATCCATATTCTGACATGCCTCTCCATAAAATTACACATCAATTTCGACAGTCTATATTATCCATTGCCGCACAAAGTAAACAATAAGCTAAAAGTTGAAATAGCTAGTAGATTTTATAGATTAAATTTTTATCCCTACATTCCACACTCAAAGTGTTTTTATCCCCAAGGCTGCAACAGGTATAAACTTGAGGGGGAATGTTAGATTTCAGATTGTTTTAGTAGCGTTCCTTTTTACCTGTAGCTAAAAAGTAAGTATTTTTTTGTTTTCAATTTAAAAGACATCACCTTTGTGCATCAAGTGCTTCTTTAGCCTCCACACTGCATGGAACTGATTTTATAAATGGTGGTTGTAACTAAAAAAAATCCCCACTAATTTGCTAAGATAACTAGCAACTAACAGGAACTACCTAGCATTGTTCTAGCAGAAGACTCATGACTTAAGACTTGTCTTAATCTATGTTTATTTTGATTTCTTCTAGCAGTGGAGCACCATTTAGAATGTTTGAGAAGATCAAAAAACATTACATCATAGTTTGGAGGATGTTTCATACAGTCTACATCCACAACAAATGATTTAAAAGCTGACACTTGGATAGAAAACTATTTAGATAAGCTTCAACTATTCTTAAAAGTTACACAGTAAAAGAAGAATTAAGGATAGAAAAAAATAATAAGTCAACTTTAACACTTTTACTGTAGAAATTAAGAAAATTAGTATGTGATCATGTTTGAACCATTCGCTTTAATAATGCCACATAATTTTGATCCTATAAATAAGGTATAAGAGTTTAAGAAACAATAAATTTCATAGAGTGGAAAGAAATAGCAAAAATTATCAGCATTATTTATAAGAATGAAATTTGGGTTAGAGTTTTCCAAAAAAAAAAATTCTAACTTTAAATGCTTGCAAAAAATGCTTTCATGCAAATTAAAATAACATAAATGCTTACACTTGTAGAGGACACGGCCAATAATGGAGAATGCACTCACAAATCCTCCAAATAAGGAAAGCATTGTAGAACTTTGACATTAGAAAAATATTCATCATCAGAACAGGTGATTTTCCTGATCGATTTCACTTTTGCAAAATGTTCCAAAAGTTGAGTGTCAGTTTCCAAATAGAGACATTTAGGTAAACAGAAGCTCACCATTATCTTACTGGGCAAACTGCAATCAATAATTCTAATGCTTTCTAAGAGTGGACAATTCACATCTAGTGTCATATATATATCATTGACATGTCAGAGGGGTGATACAATCAAAAGATCAAAACTAAGTGCTAATCAGAGCACTATCAATATCTCAAATCTCAAAATGATACATCAAATATACAATGAATCTCATGATCAATATAAAGATACAAAAAGGAACAAAAGATAGAATGGACCTAACTATAGCCTACCCCCTCATCACCAGGAGGAGGAGGAGGAGTAACATCTGCACATGCAGGAGGCACTACACCATCAGAAGCTCAAACATAATCAAATAACCTTGAGACATGTCGAGCTAGAGGTACTGCATTTTCATATACTACATAATAATGAGCAGCTTGAGAGGTATGATGACAGGTCTCATCTCGCTCTAACTATAGATCTCAGGTATGATTACTATATTATATTACAATTATTATATATCATTATATATTACAATTACTGAATATCATTTATCACCTATACTACTAACACATACAACTATGGTACATGTAGTTGAGCATTACTATATTTTCAAGACATAATATAGCTATATGTGAAGTTATATATCATTGACAATTCACATCCAGTGTCATATATATATCATTGACATGAGCAGCCCGAGAGGTATGATGACAGGTCTCATATTGCTCTAACTCTATCTATCTCTTTAGCTCTATGATCTCAAACCATAGATCTACTATCTCACAGTTCCCCTCTTCTAGCTAGTCATGCATCTCTAACTATAACTTGCACCTGTAACTTTCCCACCTACCTCTGAGAAGTCCTCAATCTCTCCCTCACATGTCATAGAGAATCTTGAGTATGTGCTAATACATCTCCTATGGGTGAAACCTGTGGAGGCTAATTTGGCATGTCATCATCCCCTCCTCCACCCACATCCTATTGTGGTGGCTCCTCTACTCTATGTCTCCTGGCATCACCTCCTACTACACCCATGGTGCTCATCTCTCTATGAGTTCTCACATGAGTAGGCCTATGTGCCTATTCATTGTTGCTCGATCTAAGATCCAATCTAACAGTATGAGAAAGAATTGTGACAAGAACTACCAGTGGCCATTATAATGGTCTCTCCTCCCTCAAAGGATGTTCTTGTGGTTGCTGAACATTAGGGTGTGGTGCCTGACTAACTACCCCTATAGGATTAGTTATATGAGGAAATGAATGTGTGGCCAAATGCTCTATCTACTAGGGAGTGACACCATCATTCACTACATCTAGAAATTAGTCCCACCTATAAATGGTAAGGCCACTAAAATCTTCCATACATCTAATTGGTTCCAATCTAGGAGAACAACCTTTCTTTACCTCCTTGGTGAAGCAGGTGTAACTACAGTACTCCAGTGATATACTATATTGATAGTTGAACTGTCTCTAGACATGGGTTAGCGAAAATCTCTCTATCTTCAATGAAGAATAGTCATTCAGTGGCTAAGATACCAACATGAATCCTAGCTAGGAGAAGACATCATCTTATGGCTCTATGCCTAGCCATGGTCTATAGGTAACATACATAATGTCATCCAAATGAAGTCTCAAATAGTTTGTCTTACCTAGTGTAGGCTAGATCATCTCTCCACAATACCAATAAATATAAATCTACAAGTGTTGTTGTCAATCCTCAAAGATAGGAATGTGATTGTTGTCATTAACTTGTGTTTCTGGCATTGAGCATGATGCTTATTACTTTTAGGAGACTAACCATTAGTAAAATTCTTGCAAAGTTTTTCAAAAAAATTGTACTTGTCATTACAATTATTGAATATCATTTATCACCTATACTACTAACACATACAACTATGGTACATGTAGTTGAGCATTACTATATTTTCAAGACATAATATAGCTATATGTGAAGTTATAAGTGCATTATTTATATCTTATGTAGGATTTATGCCCATATTGAGATATATACAGTTGTGTCAGCATTGAGATTGAGATTTATAAGCAATTGTGTCAGCATATGAATTACATACCTTTCATTAATAGATAGATTGAATTGAGCTAGTTGAAATTATTGATACTGAAGTTGAACCCTAAATTTGCTCATTAATGTACTAGTAGTTAATACTATTGCATACCTTTTTGGATTTGTTGGTGTACTTTCTTTTGGACATTCCCTTTTCTCCTTTGCATCCAAAATGAACTCATTCTAGTCCCTCACTGAAATAAAGGGAGGACGCTTGTACTTCAAGTTTAGGATGAGGCTCTTTCTATATGTGTCCCTCACAACCTTAAGATGTCTGGAAGCTTTTTGTAACAATTTCTTATGGTCAAAAATATTACTACCAAACTAATGCTCTATATCTTTGATGAGCTCATCTTTTAATTTTTGATCTTGGTAGTTCCACCTTTTAAGAAAAAACACAAAATTTTTAGATATAGCTAGTATAAGAAAAGACCTGAATGAAAGGAAAAATGTTGCACCAATTAATGATATGAAAAAAAATAGTGAGATAAAATTAGTTCAGTTATGATGTTCCACCTTCTACGTATGGTGGGCCCGAATCTTCGTAGCGTGAGGTCATAAAGCCTCCTATAAAATGTATCATTTCCTGCAAAAAATGTCATGGGATAATTAATAGTAAGAACCATTAAAATGAATCATGCAAAGAATACTTTTTATAGTGAATAAAAAATACATAAAATGAGATACATTTCATCTTTTTAGTGATCTATTTCAGGGTTGGAGGATCAACTTAACCAAAATTGACCAAAAAAGAAGTTTGGAAAAAATTTTAAAATGTCTAAAACCAGTCAAACTCTATGATGCAGAGACCTAGGTGGACTTTTCTGTTATTCATAATCAGAGGGACTTTCTTTAGTTCTAGAACAACAAAATCAAGCTTCTTTATAGGATCTTTCACCTTGGTCTAGTCAAATTCAACCATATCAAAGTGCACATATCATTCTCTTTTGCCACCATAGGCTCTACATCTTAGAAACATAACCTTTTTCCCTCAATCCATCCATTGGATGCATCTAAGCTATTTTTTCAACAAGCTATCTATTACTCCCTCAATGCCTCAATAGGCTCAAATCTTGTCTTCACTTCAATCAAGTTATTCCTCCACCTTCACACACCTCTATTAACATCAAATAATATGTTCTCAAGGATTCCAAACCCTCATCTCTTTATCTGATACCAAAAGCCAACTCTTGCCCTTTACTAGGCCTATTCCCAATTAGCATTGCCTAATCAATTTTTCACTATTTTCTCTCACTTTTCCCAAACAATCAAAAAAAAATAGGACCATTTCCTAATACCATTTTGGACACCACACAACATATCTCAGAGGTTCATATTTTTCCTCTTGGACCAAATGTCAGGACCATGACTGCTACTCCACAACTAGCCCTCTTTTAACCCTCCTGTTACAAAGCAACCTCTAGTAGATCACCTTCCCATACATTATAAACCCAAAAAAGAGTTGTCTCACCATCCTAAACAAAGGATTTTCAAATTCATTGGAGATTCCATCAAGTTTTCCTTACCCAACTAGAAAACCCTTCCTTCCTAGGTGTCTAAGCCTAGGGTTTCATCAAACTCACCTCTCCAAACATTTTTTGATCCCTCCAATGGATCCAACACCTTCATATAATTCAAACATGACCTTCGATGTCTTAAAACATAGCCCTCCTTTGGATGGGATCCCCAGACCTATAACTTTCCCAACATCTAGTGTTCCCAAACAGCACTCTGTCTTCAACTAGCGACCTTCTTCTCCAATCTCATTGCACATTCCTGCATATCTATACACAAAACATCATTATATAGATACATTTAACATATTGACAGCCTCTCCCATGATTCACATCTCCATTATAGTAGTAGGAGAGGTGAAACTTTAAATAATCTCAGAGAATTAACTCTCTGTCACGTGACAGTGACAGTCACTAACTTACTGTGCAAAATCTTTTACAAAGGACCTATCCAAATGGAAAGAACTTTTGAAAAAAAAACCTTCTAAAACATTTGTATGTTCAAAAGGAAAACTTGAGATGAAACAAAACTTGTTCAAATCAAAAGACAATCAAAATATAATGTCACTGTTCTGTGACTGTTTGTAGTGGCAAAGAAAACATTGTCTTTTTATTGATTTTCCAAAGTTTTCTTAAATCCTCAATACATATCCTTGAAACTCATTTACATCATGATTTTATAGACTCCTTTGGTACCTTTAAACTTCCTAATCCCCTAAGGAACCGACCAACTTCTCCTAACTATCTGGGTGACAGTTTTGATTAACTTTTAATAACTTTTAATAATAGTTATGCACCATAGCCTTTGGCAGTCAAAGACTAAAGACCTTTTAACATAATTCCTAAATGACTCAATACTTTGTAATAAGACTTAATGACTCTCAAATAGTGAAATGTTCCTAATGACTCCTTCTTAACTCCTTGATTCCCTTATTGTTAACATTTTGACAATTTGACATATTTTGCTAAGTACATTGTACTTGTACTAGTATAGACAAAAGGTCATTGATAATTCAGATGATCCTACCAAACCACTTCCTATCATGTTTACATCTTGCAAGAAATTCCTTATTACAATATAAAACAATATTATTTAAAGTACCTGGACTATTAGGACATTTCAAAGGCATTGATTCATCATCGTCAATCAACAACGATATCTGCATAGCTCCTATGCTAGAAATATGGGTAGCTCCAGGAAATGATGGTGAATTATAACCAATACATGCACTATGATCCACATTTGGCGGAGTACCAGACGATGCATCTCCTACCACAAAAAAAAAATACACTATGTGATGCACCCAAGATTAAAGTACATTTTATCAACTCATAATTAACACAAAACCAAATATAGAAAAATAAGGATTTACCAGCTAGACGTCCCCTTGTTGCCGACATTGTAGTCAGCAATCCCGTATGGGCATCTATCAACCTCTTAGGAGTCTCCTACACTGGATGACTTGAACAATACATTGTTAGCAAAGACATTCTGAAATAATAAAAGTAAGAGTTAAGAAGTTTTGAATGTTTGAAATAAAAAATTCCTTCTAACTTGTCAACTAAAAGATTATTTTACCAGTGGCAGTCGGAGCTCTACTACTAATGGCCTCACCGCATTGTCCTCGACCAAGTTGTGGATCAGTTGCCAAAAATTCCTGTATAACAAAAATTTAGTAGTTAAAATTTCTTACAACTCTTTTAAAAAATTGCATCAATAAAGTATTTTTGCCAATATTACATATTTTACTTCACAACATAAAAGATTATAAAATACAAATCTTTATTAAACTTTTCTTATAACTAAATATTCATTGGAGCTTACTTCATAATGACAAGCTTACACTCTCAAATCTAATAGCCTCTTCATGATCTCCTCGGATTCCATATTTGCCTCATCCAAAATTTTCATTGCTTCTAAATTAATTTTTTAAAATTTTTTCTTCAACATTTTTATGAAATCGGGAGTTTCAGCAATATCCTCATCAAAAGGCGTAGCTAGTGGCTCGACACTTACTGATACTACTTTACCCTTATCTTGAACATCAAATTGTGAGAGAAATATCAGTAAAACTATCATTAAAACTAAAAAAATTGTAAATAAAATAATGTAATAATATAACATTTTTCAACTATCTAATTTGTACAATTTCAAAAAGGTTTACCCTCACTGAAGAAGGGGAGGGAGTAGCATCCTGGTGACCTCTATCATCTGTCAGATCCATATCGTCTTGTCACAAAGATTAAACATAAAAAATTCAGCTAACTGAAAGCAATAGACAGCAAAAAAAAACTTATTAACAAAATGGTAAATAGTACTTACACCATAAATAAAATAACATAATAATATAACATTTTTCAACTATCTAATTTGTACAATTTCAAAAAGGTTTACCCTTGCTGAAGAAGGGGTGGGAGTAGCATCCTGGTGACCTCTATCATCTGTCGGATCCATATCATCCTATCACAAAGATTAAACATAAAAAAATTTAGCTAACTAAAAGCAATAGACAACAAAAAAAAAAATTATTAACAAAATGGTAAATAGTACTTACAGCCCTCATGATAGTAACTTTGTTTGTATCTATGCGATTTAAATGGTAATCAATTAGCAGTTCTTTCCCTGCACTTATTGATTTTATTGCACAAACAAAAACTTCATTCCCCTCACGCGTCTCAAATATGCAATTGGGTTGCTTACTAGTTGAGGAAGGTCACATACTATTTATAAAACTTGCAATATTACCTATTGCTTTTGGTCTCCCATCAATGTACATAGCAAATCTTTTACTTTGATCATTTTTTTCTGTTGTATATAATTAGCTAATACCCCATACCTACGCATACTTTTTTTATACCGAACAATCTACATCCAATCATTGTAATTGTAACATGGACCGACATACTTGAACAATTTGACAACTTTGTTGTAACCTACCTTTATCCCATCCATGGAAAATAGGCCGAAACCATGTAATGAGGATGGAGCAATGTGATATATCCTCTCATTAACACAAAAATTTGTGTTAATTAGAGGTAGCTCATTGGGTACCCATTCTTTCTCAATGTGTGAGTATCAAAAGGGCACCTTGATGTCACCTTTGGTCTCATCATCATAAGAACATGACCCCCCATTAGCAAGGAAAAATTGCATGCGTTTATCAATTTTTTTTCTATTCTTTTGACCTCTAGTTGATCTCCCTATTTTAGCCATACTACATGTAGAGCTTTCATCTACCAGTTCCTCATTTCCCTCATTCGAATAGATAGATCCGACAAGTACCTATTTGGTTGGTCCTGCAATCCATCAAATGGAAAGTGAAAGTGACAAATATAAAATATAGTACGTTGAAAGTGATTATACAATTATATTCCTATACGAACCTTCTTTGTCTATATATACATTATATGATTATATAATATGTCTATTTATAACATACATGCTCAATGATAAACAAGAAGAATATAAGAAAATTATGTCTATTTATTGACTTATACCTGCTGATCCATGTCACTGTGCACAATCCACGCCAAACGGGTCAAATTTCCTGTAGTCAATTAACTGTTTGCAAAAAGGGTGATAATCAGACACAATATAAACATTGGTAATTATAAATAACATATGTTGTAATGATTAGAAATGAACACAATAAATATGTAATCAAATTTCCTAAATATTTTAATCATTTACTTTAAGTTAGCTTAAAATTACATGATACACATTTGCTACAAATAACTTAGAAGACAACATGAACAATAGGCAACATCGCAAACACGAACAAATTTCTCTTATATATGGAATGCAAGATCGTCAACAAAAGGGGTGATGATGTACCTGTAGTCAATTGACTGTTTGCAAAAAGGGTCATAATCAGACACAATATAAACATTGGTAACTATAAATAACATATGTTGTAATCATTAGAAATGAACACAATAAATATGTAACCAAATTTCCTGCATATTTTAATCATTTATCTTAAGTTACCTAAAAATTACATGATATGTGTATGCTACAAATAACTTAGAAGACAACATGAACAATATGCAACATCGTAAACATGAACAAATTTACCTTAATATATGAAATGCAAGATCGTCAATAGAAGGGGTGATGATTTTTGTAGTCATTGATTATCTTCTTCTTCTTCTTCTTCTTCTTCTTCTTCTTCTTCTTCTTCTTCTTCATCATCGCCATCATCACCATCATCATCGCCATCATCGCCATCATCATCGCCATCATCACCATCATCATTGCCATCATCACCATTGCCATCATCATCATCATCATCATCATCATCATCATCAGCATCATCATCATCATCACCATCACCATCATCGTCATCATCATCATCTTGATCTTTATCATTTGCTTCTTCATCATCTTCAATATCTTCTTCTTCCATAACATTATACTTTATCGGCCTTCCTCTTGGATCATGTCTAACAACAAATGACCAATCCTATTTATGTGGAACCTCTGAGTAAAATGTTTGCTCACATTGGCTTGGAAGAACATAGGGCTCATCTCCAACTGGCTCAAATGACCTTGTATTGATCATTGTAAATCCATTATCATGTTGAATAACCATTCTATCTGGATCATTTTGATTTAATCGTAACCTATACCATTTGACTACGAATAGAACTACTTTGAAGGTGTTAAATTCACACTCAATTATATCATCCAAGATGCCATAGTATTGATTTTGAGATTTTTGAGGATGTATGTCATTTCTAGATGATATATTGGTGACCTTGAAAACTATAGTTATCCCAGAATCATAGGTTTTCTTTGTGTCATCCAACCTTTTTGTGTGAAATTTGTGGCCATGATAGTACATAGCTTTGTGGTGCTTGACCTGCAATTTTTGAAGTGTGTAAATTATTTGCATTGTGAGTTGATACGAAATATACGTCGAGTTATAATCATTAATAAATTTCTATGTACCTCTCCACCTCTTAAACCCTTTACTAGATCAGCTACCATCGACATAACATTGGAATCTCCATTACGATGAGCTTCTGTAACCAATGAAGCAACACCTTCCCATGTTAATGAGCAACCATTTTGTTGACATCGTTCAATCCATTCCATCATCTAATCAAGATTGTTCACAATATACAAATGTATTGCATCCCACTCACGACCACCTATTTCAAAAAAATACATCAATTAAAAATAACTTATATTGAAGATTTATAAGAATTAATTAATTACAATAACATCTTAGATTTACCTCTCACTTTCCTCAATCTACCTTTGCCCATCAAGTACTCCCCTTCGAATTTGTTAATTGAGTTGGGATCCCAAATACGATCTACATGGATCTTTGCTGCAAACTTAGGAAGATATTAACTAATGTACACCATGGTCTGGTATACCATATATCCCTCCACCATAGAACCCTCAAGATGTGCTCTCTATCAAACCAAGCCTTTCAAAATTTTCAAGTGCCTCTCAACCATCCACATTGACTTGGTTGGTACAGGTCCACACAATTCAATCTCCTCAACTTGATGTATGAGGTAGTGTTCTTGTGTATTGAAAAAACTTGGAGGTAGACACTTTTGCATTTCACACATTAGAAGAGGAATTTTTCTCTTCCAATATTTTATATCTTCTTTATTGATTTATTTAGATGACAACCACCTCATGCATTTTCCAAGATCATATATAACCTATTTGACATTGTTGGAAAAGTGGCATGGGAGAGATAGAGGTAGAACGTACTGCAATATTTGTAAAATGATCTTGTTAATATTTTATAAAAGAATGCAATTGAAACTACATGCAGTATATAAATATGTAGTGAATAAAAAATAACATGAATTACCTTAATAAATGTATGCCAATCGTGTGTTTTCAACCCTGGCCCAAATTAACTTTTATTTGATATGACATTGTTTATGTTCGCAGCAAATCCTGTGGGAAATCGTATTTTTTTATGACTTCTTTTATAGCATTGCTCTGCTGCTCTAACAATAACCAACTAAGGGCACTTGTATCAATTTGGTCTCCATTGTTATTTGATCGAATGCCATTTTTCATTGCAATGTTGGATTCTTCAATGTCACTAAAATTTTTGACAATTTGATCTTTGTCATGCCTTCCATCCAAGATTTTTCATAATGTCTCTGCTACATTCTTTCCAATATGCATAGGATCAAACAAATGCATAATTGGGAGTTGTTCATACTATGAAAACCTAGTAAATTGCGTAGGATAAATTTTTAGTCCTTTTGGAAGTTGGTCATTGATGTCTTGATGACCTTCACAAGCATCAATCACATCATCAGTAAACAAAACACAATATCGAAATATAAATTTGAAACAAAAACCATCAAATGGAATGACATTACCTCGATGATTTATTTTATTGTATGCCAACTTCCATAGGCGAGGTGTCATTCTCTGTGGCTTTGACGTAGTCTCTTCTAGACCATTGAAAAGATGTTTTTCGGTAATTCGGTACTTATGATTTTTGTGTAGAAAGTGTCTATTCTCATCAAACACCTGCTTTCTTAAACTTTTTGAATGATGAGATTTCATCTTTGGATCACAAACTAGACATGCAAATTTACCCTTTGTCTGAAGACCTACAAGATTGTGTATAATTGGATTAAGTGTGTTAACTTTGACATACCAAAAAAGAGGTGTTAAGAAGAGAACATACCACAAAAATGTGTTAGCCCAGGGGCATCATGTATTGTCCATACAAGCATTACATGAAATTGAAATTGTCTTTGTCCTATTGATCTACCAATGTCATACATAGTAACCCCATTCCATAACACCACCAGCTCGTCGATAAGGGGTTCAATATATATGTTGTTATCTTTAACTTGGTACTTACCTAGTTGAATGAGCAAAAACATTACATAATTATTTTGACCATTTGATGGATTAGTAATAATAAATTAATTTAAATGACCACTAAATAAAAAAATACCTAGAACAATTAGTGTCAGCATTATGTGCTCTCTCTTCATGGACAACCAAGGAGGTATGTTATTGTTGATAACAAAATAGGCCACACTGAGTAAGTAGATCTCATCTCTCCATAAGGATTGACACCATCTGCTGCCAATGAAAGCTTGAGATTACGAGGTTCTTCTTTAAAGTGTGGCCATTTTTCCTCTATTTCCTTAAATGCCAAACCATCTGCAGGCATTCACATAATGTCATCTTGACTTCTATTGTGTGCATGGTAATCCATAAATTGTGCCAAGCTATTGCACTTGAATAATCATTGCAGATGTGGAATAATGGGAATATGCCGAAAAACCTTGCAAGGCACCTTTTTTGTTAATCGATCTGATTGATATCTACTGATATGACAAGTAGGGCATTGTGTTGCAAATTCATGTTGTTTATGATATATAGTATGATTATTTGGACATGCATGTATTGTTTGATACTCCATTCCAATATCTTTCATAATGGCAGATAATTCTCGGTATGAGCGAGGTAGAATGTTTGATGGTGGTAACAAACACTCACCTATCAACCTATGACCAAAAATATAATTTCTTAATTTAAAGAATATTAATTGCTACACGAACCCAATGTTAATTGTAAGGGAACTACAACTAAAATAATGAAAGATGATGGCATACCTTAACATACGTGTCATTTCTATGTTAGATAAACCATTCATAACCTTCAAGTTCACCAATAGCAATACAGCGGAAAGAAGAGTTGTTTTGGAGCCTTCATATAGGGACTGTTGTGCCTTCTCAAGTAAAGGTACATCAAGCTCTACATCGTCATCAAGCTCTACATCATCATCATCATCATCTTGATCATCGTGATCATTTTGATCATTGTGATCTTCATCATCTTGGTCTTCTTCCATGGTATCATTACCTTCTACTTCAATATTCACACCTCCATGTTCCCTCGTTTGGAAATTTGCATTCTTTGAATTGTCATGGTCCATAACATGAAACTTAGGGATGTTGACCTATATGAAAATGATGACCTTATATTAACCATGACCACAATGTCATCATCAAATCATGTCTTATGTAATTTATAAACTATTAAAATACATACCAATGGGTGATACTCGTTTCCCCCTTCAATGTGACCATGTTGCCTACAATGTTGCTCAGTTGTTGTGATTAGATATCTTCAAGTCTTTAAGCCATTACACATTTTGCAAGGACAATAAAATTTTCCATCACCTTTTCTTTTTAAGTTAGATCACAATCTAGCAATTTTTTCCCTATTTCTTTGTGCATTGATATCATCGGACATGGTCTTTCTTGAATGGAATGAATTGTTGGTGGAAGAAGGATGATTTGTTTGCAACCTACAGATGGAGTAGTAAGAGGAAGACACATATAAAAAAGAGTTAGGTCTCTGAACCAAGTAGGAGTTAGGACATGCTAGAGTGGGGTCAGCCCAAGATATTTTGGAATCTTGAAGAACCTAGTAAAGGGTATCTGGAAAGGTGAAAATAAACAAGTATTTTTATAGCTACAAAGGAGGAATCGAGAGCATTATAAATAATGAAGAAGAAACTTAAATCCATACAACTTCACCTCTATTTACAATTTGACCTTTCTACAAGTGAAATATGACAACATACAAAATTTCCAATCACATTTTCACTTTAAAAAGAACACCAAATATACCTTTGCTACAATATCTTCTTCAAATTCTTCGCTATCAGATTCTTCAGAATTGCAAGCTCCTGTGCAGAAAAAAGATGAGATGTACTAAGTAATTTTTGATGGACAATATTTAAACAAATCAACTATCAAAAAAACAATTTATGAAATTCAGTTGCTTTATTATGTATTGAAGACTTGGCAAGATATTGCCAAGTCTACCTATAGAATGCCTATCTGCATGGTTGTTTGCAAATAGTCTAGTATGGTGCCGCTTTTGGACAACAACAAATGCCACTAGGGTTGGTAATTTGGCTCAAGAGATGCACGAGCCTATTGACACCATAGAACTTTTAGTTCATATAGCATTCAACTATCTTCTTTAACAAAATCCAAAGAGAATACAAACAAACTAATGAGCCGTGTCCATCTCAATTAAATAGCAAGTACTATAGTGAGTATTAGGAAACCAACCTTGCAAATAGCATCTCGTTCATAAAGTATTAGGAAAGTGACCTTTCTGATTAGTATAACATAGATTGGTGAATAGAAAATTTTTAATAAAAATCTGATTTTTTTCCACACTTGTTCAAACTATATAATGAAATGACAAAAAATGAATTGTATACGAGTCACTCCAAACCCTTAGCTTTTAATACGCTTCATAGATGAGATTGCATTATATGGTTTGAACAAGATGTGGAAAAAAATCAAATGACATAGATATAAGCATTCTCACACCATGAGTGAAGCAACAATTGCATAAAGCTTTATTGCAAAAAAATTGTCAATATTATTTACATTGTACATACTTGTTTATACAATGCTTCAATTCCTAAACTAAGAAATTAAAGCTAGTGTTCTAACCATGCATAAAAATAAAATTATAGTATAGATGTATGAAATTATATGCATAACTACTCCTATATTAGTTTATAATACTAGATTATGATACCAAAAATCCTCATCTAAGATTTAGAATACTACTTTGATGATAAGCCCGAGGATTTTGTGACCTAGACCAACACACAAGTTGATGGAATAAGATGGTCACATAATAAGGAGAAGAAAGAGGATCAAAAGTTCAGAGTTACTAACTCGAAAAACTTAAAAATGATCCCCTTGAGGTCTTCTATGAGGGACTCTCATGCACATTAAAAACTACACATGCACCCATATAGGTAAAACTTCAAAAGATGAAAATAAAAAGCCTACATGTAGTTTGGCAGACACTACTCCATGTGGGAACTGTTAGTTAAATGGCACAATTCCCATCAAAACATGAAAAATTATCTACTAATTATTAAGAAGCAACACTTTAAAAACAAAACTCAAGGGGCATATGAGAAAGTGATGAGAGGATTGCATAATTTTGCATCATGTCTATATATATTCTATCTGCACATATTGAAATATAAAAACAAAAACAATGACAATGAAAATAATTGGATGACACACAGCACAAAAAGGCTTGATTTGGGGAAGACTCTCTAACAGTAGACAACTGAATACAGTAGGGTTTTATTAGCTCCTGCTTGGCCAAGGAAGAATTCCTTACAAACAGTCTATACAAAAGCATGAGCAGAGAGTTAAAGAAGATTTTCTAGGCAAACAAAACAACATCCTTTCATTTTAAGATGATATATAAAGGAATTCTTCCAGAGAGGGGCCAACTCGGTTCATTTTGAGTTTGTTGGGTTTAACCCATAGGCACTACTACACCGAACTAGATCTCAAATAACCTTTATATTAGACCCAAATCCAGGGACTATGAGTGCCAAACTGATAACTTAGCTTTTTGTACAATCAAATGAACATATTAAAGACATAAAGCCATTTGTACAAGGGTGATATTTCCTCAAGTTTTCTTTGTTGCCAAATTCCTTTAGATAAAGATAGCTACTATAAATAAGTGGATAGATTCACCCAAGAATCTCTCCTATATATGGAATTCCTTCTCAATTTTGGAAGAATAATTTCACAAATATTGTAATGTAAACTTCTAAAATTAGTTCATCCAGACACAAAACCAACAAATGGCTGCCAAATCTTATGAGAGAGAACAAAAAAAAATGATCAGGAAATTGAAGTGGGTTATAGGATCAGACATTTCACATACATTTCCATGTAATTGTTGGTCTAAAAGGTTGAGCCCTATCTTCCTTATGAGAGTAGTTTTGGTTTGGATAATAGTTTATAAAGCAAAAAAGCTATGTTGTGGACTGAATCCTTTGGTAGATACATATCCGAATTAGAGAAGATTATAGTGCCAGGTTTTATTATAAATGCTTTTTTTGTGATTTGACTTCCATATCCTTGAATCTTGATCTTAATGTTTTGTTTTAATTTGTATTTTGATTATGTAGGTATAATGGGAGAGAATTGGGGTATGTATAATTTCTTTTCTTCCTCATAAAATTGACCTTCAAATAAGGTTTAAGGGTGGACCCAATAACCATTTGCATTGGATTTTCTATAAGGTTTATAGTTTTGGCAAGTTCGAATTGCATTTTGAATGGGTGTCATGGGTGGTGGCGGCATTGCTCTATTCCATCATTGCTTCAAAAATCCAGAGGTGAGTCATTTTATCCAATTATATTGGATTTGCTGAAAGTTTTTAACATTCTAGTTGATTAGAATATTGTTTTATTCTTTTAGTTGTCATCTTTTCTTAGCTTTCAATCTTATCCTTATTAGACATGGTTTGTTACTCCTGTTAATTGAGACTTTCACTCCTTTATTAATATTGAATCTCTAGGTAATCATTTTGTGTGTCATTACATTTTGTAATACCCCTGGCCCTGAGATGTTTTGGATATCCAGGCATTATATCAATCCTGGCCATGCATCCACATGGAATTTCATTTTAAGCCACTAAAATCTATATATTCAATGATATACTCCTCTCTAATTAGTTTATGAGAAAATAGATACTAACAATATAATTACGGCGTCAGATTTATACTTCTATGAAATACATAAATTCTAAAATCTTTGAACTTAGGAAAATTTGACATATCTATCTATGAAGTCTTCAAAGATAACTGAAAATATCATGACTTTATCTTTGATGCCTTCATAGATCACACAAAGTGAATTTTTTTTTTAAGCCCTTGAAGATTATTGAAAATATTGTAAATTAATCTATGAATCCTTCAAAGATCAGTCAAAAATAATTGTAAATTTTGATCTATGAAGCCTCCAAACATGATCGGGATCTCAATGTTGAAGAACAATGTGGCTGCATCACAGATCATCTGTTGTAAAAAAAAAACATGTTAACAAGGTTATAGTAGTATATTAGTTCATGTTAAGGGTTCCAATATCTATCTTCATAAGTCACACAATATGATCACATCCCCCTTATTTCATTAATTTTCTATATCCATTAGGAATGATTTTTCAATTTTTATGTGCATTGATGAATTTTTTTGTGCATTGACTCTTTTCTAACAAAATGAATATGTTGAGAAATCTTTTCTAACAGTGCCTTATCAACCATGAACATGGTTGTGAGGTAATATGTTTGGTGTCCAACCTCAACAAAAATTGGTTCCGTAGAATAAGAGCATAGCATAATTTCATAAGCTATGTTAGCTTCTTCCCCTGCATGCTCCAAGAGGCTTGAAAATTATATTTGGAAAATAAATCTTGATGATAGTCCTCGTTAATTATAATACACCTTTTCCTATTCTATTTAGAATAATATTTACTCTGTTAGATCTAATCTGTTAGTATCGCAAATAAGATTTGGGGACATTACATTGTGATAGAGGAGTGAATCTAAGTAAGCAAAAGAATAAAACTATACTAGCAACCAAAGTAGGTCATTGAGTTACAAGCTCAATCACAATCACAATCACAAGAAATAGCTCATGGATAGATGAATGAAAGGGGGTATATTTTTTGGATGATAATAGCTCACAGAGACCACAAATCAGACTTCACAATCCATCAAGCTTGAGTTCCCTTCTAACATCTCAATGTATCATACCTTGAATACATAGGATTAGCAGCACATAGATCAGAAAAATGGAGCAATTCCAATTGACAGATGAATATGTTTAAGTTCATTTACATCATCTTGGTGTATTAGACCCTTGATGTACAACAATATCAACTCATTCATCATGACATATTCTTCCAGTTTTGTGAATTGACTATTTATTATTTATTCAATATTTTTAGGCATCTGTCCCAATTGATTTTGTAGTTCCAATATCTCTATTCTTTTGCATTACTATTTTCTGTCTTATTTTTCATTCTATGATTTGTTTCAATACATACATAGACTATTGTCTTAAGATTTCTTCCTTTTGTCTATTTCTTACAGGTAGCCCAGAAGTGGGTATTATAATGGGCTCAGATTCTAATCTGCCAGTCATGACAGCTGCTGCAAAAATTCTCAAATCATTTAGTGTCTCATATGAGGTTGGTTTGTGAAGCCTATTTGAATTGCACACAATTTCCTAAAGAATAATTTTAAGAAATGCTTAAGTGAATGGAATGCAACAATATTTGGTACCACACATTTTGATAAGATATTTGAATTTTTGTTGTGTTGCAAATAACCATTGAATTTGCTCATTGAACACCTGATGGAATGGTAGAATATGCTAAAGAGGCCCATGGAAAAGGAATCAAAATTCAATTCTTAGGTGGGTACACTATTCAAGTGTAAAGATTAATTTTCATATACTGTTAAATCCAAAAACTCAAATTTCAAAAGTTAAATCTCTTTGCTATGTTTTGCTTTAGCACTACTTAGGCTCCATAGCATCAACTCAATGAATATGAAGTTTTTAAAGAAATAATGAAATTAAAAAATTGGGTACATGAAAGATGAATTAGCATTTCAAACACTTGAAGTATTGATAGTAGGGAGTCCATTTCATCCAATGATGAAACCTTAACTAAGACACCAAGAACAGTAAGTGTAGTCATTGAAGCTATCATACCTGTGTTATAACTTAATTGTTTCATTAATAAAGATTCAAGAACCTGTCAAAAATTTTGTTTCTTTTTAGAGATGTGAACCACAAATGACTTTATACATTATTATTTCATTCATTAGAGGTTCACTCACCAGGCAGGGGTGCTGCTCCACCTGCACTTGCTTTTATGACACTGCAAACATAATCATCAAATCTAGCTATTGTCATTCATGCAATGCATCAACAATCAATGCATTGATGCCAAGGAGGCTCATTGTTGGATGGAATAGACTCCTTGCCATAAATTGTTAAGGTGTTTGAAATGCCATTTCATTTTTCATGTACCAAATTTTCTATTTTAAAAATTTAACTCATAATATTTCATATTCATTGAGTTGACGCTATGTGGCCTATGTGGCGCTAAAGAAAAACATATATAAAAGATCTGATACAAGAGTTTATATATTTAGTTGTATAGGGAAACTCATCCCTTCAGTTGAATAGTTTAACCCATCTAACAATTAAATACTAAAAACATAACCTTCAAATATAACTACTATCATTCGTTCCATATATCAACTATCAAAACTTTAATGCCCAGTGGGCATCTCAATTGTTCAGGCCAGAAACCCAGATGATTGAAAAAGTGACTCAATGGGTTTCAAACCTTTCCTTTTTAGCTAGAATCAGTGCCCATTCATAGAAATATCTAGGAAACAAAAGGATTTATGTGTTTTATGAAGAATTTTGTAGATAGTGTAGTACTATAGAAAGGCAGCGGGTATGATATGGGAAGGTAGCACAACCATCCAAAAGTGGAGTGGTTCAGTGGGCTCAAGCAACATAGCTATTCTGAAGGGGCCGCACTGAGACCCTGGGATTCAATCAGATTATTACAACCAGAAGCCTATAGAATAGTAGGGGGATGAGAAAGCATCAAGAACACTATTCTTATGTATCCATGCAATACTATATGGTGCTTCCCCTACCATTCTATAGGCTATATGGATGGTGCTTCCCTGCTATACAACCAGGCACTACTAAAGGAATAAGAGTTCGCCCCATAGAATTGTAGGGGACACTAGCGATTGGTTCTGATCGGCCCCCTCACAACTCCAAGACTCCATAAATGTCCAAAATGATATAGGAGATATTTTTGTTCTTCTCAACTATACATGAGCCTGGAAGAGTTAGCAAAGTTTATGCAGTAGGTTGATTAAGCGAATTGGGTGCTCATACATAGGAAAGCATCAATTGGCAATGAAGCATGATATACATGTGGCAAAAATTGCTAAAGAGATTGCAGAGAAAAACTTTGTTCAAAATGACCTAATGGGTGCTATGGCTAAGATTGAACAAAAAATGGCAAAAAAATGTGATATGCACCTTGATTCCTTGCCTCTTCCTCATTTTCTGCCTCTTCTCCTAAATTTTTTGTGCAGCTCCCCCGCTCGCGCATATTAACACATCCAAATCGACATGCACACATGCCCTATGAGCTATATACCTTCCTCTGCACTAATCTACCACCTCCGAATAGCAGAACAATGAAATGGGCAGCCGTCAAACCCTATATTTAACAAAACAATGAAATGGGCGAGTGCAATGCCCTTTTTTATTTTGTCATGTTCAACTAAGTGTTGGTCAAAATTTTGACCAATACTTAGTTGAACATTGCAAAATGAAAAAGGGTGCATTGCGCCTGCCGATTTCATTTTTTTGTTAAATAGGGAGTCAAAATTTTGACCAACACCTTAAATTCCCTATTTAGCAAAAAAATGAAATGGGCAGGCACAATGCCCTTTTTCATTTTTCCATGTTCAACTAAGTGTTGGTCAAAATTTTGACCAACACGGGCATGGATTTTTTTTAAAAAAGATTTTTCCTTCCATATTGCGACCAATCTAAAACATTTTGATAAATGGTCGCAAATTTTGGTTGAAAAATCACCTCAAATGTACTAGTGACCTGAGCCAGTCCCCATACATCTATATGCAGAAGCTCTAATCGCTCACTTCTCTTTTCCTTCCCAGTCTTCACAAAACTCACTCTCTTTTGTTTTCCATACAAACAGTTTTTGCAAAAATCCATATTGATACATTTTAGACCTAGTAAAAATTTCTTTGAATGGAGTACTTTCATACCTTTCTCACTCATGTGCCAAATTTTTTTGTGGAACAATGCTATATTAGAATCTACAACAACTATTTGTTCTCCCTGCTCAACTGTAGCAACTATTCCTAGACATTAATTTTTCTCTGAAACAATCACAGTAGAAGGAACAATATAACTTGTAAAAGGAAATTAATTGCCTACTTTCACACCTTTTTCTACTACAAGGGAACCTTTTGAAACCTTCTAATTTTTATCATTAAAAGTAACTACACAACCCTCATCACTGAGTTACCCTACTGAAATTAAATTCCTACTCAGCCTTGGAACATGTCTTACCTCATGTAGTATCGAATGATTCATATTCTGCAACTTAATCTTAACTTTTCTTTTTCCAACAATCTAACAGGGTTCATTATCCCCAAAATCCTCTTGGACATAATTAATAAAATAATCTCTATGAGGTGTAGCATGAAATGAAGTACCAGAATCTAAAACCCATGAATCATCAACACTTTCTAAAGATAGAAGCAAAGCATCCTCTTTGGATTTGTTACTTACCACATTTTCCTCCTTGTTCCCTTCTAGTTTATCTCCTTCATTTTTCTTTCGAGTCCAAAAATCTTTCTTATGATGCCCTATTTTAGCATAGTACAAGCAATCTCTTGGTCCTATGGATTGAGACCTTTTCCTCTTGTTTTCCCATGACTTTTGGAATTATTTCCTCTCTCAGTCGTTCTACCTTTGCTTTGTGCATTCAAATCACTTCCTAATGTAGATCCACCTATGGATTTCCTATGAGTTTCCTCACTCAAAATAACACTGATCACATCATCAAATTTTAAGGTATAAGATCCAAAAATAGAATTACGCATAGCTATTACCAAGCCATTCTAGCTTTTAGGCAAAGAGCACAAAATTAAGAGAGCCCTAATTTTTTCTTCAAAATTAATACCCATAGAAGATAACTGACTATTAATAGTATTAAACTCATTTAAATGATTTGCAATGGATCCAGCTTCTACCATTTTCATATTAAATAAATGCTTCATGAGAAATACCTTATTTGAAGTGGAGGGCTTTTCATATAATTTCACTAAGGTTTCCATAAACTCTTCCATCATCTTCACTTTTGTAATCTTAAATGTCACTGATGGTGACAAGCATAATCAAATGCTTCCAAGTGCCTTTCTTTCTAAAACTTCTTAGTCCTCATCTAACATAGTTCCTTGTAGTCTTCCATTTGCATCTTCCATAACTAAAATTTCTACCCATTAGACTTCTCCACCTTTAACTTACCCTTGTCTACCATAGCTCCCACTCAACCATGAAACTCCCACTCAAACATGAGACCTTCCTATAGAGGATCGTTATATATAAAAATGACAGTCGGGCTATAAAAAAAATGATCGTCTAGCTCTAATACCACTTGTTAGGATTAACCTCAAATGAAAATAATAGTTACATGCAAATATAACCAATATCAAAAAATATTAGATCACATATAAGAGAACACAAGACACTAAGATTTAACATGGTTCACCCAATCCCTGTGCTACATCCACCAATAGCAAGTCCAATATTATTATGATCCAGTGATTACAACCTAATTACAATATGTAATCCCTTACAACTCAATACTTCCACAAGAACCAATTTTTGCATCACACATTATAAAAATCCCTAACCCTAAGCCTTTTTATACAAGCTTTTTGCTGCTTATAAAATTAGGGCTAGAATAATAGAACAATAGTAACTTTTGGCCCTAGGACCCCACAAAGGCACTACCCCCAAACCCTTATTGAAATAATCTAGAGGGAATCCATGCCAAATAAACCTCTGAGTCTAATTAGGCTCCATATCACAAAAATTATATCTGCATTTGTCCCACTACTTCTAGCTTCGACATTTTTCCTCTAGGTTTGATTCATCTCCTTCCTTATTTTTTTAACATCCGCTTTGCTTTTACCTTTGATGTGTTCATTGTTTGGTATTGGTGATTGGATCTTGCAATTCTTACTCACATGTCCACCCTTGTGATAACTAAGAAAAACTTTCTTAGGTGCATTTCCTACCTTCTAGTTGTCTAGTTAGGCCTTATCTGTGATCTGCATTCATGTGCTCTATGTCCATACTTCTAACAATTATAGCAATATCCCTCAAATATAGGTTCAATAGGTGTATTATTCATATTTTATCTACATATATGTGCTAGATGACTTTTTTTCTTGTAATAAAAGAAGTTACAAATAAACTTAGGTTTAGGGTTTTGTATACCTTTCTTACTTCTGCAAATGTTTGTACTATATAAAATCTTACCACAATGATAGCATGTGGGTTTTCCTTTCTATTTATAATTTCTTTGTTCTCCACTTTTGGATGATTTTCCTTCTTGAGTAGATGAATAGTTATTGACATGCCCTAATCCAGAGGTGTCATTATATGACCTAGGTGATTCCATCAGTTTTTCAAAATATTTTATTGCTTCACTAGGCTTGTTCATTCTTTCCACAAGTTATTTCTCGGGTCTTAACTCATTCTGTAGTTGGTCACTTTGTGATCTTAGATTTTATATCTCCATGTATTTCATGTTTAGTTCTTGATTTGCAAGAATCAATTGATTCATCATTTCTAGTTAAGTTTTTATGATCTTTTTCACATCAGATGACCTTTCTTCAAGTCTGATAGCCATTTGTCTTTTTTCCTCTTCGACCATGACTTTGTCTTCTTTAGCTTTATTCTTTTGTTTGGTCACTTCACATTTCCTTACTAACTAAATTTCATGTTCTCTTTCCAATCCTCTAACTTCTTCATTCATAATACTACTCTTCTATAATATATCTATAATGGTTGCATTCTTTCACTGGAATTCCCATCATCAATAAATCCTTGAGTATCAACTTCTTGATAAAGTGTGGCATTTCATTTAATAACCATATCTTTTATCTTTCTTATGAATTTCCTCAATTCCTCTCTCATTTATTCAAGTTGATGTAGTATTAGGAAACTGAGATATTCAGAGGGGGTTTAATTAGAATCTCTAAAACTTTTAACCTCCAAAACTACTTGACTTCATTCACCATATTAACCAATTGATTAATTGTGTATTATCTTTGATGTTACACAAAATTTCATATCTTTTCTAGTCAGTGTATGTCAATCTCACTTGGGTGATGAAGAGAGTTTCCTATGTCTTTTGAGCATTCTTGTGTTTGCCAATTTATGAAGACAATGTATGTTGAGTTCACTCAGGTGTTGAAGAGAAGTTTACAGAAGTTGAGTGTTAACCAAGTTCACTCAATTAATGAAATTTTTTTTGGATGGAATTGGTGTTAACTGAGATCACTCAGTTACCAAAGAAATTTTGTGAAGATATAGTATTAATCAAGTCCACTTGGTTAACATAGGAAAATTATTTATCAATTAGTGTCTACCAAGCAAAGTCAGCTAACGAAGGATTTCCTGGTTTTGGCATATTGAACTTAATGGATTTATTTGTTGGTTCTAGCCAAATGAGGTAGAAAATATTAGTTATTTTAATATGTATTCAAGCGAACTTGACAATCCATAAGGTATAAGTATAAGGTCAATTTGAGGATTGAATGTGTGAAATTTTATGGAAGAATAGAAGATGCTAAAGGAAACAAATTATTGTGGAGCTGCAAAGATACATTTTATTAGAAATGATCAAGTATTCAAGTTAGAATTGAGATCTATAATCAGAAATTTAGTTGCATCAAAAATTAGGTCATCTCATTTTTATTCTCTAACCATTGTAGAAGTGATCTAAATATCTTAACAAAGTTGACTTAATAGCTATATGTAAATCCTCTAACAAAGTGGCATTTCTATTTAAGTGTCTAAAGACCTCTAACAAGGTCACTCCTAATAGGGTGATTAAATCCTCTAATAGGGTCACACCTAATAGTGTGTTTTTTAAACTTTAACAAGGTTGGCTCCTAATAGAGCCCACTTTAGAAGAGTGAAAATTAGCAACTAGTTGCAATTGGTGTTTTTTCCCAAATTAGGTTTCCACGTTAAATTTTGGTGTCACTTATGTTCATCCTATTTCTTTTATGTGTATGAAAATAATTTAAGTAAGGTTAATCATAGATAATATGATAATATTTTCATGTTAAGCATTTATTGAGTTAGATTTGTTATTCAAGAGGTTACTAAGCTACAACATAATATCAATATTAACCAAGTACCTATGTGTTTGTCGAGAAATAGTATTTTCAGTAAAATTTGTGTTATGTGTTAACATCTAAGGGATCTAGGATTTATTTTAGTGGTAACTGATTCACCCCTCCCCTCTCAGTTACTCCTCTTACATTTCTAATAATTGGTATCAGAGATTGTTGGTGCTTTCAGGGAAGGTTTCAAGGACCTAAGCTAAAGATGAGGACATCTTACAGAAGAGAGATTCCCAAGTTGAACAAAGATAACTTTGAGGCATAACAAGAACTTATGAAGTTTCATTTGTCAACCATTAGTGATTTAGGTTTGAAATATTTAGAGAATTCTTACAATGCTCCTATTGGAACATTGATTGTGGAACAAATTGCTGAAAAGAAAAATCATAACATTATGATTATTGGCATTGCATCAGCTCTTAACTATGTTAAATTTGATAAAGTCAAAGGATGTACTATTTCTCATGACATGTGGACCAAACTAAAGGATATCTATGGAGGTGATGATAATGTGAAAAGAGAGCCAAGGCATAAATCTTGAGAGGTCATTTTGGTTAGATGAAGTTGAGATAGGATGAAAACATTGTAAAATATGTTGAAAGAATCAAATCTAGTGTCAGTGCTATCAAATACTCTAGAGGAACATTTGAAGATGTGATAGTGGTAAGAAAGGTACTCAGAACCCTTCTTCTTATCTATGAAATCAGAGTTTCTTCTATTCAAGAAATGAGATGCGAGTCAAATAATAAGATAAATTTTGATGCTCTAGTTGGAAGATTGACTACATTTGAGCTAGATAACTATGATAATTATACTCCTAGTTCTAGCAATCTTGAATTTTCATCTAAAGCCAAATTATCACTCAAGAAGAAATCTAAAATATCAAAAATAAAACAATCTAATAGTGATCTTGAAGCCATTAAAGCATTAATTGAAAGAAGGTATCCCAAAGGCAAAGAAAAGTACAAAGGTAAAATTCCTTCAATTTCTTTCTCTTGTGAAGAAGTTGAACACATTATTGCAAGATGTCCACACAGAGAAGACAAAGATGAAAAGAAGAACAAAAAATACAAAGGTAAGAAGGATTCAAAGAACTTCAAGGACTACAAGGACAAAGGTAAGAAATCATGTTTTATGGCTAAAGATTTAGATAGTAGTGAAGATGACGAAATGGTCTATCTTGTTGTAAAAGATGAATCTGATGATGGAGATAAAATGGCACTTATCTCTCATGTTAGAAAAAATTATACATGAATTATTGATAGTGGTTGCTCACATCATATGACTGGTAACAAAACAAAGTTTGAACATATGGAACATTATGATGGTGAAAGTGTGAGATTTGGAAACAATAAACCATGTTGCATAAAGAGAAAAGGTTGTATCTCACTAACCAATGAACTTAGATGTGATAATTCTTATTGGAATGAAGGACTAAATAATAGTCTAATAAGTGTGGAATAGTTGAATAATAGTGGATTCAAGGTAGAATTCATGAATGGGAAGGTCAAGCTGCTTGATGGAAAAGAAAATCTAGTTGGGTCTAGTAAATGAATCGAAGGTAATCTATACTACCTAGATCTTAGTGCAAGCTCATGTTTCATTGCTCAAGTAGAAGAAAGGTGGTTATGACATAACACATTATTTCATGTGAACTTTGATAATCTAGTCAAGATAAGCAAAAAAAAATAGTGAGAAGTATTCCTAGCTTGAGGAAACCTAATATGGGCCTATGCAAAAATTGTCAAATTGGTAAGATGAGCAAGACAAGTTTGAAAAGCAAGAACTATCATTTTGAAGAAGTCTTGGAGCTGCTTCATATAGACATATGTGGACCTATTGGAATTGAGAGATATAGTGGAGATAAGTATTTTTTTATTTTTTTTATGATTATTCTAGAATGATGATTGTAATGTATTTGAAAGAGAAGTCAGAAGCTTTTCAAAAATTTAAGTGGTATCTATCAAGAGTACAAAAGGAAACTTGAAAGAAGTTGAAGTGTTTGAGATTAGATAGAGGTGGTGAATTCATCTCTAATGAATTCAATAATTTTTCACTAAAAGAGGAATCAAAAGATAACTATCAACCCCTGATACACCACAACAGAATGGTATAGTTGAAAGAAGGAGCTGATCCATCATGGATTGTGTAAGAACTTTGATGATAGAAAAGAATGTTGCAATCAAATACTAGAAGGAAGAAATTAATAATGTGGTGCATACCTTAAATAGTGTATAGCTAAAGAAAGACTTGAATCAAACTCCTTATGAACCATGGTATAGCTACAAACCTAATAGAAGTTACTTGAAAGTATTTGGTAGAAAATGTTATATTCTGAAAGAGATTAGGAAAGGTAAATTTGATGTCAAAGGTGATGAAGATATATTCCTAGGATACTCTAGCATAAGTAAAGTATAAAAATATTTAAATTTATCCACTCATAAGATATATGAGTACACATGTGAGAATTTTTGAGTTTGTAGAAAAGAGTGAAGAATAGAGAAACAAAGAACCTAAGGATTACAAAAGTTTTATTTAATTTAAACCTAATAAATTGCCAAATCTAATTGGAAGTCAAGAGGCCTCACCTCCTGAGTCCCCAAAATCTCTAGAAGCACTTGAGTTGTAACTAGTGCAACCTGAGTCATAGTCTAAAGCACTCAAGTCACAACCATAGGCTACCAAGTTACAGCCAAAGCAAACCAAGTCTGAAGGACTTGTGTCACAGATAGTGAGACCTAAGCTTGATATAGAAGATCATGGCAAGGCTAGTAGAAGAAGTTCTGAATCTAAGGCACCTATGTTACCAAGATATGTAAGAAGGCACCATGCACCTAATTAGATCATTGGAGACAAGTCAAATAGTACAATGATGAGAAACAAATTGAAAGGTACATGTTTTCTTACTGAATTTGACCCTATATCAATGAAAGATTCTTTAGATAATGGAAGTTGAATTGAAGCTATAAATGAAGAAATAGAACAAATAGAGAGGAATAAGACTTGGACTCTTGTTCCTAGATTCAAGGATAAAAATGTAATTGGCACAAAGTGGGTTTTTAGAAACAAGTTGAATGAGGATGGAGCAGTTTCCAGAAACAAAGCAAGGTTAGTATGAAAAGGTTATTCTCAAGAAGAAGGTATTGATGATGGTGAAATTTTTTGTCTTGTTATAATAGTAGAAGATATTTGGACTTTACTAGCTTATGCTATATATAAAAGATTTATAGTTTATCAAATGGATGTGAAATCTACATTCTTGAATGGAATTCTTGAAGAAAAAGTTTACATAGAACAAGCTAAAGGTGTTGTAGATCCTAGCAAAAAGGATATGGTTTTTAAATTCAAAAATATTGGTATGGTATCAAGAAAGCTCCTAGAACTTGGTATAAAATACTTCATAACTACTTGATGAAGATTGGTTTTTGAAGGACAAAGGATAACAATAGCCTGTATATCAAAGAAGGACCAGAAAGAAGATTGCATTGGAAGAAATCTTTGTGGATGACACATTGTTTACTAGAAATGATGACTTGTGCAAAACCTTTTCAAAAGAGATGAGTAAAGAATTTGAGATGTCCATCTTTGGAGACATAAAATTCTTTGTTGGATTATAGATTCAACAAAAGAAAGATGGTATCTACATTACTCAATCTAAATATATCAAAGAGATACTAAAGAAGTTTGGAATGGAAGATTAAAGATGATTTGGAACACCTATGTCTATTGGACATAAGCTTTCCAAAAATAATGATTCAAAGGAAGTAGACAAGATCACATATAGATCAATGATTGGAAAACTGCAATATGTAGTGCATACAAGGCCTGATATTGCATTAGCATTTGGTATGATGGCAAGATTCTCAAAAAATTTTAAAGAAAATCACATAATGGAAATCAAGAGAATCATGAGGTATTTGAAGGGTACTAAAAACTATGGACTATGGTACAAGAAAGGAGGCAATCTAGATTTGAAAGCCTTCACAAATGTTGATTGGGCAGGAAGTATAGATGATAGAAAGAGCACCAGTGGTGGAGCATTCTTTCTTGGTAAAAGACTAGTATATTGGACAAGTATGAAGTAGAATTGCATTTTTCAGTCTATAGCAAAGCCAATGTATGTGGTAGCAATAGTTAATTGCTCCAATATTATTTGGTTAAAGCAACTGTTGGCAGGTATGAAGGTAGAAATCAAGGATCTAGTGGTTATCTTCTATGATAACATTGGTGCAATTAATATATCAAAGAATCTAGTGATGCATACCAAGACCAAGGATATTGCAATAAAATATCATTTTCTAAGAGAATTAGTGCAAGATAAAGAGGAAATATTGGCATATGTGAACACTAAAGAACAAATTGCAAACACATTCACTAAGCCATTACCTAAGGATGCATTTTTGTATCTAAGAGGTAAGTTAGGGGTTATTCCCCTATCTAAAGCTCACTAAATGAAGTTTATTGATACATCAACCAAAGCATATTGAAGATCAATCAAGTTGATGTAGTATTCAAAGTATAGATTGCATATGAATCAATACATAAGGTACATTGATATTCAATGAACATTGTCTTTGGTATGAGATGTCAAAGAGGGACAAGTTTTTTGTGTCATATCACATAATTTTTTTTTCAAGATGTAAAAGAGGGAGAACCTATAGAAGATGTCAAGAAGAAGAACTTGGTCTAATATCAAAAAGGCATAATTCTCTATTAGAAAAAGATGTTGAAGATAGAGTTTGCTGACAGAGGGAGAAACTGAAGGCTAAGGGAGTTCACAGTGATAGAGGGATTTTTCATGGATGAGAATCAGATTGAAACTAAGGATATTTTCGTTACTATTATTTTTCTCTAAAATTTCATTGTATTATGACATGTTGTGTTTCCATCAATGCAGAAGAGGGAGATTGTTGAAAACAATTGATTAATTATGTATTATCTTTGATATTACACAAAATTTCATATCTTTGCCAATCAATCTATGTTGAGCTCACTTGGGTGATGAAGATAGTTTCCTATGTCTCCCAAGCATTCCATTGTTTGCCAAGTTCAAAAGATAGTGTATGCCAAGTTCACTCGGGTGTCAAAGAGAAGTTTACATAAGTTGAGTTTTAATCGATCTCACTCGATTAATGAAGGAAAATTTGGATGGAACTAGTGTTAACTGAGCTCACTTAGTTACCAAAGAAATTTTGTGAATACACAATATTAACTGAGTTCACTTGGTTAACACAGAAAAATTATTTTTGAGTTGGTGTCTACTGAGCAAGGTTGGATAACAAAGGATTTTCTTGTTTTGGCATATTGAGCTTAATGGATTTGTTTTTTGGTTATAGCCAACTAAGGTAATGAATATGAATTATTCTAAGACGTATTCAAGATGACTTGACAATGCATGAGGTATAAGTATAAGGTCAAGTTGAGGATTGAATGTATGCAAGTGTATGGAAGAATAGAAGATTCTTAGAGGAAGTGAATTAGAAGGATAAGAAGAATATCCTTATGGAGATGAAAAGATTAGAAAGGATCAAGTATTCAAGCTAGAATTGAGATCTGTAATCATTAAGTTAGTTGCATCAAAAATTAGGTCATCTCATTATTACTCTCTAATAATTGTAGCAATGATCTAAATCTCTTAGGAGAGTTGGCTTAACAACTATTTGTAAATCCTCTAATAAGGCAACATTTCTATTGAAGTTTCTAAAGACCTATCACAAGGCCACTCCTAATAGGGTGATTAAATGCTCTAATAGGGCACACCTAAAAGTGTGTTTTGTAACCTTTAACAGGGTTGGCTCCTAACAGGGCTCACTTTAGAAGAGTGTAAATTAGTAAATATTTTTAGTTGGTGGTTTTTCTCAAATTTTGTTTCCACATTAAATCTTGGTGTCACTTGAGTTCATGTTCTTTCTTTTATGTGTATGCAACTAAGTTAGGTAAGGTTAATCACAGATAATATCATAATATTTGAATGTTAAGAATTTAATTAGCTAGATTTTGTTGGTGTAATAAGTATTTACTATTTACACTTTACTTAATTTTACTTAGGTTAATGCATTATTTTATTATTTATTTAGATGAGACACTTAGGAGTTTGTGTACTCTCATGAGTTTTCAAGTTGACAACACAAAAGTATGCAACTCTAATTTAGCACATGGTGTCTACAACACTAGAGTTTACATCATTCATTGAGTCTTCATGTACACAACATAGTTATTCACACTCTCATTTTAGCACATGTTGTCAACAACATTAATTTGTGTGCTACACCATTGTAGGTTTATCCTCTCATCATCACACTTACTCCTATGCTTAATGGAGGATAACCCATATCTAGTGGACATGTGCCTAATTGTATGACTTGTCATATTGCTAACTTCTATGCATTCTAGAAGCTCTCCAGAGGCCTTTATATATAGGCACTCCTAGTGTACTTTCATATGGAATATTGAATGAATATATTGTCATTCTAATCATACTCTCTTCTCATCTATTATTGTGCTTATGTTTGAGTTCCTTGGTCTTGGGTGAATTTTTCCCTAAGGAAAAATCTTAGATGGTATTAGACTTTAAAGACATTCTCTTCACATAGTCGTTCGAGACCATAGTTGCTTCAAGACCTCGACTAGAATTCAAAGAATTTGTAGAAATTGGGAATGTCTAGAGCCAAATCGAACCTTGACATTACATCTAGAATGTCGATTAAGTGAGTATCGACTATAAATTTGCCTATGTTGGGCTAAAGTTGATCGTGAGGCAAAAAAAATTGCAAATTGGCACCCAGAGGCACCGATTTGCAAACTAGGTATGGTCATTTTTAGATCTATTTAATTATTTTTTTAGATCTGATAATTCTTTGCTTTTTCAATTTTTTGTTTTGGAAAAAAATTTGCCCAGTCGGGCTAGTAGAGAAATTATTTTTACAAAACTAGGCAGTGACACCTCAGCTCTACAATATGGGAGTATATTCCTTATTATATTTTCAAGAAAATTATTTTAACAAATCTAGGTCGCTTCCTAAATTTTTGGCCCAGGTCACCACATTACCAAGGGGCCAAGACAAACATTTGCCAAAATTTTGCAAAGGGCTCGCTAGCGAGACAATTTTGACAAGGCAAAAACTCGACTCCCATAAATCTACTCCAATGTTGTTGTTTTACATTTCCTATGGCCACTCCCTGTATGCCACATGACATCTCAATGGCAACCCACATTCACCACGTCCTCTTATACAAATGGCAACAAGTGTCAACATAGTCAATGCCCAATCACCCAACCCCGCACACATGGCATCCAGTCATAGTATAGTTAGCATGTCTGAAAAGTGACCTCAACACATCATTTTTTTTTTGTATGGGTTCATACAATTTCGTAAATGCTGAAATCATCATGATATCATAATGATGTCATCATAGGTCTTGGACTTACTGATGTCAACAATCTACTAGCCTAAATTTGATGATCATCTAACCATCATTCTGGGAAAAATTTGAACTACTCAATGGTCATATGATCATCAAATTTAACCTCATATTTTGTTCATACAACCCCTCTTTAGATTGATTTTTGATTTTGCAGTCTGACTTAGGGAGGCCATATCTTAGTCTTCCGGACTCCAAATCAAATGTAATATTTTTTGAAATTGGGTAGAATTTCCTAGACTTTTCAGTGGTATAGTTATTTTCTATTTTTGATACATGGACTTGTCAAAATTTGCATTTTTTGGCAACCATACTTATCCAATCCTACATTTTGTAACTTTAAATGCTTCGTACGGGCTCATTTGGACATGAAAACATGTTCTATTTTTTTTTTAAGTGTATTATTTTTCATCTACTTTCTAGATCTACAATCAAGTTATAGGGTTGTGTGGATAAAAGTTCACTTTTAGAATTAGGTCCTTTTCTACATTGTAATACTTTGATATATCTTCAGAATTGTTGTATATCCAAGATACATAGTTATGTTCCAATTTTGAACTCTATAAGAAGGTTGTAAAAGGAAAAATCAAAATTCCACTAAGGAAAACATTGGTAAGTGGCCATTATAATCGCACTACATATAAAGTGCCCAAAGCATCTTTTTTTTTGGGGGGGGTTCTTGATTTAGTGAAAAGGGGGGTTGTTCTTGGTGTTGTGTTCCTCCTTTTTTGTAATTTTAATTAACTCCACATAACTATGCTACATGGTTCATTAAAATGTGGTGTCATTTAATGCATAAAGGAGTTTCTCAATATGTAGATGGTACCCTTCCTAAACCAATAGGTGATCAAGTATCTACTAGTGAAATCAGTGATTGGCAAACAATGGATAGGAAAGCCCTAGGTGATATTTGTTTAGAGGTTGATGACAAGATCATGTATCAAATTTAGAAGTCTCATACATCCAAGGAAGCTTGGGATACCCTCCAAAACCTATATGGTAAAGTGTCTGAAGAGGATGTTTTCAAAATTGAAGATGAGCTTGTCTCCTTAGATCCTAAGTCATTTGATTGTATATAGGACTTCATCATTAAGGTGAATGAACTAAGGACAAAGATTACTAATTGTGGGAGTCCTATTAAAGATGACAAATTGATCTATCTCATTCATAACAAGCTGCCATCTAAGTACTCCACATTTGTTTCTACTTATAACACCTCAAAGACTACACTAGGGTCTACCTATCTAAAAGTCTCTTTTGATGATTATGCTAATATGTTAGATAAAGAAGAAAAGAAGTTAAAATCAATGGGTATTCTCAATTTTCCAAAGTCTAAGGCATTGGTGGCCAATAATGAGGGTTCTCAAAATTCAGTTGGTCAATCTCCAAATAAAGGAAAGGGCAAGAATAAGAAGTGGAAGAATAAATTAGAGGATGTAGAAAAGGCAACACCAAAATCAAATCAACAAGGCAAGTCTTCAAATTCAAACAAGAAGGAAGACAATAATAAGGACAAGAAAAAGTGTGCTTATTGCAAGAAATTGGGTGATGAAGAACATGAGTGTTATCATAAAAAGACTGATGAGTTGACCTCTATCATGAAGAAACATAGTGTTCCACTACCTAATGCTTACAAGGAGAAAGGATCTTCATCAGATTCAAAGGGAAAAGGATAAGCACTCATGGAAAATTTAAGCTCTTCAAAGGAATAGATTCTTGACTTAGGTGCCTCATATCATATGGGTTCTTCAAAGGAGGATTTTTCTTCATTGAAGCAGTCAAAGGTACCACACATATTTGTGGGAGATGATTCAAAAATGAAAGTTGAAGGGAAAGGAAATGTGGAGATGGACAATGGAGAGTTCAAATATGTTCTCTATGCTCCAAACCTAAGTTCTAATATCCTCTTAATTTATCAAATCACTCACCTTGGAGATGGTCACAAAGTTGAGTTCCTTCCTAACTCAATAAAAGTGCACAATCTAAAAGATAACTCATTGGTTGCAATGGGGAAAGTTAATCATGAAAAAAGGTTGTATTCTTTGTCCCACTTTGTGCCCAAGTCTCCTTCACAAGCCTTGTTGGCTCAATCCAATTCACAATCCCAATTATGGCATGAGTAGTTTGGTCATCTTGCCTTCTGCTATCTTGAACAAATTTTCTCAAACAAAATGGTCAAGGGTCTACCTCCAATCAACTTTTCCCATCATGAATGTTCAATAGGTTTAGTGGATATGCATCTAGAGGAGAATTTACATAAAGGGAAGTCTTCAAGAGCACCAATTGTTCTTCAGTTGGTTCACATGGTACTAGTAGGTCCTTTTGTAGTGACATTAGTCAGCCAGGGTCACTACATACTTACTTTCATTGATGAATTTTCAAGGTATACTTGGGTCTACTTTCTTCATAACAAGAATGAAGTGTTGGACAAGTTTCTAACCTTCAAGACTCATGTTGAACAAAAATCAAGGAAAGCCATCAAATTTCTAAGGATGGAAAATGAAAGAAAATATGTGAACAAAAGACTTAAAGACTTTTGCAAGCTTGAGGGTATAGATCTATAGAATCCACCAGCATTTAGTCTACATAAGATAGATGTTGCAACTTTGAGGATTAGAATTCTGGAGTCAATAGAAAGTTTCATGATCGAATCCAAGTCTCTAGATCCATCACTTGAAGTCGAAGCAATCAATAGTGCTAATCACATACTTAATAAGTCTCCTCATCCTATCTTACATGGCAAGACTCCTTTTGTGGCATGGTGTGGTAGAAAACTAGTTGTGACACACTTCAAAGTCTTCGGTTTTCCTACATGGGCAAACAAATCTTCTAGGGGATGCAAGGAACCACCACCTCAACCTTGTACTTTCATTGGATATGAAGATAGTGTGAAGGCATATAGACTTATGGATCCTAAGATACATCACATATTTGTGGAGAAGGGTGTACACTTTGAGGAAAGTTCACCTAGCTTATCCTCTAGTCCTCTTTGCACATCCCACATTATGGAAATTGATAGTGACACCAGTGATAGTGCTTCAATAGATTTAGACACGTGGGGTTCTATCGATAGTTATAGTGAGAGGTCATGACATCAACATCTTCCACATGCCTATATTTCCATAGTGATAGGTCTAGCATAGAAGGGTACTATTGATGATTTACCTCTTCTTCTTAATGAAGTAGCTCCTTTTATAGTTGTTGTGAGGGCTCACCCTGATCCTCATGTCCATTCTCTACATGATCAATCTGCATAGGTTGATGTGATTATGGATACTTATGTACAGAAGTTGTAGGAGGTCTCTTTATTAGTTGATGAGACAGTAGATTCTTTGGGACAGGTTCTACATTCATCCTTCATAGGGAAAATTGAACAAGTTTTAGAGACATCAGTGATCATCGAGATTCTTTCCACATACAACGGAAGCATCTCATTTGTACCCATGGTATTGTTTCTTCCAAAGGGGAGGAACACTATTCTATAGTCCTGGATCAGCTTCTACATCAGAGTAGTCATTGGTCAACATTCTTCTTTTTGTGGGGGGAGCCTATCATGTCTCTCTTCCTCTTCTCACATTTCTCTATTGTATATACTTGATGTATGTTGTAATGGGGGGGTCTTGATTACTCCATCCATCCATGCATCTATTTTTTTCATCTCTCTTTTTGGGGGAGGGTTTTTCCCATGAGATTTTCCCTTTTTCTTCACTTTATGAGAGATTACATTTCATTATGTACATGGTTACCTAACATGGCTTAGTAGTCAGGATCCATCATGCATTGCATCCTAGATTTTGTGAACTTAAGTGCATTCCCCTAAGTTGCACTTAAGGAGGGGTGTTGGTGTAAATAAGTATTTACTATTTACACTTTACTTAAGTTTACTTAGGTTAATGCATTATTTTATTGTTTATTTAGGTGAGACACTTAGGAGTTTGTATACTCTAATGTGTCGTCATGTTGACAACACAAAAGTATGCAACTCTAATTCAGCACATGGTGTTTACAACACTGGAGTTTGCATCATTCACTAATTTTTCATGTAGACAACATAGTTATTCACACTCCCATTTTAGCACATGTTGTCTACAACATTAATTTGTGTGCTACACCATTGTAGGCTTGTCCTCTTATCATCGTACTTACTCTTGTGCTTAATGGAGGATAACCCATATCTAGTGGACATGTGCCTAGTTGTATGACTTATCATGTTGCTGACTTCTATACATTCTAGAAGCTCTCTAGAGGCCTTTATATATAGGCACTTCTAGTGTACTTTCATATGGAATATTGAATGAATCTATCATCATTCTGATCATACTTTCTTCTGGTCTACTGTTGTGCTTGTGTTTGAGTTCCTTGGTCTTGGGTGAATTTTTCCCTAAGACAAATTCTTACAGATTTGTTATTCAAGTGGTTACCAAGATACAACATAATATTAATATTAACAGAGTTCCTATGTGTTTTCCAAGCAACATTATTTTTAGTAAAGTTTGTGTTCTGTGTTGACATTTAAGAGATCTGGGATTTATTTTAGTGGTAACTAATTTACCCCTCCCCTCTAAGTTACTCTTATATTTCCAAAAATTGAGAGGGGGGTAAATAAGGATCTCTAAAACATTTAACCTTCAAAACTGCTTGACTTAATTCATCATATTAACCATCTCAAATCTAGTTTATGCATATCATAACTTTTGAATATCAAATTAACCATATCATATCTAGTTTATGAAATATCAAATGCTGAAATAAATATAACTATGTATCACATCCATGAAATGTAAACACATAACACAAAATATTTTGTTTATCTAGAAACGCTCCAATGTGAATGTAAAAATAGGGTGAAGATGATACCCACAAATCCTCACTACTACAATAACAAAGTTAGCCTGTTAGGACTACAAATTTGATCACTTATGATGATCCACCCTATAAGGGGTTTAACATCTTAGGAGCTTTACAAGATTGTTAGGTATACCTTGATTAAAGGATCTAACACTTACAATGAAGTAAGGACTATGTTAAGAGGTTTACAAAGGTCTACTAAAACCACTTTGTTAAGATATTTACCCTAATTGAATCTGTCAAAATTGATTCAGTACCTGATCTTTCAGTTTGTAGTTACAATGTCGATAATAGATCTCTTCCTTCAAATCTCTAATTTGATCTCTTATCTAATATATCTTTATTATGTCCTTCAATTCTTCATCAGGCCACTACACTTTGTTACTTCACAACTCTCACATGCAGCCTCCAAAACCTAACTCCTCTGCATAATACTTCACTTTTTGTGCATACACTTCTGCTCTTTGTCTCTATATCAAAATAGGGTGCAGATCTGCCCTTTTAAATTCATCTGTAGGGACTTAAAGAATAAGATCAATGATCTAGATATTTCCCCTTTTGCCTCTTCATATGATTGGTTGTTCATCTCTTGTAGGGATTGATTATCCATGTAAAAATTTGTAACAACCCTTGTAACAAACTCTAAAATCATTAAATTTATATACATGTTAGCTCAAAAATGACTTACCTCAAATTTTGTACCATTTCATACATTCCTATTCATTCCATATTACTCAACACATATTGTCTTTGATGCACAATCATAATTATTCTTCCTACTATTACTCAGCCCTAACTGACTCAACTCCTTTTGTATGACTTGGCATCTATGTGTTGGTCTCATATTGGTTTTGACAATTGAGTATCAACACACTTAACCAATTTTCATATAAAAGCTTAGTACACTATATATGTTGAGCCATAGTATGTGTCAAGCCAGAATTCCAATAGGTGCCAAGTGACTTCAAGTGCCGAGCATGATACAAGTGTTGAGTGACTTTAGGTGCCGAGCATGATACAAGTGTTGAGTGATCTATATGTGTCAAGTCACAATTGGTGCCGAGCAAGCCAGAATGCTCGAAGTGCTAAGCAAGCTAGAATGCTACATGTGTCAAGCAAGGCAAAATGCTACATGTACCAAGTAAGCCAGAATGCTACATGTGTTGAGCAAGCCAGAATCGTACATGTTCCAAGCACAAGTAATCGAGTATGTTCCAAGTAACACAGAATCAACATATGAGTTTTTTCCTTCACAAATTTAGATGCAAACCATTTTTGGATGAATCTCGAAGGATTTTAGAGATAAGTTTGAATCTTTTCTTTTACCTATGCAATTAGCATGTAGCTAATGAGAAGAGTGGAGATTGCATGCAACCAATAGGATAAATCCAAGGATTTGAGTGGAAAAACTTAGTTCATGGATTCATTTCAAACCCTAAGTCTTCGAAGCCTTTATAAGAAGGAAAAGACCCCTCAATTTAAAGTTGTTAAGAAAATGAATAATTGAGGTAAGTAAATTGCAGAATAGGGCAAGCAGTAGGGTGTTAAAGACTTAGTGATTGGATCAACATTGCGTATTCAAGATCAAAGAGAGCAGATCAAGCACTTGAATTCAACAATCAAGGATTGTAAGCTATCAAGTTTACAAATTTAATACTCTCTAGCAATTGTATTGGAAAGAAAATCCTATGTTGATAGATTAGCTTAATAGCTAGGTTGTAGAACCTTTGACAAGGTGATAAAATCCTTTAACATGGTGACACTTCATGTAAAGTGTTTGTAAATCCTTTAAAAAAGGTCACAATTGATATAGTGTAAAGCCTTTAATAGGGTAGACCATCAAAAGTGGTCAAACATTATTGCCACAATGATATTTTGTGGGTATCATCCCCACCCTAGTTTTACCTTCTCATTTTGGAGGGTTTTTGGGTTACGAAATTTGGTGATATGTGTTTTGATGCATGTGTCTACTTTATGCTCAACTGATATGTTTACATGCATGCAATTTATTTTCAGTTAAAATTTTTAGAGTTAAGGTGTGATACTTCTAATTCACCTCCCCCCCCCCTCTCTTAGAAGTATTCTTCCCATTTGATTATTCGAACAATTGGTATCAAAGCTGAGTTCTCACAAGAAGGAGCCTTACAAATTGGAGAAAAGATTTGGAAATGGAAGTCTACAAACTTGGGAAGATCATATAGAATCATGCAATTGACACATAACTTTCTTTACATGCTTTGGAAGAGGCTAGAGGAGAACTAAGAAAATCCTTAAAAAGAAGAAAAGAGATTGCCATAACTGAGAATGACACATAGTACAAGGAGATTGACACCTCAAATCTATTTTCAAATGGAGATTCCAAAGAGTTTTATGCAACAATAGAAGACCTAATGGAGAAAAATAGATCTCAAGTAGAAGAAATTAGAGTACTCAAGCTTGAACAAGAATCACAAGCAATGATGCTTTATAAAGTAACTAAACAAAAGAAAAGAGCCATTGAAGACAAGGCTATGATAGAAGATGACAAAAGAAATCTTACCAATAGACTAGAGGAAAAGACAATTGAGTTTAAAAAAATCTCTAAAGTGTAGCTAAATACTTTAAGCCAGACGATGAATGCACATCATGAGTTGAATATAAAAGATATTGAGATCTCTACACTAAAGATGTAGAATGAACATCTAAAAAATAACTTGAAAAGAGAAAAGGAAGTTGTAGAGAGCTTCAAAAAACATAATGAGGCAATCAAGTACTTTGAGCAGCTACTGAAATCAGCCAAGACAAGCAATGATACTTCAGGACTTGGTTACATTAGCACTGAACAAGGAGAGTCCTCCAAGACTGCAGAAGAAAGGAGTAACAAAGGTAAGAACACTAAACCTACTTGTCATTTATGTGGTAAAAAGGAACATGCCTCTAATGTATGTAGGAGAAAGAATTCCCATCGGCATGATAAGCCTAAGAATGCAAGTTATTTATCATAAGTGCAAAAAGAAAGGACATCAAGCACACAACTACAGGACTAGGACTATCAGAACACCAAAATTTGAAGGTCACTACTACAATTGCAAGAAGTATGGACATAGAGCTTTTGAGTGTAGATGAAAGCCTAAATGGAGATCAAAGCCTAAATGGACACCTAATCAGCCTGCAAAGGGAAATAACCATGGTCATCACTACAATTGGGACTACAACACTAGGTATACTTGTCACTACTATCAAGAATATGGACACATTTTTGAAAATTGCATACAGACACATTTTAGAGGGAACTACAATAGATGGTTGAGTCAAACCACATGTTTCAATTGCTTGAAGATTGGTCATATCAATAGGAATTGCCCAACAAGGTCAAGTCACCTAATAGTTCAAGTGATCACACTTCATCAAACTAAGCAAAAGAAGGCATAAGGGACTGATTTACAAAGTTTCATCATACATCAGTTCCTAGAAAAGATAGTACTAAAAAGAAGAGATTAGCATAATTAGAGATGCGAAGTTAAAATTCAAGTTTTCACCAATGTTGCCAAGATGTCCTTAGATGAAAAGCTATTGGTAGAAGCTGAGTTGGCAATGAGAGTTGGGTAAAGAGGAGATCTAGTTGGAGCTAAGTGATGGAAAGTTAATGGAAAATGAGTTATGCTGAAATCTTCAAGAGCTGAGTTTATAGTTGTATACACACTAAGCATTTAATGCTATGTTTCGAAGAGTATAAGGTCAATTTTTCAATCATTTCTCATCATTTGAACATAGAGCAAGAACAAGAAGAGCGTAGAAGTAATTGAAGAATATCATTAAAGCTTTTGCATGGATTTCAACAAGATCAATTACCATTTTCATCAATTTAAGGTATTCTTCAAGTTTTGCGTTGTGTAGGTATAAAGTTTTATAGCTTTTGAAACCCTAGATTTACAAAATGACATCCAATTCTAAAAACCCTAAGGAAAAGGAAGATTTTGAGGTTCAATTAGTTATCAATGAGGTTAAACAACCAGATTTTAGGCCAATTCCAAAGGTGGAATATAAGAATGATGCTTCTAGTACACTCTCCATTATTTTGCCCAAAGTCATGATGGTGTAGGATGTGAGGAAGTTTTACAATTGTAAGGTAGGAGCAATAGGAGACCTGGAGATTTTTCAAGCATATGATAAACTATGTAATAACAGAGTGTTGAAGGAAGAATTTCAAATAGTTGAGAAAAAGGGTTTAACCCATGCCCTAGTTTTCCCCACAATTTTCAAAATAAAATGGATAAGAATTTTCCTAAGCAGAATACATAATTGTTTCTTATGGCTAGAAGGAGGACCCATCAAGATAATGAAGAGAATCATGCATGGGGTTATAGGTTTTCCAACTCTAGATTGGTACAAGACCGTGTGAAGTGATTCCAATGAAGCTATTGAAAAGAACACCAAGGCTAAATGAAACAAAAGGGGCATGACTATTGATACTATCATAGATCCCCTTCTAGATTTTATAGTGAGAGTGATATCTCATAAGTTCTATCAATCAAGTAGATTGAATAGTGTTCCTTGCATTGTTGTGAATATGGCTTACAAACTTGTCAAGAAAGATCACACATATGATCTAGCAAAATTGTTGTTACAATAGATCATGGAGAATTAGGGAGCAATTAGAAGATCAAAAGGTGCTTAGTGTAAGTTTGGATCAGTTCTAATCTTCATATTTTTCTATGTTTTGGAAGAATTTCCCTCTATTGGCAAAGTTAATTGGAAATCAAACAAGTCATCTATTACTCAAATCAATGAGTATATTGAGCAAATGGGAGACAACTTTGTAGCTCAAATGAAAAGATACTTTGAGGATTTCAAGAACTCAATGAAACAAAGGCTTAGAATACCAATTTCCTTAGTGGATTAGCACATCAATGATATTTTCTTCTTAGTTGATATTGATTTCACATTTATCCAAGTAGCAGTTCCAAGCATTAGATGGCTAAGACCATTTGAATATGAGTTAGACATTGATGAAGCATCAATAGCAATCAAAGAATTGCTTGTAGAGGAAATTGATAAGACTACCAAACCTTTTGGAACATATGATGTTGTGAAATCCAAAGATGAAATGGAGTTGAGGATAGCCTCTATGATAAAGAGGAAGGATAAATGGGTGAGGAAACTGAAGAAGAAATTTGGAGATGGAATTGAAGGGGTTGTTGCTAAGGAAGAAGAAGAAAAAGATGATAGTGAATAAGATGAATGGGGGCAAGGCTCACTGTAGATTACACAAGGCTTAGGTGAGGATGAAGAAAAAAAAGAAGGTGTTGAGGAAGAAGAAGATGAGAAGGCACCAACTCAAGTCAAGACCAAGAAGAGAAAGGCCAAAGCTCAGCCTATAGCCCAGCCCAAAGCAAAGAAGGTTGCAAAACCAACCCAAGCCAAGCCAATCCTAGTAATAAGAGCCACCACAAGGGCCTCAACTTAAAAGACAAAGGAACAAGTCAAAGAGAAGAAGAAGGTTATTAAGAAGACGGGTACAATGCAGAAGAAACCAAGGAGAAAATATGTGGCACAACTAGAATTTGATGATGAGGAAAGAACAAAATTAGAAGACATTAGCTAATTTAGAGTGGTAAGCCATGTTCCCAAGTCCAATATTGATAAAATCTGTAATAATGTTAGAAAGAATGCAAATTTTTTTGAATTAAAAAGTATTGATTTCAATAAATTAAGTAGAGAGGATTAGAATAAGGTAGAAGAATCAATATATGCCATGATGGCTAAATTCAAGAATACTCCTCTTGAATTGGACAATACAATGCCCAAGGAGTTGTATGAAATTATTGAAATAAGTGGCATAATTGTTTGAAAATGGAAAAAGGAAATAAGAGAATCCACATTGGCACAAGTGATGCCAGAATTGATGAGAGGTCAAATTTCTAAGACGAATAAGAAACGTGGGGGCAAGTTTGCACCAAAATATTAGGCCTTCTGCATTTTACAAAAAAAAAATTGAAGTTGTAAATAAATCCACAAGATTGTGGAAGTCAATATATAACTTGACTACTGACAAGGATGGAGAAGAAGAGGGATAGAGCACTGAAGAAGATGATAATGCAAATAAGTCAGAGGCTAGTGAGAAAGAGAAGGTAGAGAAACAAAATGAGAAAAGGGAAATAGAAAAAGGAGAATAAGAGAAGAAAGAAGAAGAGAAAGGAGAAGAAGAGAAGAGAGAGGAAGAAGACAAGGAAAAAGGAGAAGAGGAGGAGACACAAAAAGGAGATGAAATGGAAATAGCTGATCAACAATAGCAGCAAGAAGAACATAGTGTGCAAGACACACAATTGCCACCCCTAGCCCTCCACATGTCATCACCACATCTGTAGATACCATAACTATGAAAGATGTTCCTAATAAATCTTGTTAGAACATCAATCCACTAACTACAGAGGATCTCAAGAATATCCTTGACCAATCCACTCAATAGGCTAAGTTATGTACAAATCTAGTATTGGTCAGTGTGGATGAGTTGCAAAAGGCAGTAGCTGACTCAATTAGAGATAAGGTGAATCCATAAGAACCACCTTCTATAATCTCTATAGCTACTAGTGCTCAACTTCTAATGCTTCCATTACCATTTCCAACAGTTGACACATTAGGAATAGTTGACACAATGTAGCAAAAGTTGACTGTAGAAGAAGAAAAAGATACATCAATAAAGAAAATAGGATAGACTAATATATATGATCCTATAGTACAAACTGAAGGAACACCCTAGTTGATTGAGATTAATCCAAGGATATTAGATGAAGATAAGGACGCACCAAAGGAAGAGGAGTAGGCTACCATATAGAAATTGGTTAATCTACCAACTACTAGCACTCCTATACAAGTCCTTTAGAAGCTAAACACTAATGCAATTTCATTGCAAATTTCTATAGGAGGTTCAAGCTCTACTAAGGTTACAAGGGTACTTCACTATGGAGACCATACATTAGATGAAGAAATAAAGATACCAAAATTTGATTATGCAACCATTAGCCTTGAATAGATAAACATCATGTAGCAAGCATTGGAAAGAAAAAAAGAATCAGGAGATACTCAAGAAAGAGTATAAATAGAAGCAAGCATTACATGAAATTAAGGACATCTTTTTGGATTCCTTCAGCTTGCAAACACCTGATGAAACCAAGCCAATATTGGAACAATTGTCAGATATTGTAGAACATGTGACAAATCAAGACCAGGAAACCAATGTAAAACTTATGGAATGGTCTGAGAAGAAATTCCAAGGAAAAGGAAATGAGAAAATATCAAGTGATATAGCACTTTCACAAGTTGAATTGGCAAAGAAGATTGAAAAGAAAAAGACTGTACTTGAGAATGTATTCTCATTGTACAAAAAGTTGTGTGACTTCTCATATTTCACACAAGAGACAAGCCAAAAGATACTGAGCTTGGAGAGAAATCTAAATATTTATAGCATGCAACTACCAAAAGGTCTAGCTCAAATTGAGAAGCATTTTTCTCAAATGCTTCACACACAAAAAGAATTGGCTACACTAACAGCAGAAGAGGCCAATATCAAGGCCAAATTAATGCAGATACAATCTTCCATTATCCTACATCTAGAAGTACTCCATAAAGAACAAGCCTATGCAGAGACTATTCTAAAGAAAGATCCTAATCTTTCTACATTATATGGACTTGTTCATCTTGCAACAAAGACTGCCATCTAGCATAAATCATTGGAAATTTCTTTGAAGAATTGGGATGCAACTCTAAAGATGATTATGGAGGTAAATAGTACATTTTTGGAAAAATATGGTCTTAACCCTTAGTACCCTTTGACATCAATGTCAAAAAGGGGGAGATATAATAAAGGGGAAGAAACAATAACAAGGGTAAAGACATAATGTGTAAATAGAAAGGGAGAGATATAATGTTTTGGGGGAGTTATAAATAAGAATGGAAGGTAGCGTAAAAAGATGAAACAAGGAAAAGGAAAAGAATATTAGATACATCAGCATGAGACAAATTCAGCACAGATAAATTTAGCACAAGAATTTTGGTTACAGGAATGGAAATGGCACATCAGCTCAGGGGGAGTTATAAGATTTTTGAGGTATATTTTCTTTACAAAATTTTGAACAAGTTTTTAAAATTTTGTACATATGCCAAACAAGAGTAAATGATGTAATCATAAGATCAAGTGTAATTCTTAGTTAAGTGTTTTTGACACTCATGTCAAAGGGGGAGATTGTTGGTCTCAAATTGGTTTTAACAATTGAGTGTCAACACACTTAACCAATTTTCATATAAAAGTCGAGTACACTATATATGCCAAGCCATAGTATGTGCTGAGCCAGATTTCCAATAGGTGTCAAGTGACTTCAAGTGTCGACCATGATAAAGGTGTTGAGTGACTTCATGTGCTGAGCATGATACAAGTGTTGAGTGACTTCAGGTGTCAAGTGATCTATATGTGCCGAGTCACAATGGGTGTGAAGCAAGCTAGAATGCAGCATGTATCAAGCAAGCTAGAATGCTACATTTTTTGAGCAAGCCAGAATGCTACATGTTTCAAGCAAGCCAAAATGCTACATGTGTCAAACAAGCCAAAATTTTACATGTGTTGAGCACCAGTAATCAACTATGTGTCGAGTAACACAAAATCAACATATGAGTTTGTGCCTTCACAGACTCAAATGCAAACCATTTTTGGATGAATCTAGAAGGATTTTAGAGATAAGTTCAAATCTTTTCTTTTACCTATGCAATCAGCATGCAGCCAATGAGAAAAGTGGAGACTCCATGCAACCAACAGGATAAATCCAAGGATTTGAGTGGGAAAAATTAGTTCATGGATTCATTTGAAACCCTAAGTCTTCGAAGCCTTTATAAGAAGGAAAAGACCCCTCAATTTAAAGTTGCTAAGTAGATGAATAATTGAGGTAAGCTTATTGCAAAACAAGGCAAGCAGAAAGGGTGTTAAAGACTTAGTGATTTGATTAGCACTGCATATTTAGTTGATCAAAATAGAGTAAGGGCATCAAATAGATATTAGATCTCAGAGAATCAAGATTAGAGAGATTAGATCAAGTGCCTAAATTCAAAAATCAAGGATTGTAAGCTATCAAGTTTATTAATCTAATACTCTCTAGCAATTGTATTAGAAAGAAAATCCTATGTTGATAGGTTAGCTTAATAGCTAGATTGTAGAAACTTTGACAAGGTGATAAAATACTTTAACAGGGTGACACTTCATGTAAAGTATTTTTAAATCCTTTAAATAGGTCACTATTGATACAGTGTAAAGCCTTTAATAGGGTAGACCATCAAAAGTGGTCAAACATTATTGCTACAATGATATTTTGTGGGTATCATCCCCACCCTAGTTTTACCTTCTCATTTTGGAGGGTTTCTAGGTTACCAAATTTGGTGTTATGTGTTTTGATGCATGTGTTTACTTTATGCTTAACTGATATGTTTACATGCATGCAATTTATTTTCAGTTAAATTTTTTTAAGGTTAAAGTTTGATACTTCTAATTCAATCCCCCTCTCAAAAGTATTCTTCCCATTTGATTATTCCAACACTATGTGCTCTGTCTTCTCAATATTAACTAAACTCAGCTTATATAGAAGTACTCAATGAGCAAAGACTTGTTGGACTCCTATAGAGATAAACATACACATGATTATTTACAAGTTTTTACATGACTAAGCCTATATAGAGTAACTCAATCACAATGATGACTGACTAACTCTACCTTGTATATGACTAAGTGTTTGACACTAATAGACAATAAAATTTAGAGAGACCAAAAATCTGAAAGTGGCCAATGCCTAAAACTTTAAAATGAGGTGAGACCCATCTTAAAGTGGTGTAATTAAATATATTGGTCATAATAAGATTTCTTGGAGGAGTAAATGAAGGAATATTAATTTGAATTCATAAAGTTCTATCCCAATTTATAGGAGACACATAATATTAATTTCTAGGGGGCATACAATATTATCCAAGATAGGACCAATTTTTAAATATTAATTTAAATTAATCAATAAATATCCACTTTTTTCAAGGGAGTTCTTACAACTATCATTTTCAAAATATTCACTTAACACACATATTCTTGAGTGAAATAATATGACCACTTATATCTGTCATCTAAAATAGGTTACAAGATTTTCATTGTTCTTCAAAATCAAGACCCATTTCATCCAATGTCTTCAACTCATTAAGCATAAGGGCTTCAATTCTCATCTATATCAAAAAATTCCTTCTACTACTTAATACATCAACTACCTTATTCGACTACCCACTCATATGATTTAGGAAAAAAGTATAACTTGTTAATAATTCAACACAAAAACAATATACAATAAAAATTCATTCAAAAAGAGGTAATGTCTCCATTTCTTCAAGGATTTATGTATGGCATATAATTATTGATCATAAATATAATACCTTCTCTTGGCATCATTCAAATTCTCACTATTAAAATTAATAGGTCTACCTTTTTGACTTAATACTACTCCTATTACATTTCCACTCGCATCATAGTCTACTTGAAATATATTGTTAAAATGGGGTAAAGATGACATTGGTTGTTTAGTAACTTTATTTTTCAATAATTCAAAACTCTTTTCTATTCCATGTGTAAATTTTAAACCCTTCAAATTCTCTCTCATAGGGTTTTTCATAGGATTACAAATTGGACTGAAATTCCTAATAAACTTGGGGTAATAACTAGCTGGTCATGGTAATAACTGGCTTGTCCATGAAATGATTTTACTTCTCAAACATGCTTAGGTGTAATCCATTCAACAATGACTTCAATTTTTAGTAGACCTATCTTAAAACCTTTGGTTGAAGCCACAAATCTAATATACATTATCTCCTTCATAAAATAACACTTCTTGATGTTAAGAAAAAACTTCTCTTCCTTCAATATTCTCAATATTTATCTTATATGCAACAAATTCTCTTATTTTGATGAATAGTCCTTTTCAATTAATAAAATTTACTAAGATTACAATTCACAAAAAAGGGGTCGGGGGATACAGGATCACCTCACGAATGAGTTCAAATGGCCGAAGTTGGAATAAACAACATGGCCTCAGCCAGAAACTATAAACTATTCATAAAAAAAAAAACACTTTTAAGCTTCCAAGGCAGTACCAGTAGAGGGAGGAGGATCATCTTTATTAGGAAATCCCCATGCATCTGTGGGATTGTGAGGTAGACTTGGAACAGTCTAGTCGTCAGCAGCATCAACAGGGTCTGGGGTAGTCGTAGTCTCTGCATCCTTCTTCCTAGCCATGGAGGAGAAATTGCCAAGGCCAGCTAAGGAAACTTTCCAAAGTGCACCCATCCAGGGGGAGGAGCTGGAGATCGGCCAGAAGCCCACCCAAGGGGGGGAGTCGGGGACCAGCCAGAACCACCACATGGTGGGGAAGCAGAGTGGCACCTCCAACCACCATGACCACCGCTGGGAGAGTGGTGGCGGGGAACCTAGGAGTGTGACGTGTGTGAATGGCGGCCAGAGGACTGGCGTCAGGAATGGAAACAACGAGACGAGGAGGCATCGGCCGAGGCATCCGAAGCCACTCTGGCAATGGTGCAAGGAGAATTGCCCCAATGATTTAACAATTCTTGTAAGTGTGCAACCTCCAGGGCAACTTTATTAGCTTGCACCTGTATCTTCATAATGACATTGTTACAAATGCATGCCTTAGTGTACATTGCAATATTAACATCCAAAAAATTGTGAGTGAATAAAACTGCATTCCTATCTTTCCATAGAGAAAAAAAAAATTCCATCCTGAAAGAATGCCAAATATGGGAGAACTTCTAAGGAAATCTGGGGGAATCACCTAGTAGGATCATGTGCCATGAAAAAGGTTCGAGCCTAAAAGGCTTGAAAAAATCATGAATCCAATGCCAATAATTTTGAGCACGCTTGCAAAACCAAAAAATATGTAAAAAGAACTCAAGTTGGCCATAGAAGGGGCATCTGGGATCAAGAACCCCAATGTGCTTGAGCCGAGGCCCTAGGGGAAGACCTTGGAAGGCAAGGCACCAAGAAAAGTTTGCAATCTTAGGTTCTGTAATGGCACTCCAAATGGTGTCGAAGCATTTTCTCCATTGAGAAAGCGAAGAATGAAAATGCCACCGTTGATTAAGCGTGTCCACCATCAGAAGGTGGGGTGAAAGCCATCTATATCCCATATTGGGCTTATAATTGGTAAATGGAGTGGCAGGAAACCACTTCCAATCATACCACCAAGGACGAATAGACTGAATCCCCACTTTATGAAGTAAGTGCACAAGGATGGAAGACAACAGAAGGTCATAAGTTTGGCGATCGGCATGAACAAGGTGGTATTGAACTTGCATATCCTCCCATGATCTGAAATTCATGGTGACTCTTGAAAAAATGTCCTTGGTAGTGTGGATGTCACGTTTAAAGAAATGCAGAGCACTGGCACCTTGAGTCTTGGCAAGAGGAGTACCCTGGAAGGCAAATAGGGGAGACCACCAAATGTTCTATTGATTTAAGGATAGGCCATTACAAAACTCATCACCAGCCCAATGAAGCCAAGGTTTAATAGCTTCCCAGGCTTTCCAGATGCTCTTAAGAACAAAAGAGCCATGTATGACCACTGGTTCACACATAGTGAGAAGGGTCTAAAAACCAATCCCCTTCCACGCCAGTCTATTAGTAGGGAGGCCTGAAGAGATGCAATTCCTAACAAGAATTTTCCAAGCTTCATCTCTAGAAATAGCTCTGATAATCCATTTAGCACAGAGGGCAAGGCCTTGGTTTCGAGTGGAAAGCAGGCCGAGACCCCTAGAATCCCTTGGGAGACAACAGAAATTCCAAGCAACTTTGTGAAAACCATGATGGTCAGAACCAAAGGCCCAAAGAAAATCTCTGAGAAAACATTCTAATTTGAGATAGGAAGCTTTGGAGGGAGCCCAACAAGAAGAATAATACACATGGGTGGCAGCCAAAATCTTAGAACAAATCTGGAATTTACCAGCAAGAGAAAGCGGCTTAGTGATCCAATAATCAAGCTTTTTGTTAATCTTTGTAAGCACAGCATTCCAAAGTTCCACAGGGGAAGCCTGGAAAGCAAAGAGAATGCCAAGAAAGTGAAATATTTCTCCATGAGTAACCCATTTCCATTAGAATTGTCTGAACCAAGGTGGAGCTGGCAAAAAAGACTGTTGGTAGCAGAGCGTTTTATGCCATTGAATGGCAGAGCCAGAGGCTTGACAAAAAGTGTCCAGACAAATTAAAGCATTTTTGATGTTTTCTTCATCTTCAAGAAGAGTAAGAAAAGAATCATCAGCCCATTGACTAACTGGGAGGAAGAATCAGGAAAGGAAATGCCACAGACTAGTCCTGAAGACACAGAGTGAGCAAGTAAATAACCAAAACCTTCAGCAATAAGGACATAAAATGCTGGAGCTAGCAGACAACCTTGTCTGATAGAATGAAAAAGTCCAAAAGCTTTAGATTATGAATTATTGATGGTGATGCAAGCATTAGCATCACCAAAGAGCATCTCCACAGACTGAAGAAAATTGGGACCAAAACCCAGAGCCTGAAGCATAGCCAAAATGAAAGGCCATTCAATGTGATCATAAGCTTTAGCAAAATCTATCTTTAAAAAGATAGCCTGTTGCTTGGACTTATGAGCCCATTCCATACCTTCCCAGACAAAAATGATGTTGTCAAGAATATACTTGGATTTGATGAAGCCAGTTTGTTCAAGCCACACAATTAGAGGAAGCATATGGCAGATTTTGAGAGAGAGTGCCTTAGCAATGATCTTATAAGACACATTCAGGAGGGTGATGGGCCTCTAGTTGCAGATGTCCTCGAGATCACCAGCTTTAGGTATGAATTTAATATTGCCTTTATTTATGATCACTCCTAAGCTTTTAGAATGGTATGCTTCAAGATAGACTTTGTGCAGATCAGGACCAATTTGCTCCCAAAGATGTTTGTAAAACTCACAGGGAAATCCATCACACCCAGGGGATTTTTCATCCTCCATGGAGTAAACTACCTCTTTAAGGTCTCAAAGGGAAAGAAGTTTCTCATAGAAAGTGCGTTGCTCAATCGCAAGGTGGTTTGGAGTAACAGTAATACACTTTCTAAGAGCCTCCTCCTAAGCAACCGAATGGCCTTGCGAAGCAAAGACGTTCTTATAGTGAAGAACAAAAGCTTGTAGGATGTCAGGTAGACTGGAAAGAACATCAGTTCCATGTTTTATCTTTTTAATCCCAACATTGGTATGACGGGCTCAGAGAGCTTGGAAGAACTCCTTTGAGGCTTTGTCGCCAACCTCCAACCAATGGAGATGGGCTTTGATTTGAGCTCCTCAGGCAGCATAGTTATCAGCAATTTTCTTTTCATGGCAAAGCTTGGCAAGTTGAATTTGAAGATCCACATCAAAGGGGTTGAAGGTGAGAGCTTCAGAGGCCTTTTTGAGGGCAAGGGTGTTGGCTTCATAAGACTATTTTCTAAAAATTGCCAGCTGACACTCGTAGATGCGCAAAAATCAAGCCGTTCTGGTAATGGCATCATTCCACCATTGAATCCAACCTCGATGGGAATGTGGACATGGTTCTAAATTCCAGAAATGTTGTATGTGGGAGATGGTGGAAGCATCCAACAACATAGATGTGTTGAGGAAGAATTGAGACTTGGCCACTTTGGGGATAGCTGTTTGCCAAAAAATGCCAAAATAAATGGGATAGTGGTCTGACAATGTCACATTTGTTAGGGGAATGATAGGTAGATCATGATCTTCAGAAAAGGAAAAAATATTACACTGAGATCATAACATGATCAAGACATTTCAACATGCGGTCAGGACCAGCTCAAAAATTGGACCAAGTGTGCCAGGCCCCACTATCATGATGGCAGCTAGTATTGGGATCAAAAAGGCCCAATTTATGACGCATGTAAAACCAGGCTTCTCTTTCCCCAGCTATCCAACGGAAAGGCAGAATGCCATCTTTGTCAGAGGCTACTTCAACCATATTGAAGTCCCCACACAGGACCCAAGTAGCTAGCGACAAGTTGTCAGCAAGACAAACCCACATTTGTGCCCTTTCCACAACATCATTGGAAGCATAAACATTAATGACTCCAAAAGAATGATTGTTAATGGAAAGAAAAAGCTAAATAATATGGTGAGTGGGGTTAGAATCGTGCGAGATAATAGCAGAATGAAGGTGAGGTGATAGGAGAGTAACTACACCACCTCGGCCAGCTTCATGCTGAGAAAAAAACATGACGCTATCCTACCAAATGATGTGCCATGCAACAGAAAGAATGAAACCAGAAATCTTAACTTCTTGCAAGCAAAGAAAATCTAAATTCTCAAGTCTATGACGGGTATCCCAGACATAGTACTTTTTGGGGAGGTCTGTAAGACCTTGAACATTCCAAGAGAGGAATTTCATGAGAACTTTTCCATACCATCCTCATCCTCTAGAGAGGAGTAACTATTCTGCAAAAAGGTAGAAATCGGGTGGAAGTCGGACGGGAAATCCTCTGAACTTATAGCCTGTTGTTTTACCCCTGATATCTCTACATGTCCAGGAGGATTGCGAGAATGCCTTGTTGCTGGTGGTACTATGGAAGAGACTGAGAAGAATGAGCCCCAGCCAAGGACGAGGTCATGGTGGCCACCTTAATCCCCTGCAAACCAGCAGGGTTTAAAACCTGCGAAATTGGAACAAGTGTAATGGAATCCATTGACATCTCCACGCTAGCAGATGCTGACACTTTGGTGGAAATAGGAGGAATTGAGGTAACTGCCACATAGGATGGCTTGGGGGCCAAAGGATTCAAGGCAGGCTTTCCCTTGCACCCAACAGTAACCCATTCTTCTTTTTTTCCTTCGACCTATTTGGCAGGCATCACTTTAGGTTGGGGTTTGACCCTAGGCATAGCCAAAGGGAAATCCCTAATCTTATGTTCCACAGACTGGCACCTATAACAGGTGTTAGGTAGGTTCAAGTAAAGTACCTTCTGTGAGAAGGTTTGAGCGCCAATCTAGATTTTCATAGAATCCTTGAGATCTTTAGAAAGATCAACTTCAATGCAAACATGCCGCTGAGGGCGAGCATTAAAAAATTTCTCTGGCTCCTTGGTAACAACTTTTCCAAGGGCTTGGGCAATAGACTCAATAAAAGGCCAGTAGGGCAAGGGTAGACCTGGGAATTCGACCCAAACAGGAACCCTAAGCTTTTTATCATCCGAGATAGAGAAGTCTCGGGACCATTTTTGAAAAACAAGTAGAGAGGAATGCACAAACCAAGGGCCGTTGGTAAAAATTGCGTCAGCTTGCAACGGGTTAGCAAAGCGAAATAAAAAAAAACCTTTGGTAAGGTTTTGCACAGCGTCAAGGTAGACTCCATGAGGAGTCCAGCTTTTGTTGACCCATTCTCTGAGCATAGCTTCAGGGGGAGTCCTACCAACAAAATACCCTATCAAGGTATGTTGTTCTAACCAGTCACATGCAACATCAAATTCTTGCAAAGGAAGGACAATATCAAGATTACCTCATGGAAGACCTTCGGGAAAACCTTGCATGGGCATTTGTTCGGTGGCGGCGCCATGGCAGTTCGAAGTAGCAATGTGAATACCAGAAACAACTAGTTCACTGCTGGTCGGAGCCATTATATCCTAACCTAAAGCTCTCACAGTAAATGTGGTATGACAAGTGCCGATAGAAGGGGAGTGCAAGTGAAGGGCCATATGCAAAAAACTGAAAGTTCGCATGAAGCAAGAAAACCCTAGTAGAGCGAAAATTCTCTTATTTGATCTTACTAAGAATTAGAATTTCATTTTGGTATGCAACCAAAAAATTACCCAACAATATCCTAAATGCCTCATAAATCAACCTCATGAAAGTACTAGGTGCATTTGTAAACCAAAAGGCATAACCAACCATTCATAATAACCTTCATTAGTATTGAATGAAATCTTCCATTTATGACCTTCTATGATTTTGATAAGATGATACCCACTCTTCGTATTAATTTTATTACAATGCATTTCTCTACTTAAACAATCTATTATGTCATCCATCCTAGGAAAATAAAATATATACTTTAATGTGATCTTGTTAATATGTCTAGAATAAATGCACATTTTCTATTTTCCATTCCTCTTAGGTTCCAATACTATAGGTACTACACAAGGACTTAAACTCTCTATGATTAAAACTTTCTTTAGTAATTATTTCACTTTCCTATTTAGTTCCTCATTCTTTCTCAGTGTCATCTAGTATAGTACCTTATTTGTTAAAAATTCTCAAGATCTTAGGCCAATATAATAAATGATACCCCTAACATGGGGCAATCTATTAGCTATATTATTTTAAATGGTTGCTTTAAATTCTATCAGTAACTACCTTACTTCTCTAGATTATGTTGAAAATAGATTGTTTGAAGTGTAGAACCTATCATGGAACAATCATTATTTTGTCAATGATGTCAAATATTCTACTTTCTGGTAAGAGAATTTCTTTTTGGTCTAAATGCTATCATTTGATTGATTGATGAAGAGGATTTGAAAAGAAAGGATAACAAGAGTACCTAGAGAAAGGTTGAGATATATGGTGTATAAAAGGAGCACTAAGACCAAGTAAGACATTGATTATATGAGGTATTGTTGATCTACTTCAGGCCAAAGTGAAAGGGCACTTTAGCTAAGCCAAGAAGAAGTGTTTTCATAAAAAGTGTTTGCTAAGCCTGATCGAGAAAATAGTGTAAGTTGAGAAAACTTAATTCAAGCTAACTAGAATTCAACATGTGTTGAGTGTTGAAAATTTAGTAGGTGTCAAGCATCAGTAAAATATAGCATGTGTGAAGGGTTAGAAAGTTAGTAGGTGTTGAGCATCAGGAAGACTTAGTTGATGTCGAGCATCAAAAGATTGTTATTGCCAAGTGAATAATATGGATGCCAAATGATAGAAAAGGAGTTTAATTGAATATTTGATGAATCTGAGCTGAAAAAGTTAATTTCTTAAATTATGTGAAGCATTTTGGAGATATGTATGATGAGCCAATGGCACAAAATTCAAGATAAATCATTTTGAGGTGAATCTAAGGAAGATTGTTATAGAAGTTTCTAGAGGGAACCTAATGGAAAGAGGGAAGAATTTGATGAATCTGACCTAACCGTAAGATGGAAAATTGTGATCGAGTGGAAAAAGATCATAATTCTCTTTATAAGGGGATACAAAGCTAGAATTAATGAGTATTATTAAGAAGTTGGAGGTGTTGCTTCATATGGTGGCTGAAGGGATGAATCTACAATTGGCATACAAAACAAGAAGGCTTAAGGAGTTGAAGGCTTGAAGGGTGAACAAGAAATCAAAGATGAAGGGTATGAATGCCAAGAAGAATAGAGGATTGAACCAGAGATTTGTAATCTACAAGTGGGCTTTTTTTGTTATTAGATCAAGTCCTACCACTACTTTCTAATCATTTTATCAGTGTGGATAAATCCTTTGGATTAAGGTTGACCTCACAATCATTTGTAAATCCTTTAATTGGGTGAAATTATAAATAAATGTACTAAATTCCTCTAAAAAGGCTCACACATAATAGGGTGATTGAAATCATTTAATCAAGGTCATATTTAACAGTGTGCATTGTAACCTTTAACAAGGTTGGCTCCTCATAGGGCTCACTTTAGAAGAGTGAAAATTGGTAGCATGTTACTAGTGATTTTTCCCAAATTTGGTTTCCACATTAAATCCTTGTGTGAATGAGTTTTTGGTGTTTTATGTTTCAGGATAATAATCTAATAAGCTATGGAGTTATTGGATGATCTAATCAATGCATGCACTATATGTTTGGTGAGAACTAAAAAGTTTTATTTGTACATTTGGACCTTGGATAACTGATTCACTCCCCCTCTCATTTATTCTAAGTATTCCAAAATTTTACTCATCCATTATTCCCAAATCATATATCCTTGAAATCAAAGCATGAAACATACTCTCCCTTTTCAAATGATCTAATAATTTCCTTCCTTCAACTAGAAAAACTCTTGTTGTCATATGATTCTTATTCCTAGGATCCCCTACCTAAGGTAAAAATAATTTCTTCAACCTATTTTCTACTATGGTATACCTATTCCTTCTATTAATCATTATTGATTTCCTATCATACTATTATGGTCTATCTAATAAGATATGAAAATAATCAATTGGCAAAATATCACAAATAACCTCATCACGATAAGATCCAATCTTTAACTTTAAAACAAACTATCCACTTACTATATTATTATGATCATTTTTGTATTCCATGTAATTTGATATTGCTTTGGGTGCTTTAATCTTGACAACTATAACTTGGTGACCAACTCCATATATTTTTGGTTATCTAAACTTCCACTATCGATGATGAACATGTAACACTTTCTCTCAACTTTACATCTTATTTTGAGTAAACTATTCATTTCCATTACTTCATTAAATTATTCATGGCATAGGGCTCTTCTAACAATTAGGAATTATCTATATTCATGTTGATTCATAGATCCATGTGACTCTTCCTCTATAGATGCAATTACTTTATTTTTACTAATATTCTTATTTTAATTCCCTTGAGTACATTCAAGTGATCTATGGACTTCTTCTACATATTTTATGAAAAAATTCTTTTTAAAAAATCCTCTCTTCTATAATTATTGTCTCTAGGATAATAATTATTCTTCCTTCTTCTCTACAAAGGGTTTCTCTAACTTCAAGTTGATTTATAGATCTTGGTAATTCCTCCTCCACAAATAGATTATAAAAAGAGATATTTCCAAGTATGTAGAAAGAATAAACACAAAAAATAAATGGAGAGAAAATAGCAAGATCAACCTTCATTCAATTGGAAAATCAATTACAATAAATTCATAATATATCTTCTTACATGTCAAGCTAAACAATCTTGATTATGTAGGAAAGCTCTAGTGATTAGATTCATTTATTTTAGAGATGATTTACCATATGCTACCTCCTCGATGGATCCATTACATTTCCTATATAAGCCATGTGAAATGCAAGTTGGCCAATGAATAAATAGAATTACCCAAGAACATTCAAAACATATTACAAAAAATAGGACATGTCCTAAATTATATAGAACTCATTACATAAACCATTGGAGAACTTGTGGTTTGTGATTTTGGAATACATGCGATCCAAGAACATACATATATGCACTATTAATTGTCATCAACAATACATTTCCATTGCTAATGCAAGATGCATGAACATGTCCAAGAATTGGCACGTACTCAATATCTACGAAAGAATCCAACATAACACAAGAAAAATAGAACCAAATGAGTTGTGATAGTAGAATAATGACCATGACTAGGTCCTGATGAGAATCCTAGCTATGCAGGCACTAACTCACTTGATTGATCTCTAAAACTATACAATTGGAAAATTATGAACAAACTAAAAAACACAAATTTTTTGTGGTTGATGTAATATTTCTCTAAATCCGAGATGCTCCTAAATCATTAAATGAGTATGAATAGTCATTTATTTTATTTATTATTCATTGTGATCAATTACACATTAAATAATGAACATGTATTCGGAGTCAAGAATTTTTTTTGGGGTAAATTAAAAGTGTCTAGTGACTTAGTTAATTTTTATTTTCTAAGGTCACTATGACAATAAGTAAGTGACTATTTTACTCTAAGACACTATTAGGGCCTTTCCTCTAATTAAAGTATCACAAAAGTTGTGTATTGTAGTACTATTATTGTATATAGAAATGAAGTGTGAAGATGGGAACTGTCTATTATTTTATTTTATATCTTCACCACAACCATGTGGTTCTATCATAAAACATGTTAAAGGAATAAATGTGTTATAAATAATATCCTCATGAAATAAGGATTTATAAACATCATCATAAAAATATAAAAAAGAGCATTGCAGTCATCACTTAATAAACCATAAAGGTATCATTAAGCATTCATGTTAGAAGTTTTTTGGCATGAGAGATGGAAAAATTTGTGTCTTTAGACATTGAAAATTGACAACTACTTGTAAGAACACTTTTTACTAAGTTTTCTTCTACATTAACTAAATGATTCTCATTTTTTATTTGATGTTGTTTGTGTCATGCCCAAAAATCAAGACAAAAATACAACAATTCTTTTTTGAAAGGTGATAAGAACTATGTTAAACACATACTAACATTGAATTCATATTGGAAGGATGATGACATGATAAAGTGGGTTTTATTCACAAGGTTTAGGTAACAATTAAATTTTAATTATATTTCATGTGGATGTAGAGTTAGTATTCAATCTAATTGCATGGGTTTAAAACCCTAGGTTTTGGTGGTATAGGAACACTTGTTTGGGTTAATTAAATCAATTTGTTAAACCATAGTTTCATTTTTAGTAAGGTGTGACATCATTCTCAAAAGATATTTTATTAGAACATAAGTTAGGTTAGATTTGATTTGATCCGTTTACACTTATTTGATTTTACTAGTTCAATCCCCTACATGTACGAATATGCACATGTAGGTTAACCTATCAGTATTTTTAATACTTGATCTTGATTTATCAACATAACCTATTTAAAACTAATTAAAACATTAAATATTCATCATTAAATCATTTATGATATGAAATTTTTTCTTCTATCATAATCCTATACTACTATCAAGTTGTCTATATAGGACCCCTTTGAGAACCCCTTCAAACCTTTACTCTTAGTCATTTGAGTTTATTAAACCAATAATTAATTGCATAAAATCATTATTAAATATTATTTAAAATCTTTTATTACTAAAATAATATAGCTTCACTTAATATTCTAACATTGAAATAAAACCAAAACATAACCCTTGCTTCCTAATAGAACTTCTAATCCCTATATTTAACCCCCTTAGTAAATGCCAAAACCTATGAAGAGACTTTATTTAAATATAACATCACAATATATATAAATTTACTTTTTTATTTTCCTAACTCACCATTAGTACAAAAGAAACATATTCCATACCAATTACTTATTTAATATCAAAAAAAAATTACTAGACTTATTAGAAACATACTAACAAACAAACTAATACTAACCTAAGTCTATAGCACCTTTTAATAATTCTAAACACAAATTCCTAAACATAATTATTAATGCCCTATTCACAATACCAGACTTGACATATTTAAAAAAAAAAAACTACATCAATTATTACTAAACTAAGCTAATCCTACTTACTAACAATACATACTTACCAATTGCACTTTATTTACAACATACTAAATTTTATTTAAAATACACTAAACTTTATTAACAATATACTAAACCAACACCAATCTAACCACTACCTAAACAGAACATTATCACCTATCAACATCAAGCCTTACCTTAATAACCTTATTAACCAACTAAACTTACACTACCCTATGCCTACACATGGCAAGTGAACAACTTGCTTAAGCTCTACCCAAGACATATGTACATTACCCAAGGTGTACAACATCTTTAAGACATGGAGACTTTCCCCCAAGGAGGTCAATGCTTGGGGATAGTGGTGGCACAAAAAAACCTAGTTTGGAGTGGTTGGGAGAGGAAGGGGAGTGGTATGGGAGGGTCATATACCATTTATGGTGTTCCCTCCAAGTTCAAATTCAACAAAACATGCCACCCACCTTTTTGAAGAAATGAAGCATCTCCCAAGGACCTCGATATGTTACCCAAAGGGCTTGGAACATTGTCCAATGTCTGCAACCCATTCCTTGATGGTACACCTTAAAAGGCATGTGTTGAAGGACGGGGGGAGGGTGATTAGTTTAAAGGTACCCTATTTAATTTTGTTAGTTAACTTTTAGCAAGACAACAAACATCCTACATATTTGTTGGAAATGTAAGTGGGAAAGTAAGTTCTAAGTGGGGGGTGGGGTAGTGAATCGACATTTAACAATTTTACCACTAAAATAATTAATCATACATCCATCTCATAACTTAACATGTAAACTAAAATAAGTAACCATGCATCACATCCAAAGAATAATGTAAATAAATACATAACACATAAGATCTTGGTTACCCAAAAACCCTCCAAAGAAAAGGTAAAACTAGGGTGGGGATGACACCACAAATATTCACTACTGTAGTTGTAAAGTGTGGCCTATTATGGCTACAAAGTTTTGATTATAAAATATGATCTACCCTATAAAAGGTCTGCCATCTTAAAGGCTTACAAGATTGTTAGGTCTCACCTTGACTAAAGGATTTGAAACTCACAATTAAATAAGCACTCTATTAGGAGATTTAGAAAAGTCCATTAGGACTAATCTATTAAGCAAATTATTCTATATCACCTTTCAAAATGATTCAACACCTAATCCTTTAGTTAGCATCTTGCTACTTGATGTCAGATCTCCTCTTTACTAGTTATCTCTTGATCATTCTGATCAAATCTATCTTTTCTAACATTTCACTGCTTAAAAATGTTCTACTCAACCTAATTGTGCATTGCATATCCATGTCTTAGTCATCTTCTCCACCATGAATGCCCTTTGTAAACTTAGTATTCATCTCCTTTGTGCATGGTACTCCTCCTTAGGGTTTACCTATTTTAAATAGGAAATTGTGGATATGAGCTAGGTTATAATCAATAGTTGTGGCTGATTCTTATTGTCACCTAATGCTTCCCTTAATGTAATCGGATGCATGCATTACATAGGGATGTGTAATATGACTAGATCCTTATCTTGTAATATTGAAAACTCATGTTTATTTTGGCCAAAAATATTTTACATAGAATTTTGTACCATAACAAACATCTATGTCAAAGACTAGTAAACTTAGCATCAATAGACTTTGATGTTTGACCTTCACCAGCTCCTTATGATGATACTCAACTTTTGAATAACTTGGCATTTACTATTTCTTGACACCTCAATCACTCAACATATACTATTTTCTCAACACTGGAATGACTCAGCACACTATGACTGCTTGAAACTAATTAGTGCTTAGCACTAAATATCATATTACTTGGCATGTATTGTCTGAAAGCTTATGCTTAGCATATACTATGCACTTGGCTTGCACTACTCTTTTCTAGATAATGACTAAGTATTTTGTCACTACCTTGTCAAAACCAAAATGGGATTAACAATCTCCCCCTTTGACATGAGTGGCAAAAAAAAAATCATGGAATATACAATCGTATCTCATCCATAAGTTAGAAAATATATCATCTCTACTCGGCTTCAATACAAAATTTCAAAATCTTCAAAATTTGAAAAAAAAATTGTTATTACCTTAACATGTCACCCCCTCGAGTAAGTACTTCATTTCATTTCTATACCTCCTTTTGAGTAAATATTTTCCTTAAAAAAATTTCTCCAAAATTTAAAAAATCTTCAATATCCCCCTTTTTTGACACTTATGTCATTTGCATGGTAAACGGATAGTGTGTTCGTTCAAAAATGGCTTATGAAGTTCCATTATGATTCCTAGTGTGGAATCCTAATTATCACTAGTTGCATCTAAAGAGGGAATCTATATTTCAAGATTTTTTGTGATATCTATTAGACCTTCTTTTGTAGAAAGATGAGAATCTTTCTTTAACAATGTCTTGGCAATGGCTAGTTCCTTTTGTAAAACTTCCATATGAGGGGTCAACATGGACTATATACTGATCAAAGTTGATCTAAAATTTTCATATTTTTCTTGCATCTCAAAATGCCTACTTTGTGTATGCAATAAATTATAAAACTATGTTTAACTACTTCCAAGAGATGTCTTCAATTGAGATCCTATAGACATAAGATCTCCTTGCAACAAATCAATTTCTCATTGGGTTTCGTAAGTAAATAATTCAACATTGCATTATTTACTATATAGAGAGTACATATTGTCAAAAACTTTCTTCACACTCTCCATCTTAGTTGATAAATAAACTTATCTAAGTGAAATGGCACTATATATATTTTCCATAACCTTAGTGTGTAATTTTCTCTCAGACCATTCCAATAACTTAACATTTGTTTCTAAGTCCTCATCCTTTATCTTATCAACTATCTTTACAAGTTTATCTATAATAGGCTTATTAGAAATTGAATATAAAATATCAAAAGCATCTACAAAAATATCTCTAATGTCATGTAGAACCTGTTTTTGCCTATGCTCCCTCCTTAGAATCTTGTCTTTTCTTCCTCTATAGGGACTCTTGAAGAATACTCATTTCTTCAAGTGTGATTATTGTTAAATAAAACTTGGGTAAAACAATCACCTTATCTAAACTCACATCCTCAAATGATGTAGTTTCAACACTCGATGATGTGCTAGTACCTAACCTTGATATATGCAATGGTGCCTCTTGTGTACTTAGTCTCTAAAGAGTTTGGCTGTTGGGAATAGGTGTAGAGATTGGTAAAATGAGCAGTGTCTATATGGCTACATGTTCCTCTATCTCAATAGTCATCTTATGCTATTTTTTTTATCATCCTACTTTAAATTATCTTCATTAGATTTCAGTATGGTGGATGTAGGACTAGCTTCCTTAATCTTTGCTTCTTTATTTTTGTCCTTGTCAATGATGACAAGTGCAAGTAAACCTGAGCTTTGTAGACTACATAGTGATGTAACTAGTGTATCTACCTCTTTTTCTTTCATTTGAATGAGTATTGTAGGCATTGTAAATGGTGCATTTTTAGGCTCGTTTTTCTTTTCCAAATTTATACCTTGATCTTCTTTCTTTATTTTTGCAACAATGGAAGGCACTATAGATGTATCTTTCTAGTGTTCCTCAATGGATACAATCTCACCTTTTTGAGATTCGTTAATCTTAACTAGTATAGGGTAAGTGCTTGGCATAACTATATTGGTGGATTCTTGTTGCAGTTTCTTTATCTCCTCCTCAATGGATTAACATTTTGTGTAGAGTTGTTAGGTATGTCTTCAATGGTTACAAACTCTTATTGACTCTCTTTCTCTACATGTGGGGGACTAGTGCTCAACATATTAGCATCATCTACATCTTGTGCAAATTCCTCAGTTGTTTCATGCTTTTCTTCATCTATCTCATCCTTGGTTGTTTCATCTTTCTCTTGTTCACCTTTCTTTTCCACAACTATTGTGGTCAACCCATAGATAGATTTCCAAAGTATCTTACTTTGGGTTACCACCTTCTCTACTTTATTCCTCACAATATTAAATGTGCAGTATTTGGGAGAAAATATCCCTTTGTATGTTTCAATAGCCTTTCTAATAATTATTTTTTCAATTTTAGGCATAAGTGTGGCTAAAGTAGCCTCTCTGATTTTCTTTTCAATCTCTAAATTGAACTTCCACATTTTCTCAACTCTCTCATATAGTATTTTATGAATATCTCTAATGGAGTGCTCTTAAATGTGGCCATTATATCATTAATAGCCTCTTCAAGATTATTTGTATCCTCACTCCCTAACTTATCAAAATCAATATGTGAAAAGCTAGATAAATCTGCATTGGTCTTTAGATTTTCACATAAGTTATCAATGTTAGATGAGAGATTGTGGCTTACCACTTTGAATTACTTAAGTCATCAGATTATGTCTTCTCATCATCTAAATCGCCTTGTTGTTTATAATTTCTTCTCAGCTTCTTAGCAAGCTATCTTGACTCTACTATAGCACTCTTTCTTTTTCATTTTACCTTTGTCTCTTTGTCTTTTTTAGTGGTAGCCCTTCTACTTGTCCTTGTCAAAGGTGTAGCTAGCTTATTTTCAATTTTCTTTGTTGTTTTCTATGGTTTCTACACTACCTTCTATTGTGCTTTTCTTTTCTTGCTAGTTTCTTTAGTTTCCTAATTGACATCCTCTTCATCATCATCTTTTTCTTCACTTGATCCTTGAGTCAGTTTCAATGGTGCTTAGCCTTCTTCTTCTTCTCTTTCTTCTCCAAAATTTTATTTTAGCTTCGTCACCATCTTGTTCATCTTTCTTATGGCTATGGCAATTTGTAAATTTATGGGGATCCTTGATTTTTCTTCATCATAATTTCTAAAGGATGTAGCACCCTTGTCAATCTCTTCTACCAATAATGCAGTAATAGTTGTTAAGATTTCATCAACATTGATCTCATATGGAAGAGGTCTTAACCATCTTACCCTTGGAATTGTTGCCTATAAATATGTGTAGTCAGCATCACCTAGTAAATAGACATCATTATAATTTTGTTCCACTAATGACATGGGAATTCTTGACCTCTTCTTCATAGACTTCTTAAAGTCTTCAAAATAGCTGGTCATTACCTATTCAAAATTATCACCTAATTGCTCAATGAACTCTCCAAAATGTTGAGTAACAGATCTATTTGTCTTCCATGCAACCTTACCAAATGTAGGAAATGTGTTTTTCACATAAAAGAATATTAAAATGATAAGTGAACCAAACTTACATGAGGCACTCTTTTCTTTCCTGATAGCTTTCAAAAAAATTAATAGTGCTAAATTTGTAGCTTGGCTAAGTCATAGTTGTGATCTCACTTCACAATTGTATAATCTAGGTCAATGACAATGCAAGACACATTGTTAGGTTGGCTCAATTGGTAGAATATGTGTGTAATCACTCTTACTAAAAATGCTACAATAGGGTCTTCAATTGAATCAATTGACATTCCATGTTTGTTCCACATAACTCCAATATTCTTCTCGATAATCTCTTTTGCATCACTCCTGAATGTCTTCAGTTGGCCTAGGGTTGGATACCTTGTCACTCTGTGAATGATTTGCTTAGATATTCTCATTAGTCCATCTTCTAAACATGGTTGTTATGAATTTGGCTTAGCACTATCTTTATCCATTCAATTTTGAAAACTTGGGGAAAATATAGGGCACGCACTAACCATTTTCTCTCTACAATTTTGTTTTCTTCCCTCAACACACCATTCTCACACAACCTGTGATAGGAATCTCTAAATTCTAAATCTCCAACTTCACCTACCTTGCAGGTATAACAACATTGTACATCCTAGATCATTAAAACCTTTGGTGGTATCATTAATAGTGCACTAGAGGGATCTCCTTTATACATGATCTTAGGGATGGCATAGAATGGAGATTGTCTAAGATCATTACTTATCAATTGAACATTGAAAACTTTTTTTCCTTCCTTTCTTACTTTTGTAGAATAACTTGCCACAATTTTTAATTCACTAGGATTTGCAAAACATGAAATAGTCTAACTCAGTACAAGTTAAACACTTTTAAAATCTATTGAATATTGTTGAGTTGTAGTAGAACCTTGCTTGCAAACACTGGAATCCTTTTTGTAAATCACTTTTGTGTTCTCCAAATGTCTGTTAAATACAAATGACTCAAAAATTTGAGTATATAGCCTTCAAAAACTTGAAATTAATGCTTACTTCATATACATATGTCCACTCTACCACTATAGGGTTTTCTAGTATTCTTAGTTAATATAGTGAGCTCAGCTATCACTACCATACCTTCATTACTCGATAGTAACTAAAAAAATTCAATACTTGGCAACAAAAAGGAAAGTAACAAAATGATAGATTTTCTCTTGGTTCTAATCACTTCATTGCATCTTAATACATGTTGATAGATCCTTTTCATTACTTAAATACTTGGAAATGATGCAAAGTATTCCATTATAGATGCCATTTCTACACATGCCTTTGATTGCCTAGTTGGGGGTGATGTGATCACCTGATCCATTGGATAAAGTAACCTCCTATGGACTTGATGTTCTAGAGTCTTCTTTCTTTCTCCATGTCTTGCTCATCTACATATTTACCTTCTTAGTATCTACCTTTTCTTTGCCTTTGCTGAATTTATTGCTTGGTGTAGGTGACCAAGTTGGGCAGTTTCTCCTTACATGACTAGTCTTAAGACAACTAAAGTATACAATTTCATTCAATCATCTATTATAATTTCCTCAAAAGTTTTTCCTAATGTAATTTTTAAGGATATGACCATATTCTTGGCAATAGTGACAACTATACCTTGTGTAGTAATCCCAATCATAAGAATTTCCATTATGGTGTACCATTGTTTTCTTGTTTGATGTCCACTTGGGTTTGGATTTTCATTTATATGCCTTGTGTTCATACTTCTAACAGTTGTAACAATAACCTTCAAATCTCTAAGTATTGGTGGTCTTGGTCTTGCATTCATATGCCTAATGTCCTTGATTCTTGCAATTACAATAATGTCCCTTGAATTTTTGCTTAGGGTTTGGATTTCTAGTGTTGCTCCTACAAAAAAAATTTGTATGACCCAATTTTCTACAATGATGAAAAGTGGTCTTGATGTTCTTTCCCTTATTGTTCATTTTTTCACCATTCCTAGATGATTCTCCTTTCTCAGTAGTAGAATAGCCCAAACTAGCAATGTCATTGTTTGATTTTGGTGCTTCCATCAAATTTTCAAAATACTTTATAGCTTCACTAGGCTTGTTAATATTTTCCTTTTCATTCTTCAATTCATTCTGTAGTAGGGCATTCTGCGTTTCCAATTTTTTAATCTCAATGTCTTTCATATGCATTCCTCAATTTACAATCATCAACTAATTCATCATATCCAATTGAATGTTTGTCAGTCTCTGTACGCATGCTGACTTCTTCTCAATTCTATTAGCTAGTAGTCTTTTTCCTTCTTCAATCATGACTCTACCTTCTTTAGATTTATTTTTCAGTTTAGTTGTCTCACACAACAATATTGATTTAGTTTCTCGTTCTATTTTCATATTCCCAACTTCTTCACTTAGGACTCCATTATTTTCCATCAAATCTGCAATTGCTGCATCAAAATATTTTGAGTTCCTACCCTCAAATAAGCCAATAGTGTCTACTTCTTGATATTGAGTGTCATTTTGTTGAATGCCTAATTCCTTTCTTCTTTTCAATGAATGTTGTAGTTCATCTCTTGGCTCCTTGTGTTGATGTAGGGCAATCTATATTTCAATCTTTTGGTTCTTAAAAGTTCCCAATTTTTAGACATCCATCTTCAAGATCTTACCTCCAAAGATGTCAAAATTCCTATCTAGAGAAAAAATTTCTTATACCAATTGTTGGAAATGTAAATGGGAAAGTAAGTTCTAAGAGGGGGGGGGGGGGGTTGAATACATCCATCTCACAATACAATTCACCATACATCCATCTCATAACTTAACATGTAAACTAAAATAAGTAATCATGCATTAGATTCAAAGCATAATGTAAATCGACGCAAAATAGATAAGATTTTGGTTACCCAGAAACCCTCCAAAGAGAAGCTAAAACTGGGGTGGGAATGACACCCACAAATATTCACTATTGTAATTGTAAAGTGTAGCCTATTATGGCTGCAAAGTTTTGATCATAAACTATGATTTTTCCTGTTAAAAGCTTACAAGACTGTTAGGTCTCACATTGACTAAATGATTTCAAACTCACATAGGAGATTTTACAAAAGTTTTAGGACTACTTTATTAAGAGATTTACTCTGTATCACCTATCAAAATGATTAAGTTCCTAATCCTTCAGTTAGCACCTTGCTACTTGATGTTAGATATCATATGTAATGGTTATCTCTTGATCCTTCTAATTAGATCTATCTTCTCTAACCTTTCACTACTTAACTTTTTTCAGCTCAAACTAATTATGCATTGCATATCTCTATCTTAGCCATCTTTTCCACTGTGAATACCCTCTATACTCTTAGAATTTGTCTCCTTCATGCATTGTACTCCTCCTTAGGGTTTACCTCTTTTAAATAGGAAATTATGGAGATGTGCTAGGTTATAATCAATGGCTATAGTTGATCCTTATTTCTACCTAATGCTTCTATGAATCTGATTGGATGCATGCATTTCATAGGGATGCATAATATGACTGGATCCTTATCCTCTCTTAATATCAAAAATTCATGTTTGTGTTGGCCAAAAATGATTCACATAGAAGTGTGTTCCATAACAAACATCTATGTCAAATACTGGTAACTCAGTATCAATTAACTCTGATGCTTACCCTTCACTAGCTCTTTATGCTGATACTCAGCCTCTGAATAACTTGGCACTTACTATTTCTTGGCACATAAATCACTTGGAATATATTGTTTTCTTGGCACTGGAGTGACTTTGCACACATTGACTACTCAACACTAACTAGTGCTTGGCACTAACTCTCATATTACTCAGCATGTATTATCTGAAAGCTTATGCTCAACATATACTATGCACTCGGCTTGCACTTCTCTTTGCTAGATAATGACTGAGTATTTTGTCACTACTTTGTCAAAACCAAAATGATATTAATAATATCCTCTACCAGACATGTGTCCAACCACACGTGGGGATGCTTAGGAAAGAAGGGGGATGGATGGCATGGGACCCACTCACCCCCACATAGTTCTATTTTAATATGTAAAAAGAAGAGGGGTAGGTGCCTTAAGGCATAGATGAAACAATTTTTTTGTTTGAACAAAGGGTTACATAAAGTAAATTTACTAACATGATTATTTGATCAAGTGGATTTTAATGTCTATTAGTTTAATGACTATTGCAAATTGGAATTTGTATGGGATGGAATTAATTTCCTCCCATAAAATTTCCAAATATATGTAGGGTCTCTTTTTGAAGGAAAAATGGAAAGTGAGTTCCCATGCATAATGAGTAGACTATAAGGTTTACACCTTAAAGGGTAGTATTAATGAGTTTATTTCAAGTGATTTAGATGGAGTTTTAATAAGTAACTTACATGCTTACAAGTTAGGTTCAAATCTATGGTTTCTATTGTCAAGTTTACTTGGTAAAATTTAAGTGTGACTATTACTTAGTATGTCCATTAAAACATTGGTTTGAAATCCTAAACTTAGGGAGATCTATCCCTACTTGAATTTAATAACTAAATGAGATACTAAGAGAATGAAATTATCATTCTTTTTCTTTCTCCCATGATTGAATTTTTTTTGCAAGAAATCAAGTTTTCAACAATTAAACCAATGTGTTTTTCCATTCCTTTTACAAGAAAGAATCAATCATGAAACTACAAGGGAAATGTTATACAATGAAACCATGCATATATCTTCATAGAATGAGATTATCTTATTAATAGGTATGAAATTTAAATACTGGATTCATTTCATAATCAAAATCAAGATACAACTCCTTCCTCATTACATGAATGTATGAATACACAAGAGATTGAAATAATGGATAAATATCTACACAAGGTGACTCAAGGAACATCATCAAAACTCCAAAACTAGGTTGCTCTATCAAGGACCATTCCAAGCAACCTATAAAACACATAGAACAACCATGGAGAGTTCACCTCCCATCCTAGGCCTTGAAAGGCCACCCACCAAGCTAGGAGAAATTGTAACTAACTAGGTGACAACCAAATCAAATCTCACATCCTGAAAACATAACATAAGAACACCCTCAAAGCTATCAGATTTCCACAATCCCTATATAATGTTCTATTATATTTTTGGGAATGATTGTGTAAGTTTTTTTCCATCAACATTTCAGATCATACTACATGATCCATCATCGGGATGTATGAGAGTCAAGGAAACTAAAATATGGAATGTAGACCCAGGAAGGGAGATAAAAAGATAGGTTGAGGTGATGGAAGGGTCACATAAAATCATGTTGACATGGTTAACAATAAAAAGGAAATAATAATAAAAGTCAAATATATATATGTATATATATATATACATATATATTATCAAACTCATAAACTAAGAGACAAAAAATAGAGCAAACAGTCAATAAATAAATAAAATTAAAAATTAAAAATTAAATTAAAAGGAAAAATTGGAAAAAATATCTATATAAAATAAGACATATAATATTATATATATATATATATATATATATATATATATATATATATATATATATATATATATATATATATATATATTGTGTGTGTGTGTGTGTGTGTGTGTGTGTGAAGGCCTCGACATATAAATATGAGCCTATAAATGCCTATCTATAAATATAAAATCAAAGAGAAAACAAATAGGAAAACTAACTATTCAAAAATTACACGAATAAACAAAAAAAAGAACAAAAAGAAATGACAACAACAAACATGAACTCAACCACAAAAATGTGTGATTATATATATACACACAAAAAAAAAAAATTGTTTGATATATATTGTATATATATTCTATATATTACAAATATGTATTGCATATTTACTCACACCTAGTATGTATTATATAAATAAATAAGATACACACACACACACATCTTTTTTTCTTTTCCCCCCCTTTTTTATTTATTTATAAATAGTTTTTTCATTTATACACACACACACACACACACACAAGTAAATGAAAAAAATTTATAAATAAATAAAAAAGGGGGCAAAAGAACAAAAAAGTTGTGTGTGTGTGTGTGTGTGTGTGTGTGTGTGTGTGTGTGTAACAATAAAGGAGAAAGAAAATGAGCAAAATAAACAAAATAGGTGAAAGAAAATGAACAAAAGAAGCCATCTATATATAAATAAAAGAAGGAGCACATAATGTAAAAACAACGAAAGATCAAAAAGTGGAACAAGAATAAAAAATATTTTTAAAATAAATAAATTAAAAATAAAAATAAATAAATTAATTAAAAAAATAAAAATAAATTAAAAAATAAAAAGAGAAGAAGGAGGAAACATAAGAAAGGGACCAAGAGCTAGAGAAAGAAAAGAAGAGGCACAAGTGGAGAGAGAGAGAGAGAGAGAGTATGGGGGGAAGGTCAAACCATAAGAGAGAAGATGGATGAGGGGTAAGACAGATGAGATAGGCAAGTGGGGGGTGGGGGGGAGGACAATAGACAAGCATGAACATGGACTAAGGACAAGGGAGGAAGAAAGACAAAATAGGGGAAGGAGAATGAGAAACAAAACCACTACACAAGGGGAACCAAAGAGGAATGAAGGAAATTAGAGCTAGGAGGAATGACCATGGTCTAAAGGAGGTGTGAGGGAAGATAACAAGGGTTTCCAAGAAGTGCTCAAGATCAAACCATCATCTTGATTGAGGTTATATCGGCTATTATTGATTTCAATAGCCTCCTTGAGTTTCCTCTTGAAAAAATTGTCTTCCCTGAACACAATATGCATGTCCTCTAAGAAAATATGATGCTTAGTGGCAGAGGAGTGATCTACCAAGGTAGATTTGACAACACATTCATGCTTAATGTCCATAACATGTTCTTTGATTCTAGTGTGCAAGGAACATCTTGTTTCACCTATATAAGGTGTGCCACATGAGCATAACACCTTATAGATGCCAGATTCTAAGAAGACTTCCCTTGTGTCTTTAAGAAGGGAGATGCAATTCTTCAAGGTGGTCAATGGCTTGAACACCACATAAACAACATTTTTGGCTAGAATTATGGAAGATACTAGAAACAAAAGGAAGAGAGATAAATAGAGAGGTCTCTTGGAAAGAGGTGGAAGGATGGGAGGAGGAACGAGAGAAAGAAATAGCAAGGTTGAAAGCCCAAGATTTTTTTTTTGTAAGAATAGCCATTCCATTTGAAGACTTGGTGAAGATGGGAGAGCTCTTGGTCTAAGTTATCTTCATCACAAATTTGTAAGGCTCTCAAGGCAAGGGTTTTGATAATGCCAACTTTTTGGCTCGGGTGGTGGTGAGAAGTTGCATGAAGATACCTTCAGTATGAGTGGCTTTGTGAAAAACCCTATGACCTAAGGAGCCATCAAGAGCCATAAGAACACCCTTCCAAGGCTTGTACAATTGGTTTCACATCAAACCCATAACATAGGGGTGAAGTTGGACTACCAAGTAGGAGATTTCTCAATATTAAAAAAAAAACAATATACATGACTTTTCAAGGCTAGAAATTCAATAAACTTTCATTCTTTCTCTTCCTTATCCCCCCTAAAGAAAGATCAATATCATTGGCATGCAAGGTCCTATACACCTTGCATTTCTTCCCTCTTCTCACCATGAGAAGAGACTACACTATATTGATGTCCAACTAACCCCTTCCCCCACAACTACTTCTAACCTATCCAAGGGTGAGTGATGCCAACACTCCCACTACAACATTTTGGGCCAAATCACGATGAGAATTTGTGATGACAGTGTAATTTGTGGTCATTTTCATGGCTTTTTTTTGCAATTGTCCCTAAATCCATCACAATATCAATGTTTGTATCATAATTGTGATGCCCTCACAAGCATAAAACAAAAAAAAAAAGAAACACAACAATCATTTTCCATTTGTTTTGATTTTGGAGAGAGCTACATGTGAAAGAGGTGGAGAGTTGTGCGTGAAAGAGGTGGAGAGTTGTGAATGTTTTCATGGCCCTTGTGATTGGTTCATTTGGTTTTTGTTCTGTCATGATGTCTACATTTAATTTTCATGGCCTTTCTCTATGATTTCATTTGCACGTCATGACCTTGTGATCTTTGCACACTTGCTTTGTGATTTTCTTCAAGGGTGAGAAGAGGCATATATGTAAATGGTTTTTTTCCTTGTAAACATGTATGTCTTTATATTTCTTTATAAACATATATCTCTTTATATATTCAGAGAGATCTTGCTCAAGGTTCTTATTACATATATGATCCAGCTGCATACATATTCCAAAATCCAAATAATAAAATAATAAAACTCACTCAATACTTGCTAAGTGACTTACCTTAAGATACTACACAAAAACAATGCAAGCCATGAAAAATGGGCTGAGTTTGCAAGAAATTTTACAAAAATATATCATAGAAAATATTTTTAGAAAGAAACAAGCCATAACTAGTTAAATGGGTCTATTTGTTGATTAGCTAGGTTGATATATATGTATATTTAACTGGGTTATAGCTTCTGCAAGGGAATGAGCCTCGTAATTATGCATATGTGCTTGGTGTGCCCTTGTGATCTCTATGTTTTGTTGACATACCCTTTCTCTATGATTTTGGTGTCATGTTGTTGGTCTAACTTTTCACAAAATAAATTTCCTTAAAATCATGGTAAAACAAATCAGATCTGAGTCCTAATTTATAATTAGGGTTTCTGAGCTTTTGTTCCATGTGTTTGAAAAACCTTGAAAACCCTAAGTAAACCCTAGGTTTCCTTTGTTTATTTAAATTTGGGTGTGAACATTTTAAATTTCTAAGTATTCCCTTGTGCTTTTTACCTTTTGTGCCCTACATCACTTTTTTTTTTAAGGGGCACCACCTAATCATGGCAAGATCAATGGTTTTTGCTTTGTCATTATGATAAGATGTGAGTGAAATAACCATCGCGACATAGTGACCACTATTAAACTAAGTTGTGATGCTCGGATAGATGGAGGCGGTGATCGGAGAGGTTTCGGTGGATTTTTCAATCATGTGTTCTTTATTTTTGCTACCTGAGCTGGAAAAGGAACCAGGGATGCCAGAAACCCATGTCATGGTGGCTACCAAATTTCCTAGTGGTCAATAAGAGTTCCAAGTGGCATAATAAATGATGATATCATTGTTGTGTCAAAACCATGAAGTGGGAAATTGTGATGTGACATGCTTTTATTTCTTGATGCCAAGTTTTGTTAAGACACTCAAGCTTGCTACCTCGCTATCAAAAAATTATAGCATCTCACTATTGGCGACATAGTGAGCCGCATTGAAATGAACAAATGGTGGGACCCAAGCAACATGGAAAGGTGACTGGGATTAAAATATAGTTTTATTTTGCTAGCTGTGTAGGATTTATCACATCATCAGTAACCTAGACCCATGCCCCATTCATAAAACACATGAGATTTTCTAATCGTCAGATCAAAATGGAATCAACAATCCTTAGTGTCTCACTATGGAAAGATGTGCAATGTTTACTCTATGCAAGATAGCAAATATGGGACCCACTACTCCTTAAGAAGTTCATGCAATTTCCATGCCATCAAATCAAGCTCACATAAACTATTCTCACTATCTCACTATGAAGAGTTTCTCAGAGGATATGTATAGCGAGATAGCGAACAAGGGGCTCACCACTATTCTTATAAGCATTGTAGCAATGTGTCTACCATAGGATCAAGATTGAATCAAAGGTTGTCGCTACTTTGCTATGGTAAGGTGCTTGTTCTTTATGTATAGTGAGGAAGTAACCTATCAACACGTGTCCTCAGTTGTCAATGGGTCCAGACAGAAATGCCATCAAAGAAAGAGTTGTATACGTGATTAGTTCTCATTGGATTGACTAGCCAACTTGTCAAGTGGAATGCTAGTCACCTTTTTTCACATCCCTTGGTTGTAGGATTTGTAAAGATCAATGGTGCAGATTTAAACACAAAAGGTGGTGCCATTCTAAGTATTTATTACATATGAAAGCTTTGCGTGTGTAAAAAAATAGAGTATACACATAATATTTTCTCAGCTCCACCTTGTGTGAACAAAGATTTTGAGTCTTTTCTGAGTAGAAGCAATTAATAAGAAGATTGTATTGATTTTGGCAAGTGTGTGAAGTAGTTTGTTCAAGGAGAAGTTGCAGAATTATAGAAAAGAATAAGAAATAATTTGAAGTAAGTAACTATACTTTAATTTCTGTTGTGCTCCAATCCTACAAAGTATAGTCAGAAAATGTCTCCAATGGACTTAGTAAATCCTAGGTTGTGGATAGCAAAGGGATTGATTAATGAAGTTAACTAGGTTCAGGATGCTAATACAATGCAAACTAGTTTAATTTTGTTCAAAAGTTGGTTTGCAGAGAAGAGGTTATTTGCTTCACATGCCAGTGTATGAAATTTTGATTGAGGAAGACTATTAATCCCTAGTATTTTTATGGATTATGATCTCCTTAAGACTATGGTAAAGAGCTATGATCAAGCCACTAAGGTAGTGAGAAGAGAAAAGGGTGAACTTGGCAAAATCAGAACCTTGTCAACAATAACATCTTTCTCTAAAGATTTTTTCAAGAAAGTATTCTTTAATGCTAGGGCATTAGAGATGTATAGGGCCCTGTGCAAGGTTTTTGGAGAGGGTGAAGAACATTTTATACCCATGAGTTTCATGTGTATAATTTCTTTAAATTTGTGTTAACACATGTCTTTCTATTTAAGGGGGTGACACATTTTGGTAGAGGAATGGTTTTGAATGCAAATATGACTGAGGAAGCAAAAAATTTCCATTTTGTTATATTTGATAGCCACATCACCTCCAAGCTCAGATGCTTCTTATTAAGTGATAATCCCATAAACCTAGAATGCTGATATAACTAGAGAAGAGTAAAACGTAAAAGTGACTCTCACAGTATAGTATAATGATGGTGAAACCCGTGGGTTGACGTTAGTTTGCAATTGTCAGAATAGATTTCATCATTGGTGGGCTTAGTAGTTGCATACATGGAGAAATCAGAGTAGCAGCCAAACCAATGTAAAGAGATGTAAGAGAAAGGGACCCGAAAAAGAATATTTGATCTGCATGTCTTTCTGTTATTTACAATTTTGTCTTTTTTGATAGGTGTATGCAAATCTCTTGTGTAAAGGATGTCTGTCAATCACATTTTCCTTTTTCTTGTTGCAACTCATGCCTATATAAATGAGTTTTCAAGGCATTGTGAGGGTCCAAAAATTTTGTATGTTTTTTAGCCTTTCAAGAAAATAGATTTAGTCTAGTCATATGTAGTTGTTTTTCTTTTATTTTTAGTGATGTACTTTTTTTTATGACAAATAGAAATGCAGAACCAATATGATCTTCTGGGTTCTTTACTAAGTTCCTATTGGTTGTTGTATTAGTCAACAAAAAGGATAATACAAAGAGTTATTTACACTAAATCTGTGTCACCATTTTCTATCTCCTTTTCATGAGTTTATCAGTTTTGAGATCATTTGGATAATGTTCATTTGATTGAATGCATTCTGGGTGGGGTGTGTATTGGTTATATTATTGCTTTTAATTCAATGAATTATGTAAATGCTTCAATAAATTAGTAGAATTCATGATTTTATGAAGAGGATATCATGTAAGAATGGAAATAGGTGATTATAGTTGACATATTAAATTACAAGTTAATTGAACAAGGTGTCCTACTAATAAGTGATTCTTTATGCCCAATGGATAAGGTATTGGTCGTATAAATCAAATATGATTGAGAATAAATTCTACCTCTACATGTTAAAACTATTATAAATTCAAAATCATTCATATTCTATTTTGTAAAAGGTTGCAATGTTGGTCATCACTTATTTACATTTAGTTTTCTGAGTCATAGGTAGCTACTATTCCTAGAAACACTTGTAAATTCTAGGAGAATTAGAACTAGGTCTTCTTATAGGGGATGCATATGGACTTGAAAGCATTCAAAAAATATATAAATTGTGTATGTGCATGAGGATAAAGGATGAAAATAAAAATGAAACTAAGATAGTTGTAATACATCAGTTTGCATTAGAGGTATCCCTGGGTATACCCACCTTGGTCTAGCAAAGCCTAAAGAGTAGGAAACCATCCTTGATTTTGTTGAAGTTGGGTCCAAATGATATACTTGTGTAATTGACTATAGGAATTGGCTAATCTTTAGATTATTTGAGTATTATCATTATGGTATTGAACATTTTGTTGATTCAGTAATTTTAAACACTAACGCATGCCCTAACTTTGCAATTTTGTGTCCATGTCATGCCCTTGCTCTGTGATTTTTTTGTTGTGTTGTGCCCTTGCTCTACAATTTCTTTGGCATGCCCTAGCTCTATGATTTTCTTCAAGGGTATGTAAATGTTGGTTTCTTTTCCTTCTAAATAGTTATCTTTTTATATCTCATTTTGAACATGTATATTTAGAGATATTTTTTAAGGTGCTTATTATGTCTTAGCTACACATCAAAAAATTTATCCAACTGCATACATATTCCAAAATCCAAATAATAATAAAATAAAACTCACTCAACCCGTGCTAAGTGACTTACCTCAAGATCTCCACAAAAATAATGCAGACCAAGAAAAATGGGCAGAGTTTGCAAGAAATTTTATAAAAACATATCATAGCAAATTTTTTTAGAAAGAAACTAGCCATAATCAGTTAAATGGATCTAGTTATTTATAAGTTGGGTTGATTACAAATTCCTATAGAACTATCATTAGATTAGGTGCAATAAAATGAAAAATCAATTGTTCCCACCTAGTAAGATCAAATACATTTTTCCAATGTGATAAAATTGCATATGCAAGGAATTAAAGATAACTTCAGTGAAGAGTTGAGTGTAGGGAGTTGAAAAATTAAGTTTTTATTCTATGTAAATGTCATAATCACGAGGATCATTCCCTTGCAAAAGCCTTTGCCACAATGATATTGCCTCTAAATCATGCAAAGGATGTTCAAGTGGTTCCCAACCTTGAAACACTCTTATAAGTATTTGATATTTGGACTATAAATTCTCAAAGACACTTGCAAATGATTCCAATTTCATAATACCTACCACACCACTTTCCTAGATTCTATCCAATGGCTCCCATAATAGCCTCTATATGTTGTCTAGTTTGTGTTTCTAGCATGCAATCTCTTTGTAAAGCCACTCCTTGACATTCTCTTTCTAAATCAACTCCTTCTCCTTTTCTCTTGTGCCTTAAATTTTGATTATCAAACTTCTAAATATCTTCCACTACCTTATCTAAAATCAACTTTACATTGTGTTGTTAACTCTAGCATAGGTGTTTGATCATTGAAAGCTTTCATTTTAGCATTCAAGTTTTCAAGATTGATCAACACTCTCACTTGTGGACCTCTCATATCAAGCACTTTTTGTACCATTTCAACATTGTGTTCTTGCTTCTGACCTAACAATTCTTCAAATGCATTTTCTTGTAAAACATTAAATTTTTTTAACAATTGCAAACTCTTAGAAATTGCATTGTTGTTTTCATGTATGTATGTATGTATTTATGTATGTATTTATGTATACAGAGAGATCTCGTGGATTGTAGATTATGGATTATAAACAAAAAAGAAAAGAAAATATGACATTAATCATTCCCCATTTGTTTTGATTTATTATGGAGAGTTGCACATGAAAGAGGGTGGAAAGCTCTGAATAAGGGTAGAAAGCTCTGAATGTTGGTGGAGATCTAGGATTTTGTTGTCATTCCCTTGTGATCTTTGTGGCATTTCACTATGATTTTCTTCAAGGGGAGAAGAGATACCTATGTAAATGTTCTTTTCTTTTCCTTCTAAACATGTATCTCTTGTTCATATATAATAGCTTTGGTCAGATTCAAGGATTATTGATTATGATGATTATATGCATATGTGCATGTATGTATGTAGATCAGTTTACTATGTGAACTACTTTACATGCATACCTACACACTTGCATAGTACTTGTGCTAAACTAAATTAATCATTTATGTCTTGAATTCACACAAGCAATTATCCTTGCATTTAATAGAATTTACTCATACCAAACTAAGTATGAAGAATTTTTTACTTATGGATTATATTATCTCTTGTTGATTGAGTAAATATCTCATGCATAATATCATCCAAGTAATGGTTAGATGCATTCACATTAAGTCATAATAGGATAGAGAAGATTATCCATTTATGTTACTTCATACTTGTTTCATTGAACATTTTGTTTAACATAATCATTAATACTAGAATTATACAGCTATAGCTAGTACTCTTTTTTATTTTATTTAATCATATACATTTAAGACTATTTTTTTCTAAAATTAGACTGTGTATTTGTTATCATTAAAACACAAATATAGATCTCTAATAGTTCTCTTTTTTAATTTCAAGATATTCAGATTTAACGTGAAGAGTTTCCACTACTAGATTGTGGAATAGCCACAATATGGAGCCACATAGCTCATGGATTTTTTCACCAAATTATATTTTTATTATATTTTTTGCCTTCAAAAATATTATAGGTGAATGTTCTTCTGATTTTCCATATATTTAATAATTCTTCGCTTGTCGTTTGAGGTAATTTTCTATTATGAGATAAAGACATCTATCATAAGGATGGACATGCCAATTTTGATCATCCCACTTTTAAAGTTGATTCCCTTATCAATTTAATGAAACTACTTGCAATTGACACCTTGATTTTCTACAACTTGCCTGATTAGCCATTCACACAAATGAATCATCTCATATCCATAAACAACATCTAATCTTTTGTAAGTCTCTATCCTCTAAAGATGCAATACATGGAGCCATTATCACCATGAGTAGATTCACTCTCCTTAGATGAATTCAATCAAAACTACTCATACCAAACTAAGTATGTAGAAATCTATACTTACAAATTATATTATCTCTTGGTGATTGAGTAAAGATCAAATATAGTTTTTCAAGGTGATAAAATTGCATATGCAGATGTATGTATGTATCTATGTATGTATGTATGTATGTATGCATTCATGTACATATGTATATATGTATCTTTGCATCTAGTTGTCATGCCCTTGTGATCTTTGTATATGTATGTTTTTATGTATGTATGTATATATGTATGTATATTTATGTATGTGTATATGTATACATACATACACACACATATGAGTGTGTATGTATGTATACATATACATACATATACATAAAGAGAAGCTTCTCTAATCTCCTATTGGGGGGAATATAAAGAGATACATGTTTAGAAAGAAAAGAAAAGAACATTTATATAGGTACCTCTTCTCCCCTTGAAGAAAATCACAGAGAAAGCACTACTACATTTGGGCTCGAACAGCACAAATTACACCACCAACGCAAATTGTCATCGCAATTTGACAACAAATGTTGTAGTGTTGTAAAGGGTGCAAAGATCACAAGGTCATGAAAATGAAATGCAAGAGATGAAAAGTATATATCCCATTTTTATTTCCAAAAAGTGGTATTAGATCTTTTTCGTCTTGAAGGAAAGTTTGACAATTTTGGAGGTAATATTTGAAAGATGGAACTCTACAAATTGGGAAAGACTATTAAGAACTAGAAGATTGAAATATAGGTTTCCATACATCAACTCAAGGAGGCAAGAGATGAACTATAATATTCATTGAAGAGAAGGAAAGAGATAGCTATTCAACAAGATGACACTCAATATCAAGAAGTAGACACTACTAGATTATTTGAGGATGCAAACTCAAGAGAGTTTGATACAAAAAATTCAAATCTAATGGAAAAGAATGGTGCCCTAAATGAAGAAGTCAAGAATCTCAAAGGGAACAAGAAACACAATCAATAATTCTATGTGAGATGAATGAAATGAAAAATAAATTTGAAGAAGATAGAGCCATGATTGAAGAAGAAAAAATACTTCTAGCTAACATACTTGAAGAGAAGACATCACATGTACAAAAGCTTGCAAACATGCAATTGGATACATTGAATCAATTAATGATTTTAAATCAAGAACTAAATAGGAAAAACATTTAGATCACAACTTTGGAAACACAAAATACCCTACTGCAAAATAAATTGAAGACTGGGGAAAAAATTCTTAACAAACCTAGTGAAGAAAAAGAGCTTTGAAATAGTGATGGAATCACCAAGATCAAGCAATAACACTACTAGTTTAGACTATTACACAACTGAAAAAGGAGAACCATCTAAAACTAGTGAACAAAGGAACAATAAAGGAAAGAAAATCAATCCCACTTGTCATCACTATGGAGAATCAGGTCATACAAAAAATGTTTGTAGGAGCAAAAATGGAAATCAAAATCCTAAGCAAAAATTTAAGGGACATTGTCACAAATGCAAGAAACAAGGACATCAATCACATGCATGTAGGACTAAGACCACAAACACAAAGATATTTGAAGGCTATTGTTATAACTATCAAAAGTATGAACACAAAGTATATGAATGCAGTTCAAAACCCAAGTGGACATCAAATAAGAAAACAAAGGTAAACCAAAATGGAAATTCATATGATTGGGATTATAACACAAGGTATAGTTGCCACTATTACCAAAAGCAGGGTCACATTCCTAAAAATTTCATCAAGACACGCTTTAGAGGTAACTACAATAGATGGTTGAATGAAATTGTATGCTTTAGTTGTACTAAGACTGGTCATGTCAACAAAAACTATCCAACTAGGTCACCTAAATTGAGTAATAAATTTAGAAATGGCAAAGAAAAGGTTGATACTAAAATGGTAAAGATACAGATGAGCAAGATATGGAAAAATAAGGAAGATTGTAGTACAAAAAATGTAGATAAGGTCACTTCATCCAATGGATCACGTGATCACATCACCCCTAACTAGACAATCAAAGGTATGTGTGGAACTAATACTTGAAAAGGTATATTATGTATTAGTTCCAAATATCTAAGATCTAAAAGTATTATATATGCATGAATTAAGATGCAATGAATTGATTAGAACCTAGATAAAATCTATAGTTTTGTTATTTTCTATTTTGTTTCCAAGCATGGAAATTGTTATAGCTATTGTCAAGCATGAAAGGAATTGTAGTTATAGCTGAGTCAAGGAGAAATGATAGTGAGTTTTGAGCTCCCTATGTTATTCAAGCATGTTGAAAGTCTCATAATAGTTGAGCTTATAGCTATGTAAGTACTAAGCAATTAATGTTGAATTTGAAGGGTTATATAGTCAATCTTTGACTCATTTGCACTTACCAAAATTTGAAGAGAATGAAGAGCATGAAGTTGGTTGGAAAAAAAAGATTCTAGTGTTTTCAAACTAGATTCAATTGTAACTTGGCATCAATCATCAAATTTATGAGGTATTTAGCTTGTGTCGAGCTACATTATTTTTCTCTTGCAAACTCTAGGATTCAAAAATGGTAGCTAGTTCATTTTCAATAGTTAGGAAAGAGGGGAAAGAGGTTTTTAATGTTCCATTTATTAGTAATGATGCAAGAAATCCTCATTTCATGTAAATCTTGAGATTTCATACAAGGGAGATATGTGTAGTGTGTTATCTATGATACCACCAAAGATTTTAATGGTTCAGGATTGGAGATATGGTTATACTTGCAAGGTAGGAGAAGTAGAAGACATGGAAATAAGAGATATCTACAACAAGTTGTGTGAAAATGTAGTTTTGAAGGTGGAAAACAAAACCAATGAGAAGAAAGGGTTGACATGTGCCCTAGAATTTTCCCAAGTATTTAAAATTGAATGGATAAAAAATGTTTTGAGCCACATACATAAAAATCAAATTTGGTTAGAGAATGGACCAATCAGAATTACAAAAAATATTGTGTTATGTGGAACAAGAGAGGGATGTCAATAGACACAATATCAAATCCCTTAGTTGCCTTTCTAGTCAGAGTGATAACTCACAAGTTCTTCCAATCAATCCAATTGAATAGTATTTCCTATATTGCAGTGGATTAAGGTTATAAAATTGTAAAGAGAGATCATTCATATGAGCTTGCTGAGTTGCAACTACAACAACTATAAAAAAACTTGGAAGCCATCAAGAAGGCCAAAAGTGCATCATGTATGTTTGGTTCCTTGATTGTTTACATACTCTTCTATGTGCAAAACACATTTCCTACTTTTGATAAAGTGGTGTGGAATCAAAATAGACCTATCACACTCCAGATAATAGAGTTCATTGAGAATCTTTGAGAAAATTTTGAGTTAGTAATGACTAGTTGCTTTAAGGATTTCAAGAAATCCATGAAACAGAGAATAAGGATTCCTGTATCATTAGTGGAACAACATTACAATTAAGTGTGTCTCCTAGTGGATGAAAATTATACATATGTGCAAGAAGCAATACCCAAGGTTAGATGGTTAAAACCATTTCCATGTGAAATTAATTTGGATGAAGCCTTTGCAGCAATCACAACTTTATTAGTCGAAGAAATTGACAAGAAACATCCTCTGGAAACTATGATGAGGCTAAGTCTAGAATAACTATTAACCTAAAGACTACCTCAAGATAAAAGAACAAACTAGTTAAGAAACTCAAAGAGAGGTTTGGTGAAGGTGATGATGATGATGAAGAGGAAGAAGAAGAAGGCCAAGCACCATTAGAATTAACACAAGTCCTAGGAGAAGATCAAGGTGATGATGCTAAAGGTGTCGAGGAAGAAGAAGTCGAGGAAGTGCTTAAGGAAACTAAGAAAATGAGGAAATAAAAGGAACATGCAGTGGATAAACCTAAGAATATTTTGAATTAGTCATAGAAAAAGCCTGGTGTACCTTTAACTAGGTCAAGCATAAGGGCAGCCACTGTACAGGCTACAGAAGTTGCAAAGCCTAAAGGAAAAAGAGAAAATCTCATAGCACAGTTGAGACAATCTAATAAGAAGAATTACAAGAGATTGAGGAAGAAAAGAAAGCCATAGGAAGATTCAAATGAGGAGAAGATAGATTCTAATGACTTGAGTCAAATCAAGGTGGAAAGTCACAATCCTTCTTCTGACATTGATAACTTGTATGAAAATATTAAGACCAATGCAGATTTGCCAAGTTTCACACATGTTGATTTTGATAAATTAGGAAGTGTAGAGAAAAATAATATAGAGGAGGCCATATATGACATGATGGTAATTTTTAAGACCATCCCTTTAGAGATTAGCAACTCATTACCAAAAAATTTATAATATGAAAGGGTTGAGAAAAAGTGGAAATTTAGTTTGACCACTAAGAAACAAATAAGATAGGCCACATTAGCTCAAGTTATGATTGCTTTGGATAAGTAGATGATGGAAGAAGCAATGGAGAAACACAAGAGTGAACTTTCTGCAAAATACAAAGCATTTCAAATTCTAAAGAAGAAAGTAGAGGATGTGGTAACCAAAAGCACTTTGATTTGGAAATCTATTTATGGGTTATCCACTAAAGAAATTATTGAGAAAGGAGAGCAAGAAGTTACAGATACTACAAAAGAGAACCCAGTAAAGGAATGTACTATGGAGGAGATTGAAGAGATAGAAAAGTAACAATAGAAAGATATATAGGATACGCAATTGTTGAGTGCTAGTCCCCCTCATGGTGATCAAGAGAGTCAATAAGACTGAGTTATTATCATGGATGTTCCTGATAATACAACACAGAATGTGAATCCTTTGACTTAGGATGATTTGAAGAAAATTCTACAAGACTTTACCAATGTAGAAATTCTATATTGCAATAATCCTATATTGGTGAGAGTGGATGAGATAGATAAGGCATAACTTGCACCTATGGGGGAGAAACAACGAGACACATCAAATGTACCCCCACAAAATATAGAGGAAAATAAATCATAGGATCTTCAAATAGATTAGAGTGTAAACCTTGAGAAGAAGAATGTTATGACGTAGACACCATCTACAATGCCAACAATTGCCATTCATGTGAAAGAGGAAGAAGCACAACCTATTGATACAATAGTGTCAAGCCTTAATAGTTTAGGTTTACTAGCTTTAGTGATTGTTTACAAGGATAGAACAAAAGTGCACATAGGTAAGGAAGTAGGTCTTGTACCTAATCTACCATCATAGTGTGAAGTCCCAAAGGAAGGAGACAAGACTAAAGAGTTGATGTTGATTGTTGCACTTGAGGAGAAAATTTTCATACAAACATTGGTTACTCTCTCAGTTTCTACATCTCCTCTTAGCAATCAAACCCTTCAAAGGCCAAGTACATAAGAAACCACACTATAAATATCAAGGCTGAGTTCTAGCACACCCATGAGTGTTGATGCTACATCATATGGACATGTAAGTTTAGATGAGGTGATTGAGCTACCAAATTTTGATTTGAATACAATCAATATTGAATAAATGAGCATTCTTAAGGAAGCTCTACAAAGGAAGAAGAGGCAAGAAATCTTGAGGGAGTATAAGCAAAAGAAAGTCTTGCATGAAATCAAAAATATATTCAATGATGCTTTTAGCATCCCAGAAATAAATGAAGATAAGCCTATAATAGAGAAACTTGTCACAATTATGGACAAGATAGAGGATGAAGACCGAGATTCTAATGTGGCATTATTAGAATGGTTAGAAAGAAAGTTTCATACCAAGGTTTTGGAGAAGATATCTACTGCTATTACACTAAGATAGGTTGATCTAGAAACCAAAATGGAAGGTGTGAAGAAGGTGTTAGAGATAATTTTCTCTTTATATACTAAGTTATGTAATGTTGATCTATTCACAAAGGAAAATCAACAAGCTATTGACCAGCTACAATGAGATTTGCAAATCATAGGTACTATATTAAAACAATCTCCTGGTCAGAGTTAAATAATTACTGTCAACTCAAGGTAGGCTTGTTGAGTTGTAGGCATAGGATGCAAATATCAAATCTACCTTGATCAATACCCAATCCATGTTGATACCTCACATGGAAGTGTTGCACAAGGAACTAGCCTATGCAGAAACTTTTATGAAGAAAGATTTTGATCTTCCTACACATGATAGCTTAGTTGACCTTGCTGCCTAGCAAGACATTCAATATCAATCCTTAGAGGTATCCATTAATAATTGGGATGCAACATTGAAGATAATAATGGAGCTTCATGAGCCATTTTTGGACAAACACATTGTTAGTGTACAACCCAAATGACATAAGTGTTAGAAAAGGGGGATTATAAAATTTTAGATGAAAATGTTTGTCAATGTAGATATCTACTTAGCAAGAGTAATAGAAGAAAAAATAGAAAAAAAATATTTACTCAAGGGGAGTAATAAAGTAGGAAAGAGACAAAAAATTTACAAATTTTGAGATTTTGAAAGTTTTGTATGGAAGGTAAGTCACAAAGATACATTTCCTAACTTATGCATAAAATATGTATATGCCATGACAAAGTTTTTTTTCCACTCATGTGAAAGGGGGAGATTTTTTATCTCATTTTGGTTTTACAAGGCTTTGAAAAAATAATTAGTCATTATCTAGCAGAACTATAGTGCATGCTAAGTGATCAAAGTGAGCTGAGAAATTAGTGTCAGATGAGTGATCAAAGCATGTGGAGAAAATATGACTAGTTAGTGGTAAGCACCAATATGTGTTGAGAAGATAGTATGTGCTGAGTCACTCCAGTGTTGAGAATTATATAGATGTTGAGTGTTTTAGGTGTCGAGTATAAGTGTCAAGCTATTTAGAAGTCAAGTTACAACATTAAGAGCACAATGAAGGTTGATCATCCGAGCCTTTGGATGTCTAGTGAATAGTTTTTGGCATAGTTTCTTTTATGGCACAAACTCCTATATAAACCATTTTTGGCCAACTTAATCATGAATTTATGATTATAAGAGATAAGTATGGAATTGTATTGTGAATCCCTATGTAGTGCATGCAACTGAACAGATTAAGGGAAGTTTTAGGTAGCAATATGAATCAACCTCAGTCATTGATTTTGACCTAGTCCATCTCCACCTTTATTTATTTAAGGAAAACCCTAAAGATTTTTTGTATGCATGAGGAGACAAATTCTAAGAGGTTAGAGAGAATTCATGGTGGCTATGACAAAGCTATTAATGCAAAATCGGTCTAGGAGGAATAGAGACAAGCACTAAGAGGATTTGATAAGAAGATCTGATTAGGAGGATCAAAGATTTAACAATAAAGAGGAGATTTAACACCAAGTAGTAAGGTGCTAATTGAAGGATTAGCCATTGAATTATTCTAACAAGTGATACAAAGTAAATCTCTAAATAGAGTAGTCCTAAGAGGCTATTGTAAATCTCTTAACTGAGTGCTTACTCAATTGTGAGTTTGAAATCCTCTAGTACTGTGAAACCTAATAGTCTTTGTATGCCTTTAATAGGGCAGACCCCTCATAGGGTAGATCATAGTTTATGATCAAACACTTTGTAGCCATAATTGGCCACACTTTAAAACTGTAGTAGTGAAGATTTGTGGGTGTCATCCCCACCCTAGTTTTACCTTCTCATTGGAGGGATTTTGGGTCCAATTTATTGTGTTATGCATTATTTACTTTATGTTATAGATGTGATGCATTGTTAAGTTATTTCAATTTATATGTTAAGTTATTAGATGGATGATTGTGATATTTTTTTGAGGAAAAAAATTAAGTGTTGATTCACCCTCGCCCTCTCAGAACTTACTTTCCCATTGTTATTTCCAACAAGAATTGTCTAATTTATTAGGGTTAAAGGGCTAGTTGGTTACTAAGTTAATTCAATAACTTAATTTAAAAGTCACTTTGGAAAAGTGCTTATATTAGAAAAAAGGAACTATATTGTTCACTTTTACTTTGGTATTTCATTCTTGGAGAGAAAATTGCGAAAACCCTCTTCATGGATTTTTTTTAATTTTGTTTGTTCGGTGAGATTAGCTTGGCAAGTTATCACGATGTTAGTCTTGTTGGATTCCTAGCAACCAAACCTTTCTATGCCAAGAATTTTAGTGCATCCAAAAACTCTATTATTTTATAGCATCATTTCTCATTTTATCCCTTTTGGCTATGAGGTAGGGCCTTCTCATTTTTATGGTTTTGTTATGTTTTTGCTCATGTTTCTTGTTGCTAAATGTTGAGTGGATAACTAGTGTTCCCTTTCATTTTTATTCAATTTCATCACCCGATTGGATAGGTGTGAGTGTAGACACCTAAACCTAATTACATCATTTAAGCAATCCTATTTAATCATCTCCTAAGGCACCATTAATTAAGTATTTAATATTTAATTAATTTATTTTCATCCCCTAGTTAATTAACTCACTTAATTAACTATAGTGCAATTGATAAATTTAAAGGACAATACAAAGTCTAATTATCAATTAAATCACTATTCTCCTATTAAATAAATAATTGCACTATGGCTATTTTATTTAATCTCACATCCCCTTTTATTGAATATTTTATTTAATAAATCAATCCCTAACCCTCAACTATTCTTAAATCCCCATCCTTAGCTTAATCCAACCATTCGCACATGCTAATCCTATTTAACCAACTAACTAAACCTAATTGAGTACTTAACCCACTTGCATCCTAATCCCCCCTCTAATCCAAGCTTAATCCTCACCCTAATCATGTGCACAACTCTAATCCTAGATTAATAATTCCTAAGCCAAACCAAAGTCAAACTCCTCTTACACCCCCACTCACATGCATTAAATGCTCTTATATAGAATTAATCACTCCTTACACATCCCTTACATTCTCTTACATTCCCCTTACAAATACCATCCCCCTCATAACTCCAATGTCCCCCAACTTCCCCTCTATTTTGTCCATCTTCTCACATCCTCTCTCCTTGTGACACTTGTCACAAGGTTATGGATTTGAGAAAGCACAGTACATGTGCTTCCCTCTCTTTGCAACCTATCCATCCCTCATCTTTGCATCTTGACCCTCCATCCTCACATCCTTGGCCTATAAATTGAAACCTTCATCCTTCACAAAAGATCATCCACTTCCATGCTAAAGTTATCATGGTATTTTGAGAGCCTAAAAACTATCAAAATACTATCCCAATAGCAAAATCTATCCACACTTACATTTTGAGTCACCTCCTCCATTGAAGCTTGAGTAACATTAGAGCACACATCTCCATCCAAGGACACACAAACATGATCAAGGAGACTTTTGGAGTGTCTTCATTTGGTTTTTACTCAAACCCTCTTTTGTCTAATCTTATATGTGAGCATTATTTAGTTTGTGAATGTTTTCAATCTTGTTGTTGTTCTTTGCATGCTAACTTCTTGTTCTACAGTGAGCATTTTATGTTTTCAACATGTGGATTCAAGAGTTTTCCTGCTGTTATGTTTTTGGATTTTCGTGAAGTGTCTAGATCCAAAATTTTATTTGAAAAGTGTGATGTTGGGTGGATTTAGACTCATGATTTTTGATTTCATTATTTTTTTAAAATGTTGATTTTGAGCAGTTTTTACATCACCTCATTTTATATGCCACAAACTTTTCTTGGGTGTTTCTTGCCATTTATTTTGGTCATGGAGCTTGAATGTATGATAGGTATCTAATTTGACCATAGTTTTACTTTTCATCATTAGGATTTGTGTAGAATTCATACTCCCCGATTTAGGTTGGTTGAGTGAGTTCATGATGTTTGGTGTTTTGTTGCTTCATTAGAATTTTTGTAGAATCTACACTCCATGATATGGATTGATTAAGTAATATTATTGTACTTGTATCATTTTTTGCATTTCTCATATCCATTAACCCTTTTATTGGTATTATGTGATTACATTCATGAAGATGGTTATGCCCACACATGAGCACGTGTGTGCATGTATGAGGAGATCTTGCGAGACCTCAACTCTCAACTATAGGTTGGTTGAGAGATTTTTTAGGATTAACCTTAAATAGAAATAACAATTACATGCAAATATAAACAATATTAGGAATTAATAAATCACACAGAAGGGAACACAAGACACCAAGATTTAACGTGGTTCACCCAAACATGGGTTATGTCCACCAAACAACAAGTCCAATATTATTATGACCTAGTGAGTACAACCTGATTATAATCTATAATCCCTTACAGCTTAGTACTATCACAAGAAGCAATCTTTTGCATTACACCTTATGAAAAATCCTTAACCCTAAGCCCTTTTATACAAGTATTTGTTACTTTAGGGTTAAAATTAGTTACAAAATCTTGACCATAAAATACAAATAAAATAGCCCCAAACCCCGCTGAGGAATTATGGAGTATGTATAGCACTTCCCTGGTTAGTCACCACAATCTAACAATCTCCCACTTGGGGATTGATTAGGCTCCACACTAAGCAAGAATCTTTCACTTGGAGACTGATCCTATAGCTATGTCACTACTCCATGAGGCTCCCACTGGATCAAACCACCCTGGTCTTTATTGTTCTTTTATTTTGTTTAGTCTAAAAGACCAACTAAAGCTAAAGATGAGTTTATCTTCTCCTTGTCACTACCTTTGTAAACATATCCACTAGATTGTCATCCGTATGTATCTTGTCTAGCTTTAACTATCCATTATCCAAAACTGACCAAATGAAATGGTACCGCAACTATATGTATTTTGTCTTTGAATACAGAGCTGAATTCTTTGCAAGATGAATAAAACTCTAACTATTTGTAAACAAATAATTATCCCTTTGAGGGTGTCCCAATTCTTCCAAGAATTGAATCCATATCATCTCCTTTGCTACTTTTGTAGCAGCAACATAATCTACCTCTATAGTGAATAAAGCATTAACCTTCTGCAACTAAGAAACCCATCTCACTATTGCACCACTAATAGTAGATAAATAACCTATAGTACTCTACCAGGTATCGATATATCTTGCCAAGTCTAAGTCAACATAGCCCTATAAATCAATAGTAGAGACCCCAAAATTTAAACACTTACTTGATGTTCCTCTCAAATATTTGAGAATCCATTTGATTGCATTCCAATGCTCAATTCTTGGATGTCTCATATACCTGCTAACATCTCCCACTACATGTGGAATATTAGGCCTTGTATATACAATTGTATACATTAGGCTTCCTATAGTTGAAGCATAAGGTACCTTGGACATCTTATCCTTCTCTTCTTATTTCTTTGGACACATCTCCTTATTAAACTTCAAATGTCTAGATAAAGGTGTGCTGACAACTTTAGCATTCTTTATAGAGAAATGTTGCAACACCTTCGCAATATAATCAACCTGAAATAATGTCAATTTTCTATTCTTCCTATCTCTAAAAATCTTCATAACAAGGATATTTTTTTGCTGCCCCCAAATCCTTCATATAAAATGCACATGCTAACTAGTGTTTCAGCCCCTCAATGTGATCCATGTTAGACCCAGCTACAAGAATATCATCAACATATAAACATAAAATAATATAGATTTCATCATCCAACCTCTCAAAATAAACATAATGATATGAATGACACCTACTATATCCATGCTCATGCATAAAACTATCAAATTGTAGATACCATTACCGACATGCTTACTTCAAGCCATATAAACTTTTATTCAATTTGTACACTAAGTTCTCCTTACCTATGACCTCAAATCCCTATGGTTGTGTCATATATATCTCTTCATCCAAATCACCATGAAGAAAAGGTTGTTTTAACATCAAGCTGCTCCAAATGAAAATCTTCAGTAGCCACAATACTTGAAATAGTATAAATAGAAGTCATTTTTACAATATGAGAGAACATCTCATCAAAATCAATGTCTTTTTTTTGTGTAGATCCTTTTACAACTAACCTAGTTTTAAATCTTTTCTAACCTCCATCCTCTTCTTTCAACTTGTAAACCCATTTATTTTTTAAAGCCCATTTATCTATAGGCAACTTGCATAAATCCCAAGCCTTATTTTTTGGCAAGAAGTCCATTTCATCTACCATTGCAAACTTAGTATCCACCTGCACAACTTCATCATAACATTCAAGTTCACCACCATCAATAAGTAAAATAGAATATAAAGAGGGAGAAAATCTTTCTAGAGGTCTACTTAGCCTTTTTTATCATCTCACATTCGCTGGTGTGTGTGTGTGTGTTATTTTTGTTGTGGTTGTTGCAAATCATGAATAATTTATGGAACATAATCTTTTGAAGTATCATCCAGCACTAAATAATCATCTTCTTTCTTCTCATATTATTGCAATAGATCTTTGTACAACACTTTCTCATTGAATATGACATCCTTGCTTCTTACAATTTCACTATTTTCAAGATCCCAAAGCTTATAACCAAATTCATCAATGCCATATCTGAAAAATACACATTTTTTTGACTTAGCCTCCATTTTGGTTCTATTTTTAGAGCCTATATGAGAAAATACTTCACAACTAAAGGTTTTGAGAAAAGAATAACTCACCTTCTTACTAGTCCATGCTTCCTCTAGAATACCATAGCCCAAAGGAATAGAGGTACCTCTATTAATCAAATATATAGTAGTATTGATAGCCTCCGCCAACAAATTTTAAGGAAAACCCAACATGTAACCTCATACTCCTTACACACTCTATTACAGTCTTGTTCATGCGTTCAACCACTCCATTTTCTTGTGGAGTCCTTAGAATAGTTTTATGTCTATGAATACCATTAGTGGAGAAATAATCTTCTAATTCATGACTACAATACTCACCACCATCGTCAGATCTAAGACATTTTAATTTCTTACCAGTCTCATTTTCAACCAAGCATTTCCATTTCCTAAAAGTTTGAAATACATCAGATTTCTATCTAAGGAAATAAATCCATAATTTTCTAGTTGCATCATTGATAAATGTAACATAATAATGAGAGCCACCAAGGGAAGATAGTTGAGTTAGTCCCCATACCTATGTCTACACAAGCTCTAAGCTCTCACTTTTCTTTTCCTTCCCACTCTTCACAAAACTCACTCTCTTTTGTTTTCCATACACACAACTTTCAAAAAAATCTATATTAACACATTTTAGACCTGGTAAAACTTTCTTTAAATGAAGTAATTTCATACATTTCTCGTCATGTGCCCAAGTCTATTGTGTCATAGTATTGTATCATAATCTATAGCATTTGTTTGTTCTCCTTGTTCAACTATAGCAATTATTCTTGAACACTCAATTTTCTTTGAAACAATCAAAGTAGAAGGAACAATATGACCTATACAAAGATATAAGGTTCCTACCTTCACACCTTTTTCTACTACAAGAGAACCTTTTGAAACCATCCAATTTTTATCATTAAGAGTAACTATGCAACCCTCATCATCAAGTCGCCTTGTTGAAATTAAATTCCTACTTAGCCTTGGAATATATCGTACCTCATGTAGTAGCTAATGATTCCCATTCTACAACTTAATCTTAACTTTTCCCTTTCCAAAAATCTGATAGGGTTCAATATCCCCAAAATAAACAAGCCCAAAATCCCATTAGACATGATCAATAAAATAGACTCTATGAGGTGTAGCATGAAATGAAGCACTAGAATCTAAAAGCCATGAATCATCAACACATTTTAAAGAAAGAAACAAAGCATCCTCTTCGGATTTGTTACTTACCACATTTGTCTCCTTGCTCCCTTTTGGTTTATCTCCTTCATTGTTTGTTTGAGTCCAACAATCTTTCTTTTGATGCCCTATTTTCTCACAATACCAACAATCATTTGGTCCTCTCGATTAAGACCTCTTTTCCTTTAACTTTCCTCTTGATTTCCCCTGATTTCTAAAATTATTTCCTCTCTTAGTCATTCTGCCTCTATTTTGTGCATTCAAAGAACTTCCTAGTGTAGATCCACCTAAGCTTTTTTTACGATTTTTTTCACTCAAAATAACACCAATCACATCATTATATTTTAGGGTATTAGATTCAAAAATAAAATTACACAGCCATTACCAAGCCAATCCATCTTTCAGACAAAGAACACAAAATTAAGAGAGCCCTAATTTCTTCATTAAAAATAATACCCTCTGAAGATAACTAACTAGTAATAGTATTAAACTCATTTAAATGATCCACAATAAATCCACCTTCTTCCATCTTCATATTAACTAAATGCTTCATGAGAAATATATTATTTGAAGTGGAGAGCTTTTCATACAATTTTGCTAGGGTTTTCATTAACTCTTTTTTTGTCTTTGTTTTTGTAATGTTAAATTTTATTGATGGTACTGGGCATAACCAAATACTTCCAAGTGCTTTTTGATCTAAAATCTCTCAGTCCTCATCTATCATAGTCCATGCTTCTTGGGTTTTCCTTCCAACAACTTCCATAAATCCTTCTAATAAAGACAGTCTTCCATTTACATCTTTCATAACTAAAAGTTCTACTCATTAAAATTTTCCACCTTTAGCTTACCTTCGTCGAGACTCCCACTCAACAATGAGACTTTCTTGCAGAGGATGACTGGAAAAAAAATCCCTCTCTGATACCACTTGTTAGGATTAACCTTGGATAGAAATAACAATTACATGCAAATATAAACAATATCATAAAATAATATATCAGACAAAAGAGAACACAAGACACCAAGATTTAATGTGGTTCACCCAAATCCTAGGCTATGTTCGCCAAACAAGAAGTCCAATATTATTACAATCTAGTAATTACAACCTGATTACAATCTGTAATCCCTTACAACTCAATACTGCCGCAAGAAGCAATTTTCACATCACACCTTATGAAACAATCCCTAACCCTAAGCCCTTTTATACAAGTATTTTTTATGCTTTATGGTTAAAATTAGTTACAACATTTTGGTTATAAAATTCCAATAAAATAGCCTCGAACCTTGCCAAGGAATTATGGAGTATGTACAATACTTCCCTGATTAGCCACCATAATCTTACAAGATTGTTTATTAAGGGTTTGGGTTGGGAACTTTCATTTCCTTTGGGTTCTCATTGTGTGATGAGCATGGTTATGTAGGATAGACATGTGGAGTGGCTTCTCTAATATTTCTCATCCCAAAAGTGGCTGACAAGGTAACATGAAGAGGTTCTAATAAGTGACAATGTAACTAATGGGTAAACAACCTTAATGAAAGATAATATTATGGAATGCATAGCCTCCCTATGGAGTTAATCAAATTTGTGTGTCTATCCTCCTAATGGAGTTGATCCAAGGAATAGTATTTGGCCTCTTGAGGGAGTTGATAGAAGGCTCAAAGTACTTGCACTACCTAATTGAAAAAATGAAACTCTTCTAGAGTTCCTACATAGTTAGACTTAGTGGGTCTGACTAGTGGCCTAATGTACTCCATTGTATTCATGATCATATAGATATTGGTTTCATGTTCTTGATTGGTATGTGTGTTAGCCATGGGTGATTTCCTTATTTGAATGTGGTCGGTTCATTATCTCCATGAGCACAGTGGGTGTGGGCCTATAGGTACCACATGGTTGGGAGGTGTATCTACCTACACTACTTTTGGGGACTAGTGTACAGAGATGGTCTACTTCCATTTTGAGGTTGGTATTAGATATTCACTTGGTACTTTGGTATATCTTGAGTATGGTTTCTTTTGACTGATGCCTTACTTTGGATGCATTGGATATTATTTTTAGATGATGTTTAGTAGATTTTATTGATGTGTTCCTTTATCATGATAATGTATTTTATTGCTTAGGTGATGTTTCTTACCATTGTCTTGGATTAGTGATGTTATTGGTAGATTAGCATAGTATATGTACTTTTTATTGATGGTTATTGGTAAGAAAGATCTCATGAGACATCTCCAATGATCTTGTTGGCAATTTTACATTCATGCTCGGGGGTATGGTTAGGATCCGTGATGTCTCATAATGGTATTATAATAGGGAAGAAATGAGCATGGTTGATTGGATATGGTTTCATCATTTTCTTGTACTTTCCTTCTTGTGATATTTCTTATGTACATTTATCTTGTGAGGATGTTGATTTACTTCATGGAAATTCTATTTATCATGGTTTATAGTAGCATGTTGTTTATTTTAGTAATCTATATCTTCTTTATGATTTTGATGCTCTTGAGTGTTTGGGATTTAAATTGAAAATCATAACCTTGTTAGTATGTTAATGGAATATTTTTTTTATATTTAACTCATGTAGATAGAAATGAATGTGTTAGTAAGTTATGAATGCTTGGGGATCTTTGGCTAACTAGTTACTTAAGTCTTCCATTGAAAATTTTGTAATGTTTCTTTTTGCATTTTTCTATGCTTTATCTATAAAAAATAAAATCATCTTTGTTTTTCCTATATTTTCCAAGGATCTTCAAGTGGTACATTACAATCATCCTAGAGTAATCATCAATAAATAATATGAAATATCTAACACCATGATAACTTCTCATTCTCATTGGCCTGCACAAATTAGTATGAACAAGTTCCAAGATATTATTAGAAGTATGTCTTTCTCTTGAAAAACTTGATTTGGTCATCTTAGAGAGTTGACACTGTTTGCACATTGCATTCTTAGTTTTTCATAGATTTGGTAAGCCTCTAAGAATTTTATATCTACTAACCTGAACTATGTTCTCAAAGTTAACATGACATAACCTTTTGTGCCACAACCATACATATTCAACTTTTGCAAACAAGAGACTATCATCTATATGATCAAGGTAAAACATATTACCTTTAGTTTATTCACTAGTGCCAACCAGATTCCCATCATCATCAAAGATTCACTTTCATATTTTGAATTTCAAGGTTATAACCTATATTATTCGATTGAGAAATGCTTAATATATTGTATCGTAGTCCTTTTATATAATGTGCATCATTACATTGTATTTTATCATTCAACATCAATGATCCACTAACTTTCATTGGACATGGAATATTGTTCCCTAGAATAAAAGTTCCACCATCACATTCTTCAAATTTGTCAAACTTACTAAGATCACTAGTCATATGATATGAGAAACCACTATCAATGATCTAAGTATCATTCTTACTAATATGTGAAATACGAGATTTTTATTATTCATACCTTTCCTCACTAGGGTCTTCTTTAACCATTATACACCACTTCAACTCCATCTTTGTCATCTTTAGTATTTGACTCAATTTTCTCTTCCTTGGCACTATAGAATGACTTATTCTCTTTGTCTTTTCAATCCTTATAATCTCTATTCTTTCTGAATTTGTGTTCTCCCTTTTCATGTTTTTCATTCATGTGCTTGTTAGGATATTTTTTAGCAAAGTAACCAACTTCATTACAATTGAAATATATTAGAGGTAATTTACCTTTGTATTTACTTTTACCTCTAGGTAACCTCCTTACAATAAATGCTACAATATTAGCTATATCATATTCTAATTATCACTCACATTCACTTTTATTGTGTTGGAAATACAATAGGGAAAGTAAACTGTGAGAGCAAGGGGTGAATCGGTTCTTAAAAACTTCAACCATAGATTCATTTACCACACATCCATCTCATAATTATGCATGTAAATTGAAATAGCTAGTTAAACATATTCATCCATAGTATGAAAGAATATAACATTCAACACATGTATGACACAAGATATTTGGTTACCCAAAAACCCTCCAATGAGAAGGTAAAGCTATGGTGGGGTGACAATCACAAATCTCCACTAATGTAGTAATAAAGTGTATCTAAATAAGGTTACAATTTTTTATCATGAAACATAATCTACCTTATGAAAGGTCCACCCTATTAAAGGCTTACAAGATTGTTAGATCTTACCCTGTTAAAGGATTTCAACACCCTATTAGAAGTGTGCTTGGTAAAAGGATTTAACTTACAATGAAGTAAGCACCCTATTAAAGGATTTACAATAGCATGTTTAGACTACTATTTTAAGAGATTTAACTGATTCGCCTATTAGAATGTCTCAGCAATGATCTTGTAGTTAGCACTCTATTGCCAGATAATAAATTGCCTCTTTCTTGATGTGTACTTGATCCTCATTGATCAAATGCATCTCTTTTTTCCTCTAACCTCCTTTCTATTCTCTTCTAACTAATTATATAATGTATCTTAATTCACAATACCTTAGTTACCATGAATGCTCTATTTGTACATGCAAATGTCTCTCTTTTCTCCTTCTACATACATAAAAAGTTTAGGGATTTTTCTCCTTCAGAAGACCTAGGTGACTTAGGGTTAAGTATGAATCAACCATTGTAATTTACATAGATTTTTGCTTTATCATTCCCTTTTTATGATTGTCTGCATGTTTTGCATTGGGATTCTCAAGTAAAGATCCATCCTTATCATTTAGGATCACAAAAAAATCCTCAAGTCAGCTCCAAAATGGTTTACATAGTAGTTTATGACATTACAAACAACTATTTCAGAATTGTATTACTCAACACTTGAAGTGTTTGATGCTTAGCATCCATTGTGTCTTCAATGTTGTAACTCAACCTCTAAATGACTGGACATCCACTAATTTCTTGGCATCTGAATGACTTGACACTTACTGTATACTTGTCACTTGAGTGACTCGTCATGTATTAGTTACTCAGCATATACTATCTAGCAATTTATGCTCAGCATACATTACTTGTTTGGCATGAACTAAGTAAATGACTTAAGTATACAATCACTCATATGTCAAAACCAATTTGACATTAACAATCTCCCCCTTTGACATGAGTGGCAAAATACTTGGTCATGCATGAATAACCTTAGCCTTTCAAGCATAACTTAGATAATATCCATTTACTATTTGTCTTACATACAAAAGCTCAAAATTTTGCAAAACATATGACTCATTAGTCATACCTCAAAATTCAATAACTCCCCCTAAGTTGATTATTCTATTTTGAATTCTAAACTAAAACTAAATACTCCTACTTAGTAGATTTGCTACACTAACTCTGTCTCTATTTGGTCTCCCCTGACACTTATCTTTCCTTTCATGCATTCTCTCCCTTCATTTATTCTCCCTTTTTGACACTTATGCCATGAGTTATACACAAATTGTGTGTTTTTCTAAGAAATTTTTATGGATCTCAAGTACTATCTTCAGAGTTGCATCCCAGTTGTCACATGCTACTTCCAATGATTTGATTTGAATAGATAACTTGGCAACAAGGTGAACTAGGCCTTTATGTATAGAAAGATGGGGATCTCTCTTCATCATTATTTCTACAAAGGCTAGTTCCTGGTGTAGTATCTCCATGTGTGGGGTCAACATGGACTAGATACTGATCAATGTATCCCAAATGTTATCTTGAGCATGCAAAGTTTCCTACTAACTTTGGGAGTTCATCAATGTCCTAAAGTGCTTTTGACTCTAAGCTAGAGAATTTGGTAGAGTAGTACCTATCATCTTCATAACTCCCTCTAGATTTGCAATATGGTGCTACAGTTCTTGTGTGAATAGATTTGTATCACATAACTTGGTGTAAAGAGAGAAAATATTCTCTAATAATTTCTTCACACCCTCAATCCTAGTTGCTAACTTAGCCTGGTGTAGTACAATAGCACTAGATATATGTTCATCCACCTTGGTTTGAAATTTCTTCTCAAACCATTCCAATAATTTGACATTGGTATCTAGGTCTTCATCATTGATTTTCTCTACAATATTTTCCAACTACTCAATTATGGGCTTGGCTTCATCAGGTGTAGGGAGGTTGAATGCATCAAAAAATATTTCCTTGATGTCATGAAGTGCTTATTTCTACCTATGCTCCCTTCTGATCAGTTCTTGGTGTTTCATCCTTGCTAGAGCATCCTACAATATGCTCATCTTCTCTAGTGTGATTGTAGTAAGATCATACTTTGGTAACTCAATCACCTCATCTAAGTTGATGTCACCATAGGATGTAACCTCATCAACCTTAAATGTGCAAGGACTTGGCGTAGAGGCTTGCCAAGGTGTAGCTTCATTACTTGGCCTATGAAGTGCCTGACTAGGAGTAGGAGTAGTAGTGACTGGTAAGGTGACAAGTATAGATATTTCTATTAATTCCTCTAGCTTCATAGTTAAGACTAAATCTTTAGTCATATCCTTCTCCTTCTCTTTGATCTCTTCTCCACCTTGTGATTGTGGTGTAGGTACAAGTACCTTGGTGCTAATATGTGAAGGCATGATGTCCTTCCTATGGTATACTACCATATGCATGGCAGGTTGCACCTCTATAGATCGAGAGGGAGCACTTGATAATGCTTGAGTTTTCTCCCCTACAAATGCTAATTCTACCTTCTCAATCTCATCCACACTCACTAACATAGGATCATTGCATAATTGTGCCTTAGTGGTGGGGTTATTTAGTATCTTCTGCATATCTTCCTCTATTAGAGGATTGATGTTCTGAATGGTGGTGTCAGACACATCCTTAACCTTTACTATATCTTCTTAAGGACTGGCACTCAATATTTGTACTACTAGTACATTCTGGTCTGGTTGTTGATCTTCTCCAATTGTTGCCTCTATAGTTCCTTCCCCATTTACTCTCATCATAGATTCACCATTTATTGCTTCAACTACCTCTTCATTTTGTCTTCACCTACTTCTTGAGATGCTTTCTCCATAGCCTTTTGTGTTGTCAACCCATAAATTACCTTCCATATTTGTGTGATTTTTTGGAGAATAGCTTTAATCTTGTTATATAAAATGTTAAAATCTTGGTACTTTGGAGAAAATATTCCCTTGTGCTTATCAATAGCTTTTGTCATCTCAGATTTTTCCAAATCTAGCATCACTCTTATAAGTGTAGTCTCTAATATTTCTCTCTACTGTGAGACTATATTTCCACCTTTGCTCAACTCTATCATATAGGCTCTTTGGAAGAGAGTTGGCAATCTCAATTGGAGTCATCTTAAAAGTTTCTAGCATGGCATATATAGACTCTTTCTACTTTATCCATATCTAACTTCCCAAGTTTATCAAACTCAACATGTGTGAATCCACTTAAATTAGCATCATTTTTAATATTTTTACACAAGTTGTCCAAATCAGAAGAGGGACTATAACTTACCACTTTGAATTGGTTGTTATCATCTGAATCTATCATCTCCTCATCTAATTCAGCTAGCGAAATATACTTCCTTCTTTTCTTCTACTCAGGTTCATCTCCTTTTGTAGTTGTACTAGCTCTCTTGCCTTTAGGCTTCTTAACCTCCTAAGTCTTCTTGGCAGTAGCTCTAGTGCTAGCCTAGGTAGAAGGAACTATAGGATTTGTTGTCAAGATTTCACAACCTTTTTAGGTTTTCTTGGTGCTAGCTTCTTTACTTTCCTCTCCTTTTCTTCTATGGAAATAGGTTCTTCATTGGCTTCTTCTCCCCCAACACCTTCATCAAGCTTGACTTCCTCTTCACCTTGGTCCTCACCTTGACCCTTTGTGATAGCAAGTGGTGCTTGGTCAAGTGTATCTTCATCATTTTCATTACCTTCTTCTTCATCTCCTTTTGTCCCTTCACCAAATTTTTCTTTGAGCTTCTTCACAAGCTTATTCTTTTTCCTCATCATAGAATTTTTCTTTAAATCCATTATGATCTTTGACTTTGCTACATCATAGTTTCCAAATTAGTAGCATCCTTATGTACTTCTTCTACTAGTAAAGCAGTGATGGTTGTAGATGCCTCATCAACATTAATCTCATAAGGAAATGATTTGAGCCATCTCATCCTTGCAAAAGCATCTTGAACATATGTGAAATCAACATCAACTAGAAAATAAACGTCATTGAAATGCTTCTCTACTAGTGGTACTAGAATCCTATGTCTCTATTTCATTGACTTCTTAAACTCTTTAAAATAGCTAGTCATCACACTCTTAAAATTATCTGCAAGTTTCTCTATAAATTCACCTATCTGTATTGCAACTGATCTGTTAGTCTCCCAAGCTACTTTTTCAAATGTGGGAAAAGTTTTCTACACATAGAAAAATATATAAACAAGTATTGAACCAAATTTTCATTATGCACTTTATGTTTTCCATATGGCTCCCAAGTTCTCAGATAACTATTGGAGTTGTAATGTGGCAAGGTCATAAGAGTGATCTTTCTTCACTATCTTGTAACCCAAATCCAAAGCCATATAGGGTACATTGTTTAACCTGTTGGATTGAAAGAATTTATATGCAATAATTCTTACTACAAAATCAATTAGGGGATTAGAAATTGTGTCTATGGTCATTCCTCTCTTGTTCCATAGTGCCCCTATATTCTTTTCATTTGCCTCTTTCACATCACTCCTCATTGTCTTAGGTCTATCTAGGGTTGGATACCCTGTCACTCTATGAATGATCATCTTTGTGAATTTTATATGTCCATCCTCTAAGCATACAAAATTTTCATGAATTCTACAAAGAACAATCTTAATCCATTCTATTTTGAACAAGTTTGGAAATTCTAGGGCACAGGTTAACCCTTTTCTCTCTACAACCTCGAATTCTTCTTTTAATACTCTATTGTCACACAATCTTCCATATAACTCTCTTATCTCCATGTCTCCAATGCTTCCAACCTTATAAGTCTAGCAACACCTTACATCTTGTATCATTAAGACTTGTGGTGGTATCATCAATAATGTACTAGACAGATCTCATTTATATGCAATGTCAAGAATTTCCTAGAAATGTGGTTGTTTGGTCTCATTACTTATCAATTGAACATTCAAAACTTTATTTCCTTCCTTAACCACAAAAGCTAAAGAACTAGATGCCAAAACAACTAACTCAAGTTTGCAAAAATTCAAACAGCATAGCTCAAAAAATGATAAATACCTTAAAAATATAATGATTGGTGTTGAGTAGCAATTGAATTCATTCAAAAAATGCTTGAATCCTTCTTTCCAATTTTCCTTCAGCTCTTCATGCTCTTGTCAATCTTGAAATAATAGCAAATGAATCAAAAAATTGACCATATAGCCCTCAAAACTTCACAATTAATGCTTAGTGCTTACACAACTGTAAGCTCAGCTATAATAGAAATTTTTGACTCACTCAACTTTCATGTAGTTTCCTTCATGCTCAAAAACTACTATGATCTCATCCAACACTAACACCTTTGATATCTTGACATCAACAAACTTTCACTCGGCAACCATAGTGAAACTTTTTTTACTCAGTAGCAACATGAAAACTTAAAGATTTCTTCTAGGTTCTAACCAATACTTTGCATCTTACTTCATGCATATATGATCTATTCATAATTCAATCCTTGGAACTAATGTATAATTGGACTTTGAAATATCATTCCTATACATACCTCTTAATTGCCTAGTTAGGGATGGTGTAATCACCTAATTTATTGGATGAAGTGGTCCCATCTGAACTTGATGTGTTGCAATCTTCCTTCTTCTTCCATGTCTTGTTCATCTGCACTTTGACTTCTTCAACATCAACCTTTCCTTTTCCTTTATTGAACTCATCGCTATCTTCTTTTGACCTTGTTGGACAATTTTTGCTTATGTGACCAATCTTCAAACAACTAAAACATGTAGTTTGACTCAACCATCTTTTGTAGTCTCTTTTGAAATATGTTCTAATGAAATTTTCAGCAACATGTCCATACTCTTGATAATAGTGAAAACTATACCTTGTATTATAATCCCAATTATAAGAATTTCCATTGTGCTTTACCTTTGTCTACATGTTTGATGACCACTTAGGTTTGGATCTCCACTCATATGCTCTATGTCCATACTTCTAATAGTTATAGCAGTATCTTTCAAATATTTTTGTGCTTGTGGTCTTGGTTTTGCATTCATGTGCTTGATATCCTTGCTTGTTGCACTTGTGGAGGTGACCCATGAACTTCTGCTTAGGATTCTGATTTCCAATCTTGCTTCTGCAAACATTAGAAGTATGTCCTAACTTTCCATAGTTATGACAAGTAGGTTTGGAGTTCTTACCATTGACATTCATTTTTTTACCATTTTTAGATGATTCTCCTTCTTTAATATTGGTGTAACCTAATCCAATAGTATCACTATTGGATTTAGGAGATCTCATCAATTGCTCAAAATACTTGATGGCTTCACTAGGTCTGTTGAAACTTTTAGAAAAAAATTTCTCTCTCTTTAGATCATTTCTTAGTTGTTCATTCTACAACTTCAGTGTTGTGATCTCAATATCTTTTCCATTCAATTCATGATTTACAATCATCATTTGATTCAATGTTTCCAGTTTCATGCAAGAAATCCTATTCACCTCTGATGTCTTCTCTTCTAGTCTATTGGTCGGTATCCTTTTGTCATCTTCAATTATGAATTTTTCTTCTTTAGCATTCTTTTTCTACTTGATCACCTCACATAGCAATACTGATTGGACTTCTTGTTCTATTTTGAGATTTTTGACCTCTTCAGTTAGGGCTCCATTCTTTTCCATTAGATCTATAATAGCTGCAGCAAATTCACTTGTATTTCCATCCACAAATAATCTAGTAGTGTGAATCTCTTGGTAATGTGTGTCATTCTTTTCAATAGATATCTCTTTCCTTCTTTTGAATGATCAATTCAACTCATCTCTTGCTTAATTCAGCTGATATAGGGGAAATCGTATTTCAATCTTCTAGTTATGAATAATCTGTCCCAACTTTTAGACTTCCATCTTCAAGATCTTTCCTCCAAGATGCAAAATTTCCTTTCCAGAGAAGCTTCACTCTGATACCAATTATCAAAAAAAAAATAGGGAAAGTAAAATCTAAGAGGGGGATGGATTGGTTCTTCAAAAATTTAACCATAAATTCATTCACCACATAGCCATCTCATAATTATACATGTAAACTAAAATAGCTAGTTAAACATATTCATCCATAATATGAAAGCAAATAACATTCAACACATGTATGACACAAGATATTTGGTTACCCTAAAACCCTCCAACGAGAAGGTAATGACACCCAAAAATCGCCACTAATGCAGTAATAAAGTGTATCCAATGAAGGTTACAATGTTTGATCATGAAACATGATCTACCATATGAAAGGTTTATCCTGTTAAAGGCTTACAAGATTGTTAGATGTTACCTTGTTCAAATATTTCAAATCCCTATTAGAAGTGTGCCTGGTAAAAAGATAACATATCACCTCTTTCCTAATGTGTACTTGATCCTCGCTAATGATATGTATCTCTTTTGTCCTCTAACATCCTTTCTATTATGTTCTAATTTATTTTGCAATGTATCTCAATTCACAATACCTTAGTCACCTTGAATGCTTTGTTTGTGCATGCAAACTTCTCTCTTTTGTCCTTCTACATACATAAAAGGTTTAGGGTTTTTCCTCCTTGTTAGGATTAAACCTTAGAAAAAAATAACAATTACATGCAAATATAAACCATATCAAAAAATAATAGATCACACAGAAAAGAACACAAGGCACCAAGATTTAACATGGTTCACCCAAACCCTAGGCTACATCCACCAAATAGCAAGTCTAATATTTTACAATCCAGTGATTAAAACTTGATTACAATTTGTAATCTCTTACAACTCAACCAATTTTTGCATCACCTTATGAAACAATCCCTAACCCTAAGCCCTTTTATACAAGTGTTTTTACCACTTTAGGGTTATAATTAATAATTACATGTCTACCCAAAATCCTGATAAAATAGGGTCAAAATTTTTTTTTTGGGCCAATTCCTTGAGCCCTAAAGAATTTATGAAGTATGTACAGTACTTCTCTAATTAGTCACCACAAACTAACACTCCTTAAGAAGACCTAGGTGACTTAGGGTTAGATATGAATCAAAAATTGTGGCTTTCCCATATCACTTCTTAATCCTTCCCTTGTTCTGATTGGCTGCATGTTCTACATAGGGATTCTCAATTAAAGATTCAACCTTATCATCTAGGATCGCAAAACAATCTTGAAGTTAGCTCCAAAATAGTTTATATAGTAGTTTGTGTCATTACAAATAATTATGTCAAAACTATATTACTCATCACTTGAAGTTTTTGATGCTCGGCATCCATAGTCTCTTCAATGTTGTAACTTGGCCTCTGAATGACTCAACATCTAGATGACTCAGCACATACTATTTGCTTGGCACTTGAGTTACTTGGCATATACTATATATCTCTTACTCAGCATATACTATGTGACAACTTATGCTCGGCATACATTACTTGTTCGACATGAACTAAGTAAATGAATTAATTATATTGGCACTCATATGTCAAAACCAATCTGAGATTAAAATATTGATCTTGTCTTTCTTTGAACTATCAATGGTTCTTGAAGACTTTAAAGCATTTCCAGGTGTAGGCATTCTATTCTCATCTTTATCTAATTCAAACGTAGCCAACTAACCAACTAAACCATCAAGTATAAGAGCATTACTAGGTATAGCTCTAACTTCTTGAATTGCAAAAGCTTTTAAGACATAGATAGGTAAGAGAGTTCTGATAATTTTACTTGCAACTTCACACTCACGGATAACACCTCTAGCTACTTTGATTGCACTTACAACTTCCTTGATTCAATTCACATACTGTGCATCATTCTCACCTTCGTTATTCTTGTGTCAACATACTTTCCTCTAAAAAATTTGACTTAGCTCTCAAAACATCCTCATCTCCACCATGTACAAATGTCAACTTGTCTCACATCTCTTTGGCATTGGTACAGCTCTTGATATCATCAAATTCTAGATCATTCAAGTTGGATACAATTTCAATCATCACGTTGTTGTGTTCTCTTTTTTTATTCATTTCATCCATAGTCACAGGACTAGTAGGAGCAACATACACATTGCCTAGCTAGTTTAGAGCATGATCTCCAACTCCAAGTAAATGTATCCTCATTCTATTTTCTCATGAGGAGAAGTTCTCCTTGTTCAACTTAGGCATCTCTCTCTTGTACGACATCTTTAGATCTTTAGCTCAAGTCCCTTTAAAGTTATTTACTTCAAGCACTCAACTTTGATACCAATTGTTAGATAAATAAGAGGAGGAGGAATCAGTTATATCTAGTTATCTCATAGGTCATAAAAAAATTCAGCACCAATTCAACTTTATATACTTGTTAATCAAAAGCTTGGTAACCACATTTGACATTTCATATTTCACTTATAAATATTTTTCTTTAAACAATTAACTCACTCTTTATGACTATACCTAGTATTAGAGCAATAATTTATATTATGCCAAGTTGTAGTGTGAACTTTAAAACATGAAATAAACTTTGCAACATATAAGAAATCACACAATTGAATACAAAATATTAATGTGGAAAACCTGCAAAGGGGAAAATCAACTAGGACTAGCAACCCAAAAAATTCATTCTTCTAAAGTGAGCTCTGCTAGGATTGAACCTTGTAAAAGGTTTACATGCACATTTTTAGTGTGATCTAGTTAGAGAATTTTAACCATAGATTATCTAGACCTTCTTCACTACTTGACATTTCTAAAGAGTGGCCTTCTTTAACAGGACTTACAAACATCATTTATCAATGTTACCATATATGATTTTATAGACTTGTTAGGTCCACTCAGTTAAGAGATTTTCTCTACTAAAAAGGAAAATATGTAGTAATCAAATGATCTATTTAGGTTTAGCTCTACCTTTTCTTGTTTAGATCTTTTCTTCTTTGGTCTTCTTCCTTATGATCTCTATCTAGTTGATTCACACTTTTTCTCTTTCAATATCTCACTCTTTATCACCAATATCAACAAATAAATAACAACAATCAACAACCAAAAATGCGTTAGAATATTTAGAGTAATTAAGAGGGGGTGAATCAATTATCCATTGTCCAAATATACAAATAAAACTTTTTAGTACATAACATATTCGTATCCATATATCCATATTGTACATGCATCCATTAGATTATCTAATAAATCCATAACTAGTCACTGTCCTAGGTCAAAATAAATTTACAAAAATATAAACATTAAACATGACATATTCAATCACACATTTTGACACAAGGATTTAATGTGGACCTAATTTGGGAAAAACCACCAATGACATGCTACCAATTTTTACTCTTCTGAAGTGAGCCCTATGAAGAGCCAACCCTATTAAAGGTTAGAATACACCTTGTTAAATGTGACCTGTTTAAAGGATTTCAATCACCATGTTAGGAGTGATCCTTGTAAGAGGACTTTATAAAACTCCATTAGAATGTCACCTAATTAATAGATTTACAAATTATTTTTAGGTCAACCTTAATCCAAACAATTTATCTAGACTAATACAATGGTTAGAAAGTAGTAGTAGGACTTGATTTGATAACAAAACACAACTCATTTGTAGATTACAAATCTCTCGTTCAGTCCTCCATTCTACTTGGCATTCATACCCTTCATCTCTAATAACTTTTTCACCCTTCAAGTCTTCAACTCCTTAAGCCTTTTAGCTCAATATGACAATTGCAGATTCATCCCTTCAGCCACCATATGAAGCAAAACCTCCAACTTCTTAACAAAAACACATTACTTCTAGCCTTGTATCTCCTTATAAAGAGAATTATGATCTTTTCCTACTTAGTCACAATCGTCCATCTTAGGGTTGGGTTAGATTCATCAAATCCTCCTTCTTTCCATTAGGTTCCCTCTAGAAACTTCTCTTACAATCTTCCTTATATTTTTCTCAAAATGGTTTATCTTGAATTTTTTGCCTCGAGCTCATCATACTTATCTTCCACATGCTTCACATAATTTAAGAAATCAAATTTCTTGGCTCAAATTCATCAAATCTTTGATTTAACTCATTTTCTTGTCACTTAGCATCCACACTATTCACTCGGCAACAATAGTCTTCTAATACTCGACCAACATTTAGTTTCTTGGCATCTATTAAGTCTTCCTTGCTCGGTCACAACTATTATTTCCCTAATGCTTAGTACTTATTACATTTTACTGATGTTCATAACATACTAACTTTATGACACTTAGCACATGCTAAATTCTTCTTGGCCTGAAATAAGTTTGCTCGACTTACACTATTTTCTTGGCCAAGCTTGGTAGACACTTTTTATGAAAACATTTCTTCTTGGCTTAGCTAAGGTAACCATTTACTTTATCCTTAAGTAGATCAACAATACATAATATCATCAATGTCTCACTTGGTCTTAATGCTCCTTTTATACACCATATAACTCAACCTTTATATAGGTACTCTTGTTATGCTTCCTTTTCAAATGCTCTTCATCAATCAATCAAATGATAACATTTAGACCAAAAAAAATTTGTCTCACTAGCAAGTAGTAGGTTTGATATTAGTGACAAAATAATGATTGTTCCATGATAGGTTCCACACTTCAAACAATCTCCCTCTTTGGCCTTTATGGAAAACCAATACCAATTATCATACTAAAAAGAAGCTTAATACCTTTTAAATTCACCCTCTACCAATATATGCCCTTCCTCTATATAAGTTAATGTAAACCTTTTCAATGTATCTCTCCTTCTGAATTCTATCAGCATATATTATTTCATATCCCCCTCTCTTATGATTATCTCTCCCCAATCTCAATGTATATATCTCCCTCTTTGACAACAATTCCAAAGACTTTTCATCTTATCATGTAGATATTCTTAATTTAGGTTCTCCCTCTATGATTTTGTTTGCGACTGTAAATATTTTGTTTCATCTCCTTGATTACTTTAGACAATTCTTAAAGTAAGATCCACTACACCAAGTTGTAAAATATGGCATTCAACTCTATTGATGTAGGGCACCACTCTAACTTCTCAAGTAGCTTGAGATAGGGGTATCATCCCTAGCTTTCCTCTTAGGTATTCATGTACATCCTTTGGTAAAGCCTTTGTGAATATATCAGCTATCTCTTTTTTGGTATTCACATATTCCATTTTCACTTCTTTTTCCTAAACCAATTCTCTCAAATAATGATATTTGATTGCTATGTTCTTTATCTGTGTATGCATCATAGGGTTTTTAGAAATTTTTATATCACTTGTATTATCACAGTAAATTACCATAGGTTCAGTGTTTCCTCTTTCATACCTATGAGTAATTGTTTGATCTATACCTCATTTGTACAATTCACTATAATAGCCACATATTCAACTTCAATAGTAGATTGTGAAACACAATTTTTCTTCTTACTAGTCCAGGTAACTAGTCTCTTCCCTAAGAAAAATGATCCATCACTTGTATTTTTCCTGTCATCAAGTTTCCAACCCAATCAACATCTATATATGCTCAATTCAAACTTGACATTTTTTTTGTAGTATAGACCATAGTCTTTTGTCCCTTTAAGATGTCTCATTATCCTCTTGACAACCATTAAATGATTTCTTTAGGATTGGTAGAAAACCTTGCAACAATTCCAATAGCTAATGCAATGTTAGATCTACTATGCACCATATATTACAATTTTCCAATCATAGACCTATACAATGTTTGATTTACCTTAGTAGAATAATCAGTCTTTGATAGTTTATGTCTTATCACCATAGGTGTGCTAACTGGTCTTGAATCTTCCATACCAAAAAGTTTCAATGTTTATTTTACATACTTAGACTGAGTAATGTAAATACCATATTTCATCTAATACACTTACAAACCAACAAAGAATTTAATCTCTCCAAACATAGACATCTCAAATTCTTTCATTGTCTCATCTACAAATGTCTTACATAATGCATTTTTTCTTCCAAATATGATATCATCAACAAATATTTCAGCCAGTAAAATTCATTTACCTCCTTTAGTCTTCAAGTATAAGTTGTTGTTGTCATCAATCCTCTCAAAACCAATCTTACCAAGATAATTATACAATCTTTCATACCATGCTCTAGGAGCTTTCTTCAAACCATATAAAGCTTTGTGCAATCTACATACCATGTTCTTATTGTTAGGATCAACAAATCCTTCAAGATGTTCAATGTAAACCTCCTCTTCCATTCTAACATTCAAAAATGTTGATTTAACATCCATTTGATAAAATTTGAAAGTTTTGTATGCAAAGTAAAAAAGCAGAGTTCTCACTCCTTCCAGTCTTACAACTAGGGAAAATGTCTCTCCATATTCAATTCCCTCTTCTTAATCATAATCTTTGCAAACTAACATTGCATTGTTTATTTTTACTTCACCATTCTCATCCAGTTTGTTTCTATACACCCACTTGGTTCCAATAACGTTTGTATTCTCTGGTCTACGCACAAGTGACCAAGTTTTGTTCTTCTCAATTTGCTCAATCTCTTCATTCATAGCTTTAATCCAATCTTTATTTTCTAATGCATACTTCACAATTCTGGGTTCATGTATTCTCAATAAACATGTATCATTTTTCAATCTATTCATTCTCATTGATCCATATTCTCTTCCACTAATGATTTTCTTTGTAGGGTAATATCTTCTAACCTACTTTGACATTTTTGGCTCTATTCCTCTTTCTTCAAGAATAGGTCTTTTGGAAAATTATATCTTAGGTTCACTATGTTCATCTTTTCCACGTAACTCAACATTCCTTTCTTGTAAATTTCTCTCAGCATCAAACTGTAACTCGGCTTCTAAATGCAACTTGCCATTCATTGGTTATGACTTGGTCACTAATTCTTTTTTATTAACAACTTGATTTTCAAAATCATCAGAAGTCATGCCTTCATAGTAGTATACAAATGTCTTGTAATCTTCAGGTTCCCTTTTTTCTTCACCTTCTTGTATATCTATATACTCATCAAGTTTTATCTTGGCACTTTCCAAAAACTTACTAGTGTTAGTATTTAAACACTTATAAGCTTTGCTTCTTGTGGAATAACCAAGGAATATACCTTCTTTACTTTTAGCATCAAATTTACCTTTCCTATTGTCCTTTAGAATATATCACTTGCTTCCAAATACCTCAAAATATTTGACATTAGGTGAGTATCCATACCATAATTCAAAAGGTGTGATATTGGTACCTTTCTTCACTTGTACTCAGTTCAGGGTATAGACAGATGCACTAATAGCTTCTCTCCAGTATTTTAAAGCAACATCCTTCTCCATGATTAGTGTTCTAGCACAATCCATCACATATTTTTTCCTCCCTTCAGCTATCCCATTTTGTGGGGGGGTTCTAGGTGTAGAGGTATATCTTTTGATTCCTTTATCATTATAGAAAATTTCAAATTCATTTGATGTAAACTCTCCACCTCTGTCAAATCTCAGAGACTTTAGATTTTTACCAATTTCCTTCTCAACACTAGCCAAGTACCACTTAAACATTTGGAAAGCATCATATTTCTCTCTCAAAAATATAATTGTCATCATTCTACAATAATCATCAACAAATAACATGAAGTTTATTTCACCTTTGTAGCTTTGCACATTAATTGGACTACATAGACAGTATGAACTAATTCTAAAATTGCAGTTGAAGTATGATTCTTGCTCTTAAAACTAGACTTAATCATCTTTCCTATCTGACATTATTTGCAAATCACATTACCAAGTTTCTTCAGTTTTGACAAACCTCTGACTCTCTTCATCAATCTAATCTTGATCAAATTATCAAGATTAACATGACATAACCTTTTGTGGCATAGCCACGTCATCAAATTGTACAAAAAAACAAGTAGCTTCATTCATGTCAAGATAAAAAAGATTGCCTCTAGTCTAATCACCACTACCAATGAGTTCTCCATCAACATCATAAATATTAACCTTTATGTTTCCAAATTTAACCTTACATCCTAAACTATTAAATTATGAGACACTCTAAAAATTATAGTTAAGTCCATCTTCATAGTAAGCATTGTCACACATGATCTTATTTGTCATTTTTATTGAACCTTTTCCTTTCATCAGACAGGATGCATCATTACTAAATCTAACACCATTTCCATCATAATGCACAAGACAATTGAACTTAATTTTGTCTCCAATCATGTGATTAGAGAAACCACTATCAATGATCCATCTATCACTCTTTTCACATAAGACACTAATGCAGCTGTCTCATCTTCATATGAATCATCCTTCATTGTAACATACACAACTTTATCATCATGATCATTTGAATCTTCATTAGATTCCTCTTCAATAATGTAGCAAGCCTTATTTCCTTTGTCTTTATAATTTTTGTTGTTCTAGTCTCTTTTACCTCTGTATTTGTCTCCACTTCTATTCTTCTTCTTCTTCTTTGGACACCTTGCCACATTATGACCAACCTCATTATAATTGAAACACATGATAGGTAATTTACCTTTGTATTTCCCTTTACCTCTGTGAAATCCCTCAGCTAGCAATGCTTCAAGCTCTTCTCTGTCATCTTCATCTATATCACTATCACTAGAACCATATTTGGCCCTTTTCTTTTTCTTATCTTTAGGCTCTTTTAGTGACAATTTAACTCTGAAAGCATATTCAACATTCTCTGTTTTGAAATTATCAAAATTTGAAAGCTCAAAAGTAGTAAGTCTATCAACCAATCCTTCAAGGGTCAGATTGTTACTAGGAGTACATCTCAATTCTTGTATAACAAGGAGTCTAATAAAATAGATAGGCAGAAGGGTTCTCAACACTTTGCTAATCACAATCTCTCCTTCTATTATTTCATTAGATCCTCTGATGAAATTAACAATTTCCTTTACTCTAGCACAATACTAAACTATATTCTCAACTTCTTGCATTCTCATTTCATCAATTACCTCTAAGACTTTCAGATTTGGCTTGCATCATATTCTCATCTCCTCTATAGATCTTATGTATGGAATCCGACATATTTTGGGAATTATTACACTTTTTGATTTCATTAAACTCAAAATAGCTTAGGGTAGATGCAATCTCCAACATTGCTTGATTGTATTTGTTCTTTTGTTTCAGCTCATCTGTTTTCATACCTCTAGTTATTTCTACATACTCAGTAATTATAGTTGACATAGAAAAATCTCCAAGTCCTCCTAGAAGTAGCTTCATCAAAATTTTCCATATAGGAAAGTTATCCTAGTTAAGCTTGGGTACCTCCTTTTTGTACATCTTGATCTTTAGCTTCTAGTACCTTCAAACTATTTTCTCACAAGCACCAAATATCTAATACCAATTGTTGAAATATTTAGAATAACTAAGAAGGGTTGAATTAGTTATCCAAGGTCCACATATACAAATAAAAAATTTTCATACATAACAGATGAATATCCATATATCCAAAGCATCCATGCATCCATTAGATTATCCAATAACCCCATAACTTAGTAAGTCACTATCCTAGGTCAAGATAACTTTACATAAATGTAAAAATTAGACATCACAGACTCAATCACACATTTTGACACAAGGATTTAATGTGGAAACCCAATTGGGGAAAAATCACCAGTAACATGCTACCAATTTTTACTCTTTTGAAGTGAGCCCTATGAGGATCTAACCCTATTAAAGGTTACAATACACACTATTAAATGTGACCTAGTTAAAGGATTTCAATCACCCTATTAGGAGTGAGCCTTGTTAGAGGACTTTAGAGCATTCCATTTGAATTTCACCCAATTAAAGGATTTACAAATGATTGTTAGGTCAACCTTAATCCAAAGGATTTAGCCAGACTAATATGATGATTAGAAAGTAGCAGATGGACTTGATCTAATAACAAAATATAACTCACTTGCAGATTACAAATCTCTAGTTCAATCCTCCATTCTTCTTGGTATTCATACCCTTCATCTCAGATAGCTTTTTCACCCTTCAAGCCTTTAACTCCTCCAGCCTTCTTGCTTAGTATGCCAATTGTAGATTCATCCCTTCAGCCACCATATGAAGCAACACCTCTAACTTCTTCACAACAACTCATTACTTCTGGCCCTATATCTCCTTATAAAGAGAATTATGATCTTTTTCTACTTAATCACAATCATCTATCTAGGGTTAGGTCAGATTCATTGAATCTTCCCTCTTTCCATTGGGTTCCCTCTAGAAACTTCTTTTACAATCTTCCTTAGATTTGCCTCAAAATGATTTATCTTGAATTTTGTACCTCTAGCTCATCATACTTATCTTCCACACACTTCACATAATTCAAGAAATCATCTTTGTCAACTCAGATTCATCAAACTTTGATTTAACTCATTTTTCTATCACTCGACATCCACACTGTTCACTTAGAAACAACACTCTTCTAATGCTCAGCCAATACTGAGTTGGTTGACATCTACTAACTCTTCCTTTCTTGGTCACCACTATTATTTCCCTAATGGTCAGCACTTATTACATTTTACTGATGCTCAACACCTACTAACTTTTTGACACTCGACACATGTTGAATTATGCTCTACCTAAGCTATGTTTTCTTGGCTTGCACTGTTTGCGTAGCCAAGCTTGGCAAACACTTTTTATGAAAACATTTCTTCTTAGCTTAGCTAAAATAACCATTTACTTTAGCCTTAAGTATATCAACAATACATAATATCATCAATGTCTTACTTGGTCTTAGTGCTCCTTTTATACACCATATAACTCAACCTTTCTCTAGGTACTCTTGTTATGCTTCCTTTTTAGATCCTCTTCATCAATTAATCAAATGATAAAACTTCGACCAAAAAGAAATTATCTCACCACCAAATGGCAAGTTTGACATTAGTGAAAAGATAATGATTATTCCATGATAGGTTCCACACTTCAAACAATCTATTTTCAACAAAATGGTTTCAATTATGTCTTTCAATAGCTAACTTTCACCTTCCACATCCTTGCATATTTTGTTGCTTAATCATGATCGTAGATCTCAGATTCAGTGTATCTAGTCATTCAACAACTAGTTCACCTCAAATTTTGTGCACATTCTAAAAATAGAAAATCTTCTCCATATGATCATCTTTGAATTATTCTAGTTGTGCATCTCATTACAAACTTTTTCCTTATCCTTTATATTTCTTGAACATTCCTAAGTCTCATCATTTATCGACCTTAGATCTCATCATTTATTTTCTCTTCACTCATTGAACATTGCCACTTTACTTGGGCAACACTACACTTAGTTAACACAAATATTACTTAGTTAACACTAAACTCCATCTCTACTTTGTTAGGAGCTCAGTTATTAGTTTAGTAGCTCAGGCAATATTGTATTCCTTCTTTCACTTGGGGTAGCTAGTGTAGTTTAGTGAATACATGAACTTCATTAAAACTTTATATGATTGCAAAATAATTAAAAAAACATTACATTGTCAAATTCTAACTCATTCAAGTGCCCATTGAATACCAATGCTTATCGACTTTGTCATAATCATATTTTCTTCAAATCCTTCATCAATCAAATGATATGGCACTCTACTAAATTAGCATAATTTCTATCCAACTAAGGCTTTCCATCAATGAAAACATAATAAATGATATAGATCTTTCACATACAACAATAGCCTTCTTAGTTACATTATTATTTGGGTTCACATAAGGGAAATGTTGCATCACCCATAAATATTATCTTATTTATCTTATCAATAAGGGTTATCTCAATGGAACATTTCTATTTTTGGAAGCTTATTATTTTTGGTTGTTTGATAATTTGAGCTTAGAATGTTCATATTTCTTTCCAAGATGTTTATGTCAAATCTATCATCCTACTAGTAAAATTTTAACATGATATCAAGTTTATTTTTTAATATATTCATTTTTTTGGTAGTAGCAGTAGGGTACATAAACTTTTAACTTAGTTTTGAATGATATAGAGGCTCTTATAAGTGATCAAAACTTGGTTGACTAGAGTTTGTTCACTAGGGTGGTGTGGAGTACATTGTGTCATTTCTAAAATGGGTTCATAATAGCCAATCTAGGAAAATGGCAATGAGTTGTGGTCTTCAAAAGTTGTGCTACCTGAAATGGAAGAAGATGAGATTCCTTAAAAATTTATTTTGAGTTTCTAAGTTATTTGGTGCCTATTTTAATATAATAATATGAATAGCTATATCTTAGGGATGCTCAACCCTGAAGTTTAGGATTAGAATTTTTGGAGCCTTCTTGCATGGATAAAAAGCCTTCTTGCATGGATAAAAAGATTGCCTATAAAACGAAGGCATATAGAGTTGTCTAGGAAAATCATGAGGGGATATATGGTGGCTCTAAATTGTAGAATATTATAATAAAAATTTCCATGTGGCTTTGCATGTCATAATTCTAAATATTATTATTTCACTTCATTAGAGATAATAGAAATAAAATTTCTTTTTCTTGCAAGTTTGTGTTATTTGTCTATTTTATTGTGCATGTTTGTGTTAATAAATAGAGTACCACTCATAATAAAATCATCTTCTCTAGGTGGAAATACAAAAATTTACATTCAACAACCTATAAGGTTTTTTTAATTAGAGAATGATGATTATGCATGGAGGTTTAAAAAGGTCCTTTATAGAGTAAAGCAAGCTAAACAACAATACCAAGACTAAAAAAATTTAAAAGAGGTTTAGCATACAACAATGTCTACATCAAAAATGAAGGAGAAAATATTTTAGTAGTCTTTGTCTATTTGTCCATGCCATTTTTTATGTAGGCAACAATGAGGTAATGTGCAAAGAGTTTTCCTCAATATGTAGAAATATTTTCCAAAGCTCAGTGAATTACATTTCTTCCTTGAGTTATAAATCTCCCAATTAGGTAAGGGAATTTATATTTCACAAACCAACTATATTAAGGTGATGAAAAATTTAAAGATGGAAAAATGTAGCTCAAGGGGTTTATCTTAGTTGGTTTAAATAATGAGTTTTCATTGTGGAGACAACTGTTCAAATCCAAAGAGGGACATCTTTATGGAATTCTAACTTGTGACTCTAGGTATTTCGTTGGTTGTATTTTCCTTATTGTAAAAGGTAGATTCTAATTTGTGAATTGGTCTTCCAATTGTTATTTATAGTGTAGTTTTCCATAAGGAGCTCAAATAATCTTGTAAGTCATATGTTGTTTCTTGTAAGGAGCACAATGTTTATAAATAATCTTAAATGTGAAAAAAAGGAAAAAGGAAATCAAGTGAATACTCTAATAGTTACAAGTTACAAATTTTGTAAGGATTATTGGTCCTTTTAGGATTAATGAATTTTATATAGGTCCATGATTGGAAGTTTTTTATACATGAAGAATTTATGAGCTAACATTAAGCAAGCAGTAAGCTTGGGAGCATGCTCTCATGCAACTCCAAATTAAACTTATGTATGTCATCCAATGAATATCAAATATCTAATAGGTACTATGGTTTTTGGATTGTAGTAGCCAAGAAATGATAATTTCACCCTTAAATACCATATATAGATTTTGATTGGGTGGATATTGTTGATGACTAGAAATACATAGAAAGAGAAGCATTGTTTCTTGGTAATGATCTCAAATCTTGGTTTAGTAAGAATCATGCATCAATTTCTTTATCTTCAACAAAGGTGAAAAATATTACAACTACGAATTTTCACATACAAATTTTATGAAATAGACTTTGAAAAATATTAAGGTTAAGTCTGAGCATACTATCTCGATATTCTATGAAAATCAATATCTCAAAGAACCCAATTATGGATTAAATCGCTTTTTGAGAGATCTAATACTTGATCAACAAGTGATGTTGAAGTACTTTACCAAAACTAAACATACAAAAAATATTTTTTATGAATTATTTTCCAAAAGTGACTTTTGAGTATTAAGAGAGAAATTGGGAGCAATCTACATTTTGTCTATTCATTGAGCTCTTCAAAGGGAATGTCTTCAAGGGGTTTCATTTGTTGTCTATCTTTTAACCTCGAAAATGATTTTCCATTGACATCAATTGGGAAGAAATATAGTAAGGGAGAGTATTCATACAAGAGGAGGTGTATGGTGATGTATGGCCATGTTACACTCCAAGGTTGGTTATTTATATGGTTGTCATCAATAATAAAGGGGGAGAATTTTGGAAGTTGTTATCATTGTCCAAGGCTAGAGTTAGATTTTGTAGGCAATTTGAGTAGATTAAAATGCATTATTTTTAGTCATTATTTAAATAGAAATTTTCAAGGAATCAACCTCCTAAGAATAAACTAAAATGTATTTAATGCTAAATGGGTTGACCTCCTTGATATGTGCACCTTTGTTGGGAAGTAAACTAAAATAAAATAAAATAATATTTTATTCCTTATGGGATGACCTTGTGGTGTCAATTCTCCAATTTTTAGAGGAAATTTTGAATAAATTTTTTGTCTTGTTTGACCTCTTATTGAGAGATGTGACCATTAATAAAGGGGTTTTGGTGTAAATAATAAATTGTGTGGAGATGACTTAATCGAATATTTCATTGAATATTAATTTAATTTCTAGGCATATTTAAACAAACTGTAAGAGAAAATCCAAAGATTTTATAAGAGAACAGTTTTTAAGAATATTTTAAATATTATGAGTAGCTTATACCAATCATTGCAAGGAGTCAATTCTCGAATTTGTGGTAGTGTATTTTAGACCCCTTCAAGCATACATTTTGAAGAGTACAATAAAACACTGAAGGTGATTTATTTTAGATCTTTCAAAAAATTATCTTAAAGAATATAAAAAGATTTCAAAAGCAATTTTTGAGTGAATTGATGAAGTGTTTCAAAATGGATTAAAGGGGGTCAATAATTTATTTTTTACTCTTTTAAAGATTGGTGCCTCATTCTCAAAAATATTATCTTGGTGTCTCCAATTGGTTGGTTCCCATGAAATCATCTAAAGAGAATTGGTGTCTCCTATTGATTAGTTCCTATAAAATTTGTTAATTTTTCAATACAAAAGTAATATTTTATTGTAGATTTTCCCTAAAAGGGTTTCCATGTACATGTATGTGTATGGTTCTCTCTCTCTCTCTCTCTCTCTCTCTCTCTCTCTCTCTCTCTCTCTCTCTCTCTCTCTCTCTCTCTCTGTGTGTGTGTGTGTGTGTGTGTGTGTGTGTGTGTGTGTGTGTGTGTGTGTGTGTGTGTGTGTGTGTGTGTGTGTGTGTGTGTGTGTGTGTGTGTGTGTGCGTGTGTGCGTGCGTGTGTGTGTGTGTATATTGTGTGTGTGTGTGTGTGTGTTTCCTAATTGTTAGATATTGCATGCAATTTTTATTAAGCTTTTTATAGAACTACTATTGCATCAATCAAGTTTGAAAAGTAAAAGTTTGTTTAATCTTTTAATGAAAATGATATTTGGTGGTGACACAAGCTGGTCCCCGAGCCTGGTGACTCCCCCTCCTAGTGCTCAGCATGTTGTATCTGCTAAATGGCCCTTTCCTCTGGACCTGACTATTTCACCTCTACGAACTAATACCAAAGATGAAGCCCACGCCCCTGATAATGTTCCTGATGGCTGGACTATTCCCAACCTGCCTGCCAATCCCAAGGATGACTAGGGATTTCATGATCAGGATTAACCATCCCCCTTAGCTAGCACTGCTTTGGTAGCCTGAGGGTTTTTTCTTATATATATATATATATTTTTTTTATGAATAGTTGTTGATTTTGGCTACGACTGTGTGAACTTTCATTAGATGATCTTGTATCCCCTGGCCCCTTTTTTATGAATTATATCTAAGTATATTATTTTTTAATAGAAAAGGACTATTCATCAAAAAAAAAATATTTGGATTATTTGGGTTTTCAAGAGGAGTTATAAGGATTTTATTATGACAATTCTTTTTTTAGGTATAAGATTCACTAGTCTATAGTTCATCATTTGTTCTCGAACCAACATTGTCATCTTTTAATCATGACTAAAATCAACAAAGCCTTTTAAGATTCAAAATAAATCTTCAAACAATTATAGTTTAACAAGTAGGACTACACATGCTACACCTTTCAAGGCCTCCAAAGACTCACAGTAATCATCAAATGGAGAAAGTGTAACAAAGCCAAATTGGAGGCTATGAACATTAAAGGTAGAGATAACTTTAAGAAATCCCCTCCCCAAAAAATTTATAAAATGTTGGTGAATCCATCATTTTTTTGGAGGAAATATTTATTTTCCCTTGGAAAAAAAATGTTTAACGTACCAAAACTTTAATTTTATTGGCTATTGTTTTTCCAATGTGAGAATTTCTCAAAAAATTGAGACGATTAATTCATTATTTTGGGTGAAGTACATAATTTATGAAGTGGTTTTTTTCCTCTCGAATGGAAAGAATATATAATTTTTGAGGTGATTTTTTCCCATTTGATAGAAAAAATACATAATGTATGAGGTGATTTTTCCTCTTTGCTAGAAAAGGTACATAATTAATGAAGTGATTTGGTTGCTTTTTATGCAAAAAAAATTAACGCATTGGTGAATGTTCTACAACTTGTTAATGAAGCATGTGAAACATGAAAATTAATTATATGAAAGGTGGAAGTTTTATTTTGGGTTGAATGCCTAGAATGAAACCTTAATCTAATATTAATTTTTGTAATGGTGACAAGTGTCTACTGTCCTCCTGCCACCTCCACTTGGAACTTGAAATGCAAGTTGACATTAATTATATGTCCCATCACTATCAATTGCATTCCCTCTGTCATCCACTTTGCATGCTTCACTTTTGTTTCAATACTAAAGAAAAATTATAAACTATAATCTTGCATATGTGGGAAAGATTTCCAAAGATTTTATACTAATAGAATCTAACTTTAAGGACTAAGGGATATGGAAGGTTAAATGAGTTCCATGGAAATTGACCTTAATTAAGTTATTAGTATGCTCTTTTCTTCGTCATTTATCCAAAAAAAAAAAATCAAAGTGACTATGGTAGTGTTTGGTGGTGCGAATTGTTCGATTTAGGTAAATTATCTACAATGGACACTCTAATAAGATTGAGGTACAAATTGGAAGAGGCATAAAAGGCATTTCTAGACCCTTTTTCTAATGAAAATCTAAATGAAATTTTCAATGATGTTGGGCCTTTTGTCTCTAAGGCCATGAAAATGGTGTTGGGTCACAGGTTTCTAGAGAATGAAAATGCGAAGTGTGTCAACATTAACATTACTTCCTAATTTCTAGCATCTCTCCTCGATCTCAGAGGAGAAAAGGTGGACATGCTTATGTTGTTGAGGTAGAAATTCAAATAAATGTATTTGGGTGAAGACATTGATGTCATCGTGCATGCAAAATTAAGGGTGGGCATCCCTTGGGATGGTCAATTGTTTACAACCATGCCAGAATGTTGTAATGCAACCTTTTTTGTTGGACCTCACTATTAGGCAGTTGAGGTGCCATAGGAAATGAGCATAGTGTGGAAAAGACTTTTTAAGAAAATATTTTTAATGTTGAGATTATGGAGGACCCTGCATGAAACATGTATCTTGGTGAATTTATAGATTTAATCCTTACGCAACAATTCTACCCTAATGGTGGGAACCACCACTAGGGTTTCCCAAGGTTGATGACCCCTAATTGTCGCATTTTGGGCTTTGTTTTGTTTTAACAAATTACAAGAAAAATATGCATCATTCCTCCTGGACATTGTAATTACTACTTGAATATTAATGAGAATATGTAGTTTCATTTCAAATTTTGTTTAATGCATTATGGACTTGTAGACTCCGTGAAAGATTTGGAATTGTATTTTTAAATTTAAATGTGATTAAGCTTTCATTTTTAAAAGTTTTTCATTTGTAATGAACTTAATCCCTTTAAAAGTTTTTGATGTTATCCTCTACAAAGAAGACATGTGTCCAGTTTACTTCAAATAGAAAATCACATTATTATTATTACAAACATCAATTAATGTTTTTTCTTATGAAGTTTAATGAGATAAAGAATGAACATTCATTGCTATTCAATTTTCAAGAAAATCAAAGGCTCAAATCACATTTTAGATAAAAGTTCAGAGTGAGGATTCATTTTCTCAGTTGTCTCCCACAAGGAAGACACGTATCTACATTTTTTCAAGATAGTTTAGCATCATGTATCTCTTCTTAAGGTTACTTTTCTTTTTGACGATTTTTATTTACTCTTCCTTGTCACATCATTGTAGCATATATGCCTTCTTTATTTCTTTCATGTTAAGGGTAGTACTTTTCAAAACATTTTCTTAATGATTAAATTGAGTTCCTTTATAGAATTTATAGTGATAGGTTAGCAAGCATCCTTCACCTATTTATCTCGATGGTTGGCTTTCTAGGCTCCACTATTTTTCAATGAATACTTTGATCAATCTTTCTTGCCCCTCTTGGCTCATGGCTTTTGATAGACCTATCAAAATAGAGTGCATTATGAAAATTGACAAAGTTAAGAATTGGGTCATTTGGTAGGCTATCCTATGATGCTTAGGGGCCTAATTTGTTAACAATCCTAACATATTTTGGTCAAACCCAAATATTGTATCCATATTCATTGTAGTTTCTTGCTATTTTTATGTGGACCATGATCTCATAGCCACCTTATGTAGGGAATTCTTTGAAGATTTTATGCTTGGTGACTTGGACACTGTCCTCCAAAATATTAGGGTTGACCTTCCATCCTATTAGGAGAGAATTATAACATGCTTTATGTTCATGGGGAACTTGTTGTCACCTACTCAATTATCTTTATAAAGAACCTGACTGGCTTATAGGCATATAGTGATTCCTACAAGAGGAACCTACATTTCCTCTTCTATTTCTAATCAATCCTTGAACCTTTAGAAGAAGATTGGCTAGAGAGGTACTTCATGGAGAAGGATATCCTATAGGATAGAACCCTCAAGGCTACTATTGAGGACCTTCAAGAGGCCTTTAAAATGGACTAGTGATCATCTTATACTTTTTGTTTTAACTTAATTTATAGAGCTCACTGAAGCTCAAGCTCTAAAATTCTCGTTACATTTTGTTTTATTTATCTTTACTCCTACTGCTTATTTAAATCTTAACATTATCATTAATCTATTAGCATAGAAAATAACTATGTTGACTATGGATGATTTTATTGGAAGTTTTTTTTGAGTCGTTGCCAAGTATAATGATGAACAATGTTCTCTATTATGATTTTCCTAGAACAAATGGTTATTTAAGGGCTTTTATATTAGTCAAATTTAGGTGAAATCCCTGAATGATATTTACTCATGTGAAAATTATAGCTAGTGTTCAGGTTTATTATACTCTAACCCTATTTGATGTTATTTTGACATAGTAGTTTCTCTTTGTTGTGGCGGGTGGATTGAAGGAATACATAGGGTTACCATCAAGGTGTCACTACAACATTGCATTAGATCTCTTTTAAAAGTAAATATCATTTGTAAATAACCCTTAACGAACCATTCTCATTCTCATGAAATCATTATAATAGGGGGTATGCCCCCTAATATTTCTTATAAAAGAGGGGATGCACTCTCCAAGATCCATTTAGGATAACTGTATGTATACAAGACTTTAGTCTTGGGCTATATCGAGGGTTTTCTTTACCCTGTTCTTTTTTCCCCATTGCCTACACTTTGAATGAGGTTGTATGTAAATATTTTGATATTAATAAAATAGCATTTGACACATTCTATGGGCATTTCTTGTAAATATTTTTCCTCTTATGAGCATTTTATGGCGATTAATTGTTAGATCACCAACGACCAATGGAGTCTGAGGGATTTTGGGCCAAAAGGGTAATAAATCCCATATTTTCCATAAACTACCCCAAAATATTGACACATGTTAAAATATTAAAATATATAAATTATAACTTAATTTTCATTATGGTCCACCTTTCTTATCAATTAGTTTTTGGGAAAGAAGAGAAAATACGTCCAAAACTTCACCAAAGGCTCCCGCAATGATGGCACATTGACCATCAGATGTGTCACCACATCAATTAGTTTTCTTGGACCGTGGCCTTATATCAACTGTTAGATCACAAATAATCAATGATGTGAGATGTATTTCAGGCCAAACGAGAAATGAACACTGCCTTTTACAACAACTACCTCGTAATGATGACATGTGTCCACTCTGTCATATCGCTATGTGTTGTATTTTCAATCAACGACTATGAGTGTGAGCTTCAACTCTTATCTGTAGTATGTACGATCAAGAATGTATGTACTAACAAAAATAAATACCCAATACATGAAATGTAACAAACATTAAATTTATATCTTTGTGTAAAGTTGTTTTCACTTGTGTTTTAATTGATCGATAATAGTTTTGTAGTTCTAAACTTGTATGTAGCAACAGTATTTCAAAATCACAAAATGATTTCTTTGTTGAGAAATGTAACACAATCTATTGACTTTTTCACCACTTTTAATCTTTTATTTATCTTCTCAAATTCAGTTTCTGGATAAGATCCTAAGGACTAAATGGTTTACAAATTACTATACTGTAATTGTAGATTGTATAATTTAGGGTTTGATTTTGAATCATGCATGTAACTTTGTGAGCCTAAATTCTAGAATTCTAGCTGATTTGTAAAGTAAAATACAAAATTAATTTCAATTTGTAAAATTGCCCCTATAAATTGTATTTTGTGACTATGAATAGTTATTCAAATTTTGTAACCAGTACACATCACAATGATGAAAAGAAACATGAAGACTGCAATGTACAAATAGTTGAAATAAAAAGATTCAATGAACTTCTTTGAACTACTTAAAACACAAGGTTTCACTGATGAATTTCACAATATTTATGATCTTGTTATACATGGAAAAAATATCATGGAAATTAGATTTTTACTTAAAAATAAGTGGACAAATCCAAAGGATGAAAAGTACTCTAAGTATAATGCCAATGTAGGGACCATAACATATAAATTAGCAACATGGCCTACATGAATAGCCCATTTGGGGTTTCCTCCAGTACTCCCTTGTCCAGAACTTGTGATGCTTTGCGGCAAAAACTATGATGAAAATAGAAAGGTAATTGTTAATAAAAATACTCAGGAGGTAATTTTTTCCATAAACAAAGACTGAATTTGCTAATCTATTGGGAGTAACATGGGTAGCACAAAACTCAAATGTGCACATTGACCTGGACAACCTGGAAGATTCATATGAGAGATTACCAACAAATAAAAAGGATTCCTATACCAAAGGACTAATATTATCCCCATCCAATGTTCAAAGTCAACATAAGCCTCCCTATAAATTTAATATTTTTTTGCAATGGGTTCAAGTACTATATCCTTGCTATCATTTTGTTTGGTTTTGGAAAGTAATGAGGAAGTGGGTGCCAGCATCCTAGAAATGATTTACAATATTCATTATTAAGAAGTACTAGTATGATATAATTTTATTAGGCATATTGTTCATAGCATGAAGAACAATTGTTAATGATTAAAAGTGGTTCCCAAAAGACATTAAGATTTAAAACATACTTGTGCTATCTTCTTCTATCAAAGCATCATCAAATATTTAAAAGTAACTAGCTTAAGCTTAATGTTGAAGATCAAGTATAGCAATGGTCACACATTATTAGGGTGAGTGATAGTAGAAGGAACTACAAGGATTTTTTGATTTCTTCTTTGTACCCATGTGTCATATAATTTCAGACACTTCAATGCCTATATTGTTCGAGTCTTGTAGAAATTGCATTCAACTAGGAAGTCAAATACAATTGGTTGATTGGTACTTCATGGAGGACTACATTGTGTTAAGGTTTTATGGTTCAACAATAGAACCCTTCAAACTTCCAATACATGTGACCTAGAGGGTTTTTGCATTGAAATATGTATGAAAAATAGAGAGCACACATGTGTACTATTTCATAGTCAGCAAAATAAAATCCATTTTTTTCCCTTTCCTTTCTTATGTGGAGGGTTCATATTTGATAGATCAACATTCCAAGTGGCACACATGTTTTTAACAATGTTTAATTTTGATGTATATGCTTACTAGCAGTATGATCCAATAAACATAATTGGCTCAAAGCTTGTACAGTATGGGTAGAAATCAACCAAGTATGTACATGAGAGTATCCCATTGATTGAAAGATTTAGAAACATGGACTCTTGGGAAACCATTACAAAAAAGATGGAGAAATGCATCATTGAAACCAATATTTTAGTTCAAGAATTGTCAACACAAATTAAAGAATTGCACGAGTAGAAAAGAAAATTGGAGCCCATTACATTCTATAATTATTACTAGAAAGTAGATAAACCAATAAAAGGTCTATTCCAAGAGAAATAGAGGCAGACTGTGACCTTTAGGATTGGACTGAAACAAAAATTAGAGAGTTTTGGACAATGAGGAAGAATCTTAGTAAGCCAAAGACATCTGTAGAGTTTAATTCCTTGGATGAGGAGAAAATGTTTAGCCGATTGTGGGATGACAAACATCTAGAAGCACTAAAGCCACTACCTGGGGATGATTATGAAGATGGTCAAAATGGGACTTTTGCAGATCCCCAAGCTACTCCAAGTACAAGTACAATCTTACTCTCTTCATCATTTTTTGTACTCAATATAGGGAGAAAGGAAATTTATGCCATAGGGGATGACTTGATACAAAAGATGGGTTATTCAAGTGATTGTGGGCTGAGACCAAGGGGTGAAGGAATTTGGTTTCCACCTCAAACATCAACTCCACCAAAATGTGGTTTTGCTCCAATAATTAGGGGTGAATCATCACTATAAGGTTCCTTCATAAGTGGTAGTGTTGTTCCTAGCTTTCCTAGATTTGTCTCACCTTTAATTCAAACTCCACTTGCCACTGCCCCTATTTCCAGTGGTGTAAAAAGGACATTACGAGTGGATATGGGTCAAGTTCAACTAGGCAATGAGAAGAAGAAAAAGGTTATGCCAACAGTTGTCATGACCCATCCAATGTTGAGCTCAACTATTGCCACTAATTCAATTCCTTTAGGACAAAGCCCTTGGAGTAGTCCAAAAACACCACTAACTATTGGTAGTGGTACAAGATTAGGTATGGATCATACTGCAATAATTAGAATGTCGTGCATAGGTGGAGACAACTACATTAGTGAAAGTGTTATTTCTCCTTTGAAATGTCATTTTATGTCTGCAAGTCCAGATTTTAGTTTCAATGATTTTGCTACCAGTTTAAAATGCACCAAACTTAGCAATAGACAAAATATAATGGCATTGAAGAAGGAAGCAATTATAACAGCTCATGATGAAGAACCTATATCAACTAGTATATTTTCAGCTTATGACCCAAATAAAGAATTGATAGAGTTCATCATTGTTGTGCCCCCACAAATAGATAATAATCCACCAAAGAGCCAAAAAAATCCATCACAATTAAAGCTTAGCACCATATCAATGGATTTTTCCAAAGTAAAAAAAGTGGACAAAGTCAGTGTGGCCAAAAAGATGAACAATGTGGTCTACACTTCACTATTCAAGTTGGAGAGAGAGAAAAAGAAACTAGAGAAGACTATTGAAAAGTTAAAAGCAGAGATCCATTTGGAAGATGGAGAATGAAGTTGACGACATGCAATTCAGAGTTTGTTGCTAGGGCCTGCGTGCCCTAGCCCGACTTGTGTTTGTTCCTGCTTGTTGTGACATCTCTGATCATTGTTCTAAGGCCATAGCTTGCTATTGATTGGGCATTCGCTAGTGTGTTAGTGTTTGAACATCTCCTTTCTGTGGGTGATCTCTTATTGACTTCCTTTTGTCATGGCCACATCCTTCATGGGTGTTAGCAGCAGTGTGGGATTGAGGGGCTTCTGCCTTGCCTTTCCCTTTTTTGTTTGTTTAATCTAGGTTCGAGGTGAATGGGAGATCCTGGTGTCACCCTACCCCTACCTTCTGGTGGAGATTTGGAGATGGGTGAGCCGACTTTGATGGTGCATGCTGGTAGTAAGGCTCTAAATGGTAAACCCCAATTGGGGGAAAGAGAATCTTCTTCAAATGGGAAGCTTCATTTACAAAAAATTAATGGATGCTTGTAGAAAGTCGAGGTTTGGCCAATTTTGGTTATTCAACCTAAACAGGTTTTGCAAGATGTCAAGTACTAGAGTAATCATGCCTTGATTTGCAAATTTTTGGGAATTCACCTTCCATTGTTTATGTTGGATTCTCGGTCTCGCCGAGTGTGGAACCCAGAAGGAGATATGGAGATTCTGCTAGCAGCTAATAATTATTTTATGGTTATCTTCTCAAGCATGTTAGAAAGGAATAAGGCTTTTGAAGGTGGCCCTTATTTCTTTAATCAGGTGGGGCTATTCATCAAGCCTTGGCATACGGGTTTTAATTCTGCTGAGGAAATCCCTTCTTGAGTTTTAATGTGGGTTTGCTTGCTGAGGCTTCCTTTGGAATTCTGGAGGGAAGATATTCTTCACTCAATCTCAATGCTTTTGGGAAAACCTATGGGATTGGCTACACAGACTCAAGATCATAAGGTAATCTCTTTTGCTTGTATCTGTGTAGAAGTTGATTTAAATAATCCATTGCCAAATTTGTATGGGCTTAGTTTCTTGGATTCAACAGTTGGATTATGAGACCCTACCATTTAGATGTAGAATTTTCCATGAGTATGGGCATCTACTTGACAAATGTCCCAGGTATAAGAACCCCTCCTTGGATACTCTAGGTCCCCCTAGGGAGGACAAGGGAAAGACTATAGTATCTAATGGACTTGTTGATAGTGAGGGATTTACTCAGGTTAAATCTTGTAACAAGGGCAAAGGTAAGAAGAGAACCTGGATGGATAGGCGGACTAACGACACCTTTAACAAGTTTGATGCTTTGGAAGACATGGTCCATGAGGAAGGTATCCCTATTGAGCTCTCTTCTAAGGCCAAAAGTCAACATGAGATTCAAGTAGGGGATATGCAAAGAGAGGATTAGACTCTATTTACAGGGGACCTACAAGTCGGGCAATTGGATATTTATTCACCCCCCCACACCCCCCCCACCCCCCTCTTGGTGGCTCTTGACCCCCTTTTTCCTAAGGGGACCTTTGATTGTGCAAAGAGTAATAAGGCTCCTCTTGTTTTAGGCATACAATAGAAGTCCTTCAGAAAAGGGCCTTTAGATAAACCACCAAAAAGTAGTAGGAAGACTAATCAGGATAAAGTGAAGATAATGGGTGAGAATTTGGTTGAGTCTAGGTCTATGAAACCCATTGATTCTCATTTTGCCCACCCCCATAAATGATTGTACTATCATGGAATGTAAGGGGGTTGAATAGCATCCCCAGAGAAAAAGTTGTTCACAGATTAATTGAGTCTCAGTCTCCTGATTTGGTCTTTATTTAGGAAATTAAATTTTCATTAGATGGATTGGCTAATTATGTTGCATGTATCTGGCTCCAAGGCTCTTGGTAGGGGGTAAGTGCCTTGAATAGTTCAGGGGGGGTGGCTTTCTTCTAGGACCCATGGAAAGTCTCCCCATTATGGTGGATTTCTAGTTGGTCCTCCATTTCTTTGATTGCCACTAGCTTTGAGAATGGAGAAAGGTGCATTTTATCCAATATTTATGCTCCTATGGACTTTTCAGGTAAATCCTAGTTGTGGGCTCATATTAGATTCATCTGGTCCCTAGACCCATTTCTCCCATGGATTATGGTGAGAGATTTTAATGTAGTTACTAGTCTAGAGGAAAAAAGAGGTAGGCTAGCTAGGTTGGATCCATCTTCAAATCTACTCAGAGACATGATTAGCTCATTGTTTGTCATTGATGTGAAGCCAACTAATGGCATATTTACATGGAATAATCAAAGATGTGGTGGTGAGGCTATCTCGGAAAGGCTTGATAGATTTTTGGTTTCTTGCTATTGGATGGACAATAGGTGGATCACCAGCTCTAAAATTCTTGACTGGAGGGGGTCAAATCACTGTTCTGTTAAGCTTTCCATCACTTCTTACAAAGTCACAAAGAACCCCTCTTTCAAATTCCAGTTGATGTGGCTAAGAGACTTGTCTTTACTAGATCTTATGGCAGATTGGTGGTATGAGGGGATGCCTGATCATGGTACAACCATATATACTTTCAGTAAGAGGCTTCAACATGTGAAATATAGGCTTAAGAGATGGAATAAATAGTGTTTCGGGTATCTACATGTTCAAAAGACTGCTACTCAAACCAAGCTAGATAATATTACTTGCCAGATTCATGACCATGGGTTGAATTCTAAGCTGAGTGAAGCTGAGTCCATAGCCCTTAAGGATCTGGAAGAATGGGACCTTCGGGAAGAGATTTTTTGGAAGCAAAAATCTTGTATTGATTGGCTTCAGGAGGGGGATAGCAACACTACTTTTTTCCACAACTTTATTAAAGCACGAAGGCATGGGAACTCTTTCTCTTCTCTTGTCTTAACTAATGGAAGTAAAATATTTTCTTGTGAAGATATTTCTAGGGCAATAGTCAATTACTTCTCAAATCTCTTTTCTAGGGAGGATCCTTCTACTGGGCTTAAGGAGTGACACATCTTGGATTGTATCCCTCATCTAGTCTTTACCAAGATGAATGATGCCCTTTTATGCCCTATCTTATTTCTAGAATTGGAGAAAGTTGTGTTTAATATGAAGAAAGGAAAGGCCCCTAGTCCAGATGGGTTTCTGATTGATTTTTTCCAAGAATTTTGGGAGATAATAAAGTATGATCTCCTAGATGTGGTCCAAGAATCATATAGGAATAAACAGATGCTGAAGTCTTTGAACTCTACCTTCTTGGCTCTCATTCCTAAGAAAGAAGGGGCTAATTGGCTAGATCAATTCATCTATAGCATTATGTAATGTTGTCTACAAGATATCACCAAATTGATTGCTAAGAGGCTCAAGCCACTCGATTCTTTGATCTCTGTTGAACAAGGCAGCTTTGTTAATGAAAGACAAATTTTGGATGGGGTTGTTATAGCAACAAAGGTAATACTTCTAAGGATAAAGCAATGTTCATAAAGTTGGACATGGCCAAAGCCTATGATTGGGTGAGTTGGGAGTTCTTACAGAAAATCCTTTTGACTTTTGGGTTTGCTGAGGAGTGGGTCAATTGGGTTCTTAGTTGTGTGACCTCATCCTCCTTCTCATTTCTTATTAATGGAGAACCTTCAGATTTGTTTGGTGCCTCTTGGGAACTTTGGCAAGGAGACCCTCTATCTCCTTACTTGTTCATTATCATGGCAGAGGGTCTTGGCATATTTCTAAAAGCTTAGGTGCGGCAGGGTCTTATCCAAGGTTGGAGCTAGAATAATGACCTTTCTTTGTATTCTCATCTTCATTTTGTGGATGATACTAGATTGATGGGCATGGCTAGAATTAATGAGGTACTAAATATCAAGAAATCTTTGGATACCTATTTGAAAGGCTCAAGTCAAAGAATTAATGATGATAAGTCTTCTATTTATTTCTTTAAGATTCCTCGGCTTATTCAGAATAGGATTGCTAGAATTCTTAGATTCCAAATTGGCTCCCTTTCTCTGATGTACCTTGGGGTCCCCTTGTTCTTGGGTGCTCAATGGAGGGACTACTGGCAAGGGATTTTGGATAAATTTAGAAGTAAGGTTAGTCACTAGACTTATAGATAGTTATCTTCTTCTCGGAGAGTGGTTCTATTAAAGACCGTGGTGCAAACTCTACCCGTTTACAAGTGTTGTGTTCAAGTTCCCCCTTCTAATTTTGTGAGGGACTTTGATGCTTTATCTAGGCAATTCCTTTGGTCTGGTAGTCTTTTATCCTCGAAGTGGAGCCTGGTCAAGTGTGAGAATGTGTGTAGGTTAAAACATGTGGGTGGCTTGGGGCTTCGCTCAATGGCTCTTGTTGTCATGGCCTTGGCTGCCAAACTATACTGGCAATGTTGTAACAATCAAGATCAAGATTGGGCCAAGATTCTTTCCCATAAGTACTTTCCTAGTGTGGATTTCTCTAAGGTGCCATGTCTTCCTTTGGTGGGTAAAGGCTCCTATATTTGGGATACACTTAAGAAGGGAGCCCAACTTGTTCAGGAGGGTCTCTTCTGAATTTGTAAAAGAGGCTCGAATACTCTATTTTGGTAGGACTCTTGGGATGGCCACCCTCCCATTCTTTCTAGTTTTCCCCAACTTCTCCCCCTTGCCAATTCTTTTACTAATGTAGGCTAGCTTAAGGTGGAGCATTTTAAGACTATTAAGCGCCTAGGTTAGGTTGAGGTAACTTGCTAGAAGGATTCTTAGGAGTGGCCGGATGGTGGCTCTGAAGAGGATTGTGCCCTTCTCTCTAGATTTTTGGAGAATAGATTTTGCAGTTCTCTCATTGGGAGGGACATCTTGTCTTGGAGTCCTAGCCAAAAGGTAAATTTACAGTGTCTCAAGGCTATGCTACTCTTGACAAGAACTTACATGGTCTAGCTGAAGTGCACTGGTGGAAGAAGGTTTGGAGTAGCTTTTCATGGCCAAAATGTAACTTCTTCTTATGGTTGTTGGCTCAAAAGAAATGCCTCACTTGGGAGAATCTTCGCAAATGAGGTTTCCAGGGACCTTTGATTTTCTTTCTTTGTTTTCACAATGAGGAGTGTACCTCCCACTTGTTTTTTCTCTATAGTTTCTCAAGAGAGATATGACATAGATGGTGGGAGGCTTTGTGTCATGGTTGTATTCACGCTACTTCTCTCATTGATTTTTGGGAAATCTTGGGTTGTCCTCCTACGAAGACTTCTTTCTTACAAGTTTCCTAGATGGTTGGACTGATCTTCATTCTCTAAAACCTTTGATTGGAAAGGAATCGTAGAATTTTTTGTGATTCCAAATTAGGAAGCTAGAAACTATGGAAGATGATTCTTAGTAGGCTCTAGGACACGATTTATGCAAAGTTTGATGTCTATTAATATAGATCCTAGGGATCAAGTTATTGTGAGGAATTTTCACCTAGGAGATAACAGTCGGGGATGCACTCCTAGAAAAAGGCCTAGCCATGTTAAGTAGTGGGTTTGTCAGGATGGGAGGTGGTCTCCTCCATGACTGGGTTCTTGAAGATCAATACAGATGGGTCTTCTCAGGTGAATCTTGGTCATGTTGGTATTGGGGCTATTGGTAGAGGAAATGATGGTGGTGTGGTTTTTCTCCTCTTCATTTACAAGGGTCAACATTCTAATAATCTGATGGAGGGCCTGGCTATTAAGGTTGCTATTGAACGTGGTTGTTCTTTAAGATGGTGGAAGATCATCTGTGAGTCTGATTCTCAGATTGTTGTGGATATGTTGAATAACTAGAGGTTGGAAGATGTTAGTTGGCAACTTGCCTCTTTGGCCAAACAAATTCTTAGTCTCTTTCACTCCTTGGATTATGGTTCCTTTTGTCATATCCCTCGCGAATGGAACAGAGTGGCGGATTGTCTAGCAAAGTGGGCTTTAGAGAATGTGGGTAAATGGGATATTAATGGTAGGGATGAGTTACCTTCTGAGTATTGTGAGATCATTGATAAGCTATTACTTGAGGATAGGAGCATGTAGTGTTGTTTTGGGCCATTGGCCTTTGCTTTGTAACTTGGATTTGATTGAATAAATTTTTACCCTTCTTTTTTCAAAAAGAAAAGTTAAAAGTAGACCTTGGAAACCAAAATGAATAGGAGAGAGTAGCAACTAACAAATGTAGAGAATTGGAGAAACTAATAAAATATGATTCCTTCAAAGAAGCAATTGAACAATAAAAACAATGGAGGAAAAACCCAAAATTTTGAAGAAACAATTGGCAAAAAGTAAGAAAAATGAAAAAACTAGTGATGTAAACATGCAGACAGTAGAACTTAAAAAGGTGAGGGAACAATTGGAAGAAAAAATTAAACAACTTGAGAAAGAAAAAGGTTCCATGGTGAGTTCGTTCAAATAGGTGCAGTCTGCAATGAATCTAAACAATAAATTAAGTCAGAATTTGGAGAATGGGAGGAAAAAAAGAAAAATAGTGGGAAGATAAAGCACAAGAATTAAGGAAACAAGGTGAAGATGATTTTTCAAAAGTACAAGGAGAGATTAATGACGCAAAAAAAAATTTAAAATCAAAAACTACAAAAACAACTTGAATCAAACAATGGACAAAATGAAAAATACAATGAAGGAAATAAAAATAAACCATTTGGGAGGAAATAAAGAAAATGGTGATAAGTTGTGTGATTGGTTTGAATCATATGATAGTCTTGATTTGTTTGTCAGAAGATTAGAGAGCATATTTAGTAGATCAATGATCTTTTTCAAAAGGAGAGCACTACAAGAAACATTTTTTAAAAAATTGATGCAAACAATGACAAGTGTTTTTCAAGCAATAGAATTCATGACCATGTTATTGCAATACTGCGTGCAAGCTATATCATTCAAAACTATCATAAATTGAGGGAAGCAGACAAATATTTGACATCCTTTTGAAGAAATCTCACCAATATCAATGATAAAACAAACAAAATGAAGCGTTTTGGTTTGTCAAATCAATCTGCAAATGCAAATTCAATGCAATTTATTGGACAAGAAGCTTAACTAAAAGAGTTGGAGGACACAATGAGGTTTTAAGTAGTCAAGTTTTCAAGGAACACAACTCCTCAAGGCATTGCAGATTGCATTAAACAAATGGAAAATCTGAGGGCACTATTGAATGGATTCTTTCATTCAAATATATCTTCCAAATATGAAATTCTGATAAAGTTACAGGTCATTTACCATAACAAGTGTCCAACTTCCAGAAGAAGAACAATGGGACATTCTAAAAAAGTTGGCAAAATCATCTAATAGTTGGTCAATCATAGTATGTAAAAGTAATTTTAATCATCGATTCATTTTTATAGTATTGTATTGTATACTTTATTTCTGTTTGTAATGGTTAGATAAGAGTTTCAAGTTTGTACTTTGTTTCTTGAGCAAGATAAATGTAGCAAAATGCTTATGGTAACATGTTGAATAGGCATCTCAAAGGAAAAGGAGATGTTGATACCAAATTTGACACTACTCTTCCCATAAGGAAAATTGACCTAAAGTTGTTGTTGCTCCCTTCTTACTATAAAAGTGAATTTAGGGTCATTTTCTATTGCTAAGGTTTATAAGTTATGACTATGTAAAATGAACTCATTGAACAATATCAATTATCATATGTCTATAATATATATAAGGTAATGACAATCAATATGAATTATATCATATGAATTACAATTTTCTAATGCTATATTTTCAAAAAATTAATCGAACTCCTCATGCGTTCCACCATAATAAGTTAACAATATCTGATAATGAAACTCTTTTATTTGACTCTTCATATGAGACAAATAGAAATAGTGAATCAGTGACTATTGACTTCTCACTTGAATTGCACTACCACCACTACTATTTAGAATTGACTATTGCAAACTGAAATTACAATAATGTGATTCATCTCTATCACTATAAGAATTATATCATATGAATTTCTATATTTTCAAGAAATTAATGAAAATCTCAAACAATACAATTGACAATGAATATTATTATAAAAAAAGATTTGTGTTCAATATCAAGTTATCAAGTTGCAACCACAATGCTTAATAATCATGCACATTTGATATGTGTTATTAGTGAAATAAAGAGTACAATAATAAGCTTAATTACTAATAAATACCTATGGCTTGCTATTGCTAAGTGATAAATCAGATCAAGTTGCCACATCCTCGACATCTTCAGGTTCAAAATCTTCAAATTCCTTGGTATCAACTAACTCGTAGTTTCCTTCATTACCCTCATAATTTCCTTCATTATTCTCTATGTTATCTTCACTCTAAGTCTGCATCTCAAGCTCATCAGTAGCACAAATAATCTATCCACTTCCACTACCACTACCAACACCAATACGTGAGTCAATGTTAGTGTCATTCTTCTTGGCACTACCAATCCCACTTTGGTTAGAAATATTCCCAGCCCTCTTCTTTGACATTTATTCCTTCATTTTTCGGTTGCCCCATCGTAAGGAAAAGTGTGGACATCATACCTAGAATTATACATCCTCAAGAAAGTATCCAAATTCTTATTTAATTTATTTCTTATATTTGATTTTATAAGCCCCAAAGCACTTAGAACTCTCTCATCCTCCATCAAACCCAATATCATGGTGACACGTAATTCAATAAGCTTGAAATATCTAATATTGAATCTCTCAACTTTTTGCTATGACCTAGATAGTTCCAAAGCCTTGCTAAGGATCCCTATTTGTTTGGGTTCTCCATAGAATTATATTATTCCCTCATTGTATGTGAAAAATAACCTAATTTCTTTCTCAAAGGAGCTTCGTCTAGAATTCCATTTATACTTACTTCATAGATTACTCCAATTTTGTAAAATTGTTTTATTAGAGTTAGTAGCCTATCTCAAAAATTAGTTGGAGAGTTAAGACTCCATTATTGAGGAAACACAATAGACATGGATTCAAGTAGTTTATGTAGAGGTAACCTCATTCTATTTTTTGAGGAAAGATCATAGGCAAATACTTTTGTAGAAGTAGTTATAGACTCAACAATCTTGATGAAATCTTCCTTTGTAATACTTGTCACTCTCCTTTCGGGCCCCCTTGCTAGTCACTCCTCGTTTGTCTCCAACCTACCACTAAAATGCACTAGTATGTCAATTCCACATACACTGTCACATAACTCCATGTCTACATTGATATGTAGATAGTTATCAGGATTATCCAAGACTATGATTTTTTTCCACTTAATAGATTTTATATCAGATAATGTTCTATCTGATTGATAGAGATTATCAAGGTTCGAGCATGTTCTTTTACGCATGCTAGAATATTTTTCAATAAACATAACCCTTTGTTGGTCATTTCTCATTATATCCCTCATCTCCTCTGGCATGGGTAGAAGAATTACTAAAGTTAAGAGCATCTCTACATCTATTAACTTTAAATGGAGGACTAGATATTTTAGGTTTTTCAACTTGTCCTTCTTGGAGTTAATGAGTCCAAGCAATGATGGATATTCTGAAAAAATACAATGGGCTTGTCCATCCAAAGAGACCCATCTTGTATCATTATTCCAACAACAAACACTTTAAATTCCCTGAATCATTTAGGACTTTGACATAAATATTGGTAGATCTCCTTGATTAAAGTTTCAACTTTCTCTACTTGAGAATTTGATCTCACAACTCCAAAAGCTAGATTCATTCTATGGGGCATATAGTGAATGTCAATAACATAGGGTGCAAAATAATTTTTTATCTTTGGGAAAAGATCACTTGTATTACCTTGCATTATTGAAGCTCCATCAGCTCCAATGCACACCAACTTTTGGCAATTATCATTTTATCCAAACCTCTGTATTCAATTAGATTTTTCTTGTACAACTCATATATATTTTCTACATTTTCACTTCACTCCATTTTAGAAACAAATAGTAGTAGAGGTTGGTGGACAAGATTTTGTACAGTATAAACATGCATGCATATCCAACAAGTATTATCAATTGTTGTAACTTCATCTACTGACATTGCAACAAAATTTGGCTCTTTTATTTTTGCATTTAGGTCTTATTTTACAACATTGCCCATTTTGATCCATTGTTCAATGATCAGTGACTATTGGGATAGTTATGAACTTTCAAAAAGTGCAACAAAGTACTAATTGATGAGTAGTGTATCATAAGATGCCCTCTTTTCAAAATATAAAATATAACACTTAACTGAAAAACTTTTCCCATTTGTTCACTTTCCAATAATCTTCTAAGATAAGATTCGATAGAACCTTTAACTTCAACAAGCTTCATCTGTATTTTCTCCTAATAATTTTATATTTTGGCATTTTTAACATACTGGCATTTATATGCCATTTTTCAAACCACCACTAATTTTTCAACTCCATCTTTTCTCTTTTGTAAACTTTACCAATATGTTTTTCTATGGTGTCAAGTTTTAATTGTAACCTCTTTTCCTTCTTATTTATTGTGGTGCAAATCTTTCATCTACATTCTATCGGAGATTCACCTTCATTAAGATTAGCCACTAGTTTTATGAATGGATGCTTTGAGACCCAATCTAATTGAAAATTCCTCGACACATCCCAGCTATGATCTTTTCTGGAATTGGTTTTTCTTTTCCCCTACCATGTAACATTATCATCTAAATCTGCAACATTCACACCCAACTCCAGGTCCATTATATCATTATGGCTAGTCTAGGTATCTTCATGTACTTGTAAATCATCTTCAAGTTCATCCTCATCTAAAATATCAGGCTTTCCTACTTCTTCAATATGCCTTGTTGGTTGTGAATCTTGTAACTATGGTTGATGTTGTGATGATGTGCCTTCTTCAGTAAATCGTGATGATGAAACTTGCTGATGTTCACTACCAAAGTATGATGGTAAGGTTTTCCTTTTTGCATGCCTCTCTTCACTTCCCCCACATTTAGGGGTCCTAACCTTCTTCCTATTTGACATCTTCAACCAAATAAAGGCTACCAAAAAAAATATTGAACTTATTGATGAGGAAGAAAGGACACAAACTACAATATACACTAGAAACTATATCTAATAATAAATAATTTAATTCTTTGGCCCTAAAAAATCAAATATAATTATAAAATCATGTTCTTACTAATTTGCCTCGACTCCCTACTCAATAAGAATGAACTAAAAATTGTAGAATTCTAATTAATCAGTAGCACTTACCTCTAATGTGACTCCCCTAAGACTTCTTTGTTGTCGATCAAATTTGAGAGATTAGAACCAAAAAAATTGTGTATACTAAAGTTAGTTATGAATGTATTTGTAAAACACCTAAGCTCCTTAGACCTTTCTTTGGTGAATTCAACAGGATTTCTTATATAGTATACAAATATTTGGCAAAGCCCGTGTAATCATGACATGTCTTATGTAATTTTCAAGGCAACTATGGTACATCCAATCATTTGATATGGTTAAAAGAGAAGGCGAAATGGTCAAGATTTAAAATAATTTTTTTGACAAATGGAAAGTGAATTGGTTGCCTCTTCCAAAATTTATTTATAATACCAAGGGAGAATTAATTGTGTCTAACAAGATAGGCTTGAAAATCATGGCAAATTTGTTGGACTTAAGCATGTCCTAAATATAGAATCCACTAGCAACCACATTGGGTGTGGTCCAATAATATATAAACAAATTGGCAATCAACTGAGGTGGTGGATCCAATAAGTGGAAAAATCCGACGACATGGTTAGTCCCATATGTAGTTTTTATTTTCCAAATCCACATCTGTCAACTAGCAGAATTCTTTAATTGGCCAATATTCGCCACTAATGAAAACATTGATCAAAGGACAATGGAATTTCCACTATTTGAAGTTAGCCTGTCACTTTGAGATAGTGCTATGTATAAAAAGCATTTTGGCTTTTCTTTCTTGCTATACTTTTAGCATTCCATATTATCACTAATATATTTGAAGAAAGCATATAATGTTAAGGGTTTTGATGTTGAGCTCAATAAGGATTGTTCTCAATTATGACATTGTGAATTATACCATTAAGAAGTCAATAGACAACTTCATGGATCTCTATGTGTGCAAAGCTCTATATGACTTATTGTTGAGCAACTCAGTATCTATAATTCGAGAGTTTGGAACTAAAAACTTCATATTTTAGCTCAAAAATACACCTTTCTAAGGACTATGAGGTAGCTTGATGGAGCTTTGCTTGATTCACAATTTATTTCTTCAAAGATGGATCATCTCAAAAGTATGTGTTTATTTTACATAATCACTAAATTTTGTGATGTAAACCTTGAAGAGGACCCCCTTGGCTAGGATAAATTTTAATTTTTAGTAGACATTTGTAGGAATAATGAAATAGGTGGGGAATGATGGCATTATTTTATTGTGCATATCTTTTGTCTATGCCACATTTGACGTGAGTATATTTTTTACTATGTTCTTTATATTCTTTGCCATGTAAATTGTTGTCCATTGGTTAATAAAGTTGATATTCCTTTAGCACCTAACTTCAAATAGCCACATGAGTGCAAGTGGAAAATGGACATGGGAAGATCATAGCTCTTCTATTGTAAGTTTATATTGGATTTTTCATCATTATAACTCTTTTAAGTGTAGTCTAGTGAGATTTGGATGATATTTAATGAAGTTTTCAAACCCCAACATGGTGTGACATCATTTGAAAGCTTATGGAATACTATTGTGAATATTTGGACATTTACCTACTTGTAGTGTACATTTTATGAGTCTTTGGAAGGGTTGGAGAATAGCCATTTTTTGGTGAAACACAAAGACCATATCATAGACTCTTGGGTGTTTATTTTTCTTATGGAAATAGTTGTAGTTGAATCTAGCATTTGAGGACTTGAAGCTACATTTTTTCACTATGATTTGACATGCCCAAAAGAACTTTCACTATTGAAATTAAGAGGTCTTTTCATATCCTAAATTGCTTTTTTAATTTTCATTTCTATTCGGTAAGATCATTCATGAATAGATATGATCTTATTTTCAATTATGCATAATTACATTATGAATTTCTATGCAACATTATCTGATATGGTATGTGAAACAAACTAAAGAAATTTGACAACAAAACCTGTTGAGTAGATAATTTGCAACTAACACTTTGCAAGATCAATTACAAAAATAGGGATTCTAACCACACCATGTGAAGCCTAGTACTTCCTAATAAAGCGAAGGACCCCATTATCCATGCTTAGTGGGAAAAAAAAAACTAATACTAAACTAAAACCTAAAATTATGTGCACTAAGCTAATAAATGGGTATTTCATTTGTGATACCCTCTTTCTTCAAAATAAATTTTCTTCTTTCATTGTATTCTCTTATTTCATAATGCACAATTCTATCTTTAGATTCTTAAAAAAAAAATTAAAACTCCATGAAAGCCCAAAGTCTTTCTATGACTCATGCAAACTTAGGAGCAAAGATGAAACATATTTGCAACTAAAAGTCTCCAACATATATTTCACCTTACATGCACAAATTGAGAAAACAAAAGAAACACAAAGTCTAAAATTTACCTCCTTGTTTGAATTACAATAGTTTCCAATTTGATAACCAACTCAACTTCTACAATTTCAGCTTTAAAATTTTGATTATAACTATAATCATGATTTGCAGCTCAAAGTCTTACATCAAGTATAAATCTCTCTTGAACAATAATGAACCCAATCAAACTTCAAACAATGTTGTTACATAAGACCTTGAATTAGCACCTTCTAGGTTATTCTAGTGACACAGAGTCTAAAGTTTACCTCCTTGTTTGAACTTTCTATAATAGGTTTAAATATGATAATGAACTCAAATTCTACAAGTTCAATTTTGACAATCTGATTATAACAATAAACATGATTTGCAACTCAAAATCTTGCATCAAGTTTAAATCTATCTTGAGCAATAATGAACCAAATCAATCTTCACTTGTCATTACATCAGACCTTAAATTAGCACCAAGTCTAAAATCAATTTGCCTCTTCAATTGAAACAAATGTAATTTTCATCTAAGTTTAGAGTCTTAGAGTGCTCAACAAACTAGCATATTTTTCGTGCATTACCAAAAGATAAAAAATTACAACGAGAACTCTCTCTCATTTATAAGTGAGTGGCTGAGAGAAAAAAGTGGAAAAGTCCACCTTATAAAGATTTATTCCACAACTAAGTATGACTTATTCCAAATTGCACTCCTAGTGTGAGTCGACTTGTGATTATTTACATGTGACTACAAGTTACAACTTTGCAAATCATGTGATCACTTGCAATTACGATTTTTAACATTACAAGTAATTTGTCAAAAAGAAATTACAAGTACATAATTGAAACTATTATAAGTGTTCGGAGACACAACACTTAATTGCATTCTTTGTTAGTCTTAATGTTCTTGTAGGATACTAGACTTCAAAGAATCCAAGATTGGCGAAAGCATTTTTTCTTGAAACAATAACTTGCTTCCTTGATTGTTCTTAAGGCCAATGGTCTTTATTGGGGAAATGTCCTCCTGTGTAATGTTCCTTCTTCACGCTAGGCTTTATGGCACCTTGTTGGTCTATCTTTCCATCTGGATAGGCTAACAATATTTATTCTGAGCATGACATCCAATCACATGATTCTATTTGGTTTCGTTGGGGAGATATTTAAGTGGGGAGCTTCCTATGGTTAAGCCGCTTTATTTTATAAATTTGATTTATAAAGTTACTTTATGACTTAAAGTCATTTTATAATAGATGTAACTTAAGTGACTAATAGATGAAAATGACCTTTATCCCACAATTCCTAGTTGTGGGTATTTCCCCTCATATCGAGGTTATAAAAGAAAAGAGATACATTGGGATTCACACCATGAAAATTATATTAGCATATTGTTTATGAAAATCGGTTGCCTGAATGTGGCTAGCTATCTTAAGGACGAAACCCCTAAAGAAGTTGGGAGACTAGACAAAGCCCCAATAGCTCTCAGAATTGTGTACATAGGTTTAGACATTAAGTGATAGTATAAGACTCTTGCATCAAATCATAACAACGATCAAAAGTAAGTGTTATCTACAGAAGTAATTGTGAGTTCTCTTTGTACTAACTAGAAGACCATATTAGCAGCCTCCTACACAATTAGAGTAACAAGAAGTGTTTGTGGTATCGAGTGTTGAAAGTGTTAGTATCGGCATAAACATCAGGAGCCAATCTGGGAGGTCAAGTCATTGTGGCAGTAGTTTGAAAGTTGCACTTGCAACTATTACCCATGAGGAGTGAGCAGAGTTGTAGTCAGGTAAAGAACCAATAACAATCAGGGTCTGGGAAGTTATCACTGACAGAACCCCAAGCAACATTAGCAGTGGTAACACATAGTGGGTGTGAGTACATCAACATCCATCGGGGATTGAATAGTCATCTCCATCGGCATTGAGAGCTACGTAATAGTAGGGAAGAAGAGCACGATGTGATATAGCAGGGAGTCCGAACTATTTAGTCACAAGAGGCTAGCATGACACTGGTCTGAACATAATGAGGGGCCACACAGCTCTAGAAAGCTCATGACTATCCACTGTGAGTCTACTTCTGACAGCACCGTAGCAAATTTTGGGAATGATCACAAACTAGCATGTCAACTCCAAGGATTGACAGGGTATTCAGTCAATTAGAGAGTCAAAAACTTACCAACAACTCAACCCTACACGAGCTCCTTAATACGTGCACCTTCAACTAGATGGCAAGAAGACCAATCACAATCACACCAGTAACAGGTTCCAAATTCTAATTTATCTTCACAATCCATTATAATAATAGTTATGCATCTAGCTTATTTTTATTATAATCTTATGTTACTTCCAAATTCATTGCACGAATATTAAGAGATAATAATATGGATGAATGAAATATATGTTTTCATGTATAATGGTATGCTCCTTCCTTCCTCAAGTTACCTATCTTGGCAGTCTTAATCTGCATATTTGCATTGTCATTTTGGAAAAGATTTAATTAAAACAAAAGAAACTGAGTTTGAAATACTACAATGGTATCAAAGCCACAAGACCTGCCGACTTGTGGATAAGTTATTAAGTTCCAAGTTATTTGAAACAGGAACAATGTCAAAGAGGGATCAATAGGAAACCTTATAAATTCAGTCACATCCAAATTGAACATGCAAGATCTTCAGATCAAATTGACATTGAGGACAGTTTGATGAGGAGCTAACCTTTGGGACAAGCTTACAGGTTGAATAGGTACAAATCCTTCAAATGGCACACAAGGGAAATGAACATGAACGAGGAGTGAGAGGAACCATGTGGGCTATTAGAGATGGACAAAATAGCATCACTACTACACTTCAACAGCTTATAGGTGTTATGCAACGGCTATCTCCAACTCATAAGAGAGTACTAAGTCATCACAGTGGATGTGGTAGTGTGGTAGGATCACCCCGAGCTAGTAGGGACCCCACACAGAACATTGACAGGTCACTGATGCCCATTTTTGTTGAGAATAATGTCAAGGAGGAAGTAGCACAACCTACGACACCAAGCTTACTTCAAGATATTTTTATGGCTATGTACGATGAATGGAATATGTTCCCTAATCAGATTAAATAGAACTTGACCTTTGTCCAATGCATGAATTAAAAAAAAGAGACAAAAAGACTATAGCAAGATAGGAGGCCTAGGGCACAAAATAGGGCCTTGAAGCACACCATGAACAAGTTACCTCTTCCAACTTTTGAATGCAATAGTAAGACATCCACTAGAGCTTAGATTCACAAGTTAGACACCTACCTGACATTTAAGCCCATGTTAGAGACAGAAGCCATTAGATTAGCCACAATGCATTTAGAGGGAGCAACATATGATTGGTGGCATCATGGGTTGCTCACACAGGGTCATGGTCTCATTAAATCTTACCATATTTTTATCTCTAAACTAATCACCTATTTTGATAGGAAGGACATTAAGCTTTACTATAGGGATTTGGCACAGTTGTGATAGGGTGGATCCCTAGATGACTTCATTGATGAGTTTTAGTGAATCTCGATGATGGTTACAAATATAACAAAACATTGTAAGGTAATGTTGTTCACTGAGGGTTTATAGGACAGATTTAGAGGTTTGGTCAAGGTTCTTAAGCCAAACACTTTGGATGATGTCATTAAGATCGCACATGATCTACTCACCTTCTTTGATACTATAGCCTACTAAGAAACCTTGTAAGGGGTCTACTTCATTTCACAAGAAGAAGAACCAGCATAAGACTACCCCTCCTAGATTGGACATTGAGACACAGAATGAATTGAGGAGGAAGAAGTTATGCTTCACTTATAGGGAGCCATGGACACTAGATCATAGATGCCTTGGCAAAGTAAAATACATTATGTCAAAGTTCTGTTGAAAGAGGAGGATGAGCAGCAAGGGGGCAATGATGTTGATGGCAGCAATGAGGAAGAAAGTGAGGAGCAACCTCCTAAGGAAAGGAAGAATAAATCCCTTCCAGAACAATCTCCTATCATAGCTTCCATTTGTAGTGATCCCACGACTCACCCTTTAGCTTGAAGGGTGTAGTTAGAGGGCAACGTATTGTGTGTCTTTTAAATATAGGTGCATCACATAAATTCATAAGCATGTGTTGGGTTTCATAGAGGAAGTTACAGGTTCATGATATACCCGAGTTCAAAGTTAGAGTGGTAGGAGGTGATAGATTGAGGTGCACAGGGAAAGTGCCAGGGCTATCGATTCACTTTGATGACTTTCTTCTAGAGGCAGATTTTTATGTTGTTGATTTGGATGGATTAGACGCCATGTTGGGAAGACAATGGTTGCAGACTATTAGCAGGTACACAATTGATCATGATAAGATGCAACTAGAATTCTTACAGGATGGTCGATAGGTGATTCTCAAGGCCATGCTAGAGAGTGAACCCAAGTTGATTTCATCTCATAGGATAGAGGCTATTATGAGACATGATGACATAGAGTGGGTAACACATTGTTTCATTTCCTCTAAAGCTATATTAGGTTCAAGACAACAGCTTCATGTTGACATTGAGTCGATGCTTAATAAGCGCAAAAGGGTTTTTGAGGAAATACCCAAGGCATTCCCTCAAATAGAAAGTTTGAACATATCATTGAGTTGGAGGGTGCCACACATGTCATTACCACTCCTTATCATCATCCTAGGCACTATAAAGAAGAAATAGAAAGGATGATTAAGAAACTCTTGGACATGGGACACATTAGACCTAGCTCCAACCCCTTTGCTTCTTTGGTAGTTTTGGTGAAGAAGGATGGCACTCTTCGCATGTGTATTGATTACCATGCCCTTAACAAGAGGACCATTAAGAACAAGTACCCTATTCCTCGCGTTGATGAGGTACTAGATGAATTACATGGGGCAATCTATTTCTCGAAGATAGATCTGGATACCATCAGATACAGGTTCGTGAGGAGGATGTGCATAAGATAGCTTTCCGATGTCACTATGGACACTATAAGTTCTTGGTTGTGTCATTTGGACTTAACTACATATCGGCCACGTTTTAGTCATGTATGAACCATGTTTTTAGAAAATAATTGTGCAAGAGCATGTTGGTATTTTTTTATGATATCTCGGTTTTCAACAAAACTTGGGAGGAGCATTTGCAACACCTAAATGAGGTACTTAGCATTATGGAGGAGCATTCATTGTTTGCAAAGGAATCTAAGTGTGAGTTCAGATTGACTAAGATTATTTATCTTGGATACATGATTGGTGCAGATGGGGTGAAGATGCACCAAGAAAAGATACAAGTGATCCTAGATTGTCCACCACCGATGAATGTGTCAGAATTGAGGGGACTCCTTGGTCTTTTCTCTTATCATAGGAGGTTCGCTAGAGGTTTCTCTCAGACAATAGTTCCCCTCACCAATCTCACACGAAAAGGGGCAATCAGGTGGACAAATGATGCAGAAGTGACCTTTGATAAGCTTAAGAAGGTGATGAGCACATGCTCAATTTTGGCACTTCCTGAATTCTCTCATCCTTTTGTTTTAGAGTGTGATGCTTCAATGAGTGGAATTGGTGTAGTTCTAATGTAGGATAGGCATCTCATAGCTTATGAGAGGCGGAAGCTCAAGGATAGTGAGAGATTGTACTCCACCTATGATAAGAAAACGCTAGCAATTATGCACGTTTTAACCAAGTTTAGACAGTACTTGGTGGGTGGCAAATTCATAGTTAATACTAACAACAATAGCTTTTGATATTTCTTAGAACAGAAGGATCTCAATGAAAGATAGCAAAAGTGGGTTAGAAAGATTCATGCCTATGATTTTGACATAGAGTATGTCAAGGGTAAGAACAATATAGTTGTCAATGTGCTTTCCAAGAGACCTTTAAGTAGTTGAGTGTTGTGTCATTTCAGAGATATCTACAGATTGGAAGTCCCAATTACCAGTTGAGTATTCTAAGAATACTCAAGCTTGTCAAATCATAGATGGGCAGCTCTAGGACAACTAGTACAAAGTAATTGATAATGTGAGTTTTTATAAGGATAGGATTTATCTTGTGCCAGAGTCTAAGCTCAAGGGAAAAATTATGGAGACTATTCATGATGCACCATCAACCGAACACCCAGGTTTCTTCAAAACTTGTATGCAAGTCAGAGAAAGGTTTTCTTGGAAGGGCCTCAAGGACGATGTCCTTCAACATGTCAGAGAATGTCAGACTTGTCAAGAAAACAAGTCGGAGCACAATTTCCCAACCAGATTATTACATTCTCTCCCTATTCCAACATAGAAATGGGAGAGTATTTCCATGGATTTCATTATAAGATTTCTTAGAGTGCTGAACATACATTCCATTTTTGTGATTGTGGACAGATTGACGAAGTTTTCTCATTTCTACGCTATAATAGTGGATTGGTCGGCCTCTCAAGTAGTCGAGTTATTTTTTCGAGAGGTTTTTCATCTACATGGTCTACCTCAGACCATAGTGAGCAACAAAGATAGCAGATTTCTCAACACTTTTTGGTAGAAATTATTCAGATTGGCAAGTACGAAGTTGACACCTAGAATGATTTATCACCCACAAACAGATGGGCAAACTGAGATAGTAAACAAGTGGATGGAGGGTTATCTCTGGAACTATGTAGTGGGGCAACATAGAGCTTGGGTCAAATGGTTATATTTAGGAGAGTACTGCTACAGCTCCTACCACATGTCTATCCGGATGACACCATTTTGGGCCCTCTATGGTAGTGAACCTCTATCATTCATAGATCTAGCCTTACAAGATAACAGACCACCATTAGCTGGAGATTGGATACAGGATCAATAGGACATCCTTTGATCTCTTTGGGAGAATATCCTACAGGGTCAAAATCAGCAAAAGATGTACGTTGATCACCATCAAACAAAGCGAAGTTTTGAGTTGGGCGACATGGTTTACCTTCGTCTCCAACCTTACATGCAAAGTTCCTTGAAGAAGAGTGGATTCGAGAAGCTTTGACCTAGAGCTTATGGTCCCTATCGCATTACCAAGAGGGTGGGAGAGGTCGCTTATGAGTTGGACTAGCAGATGACAGTATAATTCATAATGTGTTTCACATATCTTGCCTCAAGAAGGTGATTGGTCAACATGTAGTACCTTCCGCTGGATTACCACCACTTGATGAAGAGGGGAAATTAGTTTTGGTTCCAGCCAAGGTGATTGAGATCGGGGAGGGGAAGTTGCGTAACCAATCCATCGAGAAGTACCTAATTCCCTGGAAAGATTTGCCATATGAAGATGCCACTTGGGAGGGCGACTCAATCCTATAGCATCCGGCACTGAGATTACTTAAGGGTAAGCAATCCTAGGAAGGGAGGACTGTAATATCCCCTTCCCCATGCTAGGCTTTTTGGCGACTTGTCGGTCTATCTTTCCATCCAGATAGGCTAACAACATTTATTCTGCGGATGCCAACCAGTCAGGATTCTATTTGGTTTCGTTGAGGAGATATTTAAGTCGGGAGCTTCTTATAGTTAAGTTGATTTATAAAGTTACTTTATGAATTAAAGTCATTTTATAATAGATGTAACTTAAGTGACTAAAAGATGAAAATGACTTTTATCCCACATTGCATAGTTGTGGGTATTTCCCCTCATATCGAGGTTATAAAAGCAAGGCGCTGCATTTGGATTCACACCATGAAAATTATATCAACACATTGTTTATGAAATTTGGTTGCTTGAATGTGACTGGTTATCTTAAGGAAGAAACCCCTTACAAAGTTGGGAGACTGGATGTAGCCCCAGTAGCTCTTGGAAGTGTGTACACAGGTTCAGACATGAAGTGACAGTATAAGACTCTTGCATCAAATCAAACCAACGTTCAAAAGTAAGTGTTATCTGCATAAGTAATTGTGACTTCTCTTTGTACTGACTGGAAATCCATAGTAGCATCCTCATACGCAATTAGAGTAAGAAGTGTTTGTGGTATCAGGTGTGGGAAGTGTTAATATCGACATAAACATCAGGAGCCAGTCTAGGAGGTTGGGTCATTGTGGCAGTAGATTAGAAGCTGCACTTGCAACCAGTACTCATGAGGAGTGGGCAGAGTTGCAGTTAGGTAAAGCACCAACAACAATTGGGGGTCTGAGAAATTATCACTGACGGCACCCCAAGCAATGTTAGCAGCACTAACACATGGTGTGAGTACATCAACAACCATTGGGGACTGAACAATTATCACCATCAGCACCTAGGGCTACATAACAATAGGGAAGAAGAACACAGTGTCATATCACAGGGGGTCAGAACTATTGCAGTCACAGGAGGCTAGCACGGCATGAGTCTGAACATAATGAGGGGCCAAGCAACTCCGAAAAGCTCATGATTGTCTAGTGTGAGTCTGCTTCTGATAACACTAGTAGATTTTGGGAATGGCCACAAACTTGCATGTCAACTCCACAAATTAACAGGGTATTTAGTTAATCACTTGAGAGTCGACAACTATATCAACAACTCAACCCTACACACAAGCTCCCTAATACGTGCACCTTCAACTAGACGGCAAGAAGACCAATCACAATCACAAAAATAATAGGTTTCGAATTCTAATTTTTTTTTCGCAATCCATTATAATGATATTTATGTGTCTAGCTTATCTTTATTATAATCTTATGTTACTTCTAAAGCCAGTGCACGTCTATTAAGAGATAATAATATGGATGAATGAAATATATGTTTTCATGTATGATGGTATGCTCCTTCCTTCCTCAAGTTACCTATCTTGGTAGTCTTAATCTACGTATTGCCATTGTCATTATGGAAAGGATTTAATTAAAATAAAAGAAACCCCGAGTTTGGAACATTACATCCTAACATTTTATAAACATCTCAATCTTGAAAGCATTGTAACATGCAAATCTCATTCATTGGGTCTTCATACCACCCTCTTTCCACTCTTATATATCAATATTTTCTCCATCAATGCCATGCATGTATTCATTGTGATCTTTGTTCCTTTGAATTAGAATTATCTCTAATCGTGATAGTACTCATCATTGTGCTTTATAGCTCTATAGTAGTATTTATGGATTGGGATTCACTTCTTTGTGTTCTCTCTTTAGTATATTCTATGTTTGGTAATGAAAGTATAGGAAACTCCACAGTCAAAGACAATATTGGGAATCTTTGGGCATATCTTAACAATGTAAGGACTCTTTATTATTTGTGACAATTAGGAATTGTGTTCACATCAGTCAACCCTCTGTTCTTGGCAGTCACAAAGTCTTACTATGATCATGCTCTTCACTTTTATACAATTCATTTCTATTGATGTCATGATCAATCTCTCACAAAAAAAAATCTTATGTTACTTCCAAAGCCATTGCACATCTATTAAGAGATAATAATATGGATGAATGAAATATATGTTTTCATGTATGATGGTATGCTCCTTCCTTCCTCAAGTTACCTATCTTGGTAGTCTTAATCTGTGTATTGCCATTGTCATTTTGGAAAGGATTTAATTAAAATAAAAGAAATCCCAAGTTTGGAACATTACATCCTAACATTTTATAACCATCTCAATCTTGAAAGCATTGTAACATGCAAATCTCATTCATTGGGTCTCCATGCCACCCTCTTTCCACTCATATATCAATATTTTCTCCATCAATGCCATGCATGTATTCATTGTGATCTTTGTTCCTTTGAATTAGAATTATCTCTAATCGTGACAGTCCTCATCATTGTGCTTTATAGCTCTATAGTAGTATTTATGGATTGGGATTCACTTCTTTGTGTTCTCTCTTTAGGATATTCTATGTTTGGTACTGAAAGTATAGGAAACTCTATACTCGAAGACAATATTGGGAATCTTTGGGCATATCTTAACAATGTAAGGACTCTTTATTATTCGTGACAATTAGGAATTGTGTTCACGTTAGTCAACCCTCTATTCTTGGCAGTCACAAAGTCTTACTATGATCATGCTCTTCACTTTTATACAATTCATTTCTATTGATGTCATGATCAATCTCTCACAAAACAAAATGGGTATCATCTTGAAGACCTTGGCATTGTTTCAATGGCGCACAGATTGTAGAAGAATTCCTTGCAACGTGTCTTATGAAACCGACAAACTAAAAATTAGTGACAACAATTCGGATTAGTAATTTATGTGTATTATCCACTTCTTTCTTCCTATCACTCAAAATTGCCAAGCATCTTCATAAAAAATAACAAGGGCATCCATTAAAATATTCATTTGCCAAAACATTAATAAATGTTTGGCAAGGAAATTGGGAAGAGAAGAGGGCAATTATTTAAAGACTTAGCCACTTGTATGACTGAGAAGAGATCAACTTTGAAGTAAGAGTGCCATTTGTATGTGATTGCATTAGATGGTGTTAAACAATGACTAATAATGAAAAATGACCATGAACACTTGAGGTTAACAAACATAAATCGTATTACCTTCTTTGAGACATAAAGAAGTGGATTAGAATAGACTTGGCGAAGTCAAACTTGTTTTTAACCCTACTAAAAGGAGTTAAATCTCAAAATATGGCACTGCCCGCAAGACATGGCATGGAAACTTGTATGCACTATGATCATAGCCATCCAGGGATTTTTGAACAAGCACAAAGAACCTTCTATCTCATTGTCAAAATGCAGCCCTACTTGATCAAGGAGTCTCGGCTAGGAAAACCTACGTATAATTTTGAACCTTCCGTAGATCCTCCAATCTCTAGACTTTAGCACTGGCAGTGAAAAATCACATGCAAACCTGTATTGACCATATCCATAGCCAAAACAAATGAAGAGTACAAAGCCAAACATCCTGGAAATTACATGGAGAATTCTGTCTTGATGTTAAAATTCACTCCTCCTAGATCTACATCTGCTTGTTGCAAGGAGGTTATACAGATCAATTGCAAGTATTGTCCTAACATATTTCAATTCATTTGACTAGTCTCCATGAGCATTTAGCATGTTGCCCAACAGGCCATCTAGAAATCCAAGAGAGAATAACCCTAATGTCTGATTGGACAATTTTGTGTCATACAGAGATGTCAATATTTTCATCTGAATGCTGTATTTCAACAGTCTTAATAGACAATTTATTATTTAACATCCATAATAGGCCATCTATTCCATATATAGTTCCTGATCTTTGCCATCATAAATACATTTATTTTATGAATAGAAATTGTTCTGTACTTCTCAGTCTTTACCATTTCAAGATGTTTGATTCTGTCATTTTTAGTTTCTGTTGTAAACCTACAAGAAATGTAATGATACCAATTTCTTGTGTAAATCCAATAAAGGACGTGATAAATGTCTCACACCATAATTAAAAAACAAAGAAAATATATATAAATCATTAGTTGTAGGACAATTCTACAAGCACCTAACATTGTGGCATTCTTACAACCAATTTTCCCACAGTGTCACTAATACTGGTCACATTTACTTAGGTTTTAGTTATTTTGGCTATTATTTAGGATGCTAGAAATTGCAATAGTGCACTACAGTCAATTATATTGACTGAATGCTTATCCTACACAAATGCAGGATTATAAGCCTTCGGGTCACAACAAAAAGAGTTTTGATTAATAACAACTAGGCTTAAATATTCAACCAAAAAAGTGGTCTTATACAGCTTAGTTTGAACTTTGAACATCAAAATCAGCAACCAAACTCAAATTGCTGGGTATTCTTCCTCCTCTGCATAGAAAAGCCACATGGGATCTTCAATGTCGCAAACCATCTATAACGTATGTGGCATACAAGTCCCTGAATCAAAAATATAGAGTCAGAAAAGATGTGAATACCCTAATTTCCTGTACTTAGAGTTTTCACATACAGTAGTCTTTACTCACATTGAGTGCTGGATTGCTTCCTGTGCATTACATGGAGGTAGGAATTCATCCACTGCAACTTCCTTGTTTTCATTTTTCTTGTCTGTAATTATATTATTAAAAATCCCAAACTTTTCCATGGTCTAAACAAATGTAGAGAAAGAGAATATGGTCAAACATTTATAGCAATGACCCTAAGGATCGTAATACAATCCCAGTAAGATCTTATGAGCAAGCTCCATTCAAATAAAATAGAAAAGGATACAATCTTCAAAGAAACGCCGAATTTCTGCAAGACGATGTGGAGGAAGCTCATTAATGTCCTTGTAATGACGGTACTCAGGATCATCAGCACACACAGCTATTATCTTATCATCCTTTTCTCCCTGCCACACATAAGGTAAGGTGAGCCGAATTTTCAACAAAATCAAACATATTTATTAACATTATTAAAATCAAAAGTTGATGGAAAAGATTTTCCTAGTAGTGGTTGGGGCAACCTGGATGATAAGGAACCCCTGCCAATGTGGGCTCTATTGCTTTGGCTGGTTAGCTTTTCTTTCACTACAACTACTTTTTGACAATATGATTTTCTGAATTGTTGTTTCCTTTTCGGGTCAGTGTTTTATTGTTGCAGTTGTTTCATGGATTCTGCTCAGTTAGCATGACTTAGGGTAAAAATCTGCCCATATTTTTGGAGGATAGGATCTATCTATTTCCCTCAAAGTAATAATGTAGATGTATTTCATCCCAAAAATAAGATGAGCCATGAATCTAAATTAGAATGACCAATTGGTAGATACTGAAGGTGAACCAGATTTTAGATGGTTTTGAAAATAACAGCATCCAATGAACTGTCTTGGCATTCGCCCTTTGTACAATAAAGAAAATGAATACACTAATAATAACTTCAAATTTTCATGACATCTCCTTGAAATTTATTATGATAACTAAAATCATGAACTAATATTGCCTTACTTGAATACTTCTTCTGACCTTTTGGTTAAGAAAGCATGTCCTTAATGCATTAGCCAAGAGGGGGTACTCAGACACAGACTATTTTTGTTAAGGTCTGCACCTTCTTAGTAATTTTTTTGTTTTCCCCAGAGTTTTAATTTTGTCGAACAGTTTGCTTGCAACCTGGATGCTGAGAGTTCTGATTTGTCTTTTTCTTTTAATGTGCAGATGTAATATGTATGCTGTTGTTGTTAAGCATATATACATTTATTTTAAAACATAAGACAAACAGAGAGAGTTTCACGCATAACTTAGAAGACCGAATGCTTGTCAGCACATGAACGATCTCAGAATTTCTTCATATGTATATCCATCGTTCCAAAATAGTATAGCATGCCTGTAATGTGTTTCCAGATAACAGATTAGCTCCTAAATCTACTACAGGTTGATGAACATTTCAGATTCAACCCCAATTGGATAGTAATGTCCAAAGTGCCAACCCATGCTCCAGAATGCGGAATTCTTGAAATGCCAAAGCACAAACCCCCGCTGAGAAACTTTGCCAGCAATGTTCAACCCTGTACGCCCCCCCTAAGCACCATCAAAAGATATTTCAGGCCTGCATTGATCATTCCAGATGATTTCCAGCCTTAGTCATCTTTCTGTAGCTGCGCAATGACTGGTACAGCTTCTTTATGATGTGAAACGTGAAACAAAACTCAGGAGTATAACTCCAAGTATCTCAGTCAGGTACAGCCAGCTTACAGACCCTGAATCAGAAATGAATGGAAAGAAGCTTCAAGTATATATATCTATAAAATGGCTGAAACCCTATATGTACTGCATACGGCCAGCAGGGAAGTATCTCAATCAGCAAAAACCTCAGTCACAATCCTTTCAATCTAAATCTACTCCGTGCTATCTCTTACAACAGCACAGACAGATTAAACCAAGAAATCTGAACTTAAGCAATGGCTCTCTAAATCGAACTTCCCGGTAACTGAAATGAGAATAGCAAAACTCATGCAATCTTCAGATTTACCTTGTAGCTCAAGTAAGAATCTCAAGACCATATCTTTCAATGGCATCAAGATTGATAGCATAGGGAGAATTCGTCCTCCAAGCCCAAGAGAAAATCTCCACAACATTCCCAGTTTCACAAATTATCCAAGCATGCTGAAAGATTCTCTCTTTTACAGCGCTTTCTAAGAGCTCAACCACTCACCTTGACAATGTGGGATAAACAAAATTACATTTTTGCCATTTCCTATAATTTTTTTTTGTTTTTGTCACCCCTGTTTTCTCGCGGCTGCTTTTTTGCCCCTATTTTATTGCAATTGCTTTTCCATTTATATTTCCCATGCCTTGTACATTATTTTCCTCAAGTCCAAAATAACTTTTATTTGTACTTTGAATGTATTGTGGAATAAGGAGAATTTGCTTAAATATTTCCCACAGACTATAAATTATGCATTAATAAAGTTAAATCAATTAAATTTAACTTTATAAAAAACAATACTAATGCAAAATAAATTATATCAATGATAAATAAAAGGTCTTGTCGATATTTAACAATTAACCATTGACATGCCAGTGCATTGGAAGTCCAACATGGCTGTTTACCATACAAGGCAAACGGTTTATTAATGCATGCAGACAATAGACAAGAACATGTAACACAAAAGTATTCCTTTTATTATTCACATGTATACAGAAGATACTACAATATTTGATATGATTGATTACAATGATGATGCTTCCAAGTCCATTCTGGACGGTGTACATATACCTTCCCAAAGGGGTGACTCAATTGTCACGTGCCTGCTCGGAAACTATTCTACCCGTCGGCTACAATATAGATTTTACCGACATCATCCCCCCCCCAAAAGAAAAGTCGTCTTCGGACGAAAATTACAAAATATCTGAGACAAATTAACAAAACGGAATACATTAACTGACTAACTACAACAAGATAGATCTGCTTCCATCACATCAAATTCACATTCCTCCCGTGCTTACACCAAACTGGTCTCCAAAAACATGTTGCATCTATAGCTTCTATTAACACAATACTGTCACCTTAGCCAATCTGACCTTGATAGCCACCCGTGCCACCTTCTCTACTTCCAATGCCTGGGTACGCTGAGCCAAGTGTCGCTCTACTGCCTCCAACTGCATGATCTACTCCTCCCGAGCTCTCTATGCATCCTCCCATCCAATGCTCTCTCCACCTTTGGCATACAAACACTCTATGCCTACAGCAGCTCCAGGTCTCATCAACTGGTCACACTTCCCATGACTGAAAATTGAACTGACTGGGGGTCTAGGAGGCATCGCCCCCAGCGGGGTCGAGGGGTAGTGCCCCTGCTGCCAAGACTAAATTAGCACTCTCAAACCCACACAAAACTCCATGGAACACTATTCTCATGATTTTCTTCCGATTCCATAGTCTTTCAGCCAACCGCTTATGTTTTACTACCTGTTTATGTCTTTCCCTTCCCTTCGATATCATATGTTTTCCATTCTCAATTGTTTTGATTTGTCATCGTTTCTTTTCTTTTTTTACTTTACGGCTCCTGCTTCCTAAAGAGTACGGCTTCCACTTCCTCCTTGAAAAAAAATGTCGTAGTGGCTTTCCTTGCTGCCATACCGTTCTTTACCAACAGCCGTACAACCTTTTCAAATGACTATGTATCCGTACAACTGCACGTCAGTGCTCCCTCTTACACTTAAGTGCCTTCCTCCTCTTCATCCATACGGACCATAACGTTGCTCCACCTTGTTCGGCCGTACGGCTATTTTAGATTTTGCTGGTATATTGGTTCTGCTCTCCCACAAGCCGTACATTCTACTCCTTTCTCCAGAAGTTCGTACATCATACAGTATCCTCTCTCTGAGGTTCTCAAGCCATACGATATTCTCTATCGTACGGTGCTTGGTCTTCTAGTGATCCATATGGTATTGTTTCCCTGGCCACTACAAAATGTGTTCTTGTGTGGTCGTATGTCAATCTTCCTATCTTTTATAGTCTTCCTGATGGGTTGTACGGTGTCCTCAATGACCATATGGCATTCTCCTAATTTCCCTCCTTGACTGTATGTCGTACAGCATCGTATATTTCACTTACTCAATTCCATACGGTGTGGTTTTAACACTCTTTAGTCTGTAATTGCTCTTTGTACGATGTGATCTCCATAGTGAATTTATGCTTACTTCCTTTGAGCCGAACTATCAATTATTTCTCCCTACTGGCCGTTTGGTTCCAATTCTCTGCCTTCTTCTCTGCCTTCTTGCTTGTTGTACAGGATGGATTTTCCTTCAGATACTCTTCGTACAATGATTGTTTTAGTAATTTATATCTTACTAGGCCATATGACTCTGCTCTGCTTTGATCGTATCCCCTTTTATTCTCCTCCACATGTGGCCATACGGGGTTTGCTTTCCAGTGCCCTTCCTATTTATGTCCTCCATATGGACCGTACGCTACTTTTCTATATCGTCAATCTGTCATACAATGTCTAGATTTCACCCTTATCTGACTATCGTATGGTACCTCTCTTCTGTATGACAGTACGGTCTCTATTTGTATGCACAAATTTCCTTTACTTTTTCACAAGCTGTACGGTAGGCTTTCCATTCCCCCAATAGCCATACGGTTTTGTGTTTTGTTTTTTTTTTCTCCCCTTTATCCTACTGTAAAGGTCGTACGGCACTTATTTTGTTTTACTATATTATTCCTATTCTTTTTACTCCTCATTTTATTACTTCCAGGTCCATACTCAGAAACTATGCTCAACTTTATATATTATCTACATTTACTTATCTTACATATATATATTATTATTTATTATTTTTATACTATCCCTCAGTTCATCCATGGAGGTGCATTATTTCTTTCATGATAGACTTTCAGCTTCGACCCATTCACTACATTGGCTACTTCCTGTCAAGCGTCCATAATTTTATTGCTCTATTATCGCCCACTTCGTGGATTTTATGAATCGACCCACTTTATTTTAAATTTGTCTGGTTTAATCTCATTGCGACCATTATACTTCAGCACTAGTTGTCCTGATTGAAATTTGTTCAAATTCAAGCGCTTGTCGTGCCATGCCTTATGCCTGTTCTGTATAACCTTCGTGGCCCATTGTGCCTGCAATCGTCACTAATCAAGTTTATTTAAATTATACCATCCCTCCCTCAGGCTTTCCATATCCCCAAGCTTGTTTCCCTTACTATCAATAATCGTATTCTTGATTTTAGAACCTAGACTCCATACTGCTGAAGTTTTTATTAAGCCCTTCCTCTTTGTTTCCTGTGCAGACCGTATGATGTGTTTTCCTTGCTATCGGTACCTTTCTATTAAATCTGTGGTGCGACATAACATTTTCTTTCTGCGTGGTCCATTCACTGTGTATCGTACAATAGAATCTTTCCTTTTGCTAGGTTCGTACGGTATGTTCTTCCCTTCAGCTTCAACTGTAACCGCCTTTCCTTCTTCCACTTCTCTGTATTCCTTCGGGCATTCATTTTCCTTTTCTTTCTCACCTTCATCGACCCTTAATATATTACAGCTCGGAAAGAGCTCGTAATCCTCCATCTACCAGTGGAATAGGTCGTTCACCGAGTCTAGGTCGTCATCATTCGACTCTCCTAACCGTAGGACTCCTTCCTCATCCGGTTCCATTTGCTTCTTACCTTCATCCTCTCCTTCTGAATCGGACGATCCGATTTCTTCTCCCACCATTTGTGTGCGTAAATCAATAATAAATCTTCATCCTCTACTCTACATTGATAGTGTACCTTTGCTTGTATGAGCCATCCTCATCCAAGAATGGCATCATATCCCCTTCTTTTTAGCGGGATGACTAAAAAGTCGAGCAAGAACGACTGTGTTCCAATAGTTACTGGTTGTGCCATCAGGATCCCTAGAGGCTTAATGCCATGTTGGTTTGTAGTTAACAATTGGAACGTGGGTGGCCACAACGTCGGCTGTCCCAACTTCTTCCAAGTATCCTCTGGTAGGACATTTACCCCCGAACCTCTGTCCACAATTGTGTTTGAGAGGATCATTCCCAATATACCCATTTCTACAACCGTCGGATGCCTTCCTGATGTGAGAGTTAGCAGCATTGGGTCTGCTGCACTTGTTCCGCTTTCCTTCTCCTTCCTAGGTTCTTTTGGTAGTTTAGCAGCCGGAGCCATGTTTATGAGTGTCGTTCGTAGTTTGGGCATTGTGAGGATTAGATCATTTAATTTTACTAGTACTTTAGTTTGTAATATCTGCCTTATGATGTTCTGTTCTATGCAATTCCTCATTGAGGTACCCGCAGTGTTCCCCTTCTCTATTTCTGATTTCTCTGTCTACATCCCTTTCTCAATTTCCACCCGTGCTTCTTCCTATTTCTTCTTCTCTTCCATCGAGTCTGGGTACAACTTTGCCTGTTTACATGGAATTGCCAGGACTTCCTCTTTGTCCATTCCTGATTCGATACTGATCAAATTCACTCCTTATTTCAATTTCGGGCACATGGCATCTTCATGGTCTTAGGACCACACCATCTGCATAACAACTTCGATGTGTTCGTCATTGTACAATTTCGTGCAAAGTGGCACCACAAGTTGCATGCCCAACATTGAACCATCAGTTGGCCGTTCGCATCATACTGAATTCGACTGCAACCCCCATTATTATTGTTATTATTGTTATTGTTGGTGTTGTTTTGTCCCCTTTTGTTGCCTCTGTACCCACCCGAGGTGGCACCATCATTGTTTGTGTTTTCGTTCCCTCCTGACGTGGATGCTTCCTGTGTCAAGAGCACTTGTTGATGCCCTCTTGTTTTCATATTGAACGAGCATTCCTTTGTATAATGTCCTGCAACTTGGCAGATATCACAGAACTGATTCTTCGGACATGATTCCTTAGTGTGACCTTTTGTCTTGCATTCTGTGCACCATAGCTCGTTTTCTTTGGTTTGGCTATTCCCTTTTTGCATATTCTTAAACTCTTTCATCATCCTGATCATATCCTTCGGGAGGGCTCGGACCTTCTTACTGCTCTTTTCATCACTACTGCTATCCTTAGAAGAGGATTCATCCAAGTCATTTGATCTGCTTTTCTTCTTCTTTTTTGTCTTCTGTTCACTCTCTAAGTCCATCGCTCGATTGTACACTTCAGTGTACGACAATGGCGGTACAATCTTCATTTTCCTTTTTAACTTTGGGCGTGGTCCTATGAACCATCTCTTTTTCAGCCCGTCTACCGGCTTACTTTCCATTTTATTTACTAATTCTTTTAGTTTTCTAGCATATACACGGACTGTTTCATTTCTTCCTTGTTTTGTGGTTTAGATTTCTACTACTATCTCGTTGTCATCTCGTAGCAATTAAAACTTTGTAATAAATTCTTTCTTTATGTTTTCCCATGTGGTTAGCTTTGCCAGATCGAGGTCTCCAAAAACCAATTGATTACTACACCTTGTAAGGTGGCTGGAATAGCCTTGCCCATTCGTCCTAGTCATTTTCTCCATTCGCTGTGCAAATCGTCTCACAAGTTTTACAATGTCTGATTGGGTCAGTCGTGCCATCCCCATCGAACTTTGTAACTCTTCCTTTCGACCGGCCATCAGTACCCTTTCTTTCTTTTGTTGTGCGTTGTTGTCAGTACCCACATTGTTCTGTACTTCCATACCACTCTAAACACCCTCGTTACGGACACCTACATTCTCGAGTGGTGTGAAGGCTTCCTCAAGGACTTGGTTGTTTCGACCAAACTATATTAGCTCGTCAGGTGTATCAGAGACGAAGAGTTCTCCCCATGCTCGTGTTCCTTCGACCGAGCCGTGCTGGTCCTTCTCCTTCCATCCGGATTCCCCCTCAACGTATACCAGCTTGCCAATTCTTCCTTTGTTCCTTCGATCACCCTTCGCCTTTCTCGGGCTTCTTCTATCAATTTCTCCCTTGATCGACTTGGTGACTGCACTCTGTTCATCAGTGCTCCTGTGGCACTGTGGTCACCTCTTGTGACACCACTGCCATACCCTTCAACGAGTTGTTGGAGTCTGTGCCTTCGATCACTTTGTTGTGTGCAGTTTAATATTTCTCGTACCACATCTATGCCGTCATCTTCGAGATTCTTATTTCTATCTTTATTCAATGTGTTCTACATTCATAGCAACTGGTCCTTAATAGGCAACGGTGCCAAATGTTTACCGTACAGGGTAAACAATTCATTAATGCATGCAGACAATACACAAGAACATGTAAAACAGAAGTATTCCTTTAGTTATTCACATGTATACAAAAGATACTACAATATTCGATATGATTGATTACAATGATGATGCTTCCAAGTTCATTCTGAACGGTGTACATATACCTTCCCGAAGTGGTGACTCAATCGTCACACACCCGTTCGACTACTATTCTACCTGTCGGCTACAATATAGATTTTACCGACAACAATGGCTATAATGACTTACTATAAATAGTAAGTGTCCCCAAAACTACCTCAGAACACCTTAAATGAATTGCAACCAAAACTACATAGGCCAAATGCCCTCTAAGTCCCTTGTATGCCCTGGTTAGCCTACAGGTACAAGGGTATATGATAAGATAAGATAAATTATTAATGTCCAACAAGAGACCACAAATGGAACTAAGGGAATGAAAATACAAATAGAAGCCAGAAGGAAATAGGACAACCAAATGGTGACCGAGAAAAAGGAAACCAACATATCAAAAAGAAAAGAAAGAGAGACACCACAAAAGAGAGGCCACAAAACCACAAGACAACTAGCGGTTCACAATTATCGAAAAGTAACTCAAACCGAAGGATAATTGTCCTTGTGCAATGAAGTCTGAACCCATCGCCGGAGAGAGAAGGACCATTGTTGCTAATGGTGCATGTGTGTGTGACCTCTGCGCTATCTCACCGATCTAATGTAAGTAACGGTGGATGGGCTCCTAGACCTCTTGGTTCCTATAGGAGAGTTAACTAGAGTGAAGGAGGTGATAAGCTAAAGAGGCGACACATATCCAAGGGAGGATAACTCTCGTAGAGTGAGATCACTAAGACAAAAAGCCTCCTAAAGATAAGAGTTTTGGCATACCTGAATAAGGACAAGGACCTGCATTCTCTGAATAAATAATGGAACCTCCCCCAAATCTCATAATAGACTGGACAATAGAATGGGAAATGGATCTCAGACTCAACGACCCCCATGTCACAACACTAATAAATCTTCTCATCTATGCTAGTTTGGTGATCTATTTGGATACCAAGCTAGTGGGAGCCAACTCTGAAAGAGCCTAACTGGATCAGTAAGGCATGGGGCAATCACTGGGAATAGTAAGGTCGAACAATAATGCCATCCTAAATGTCAACATAGTGCTCCACATAAAAGGCCATACGATGGCAAAGGCTCCCTGACGAGGCAATCCAAGTCATGTGAATATGCCTCCTATAGATGTCCATCTTGGTAATCTCATTCAAGTCTGCCTGAGGGGGCAGGAGATGAGTGGGAGCATCCAAGGGATACTAAAAGGGAGAGAGGTGATAAATATCAATACCCACAAAGCTGAGGAATAGTAAGCCAAGTAAGTATAACAGTATGTTCCATCCATCGAATTTGCAAAACCCTTGAGTTTATGAAGTAACCACACCAAGTCAAAGATTGTGAAAAGTCTAAAGGGATGAGCACCAAACTCGGCAAAGATAATACTGGTGGGAGTAGTCAACTGATAGCAAATGAAGTGTCAAAGAAGAAGAGTCTAGACCCTCTCCACCAAAGCCCTGTCAATGGCCAATAGGGAAGGCCCATAAACAATCGAGCCATAAAGGATAGTAGGTCTAACCAAGGAAACTAAGATTACATCTTTGACGTGATATCCTAGAAATGGTGTTTGAAGCAATGTCTCTCAAGAAAAGAAAGTGAACCCAATCCCTTGCCGACCTGCAGTATCACGGTCAACCTCAAGCTAAAACGCAACCCAAAGAAAATGATGCCTGAATAAGTGTACTTGGAATTCATGTCAATTTCAGTCCCTCTAAAAAAGAAGTGGAGATGTGAGAAGCAATTAAAAACCATAACCTGGGTCTTACCCAAGTTAGCCACTGGTTGTCGAGAATCAGAAAACGAGGCCAGGTCATCTAAGAAACGTTGTAACCTGTCCTCTAGAAGCAAGAAGCTCCTCAAATAAGTCTCAAGCTCGTCAATATATATACCAAACAATGTAGGAGAAAGCGAGTAGCCCTACTTGACTCCAATAGAACTCTAAATGAACTTGGAGAAATCCAAAGGAATCCTGAGACGACCAACAACACTCTCATAATGTCTTATCATGGCCATGAGCAAAAATTCTAAGTCGTTGAAACAACGCTGAGCAGGGAATTGGATCAGAGGCTTCGTGAAAGTCCACAAGGTAGAAATAGACTTTCATTGTGATGTGTTGAGTCTCCTCAATAATGGCCCTAAGGTTGAAAATATCATCTATAGTCTGAAAAATTTCTCTAAACCCAGCTTGTCCTTTGACCCTACAACCCAATTTGTCTAGTTGTCTCATGAGAACAATGTGCAGAACTATGGCATAAAGTTTGGCAAAGGTATGTTCGATTATGATGGTTTTGTAGTTGCCCGGATCAGAGGTCGCCCCAGCCTTATAGATCGAGTAAATAATATGATGCAGCAACATCTAGTGGTGTAAGGGCAAATCCTGTATCACCCAAAAATATGCAGTGTTAGTTTTGTTTAATGTGTTTGTATTTTTGGATACCCATTTGGGCCAAATAGAGATTCCAACTCTCATAGTTGCACTATTGGTTTTCTGAGTTAGTGTTTTTTAGCGCCTCGAGATGTGTGAGTGCAGAAAACAAGTTATTTTGTAATTGAGCCATAATTATGAGTTAGAGGGTGTAAGTTGGAGGGATGATTGTACTTGTAATTTAAAGAATTCCAGAAAAAGAATCAGATTAAAAGTCTTTCAGGTTTGAAAGTTATTGCAGTTTTAGGTTGCTTGGAGACCCCCTAAGAACACTTCAAAGTCAGATTTGAGGCACTAAATAGCCTCGAACGGGCCCAAAAAATGGGGAACAAGCCAACCTTGTCAAGGGGGCTATAGAGTGCTTGGAGAGCCTTCTGAAAATGTAAACGATTCATCAATCGAAGTCTTGGATCAAAAGTCATTTCATCAATCGGGTTACTTAAGGTCATTTCTTGCATTGTAAAGGCAGTTTTTGTGGAGTTTGGGAGAAGGTACTGTGAGAAGGGTTTTTCTCCAGACTTTGATAACATTGTAAGCCCATAGGGCATGTAGTTGAGTCTATTTTCACTGAACTAAATGTAATAGAATATCATTTCTGATAATAAAATTCTTTTTTTCCTATTGTGTTCATTTTGTCTAGGTTGTGCCCTCGTCATAATATGGCAGGACCAAGACGGTGGAGAGCCAATTGAAAGATACCAAAAGGATCCATTCACTGGACTTCTGTAAATTTTAATTAAAATAATAGATTTTCTTTTGCTTTCCTTATGGTCTTAGAGAATTAGACAGAAGTTGCAAAAAGATTGTTTCTTCTTTTTTTGTAGTTTCCAGGTACAAGTAAAACAATAATTAACAACAGCAGCAAATAATATAATATTCAATCAACCAAAATAGCTACAAATTGTATCAGGCAAGATATGTAATCAATATGCCAGCAAAGGTGTTTATGAACAAAGAATGGAGATGTCAATTGCAAGAATGGACCAACCACACACCAAAAGGGTAGAGATGGCTGACGTAAGCCAAACAACAAATCACGTGCCAGCTAAAAGGCAATTGTACGACTGCTATAGTCACGCTAAGGCAGCAAGAAGATCCCTACATGCCAAACGAGACCATCAACATCCAATGCAAAAGCACCTCCAAACGCTGAACTTAACAATCTTTGTCAACTATTGAAGCAATATTGTAGAATGCTGCTGAAACCAACTATTGGGGTTTGTGTCCCAATAGCCAGGCTTTAGGTTTTGCGTCCCAATCCTCTAGAATCGCTCCTCAAAGAAAAATTGCAAATACCAAGAATGAAGATGTAAACAATAGTGAAAGAATGAGTATCTCCCTCTCAAAGCCAGTCGAACCCTAAAGGGAGAATATGTCTTTCCCTTTATTATAAAATTGCATCTTCTCAATTAAAAGGCCTTAATGTATAGGAAAAACACCCCTTTCCTCAAATAACATAACTCTATGTGCCCGAAGGTCTCTAAATGCTGAAAATAAGTTATAATAATTCAAGACCTTTCCAATGAGCTATAACACATAGGCCTGCCTAACCAAATGAAGCCAAAATCCCCTTATTACTCCAATTAGCTATATAAATAGCTTTATTTTAATTTAATTTAATGCAAAGTTAGGAAAATATTTCCTTTTATTCAACTAGAAAGCCAAATTCAACTAGAAAGCCAAACCAACCAAATAATCAGTGAACGGGTCCTGTCACCTGCCTGTGACTGATGCCAGGCAATGTGGGCTAACTGGCAATCCCATCCCTAAAAACTAGGGATGCTCCTAGAAAGTAGGGAGTATACCCTGTCACCTTGAAACTTAAACCATATATTGGTCCCAAGGAGCCTCAGATCTGATCATTGCCACCTCCTAAATTTTAGGAAAATCCCTAAAATTAAGGAATTGCTCCAACTGGCTCTCAAATTGACTATAGAACCAACTTTGGTCACTGAGTATCCAGTATGAGTCTCTATCCACCATTGCTAGCCTACGACAATCCAATAATAGGTTAACTCTCATGACTCTGCTAGTCAAACTAGAGAGGGGACATGATAGTGCTCCCCTCTTGGAGATGCTTACCCACAAGCAATTGCAACACTGGATGCTGCAAAATGGACTCACCCTCCTAGATGGCATCCTCTATGGGTAGACCTCTCTAGCTCACCAAGTACTCCCGAATCACCCTACTTCTCAATCGTCTCTCCCTAACCTCCAGTGCCTTCTTCAGGCATGACAAGTGGAACACATTATGAACCCTACTCTTTGGTGGTAACTCAATCTTATAGGCCACCTCTCCAACTCACTTAAGTACTCTGTAAGGTCCATAAAAACGAGGCTTCAGCTTTTCATCTCCTTCCTGTTTAAGGGTGCTGTCTGTAAGGCTATAGATGAAGGAAAGTCATGTCACCCACCTCAAATGCTCTTTGTGTTGTACTGATCAGCGTACATCTTCTGCTGATTCTGAACATGTTGCAAGTTCTCCCTAAGAGATCTCATAATATCTTTGTTCTCCTGCAACCAATCCTATGCCAAGGGAACTCTGTTGTCACTAAAAGCCAAATCAACAAAAGATAATGCCTCGTAGCCATAAAGAGCTCTGAAGAGAGTCATGTCAATGGACATGTTGTGCGTAGTATTATAACAATATTCGCCCAAATACAACCAACGCACCCATGTCTTCTGCTGCCCTGACACATAGTTGCGCAAATACCCCTCCACCCACTCATTAACTACCTCAGTCTATCCATCCATCCATCTGAGGATGGTAGCTAGTGTTGGAGGTCAACTCTGTGCCTGCTAGCTGAAAAGTTTCTGCCAAAAGGAACTTATGAACCAGCTGTCCCTATCACTCACTATGGTCTTGGGGAGAACATGGAGTCTAAATATATCTCTTAGAAACAACTCGACTACCTGTGAAATTGTGAAGTCCGCTGTAATAGGAAAGAAGTGGGCATACTAAGTCAACTTGTCCACCACAACATAAATACAATCCTTCCCTTGAACTCGAGGAAGACTTGTAATGAAGTGTGTAGATATCCATGTCCACTTCTACTCTAGTATAAGCAGAGGCTACAACAATCCAGCTTGAAAAGTATGCTCTGACTTGTTCTGCTGACAAGTCATACATTCATGAACATGGCATGAGACATCATCCTTGAAACCCTCCAAGACAATCTCTCTCGTACTGCCCTATAGGTCTTACCATAACCCAAATGTCCTGTTGTAGGATTATTATGGTAAGAATGCAAAACGTGCTCCTTCAACTGTGGTTCAGGAACAAGGTAGACCCTACCCTTGTAGTAGATGACATCATCCACTACACTATACCTATCATCCTATGTCAACCCATCCATGATCACACAAGCATGCTGATTTTTGGAATACTCAACTAAAAGTTGAGCCTTCCAATCTGTTGAAATCTCGCTCAATGAACATAGGGCAGCAAGTGATGGCTTCTTGGAAAGTGCATCAGCAATAGTATTGTTCTTCCCCTTGATGAACTCTATGTCAAAATCATACGCCTACACCTTGCTAAACCACTTTTGTTGCCTATCATTAGGACCTATGTGATCAAGGAAATATTTTAGACTATTATGGTTCGTCCTTACCACAAATTTTCTGCCAACAAGATACTGTCAGAATTTGGCTAACGCATGCATGATAGCCAACATTTCCTTGTCATACGTGGAATAAAACCCTACTCTCGTGGGCAATTGGGTGTTTGTTCTGCATCAACACCACCCCTATGCCTTCACCTGAGGCATCACACTCAAGTACAAATGGCTGCGAGAAATCAAGGAGTACCAAAACTGGACAGGTGCTCATAACCTCCTTGAGTCTCTCAAAGACTCCCTGTGTCAACTTTGTCCATCTGAAGGCTCCCTTCTTCATGAGATTTGTTAAAGGTGTTGCTAACTGAAAGAATCCCCTTATGAACCTCCTATGATAGGCACATAAACCAAGGAAACCACGCAACTTAGTAATGTTCGTGGGAGAGGGCCAATCGAGAATTGCCTAAATCTTCTCCTCATGCACTTTCACTCCCTCTGCACTGATCACGTGACCCAAGTATAAAATCTCCCTGAGTCCAAATTCACATTTGGACAACTTAGCAAATAGAGACCGATTCTCTATGATGCTAAGCACCTCCTCAATGTGTCTAAGATGATCCTCCCATGGATTGTAAATCAATGTCATCAAAAAATACCAGAACCGATTTCCTCAACTGCTTGTTGAAGATGCGATTCATACAGAGCTGGAAGGTGGCAAGTGCATTAGTAAGGCCAAAAGGCATCACCAAAAACTCATAGTGCCCATAATGACAACAAAAAGCAATCTTCTGCACGTCCTCATCCCACACACGAATCTAATGATAACTAGGCCAGAGATCAATCTCCGAGAAGTAGATAGCTCCATGTAGCTCATCTAACAACTCATCAATGCGTGGAATGGAGTATCTATTCTTGATTGTCTTTTTGTTCAAGACTCTGTAATCAATACACATTTGCAAAGTCCCATCCTTCTTCTTAACAAGCACCACAAAAGAAGCAAAAGGGCTAAAGCTAGGGCGAATGAATCCCATATCTAGTAACTCATGGATGGTCCTCTCAATCTCATCCTTGTATGCTCTAGGATAACAATATGGGGTAGTAATCATGAGTTTAGCCCCATCCTCCATCTCTATCCCATGCTCGAAACCTCTATCAGGACGTACACCAGAAGGTATGTCACCACAGACACGACTATGCCAATCCAGCATTGACTGTATGTTTACATGAAAAGCCCTGCCATCCTGAGGTGTAGGTATTTTGGACTTCACAAAATGTGTAGCCCAAAGTATGTCATCATGACAAATGATAGTCTCCATCCTGCAGGAAGTTACCTCCTTAGGACAACCGTCTGAAGTCGTCCTCAAGATAGTCTTCTTCCTTCCAGAAAGAGACTCCATATGCATGCAGTGCTGGTCAATGATGTATCACCCAATACCTTGTAACCACTACATGCCCAAAACTACATCATAATCCTCCAATGGTAGCACATGAAAACCATTCGTCAGAGTATAGTCCCACATTTGGATGCTAAGTTGAGGAATCCTACGAGTACAACTCAAAACGGCACCACTTGCAACCTTCACTCCAAAACCAACAAACTCCTTGAACTGGAACCCACACCTGTCAACTAGCTTCTTGTCAATAAAGTTGTGCGTGGCAACTGTGTCTACTAAGCTCATAACCCACTGGCCTCTAAATGTACCTTTCAAATGAAAGGCATGAAATATGGGATAAATAGAGAGAATGGCCACAATCACTTTAGCTAACACCAAAGACTCTGAAATGTCTAGCTCTAACTATGGGTGTTCCTGCTCAACCTCCTCTAGACTATCCTCACTATTAGTATCAGGTACCTCCTCAAATATCTATCTCAGATGTCACCTCTATCAAATGAACCTTACCTTTACCAAGGCAACGATGTCCAGACTCCCATGGTTCCTTATAGGAGAAGCATAGTTTCTTCCTCAGCTCATTCCTCGTCTCCTGGTCCATCTTGGGTGGTCTAGAAGGTGGTCACCCTCTGCCCTGGGAAGTGTTGGCCTTCTTGGGAGGCCGACAATCCCTAAAAGGATTCTTATCTAACTGATAAGGACTAGGAGGGGCGTCCAGTCTAAATGTAACATCAATGGCCTCCTTGAAGGTGGCTGGTTTGAATGCTCATACCAATCCCTTTAGCCTGTCCTGCAAACCCTCTATGAACAACATCAAACAACAACTATGAGACATGTCCAGAACCATAGCTGTAATGTGTTGGAACTCATTCACAAAAGACTCCACATTCCCTGTCTGCCTAATATGTACCAACTCCTGGTAGTAAAGCTCAATGTCTTTATGATCAAACCTAGCAATGAGTCGCTTGGTGAATTTAGCATAGGAGTGAACCATGGCGTGATCCTAGGTGACCAATCCATGGTGCCACCGATCATAGGCAACCCCGTCTAAATACAAAACCGCAAATTGTATAGCCTCTCTCTCAGGCATAGTTCTCAATGATAAATAGATATTTGGCTTGTGCACCCAAGCTCATGCACTCGTATCACCTATGCCATCATAGGTAGCCAATGTCATCTTCCCAGTGGCTCTACTGAGGTCGTTGTTCTGTTGTGGTTTGTAGCCCTTGTCTCCTCTGAACCTGGTGTTATCCTTACGCTATGCACAATACTGTGGAAAAGGAAAAACATCCCTAACCTCTAGGGGTAGGGCTCCCCACTCAACTGCAGCTACCAGGACTAAATCCTCGAATCCGACCTTAGGTGGCTCCACCTGTGTCAATTGCTCAACTTGCCCAAACTGAGGCAATAATGGTCTATCCAGAGCAGGAATACGTGGACGTTCTTCCTATGGGAATGAAGGGAGGTCTCTGCTAAGATATGGGATCGAATACTGCACTGGCTTCCCACAACGGAAACCGACCTGCTCCTTCCCTGTCTTTGTTGTGTCCCTCTCCACCTATCCAATTCCATCCATTCCGGGGTATTTTGTAATTTGTCCAAGCTAGGCATAATGTCCCTAGCAACACCTTGTGCCTCACCCATAGCCGGTGTCTCTACATGTCCGACAACCTCTGCTCGCCACTGGTTTCTCCTGTGCTTGTAAAACCTATGTATTTCTCCACCAAGACGCATAGAAGATTTATAAAAATAGATGCCAAATGTTTAAATTAATTATCAAACCCCTTTTTGTAACTTGTTGTGATAATTTTCACTGAAACCCTACAGGCTGGCAGGATTCAAGTTGTAATACCACTGAAAGATCCCAAAAGGATCCTTTCACTGAACTTCTGTAAATTTTAATTAAAATAATAGATTTTCCTCTGCTTTCCTTGCGGTCTTAGAGAATTAGACAAAAGTTGCAAAAAGATTATTTCTTTTTTTTTTGTATTTTCCAGATATCAGTAAAACAATAATTAACAACAACAAATATTATAATATTCAGTCAACCAAAATAGCTACAAATCGCACCAGGCAAGAGGTGTAATCAGTATGCCAGCAAAGGTGTTTACAAACAAGGAATGAAGTCGTCAGCTACAAGAATGGACCAGCCATGCACCAATAGGGTAGAGGTGGCTGACGCAAGCCAACCAGCAAACCAAGTGACAACTGAAAGGCAGTCGTACGGCTGCTATAGTCATGCCAAGGCAACAAGAAGATCCCAATGTGCCAAACAAGACTCCCAACATGCAATGCACAAGCACCCCCAAATGCTAAACTTATCAATCTCTGTCAACTTTTGAAACAATATTGTAGAATGCTGCTGCAATCATCTATTAGGGTTTGTGTCCCAATAGCTAGGCTCTAAGGTTTGCATCCCAAACCTCTAGAATCATTCCTCAGAGAAAAATTGCAAATACCAAGAATGAAGATGTAAAAGATAATGAAAGAATTGAGCCAACATCTACTTTTTTCTCCTTCTCAAAGCCAATCAAACCCTAAAGGGAGAATATGCCTTTCCCTTTATTATGAAATGGCATCTTCTCAATTAAAAGGCATGCAAAAATAATAACAATTTGCAACATTACATATAAGCAGTTCTTCTATTTATGCAAAATCAACTAGACACGTATCACTCTGTCGCTAAATCTCAGCCCAAAAAATTGTCTTCCATAACAACTCACAACCTAGTGACAAATGGCCAACAACTTAATCTCCAACTCTCCAATCAAAGTTGCCAAGGCCTTAAACACTCGCAACCTGGAGACAACATATAATTCCTTTATCGCTAGCTCACTAGCTAAAAATATCAAAGGCTTTCAACATAGCGACCTAGTGAGCACTAACATAAATTATTTGTCACTAGCTCTCTTGCATTTTCATTAACAATCACTAAATGCCACGAGGTAGAGATAGCCATCCACCTTTGAACCATTTGTTTCGTGACATGAACTCTGCAACTCTCCACCTTTGGCACAAAATGCTTATTAGTCTCGAGAGCCTACAACTACATGAAACAAAACTTTCAATCGATTAAAATCTAGACCCACTATATGGAAACCATTTTCCAATTCTCAAGTTCAAAAATCATATGCCAAATCATCTCGCAAGCACCCGATGTGTGTACATGCATCACGCACCTCGGCCGCACTCGGGTGGTTTACAAGTGCATCACGGGTGCATGAGTGCGGGGGTGCTCCTAGGATGCTTGCGAGGTGCTTCTAAGGTGGGCGAGTGGTGCGGCCGACTAAATGGCCCAAAAAGTTTTTTAAAAAATAATTTTTTCTTTTCTTTTCTAATTTGTTTTTTATGCATGCCTAGAGAACACTTGGGATGATTCCATTCTCATTATTGACATTTTGTTGATTGTATTCACTTTGATATGGCTACGATACATTATTTCATTTCACTGTTTCATGCTACTTGGCTCATTGTCATCATGAGCATCTTTATGATATATCATATATGATATTCATATTTGAACAATGAATTTTGAATCTTGCATCTTGAACTAAGTTAATTTGTTAAATGGTCATTGGTAATGGTTATGAAGTTTCAAGTTTCAAGTTTGAACTTATGGTTTGTGAATCGCATTTCAATTTTCTCTATTCAACTATATTTGGTATGTTATATAATATATTTAAGTATCATTTCATAATTAGCATTTTCAGTCATATACATTATATATACTATGCAACCACCTCCCCCTCCTCCCCTCAGCGCCGCACCCCCGCCATCCCCCCACTGTCCCCAAATTGAGGCCATTTTTTTCCCGCACCTAAAACTCATCCTAACGTCCACCCGCATCGCCGCACCCCCACACCGGGGTAACACAATGCAAAACCAAAATTCTGGTTAGTTATAAATACTAGACACATGATAGCCACTCACTAACTTGTAGCCTAATAAACTTAAAACCTATTAACCTCACGAACTAGCAACCAAAGCAAAATCTTAACCACTAACCATTCACTCGACAATTTGTGGCTTACAAACATTAACATTTAAATGACTTGTGACCTAGCAACAACCACATAAAGATAAAACTCACTAACTTGTGCGATTAAGAAAAAAGCATTCTTCAAGATCACCAACTACACAACTAAACATTTTGAGAGCACTCTTTGTCCCACCAAATAAAATATTTAACACTTTCAAAACTAGAGACCACTCAACTAAACACAAAATAGTACTTGCTAACTCATCATTTTCAAATTTAAACATAAAATAGACCCATGAGCTAAAAAGAAAACCAAAAAGACCAATTGAACCAATTTTTTTTTACCAAGAAGATTGTAACATGAGCCAATAAAAACCTTGACAACTTAGACTTTGACCATTTGATGACCAACCACCCTAGGGCAAAACAAAGATAATAAACCCTAAAATTCATGAAACCAGACTTAGAACACAAGAAGAACCAACATCTAAAATCATATCTCAGAAATCTCAACATGAAACAAGGATATCCATCATTACTTATCCAAAAAAATTATAGTCCCAACAGTGGCTTTGATTGGGGACACTCACTAACTCAAGATGAGATGGTAATCTATGAATCTCTTGACAAAGTAGATCATCTACATGGAAAAACCCCAAATGCAACACACAAGAAAAGCTATGATACATATGTAAAAAACCTTATATATGGTTCATGGCTTATAAGTTACTTCAAGAGAAGCAATGTTTCAGGAATTGTCCATGAACTAGCGAATTCGAGAGTTTCACTAGTCATTTCTTTTAAGAAATAGGAATCATCTCCCCATTTATTGTCAATAATATACAGGCGTGGCCAAATAGGATTAAACTTCTCATGCTTACCCTTTTCCCCTATCCTTGGATTCCACACGAGAACTAAGTCATTCACCTCAAAACTCCTTACAATTGTTTTCCTGTCATACAAATTCTTAACCTATAAATCCAATTTTGCATTTCTAGCATAATCTTATCTTCTAGTTTCGTCCAACTGCATCAACTCTTCCATTCTTACTCTCATCTCATTATCGATGTCCTTATCATAAACTTGCACAAATTTGTACAATTCCATTAAGGTTATTTTGGGGTAATTTTGCATGAATGTCATATACCAAGTCAAATAGTGCACAACCAACTACCTTCTTGATTGTTAGCCTACTGGTCCAAATAACAAGCTTAAGCTTGGAATCCTAGGCTCTCTTATTGTTTTCAAGAATCATTCCAATCAAGCTCTTATTACTTGATTCAAACTAGCCATTGCCATATGGATGATATGTAGATGAATAAGATGTTTGAAATGTAGGTCCTACATTGGTTAATACAAAAGGCATCCTAACATATGCATAGGTTCCTCATTGGATGGTAAATGTTGTTTTGTATTGTTTTCTTTCCTTCACCCTAACTTGCTTATACCTAGAGAAGTCATCTTGTAACTTTTTGCAACATAGCTTCCATATTAGGCAAACCATAGTTATCCTTTAATGAATATATATTAAGATTCCTAAAATCCACACAACCTTATACCTCCATTCTTCTTCCTTATAAGTACAAGGTTTGAAACCCACGATGAATGTCTAATCGCATCTCGTCTTTGTCAATTCCTCTTGCATTTTTGGAGCAAGAGTAGGGTGGGTTGGTCTTTGCCTTTACCTAAAAGGTTTTGCATCATCTTTAAGAGGGATAACATGTTGGAATGAATTCTCTCTATAGGCCTTAAGGTCATCAAATGACCATACAAAGACATGCATGTACTTCCTTAATAAATGTGTCCACATCTTCCTTACCTTGGGAGAGAACTTTTTCCGAATGTAAATTTGTAGGTGAATGTTTTGTACTTCCTTACTAAATCTATCCACATCTTCCTTACCTTGGGAGATAACTTTTTCCGAATGTAGGTGAATGTTCCGAGATTCACCTCTTCCAAATTATTAGGATTACTAATATTTTTTTACCATTTTTGGATTGTCCATATTGTCAAAGGCCACTTCCAATACTACTAGACCTTTGGAAACTTTATTAGTTTTTAGTTGTATGACATCATTCCCAAAAACAGTATCCTTATCTTTTAGCTTTTCTACATAACCACTGAAATCAATTTCTTGGTTCTCATATTGCCCTTCACAGTTCAAAAACCTCAATCTATCAAAATATCATCCTCAAAAACCTCTCATCATTCTATATTATCAGGTGCAAAAGACCTTACCTATACTTCAACCCTTGAGATTACTGCAAGAGTTATATGTTCTAGCTTAAGAGCAATATTAGCTAACTAAACAATCATCTTATTATGGATCTTGTTCATCCAATCTTGTCCCAAATGACTCAAAGCTCTCTATTTCAACCCAAACAACATTCCTATATTGTTTCAACTTTTCGTTTTTTTATTCATATTTGGTCCTTATTTGCGATATAGCCAGTTTTGCATCTACAAGAACTCTGAGATTCTTTATACAGTGTTTTTCTGCTAATCTCGGACCTATCAACAAAGCCTCATACTCTACAACATTATTAGTACAAGAAAATAATGGAGTAAAAGAAAGTTTATAAGTAGCAGAATCAGAATAAGAAATATCAATGTAAACAAGTGCAATATCACCTAGAACATCAGTAGCAACATCAACCTTGACAATATGTAAAGTGGAAGGACCATTAGCAATCTTCTCATTTAATTCTTTCATTGGTTCTTCTTTGACTGCATTCTTCATCAGCGCCTCTTCATATTTTTGCTATGTTCCTCGAGGACGCATCCCTGCCCAAAAACATAGAGTTTCAGAAACGGGAACATCCCCGAGATGTGGGGCAAGTATGGGATGTCCCCCAAACATCCCAAAAATCCCAAAAAATGAGGGAGACATCCCAAAAATAGGGGGCCAGACATTGATAACCTCTTGAAAACATTTGCAAGTTACCTTTAATTAACTGTTCCTTCACCTTGAAAAATGAAAATAAAGAATTCACACTCACAACCATGCCTTTAGTATCACTAATCTTCTCTCGGAAATCACCTTTGTTTACCATTGCAGTCTCCACTTTCACCATCATGACATTCCTTCTAGACCAAATACTGAAAAGTGTCTGAAGAACTATAATGCAAAAAACACAAATCCCTTCTGCCTCTCGCAATGAAATACAGAATCCACAGACAATTCCCAACTTTCACTTCAAAATATCAACAGGATGTTGCAATACTTCCATCAAGGCAGAAACACCTTGCTTAGTTCTTCCTTCTTCAAGCCTCTCAATACTATTTGAATATTCTTCAAGCTCAATGTTGACATAATCAGTAAAAGAAATATCAATGGAAACAAGTGCAATATCACCTAGAACATCAATAGCAACATCAACCATGACAATATGTAAAGTGGAAGGACCATTAGCAGTTTTCTCATTTGATTCTTTCATCTGTTCTTCGGTGACTGCATTCATCATCAGCACCTCTGCATATTTTTGTTACATTCCTAGAGGACGCATCCCTGCCCAAAAACATAGAGTTTTGGAATTGGGGGCATCCCTGAGACAGAGGGACGAGAATGGGACATCCCCCAACCTTCCCCATAATCCCAAAAAATGAGGTAGACGTCCCAGAAATAGGGGGCATCACAAGAAAAAATATGGGGCGGTCACCCGTCCCTAGTACAGTTGGGGACGTTGCAGATATCCTTATGGCCAGACGTCTAAACTTCTATAAGAAATCTGCAAGTTACCTTCAATTAACTGTTCCTTCACCTTGAAAAAATGATTATAAAGAATTCACACTCACAACCATGCCTTTAGTATCACTAATCTTCTCTAGGAAATCATCTTTGTACACCATTGCAGTCTCCAATTTCATCATCACAACATTCCTTCTAGATCAAATGCTGAAAAGTGTCTGAAGAACTACAATGTCACCAACACAAATCCCTTCTGCCTCCTGCAATGAAATATTAAACCCAAGGACAATACCCAACTTCCCCTTCAAAATATCAACTGAATGTTGAAATACTTCCATCAAGTCAAAAACACCTTTCTCAGTTCTTGCTTCCTCAAGCCTCTCAATCCTATTTGCATATTCTTCAAGCTCAATGTGAACAGAATCAGGAAAAGAAATATCAATGGAAACAAGTGCAATATCACCTAGAACATCAGTAGCAACATCAACCATGACAATATGTGAAGTGGAGGGACCATTAGCAATCTTCTCATTTAATTCTTTCATTTGTTCTTCTATGTCTATATTCTTCATCAGCACCTCTTCATATTTTTTCTACATTCCCCGAAGATGTGTCCCTGCCCAAAACCGTAGAGTTTCGACAACATGGACATCCTCGAGATGGGGGGACGAGTATGGGACGCCCCCTAGTCATCCCCAAAATTCCAAAAAATGAGGGAGACATCCCATAAATAAGGGGCCATCACAAGGAAAAATGGGGGGCAGCCAACCGTCCCTAGTACAGTTGGAGACGTCACAGACGTCTTTACAACCAGCTATCCCCAACATTGAAGCACATTTTTTAAAAAATTATTGAAACCTAATTTTAGAGCATAAAATAGGCCCTTTTCTACTACACACTTAAGCAAATCAGAATTTTGAAGTCATGAAATCTGTTGAAGTATGTAGCTTCCGTCAGACAAACACTATGAATAACAAATTTGAACTGTATGCATATATACATATCAATGACTTACATATTGATATGTATATATACATATTGTAAATACATAAGTTCAATGCTATTCTGATATTGTTTTCTGAATACAATAGATACACTCATATATATATTTCATTGATAAAAGTTCACATGTTCATATGATTATCGGCATGGCTGTTTATCTCATATGATTATCTATTTGACTAGAAATGTTGATCCTTATTTGACATTATCATTCATGCAAGTATTATGTATGAGTTACACACAATAATAAATTGGTATAATGTTAACCAATCTGCATTAGCAATTGCTATTATTAACTAATCTATGTTAAGATATACGGGTGAATGGTCATGACCATTCATCCACATTCCCTATCATATATCATTTATATGAAATTAATTCATTCTTTCAAGTATTGAAATCAATAAATACAAAGCAAGATCTGGAGAACAATAACAATTTTGTGATTGAAGCATTTCTTATCTTTAGTCGTGCAAATAGACTAGCAACAATCCTTTGCATTTCAACATGGTACCAGAGCATTGGTTGAAACAGCTAAGACAAAAGACAAAAGTGGCTCAGCATTAGGAATTTCCTTGGAAGCTTGCTAGGGTATGGGATATGGGTTGGAAAAAACACCAATCTTACATGTGAACTCTGCGACTACGCAATCATAGCCTGCACCTAGAGAAATTGTAAGGCCATCACAATGGGCCGAGGCCAATGCTTTGACTAAATCAATTTTCTCTTGCAATCACCATGTCACCCTTCACAAAGAGATTTTCCTAGTTTTGCATCGGTCGTCCAGATAGCAACGGTACTTGAATAGAATCCACTGGCTGTAACCAAGACGGATTTGAGATTGGGATTCTAAATTTGGTCAGGGCAAGAAGATTCGGTGGTCTCTCTAAAAATGAAGGAATTCATGCTAAAGTGTGGGACCCAATTTGTCAATGCCTTATTGATGTGGTGAACTAGGGACTATAAGTGCCTTTCACAGAGAAACAACTCATCTCCTCTGGTACTTCATTTAGAACTATTTGCTATACATGGGAAGTCCTTGTGAATGATTCACTTTACTATTTCCACAGTTCTATAGAAAATGAAGTTGATGACCATGGTTGTACCCTGCTTCATTATGCATCGATGGACAATAATAGCAAGATTGTTCACGTTGTGTTGTATTTTGTTTATAATATATTGGTAGATACCAAGAATATTAATGGAAATACACCTTTGCATATCATATTTAATAAAGGAGTGATGTGATCACATTAGCATTATTATTATCATTGACCCGACAACCACAATCCTTCTTAAGAGACTTAAACTCCCATTGGTAGGTATCTGTAAGAGTCTTCCAAATAGGCTCGAAGGATCTCATTCAAAAGAAAAGACGACAAACATGGCAATGGATCCTTTTGATCTAGATTCTAAAATAAAGACAAGTCAAGGGGCTCTTCTTTTGAAGAGGGAGAACACTGCAATGAAATGTTCAAATATTACGATTGGTCGCTCAAATGGCCTTATGACAATAGTCCAAGAGGAAGCAACTAGAGGATTTGTGATTAGTTGACATCCAACGAGTTAGGTTTTATTGCTTTACAGGGAGCAAACTATGATGGAATTTTGTGTTCATAGTTCTTCTAAGAGGAAGAAACAACATTTAAAGGGAGTCTGAAAATCCATCACAGAAAGGATTGAAAGGTCAAGTGAATGATGCATGTACTTGGAGCTTCAGATAGAAACCATGATATTATGAATGCTTGGTACCAATGGAGAGTTTCTCTTGTGAAAAATGTGGTATTTATTAAAATAATAAGTGTGCCTAATGATGAGTCCTTTGGAACAAGATATTTTCAATGATTGAAGTATATATGAGTAGATCATGCCTCTATGACAAAGGGAGCAGCTTAAGGATCTACATCTGTTGGTATCCAATAATATTTATTCAGAGAGAGTAAACCATGATGAGATGGTTTTTCTAACTTTCAATTGAGGTACATTATCACTAAAGAACAAACAGCCGACATTCTCACCAAGCCTCATACTAGAGAGAATTTTTGTGTACTGTTGGTACAAGCTTGATATGTTGCAGAATGAAGCCTTAGCTGAAAAGGAACTTCAGCATCAATCATCTATTACTTTTATCCTTGTATATTCCTTCTTTTCGGAAGAAAATTGAGCTAAGTTGTCGATTCAAGTTCGGTTCCAAGTTCGAAGTTCGAGAATCAGTTCGCAAGTTCATCAAAATTTTAGAAAGGAGTTGGGTTCGTTAGTACAAAAACATGTAAAAATTATAAATATATATACATATAGATATACATATACATATATATACATATATATATATATATACATATATATATATATATATATATATATATATATATATATATATATATATATATAATGAAGCATGAGTTAAAATTAGAATGTAGCATAGTGGCATAAACACATTTAAACAAAAAAAACTTTAAAACACCATAAACAATTAAACTTGTAATCATAGTGATCATACCATCATATAGTAATATAGTTCAATCAACTTCAACATCAAAGATTCAAAACATTTAAAATATCAAGTTCATGTATCATTGTTTCATGTCCATTGTTTTAACTAATGGAATGAAAATCTATTACTATTCTAAGTTCTTCAATATTTAATCTTTGTAATAAAATGACAATGAGAGGCCACCAAAAGCAATTCATAACAACTTTTAAGGTTGTGGATGCCAAAAAACTGTTTTTTTTGCCTAAAAAAACACTTTCTAGTTGTCCACGGGACCCAGTTCATTGCGGGTTCGAACTTTTTGATGTTAGTTCGCTTGGGTTCAATCCCAATTCGAACCTAATCAAACCCGCAAGGCAATAACAGTACCGTAGTCGAATTGGATAGGAGGGGGCGAACCGGTTCAAATTTTTCCGTATGCAAAGGGCGGGGGAGGTACCTAGGCAACATAGAGTTTGAGGAGAAAGTCATGATTTTTCACTCAATTGATTGAGTCGTATGTGGATAAAATGGTGTGTAATGACATGACAACACCATGTTAGAGAATCTGTGGTAACCCTATGTAAAATCTTTTATTGTCATGTGTGTGACTCCATGGCTTTATGGGCCCCCTATGTACATTACTGAAAGGTGACAATCTCTCTGATAATGCACACTTGTATTCAACATTGTAAGGTGACAACTTTCCAATGTCTACTATCACGGTGAATATCATGTTGACTTGATATTCATGGAAATGTCTTGATAGTTAATATCCCATGGACTTATTGATAGATATCATGCTGACATAATATAGTTTGTGTATCAATATGTTCTTTATGAGATAATCATAGTGGATATGATGAGTTATGGTAGACATCAAGCAACATGATGTCTGTGCACATACCATAATCAGGATATATGAATATCATGCTGACTTGATGTTCATATACTCCTTGATATCATGAGTGATGTGATATCTAAATATCTCATACTTAGTATCTCTTGAGCATTTTGATGGATATCATAAGACATGATACCTATTGCAGATCATTATGTTCTTTAAGAGATAATCACGGTGAGACACCATGATGCGTTATGGTATACATCATGAGACTTGATGTCAGAGCTCATACCATAACTTAGATATACATATAAAAAGAATATCATGTGACTTGTTGTTCTTAAGCATATTATAGTTTTGACGTCACAAGATAGGTGATATCACTCTTCCAAATAAGGTGAACATATTGAAATATATATTCGTCTTCCCTAGCTAAGAGGGAGTGTTAAAGTATGTAGCTTCAATAAGACAAATATGAATAACAAATCTGAACTGTATGCATATATTGATGCAAAAGCATCCTAGATTGCCTTGTAATCCTGCACTTTTTGTTCATTCTGCTAGTTATTGCCGAGTTCTAGTTGTTGCCGAGTTCCAGTTGCTGCCGGGTTGTCCAATGTTGGTCGAGTATTCCTTCATGTGCCGAGTGAACATGTTATTTGCTGATGTTGGTCGAGTATTCCTTCATGTGCCGAGTGAACATGTTATTTGCTGATGCTCGATTCCTTCTTTGGCCAAGTTGTCTGTGTTTTAGTTCTTATTAGACGTCAACTTTCATATTTAATTTGGATCATGAATTTAATGATAGAATCCTATTTAGGATGAGTGTTGACCATTTTGGGGTCGGCCTTTCTTTAATATTAGGTTCTAAAATCTTTTGTAAGTCGTTTTGGCAAGTATATATAGAGCACTTACGCTTAGATTAAAGGTAGAACTTAGAGCGTTTGGAAAGTGGGACGCATATGTGCCTGGAAGTGCGAAGTTGAAGCTAGATCATGGACCTTGAATGTATTTTGTATCTAGCCGTAACCCAGAAAGTCTTACAGCTGGGAATGTATGTTAATTACTTGAAATTCTATAAAAGTATTTTGTTCTCTCTCTTTGGTGTTGTTCTCTGTTGTTTGCTTCCGTTGTATTTATTCAGCAAGGTGGTTTTGATAGCTGAGTATGTCCTTAGTCATAGTTACTTCATCCCTTTTTGCACCAAGTGGTATCAGTGCTTGAGGCTCATCCTTGTGGAGATTGGATCGTGTAGAACCCTAAGTGAATTATGTTGTAGGGTTGCAGATCTGCAGATTTGACCTGTAGCTTGTAGAGGGTTACAATCTTGCAAGAACTTGATTGTAAAGATGGTTCAAGGTAGAGGAAATGTTGATAATGTTCTATTGGATACATTGAGAAAAAATGCAACAAGATTAGATGTTGTGGAGACAGCCTAGAGGAGAGGAGCGCACCTTGATGATGTGAGTGATGATGAAGCAACAACACCAAACTCTAATCCAAAACCTGGAGAAGATCAAGATGAGGCAAGATTATTGAGAGTTTATCTATGGCAAATTCAACGCATGTTGTAGAAGTTGTTCCTTATGATGGAAAATTGGATACCAATGTTGTGTTGGATTGCATCTCTAAAATGGAGAAGTTCTTTAAGTATGAAAGCACTCCTGATAATAGGAAGGTGAAAATTGAAGTTACTAGGTTGAAAGATTATGCTTCACTATGGTGGGAGCATTCACAAAGTGATAGACAAAGGAGAGGAAAGAAGAAGATCAAGACTTGGCTGAAAATGGTGAAGAAGGTGAAGAACAAATTCCTTCCTGCTAAATATCAAGTTAGCTTGTTAAAAAAATGCAAAATTTGAGGCAAAGAGACATAACAGTGACGGAGTAAATTGAGGAATTCTATAGATTAGACATCAGATCTGGACATGTGGATAATGATGTTGAGAAAATTGCAAGATATCTAAATGGATTGAGATCTGGAATCCAAGATGAGATAAGTTTTGTGAAATTGCAAAATGTGGAAGAAGCATACCAATATGCCTTGAAAGTTGAGCAGATCTTGACAAAAAAGCATGAACAAACACAAAGAGGTAGAGGTGGTAGATTCCAGAGAGGCAAAGGTAGATCTGATGGAGAAGGTGGCAGATCTGACAATTATGTGCAAGATAAGGGAAAATCTAAATGGAAAAATGATGACAAAGGCAAGACCAAGTGGAAAGGTGGTGATTCTTACCGAGGAGGTACTGGTTCTTATCGAGGAAGAGGTAGTTCTTATCGAGGAAGAGGTAATTCTTATTCTAGAAGTGGTTTTCCTTGTGATTGTTTTAGTTGTGGTAAACAAGGGCATAGATCTTTTGAGTGTAGATCCTTTGAAAGTGGGAAAGGTAACAGAAATGTTGTGGTTCAAGGAGACATTGAGGGTTCACCAAGTGGACCTAAGGCTAGAGAAAATTTGATGGTGAGAAGAACCCTATGTAATAAGGGATGTGATGAGGAACCTATCCTAAGGAAAATCCTTTTCAAGACCAAATGTAAGATGGCTGAAAATGTTGCAAGATGATCATTAATAGTGGAAGTTCTACAAATTTGGCTTTAGAAGAATTGGTTACGAAGTTGCAGTTGCAAAGGTTGGAGCATCCTAAACACTGTCATGTTTCATGGATCAAGGATGAGCATAAGATATTAGTAAGTGAAAATGTATTGTGAAGTTCAAGATTGGACATTACTTTGATAAAGTTATGTGTAATATTATGCCTATGGATTGTTGTCATATTTCGTTGGGTAGACTTTGGCAATATTATAGATATGCTATATGATGGAAGATTGAATCAATAATCTTTGGGTAAATGGAAGAAAAAAAGTATTGTTGCCTTTGATTGAAAGTCCAAATGAGGTTAATTTTGTACTACTATTCAAGTTTGCATGGTTAGTGGGAAACAATTTTAAAAAGAAATGAAAAGGAACCAAGTTTGTTTCGCTATAATTCCAAGAGTACCGAGTTTTGGTAGTAATGATTGAGCAGCAGAAGCTGGTAATAACCGAGTGACAGCAGAAGTTGGTAGAGATCAAGTACTAGCAGAAATTAAAAACTTATTGAATGAGCACAAAGAAATTGTTGTAGAGGATATTTCTGATGGTTTACCACCAGTAAGAAGTATAAGTCATTGTATGGATCTGATTCCTGGAGCTAGTTTTCCAAATAAAGCACCATATAAGTTGACACCTACAAAGAATGAAGAACTTAACAAACAAGTGCATGAGCTATTGCAGAAAGATTTGATAAGAGAAAGTTTGAGTCCATGTGTTGTACCTATTGTATGGGCACCTAAGAAGAATAGAGAATCGAGAATGTGTACTAATTCCAGAGCTATTAACAAAATCACAATGAAATATGGGTTTCCTATGTCGAGGATGGATAACATAATGGATTGTTTGAGTGGAGCAACGTATTTTACCAAGATTGGTTTGAAGAGTGGTTATCATCAGATCAGAATCAGAGAAGGTGATGAATGGAAGACTGCTTTGAAGACAAATGATAGTTTGTATGAATGGTTGGTAATGCCTTTTGGTTTGACTAATGCACCTAGTACTTTAATGAGGTTGATGAATGAAGTTCTGAAGAGATTTTTCAGTAAATTTGTGATTATGTATTTGGATGATATTCTAATATTCAGTAAGACTAAGGAAGAACATCTTAAGCATGCTAGACAAGTACTGCAGAAATTGAAAGAGGAGAAGTTGATGATTAATCTGAACAAATGTTCTTTTATGCAAGAGATTGTGTATTTGGAATTTGTGATTTCAGCTGACGGTTTGAAAATGGATCCTGACAAAGTTAGAGCAATTTTAGAATGGCCTACACTGGAGAATGTGGGTGCGCTAAGATCATTTCATAGATTGGCTAGTTTTTACAGGAAGTTTGTAAGGAATTTCAGTTCTGTTTGTAATACTATGACTAAGAGAATGAGAGGAGATAAAAAGGAATTCAAGTGGACACATGGCGCTGATAACAGTTTTGAGACTTTGAAACAAAAAGTTGTGGAGTTACCTGTCTTGGCTCTGCCTGATTTCAATAAGGTATTTCAAGTTAAATGTGATGCAAGTGGTAGTGCAATAAGAATCGTATTAAGTCAAGAAGGTAAACTTGTTGTTTTCTTTAGTGAAAAGTTGAATGATGCTAAAAGGAAGTATTCGGTGTCTAATCAAGAGTTTTATGCTATTGTTCAAGCACTAAAGAAGTGGAGACATTATTTGATTCCTAAGAAGTTTGTGTTGTATACACTGATCATAAAGCCTTACAATACTTGGGAAGTCAACATAAGTTGAATTAGAAACATATGAAGTGGGTTGAGTACTTGCAAAGTTTCACATTTGTGATTAAGCATAAGAGTGGAGTCACTGACCGAGTTGTTGATGCATTAAGTAGAAGACATTCCTTGCTGACCAAGATGAAGGTTGAAATTCTTGGTTTTGATGAGATGGAAGAGTTGTATTAAACTGATCCTAATTTTTTTGAAATGTGGAGAGAGTGCAAAGCACAACACCTAGTTTGACATAACAACCAAGTAAGTTTGATGAATATTTTATTCGAGGAGGTATATTCTTTAAGGGAATTTAGTTGTGTATTCCTAAGAATTCTATGAGGCTGAATTTGATTAAGGAAAAGCATAGTGGTGGATTGGTTGGACATTTTGGAAATGATAAGACACTGTGTTTGTTGATAGATAAGTATTATTGGCCACAGATGTATAAGGATATTTAGAAGTTTGTAAAAAGTTGTGGAGTTTGTCAAGTTGTAAGAGTAAGTCAAAATATTGGATTGTATACACCTATTTCAATTCCTAAGAAACCTTGGAGTGACATCAATATGGATTTTGTTTTTAAATTGCCTAAGATAGTGAAGGGGTATGATTCTATATTTGTTGTTGTGGATAGATTTTCTAAAATGGCTCATTTTATACCTTGTAAGAAGACATTAGATGCCAAGAATGTTGCTGAGATTTTCTTCAAATAGATTGTTAGATTGCATGGATTACCAAAAAGTATTATTTTTGACAAAGACAGTAAGTTTGTTGGTTATTTTTCAAGAACTTCATGGATAAAGTTGGTACTGAGTTGAAGTTTAGTTCTACATTCCATCCACAAACAGATGGACAGAAAGAGGTTGTGAATAGAAGCTTGGGTAATTTGCTGAGATGTTTAATTGGAGATAAACCACATAATTGGGAGTTGGTATTGACACAAGTTGATTTTGCATATAATAATTCTGTGAATAGGAGTACAGGGAAAACACCTTTTGAGATTGTTACAGGAATGCAGCATAAAGGATATCAGATTGGAGGGATGTTGCTGGTGAAGAAAATAGAAGTGCTACAGGGATGAATTTGCTGATTTTATGGAATCTTTCCATAAGGAAGTAAAGTTATGGTTGGAATAAAGTAATCATAAGTATAAGGATAATGCTGATAAGTCTACAAGACATCATGTTTTTTAATTTGGTGAGGGTTCATTTGAAGGAAGATTTTTTGTTGAAACATATAGTAAGCTAAAGATGAAGAAGTTTGGACCTTGTAAGATCTTGAGGAAGTTTGACAATGCTTCTGAAATAGAGCTCCCTGATGACATGGATATATCTCTTATATTCAATGTTGCTGATTTGTATAAGTATCATGAGTCAGATGATGAAATTGTTGTATTAGATGATTATCCTAAGAAGCAAATTGAAGAGGTTGAACAAGTATTAGATCAAAGAGTTAGTAAGAGCACAAGAGGCAAATATTACTACGAGTATTTGGTGAAGTGGAAGAATAGACCAGTTAAAGATGCTAAATGGATCTCTCAATCTGAATTGGATTCATCTTAGGTTGTGACACTTGCATGATTCAGGACAATCATTTCTTTCAACCCTAGTTGTCTGAAGTAGGAGCATCCTGGGTTGCCTTGTAATCCTACACTTTTTGTTCATTCTGTCAATTATTGCGAAGTGCCAATTACCGGCGAGTGCTAATTACTATCGAGTGCCAGTTGTTGCCGAGTTGTCCAGTGTTGGTCGAGTGTTCCTTCATGTGCCAAGTGAACATGTTATTTATTGCTACTTGTTCCTTCTTTGGTCAAGTTGTTTGTGTTTTAGTTCTTAGTAGGAGCGGACTTTCGTATTTAATTTGGTTCATAAATTTAATGATAGGATCTTGTTTAGGGATGACTGTTAACCATTCTAGGGTCGGCCTTTCTTTGATATAATATTCTAGAATCTTTTGTAAGCCGTTTTGGCAAGTATAAATAGAGTTTTTAGGCTTACGTTAAAGGTATAACTTAGAGGGTTTTGAAAGTGGGAGGCATGTGTTTGGAAGTGTGAATTTGAAGCTGGATCGTGGATCTTGAATGTATTTTGTATCTGATCATAACCTAGAAGGCCTTGCAACTGAGCATGTATGCCGATTACCTGAAAATTCTATAAAAGTATTTTGTTCTCTCTCTCTCCTTGGTGTTGTTCTTTTTTGCTTGCTTCGTTGTGTTTACTCAACAAGGTGGTTTGGATAGCTGGGTGTGTCCTTGGCCCTAGTTACTTAATCCCTTCTTGCACCATATATACATATTGTCAATACATAAGTTCGATGTTATTCTAATATTGTTTTTTGAATACAACTAATGCACTCATATATATTTCATTGATAAAAGTTCACATATTCATACGATTATCGGCATGCATGGCTGTAGATGCCAACCATTTTTATCTCATATGATTATCGGTTTGACTGGAAATGTCGATCCATATTTGGCATTATTGTTAATGCAAGTATTATGTGTGGGTTATACACAATAATGAATTAGTGTAATGTTAACCAATCTGCATTAGCAATTGTTATTGTTAACTAATCTATGTTAAGATATAAGGGTGAATGGGCATGATCCATATTTGGCATTATTGTTCATGCAAATATTATGTGTGAGTTATACACAATAATGAATTGGTGTAATGTTAACCAATCTGCATTAGCAATTGTTATTGTTAATTAATCTATGTTAAGATATAAGGGTGAATGGTCATGCCCTACCATAGATTATTTATATCAAATGAATTCATTCTTCCAAGTATCAAAATCAATAAATACAAAGCAAGCTCTAGAGAACAATAACAATTATGTGATTGAAACATTCCTTATCTTTAGCATTGCAAATACATTAGCAACGATCCTTTGCATTTCAACAAAATCAAAGAAATTTTCTGAGGATGTATGTATGAAGGCAAAGTCTAAATACATGGTTTGCAAATAGATGCAATCGGACTATTTGGACACCAAGATCATGATTAAATTAACTTATGTGAATTCCCAAAATGCACAAATCAGACCCCCTTACCAATGCATAAACCTGCATTTTTCTCCAATCTAGTTGTAACCCTGCATTTTTCTCCCAATCAGATCAGATCTTATTTTCCCGAGGATAGACCTGCAACATGTCAAAAACTTAGAAATCGATCCACAATTTGCTTATTATTACCCCAAACATGCATTGTGAGACCTGATAATAGGGAACAAGTATTAGGATCAAACTGGTTTTTAAGACAAATTTCAAATTTCTATGATATTGTTCACTACTAAACTTACATTTTTGTTCACATATTGATATGCATATTGACAATTGAAATTGTTTTTTGAATGCATAATACACTAGAGTGAGTATTGAATCGTTTATTGTTTCCTAGATGGCATTCAAATGGTGTATGGTAAGGCTCTATAGTGTTTAGACAATGTAGTCAAAAAGATCCGCACACTAGGCGCGTGTACGTCCCTGGTGCGGGTATGTTGCGCACCTGAGTACCTCCACTGCGGCAAAAACATGGCCGTACCACAGCCACATTGATCAGGGCACTCAAGCAGGACACAGGGACGTAGGTGCGTCCAGGGTGTGGGGGTATAAACTCTAGTGCGTGCAGGGTGCGGTTGGCACCTTGACTGAAAAGCCGAAAAAAATAACCCTTTTGCAATTGTTTTCTTTAGCAAGAGAACCCTAATTGGGTGTGGGTCCCATGAGGTCTATTTAAAAATTTTAGTATTTTAATAAGTTCAATAGTTATTGGTAATGGTTATGAAGTTTCAAGTTTCAAGTCTAAACTAATGGTTTGTGAAACATATTTCAATTTTCTATATTCAACTATATTTGGTGTGTTATATTGAAGTATCATTTCAAAATTAGCATTTTTAGTCATATATATATATATACTATGCAACCTCCACCGCTTTGCACCCCCGCCGTCCCCAAATCATGGCCCATTTTATTCCCGGATCCGAAACTCATCCCGACATCCCCCTACACTCTTGCTCCAATTCAAAACAATGTTTAATGATATGCCTTTTGCTTAGTTTTATATGAATGACATGCATATTTGTAAATTTCAATGTATATTTTAAAATTTCCCTATATTTATATAGTTGTCCTTGTTGGTTGTCCCATCCACAAAATCAACAAAATGTTTTGTTGTCCCGAAAACCCATCCCGTTGTCCCCTGATGTCCCCGTTCCGGAAACTAGGAGTAACATAGTATTTTTGAGCAATGGCAATAAGATTTGATATGTCTCAGTATATCACTTATCCAAATCAACTGATTTATCTTTGTTAAGATATGAAACATGGGTGAGCAAGTCAACAACTTCCACGTTACATGAAAATGTGCTAAGGGCCCGTTTGTTTGTCGGTATAGGAATAGAAAATTAGAATGGAAAATTAGAATAGGAATGGAAATGGAAAAGAGCAATCCCATTCTTGTTTGATTAACCTGGTATTTGATTGGGAATATGTTACTACCTTGTTTGGCTGTACAAAAATGGAATAGGAATAAGGTAAAGTTTTGAATTTTAAAAAATATATATATTAAAAAAAAAAAATGTTTTAAAAAAAAATTAATTTAAAAAAAATTGGTGCTGCTCCCACCTCTGTAGCTCTACCTGCCAATGATAGCCCTCTTTTCTATCATTAGGGCTCTGTTGCTAGGTAAACAAAGTCCACTAGGATCTAGATGTGGTTCTGAGCGAAGGGATGCCTTTTCGGGTCGGGGCAAACTTATTGGCTCTTTATTTATTCATTTCTTCATTTTGGTCCACCTAAAATTTTTTTTAAAATTGAAAAAATTAAATTAAATTTAACTAAAAAAATTTATTTTTATTTTTTTAAATCAGATTGGAATAGGAATGGCCCATTCCAATAACAACTATTTTTTGGAATGGACATATGCTCATTTTAAAGGCAAAATTGGAAAATGTTTGCCTATTCCATATTCCAATTTGGAGTACCAAACACAGAATACATTTTCTATTCCTATTTTCCTAAACCTATTTCAGTAAACAAACAGGCCCTAAGGGAAGATTATGATATAGTGGACGGAATGGAATTGAGTACAATGGATTAGGATGATCATCAGGATCCTTCCTTAGAGGCAATTACAAAGTCAAAAGGTAGACCTTACTTATGAGAAGATGAAATCGGAGAAAGAAGGCCCAGCGGAGTCAATCGGACTAGAAAGATGGAGGCAATAGCCAACAAAAAAGAACAGTTAATAGCAAGAAGAGAAATTTGGAGGTTGAGAAAAGTAAAAAACATCAGGAGCCTGCAACAAAGAGATAGAATGCAACACTATCAAGGCAAAGCATAACTGAGGTTAGGAGCCAAGAGGTTAATACAAGTCGACAAGGGGTCGCCGACAAGGGGTCGCGGTAGAGGTGAGCTTTGATTCAGAATCAAGTGGTTACAGTAACACTACTGAGTACTCTCCTCTCTAAGAGAACCAATATGGGGATGATATGACAGTCATTAATGAAGAAGAGGATAGGCCAATTGATATTGAGAAAGTAAGCCAAGCACCTAGGGCTGTTGGTGATGCTTTGCTAGTCAAACCAAATCCAAATTTGGGGTGAAGCATTGCACCACTATGGTTAAGGCAAATGCTTATGCCAAGAGGCAAGGTGGTGAATATCTAAACAGTTGAAGATATTCAAGGGTTAGTGGAAAAGGAAGATAGCTTGATACAGAGACAAATTGCAAAAATGGTGGCAAAGGTAATCAAGAGCGATGATGAGGGTCACCGAAAAGTTTAGATTGTTATACCAAAGGTTAGCAAGGCAGTGAATGAGATTGTAGCCAAGGAGTATGTGATGGTAGAGCATAACTTAGGAAGAATCACGGATGACATGCAATGTGAGGAGATCCAGGAAGGCATGGTTTCAATTAGAGAAAGGTTAAGGAAGGCAAACGAGAGGATTGTAAAGTTGGAAGCCTAAAACAAGTATTGGAGAGATTGCCAACCTATCCAACAGTTACATTAGGCAGCCCTTCTGCAAGACAACAGGAGCAACATAGAAGAAATATCAGCTGAACTGCACGAAATCAAGGATTGGATCAGTGATATAATTCAAGATGAGCAAAATTTCTTGCCTTACTTTATCTCGGCATTCAGGTCATTGGCGGCTATTAGAGACAAATTCAGAACATTTGAAGGGTAGTGGAAGGATTTCCTTCCAAGTGTCATTCCTAGGCTACGGGCATTTATTAGGTTATCGGAGAGATATTTGGAAAGAACCAAGTTGGTCGATGAAGGAGGAATGAGTATAGTGGAGTCTTGGTGTGTTGCCTTGACCATCAGATTGAGGATACTTGAAGAGATATAGAATGAGATTGCACAACATAGCCTAGGCATTGACACTTCCATTTCAACCATGATGAGCAATGTTGGGGTTGCACTTGATTTTGAAGATATCAAAGAAGAGAATGTCAATAGGACAAAGTTTGGGTCGAGATTGGATGAGTTGGGGAAGGTTGCCATCAGGAAAAAACATTTGGGCACCCCTTGCCTCCCTCATTGCCTTTATTGGATATGCGAGAGAATATGATAAGGGTCATGAGAAGACAGTGCAAGCAACGAGAAACATGATGAATTCAGCTGAGCTCAAGATGAAGCACATGCCTTGCCCTCTCATGAATAAAGTCAACAAAAGGCTAGCCAAGTTCATTTCCTTGGCTAAAAAGATGAAAGAAAAGGGTAGAGTTATATTAGAGGATCATTTGATGTAAGCCCAAGTGGCAAATTCTCCTTTCTTTTGGGTAGGATAGGTGTCTGATTCTAATTGGCTACCATTTTGATGGCTTCTCATTGGTTGCCACTTTTCCTTTTTTTTCATTGGTCCATTGATGAGGTGCCATCTTCTCATTGCCTGATGGGGTGGCAACCCTAGTTAGGGTTTCTAGGATTTGATCTGGATCATTGATTTTGCCTCTTAATCTCTACCGTTGGTTGTAATTTTGGCCCCTATATAAGGCCATTTGCTCTCATTTGTAAAGGGTTGAAGAAAATTGTTGCTTAAGATAATACCAAAATTGCTTCTCTTATCATTGTTGTGACTTGCATGCTGATTAAGGACACTTGATGTTATTGCATGGTTTCTACTTCCAATAGTTAAAGTAAAATTTCATTGAAGTTGTTAAAGTAGATTTTATTTCAAGAAAGTTGTTAAGCAAGAGTAAGAATAGATGGATAATTGTATGGTGATATTAGTGGATGTTTGATAGGGATCCATAAACTAGGCCACTAGCATCCTAGCGGCTTGTTAGGAAGCCTTGCGTGGTAATCTAGTATCTTTTCCCTTGAATCGTTGCATCTATGTAGGTAGCGCCGCTGGTAAGCTTTCATCAAATTTGGTCCCTGTCCATTTGCTAATCTTTCCACTCATAGGCGTAGAGGTAAAGCAACAAGTAGTTTAGTAGTTGGAGTTCATTCAAGAAGAAAGTTAGAAGATTTGAGCATTGGTGGACATACCCTCCATCATACATTACAAAGCTAGATTTCATCATCATCATAGTAAAAGTTCAACATCCTTGCAAGAACAACATAAGCCAGCCTACGTGATTAACTAACAAATCACATTAATATAACTGAGTTAGTATCCATAGGTGTAAGGAACCTTGAAGTTTTACTCATACTTTTCATGAGTATTTACTTTTCAAGAGAGGGTTGAGTGTTTGGTATTCCATATCAAGTATTCAATTCCTATATGTTATGTAGTGGTACAAAACTGACATCAACACTTCTTTAGGGCAACTTTTAGGAAAACTCACAAGATCACAGTATCTAAGCATACTTGTAACCATCCTATACTGCTTCAAAAAGGCATTCATTAGTTTTCTTTGCCTATTGTAAAATTTGAAACTACCCACAACCTAGGCAGAAAAGTGCCTTTTTTGTGTAGGGCTAAATATTCCTTATCAATCAAATACAATTGTCAAATGAGTTCAATATATTCTATCCTAAATGGTGCAAATTTAGGCAACGTATGTGGGGGTTGTGGGCAACCATAAACCCTCACAATGGTGAAAATGTGAAATATGCCATTTAGAAGTACCGCAAACAAGTGGATTATCATCTTCATGAGTTTTACGTCCATTGCCCTTAGCTTCTAGTTTCCATTCTTCCTAGAAGCAATCAGCTCTCAACCTATCAAATTTAGGACGATCATCTTTCTCAATCACACCTTGACTGAAGGATTCCCAAGAGTGGGAAAGCCATTCATGGCACAACCAAACTCATTATCTGCAAAGGATTCTCCAATTGCACTGAGATGATCTTTTAAATCTGTAATCTTAATGATGTAAGAAACAACTGATTCTCTTGTAGCCATTTTAACATGAAGAAGTTGGCGTCTCAAGGCAAAAGCTCTATTGGTGTTGATGAATTCACATAGATCCTTCAGATTCCAGTTCTTAGAAGCTTTGTGTTTGTGCCTTGAGTTCATAACTTTGCGGTTCTTCAGTCGAGTTCACTTGTTCATGTTTCCTATCACCACCATTTTGCTTCTTCATTCCATCTCTTCATTACCTTAGCTCTAATACCATATTACACAAGTAATTGGCAAAATAATTGGATGATTATTGAATGAGCAAGGCAATCATTATATAGTTTACAAAATAGACATTATTAGAAACACTCCACCAACGAAAGAATAAAAGAATATTAAAATATCCTAATATTTACAAGATAAACAATATTGATCAGTAAAAGAATAATTAATAAGATATTCGGAGATATTCTACAAAGACACTAGCATAAGTCTCTAAGGGATTACCAGTGAATCACATCACAAGATAACATTAGCAGGATAATTGGGATCTCCTCTATTATCTTTCTTCACAATCTGTAGCATATGATTAGATATTTGGTGACTAGTCCTAGGATAGTAAGTATTTCATCTTGCACGTTGGCGTAGCAACATAATGCACATGAGCATCTCACATAAAAAACCTACCTTTGTGAGACTTTTAAAAAGAAATGGCTTAGACAGCATAAAAGGTTTCTTACCTTGTAATAAGAACTCCTATATGCCAAATGATTAAAAATTTCAATTCACAAGAGCATTGGGAGAAAAATCTCTACTTTAGATTCCACAAACTATATGAATAAGTATGTGAATATGTTTCCAAAACCACAGCCAGATTCAGAGCTTGTCCTCCACTAAAATAATAAAGTGGCATAACTGAACTACTGTCATCTTTTCAAGAAATTTAATAACATTTTAAGTTTCATTAAGTTCAACTTTTGACATGCCAGGAACATATATGCAAACGGTATGAATGACAGCTGTGTTCGTGACTTGGAACCCATCACCTAGACTACTATGGAAGCACAAATACCACAAAAAGCGTTTCATAATTTCAGTTCTTGTCTAATATGCACTACCAGATATTTATTAAATGAATCCGAATTAATTTTAGTCCAAGCTGCATTTTAACGTAAATAGGCTTGAAATAGATATATAAGATGTTAAACTTATCTTGTAATGATTCCAATATTATTGAACCTGATTCCCAAGCATTTCACTCAGATTGTAAGGTTTTCACATTTCAAAGTTGCAGTAATTAGACCAAAGCAGTGAAGAACTTTCCCTTAAATGAAACTCCACTTCATAAAAAAATATTTGAAGAGGCAGAATATTATATTTGTTATAAAAACACATCATTGTATCCAAAATTCAAATTACAAACAAAGAAATATTAGACCAAACAGGCAATTATAAACAGCAGTGTGTTTTCAAGTCTATATATAGTTTTAAAAAATGAAAAATATCAAAACCAGACTGTTAACAAGAAGATGACCCACACTTTCATTCATTTGAATATTCAGTAGCCTATTAACCTAACAAATGAAATGCAGTTTCGTGTTCCTGTCTCCATCTATATGGTCAGGGAACAAGAATGTATTCTCTGGAAAATGTTGTTTAGATCAACCAATGTTAAAACCTTTGAAGAATAAATTATGATTCCATAACTGATGTTCTCTTCAGTAGTGTCTGATAAAATCTTTGTACATACCTGATCAATCATAGGCATTAGGCCAATTGCTCTAGCTCGAAGGAAGCATCCAGTTAGAACAGGTTCCTGATCAATCATTGGCATTCAAAATCAAGGCCATAGCCATCAGAAATAAACAAAATGCAGAACTAGTTATTGTATCTGAAGAATTAACAATGCATAAATAGGTACGTAAAAATTAATTTTACAACTTAACCATGGAGTATAGAGTTACGAGATGATGTGTGTATTGCAACCACAAAGCAAGTTAAATATAAACAAATTGCACTATAACCAACAACATATAAATTAATAAAATGTGTACTTCAAAAACATCAAATGTTTATGTATATTACTGTTAGGATATGTCTGCGGTTATCATGTGCAGATTATATGAATTTTGATATAGGTTGTTGCCAAAGCCTCACTGAAGGTAAATTTCAGCTAAAAGTGTCACAATATAGGTTATTCAAAGCAGATGATATTCTTTAACTATAAAGTTTTTCAACTATATTTAACTTTCCAGCTCTCTTACAGTTTGAATAGCTTTAGGTTTAATAATCAAACTACTACTTCAAAAGAATACAAAAAATTTCATCGACAATATACATAAAATATTAGATGAAATATTGCCGAGTACTGAAAAACTTGAAGTACTTATGCCATTAACTTGCCACTAAACTTGCCAAGATTTTGTGAAAAAATCGGTTGTGGTAGAATATAAGGCTTGAAACATAAAAAAGTGAGTTCTAATTCATTTTTTATGCTTTCTTGAAGGTCCATATTGCAATTGGAGCTTGTTCAAGGCCACCCACGAAAAAGAGGAACAAGTTAGCTCAGAATACCTCAATGGTCTTGTCTTTGTGCAATAGAATCTTGGGTTGCACACAAGGAAGGTAAAGGCACTAGCTAGTCCAATTGATCTGAATGATATACATCCTACTGTAATTGAACATCATAGGAGCAGCCTCCATTGCTTACACAGGATGAGATTTATAATTTTCAGAGGCAAGCTATGGAGGAAGGGGGTGAATTTGGATTCACACTGGATGACATTGAGGAGGATCAGGAGGTTGAGGATGATGAGAATCATTGCAAATGCTAGAAACATCAGTTGATCCTTGGCAGATTACACGTGTTATTTTGGAGTGTTGCATGGCTTCTACATTTCCTCACTTAGATTAGTATTTCATTTATCTTGAGTAGATGAACAAAAGATATTGTTGATTGGTAAATTATGGTGAAACTATGTTCATAACCTTTTGGTCTTTGTTGATTGCGAGTAGCAGTGTGAATTTGGTCTGAACTAATTGCAAGCACTTAAATTCAATTGGAAATGTTCATTTAGATTGTGTCATCATTAGATATTTGAATGAGTATTGACAATATGAAAATCATCCACGCAACCTTAGAAGATTGCACTCTCCTTTGTATAATTGATTTGGCGAAGCAAGGGTTGGTTCAGTCTCACCTCACCATCACTATTGTCTTGCACTGTTAGATTTTGATTGGCTTCTTAAACCATTTATTTGTTTGCACCCTATTTTTTTAGTAGTTAAAGAGCTCAAATTGCCAAATCATTCACATTAGAAAGTTGATATTCCATTGAATGAATAGCGTAAGTCCCCTCATGGTTACCAGCAAAAATAGGAACCTTAGAGTCGCCTTTATGATCATTCTTTGCAATCTTTAACATACATGGTATCGATATTCAAGAGAGGATTTGATATTTGGTGTTTCATTTTTTAATACTAAGCATTTCATCCTGCATGCTAGAGCAGTCACAAAGTTCACAGAAGTAGGTATTATTTTGATAGAGTTTGGAGTTAGTAAATCTGTAATTTCATTTCCAGCGGCTATATTCTATGAACTTAGTACTAAATACTTCAAACTGCATCTGAGCTTTGAACTTCATTTCGAAGATACTATATTATAATAAATTGGTAATACTTTGCAGATGATTGTGAGATAAACTATAAATACATAAATGTTCTGTGTGAGAATGGGTGATCAGTTTGAAAGGTGTGGACATTGTGATAGAGCCCATGGAGTATCGTGAGGCTTCTTGGAATTAGACGTTGAGAATTCTCTTGGCTTCTATTTACATTCTGCTTCAGTTTATATCTGCAATGTTGTAATATGTCCTTTACATCAGATTTAAGGACAGCAAACATTTTCGTTCTACCCTCTAGTGATTGCTGAGGTTAAAATTTATTTTGCGCGAATATTATACTGCTGGAAGAGTACTTGCTGCTTTGAGTTGAACCTTCATACACCAATGTAATGTATTTTCAGAATATCTTTGCTTGCACGCTGTTTGATACAAACTTGCAAGATGAATTAAACTCTTGACTGAAGTATATGCCTATATCAGGTCAGAAATGCAATGCAATATTTCTATATTTCTTTGACGGAATTCTGAATTTAGAGGCTCTTTATTTCTGTTCATTCCATAAATATCTCATCTTGCAAAGAAATTTCCATAGAAACTTGTCAAAAGAATTTTTTTTGCCAAACTCTTACAAAGCTCAGGAAGCCGTATCTTTTCGTATTCTAAACTTCAAAGAAGAAACACAGCGAAAAGAGTTGGGTCACATTTGGACACATTACTTCACACTCCTTTCTCGGTCTTGGCAATGTAGCTTCATTCTATCCAATATGCATGTAATCAAGTCAGACACCGTTGTATTCCACAGCATAGAAATTTAACCATTTGCTTTAACATTGCTTACTCCAAAGATTGATATAAGCCAGCTTTATTCCAACCTGGAATTTAACAGCCATTTTCATTATCTTCCCAATCTTTCTCAGTGACTCCAAAATAATTACATAGAATACATACTCTGAACCCAGGGGAGTAATAATTTATTTGCCCAATATAATTATATAAGTACATAAACAGATCAAATGCATTATACACCATGTGTAATGTATTTTCGTAATATCCTTGTTTGCATGCTATATGATACAAAATCCGAAGATGAATTAGACTCTTGACTGCTGTATATGCCTGTATCAGGTCAGAAAATGCAATGAAATATTTCTATATTTCTTTGACTGAACTCTGAATTTAGAAGCTCTTTATTTAGTTCATTCCATGTGTCTCTATTTATCTTGCAAAGAAATTTCAATAGAAACTTGTCAAAACAAACATACAAAACTCAGGAAACCATATATTTTTGTATCTGAGACTTCAAAGAAAAAACACAGCAAAAAAAGTTGGGTCACATTTGGACTGGTTGTTTCACTCCTTTCTCACTCTTGATAATGTAACTTCATTTTATGCAATATGCACATAATCAAGTCGGCTGCTGTTTTCTTCCATAGCATAAAATTTTAACCATCTGCTTAATATTGCTTACTCCTAAGATTGATATAAGCCAGCTTTATTTAAACTGAACTTTAACAGCCATTTTCTGTATCTTCACATTCTTTATCAGTGACTCAAAAATAATTGCATACAATATATACTCTGAATCCAGGGGAGTAATTATTTATTTGGCCAATATAATTACACTCGTATATTAACAGATAATAATGCATTGATAAAAGAAGTGGCATTAACACATAAACTACAAATTCAAGATGGAAATAACATTATATACCTGCATAAGAACTAACACATCCATGGGGTCACCATCCTCACATAATGTGCGAGGAATGAATCCATAATTGTGAGGATAAACAACAGATGAGTATAAAACACGATCCACCTGTGTTTTTACAATCATGCCAAGAGTGCATCAGAGAAAAGACTTGTAACACATAATGTACTGCCCCCCATTTATTCATATTAATTTTTAAATTGTCGGAAAACATACAAATATACCTTGATCAAACCAGTTCTCTTGTCCAGCTCATACTTAACCTTGCTTCCTTTCCCAATTTCCACAACCTGCAAGAGTGACATGAAGTTGGTTCATAAAAGTAATGGACTCTTCTTTCTGAATTCAATGGCATTTTTTGTTACTTTGGATTTTATTCTCCAACATGAAACATGACCTGCATTCTTTTTATATGATTTTCTGTTATTGATACTACTGACTTCAGATAAGACCTAGAAAATGTTATCACGCTGCTAGAACAGATTGCATGAAATTATAGTTGTCGATCAGAAATTGAATGCAGAAGTTTACTACTGTCTATCCATTTGTTTTGAGATTCAGGGCAAGTTACCATGCACTATGAAATGATATATGTGTATGTGTGTGTGTGTGTGTGTGTGTGTCTACATATATATATATATATATATATATATATATATATATATATATATATATATATATATGTATGTATATATATATATATATATATATATATATATATATATATATATATATATATATATGTATGTATATATATATATATATATATATATATATATGTATATGTATATCTTCAACTGTATTTAACAGTGTTTAGTATTGAGTTAAGATTTGAGAGCAACAACTACCTTAACATTGATAAGATCCTTGATCTCCTTGGTAACCAGAATTTATTGGTCAAAGGTTTCCCATGCATATATGTACTGATTTAAATAACAAAAGATTGCATAAAGTTTAAAGCATGGAAAAGGTTGCAAGATACCATATATTGCTTCTTATAGAACCTAATTTGGTGGAGTCAATTACTGAACAATAAAAATGCTAAGAATTGCAACAATAATTATCTTTCATATTCAGATTTTATTGATAAACATTGAAGTGCATTGTAAAAGGATGAATTATAAACTAGATAGTTTTTCCATAAAATGAGCACGTGGAGAACACTTACACAATTAAAAACTGAAGGAGCTCCAGGTCCTGCAGTTGAAAACACACAGCTCATACTCCTATTGATTACAACATACATGAACACAAAACAAACAAAAAGATTGTTGCAAATCATATTAAAAATGATCAAATATACAAGAAGATACCATGTTACCTATTACTAAATGCAGACACTAAAATAAGAAGTCCAGTGCATGTGTACGAATACCTATTTAAAAAGAATACTCCCATCCATGTTCACTTAGGGGTCCGATGCACGTGTAAGAATATATAAATTTGATACATTCATAGTCACTGCCTTTTTCTAGAACAAATCTTGAAATTCGGAAATAATAGAAATGGAAGAAACCTACAAACGGTACTTATTTCCATTCCATTAAATGTTACTAGCTCAAAAATCAATAGGCACATCTTAAAGCATCAAATTGAAAATAACCTGAACTTACAATTTTACCATTTTTTCCACTGTAAAACTTTAGATGATTACTAAAACTTTAATATCATAATCAAGATAATATTGCAAAATAAGTCATAGCAAGGAAACACAAACCCCTATTCCTTAAAATGACAATAATAGTTCAGTAAAAGTCAGTCAGGTGACTTAGCTGCTCTATTCTGTCATTTTAGGTGCCAAATTCTATTATGTAAATTGATGAAATTTTGCTTCACCTTATTCTGAGTTATGGTAGTCGGTAAAGTCTCAGCAACTTGACAATCATGGCAAAATGTCAAAAACAATTGCACCTTGTAAATAAAAAGGAAATCTAGCTTGCAGAATAAGATCAATAGATGAAGATAAATTTATCAGTATACAAAGAGTGGACAATTAGGGAAAGAAAGTTCATTATCAAAGCAAGATGTCTGAATGCAAGAAAAAAGATTAGCAGTCAAGAATGGAGCCATTAAGCCCAAAAGGAAAGGGCATATTACACGTACAAGATTGCTCCAAGAAAGAAAAGTATGTTATTGGGATATTATTTTTGCACATGTATTTACCTTTTCATTTAAGTTGATGATAATGTTGTCTGTTAATCATCTGGAATGGACAAAAATCTGTCGTTGATGTCAATCATCATCACAATCAGAAGCATAAAGGCTAGCATTGTTCCTCTGGACATACAACAATACAACAAGAAATCCCATTCAAGCAAAATTTCAAAGTTTCCTCCAGAGGTGGTTGTAATGTTGTAAGTCCAGGCTGTCCAAGTGGAGAGAATAACCAGGCTTGTACACTTGTATGCCCAAACAATAAATTCAATGGGAATTTGAGCAGGTTGTCCAAGAAAGGCATTGTTTGAACCCACAATGTGCTTTGCTAGAATAGGACCCCCAGCATCCAGCCTCCCTATACCAATGTGCAAGCAATATTGTGGGCAAGTTGACTGCATTTATGATTTTTTTTGGATAGAACTTGGTTCGATGCTCACAACTTTAGTAATTTTATTAAGTGGCATTTGAGGAATATGACTCAAATTTTCAAAATCAGTTGACTCTGAGTTTTAGTCATTTAGTCTAAAATAATTATTTTTTACTTTAGTCTTATATCATTATTTTGTTAGAAATGTTAATGAAAACAAAACTTATGACTAATTTATTCTTCAAATGCAAACTCAAGTTTATCTTTGGGCTATCTTTTAAAGAGTGTAAGAAATGATTTCTGAGTATTTTGTAATTTTAATCCACCTGGGTTGTTACGTTGGGACAGGGTATCTTTTCAGGTTCAGCCTATTGTATGAATTTATAAATACTTGTTCCACTCTTGGGAATAAAATGCATTTAAAAATAATTGAGAGGTCACTTGGACAATCTTTTATCTTCCCAAACGAGATGCAAGTGGCTTACAATCCACTTCCCATGCCTTGACAAGGTGTGCCCATGTAGGTTCACATCCAAGGTAAGCCCTTGCAATTAATTCTAGTAAGATGGTAGATACATAGGCAAGTTGGATGGCATGTGTCTCCATTCTATTGAATGGAAATGGATATGTGTGGGATAGCACTCCCATATTAGCTCTCCTTTTGCCTTAGAATGGCCAATTTCTCATTTTTGTAATTTTGACTTGGCAATTTAAAAGATAGGAAAGAATTTTGTTTAAATTTTATTCTGTTAAGAATTCTTGAGATTTCTAGGGATCCTCATAGCATGTTGAGAACTTCAAGAGTGTAGAGATGAGGATTCAAGGAGAAAGATGCTTTGTCTCCATTAAATTCTATCTTGAGAGACAACCCATTTTTTTCCTTTCTGTTATTTTCTCTTTGCATGAATGTGTTTGTAAAGAGAACAGATGATATATGTGCACTTTCACTTGGGAGAAATATGTGTTTATTTTGCATGCTTGTAGTGTTTTGTTTTGATATATAACTTGGGAGAGCAAGGGTTTCTCGTGGAAAGAGCAGAGATGAATATGTTATATGTGCATTTTCACTTGGAAGAAATATGTGTTTATATTTTGCAAGCTTGCAGTTTTTTGTTTTGATATATGTGTCAAAAGAGCAAGGGTTGCTCTCTTTCTTGTATGGAAGTTGAATTGAGGTCACTTCACTTCTCTTTTTGTATAATTTGATGTTGCATGATTATATTCACATTAAACACTACTTCTAATCAACATGAAAAAAATGGACTCAAGCAAAGACAGGTAGAAAGCATGCAATACTCCAAAATAATGCAAGCGATTCACCATGAAGACCAACAATTAATTAAGAACAATTTGGCAATATATAGCAACAATTTCTCCAAATCTCCACTTTTACAAATGACAAGACCTTGGCCTTTTATAGTAGTTCAATAACAATGGGTGCCCAAGATTAATTCAAGATCAAGAGCCCAAATTCATCCAATAAATACCTAATCCAATTAAAAGATACAAACATTAAATGCTTGTCCAATTACATGAAGGCACCATCTTGTGGACCAATGAGAAAATTACATTGCTTTAGGTAAAAGCATGATGTGCACTCCATGTGTACACTTGGCACGATCCACTTGAATAGAATATGCTTAGACACATGCAAGAGAAGCCATTTGATTGGTTGAAAATGAGTGGGTGCCACCTCAACATATTTTTCTCATAGATTTCATCAATTTTGTAATGTCCCCATTTTTGCGAGCATGGGAGTTTGTCGGATTAGCCTATCACTAACCCTTGTAGGCTAAGGTAGTTGGAAAGTGGGTCCCTCTTTGGCAAAGATCATTGTGTATTCTCCACCAGAGGTCTCACTGGGCTCAATTTGGTTCACTTACTATTTATGTTAAGTGACTATTTCAGGAAAGTCAGTGTTACTATTTATACTAGGGCATCTGAACAAGCTATGATTGTAATGCACAATTGGTTTGATCAAAAGATGAGGTACTTACTATTTACAGTAAGTCAATGGTTGATAGAGGGACCTTCCTATTTTTACTACGGCAATTGGGTGCATAGGGGACATGATGATTGACTTCCAAGTTCAAACAGAATTGATAAATAATGAATATTTGTGGAGTTATTTTAATTATTATTAAAATGATAAGTGTATTTAGAATTATTTATAAAGTTAAAAGGTGACTTTATATTCAATGGGGCCATGATCCTTTTTTTAAGTGACTTAAAGTGCAATTTGTGATTATAATTCGGAGGCCAAAACATTAAAGTATTTTATTAGAGTCAATGTTCACAAAAGTTATATTATTTTTAAATGATATTAATTTGCATTCATAATCCATGAATGTGAGCGCCCAAATTTGAAGCCTTATTATAAAGTTTTATTAAAAATCTAAGAGTGGATTTAAAAGATATTAACGATATTGGGATCATAAAAGCACATTAAAAGGAAAAACAGACTCGTTATTAATGATAATTGTCATTGCAAATCTGTTGTCTTTGGAGTTTGTGCAATTGAAACAAGGGGTTCAGCTATACTCGGGCATTGGAGAATGTTTAATCTTCATTCCTTTTGCAGTTTTGAGGTTGTGAGAAATCAATCGAATTATTTCTTAACGAAGGGCTTCATTTAAAGGTCTTCATTGAGTGAAATTAGTGAAAGTCTTATGGGTTTAGAGGCAAAATTTCAGAGATTACTTCCAGAAAAAACCTGGAGCCATATATTGGCATTCTTGTGAAACAATTCCCTCCTAGGCTTAAACAAATATCTCTTGTTGCATTTCTTGGCCATACCTTGGACAGTTAGCAGTAAGGAAGTAATTTGGGCCATTATCAAGAGGGAGAAACAGTTATCTACAGCAAATCTGACTTATATCAGAACTTACATTGTTGGTAATTATATTCCAGATTTCAATGCAAGCAATCAGCTTGTCCCTCTGCATATGCTTTTCCAAATTTGAGTGTGTATATACTCTCTTAAAGGGAATAAAGATCACTTCCAGCTCTTAAAAATTGCATTCAATTTCAGTTAATATCTTGTGAAAACTATATTTCTGTCTTGTCAATTATCTTTCTAAATTCAAAATCAAAAACACAAGCATGAATACATTCAAAACCAAACACAAAACAAAATAATATCCATCACTGGCTAGAAAAAACAGGGGTTCTTACAAATTCCTTAGGGCCCATTTGGCAACGGGAATACAAGCGGAATAGGCATATGTAAATTCTTAAAATTTTGAATTTTTCGTTTGGATGCACCAAATCAAAATTGGAATACGAAGTAAAATAGGAATACGTATTCCAATTTTGGCCCCAAAATGGGGTTTTGCAATTCCACCCAAATAGGTGTTATTGGAATACGTATTCCTATTCCATTTTTATTTATTTTAGAAAACATAAATTTTGGGGTCCGTGAAATCCCCATCAAATATTGGCTGAACCAAACAGAGAACAGAAATACGTAGCCCCATTTTCTATTCTAGAATAAGTATTCCAGAATAGCTATTCCTATTCCCGCAGCCAAATAGGCCCTTAGTGATGAGAAAATATCTCTTGATACTAAACATTACCAAGCCTTCAAATGTCTTGGTTCATTCCCAAATTGCTTTATCTTTTCAAATTTTAATTTTCTCTAACTTCGTTGAAATCTTCTCATAGCGATGATTGTAAACTTGCTTGTACTTCAAATTTTGATGTTATGACCTTGATCTTGCATAAGTGCTATAGGTACTTTATGTAGTTGAATTGTTCCTTTTAGTTCAATTGAACTTGGATTCGAGTTGATGAAAATTCCTATTTGCTTGAAGACTTGTTCATTCACTTGGTTTGTTAACTTCCAACTTGAATTTGCATCTTTACCTTATCCTCAATCTCAAATTAAAATCTTGTTTGTCCTCGTTAATGGATGGATGGCCAATTGTAGACTTGCTGTGGGGTTTTCACACCATCGCCCCATTGCAAAAGGGGAACCCTCTTTTTGCTTTAGCGGTAGGAGTAGTGGCCTTAGGTCGCTTTAGTTGGCAGCAATTTTGGCTTGCTAGAAAGCCAAGCCTATTTGGGATGTGAGAGTTGGGCTAAGCTAGCTAGGGAGGTGGAGTTGAAATTAAAGGATCTATGTTGAAATGAGTTAGAACCTTTTGAAAATCCTTTTTTAAGCTTCAATTTAACTTTAGAAATTGAGGATAGGTTATGGGAGGCAACACTATCAAGGCGTGCTAAATCCTAAAATTAGGCTATGTCTGGAATTTTCTGAAAAACTCCCAAAATCTAGAATCTTTAATATAACTCTTATGGAATTGAAACCTATCACAAACATCCTAAGAGTAATTATATAAAATATAACTTCTTAAATGTTATATTTTATATAAATCCTCCCACAATCTGAGTTGAGAAAATGACAAAGTGTAGACAACGAGTTGCAAAGCGGAAATCTCTTTTGGGCATGGCAGATTCCGCCTTCCGTGGGGGAATCCAATTTTCTCAGTCTCCCTAAAATTGTGCCTTGCAAAGAAATATTCTAAGTGCTAATTGGTGAGAAAGGTGAAGGAGAATGCAAGAAAATGTTGTTTTGAGATAAAGTGGTGTTAAGAAGAAAGTTCCTCTTGTTAATTTATAGCATAGTAACAAGAATCGGAATCGTATCAGAATCGGCATGGCCGAATCGAATTGTGAATCAGAGGTGAATCAGGGATGGATCAGTGATGAATCGGCAAATTTGAAAAAACCCTTTAAACATAGAGATTTTAACAATTTAAGACTTATTTCATGCACCCTTTATTGAATATAACTTAAACACACTATAATATCATCGAATAGAAGTTGAAACTTAACATATATAAACATGGAAGTTTGTGTTTACCACATGGGGTAAAGAGTTTTTATAAGACAACTTCACATCCAACACCTACTCCAAGTGCTTCAAAGCATATCACCCCTCTCAAAAGGCTTTCTCTGTTGTTCTCTCCACCACAGACACTACATGCCTGCAACAGCTTCAGGTCTCATCAACTGGTCAGACTTCCCACGACTGATAACCGCAGTGACTGGGGGTCTAGGGGGCAACGCCTCGCACGCTCCTTGCGATACAGGGCGAGGTCGAGGGGCAACACCCCCGCCGCCAAGACCAAATTAGCACTTTGAAACCCACACAAAACTACATGGAACACAATGTTTTTGTGATTTTCTTCTGATCCCACACTCTTTCTGGGAATCGCTGATGTTTTACTACCTGATTATGTCTTTCCCTTCTCTTGGACATCATCCGTTATGCATTCTAAACATTTTTTATTTGTCATCATTTTTTTAATTTTTTTTTAATAACCTATGGTTCTTTTCTCTTCTCCTCTCTTCTAGTCATGCTTAACAATTAGAAGGCCCTTTAGGGTTATAACAAAGAGGAAAGGTAAAAAAGAAAGCAAAAAACATAACTGATTTTTTTATTATTTCCAACTAAACATGCTTGCTACTGCCAGCCGATTTTTGGCAATTTCTGATGGCGATTCAGACGATTTTTTGAGTGAATCGCCGATACATGTGATTCAGGCAATTCACCCGATGAAATCGCCGATCACGATTTTCGACACCGAAAAAATCGGCGTGCATGAATCTAATCGCTGAATCGGCGATTCACGCGATTTCAACACGATTCTCGTTACTATGATTTATAGGATCTCTGATAGAAATGAAAAACAAATTTATATCAGACTTTACTTACTTAAATGCAATAGGTAGATACCTTCAAAATGCTTCTGATATGCTGTGACTGGAATGTCGAATGCTGACAGGAATGTAGTTTGTAATCTGCAATGTTGCTTTGTTAGTTCTTGGACTGCAAGTATGTTATGTCTTTCATATTGCCTTGCCCACCGATGAGAGTAACTATACATATAAATGTGAAGGGTTATGTTCCCATAGGGGCATAACTCTACATGGCCAAAGGCCACATAAGGTCATGACCCTATGTGGTCATAAACATCCGTTTGTTAACCATAATCACTCGGCAATTAATCATGCCTGATAACAACATGTTCGATAATACTCTTAATGTATATCGATGGTAGTAGAAATGAAGCCCGATTCCTGATCAAAGATAATGCTCAATAACTAAAGGTAATCTGATGTGAATCGGTAGCAGTAGTAATATCAATCATGGCAATAACTCGATGTGAATCGGTAGCAGTAGTAATATCAATCATGGCAATAACCCAATGTGAATTGATAATAACAATAATATATATGCCCGATCTAAATCATGTCTTGTCTAAGTTACATACATACATATATACATATGCAAATTATCATATGTGAACGCGCACGCGCATGTGTGTGTGTGTGTGTGTGTGTGTGTGTATTAGGGCATAATAGATTCAGATACTCAATATTACTTTGACTAATGCTAAACTTTCAACACTTCCTCTTTCGCAAGGGCGAAGTAATAAAGAATCCAGATATTAGAATATCTACACATACTAGATTATTTGACACTACTATTCTAAGAAATAGAGACTCGTCAAATAACATAAATCACAATGCTATATACACTACCATAACATAAATTATGATCTCTAATTGTCCGAAACAATATCTAGAGTAATCATAATGTATTTGTTATTCATGACTTCCCGAATATCTCGACCAACAGTCATAATAATAGGCCTATCATTTGTAAGATCGTCACCTTAAAAAGATTACCTTTTCAATATATATGTACTTGAAAGATCGTCACCTTTCATTACATATCTAAAGCAACAATCATAGAAGCATAAACACATATGAATTGAAATTAAATTCTATGTGCAAAATTACAATTTAATCATACCAAGTTTTTCTCTAAAGTATACCAACTTCACTTTAGCAAAAGGCTTGGTAAAAAAATCAATTGTCTGTTCATTAGTACTAATGTACTCAAGTTTAATGATATCTCGATCTACCATATCTCTGATGTAGTGATAGGGAATTTCAATATGCTTTGACCAATTGTGAAACATTGGATTAGCTGATAGTTTAATACAACTCTAGTTATCACAATGAATGATAGTAGGCTTCAAGGTTTGTCTGAACTGATCAAATAAAAACTTTCATAGCCATACAGCTTCTCTGGCTCCAAAGGAGGTGGCTATGTATTCTACTTCTATAGAGCTTAGTGCAACTAAGGATTGTTTCTTGCTGAATCAGAAAATTATCCTGGACCCAAGACTGAAGCAACATCCTTAAGTACTCTTATGCTTAGTAGAACTGCCTGCCCAATCTGAATCTGAAAAACCATGAAGATTTATCTCAACTCGATCATATCTAATTCCCATGCCAATAGTTCCTCTTAGGTATCTCAGGATATGTTTAGCTGCCATCAAGTGAATCTTCTTCAGAGTAACCATGAACTGACTCAATGAGTTAGTAGTATAGCATATGTCAAGACGAGTATTTCCTAAATACATCAATGAGCCAATGATCTATCTGTAGAGAGTAGGATCAACAAGTTCAGATTTATCCATGATGTCCTTCAGTTTATGTAGATTAAATTCCATAGTAGTAGAAGTTGGTCTACAATCCATCATTCCAAACTTACTTAGAATATCAATAGTATATTTTCCTTGGTTTAGAAAGATGTAGTTTCCCTTTTGCCAAACTTCCAGTCCTAGGATGTAGTGAAGAAGACCTAAGTCTTTCATGTTAAATTCAACTGCCAATTCTTGTTTGCATTTTCTTATTAAATGTTCTTCACCTTTAATTAATAAGTCACCAAAATATAACACCAGAATAATAATGTCATTTCCATCTATTATGAAATATAGATTAGGGTCAGCTTCATTTTTAAAATACCCTAGCTTTGTAAGATAACTGTCTATTCTTTTATACCATGCTCTTGGAGCTTGTTTGAACCCATATAGTGCTTTCTTTAACTTGCATACATGAATATTCTTGTTGTGAGTAATAAACCCTTCAAGTTGTTCAATATACACTTCTTCAATTTCACCATTTAGAAAAGTTGTCTTAACATCCATTTGATAGACTTTCCATCCTTTAGATGCTGCAATGGCCAAGATAGTTCTAACTGATGTATACCTAGCAACCTGAGCAAAAGTTTCCTCATAATCAATACCTTCCTTTTGTGAGAAACCTCGTGTTACAACTCTAGCTTTGTATTTTTCAATTTGTCATCAGGTGCATGCTTGATTTTGTACAGCCATTTGGAAGAAACTACTAACTTGTTTTTAGGTCTAAGTACAATGTCCCATACAACATTTTTTAATATTGAATTGTATTATTCAATCATACCTTCCTTCCAAGATTGACTTGATAAGGCTTCTTTCGTATTAAAAGGATCTGATTTGATAAGTTTTATTACTAATGCAACATAACAAGACTAAGTTCTTGTTTTCTTGCTTTCTTTTAATACTTCATCAGCTTCAACATGATTTTCTTCTATGAATTTTCTGGCCCAAAGTGATCACTTTTTATTGTTGTTATTTTCAACATCATTTGAAGTAGGTATAGGAGATGAAGTGTCACTCTCCCTCTCATTCTCTATCGAACAATCCTCATTTGTCTCAGTGGTAGGTTCTATGAATATCTCGTCATTATTTTTAGAAAGGTTGAAGGCAATGTCTTCTTCAAATTTAACTTCCCTACTGATTTCAATTGTTCTCTGACCTAGAATATAGACCCTGTAGCCTTTGGAGTTTTCACTATCCCTGATGAGAATTCCTTTCTTCTTGGATGGTTCTAGCTTTGTTCTCTTTTCTTTAGGAATGTGCACATAGACTGGCCACCCAAATATCCTTAGATGACTTAGATCTAGTTTGATGCCTGTAAATACTTCTTCTGGAGTGGTATTTTACAAGAATGAGTGCGGACAACGATTTTGAATATAAACAACAGTGTTAAATGCTTCAACCCAAAACAAAGTATGAAGGTTTTGATCATGCATCATAGCTTTGGCTGACTCGATAATTGATCTTTTCTTACATTCTGCAACTCCATTCTATTGAGGATTATAAGGTACAAAAAACTCCCTCTTAATCCCAACAGTAATGCAAAATCTTTAAAAATTTCAGAGATGTACTCTCCATTATCTGATCTTAAACTTTTGATTTTCTTTCCTGACTGATTTTCTACTAGAGCTTTAAATTCTTTGAATTTTGAGAGTACTTCACTAGATTCCTTTTGTTTTAGGAAATAGATCCAAGTTCTCCTAGAATAATCATCAATAAAGATTACATAATAGAGTCACCCATTTAGAGAGGGTACAAACATAAGACCACATAGGTTAGAGTGAATGAGTTCAAGTATTGCTTTAGATTTATGAACACTTTTAGGAAAGGTTTTCTTGACATTTTTACCTAGGGCACAACCTTTGCAGACACCTAAGTGATCTGATTTTACATTAGGTAACCCTTTGACAATTTTCCCTACAGATGATAATGCTTGGAAATGTAGGTAACCTACTCTCCTATGCCATATTTCTATAGACTCTGAGATTTCATGACCTAGTGCAAAATTTTGTTAATTGCAAAGTTTATATAAACTCCCGTCTCTAACACCAATAGTTTTGTATCCTTGATTAGAAAGGCCAAATATACAGACTAGGTTTCTTTTAATTCCAAGTACATATAAAACATTGTTAAGTTGAAGAGTAATGCCAGAATTTAGATGAATGTAACAAGATCCAATACCTTTAATTGGATGTGTGGAGTTATCCCTGGTGGTTACCTCTTCTGAGTTGCATTCTGATAAGTTTTCGAATTTGTCTCTAAAACCTGTTATATGTCGAGATGCTCCATTGTTTATGATACAAGTGTTTTTATTTGAGTTTAACTCATTGAAGAGTGCTAGATAAAATGCATGATTTTCTTCTACTTCCTCATTTTCTTCTTTTATTTCTACTAGAGCAGCTTGAATCCTTTTATGTTCAGGGCAGACATTATGAGAGTGACCAATTTTGTCGAATTTAAACCATCTCACTTTTGACCAATCTCTTTTCTTGTAAAGTTTGTTGGATTCTCTCCTATTTCGATTGAATTTTCCTTTCCTGTTGGAACTTACTTGAAGTCCATGAATGTCTCCCTCTTTATTTAGGCTTATCCCCCTTGAGACTAATCTTGATTCCTCTTGATTGCATTCATTCTTGAGTAATTCAAATTTTGGAAGCTCAGGCCGAGAGCTTAGTCCTTGAATAAAAGTTTCCTGAGATAGAGAAAGTCCCCTTAGGGCAACCATAGTAAGTTCTTTATCACTAACTTGACTTCCAATTGTACCAAGCTGATCTTTTAGTTCAACGATTCTTAGAAAATAGTAAGTGATAGTTTCCCCACTGTTCATTTTTATGTATAATAAATCCTGCTTTAATGTCAGCAACCTACTAGTATTATTGATTTCAAAGGTGTTCTTGATAGTGGAGAACATTTCAAATGTTGTAGAAAGGCTAGACATAGATGGGAGAATATGATCCTTTCTATAATTATTTTCATGGCTTTATTTTTGTGCATTTTCCATATTGTTTTGTCTGGATCATTTTCTGGAATAGTTTTATTTGTTTCTACATATTCTTCTAATTCTATTTCTCTTAGGATTATCATGACACGAATTGTCCATGAAAGAAAAATTTGATGCCCCCTCCAATCTATCCTCTAACCTTACATGGTTAACCATTTTGATTTTTAAAGAATTTAAGAAATGGTAAAGTCTAAAATGTTATGAATAAAATTTCTTATCAGAATGGCTCTAATACCATGTTAATTTATAGGATCACTAATAGAAATGATAATAGATTTATATCAGACTTTACTTACTTTGGGTTACTTGAATGCAACAGGTAGATACCTTCAAAATGCTTCTGATATGCTGTGACTGGAATGACGAATGATGACAAGAATGTAGTTTGTAATCTAAAATGTTGCTTTGTTAATTTTGGGACTGCAAGTATGTTATGTCTTTCATATTGCCTTGTCCACCGATGAGAGTAACTATACATATAAATGTGAAGGGTTATGTCCCCGTATGGTCATTACTCTACGTGGCCAAAGGCCACGTAGGGTCATGACCCTACGTGGTCATAAAAAACCATTTGTTGACCATAATCACTTGGTAATTAATCATGCCAAAACAACCTGTTCGATAATACTCTTAATGTATATCAATGGTAATACAAATGAAGCCCGATTCCTAATCAGTGATGATACTCAATAACTGAAGGTAATCCGATGTGAATTGGTAGCAGTAGTAATATCAATCAAGGCAATAACCCAATATGAATCGGTAACAACAATAATATATATGCCTGCTCTGGATCATGTCTTGTCTAACTTATATACATACATATCTGTACATATATACGTGTGCATATTATCATATGTATATGTGTGTGTGTATATATCAGAGCATAATAGATTAAATACTTAGTATTACTTTGACTGATGCTAAACTTTCAACACCTCTCAGTAGGGTAGAAAGTGCCTGCCCTAAAGGAATCCAAATTCCTCTAATGTGCCCAAATTCCACCTCTTTTGTGTCACTCAAATTTTTGTCCTCTCCCTTCAATCCCCACTTATAAGCGGGTTGTTAAGTAATTGTTTACAAGTGAAGGTGTGTTAAGACGAAAATTCCTTTGAGTAGGGTGTAATCTCCCTGCCCTCGAGGAATTCAAGTTCCACTAATGTGCCCAAATCCCACCCCTTTTGTGGCACTCGAATTTGTCTCCCTTAAATTTATGTCCTCGCCCTTGAATCCACTTATAGGAAGGTTATTAAGCAATTCAAATGACTAAGTGGCACTGTTTGAGGACAAATTGTCAAGAGAGAATAAAAAACTAGAGTGAGGAAAATGCATGTCCAAGCGAAAAATTCCTTTGAGCATAGTGGAATCCCTAAGTTCTAGAGGAATCAAAATTCCTCTCATGCCTCAAAACTCCACCCTCCTCTTGATTTCTTGAAATCATGCAAATCCCCTCCAATTCGCCTATGGACAGGGTCATTAGGAGTTTGGATGAGTAAGAATAACAGTTGTGAGGTCTAAGTAGTAGTAAAGGGTGAAAATCAAGTTCAAGACAAGTGGGGAAATGAATGTCCAAGAGGAAAATTCCTCTAAGCATGGAGGATTCCACCGGCTATAGGGATATCAAAATTTCTCTCATGTCTCTAATTTCAACTCTCAAGCTTGGCTTTGAAAGAGCATCCTTAAGGTTGGACAAGTTCATTGTACAATGAAGGCTGCGAGTTTGGAATGGAATCAAGGTGGATAATGAAAATAGAAGTGTTTTAAATATCAGAAGAAAATTCCTCTAAGCATGGAGGATTCCACCAGCTATACGGATATCAAAATTTCTCTCATGTCTCTAATTTCAACTCTCAAGCTTGGCTTTGAAAGAGCATCCTTAAGGTTGGACAAGTTCATTGTACAATGAAGGCTGCGAGTTTCGAATGGAATCAAGGTGGATAACGAAAATATAAGTGTTTTAAATATGAGAAGAAAACTCCTCTCCACCCCTTGATTTCCACCGCCATATTCAAGACAATTAAGGGCAAAGGTTTATGAAATGATGAATGGGGAAAACACTAAAGTGAAACTAACATATGGAGTAGTTGTAGAGGCACAGGAAATGAAACGAAATGAAAGAGGAAAATTTATCAAGGCAAGGTGGAATCCTCCTGCCTTTAAGGAATCTTAATTCCTCTCTACACCTCAATCTCCACCTTGTGCTTGGAATCGCGAAAACATGGATGTAGTCTCCAATTTTCATGAAATAACGAGCAACAAATTTGAGAAGCGTAATGGAGATCAAGACATTGGCGAGTTCTTAGTAAAAGGTTGCAAATTTGGGTAGTTTGAAGTGAAAGGATTCAAAAGAATTCTCTATGCCTCCATTTCCACCTCACATGAAAGCTGGCCAAACTCAACAAAATTCCTTAAAACGGCATTGCAAAGGGAAACAACGAATTAGGTGAGAATCCAAGAGGATAATTGAGTGGGAGAATTGAAACAAAATGCAAGTGGAGGATTCCCCAAGGCATCACAGAATCCGCTAGCCTTGGAGTAATCCAAATTCCTCTCCTTAGCCCAAATTTTGCCCCAAGAAGTGAAGAAAATGTGAATTTGAGACCTTTGGACTTAAACAAAGCCCAAAAATGAATGAAATCTGATCCTAAGTTTGAGAAATTTAATGAGGAATCCAAAAGTCAAATTGAGCAGGGGATTTGAAACAAAATGCAAGAGGAGGATTCTCCAAGGCATGTTGGAATCCGCTAGCCTTGGAGTAATCCAAATTCCTCTCCTAGGCCCAAATTCTACCCTTGTAAGAAGTCAAGAAAATGTGAATTTGAGGCCTTTGGACTTAAATAAAGACCAAAATTAAATAAAGTCTGATCCTAAGATTAAGAAATTAAGACTAATTGGGCTAAGGTAGAGATTAAATTGACAAGATGAATATAAATTTCTCTCTACCCCTTAATTTCTATTTGCCATTTTTGGCATGAAAACATGATTCGAGCCCTTCAAAATGGCAATAATCAATTAAATGAGAGGTTGGGCAATTGGACAAACTCAATAGAAAGGTGATTTTGAAGAAAACACAGGGGAAAAGGATCTGTACTTCCTTTCACATGTCCAAATTCCTCCCTATATACCAATGATTGAAATCTGATCCTTGGTCTCCACAATAGCGTGAAAAGGAAGGGTAAGAGGAGAAGAAGAAAAGAGAATGAAACATAGAACCAACTTGTGCAAATGAGAACATGTTTTTGTTTCCCAAAATGATGATTAAAATCTAGAAATTGCAAGGAAAATTTGAAGAAGGAATGAGAGAATGAAATGGTGATAAAATCAGTTGAAGGCAAGATTGAATTCAAAGGAAAATGAGAGGAATCAAAATTCCTCTCCCATGAGTGATTTTCACCCCTATGAGAAAAAGGTTTGAACAAGGCAAGAAGGCAATTGAATTGAGGAAATCTTAGGGCATGTGTAAGAATTTAGAAATCATTTGTAATTTGATTTATATTGGAGTTTTTTACATCAGAATTTGTTGCCCTAATGTCTTATTGTTGTAGATGAATATTTTCTCATTTATAGTCAATGCTCTATGTTTCAAAATATACAAAAATATTTGCATCTCCATTGTTAGATGTTTTGGAGTTCTTTGCAAGCATATTTATTAAAATTTGGCATTTAGGAAGAAATCAGAATTATATCTACAATATATCCCTTGTGTGCAAAGTGTTTGACAAAATTTTGACAAAACACTTTGCAAGCAAGCTCTGATACCAATGTAATATCCCTTGCCCAAACTGACTGATTTTAGCTCAAAGAATATTGTCAAACACTTGCATGTTGCCTTTCTATTTTCTCAATTTTTGTGTTTCAAATTGTTTGATATAGTTTGAATGATGCACTTTGCAAGCAAGCTCGGATACCAATGTAATATCCCTTGCCCAAACTCACTAATTTTAGCTCAAAGAATATTGTCAAACAGTTGTATGCTACCTTTCTCTTTTCTGATTTTTTGTGTTTCAGATTGTTTGATATAGTTTGAATGATGCTAAGAAATTTAAAATGTTCGCAAATGATATTACAATACCTCTTACAATTAACTAATATGCAAGCACAGTTCTTTTTGGTATTTTCAATGCATTTACATGGAAACTAGATATGGAATGCATACCTGTAGCCAGTTGACATTTTGACAAACAACTGGCATACAACTATCATGCTGATCATATATGCTATTAGATGGACATTTTATCAAACAAATGGTATGCAACATATATCTCCTTTATTGAACTCATTCTCATGTACAATGTTGCTATGAATTTGCCAAGACAAATGCGCTTACAATAATGACTACAACAATGCCAAATCCGATTCTAAATCATCACATACAACAGCAAAATTATATGCCTAAGATTACAATGCTTACTACTAATAGTTGCAAAAGGAACCTGATAATAGTGACGCTCACAGACGGAGATGAAAGTGGCAATCGGAATCAAGCATAAATACTGTAGCGCGGCATTGTTCACATTTACTATACTAGCAAGGAAAAAAAAATGATTACTAATGGCTGTCAAAGATGAATCTTCAAGTCTGCACTCGATAGTCCTTCAATATTCTTCAAACCCTTCGGTTATTCCTTAACTTTAAGCACAAATAGAACTCCAGAATGAAGCCCTCCTGAATGCCAAATTCAGTGGATATTTCACCACCTCAAATGGTTGCAACACTGAAGAATTGATGCTCTCCAATGGCTAACTGAAATCAGAAACCCTTAGTTTCTTCTTCCAAGTTTATATCAAATGCAATTGAAAATAATTAGATACTTAACAATGAAGCTCTTGCCTCTATTTATTCTTTTCCTTCACCCTTCTAGAAGGAAATAAAATATTATTTAATTACACTCTATAAGCTTCCCCCTTTTCAAGGCAATAATTAGTTGTACTTCCAAAAAATGCACTCTCTAGAAGCTTCCCCTTTTCGAATACAATAATTAGTTGTGCTTCTAAAAAATTAAATTAATTAAATATAAAGTCACCTTTTAATTTTTATTTATTTATTGACTTTATAAGAAATTAATTTAATATCTCTGTATTTCTCCACTTAGCCTTCGAAGAATGTAAAGGTTAAGAACTCTACTAAGAGGCTAAAAAGATGGGGACATTACAATCGACCCCTCTTGAAATTGCTTGTCCTCAAGCAATGTCAACTTTGAATGCTATGAAATTTCCTCACCTTCCCAAGTAGCATCATCAACTAGCAAGTCCTTCCATTTGATCAAATATTCCCTGATAACTTGTCTCCTCAACTGTTTCTCCCTAACATCCAATATAGCCTCAGGTACCAAAGTCAACTTACCCTCATCATCTAAGGGTGGTAGAATTGTATAAGGGTCCACATGATGTCCTAACACCTTTTTGAGGTGCAACACATGAAAAGCATTATGGACCTTACTATTAGCTAGTAACTTCAATTCATAAGCTACCTCACCCACACACCTAATGATTCTAAAGGGTCCATAGTATCGTGGCTTGAGCTTCCCTGTACCATTCTTCTCAAGTGTAGAATGTCTATAAGGTTGTAGCATCAAGTACACCATATATCCTACCTGGAATGAATGTTCAACTCTTTCCTGATCTACATATTGCTTCTGCTGGATTTGTGCTCTCTGAATATTCTCCTTGAGAGCCCTCATGATATCTTGATTTCCTTGCAACAAAGCTCCAAAACTAGGCACTCTACTATCACTCAACAATAAATCAAGAAGGTTGGGTGCCTCATAACCATACAAGACCATAAATGGTGTCATCTAAATAGAAAGATGCCAGGTAGTATTATAGCAATATTCACAAAAACATATCCACTTAACCCATCCCTTTTGCTGCCCTACAATATAGTTCCTAAGATATCCCTTCTTGGTTAGATCAGGAAGTGGTGTTGCATGTCATGAATATCCATTAACAAATTTGCAGTAAAAACCACATAAGCGCAAAATTCCTCTAAGTTGTATGAGACTCTTAGGTGTAGGCCACTCAATGATTGCCTTAACCTTGTCTAGATCCATGGATACTCCCTGTGTGCTAATATGTCCTAAGTACAACAGCTCTCTAGAGCCTAACTCACACTTCAATTCCTTGACATGTAAGGTCTCTTTGCCAAGAATGCTCAAACCTGTATCAAGATGCAGAATATAATCCCTCCAAAATTTGTTGTACACAAAAATTAACACAAACTGCCTCAACTATTGTATGTCTAGATGATAAACATGTTTTTGTTGCTCCTCATGTATTGGCATCAAAACACAATCTATGTCATGAAGCCATGTCATTCACAATACCATATCAGCATCTCCCATGTTTAAAACATAAAAATCTGCATTAAACTCAAAGTTATTCAAATGCATGGACAGATTTGAAATCTTCTTGTCGCACCTAAGAGTGTAACCATTTGTAACCTTTACTCTTATACCCTCAAAGACCTTTGTCTGTATGTTGCATCTTTCAACCAACCAAGCATCAATGAAATTATGTGTGGCTCCTATATAAAGCAAGGTAATGATCTTTTGCCCAACTAAAACTCCACGCATCCTAAAGGATCCCTCACGTTGTATGTTAGTGAGACATGCTCCCTGTAGCTAAATTGACTCTTCCCTTTCAGCCCTTTCTTCGTCATGTTCTAATCTTGCTAGCTCAGGCCCTTCTTGATAAAATTTCTGCTCCAAATTTTCAGACTCAGAATACTCATTCTATGCCCACATAACACAATCAATCTTCCCTTTACACCTTAATGGGCAATCATGGTTTGCATCATGCGCCCCTTTGCAATAAAAACTAAACTTCGTTCTACTCAAATCATTAAGAATTTCTCTATCTAGGGGTGTTGTTGATTCCCCCTTTGGATCTAACTTTTTCTGAACTGCCCAAATATGATCCTCAATTTGTTTGTGCATCATGTCATAATGAGATAATGCTACAATAATCTCATCCTTCTTCACCTTCAACTGAGTCTCCAAGCTATAAGCAACTTCAGCCGCACATGAAGAACCCTCAAACTGTTCTTGTTCCTTCATGTTTTGAATCTTTACCAAATCCTTTAATTGACCAGACTCGTCAACTTCATTGTTGTCATTGGATCCAAGTACCTTTTTAGATTCATTCTCTGTTTGAAATAAGAGTCTTCTAATGTTATCCATCCTCTTTTTCCTTGCTATGTTGAGGAGATTGACCTTTCCTTTGACTTTTTGAAGATGTTGTCTTGCCTTGGCAGCCAGCGATTTAGCATTTTTAGCTTTTTGCAACCATTCACCATTCATTTCCGTAAACTTCTTCACCTCTTTAATGCCAAAGTATGTTAAACTAGCTCTTGTATAATTGATATCTTTCAATTTATCAATAGGTGTAAGGCTGCCATCAATGGATGTTATCATAGTGTTGACATTTTCATTATATGGAGAATGGTGAAGCATAACACAATTGTCCTCAAACAAATCAATAATGATATCATGCCATTGTAAAGTTTTACCTTCTGCATGTGTAATCAAAATACTAGAGGCTGCTCCACTATGTAGATGATCAACTTTCATATCCACCTTAAATGGCTCAATCAAATGATGAGGTCTATGTAACTGCCCATTCCAAAGCAAGCTCCCTAACTGAAATGAATCTGAATTAGACCCATTATGTTGTGTGCTATCATCCATACGCACATCAACATCCAAGGTACTGCTGCTATGTCTTTCAATAGATAACTCAACTACATGTTCCTCTAGCTCACAATCCTGGGGCTCCATGCCAACAACTGAATATTCAAACTCATTTGCTAAGGTCTGATTTGAAGAATCAGACTCATCAGTGCATTAATCTGCATCATAAATTGTGTCATTAATACCCCTTTCTTGAGTACTACCAAGTGACATCTCAAGGATAGCATTTGACCCTTGTGGATGAAAGGTTTCATAACTAATGTCATAAAAATCAGAAGTGTTTATGAAATCTCCATTTATGGTACGGGTATGTTGAGTGTCAACACCCACAATCAATTCCATAACCTCTTGTGAAACCTCTTGCACGGATGATGTAGACAAATCATCGCCCAAGGCTGTCATACTATTTTCCTGATTCAAATTTGCATGTCTATCAAATTCATCATACAAATTTTTACATACCTTATTAGAACTAGCAGACATAAAGTCATTCTCCTTTATCATAGCTTGAAGGTTCCCATGAATCCAAGTCTAAGCTCTAACTTTCTCACTTCCTTCAAGCATAGGTAATGTGATACTGTTGGCTACATGCTTCAGATCTTTGTTTTGGTCTTTTGGCCTTCGATCTTGCCTTGTCTTGTAATGCTCTCTCCTTTGACTTAGAAATCTGTCAAAGCTCGTGTTCCCTAACCTCTAGTGTCAATGATTTCCTTTCAACATTCACTACCATAAGATGATTTACGAATGTTGCCTCTCCTTCAGCATTATCATCTTCGTGTTTACTCTTGAGAAAAGGTAGGGCGTGTAGGCCTATGAATGGTCTGGGGGGAAGCTCTTTGTACTATACTCCAGTCAACATCTAGGACTTGGTTTTGTTTGATATGTGGATTCATCTTTTGTATTGTTGTAGTAAGTTTTCATAAAGCTTCAGCTATCCATTGTTGCTTCGCTACCAAATGTCTAAAGAACTCTCATACTTCTCTTTCTTCATTGTCTCCACCATCTTTTCCTTTGTTTCTTGCCATCTCTTCTCCTCCCTTGTCACCCATTTCTTCTACGGGTATATTCTCAAACTAATTTTGCTCTAGTTCTGATCTCCTGTGAGTGAAAACCCTAAGGTGATCTCGCTGTTGTGGTTGCATATGAAACTTCAACCCTCGAGGATCGCAAGATCAAAGCTCTGATACCATTGTAATAACCCCAACCAGTTATAACTTCGTGAAACACCAAATCCTTCTCAAATTCAATTGTTTGAGATTTTGTCAAACTCTTTGCAAGCAAGCTTTGATACCAATGTAATATCCCTTGCAACAAAATGACTGATTCAAACACTTGTATACTGTCTTTCTCTTTTCTGATTTTTTGTGTTTCAAATTGTTTGATATAGTTTGAGTGATGCACTTTGCAAGCAAGCTCTAATACCAATGTAATATCCCTTGCCCAAATTGACTGATTTTAGCTCAAGGAATATTGTCAAACACCTGTATGCTACCTTTCTCTTTTCTGATTTTTTGTGTCTAAGATTGTTTGATATAGTTTGAATGATGCTAAGAAATTTAAAATGTTCGCAAATGATATTACAATACCTCTTACAATTAACTAATATGCAAGTGCAGTTCTTTTTGGTATTTTCAATGCATATACATGGACACTAGATATGGAATGCATACCTCCAGCCAACTGACATTTTGATAAACAACTGGCATACAACTATCATACTGATCATATATTCTATTAGATGGACATTTTGTCAAACAAATGGTATGCAACATATATCTCCTTCATCGAATGCATTCCGATGTACAATGTTGCTATGAATTTGCCAAGACAAATGGGCTTACAATAATGACTAAAACAATGCCAAATCTGATTCTGAATTATCACTTACAACAGGAAAATTATATGCCTAAGATTACAATGCCAACTACTAATACTTGCAAGAGGAACCTAATAATAGTGATGCCCACAAATGGAGATGAAAGTTGCAATTGGAATCAAGCATAAATATTGTAGCGCAGTACTGTTCATGTGTACTGTAACAGCAAGGAAAAAACGATTACTAATGGCTGCCAAAGATGAATCTTCAAGTCTGCACTCGATAGTCCTTCAATATTCTTTAAACCCTTTGGTTATTCCTCAACTTTAAGCACAAATAGAACTCCAGAATGAAGCCCTCCTGAATGCCAAATTCAGTGGATATTTCACCACCTCAAATGGTTGCAACACTAAAAAAATTGACACTCTCCAACGGCTAACTGAAATTAGAAACCCTTAGTTTCTTCTCCCAAGTTTATATCAAATGCAATTGACAATAATCGGATGCTTAACAATGAAGCTCTTGCCTCTATTTATTGTTTTCGTTCACTCTTTTAGAAGGAAATAAAATATTATTTAATTGCACTCTCTAGAAGCTTCCCCCTTTCCAATACAATACTTAGTTGTGCTTCTAGAAAATTAAATTAATTAAATATAGTCACCTTTTAATTTTAATTTATTTAATGACTTTATAAGAAATTAATTTAATCAATTGATCATTATTTCTCCACTAAGCCTTCGGAGAATGTAAAGACTACGAACTCCACTGAGAGGCTAAAAAGAAGGGGACATTACAATGGCTCAGGCTTTGTAGGCACTCACCACCATGGTTGAGCACATGAACCCACATAACAAACAGAATTAGGAGCAAGGGGATAACAAGTGTGTAGTGGGCTCGCCTAGAGCTCATAGGACGCACTCCAGGACAGCAAACAGGCCTACTTGTGCCACCTTCATGAGAGATGAGCTTGAGATAGCACCCACAGAAGAAGCAAGAGAGGAGACGTTCACAGAGATCCTCATGGTTGCGAATGACAAATGGGATTTATTAGCTCCACAAGTGCGAGGGACGATGACATTTGATCAGTTTGTTAACCCGAGGAGAGAGCATTACAAGGCAGGGAGACAGTATAGGAGACCTCGAGGCGAGGATAATGAATTAAAGCGTACTACAAGGAAGCTTTCCTTGACTATATTTGATGGTAGTAGCAGAATTACAGCGCAAGCTTGGATTCACAAGCTCGATACCTTCGCAGCACTAAGACCTATGACAGAAGTGGAGGCAATAAAATATGCCATGCAACATTTAGAGGGAGTTGCACATGATTGGTGGTACCATGGAATGGTTACCCTTCAACATAAATATTGTGAGGTTTTCACATCATCGCCCCAAAAAAATTTGGGGACCCCCTTTTTCGGTTGCCTTAGCAAATTTTTTAGAGTTGTCCAAAGGTTTTCGATTCGAAAATTTTACACCTTGGATACCTTCGGGCCAAAAGGGATGTGATTTGGTTTGAGTTTAGTTTTCACCCGGTGCTAACTTGATTTTTCGGAGCATGTAATTTTATCCTTTGGCTAAACACATTTCAAAAACAAAAAAAAATTCAATGGTTAGAACAATATTCAGCAGGATAAAATTGCAAATTTTAGAGTTGGACAGATTTTGAAAATTTGATATAATTGTATAAGCTTGAACATTTTCAAGATGAATTTTAGATTTAATTGTTTTAGAAAATCTTGAATTTTTTGTGAAAAAGAAATTTTTTTAATAGTGAAATTGAAATTGGAAAATCGATTTTGGTTACTAGGAAAGGGATTTATTTCGTTTTTTTAAAACATTACAATTGCATTGCAAAATTGAAATTGGGTTAAATTGCAAAATTGCATTAATTGGGTTGAAATTTTCGCCTAAAAAATTTTAAAATGTTAAAAGAAATTGGTAAATTGGAATTGAAAATTGATTTTAGCTTGCTAAATTCAATTTTAATGATATTTTAATTGCCAGAATGTTATTAAATGAAAATTTTGAAATCTCTTAGGCTTACCTTGTTTCTATTTTGCAATTTTTGATCAAAACTAGCAATTAGATGAGCTAATTTCACTATGTTCTAAGTAATTTTAAGCTAGCATTTAAATTTGGGTCATTAATAAAGGAGCTAATTTAAATTGTGCTTTCCTCCGAGCAAGTCGACCCAATTGGAGAGGCAAGAAAATTTGGTCTAAGAGGGGGATTCCCCCCCTCTTATTTCCTCATTCCTTCTTGATCCTCCTCTGGTGGGTGATTTTCTTCTACGAGAACAACTTGTAGATTTGGGCAAATTTTCTCCTTCCTTGGCGGCATTTTCTTCTTCTATCTTGGGCGAATTTTTGCACTAGGTCAAATTTTGGAGCATATCTAAATTTTCTCGAGCTCGGATGATTTTTTTTGGGGTCTAATTTTCTTTCCAAAGGCTGCGATTTCAACTCCCAGATTTAGGCGATTTGTTTGGTGAAGAGGCTATGTTATCCAAGGTTCAATTTTTGGCATGTGTGGGCAATTTCAAGTAAGTCAAAATTCTGATTTTTGCTAGGGGATCATTATTTGCGAGGATTGAATTTCCTAAAGATCTGATTCTGACTTGAAGAAGGCCCGATTGTTGGTAAACACAGATTTAAGGTAAATTCTATTCATTTTTAGAGGTGAAGATTGGTTTAAGTGCGGGTTTTATTCCTTGTTCTTGCTTGGTTTCGTTTCTCTTATAATCTTCTTGCATTCATCATCCACCACTTCATCATTTCATTGATAGGCTGAAGTTTAGAGAGATAAGTGTAGATTTCATGATAGGACACTTGGAGAGGCAGAAATAAGCTAGACCACCTTAGGTTTGAAGTTAGGAGATATAAGTGTAGTCCATCCTAAGGTAACGAAGAGGCAGAAATAAGTGGTAGTCCCAACCCTAAGTTGAAGTTTGGAGAGATAAGTGTAGAGATAGGACTTGGAGAGGCAGAAATAAGCTAGATTCCATTGATAGAAAGAAGGTTGGAAATCAATAAGTGTAGTTCATATCATTTAGAATGAAGGGGCAGAAATAAGTGTTTAGGATGGTAGATGTTAGTGCAAGCAAGAACCCAAACGGAACGAGTACCAAAAATGACAAAGAAGACATGATGACTAAGACCACCTTCTTCTCGAAAGTGAGGCGAATAAGTGATACCAATATCAACACAATAAACACGGTACAGTTGAAAGACAGATTGAAGGAAGGGCAACCCCTCATGGCAAAGAAGATCTACAAGAGCAGAATTGTACACGCGGCGAAAATTCCCTCCTACCTTGCCTTGTTCAGAATTGGTAATGGAATGTGCATCCCAATTTGATATTGTTACCAAAGCCATCATTTTTGATGAAGGGAAGAGAGTGTTAGCCAACATCAACGGACAAGTGGTCTAAGAAGCATTTAGTACCCCCTAGTATAAAGACATAATAGTGGTAATGATGGATCAAGCGGCTAAGTTATTTCAGGATAATCAGGAGGCTTTCTACATTCACCTAATCCAAAATTGGTGACACAAAGGCAAGAAGGGAGTTACCAAGTCATCAAAAATCACCATATCAAATTTCAAATCAGAGTACGGCAATTTTACTATGCTTCTCAGTCGGATCATGGGCGTAGCTCAAGGTATGCAATTCGAGAACTGGATGTATTACTTTAATGATGAAATTGAAAATGGAAAGAGATAGTTTGATTGGGCTAGGATGATAAGGGAAAATTTAGAATTGCAACTTAGGACAGTGCAAAATCAAAAGCAATTCTATATGGGGTCCTATCTTTTCTATCTAATTGCGAGACTATATGAAAATCCTGGACCTAAAGCCTTAGGAGTTATTGGCAATGGGTCGGGGCAATATTTGGTGCATGAGTGTTATCCACAGCTTCATTTGCACAATGCAAAAGTTATAAGATCTTTTATGATGCCTTTGCCATGAAGACGGTAAGGATATTACAAGGGACACCTGCTAAGAGGCTCTCATTGAAAGCAATAAGTAAAAGTTAATAAGTATGGAAGTTGGTTCATCCAATTTCTACAATTCACATACATTAGAGTAGCAGGTAGTACAATTTGTCCCAAGAGACTTCCAAGGTACCCACCTAACAAGGTAGTTTTGATGGAGTTGGCTAGGCAACTTGAGCATTATGATAAAACAATGAGACTTAAAGGTGAGACAGGGATTACCTTCTCATTTGGAATAGGCAATGATACTTGCCCCAATCCTATCACCTTTGCAGGTACAGAGAAAGAGTTAGAGTGGTATCATCTAGGATGGTATAGAGCAAGGCAAGAATTCAATTCTAATGGTCTTATCAAAGCATCTCACAGAAATGCATTCAAACATATTCCTACTATAGAAGATTTTTGGGCCAGTGCATAGGATGACTTTCATGTGAGGAAGCTACCTTTCTCAAGATTGTCAGTGGGCATGATGAGGGCAATCAAATGGAGAGGCCTTGATATTCCCGATCAACTGGAAGATGATGAAAATGTGCTGAGAGAAGATTATGATACAGTGGATGGAGCGGAGTTGAATCCAGTGGATTGGGACGATCATTAGGATCCTTCCTTAGAGGTAGTTATAGGGACAGTTGATCTACACACCGAGTCGTGGTACAATGAGAAGTTAAGGCAATTACAAAGTAGGAAACTACACCTTACTTATGAGAAGATGAAACCAGGGGAACGTCCAGTAGAGTCAGTCGGACAGAAAGAAGAAAGCAGTAGCCAACAACAAAGAACAATTAAGAGCAAGAAGAGAAGTTTGGAGGTTGAGAAAAGTAAAGAACATCAGGAACCTCTAGTAAAGAAATAGAATGCAGCACCATCAAGGAAGAGCATAATTGAGGCTAGAAGCCAAGAGGATAATACAAGTGGACAAGGGGTTGCGGTAGAGTTGAGCTCTGATTTAGAATCAAGTGGTTACAATGACAACACCGAGTACTCTCCTCTCTCAGAGAACCAACATGGAGATGATATGATAGTCACTAGTGAAGAAGAGGATAAGCCAATTGATATTGAGGAAATAAGCCAAGCGCCCGAGGCTGTTGGTGATGCTTTGCTAGTAGAACCAAATCCAGATTTAGGGAGATGCGTTGCACCACTATGGTTAAGGCAAATGCTTATGCCAAGGGGCGAGGTAGTAACTGCTCGAACAGTTGAAGATATCCAAGGGCTAGTGGAAAAGGGTGATAGTGAAAACCAGAAACAAATTGCAAAAACGGTGGCAGAGGTAATCAAGAGTGATGATGAGGGTCACTGAAAAGTTCAGATTGCTATTCCAACGATTAGCAAGGCATTGGATGAGATTGTAGCTCAGGAATATGAGATAGTTGAGCATAACTTGGGAAGAATCACAGATGACATGGAATGTGAGAAGATCCAGGAAAGAATGGTTTCAATCAGAAAAAAGTTGAGGAAGGCAAACAAAAGGATTGTATAGTTGGAGGCCGAGAACAAGTATTGGAGAGATTGCCAGCCTATCCAGCAATTGCACCAGGCAACCCTTCATCAAGACAGCGAGAGCAACATAGAAGAGATATTGGCTCAGCTACACAAAGTCAAGGATTGGATCCATGATATAATTCAAGATGGGCAAAATTTCTTACCTTCCTTTATCTCGACATTCAGGTCATTGGTGGCTATTAGAGACAGATTCAAAACATTTGAAAGTGAGTGGAAGGATTTCCTTCTAGTCAAGGACTTAGCCATTCCCAGGCTACAGGCATTTATCGAGCTACCGGAGAAATATTTGGAAAAAACCAAGTTGGTAGATAAAGGAGGAATGAGTACGATGGAGTCTTGGCTTATTGCCTTGACTATTAGATTGAAGATACTTAAAGAAATGCAGAATGAGATTGCACAACACAGCCCAAGCATTGACACTTCCATTTCGACTATGATAAGCGATGTTGGGGCCACAATCAATTTTGAAGATATCAAAGAGGAGAACGTCAATGAGACAAAATTTGGATCAAGATTGGATGAGTTGGAGAAGGTTGCCATCAAGAAGAAAAATTTGGGCACCCTTGCCTCCGTCAATGTCTTTATCGGATATGAAAAAGAATATGCGAAGGATCATGAGAAGACACTGCAAGCAACAAGCAACATGATGAATTCAGCTAAGCTCAAGATGAAGCATACTTTGCCCTCCCATGAAGGAAGTCAACAACATGCTAGCCAAGTTCATCGCTTTGGCTAAAAAGATGAGAGAAAAGGGTAGATTTATATTAGAAGATTATTTGATGTAAGCCCAAGAGGCAATTTCTCCCTTCTTCTTGGGTAGGATGGGTGTCTAATTCTGATTGGCTACCATTTTGGTGCCTTCTCATTGGTGCCTCTTAATCTCTACCGTTTGTTGTAATTTTGGCCTCTATATAAGGTCATTTGCTCTCATTTGTAAGGGGAAGAAAATTGTTGCTAATATAATACCAAAATCGCTTCTCTTTATCATTGTTGTGACTTGCATGGTGATTAAGAACATTTAGTGTTATTGCATGGTTTCTACTTCCAATAGTTAGAGTTAGATTTCCTTTGAAGTTGTTAAAGTAGATTTCATTTCAAGAAAGTTAGTAAGAGTAAGAGTATATGGATAGTTGCATGGTGATATTAGTGGATGTTTGATAGGGATCTATAACTAGGCCACTAGCATCCTAACGGCTTGTTAGTAAGCCTTATGTAGTAAACTAGTCTTTTCCCTTGAATCATTGCATCTATGGAGGTAGAGTCCTTGGTTAGCTTTCATTAGATTCGATCCCCGTCCATTTGCTAATCTTTCCATTCATAGGAGTAAGAGTAACATAGCAAGTAGTTGAGTAGTTGGATTTCATTCTAAGAAAGTTAGGAAGGCATATGTCATCTAAACACACCCTCCATCATCCTCACCATCAACATTATCTGGTGCTCATACAAAATCATCACCATCACACCAAAAGTCTAAGTTATCCTCGAATGAACAACGTAAGGCCGCCTACATGATTAAACAGCAAATCACATCAATATAACTGAGTTAGTATCCACAAGTGTAAGGAACATTGGAGGTTTTCTCATGTCCTCGTGAGTATTAACTTTTCAAGAGAGGAATTGAGTGTTTGATATTCCATATCAAGTATTCAATTGCTATATGTTATGTAGTGGTACAAAACTAACATCAACAATAACAAGGTGACTTCCTATCGAGACTTCATGGACAGGTTGGTAGAGAAGTTTGACAAGAATGATCCAGAAGTCTACTTCAGGGACTTAGCACAGTTGAGATAGATAGACGGATTCGAGTATTTCATTAGTGACTTTCAAAGGCTATCCATTATGGTGCCAAATATCTTAGACAGCAAATTGGTTGTTTTGTTGACTGAGGGATTCTCCGAACCACTGAAAGGTTGGATAAAACCCTTTGATCCATTCAATTTGCAAGAAGCGATTAAGAAGGCTAGAAGTATGGAACAGGCAGCCCCAATAAATAAATTTCAGTGAAAGGGTGCATCATCTAGCAAGGACAACAAACCATTCTCTAAGAAACCTAAGAGGATTGAAACAAAAGCTATAAAAGCCTTTGATCCATTCAATTTGCAAGAAGCAATTAATAAGGCTAAAAGTATGGAACAAGCAGCCCCAGTAAATAAATTTCAACCAAAGGTGTATCATCTAGCAAAGACAACAAACCATTCTCTAAGAAACGTAAGAGAAATGAAACAAAAGACGAAAACAAAGATAAATCATTTGCTCCTTTGGATAGAGAGACATTGAATGATTTAAGGAAGAAAAAACTTTGTTTTCATTGCAAAGGACCCTATGACATGAACTATGATTGTCCTTTGAGGCCAAACGGAAAAGCAAGCAGGGTTATGTGGACTTATTATGTGGATTCTAATTCTGAAAATTCAGCCCAGGAATCTGAAAATGAGGAATCAGTTGAAGAAAAGGAAGGCACAGATGATGAAAAGTTGAACAAAATGGCTGCTGCTGATGAGAAGACTGAGGGTAGACTTAACGAGACCCGTCTCACTAGTATATAACAAGTGGGATCATTCAAGATGAGAGGGGTATTGGCTGGTCAGCAAGTTATCACTTTGCTTGATTCTGGTGCTATTCACAATTTTATTGTTTACAGGTTGATTGAGAGGCATGGGATATAGACACAATTGTTTGAGGGTCTAAGAGTCAGGGTAGCTGATGGCTATGTCCTCAAATGTGACAGGGAGATTACAAGTTTGCTCCTAAAGATCGACAACATTGATTTCAAAGCAGATTTTTATGTTGTTAACATGGGTGATACAGATTTAGTTCTTAGCATGACTTGGCAACATGATATTGGAGAGTTCACTCTCAATTTGAGAGATATGAAGATTAAGTTTCAATCAGAAGGGAAGACCCATATACTTAAGGCCATTCGTGATAGTGGGTTTACAATGATGTCTTGCAAACATATGGAGAGCTTGTTGAGACATGACCAAGCTGAGTGGGCAGCCCTGTTGCACATTAATGCCATCACAGGGCAGCAAAAATCAGAATATCACCCAAACATACAGTAACTAAGAATCAAGCACTACAAGGGTTTCAATAACATACCACCGGGTAGACCTCCAAATAGAGGTATTGAGCATAATACTGAGTTAGAGGAGGGTGTTAAACCCATCATGATCACACCCTACAGTCATCCAAAGAGGTTGAAGGATGAGATTGAGAAAATCATCATGGAACTACTTGTTATGGGGTACATTAGACAAAGTAAGTCGCCTTTTGCTTCTAATGTGGTTTTAGGTTTAGAAAAAGGATGAAACTCTTAGGATGTGCATAGATTACAGGGTCCTAAACAAGAAGAATATCAAAAACAAGTACCCATCCCATGGATTGATGAGTTATTAGATGAGCTAGATGGAGTATGTTTTTTCTCCAAAATTGATTTGAGATTAGGCTATCATCAGATCCGAGTCAGAAAGTAGGATATAGGGAAGGCGATATTCAGGTGTCATTGTGGCTATTTTGAGTTTGTAATTATGCCATTTGGGCTAACTAATGCTCCAACTATTTTTCAATCCACAATGAATAGGGTCTTTCAACCTCAGTTGAGGAGATTTGTGTTAGTCTTCTTTGATGACATCCTGGTGTATAGTAGGACATGGGATGAGCATGTACGGCACTTAGACAGTGTGTTAAGCATTCTGAACAGGGAGTCCTTGTATGCAAAGGAATCCAAATGTCATTTGGGATTATCCAATATTGTATCTGGGTCACATTATCAAATACTCAGGGAGTACACATGGATCCTGAAAGGATTCATACTATCATTGAGTGGCCTACTCCAGTGAAGCTGACACAGATGAGAGGGTTTTTGGGGTTGTGTGGGTTCTACAGGAGGTTTGTTAGTGGATATTCTAGGCATGCAACACCCTTGACAAACTTGATGAGAAAGGGGGCTTTCTTATGGACACTTGAGGCACATGAGTGTTTAGATAAATTGAAGGAGTTGATGACTTCTTGTCCAATGCTAGCATTACCATATTTTACCAAACCTTTTGAGCTACATTGTGATGCATCTGGTGAAGGTGTTGAAGCGGTGCTTATGCAAGACAAGCACCCAATTTCCTATGAGAGTAGGAAGCTCAAGGGGCCTGAGAGGAGCTTCAACGTTCATGATAAAGAAATGTTGGCCATAATGCATGTCATGGCCAAACTCAGACAATAATTAGTGGGTAGCAAATTCAGCATAAAAATCGACCACAATACCCTAAAACGTTTCCTGGGGCAGCGAGACCTTAACGACAAGAAGCAAAAATGGGTAAGTAAATCACAAGCATGTGACTTTGATATTACCTATTCCAAGGTGACACAGAATGTAGTAGTAGATGCCTTGTCACGAAGACCCATTTGAGCTTGATGAAAGATATATAAAAGGATTGGAGACATTTGATCCTTGCAGAGTATGCAAATGATACATGGGCATCGAGATTCGTAGATGGATCTATCCAGAAGTAATTTCACCCTTGTGAATAAGCTCATCATTTACAAAGGGCGCATTTATTTGGTGCCAAGGTCAAACATGAGGAGGATGGTGTTAAGAGTTTATCATGACTCACCTATGGCAGGACGTCCAAGTTTTTACAAAGCCTACTGATAGATTCATGAGTGTTTTTCTTGGAAAGGGCTCAAAACTAAGGTGTTGTAGTATGTTAGAGAGTGTCCTACTTGCTAGCAAAATAAACAAGAGCGCTCTTACCCATCTGGCTTACTTCAGCCACTTCTGATTCCTGACAAGAAGTGGGAGAGTTTGTCCATGGACTTCATTACAGGACTACCGAGAGCCCAGGGTAGCGATTGTATATATATTGTTGATCGGCTTACGAATTTTGCCCACTTCTTCTCAATCACAGCTACATACAGTGCTACGCAAGTGGTAGATTTATTCTTCAGAGAGGTACTGAGGTTGCATGGCTTACCTTAGAGCATCGTCAACGACAGGGACAAGAAGTTTACGAGTCATTTTTGGCAAGAATTGTTCAGATTGTGCGGGATAGAGCTCACTCTGAGTACTAGCTACCACCCCTAGAGAGATGGTCAAACACAGATAGTGAACAAATAGGTGGAGGGATACCTTAGGAATTACATAGCAGAGCAGCAGAAGGCTTGGGTTAAGCGGATATATCTATGTGAGTATTGTTATAATTCCACTTATCACATCTCTATCCAGAAGTCACCACTCATGGCATTATGTGGATATGAGGCACATAGTTTCATGGATTTGTTGCTATCAGATAGTAGAGTGCCCAATGTTGGAGACTTATTACAGGAGAGCCAGGAAATTGTAAAGGCTCTTAAGGAGAAAATCACTAAGGCACAGAATCAACAAAAGCAGTATGTTGATCAAAAGAGGACTAAGCGGACTTTTGAGGTAGGTGATATGGTATATCTGATGTTGTAGCCTTACCACAAATCCACTCTCAAAAATAATGGTGTTGAGAAACTTAAGCCACATTATTATATGCCTTTTAGGGTGATCAAGAGAGTTGGAGAGGTGGCTTACAAGTTGGATTTTCCAGTAGAGAGAAGAATCCATAATATTTTTCATGTGTCATGACTCAAAAAGGCGTTAGGACATCAGATTGTTCCTTCTACAGTGCTTCCACCCTTGGACAATGAGGGAAAATTAGGTTTAGTACCAAAGGCTATCATTGAGTTCAAGAAAAGGAATTTGAGAAGACGTACTATTAGGAAATACTTTGTGGAGTGGAAGGACCTCCAAGTAGAGGATGCAACTTGGGAGAGTGAAGAAATTTTGCAGCATCCAGAGTTGAGATTTCTTGGGGACAAGCAATTTTAAGAGGGGAGGACTATAATGTCCCCATTTTTTTAGCATCTTAGTGGGGTTCTTAGCCTTTACATTCTTTGAAGGCTAAGTGGAGTAAGAAGAAATTGATTAAATTATTTTTTTATAGTCATTTAAAAAATTACAATTAAATAGTGACTTTATATTTAATTAAAAGTGACTAAAGTTAAATAAATAAATTAAAAGAATCTTCTAGAAGGAGGAATTAAATATTATTTTATTTCTTCTATTAGGAGGTCCATCTATTGGAAGAAAAGAATAAATAGGGTGGGCAGCCTCATTGTTGATCATCGAATATGTTGTCATTTACTCTACCTGATAACTTTTAGAGCCAAGAGTTTCTGCAGTTACTACATTGATCGTTGGGAATGAACACTCCCATTGATTTTCATAACTAAGGTGGTGAAATATCTTCCAACGGGTTGCAACTATTGGAGAAGACAAATCAGTCTTTTCATTGTGCCAAGTGTGTGGCCTAAGACCAGATTTATGGAGTAAGATTGAAGGAATAAGTTGGATATTGCTACAGTAACTCTATTATAGTATCGCATCTACAGTAACGTTGCTACAGTAAATTTGCTACAATGTGGTCTCTACAGTGATTGCTACAATGTCGCCGCTGCTACATGAAATCACTACAATAAAATCCAGATTTTCTTGAGCAGTTTCTAGGTTAGAAATCGGGAAATTAAAATCAGAATTGCAAGGGATATTACACTATTGGCCGAGGGAGATATATGATCATTATCTCTCCCTCTTCTTTTTCATCTTCTTCATTAGATTCTTCCTCTGATTCTTGAGATTGCATTGGTGTTTGAGAGGATTCTAAAGGTGGTCTTAATCATTTTTCGCCTTTGATCTTAAACTTGAGAGTTTTAGTTGGTGCTAAAGAAGATGAACCATCTTTGCTTGTAATCTACTTGAGATGTTCTTCCAACTGGTCCAAAATTATTGCAATCCAGCCCAAGTTTGGGATGCACTCTCCTAATGCCTTGAATTTTCAGCCACTTATTGGTATTTGCCATTGAATAGAAAATGAACAACATTTGTCAAAACCAAGCCAGTGATATTCTAGATCTAGGATGATGCCATCATCTTTAACCTGAAAACCTAGTAGAATCTCAACCATATTGAGGTCAATGATTTGCTGCAATGTGAGTCAGCAGTAGTCCATTTTCATGATTTACAGCTCTGTGCGCAAGTGAATCCATATGTCCTCGATGTGATGAACATGGGTGAATGCTCTTTTAATCTTTGAATGCATTCTTCGACAGTCAAAGCCAAACCTAGCATTGAATTTCTTCAAGGTGATAAGCTGAATTTCTGCTTCCATAGCTTTTGCTTTGTAAACCGAGTTAAGCATATACTGCCCAATTACAAGGGCTTTGGCAGTGGTAATGCCAAATCCTAGCCTGTGTTAACCATGTTGGTATGATTGCACCTCCACGAGTTGTCTGGCCAACTCCGTCATAATAATCCTATCAGTAGGATATCTTGGTAAGGTATATGGTTCTCCTTGAAAACAACCAACTCTCAAATAAAAGTTGGAAACTGCAAGATGCAATGGAATTGATTTACCATCTATTTATCAAACTTGTAAAGTTTCTTACCAGATTTCAAATTTGAGGTTAACCGATGCACAACTTTTGATTGTAGGTATGAACACTAATGTCAAAGAATAGATTTGCTATAGAATTTGTATATGTTAGTACAGAAATAACATAGATAATAAAATGTCCTTGAACTTGAAATGTAAATCGATCGTTTGATGTGCTTGCATTAATTGATTTCATTACCTTGTTATGTCGAGCAAATCGGATATAAATATTACACGGCAAGGTGCAAGGGTGAATGGGCATGTTTCTGAATGGAGACATGACCATTCATCATTAAACCAATTCGATGTTAGTTAATCATTCCGATTTAATTAGACTTAACAGAAGTCTTAACAGATCATAATGAACTCGATTCATATGTAGCCCGATATATAGATCGATAAGGATCTTAAATCAAAGGAATCATTATAAGTTTCGATCATGTCTAAGATTAGATCTCAGATAATGTATATATGTTCATCGGTTTCAACTGTACTGATCATATGCAGAGTTTTATATATTGCTATTATATATGTGTGTGTGTAACAGTATGTGCATCATACTGGTATACATATATACATATGTATATATATCCTGATCACAATTATTGTCAAACCGAAGCTACATGCTTTGACACTCCCTCTTGGCTAGGGAAGACAAAGTGCATATATATATATATATATATATATATATATATATATATATATATAAGTTCTCGTTATTTGAAAAGTGATAACATCTAGATATACTTAAGAAAATCAAGTCTCATGATATTCTTTCCAGTTATGGTGTGTACACAGATATCAACTCTCGCAATATCTACCATAAGAGATCATGGTATATCCATAGATATTATGTAACATAATATCCACCACGATGAATTTGAACATATTGATCTTCAACAAATATCACATCACATGATATCTATCAACATGCTCTTTTATCTATCATGGCTTGTCCATGAATATCAAGTCACATGATATTCATCATGATAGTAATCTAATAATTATAAAGTCGCCAACTTATAGTATTAGAATCAATTTTTCATTATAAAAGATTGTCACCTTTTCATAACATACATAGGGTAGGCCCATAAGTCATAAAGTCACACATATGACAAAAAGAGTTTACACTTTAAACATCTTTATTAAAAATAATACAAATTTACAAAGTTGAGATTCAATCTCATAAACTTACATTTCAACCATACCAAGTTATTTTCTAAAATGATCAACCTTCACTTTAGGAAGAGCCTTGGTGAGAATGTCAGTTGTTTGATCACCTATATTAATATATTCCAACTAAATAGCTCTTCTTTCCACCATGTCTCTTACGTAGTTGTAAGGAATTTCTATATGCTTGGATCTATCATGAAATACCGGATTCATGGATAACTTGATACAACTTTAGTTATCATAGTGAATAGTGGTAGGTTTTATAGGCTAACAAAATAAGCTAGAAAGCAATTTTCGAAGCCACACTACTTCTCTAGCTCCCATTGCTGCTGCAATATACTCTGCCACAGTAGAACTCTGAGAAACTGAAGCTTGGTTCCTACATATCCATGAGATCATGGCTGATCCTAAGCTGAAACAACATCCTGATGTGCTCTTTGCGGTCTTTTACACTTCCGGCCCAATAAGAATCAGTATATCCATGTAACTCCAAGCTGGTATTCTCATATTCCCTTGAAGATACCTTAATATATGCTTCAAAGCAACAAGATGTCTTTCACGAGGTTCACACATGAATTGATTTAATGCATTCACAACATAGCAGATATCAAGTTGAGTATTCACAAGATACATCAGACACCCAATTATCTGTCTGTATAAAGTGGGATCAACTAGTCTGGATTCAACACTTACTTCCTTTAGCTTGTGTAAGTTGGTCTCCATAGGTATTGACATAGGTCGACAATTCCACATCCCAAATCTTTTCAAAATATCGACATTATACTTCTTTTGATGTAGGAAGATATTCCCAGACTTAAGACGAACTTCCAATCCAAGGAAGTAATGAGGAATCCCGAAGTCATTCCTTTCAAATTCAGAAGTCAATTCTTTCTTAACACTGATTAATGAGATGGTCTTCTCCTATAATCAGAAGGTCATCAACATACAAGATTGGAATGAACATATCACCATTAATTACTCTAAAGTAAAGATTTGGATCAGCATCATTCTTGGTGAATCCAAGACTTAGATGATATTTATCAATCCTTTCATACAAGCCTGTTTGAGTCCATATAGAGCCCTTTTCAATTTACATACATATGAAGCATCATCATGGGTCACAAATCCTTCTAGTTGTTTCAAGTATACTTCTTCCTCAATCATTCCATTTAGAAAAGCAGTTTTCACATCCATTTGATGAATTTTCCAACCTTTAGCTGCTGCAATGACTAATACAGTTCTAACTGAGGTATACCTGGCAACTGGTGCAAAAGTTTCTTCAAAGTTGATTCCTTCCTTTTGAGAAAATGCTCTAGCCACAAAATGAGTTTTATGTTATTCAATGCTACCATCTGCAAACAACAGATTTTCCTTCAGGTCTAGGAACTATATCCCAAACATCATTTTTTTAGTATCGACAGATATTCTTCCACCATTGCATCTTTCCAAGCTTCACATTTAAGTGCTTCTAAAGCATTAGAAAGTTCAAAGTTCGGACTCTCATACATGAATGCATTGTATATTAATTTTCGATGTCTTTTTCTTTCTCTAAATGTCCCTGAAGGTGTTGCAAATTCATCTCATTCTTGTATAATTTTCCTTGCCCAAAGTGGCCTCTTAGAATTATTATCAAGACTGTGTTCTTAAGTCTCAGGAAAGATCTCAATTTCATTTGAAGTCTTAGGAAAAATTCTAATTCATTTTCTTTTAATAGCATCATTATACGAAGTTTCCAAGATTCAAAGTCATTAGCACTTGTAAGGTGGCGTTTGAATCTAAACATGTTTGCAATCTTGAAGAGTAATGAGAGATTGCAATTTAATGTGAAATTTGATCCCTTGATCTCTCCTTATAACAAGGCTCTAATACCATGTAAATTTTCTTACTAGATTTCAAATTTGAGGCAGACTGATGCACAACTTTTGATTGCAAGTATGAACATTGATGTCAAAGAATAGATTTTCTGCAGAATCTATATATTTTAGTACAGAAATAACAGAGACAATAAAACGTTCTTTAACTTGAAATGTAAATCGATCCTTTGATGTGCTTGTGTTAATTGATTTTGATGCCTTGTTATGTCGGGCAGATCGGATATTGATATAACATGGAGAGGTGTAAGGGTGAATGGGCATGTCTCCGAATGGAGACAGGACCATTCATCTTTAAACCGATTCAATGTTAGTTAATCATTATGATTTAATTAGACTTAACACAAGTCTTAAAACGCATAACAAATCATAATGAACTCGATTCGTATGTAGCCCGATATATAGATCGATAAGGATCTTAAATCAAAGGAATCATAATAAGTTTCGATCATGTCTAAGATGAGATCTCAAATAGTATATATATGTTCATTGGTTTCAACTATACCGATCATATGCAAAGTTTTATGTACTACTATTATATATATGTATATATAAGAGTATATGCATCATACTGGTATACATATATAACATATGTATATATATCCTAATCACGGTTATTATGACTGAAGCTACATGCTTTAACAAAACTGGCTCCTGAAATGTCAAAAAAATGCATCTTGGACCCTCCTATAATGAAATTTGCCCTGTGTCAATGTGATTTGATCATAATAGCTCCAAATAGGAACTAGAAAGTGATCCCCTTTTGTGAAAAGTTCTGAGGAGGGTCCCATGGCCGCAGCAATGTAAACCAAGTATGAATTCATGTGAAAAAATGTTGATGTTCCCACAATAAGCAATTGCCCACATAATGTTGTACCGATAAGTTCTCACCAAAAGATGGTTTCTTCATTATCAAAGATCTGAAAGATGAACTTATACATCCATGGTTCAAAGTCACCAAATTCCTTGAGGCCACATACCCTGCTAAGGACGGTAATCAAATCTTTAACTCCTGGCTTGAAGTCAGATCTATGTATTGTTTTGGGCCATCTCAAAAAGTTGTTTCTTTTGATATCCAACTAGTATGCATTTATATAACTTTTATAATCCAACTTTTCCTAATTCCACAACTATAGAGACACCTCGTTTGACAAGTCATTTATTATGAACTATGAGGAACTCTAAAGATTTGTTGAATAACCTCCAAGTCCAGACTGATGATAACTTTGCCATCCGCATTCTTGATTGCTTTAGTCATAGGACTGAACGTCGACCGCATCCTAAGATGAACTCAGGTTTCAGGGCAGCCATAGGAAAAGTAAATACTAGATGAATATTACTTCTCTTGATGCCTCTCATCTCTTTGTTTGTAGGAGCTTCAACTCTTTGCAAGAAATCAGCTATATCAATGTGTCCAATCTCTGTGTCGGATACTTGATCCATAGGAGATGAGACAAGAGATGCAATTGCATGAGCCAACTCCTTGTCATATTGGTATTTCATTTTTCCTTTGGATTTTGTAGGCGCGAACATGTCTTGTGCTACAACATTAAAATTCCAAAGAGTGAATACATCATCTAAAGGGATTAACTCCATGAAAATGTATGAGGAACAATGTGTTTAGAGTATTGATTAGATACTCATGGAACATATGTGATAGATGGAAATGATACAGATAACATATGCATTTGGACTAAAAGGGCTAAAACAAGACTTTGGAGGATGGATTGCATGTGGGTAAGGATGGGTTTTCATGTAACTGTAATAACCCTCAACAGGTGATAGCTTAGTTAGGCATCAATTTTCCTTCACAAGATTAATGGTTTGACATTTCGTCAAACACTTTGCATGAGATCTCTATCTCTTTGTCTTTTATTTTGAGGTTACTTCCACTTGCTTGTAATGGTTCAAATTTAGTTTAGGCACATGCAAATGGTTATTATATGTCCAAATAAAGAGGCTAAAGTACAAATGCAATCTTTTTTGACCATTCAAATCCATACATTTCAGCCTGTGAAATGTGCATCTACAGCCAATAGACATTTTTACAAACATTTGGCATGCAATCCAATGAGTGAAACACATAACTACAACTCTCATGAAATTTGCAATTAAAGGAAGAACCTGTAGAGGACTATTGTAGATATCAAATAGTAGCAGATTTGTATGAGGAAAAATGTACAAAGTATGCCCCCTCTAACTTGAGGTAGATCGCAGTTAGTGTGTAGTAGACGCTGCCCCAATAAAGAAAACATCAAACTCCAAGGGAAACACTCAGCAACTTATAATTTCCATCTCCAAACCCTTTCAAATCAAACCAATTTACTCACAAACATCAACTTCTCCTGCACAATTAATACAATTGAGAAGACAAATCAAATTGCTATACTTCAACAACAATTTGCACTACCAATTTCAGAGAATGTTCTACTATACTTCAGCAGTGGATAACAAATCCTCAGAATAGACCCTTATACTTCAGCAAGGGCATTAACTTCAAAACCTCAGAAAAAGCCACAAAGGCATCAAAATAAAATAAAATATCCAAGCATGCTTTTTCCAATGAAATGAGCTCATATTTATAATGCCTTTGTGGACAAAGTTTCCAAAAGAACTCAATTTCTGAAATTGTGAAAGTTTCCCAAAAGAACTCAACTCTTGAAACTTTCCAACTTAACTCTATTGGCAACATTTAATACTTGACTTAGGCATAGTATTAATGAAATAAATGGCCCCTTCCAATGATGGCTCACCCTCAACTTAAGTGACATTATAAAGTTAAATTATAACTTTATAATAAGTCATTTAATGATTTAATAATAATTTGGCCACTAAAAATATTATAACTCCCAAAATCCTCATTATTTAAATATGTCCTCTGATATAGGAGTCACTCCTAATTTTTCTCCATGTGACCAAATACACTTTCCAAAAATAAAAAAGGTCAATGTCAATCAACACCCAACTTACCAAAAATAGTAAGTACACAAAACTAAGCCCAAATGAAGTCCGATCTGAGCCAAACAAAAACCAACCTGTAACTTACTGAGTTGCAGAGAAGATAAGACCATCCCAAGCCAAGCCAAGCGACTTCCTCAGAAGACCCTCTATCCACAATAATTAGTCTACGAGGATCACAATAAAAGGCTAATCTCTCAAACTCTAATAATGGCAAAAATGGGGACATTACAATAAGGATGGTTTTTCATGTAAATGGCCAAGAATGCAAGCTTTGTGCATAGGAATGCGTGCAAATAACAACTTTGGTATTTCAAAGAGTGACCACCTATCAAAATCAGGTTCTCTAGAGTTGATTACATGTGGTAATTACATATAATTACTTGAAGTGCACATGTAATTGAATTCAGAGGATGTAATTGCATGTGTTGGAAAATGGATGAGATATGCATTGACATGGAAAGGTGAAAAGTGAAAGGATGTGGATGTGTTGGTAAACAGATTTGTTCTTTTTGACTTAACTCTTAGACGCCCTAATTTGTGAACAATATCTGGTTACAACAATTGGAAAGTTGCTTCTAAGAAGACTAACTTTCCTCTGAATTGTTAGGTACAGCTCCCGATTGCAAATTTGCAATGAATTATGTATGTTCCTAAATCTAAACAGGGTATGTTTTTAACCCGAGAACAAGAGAGGTAAACCGAGCCAAACCTACACAGGATTTAACTGAAGCAAGAAATGATTTCAGAGGATTAAGTTTATGAACTCACACATCTTATGAACTTATAAGACTTAGTAATTCAATGTTGCATACTAACTGCTACTAAATTGAATCAACTAGATACTAAATTGCAGAGAAAGAAAGACTAACTTGAAGGAAAACACCTAAAGGATCTCTTTCGAACTCACGATGACAGTACTTATCATATTCAGCTCGCTGTCTCAAAACAGGGGAATGAAGCTTTGTTCGTTCCTTGTTTTAATTCAGATAAAAGAGAAGACAGAGAATTAACAACTAACAGCTTGGAACAAAAAATAATTGACACAAAATACCATTCAATTGACTCTGCAACATCAAGTATTTCACACCAAAAATTAGCCGATAATCTTTCATTCCAATACATATAGGATCCCAAGATGACCATTACAAAGGAAGTTTAGTCGATTCATCTCCTCAAACAAAATGACAAATGGCAACAAGCCAATTTGTCCATTACAATGATTACAACACAAAATGAAAAAGGCAGAATATGAATCACTTCACCTTCTTCCCCTTTTTTGCTTTTGTCCTATAGGCCTTGGCGGCAACAATGATTGGAATTAACTCTTCATGTCTATGGATGTGTAAATTAGCGTATCTCAAGAGCCATTTAGCATGTTCTCAGGCCAGATCTTTGACAGCACCCAACCGGTCTTGTAATTCTTCCATGGCCACGTGTACGAATCCACCAAGCTTCTAGAGTTCGAAGACTGTTGTAATTATCAGAGGATATTCCCGTTAGACTCTCTATGAAGTTGGAGAAATTTGCCTGCATGACAGCTACTCCAATGATTGCCTTTCCTTGTTCACTAGTTTGCAAATTTGTATGCAAACCTCTTAAGAGTTTATAATCTCTATCTTGCTCCTTTACTTTGGCTTCAATTTCTTTAAGCTCCCCCTCCTTTGCCACCATGATCATTTCGGACTTAAACTACATGCTCTAAAACCATTCGACTAAAGGGCTCATCCCCTTTAGGCAAGATCTTCGCTTCAACAACCTCCTTTGCCTTCATATGGATGATCATCTTCAATAAGAAAACACAATCATCACTCTCAGTTTTCTCCGTAGCCAAGGTGGCTCTATTTGTTGTTATGTTATCTTTCTTTGTTTCCAACCTCAATATGGCATTATCAATCTTCTCTATCATGGAGAATCCTTCAAGCCTGATTTTTCCGCTCCACTCTCTACCGATATGCCCAAAGTGTTTATCTTCTTGGAGCTGTGAGATGAGTGCCTGAACATCTGGAAAAGTGGGGTCATTAGTAATAGGCATCCCAGAGATGCTTGCCAACGAGGTGACCAATTGCCTGATGAAGCCATTCAGTTCTTGTATTTCCACCTTCATCCTAACCTTTGATAATTTAAGGCTTTCTAGCTTTCCTTCAATCACCTCATTTGTTGACTTCCACACGCCAACATTGGTGTCATGTTTGGCTTCTCCAAGATCTATGGAGTGTAAGGCAAAATCATTTGTAGACATATCTTCAGTTCTTCATTCCTTGGTAGGCTTTGTAATCTCCATTGTCAGATGCCCTATTTCAGGGTCTTGTTCGAGGATGGACAAGGTTTTCTACTTTTTGAACTTGCTCAATGCTGATCCAGAACAGATAGCAAGAGACAAAGTATCTCTATTGGGAACTCCTTCATCCTTCCTTTTTCTTTTTCTATCTAGGGTGTCCTCTAGCCATGAATCTGTGCTTATTACCTTGGAGGCAGTCCCAAGAGAATCTATGCTAAACATCTTTCTTTTGGTCGGGATGACTATTTTTGCAATCGAAGAGAAAGGATTTTTCGATGTTTGTGAAACCAGTTGTGAAGAACCTTGGCCCTTCTCTTTCCTTGAAGTCTTCTTCGTTGCTTCATCGGATTCAATAGACTCCCTCTCACTACTTTCGCCATCTCCCAGATCCACCACTTGTACTTGAGGGCTACTTGGCAAGAGAAGTGTAGGACTTACTGATGGGATTGAGCTGCTATGAGGTGAAGGGGGAGGAGTGGCCAAACTATCCTTTGCTTCTTTTGCCTTCTTCTTCTCTGCTTCCGACGGGGATCCAATTATTTGGGAGGGAGTCCTCCTGGCAAGTCTAAGCTAGGGGAAGGTGCTTGTCATGGGATTGATCACCTCCGTTTGATGGTTGGGCTAGTCCTTGAGTGATAGCCAGGGTCACACCTAATGTGCCACCTTGAGAGGAGGGAGTCGCTCCAGCTCCTGGAGAAGCTTGAGTTGTGGTGCTTTTGCTTCGACTCTTCCTGGTTGTGGTCCATTGGACCCATTTTTTGGTCCTTTTGATAATCCGAGCCATCATAACATCTAAATCCTCTCCTATATCTTCATAAGGTTCAGAACTGATAGAAGTGCCTCTTAAGTTTGTCAGATAGGTGCTATTGTACATGTTTTGTCCATCATCCTCCACTCCAACATCAATATTAATTTCATACATCTTCACTTGATCCACTGTAAGCCTGGCGAAAGCATGATCACAACTCTCGAACTCGTCTTTGCAATCAGCCCAATAATCTTCGATAGTGGTGATATGTTTCATTACACTTCCAATTTGTAAAACATCTCTTGCATACCCATTTGGATCAAACATAGGCCTCAAGACCTCATACATCTCCAACTTGTATTTCATCTCGAACACCTTTAGCATTTTCTTTGCATCAAAACAAGTCTCACACAACTGAAAGCTCCCACCTTCATAGGAAACTCGTAACCTTTCTTCTTTAAACTCCCGCTCAGCACGTTCACTTGAATTGCTTGCCTCACGATCTCGATCAACACAATCATATCACTTGGATATCTTGGCAACTTCAAGGGGAGTCTGTCAAAAGCTGCAAGACGCAAATATGAAAAGGATGAGAACTGGATGAAATAACTCCCAAACTGACTAATGGCCACCATAGCTTCAAAGTTGAATCTCCTCTCCGAGCATCCCTGGAGCTCCCTACAAATTCTCATGGTAAATGTGTCATTAACTCTTATATACTCAGCATAACTATTTTCCAATTGCAAACATGGGTAGAACTCATAAGACTTCACATCATCAAGGAAATCTTCCACCTTTGGAAGCCCTGGCCATAATTGTAGAGAAGCTAACGTGTAAATGAGGAAAGAAGACATATAGAATGTGTTGTAGAATTTTGCGGTATGGAGAGCATTGAACAGAGTCTCGCTTACCTCATAAGCCCAATCAATATATTGGGTGTCAGAGCAAATGACTTGCACCAAAAAAAATATTGCTTAACAAAGTTTAAAGCTTCTACCTCACCTTTCAATCTGTGTAAGAGGACCATGATGTCAACAATTTCAGGTTTGAGGTTAATCCCAAACAGAGTCTTAGGAACCTTACTCTTGGCACTCCGTGGTTTTTGGAACCATGATTGCATGATCTCCTTCTTCCAAATCATTTTCTTCACGGAGAATTCAGAAATGGCTCCTCCAAGTGTTAAATTTGAAAATTATTTTCACTCCGAAACCCGAAAGCAATTCACCACAGTTTGCCTATCAATAGAGATCAATACTGTATTATCCGACAATACAATCTGCCTGGTGTCTGGATTATAATAATTTATGCATTCATAAATTAGTGTTGGAGCCTGGACTGCAACTGGAAAACCAACTGCCTCATCTAGCCCGCATCCTCGGAGCTTCTCAGTTTTGGGATGTATTGGCTCCAATCTCGCTCTCTTCTTAAAATCTTGCATATCATAGAAACGAAGAGAAGTATTCGTGAAATTCTGTAGTGAAGACTTAATTTCGTTCAGCCCGTCGAAACCTACAAATCTAGTTGCCATCCTATTTGAGAATGAATTTCGAATTCCAAAAAACAAGAGGATAGCAAATGCACAGACACTAGCTTTTTTAAAAAGTTGTGCAAATTAACAGATTAACAGTTCAAGAAAGACTAGTAGTTTTTGCAACTATTCATGTTTCCATCCATATAGGCGCTTCAATTCATCCGTTGATCTTCAAAATTCGCTCCACACGAATGAATTGAATGAGAGATCTATTGAAACAGTAAATGCATGGTTTTAACAGATATCTTGGCATCTTTTCACTTTTTCGTTAGCCCAACGGTAACTTTATATCCTTCCACACTTCTTTCCCATTTCCCATTAAGTTTCGAAAAGTCACAAATAGAGTACTTCGTAAGAACATATCCGCTGAGTCGAATTCTGCTTAATAACTTTTCCCTACAATAGCTAGAATATTCCTATTATTATCTTTGGAAGTTTTGCACACAATTTGTGGGTCCAATCCACTTCTAAGCTTGATTTTCTTTAAGATCCAGAGAATTGTCCTCATGGGTTGAAAACCCACTGAGGAGAAGACAATTTTCATTTCTCTGCCCAGGGTTCCGTTTTACTTCACCTTTCGACTATGGTTTCCTTTGGGTTTGGAAATGTCTAAAATGTGTGTGAAAATTTATTAGGGACTCACCTTTGTTTCCTTTCCTTTAGAATTGCCCTTTACAGAAAACCAACTTCATGGGTTGAAAACCCGCCGAGGAGAAGTTGATTTTGAGTTTTCCACCTAGAATAATTATTAGAGCAATGATGAATCCTGAATACTTCCTGAGGTAGATAATCATCAAGGAAAAGGAAATTATCATAAGGCACTTTCATTATTGTCTTGTTTTGCCCCGTATGCATCATTTGGAACTCTTTGCAAAAAATTGTCTTCATGGGTTAAAAACCCGCTGAGGAGAAGACAAAGTCTAGATTTCTGCAAGCTTCTATTTTTATTGAGTAAATGACAAGCCGCAAGCAGATATAACTTTGTAGATGATTTTTGCACGAGCAAAGAGAATTTCCATCGGATTAGGCACTAAGCTACCCATGAAATCCCTTCTTTAAAAAGAACCACCCAGCTATGAAATGTGGAGAAGGGGAGAATGAAAAATCCGATGAAAACTCTTTCCACCTAGGGGCTTAGACCTAGACCAGAACAGACTTAGGATCTTACTAAAGCACAAAATTCCACTTCACTAATTGGTTAGAGGATAAAAAGTGGGGCAACAAGATGCACTTGCATTCTTGGGAAAAATTCTTCAACTTTCTTCCAAAAAAGGAAACCAAACAAGCAAGCAAACATCAAGCAAAATTATGAACAAAACAAAAAACATACCTTTTGTTATTGACTTGAACATGAAAACCCTCAAGATGCAATTTCGTTTTTAGATTTTGGGGAAGTTTCAAGCATTTGAAAATTGAAGATTTCATCTTATTTAAACAAAAATTGCAAAATATATGGCATGCCTTTGAACAAATGGGCAAAGATAAGCCAAAATATGCAACAAAATAGCAAAGTAAGCAAGAAAAGACAAGCAAAGTTGAAATATTCTACTTACTTGGAGCTCAAAGAGCCAAATGTGGAAGAGAGAACTTGAAATGAAAGACTTTTCTCTAAATTCAAATTCTTCAAACAGCTTTTAACTATTTCAAAGCTTGCAAATGTGATCCTCCAATGACAAATACATGAGGCGTTTTTACATGTAGATGCCAAAAACGTGATCTTCAATACCTCCAAATGCAAAACGTTCTTCAAAAACTCATGTTCTTAGGACATTTTTGGATAAAAACGTGCTCTTCCTATGCAACAAGAAGAAACATTTGAAATGGATACACATGATGGCTAGAAGTGCAAATCACACTCTCCAATACCTATTACATGAAATGTTTGTAGGGAAAAACATGCATTTGGTGCAAATCGGACTCTCAAGGCTTCATTACATATTTAAAACATATAATACATGCCATGTGTTTGGGCGTTTTTGGCCTTGGAAGGAAAAAAAATGGACTTAGGATGCATGTACATGTATTAAATTGCACTCTCCATAGGGCATTACATGTAACATGTTTTGGTTAAAAAGTCGATTCACATGCAAATCAGACTCTAGGAAGGCCATTGCATGTTTTTAAAACTTACTTTATATTAGCCTAAGTCCACAAATTGCTTTCTTAATGCAAATCAGAGTCTCAAGATGCCATTACATGTAGAGTGATTTGCATGTAGAGGGGAGTTTTCATGTAAAGTGGACTCTAGGAAGTCCATTACATGTATTTCTAAGCCAAGACGGACTCTAGGAATGCATTTGAATGTAAACATGTAAAACATATGTTATTGAGTTTAAACAACTTAAATAATGATGTAGGAGCATCCTGTGTATAAGAGCAATCTTGCATCACCCAAAAATATTTTCCTTTCAATCTTTTCTATTTTAATAAGGACTAGTAGACAGGGTGGTTACTATTTATGGGAACTTGTTATTTTTTAGTACGTTTGTCATATGAGCTCGGAATGTTCTCATTTTCTACAAGAAGGTTCATTTTTGAGTTATAAGCCTACCATAAAAATCTCATTGCTCCAGCTTAAGTATCACAGAAGTTATTGCGGATTTTCGGTGAAAAAATTTGCAAAAAAATCTTCAAGCTCACCGTTGGAGGTCTTAGAGTGCCCGGATGAGGTCCAAAAACATGACGAAAGGATGCTTGCCCTGTTCTCAACTTGTAGATCACGAGTTGGCATTTCTGAAAAGTGGTTATAATAGCCAATCGGAGCAACGGTTTGAGAGTTATGGCCTTTGGAAGTTGGGCTACCAAAATTTCTAAAATAATTTGTCAAAGATGTATTTAGCCGACTCTATATATATTGTTAAGGTCTGTCGGCCCTAAGTATTAAGTTTGAGCATCTAGAACCTTCCCAAGCGGCATAAAATTGCCTATTTAAGAAAGGCCCGAACATTGTCTAGAACAGCTCGAGGTAGTAATTCGCAACTTAGTCTTGCAGATTACTGTAATTAAGGCGCCCATGTGGGTTAGCATATTGTACTTATGAATTCTGTAATTCTGCATTTGTGGCGCAATTAAGAAGTCCATATTTTGTTCTTGCAATTATTGTTGTTTCTTTGTTTCTGTTATGAGTTTATAGTTTTAAGGGAAGCACCCTTCATCAAATGACCAATTAAGCACATGTCTAATTGATTTTCAAGTTAAAATCACTTAATTGGGTCAAAAATAGTATTTACACTATATAGTTAATATATCATGTGCAAATATTATTGAAAAAGTAATATTTGGCTTAGAAAAGTAATATTTGGCTTAGATGTTTAAAATAAAACATAAAGTAGTACTCAAAAATAAAATTAAAACTATGTAGGTAATAGTCACTTGAGTGATAAAGTAACTTAAGTGATAAATTTATGTTATATTTCTCAAAAAGTGAATGTCAACATTAAAATATAACATGATATTTTAAATATGCAATTGCATATGAAGAGTATGCCTTTTGGCCACTTAAATGATCATATTTTTTTGACTGCCAAGTCTGATTAAGCCCTAAGATATACCAAATCGAAGGGAAAACGGAAAGCAAGAGATTAAATGAAACCAAAAGACTAAAAGCAAAAAAACACTCATGCAAAAACGCGAAAAAAGATGTCTAAGGCTTCAAAAATCAAGCATAGGCTTAATAAAATGAAAAACGAAAAGAACTTGACGAAAGCCTTCACTAAAAGGATTCACTGTGCAAATTGGGGTCGATTGATTGATCAATGTTGGCCAATTAAGTAATGAATTATCTCAAAGAAATGCAAAAGTACGTTGAAAAAGTTTTGTACTATTACCTACATTTTGTGATGACAAAATGCAGGACAACATACCGTACAGTGTTTATTTATGTTGTGCACCTTGTACTATGTGTTTGATTCTAAACTTGTCATGTTGCCTTCAATAGGGGTTTGGGTACACGTATAGTTACGCCTTCAGAGTGTTATCGAGATCATGTAAAGACCTTTATGATAAGAATATTAGCACAAGTATGGAAAGTGATTAGATTTGTACAAGCGAAATGCAATAACACTCAAATTTGTATTAATGCTAAAGATCGAAATAGAATTTCTCAGAAGATGGCTCACACATCAATATTCTAATAATAATATTGCTAAACAAATAATATTCGCAGAACTAGTAATACTGCAAAGTTACATAGGCATCAGACAAGATCCGAGCAGATATGAATAAGTCGCCAAATGACGATGCACACATAGTGAGATATCCTAATGATATCTCCAACGACAAAATAGGGTGGCTCTAAACCACTGAAACCACAATAGATGAAATAGGGAGGGTCCCCACCTTTGAAATTATGCACAAGTTACTCAGCATCCAGCCTTCGAAAATACAAAGACAAATCAAAATCCAATCCATGATGAGTTACAATGCCCAACCATCTCCTTACAAATTCCTCCAAGAAGCATCCAGAGGTTTACATCAGGCTAACAATATTAATTATTTTATTACTTTAATAATTGGGTCTCGTATTTAATAATTTAAATAATTATTTAAAGCTCCTTTATTATTATATTTTATTTTTGGGACCGATTAATTAATTAAATTAAATAATTAATTAAAATTTGAGACTTATCACAAAGGTCCCCTCACATTGTATACTAGTGAGACGTGCTTCTTGTAGCTTAACTATCTCTTCTTTTTTAGCCTTCTCTTCATGTTATGATCCTATAGCCTTAGACACTTTTGGATCAGACGGCTCACCTAAATTTTCAAAGTCAAAATCCTCATAGAATGCACACACAACACAGTTAGCCTTCCCCTTGGGCCTTAGTGGACAATCATGGTTTTCTTCATAGCCCTTTGCAATAAGAACACAACTTCTTTTTGCGAGAGTCATTAAGTGTTTCTTGATCTAGGGGTGTTGTTGATTTTCCATTTGGATTTACCTTTCTCTCTTTATTGGGAAGTATCCCATTGTTATTGTGTAGAGATATTCCCTTATATGCAAACTTGCTTTGTGGGACTGCAAATTGCTTCCTCGTTACCCTTGACCTACGCCATGATGCTCATAGGCAGCCCATCCCCAACTGGATTTCCTTTTCTCACTGGATTTTATTCCAAAGATGTGATCTCGGAGCTCGCTTACACCAAATAAACCATCAGTGGGAACGTCACTTTCTGGTTGGGAAGTGTCTCTATCTTTTCCACTTCTCACTATGCTTTCTGCAATTTTCATTGCAAACTATAGTGTCTAAGGATTAAAAGCTTTTACCCAGCCCTTTAACGATTCCAATAGGCCTTCCAAAAATAGCACAACTAACTATATCTCTGATATGTCGAAAACCATCACTAATAACTTCTGAAAATCACCAATTAAACTCTTCAAATTCCCAATCTGTTTGAATTTGAACCAAATCCCTTAAATATGTCTTATGATGATTCTTATCAAAACATTCGATCAACCTATCCACAAATTTTGGATAAGAAGTTATGCGATTATGTTATAATGTAATCATCCCATAATACCACCATTCATGTGCTACGCCTTCCAAGTGTAAAGTGGCATATTTTATTGCATCCTCCTCTACCATGGTCGAAGATTCAAGAAAGTGTCTAGCTTGTGAACCATTCAAGAAAGTGTCTAGCTTTTGAACCCAAGACTGAGTTGTCACCTTCCCGCTACCATCAAACGTGGGTAATATGAATTTGTTGGTGGCAATGCTTCAGATCTTTGCTTTGGCCTCTCAATCTTTGATCTCATCTTATCTTGTAATGCTCTCTCCTTTGACTAAGAGATTTGTCAAATCTCAGGCATTCCCTAACCTCTAGTGTCAACAATTCCTATTAATCATTCGCTTCCATACAATGGTTTACAAATGTTGTCTCTCCTTCTTTAGTATTATCATCTTTAGGTTCATCCCTCAAAACGATAGGGTGTGTAGGTTTATCAATGGTATAGGTGGGAGCTCTCTATGCTATACTCTTCTCATCATCCAGGACTTGGTTTTGTCTATCTTGTGGGTTCATTTGTTGTATCGTTGTAGTACGTGCTTGCAGAGCTGCCTTGCTTCCATATATCAAAAAAGTTCTCATGCCTTTGTTTCTTCATTGTCTCTGCCATTTCTTCCTTCATTTCTTGGAAATTCTTCTCCTCCCCTGTGACCCATTTCTTCTAATGGTATATTCTCGAATTGATTTTCCTCTTGTTCTTCTCTCCTAGAAGTGTAGTACCTATGATGACCTTGCTATAGTAGTTGCATATAGAACTTCAACCCTCTAGTATAGCAAGATCAAAGCTCTGCCACCATTATAATATCCCTTGCAATTCTAAATTCAATTTTCTGATTTCTTGACCTAAGAATTTCATTAAACACTTTGCATGCAAAGAATATATTGCTAATCCAAAATCTGGAAAGATAACAATCAATACGCTTGCAAAAATCCAATATATCTAATAAAAAAGATGCAAATGCTTTTGTATTTTTCTTCAAGTGTGTGAGCATTGGTTAAAGATGAGAAAATGTGCATCTACAACAATATGACATTGGGACAAAATTCTTCCCTAAGTGAGGAAATGTGGAAACCATGCAATACTCCAAAATAATACAAGTAACCCATCATGATAACAATAATAAATTTGAAATTACATTAGTAGTATTTTAGACACAATCTCTCCTACAAATGATAAGAGCAAAGCCTTTTATAGTTAACATGGTGGAATTATGTTTTATGCCTAAGTGAGGACTATACAATTTGAGGCAAAAAGACATGGATGTGCCCTCATACATAGAAGAATTTCACAAAATGAGCTTGACAACAAACCACGATGATGAGGAGGATTGAGTAGGCAAATACCTAAATGTCATTAAGATTCAATATACAAGATAAAATGAGCATGGTTGTACTTAAGACTCTAGATGAAAACTTCCAATTAGCCATAAAGGCTAAAGAGAAGATTAGGAGGAGGAATGATCAGAACAATGGGGACAGAGGAGGTAAAAACATCAGAGGTAAGAGCAACTATGAGGGGAAATGCCAACTTAATAAGATAAGTGTAAAATCCAATCACCAAGAACAAAGTGAGGAATTGGACTCTAAAGAATGTTTCAGAGGGAAAAAGCCTAATGGGAGAGGCATATTTGGAGAACCAAGCAAAGGTCCTACCATCTTCACTAGAAGATGCTATAATTGCGATCAAGTAGGGTACTTAGCAAGTAGATGTCTAGAGAGGCAAGTCTCAAGAAAAATTCTCAAGGGAGAGAAAGAACTCAACTAGTACAAGAGGGTGATTGTCAAAGTATCACTTCACAACATGCAAGGCTTTGTTGTGAGGTTTTCACACCATTGCCCCAAAACTTTGGGGACCCCCTTTTTTTAATAGCCTTTGCAAATTTTTGAGTAGTCCAAAAATTTTGTTTTTTTTTGAAAATTTTGAGTCTTGGACACCTTCAGGGCCAAAGGGGAGAGGATTAGATTTATTTTCACCTGGTTTCAACTTGATTTTCTAGAACGACCAATTTCATCCTTAGGCCGGACAAATTTCAAAGAGCAACACTTGGCAGGATAAAATTGTAGATTTTGTACTTAGACGATTTCTTTTGAAAATTTGGATATAATCGTATAAATTTGAATAATTTTCAAAAAATGAAATTTTGTCAGATTTAAGTTTTTTGGAAAATCTTGAATTTCTTCGATGAGAAAAAAAATTAATTTTTGTGATGATGAGATCAAATTGCAAAATCGATTTTAGACTCTAGAGATGATTTATTTTTGTCAAAAAATTAAAATTGCATAGAAAAATCAATTTGGATTAAATTGCAAAAATTGGCATTAAATGGATTAAATTTGCCTTGAAAATTTTCAAGCCTTTAATGAAATTAGTAATTTAATATTGAAAAAGTGGCTTTTGGCTAGCCAAAGTCCGATTTTAATGACATATTAATTACTAAATCATCACTAAATGGAAACATTTAGCATCTCCAAGGCATTATTTACTTTATTTTTGCAATCTTGGTCTAACTAGCAATTTAAAAAGTAAATTTTATCTTGGCAAAATTAATTCTGCGCTAAGCATTTAATTGGGGGCTAGTTTTGTGTTCTAATTAATATTTTTTTGCTCCCAAAGTCCCAGTCGGCCAGCTAAGAAGGATAAGCAAGTAGGGTATAAGAGGAAGCTCTTTCCCCTCTTCCCCTCACTTCTCATTCCTCCTCTTCATGGTGTTGGCGATTTTTGACTTGGAGCAGCTCTATGTGCTTTGGGCGAATTCTCTTGGAAGGGCAGATTTTCATTGCTAGGCAATTTTGATTGCAATTGTGGACATTTTCAGGCCTTGGCAATTTCTTTGTGGAGGCAGATTTTTGCATTGTTGGGTGATTTTTCTCCTTCTATTGGGGCTGTGATTTATATCCTAGGTAGCTTGAGGGGGGTAGATCTGAAACTTCTCATTGCTAGGCGATTTTTTACAAAGTCTGATTTTGGCTAAGGAGTTGTGATTTCTGCCCTAATTTGGGCAATTTTATTTCAAGGAGGTTATTGTGATCAAAGGTTTGATTTTGGGGCAAATGGTGGACAATTTCAAAGGATTAAAATTCTGATTTTTGCAAGAGGGCTTGAATCTCCTAAGGTTTGATCCAAAATTCCAAAAGAAGACTCAGCTACTGGTAAAGGTAATTTCAAATCATTTAGAGTTGAAAGGGGTCCTTAAGCAGATTTCTCTCTTTCATTCTTGTCTAGACATTGTCTCCCTTGGTTCTTCTTGCATTCATCATCCACCACTTCATCATCCCATCATAGGTTGAAGTTTGGAGATTGATAAGTGTAGAATCCATGATAGGACATTTGAAGAGGCAGAAATAAGCTAAATCACCCTAGGTATTGGAGAGGGAGATATAAGTGTAGTCCATCTTAAGGCAAAGGTGAGGTAGAAATAAGTGATAGTCCCACGTCTTGGTTGAAGATTGGAGATTGATAAGTGTAGTGATAGGGCATTTGGCAAGGCAGAAATAAGTGTAGAATCCATCAATAGAAAGAAAGTTGGAGATCGATAAGGGTAGTCCATATCATTTGGAACGAAATGGTAGAAATAAGTGTTTAGAATCGTAAATGTTAGTGCAAGCAAGAACCCTAAGGGAACAAATAATAAGAAAGACAAAGAGGATATGATGCCCAAAACCACTTTCTTCTCGAAAATGAGGCGAATAACCGATACCAATGTCGGTATAGTAAACATGATACAGTTAAACGACGGACCAAAGAAAGGACAATCCCCCTTGGCAAAGAAGATATACAGGAGCAGAACTGTACACACAACAGCTTTTCCTCCCACCTTGCCTTTTCCAAAATTGGTTATGGAGTGCACATCCAGGTTTGATCTGACCATTAAATCCATCATTTTTTATGAAGGGAAGAGAGTATTGGCAAGCATTGGCGGACAGGCGATCGAAGAAATATTCAACATTCCCGAGTACAAGAGCATGACAATGGTAATGATGGATCAAGCAGCCAAATCTTTTCAGAATAACCAGGAAGCTTATTTCACACACTTAAAGCAGGATTGGCTACACGAGGGAAAGAAAGGAGTAACTAGATCGTCAAGGCTTACAGTGGCAGACTTCAAATCAGAATATGGAGATCTCATTGTGCTTCTTAGCCGGATCATGGGCCTAGCTCAAGGTATGCAATTTGAAAACTGGATGTACTTCTTTATTGATGAAATTGAAAAAGGAAAAAGAAGATTTGATTGGGCTAGGATCATAAGTGAGAATCTAGAGTTGCAAATTAGAACCGTACAAAACCAAAAGCAATTCTACATGGGATCCTATCTGTTTTACCTAATTGCTAGATTGTATAAGAGTCCGGGACTTAAGGCCTTAGGAGAAGTTGGCAATGGGCCGAGGCAATATTTGGTGCATGAATGTTATCCACAGCTTCATTTGCACAACAACAAAGATTACAAAATGCTTTGTGACGCCTTTGCCATGAAGACAGTAAAGGTATTACAAGGGACACCTGCTAAGAGACTCTCATCAGAAGCAGAAGCAAAGATAAAGAAATATGGGAGTCAGTTTATCCAATTTTCGCAATTCACCTACATTAGAGTGGCAGGAAGCACAGTTTATCCCAAGAGGCTTCCAAGATACCCACTTGACAAGGTAGTTTTGATGGAATTGGCTAGGCAACTTGAGCACTATGATAGAATAATAAGACTCGAGGGTAAGACAAGGATTACCTTCTCATTCGGAATTGCCAGTGATAGTTGCCCCAATCGTGTTGCCTTTGCAGTTGCAAAGAAAGAATTGGAATGGTATCATCTAGGATGGTACAGAGTGAGGCAAGGATTCGATCCTAATGGTCTTATCAAGGTATCTCATGAAAATGCGTTTAAACATGTTCCCACTATTGAAGATTTTTGGGCCAATGCTAAGGATGACTTTCATGCGAGAAAGCTAGCTTTCTCAAGGTTATCGATGAACATGATGAGAGATATCAAATGGAGAGACCTTGATATTCCCGATCAACTGGACGATGATGGAAATGGGTTGAGAAAAAGATTACAATACAGTAGAATGAACAGAATTGAATCTAGTAGATTGGGATGATATCAGGATCCTTCCTTGGACGCAGTTACAAGAGCAGTTGATTTGCATATCGAGTCATGGTACAATGAAAGATTAAGGAAGCTACAAAGTCAAAGGATTCCCCTTACTTATGAGAAGATAAGGTCGAAAGAGGGTCCAACGGAATCAGTCAGACAAAAAGGTGAAGGAGATAGCCTACAATAAGAAGCAGTTAGAAACCAGAAGAGAAGTTTGGAGGTTGACAAAAGCAAAGAACATCTAGAACCTTTAGCAAAGAGACAACATACAGCACCATCAAGGGAAAGCATAACTGAGGCTAGAAGCCAAGAGGTTAATTCAAGTGATAAAGGGGCTGCGATAGAGGTGAGCTCTAATTCAAAATCAAGTGGTTACAGTGAGAGCACCGAGTACTCTTCTCTCTCAAAAAACCAACAAGGAGATGATATGGTAGTAACTAGTGGAGAAGATGAACCGATTGATATTGAGGCAATAAGTCAAGCACCCAAGGCTGTTGGCGATGCTTTGCTTGTCGAACCAAATCCAGATTTGGCGAGATGCACTGCACCACTATGGTTAAGGCAAATGCTTATGCCAAAAGGCGAGGTAGTAACTGCCCAAACCGTTGAAGACATCCAAGGAGTAATAGAAAAGGGTGATAGCGAGAACCCAAAAAAAATGGCAACGACGATGGCAAAGGTAATCAGAAGCTACAATGATGGTCACCAAAAGGTTCAAATTGCTATACCAACAGTCAACAAGGCATTGGATGAGATTGCGGCCCAAGAATATGAGATAGTGGAGCATAATTTGGGAAGAAACATAGATGACATGGAATGTGAGGAGATCCAAGAAGGTATAGCTTCAATCAGAGAAAGGTTGAGGAAGGCAAATGAAAGGATCATAAAGTTGGAGGTCGAGAACAAATATTGGAGAGATTGCCAGCCTATCCAACAGTTGCACCAGGCAGCCCTTCCTCAAAACAGTGAGAGCAACCTAGAAGAGATATCAGCTCAGCTAAACGAAGTCAGGGATTGGATCCATAATACAATCCAAGATGGGCGAAATTTCTTGCCTTCCTTTATCTCGAAATTCCGGTCATTAGTGACTGTTAGAAACAAATTCAAAATATTTGAAGAGTGGAAGGATTTCCTTCCAGTCAAGGATTTAGCTATTCCCAGACTACAAGCGTTCATTGGGCTACCAGAAGCATATTTGGAAAGGGCCAAGTTGGTTGATGAAAGAATATTGAGTGCGGTTGAGTCTTGGTTTGTTGCATTGACTACCAGATTGAGAACACTCGAGGAGATACAGAATGCAATTGCACAGCACAGCCCAAGCGTCGACACTTCCATTTCAACCATGATGAGCGACGTTGGGGTGGCACTTGATTTTGAAGACATCAGAGAAGAGGACATCGATGAGAGAAGACTTGGATCAAGATTAGATGAGTTAGAAAAGGTTGCTATCAAGAAGAAACATTCGGGCACCCTTTCCTCCCTCAATGCCTTTATCGGTTTTGCAAAAGAATATGAGAAGGACCATGAGAAGACACTACAGGCAGCAAGCAGCATGATGAAATCTGCTGAGCTCAAGATAAAGCATACACCTTGCCCTCCACGGAAGAAGTCAACAAAAGGCTAGCTAGGTCCATTGCCTTAGCTAAAAGAATGAAAGAAAAGGGGAGATTCATATTAGAAGATCATTTGATGTAAGCCCAAGTGACAATTTATCTTTCTTCTAGGATAGGACAAGTGTCTAATTCTGATTGGCCACCATTTTGGTGCCTTCTCATTGGTTGCTACTTTTCTACTTTTTTCATTGGTCCATTGATGAGGTGGCATCTTCTCATTGGCCGATGGGGTGGCAACCCTAATTAGGGTTTCTAGGATTCAGTCTGGATCGTTAGTTTTGCCTCTTTATCTCTACCGTCAATTGTACATTTTGGCCTCTATATAAGGCCATTTTCTCTCATTTGTAATGGTTGGAGAAAATTGTTGCAAAGATAATGCCAAAATTCGCTATTTCTTTCTCATTGTTGTGACTTGCATGGTGATTAAGAGCCTTTGGTATTATTGCATGGTTTCTACTTCCAAATAGTTAAGAGTATAATTTCTTTCCAAGTTGTTAAAGTTGGTTGCATTTCAAGTTGTTAAGTAAGAGTAAAGTAGATGAATGGTTGCATGGTAGCATTAGTAGATGTTTGATAGGGATCAATACCAGACCACGACCATCCTAACAGCTTGTTGGGAAGCCTTGTGCGGTAAACTAGTTCACTTTCCTTTGAATCATTGCATCTATGGAGGTAGAGTCGCCGGTTCAATTTCATTAGATTCGATCCCAGTCCGTTTGCTAATCTTCCATTCATAGGAGTAGGAGTAGAATAGCAAGTAGTTAGAAGTTAGAATTTTGAAGAAGAGAGTTAGAAAGGCATAAGTCAAAAGAACCATTCACCCTCCATCACCATCACCTTCTCCATCAACACCATCTAGCACTCACACCGAATCACCATCTCCATCATTCCATCAAAGTCCAAACCATCCTCAAACAAGCAACGTAAGGCCGCCTACGTGATTACCAGCAAATCACATTGATATACTGCATTAGTATCCACAGGTGTAAGGAACATTGGAGTTATTCTCATGTCCCATGAGTATTAACTTTTCAAGAGAGGAATTGTGTGTTTGATACCCCATATCAAATATTCAATTGCTAATATGTTATGTAGTGGTACAAAAACTGACATCAACAAGCTTGTGGTAAGATATGCAAGGTAATTGTAGATTCTAGCTCTACGGAGAATCTTGTTTTTGTTGAAATGGTAGATAAGTTAAAATTGAAAAGGTCACCTCACATATCCTTACAAGGTATCATGGTCAAACAAGGGACAACATGTCATGGTAGATGAGAAAGAATAGGTTGAGTTTGAAATAAGGAACTATAAGGAAAAAAATATTTGTGATATCTTTTCTATGGATGCATGTTATATTAGGTCGCCCGTGGTAGTTTGATGTCAAGGCCCAACATGATGGGGAATACACAACCTATCTAATAACTAAAAATGGGAAAAAATTCATGATGGAACCTTTACCTAATGAAGGAGTTTAGCAAATCATTGGCTCTAGTGTGATGTTAGTAAATGGGCATGAGCTATTAGAACTCATGAAGGAAGAGAATCAGATAGGGTATGATCTAGTCTAAACCCAAGGATGAGTCTAAATCTAAGGGAAGACAAAAAAGGAGATTCAAAGAAGTGCGAATGATGTTAAATAGGTATAAAGGGATTGTGGTAGAGGATACACCACACACCTTACCACCCATTAGGGACATAAGCCATTAGATATACCTTAGACCAAGAGCCACACTTGCTAACAAACCTGCATATAAGATGACACCATTGCAAAATGAGGAGATAACTAGACAGATGCAAGAACTTTTAGACAAGGGATTGGTAAGGATAAGCCTTAGTCCTTGTGCAATACCCACTGCACTAACACCTAGACAGCAAATGGAAGTTTTACACTGATGCAAGGGTCATTAACAAAATCATTATAAGGTACTGCTTTCGAATGCCAAGGATAGAATATTTGATGGATTACCTAGGAGGGATTTTCTATTTCTCTAAGATTGACTTTAAGTCCAAATACCATCAAATAAGCATCAGACAATGGGAGAAGTGGAAGACTACAAACAAGACCAATGAGGGTCTTTATGAATGGACGATGATGCTTTTTGGGCTATCTGATGCTCCTAGCACTTTCATGCACCTTATAAATGAGATCTTGAAGGATTTCATTCAACAGTTTGTTATGGTCTATCTTGATGATATTTTGGTTTTTAACAGGACCAAGGAGGAGCACTTGAAGCATTTAGGTCACATGCTGAGGAGACTCCAAGAAGAGACACTAATGATCAATTTGGATAAATGTGAATTCATGATAAAAGAGTTATCTTTGTTTTATTATTTCTAAGGGATGTTTGAAGATGAACCCATCTAAGGTGGAGGCTATTCTCAATTGGCCAACACCAAGGACAATAGGAGATGTGAGAAGTTCCAATGGATTGGCTACATTTTACATGAAATCCATGAGAAGCTTTAGCCACATATGTGCACATATTTTGGAACTATCCAAGGAGGAATCAAATGCAAGTTCTCTTGGACAGAGAAAGTAGATAAAAAATTTGAATACCTAAAGAAAAAGATTGCAAAACTTTGTACTCTAATACTTCTTGATTTTAACAAGCTTTTTAAAATGGAATGTGATGCAAGTGATCAAATCATAGGAGTAATTCTAAGCCAGGAAGATAAACCACTTGCATTCTTCCCCAAAGTTGACTGAAGCTAAAAGAAGGTAATCCACCTCTGATTTAGAACTTAATGCTATGGTGCAAGCTCTGAAAAAGTGTTAACACTACCTCTTACCCAAGGAATTTATAGTATATACAGATAATCATGCTTTCAGCTTTCTAAATGGGCAAGAGAAGCTACACCAAAGACACATTAAATGGGTTGAACAATTATAGGCATGTATATTCACCATCAAGCATAAGAAGGGAGCATCCAATGAAGTAGAAGATGCCTTCAGCAAGGCAGCTCTTATGATACAAAAGGTTCAACAACATCATATGGGAATTGAAACACTCAGGGATATGTACAAAGAAGATGAAGATTTCAAAAAGGTATATGAAGCTTGTTCAAACCTAAATAATACTTGTCATCTTGAATTTTCAGTACACATGTTGCAAGAGGGATTGTATTTCAGAGGGAATTTGTTGTGTATCTCGATGTTCTATGAGGGAGAACATCATTAAGGAGGAACATAATGGTAGTTTGAGTGGATACTTTGGGATAGACACCGATGGGTCAATTCATTCAATTAATTGGGTGGGATAATTCATAAACCTGTAGGGAATTGATTGGGTTGTACACCCGAGCGCCTACAATGGGGGTCCTACCTCTATATTGGCCCGAGAGGGGCAGTCACCAATCCCCACTATAGAGGTAGGGGGGCAACGTAGGGGCCCTACCTCTATATTGGCGAGGGCCCAATCATACTGCCCTATTCATTCTAGGGGCCCGGTCACCGGTCATATTTTAGGGGTTCATATTGTCGGTTCTGGATTTATGGAGCTTGGAATCATTCAAGACCTTGGAGCAGGTCACCAAATTTTATTATTGGCCAAAAATACACACTAATGTTAGAAGGTTTGTGGAAAGTTGCCCAATTTGTCAAAAGGCCCAAGGGATTTCTTCCAATGGAGGGTTGTACCAGCCCCTTCCTATCCTCAATAGACCTTGTGAAAGTGTGATCATGGACTTATTTATTGGATCTACCTAAAATATCTAGGACATTTGGTAGTATCTATGTTGTTGTTGATGGATTTAACAAAATGACTCACTTTGTCTCTGGTAAATGCACAAATGATGCATCGCATATTGTAGGGTCATTCTTTAAAGAGGTTGTGAGGGTCCATGGCCTTCTCCTAAACATTGTGACTAATAGGGACTCCAAATTTGTGGGACACACCTGGAGAACTTTGTGGGAGAAACTTGGGACACAACTATCTTACGCATCATCCTACCATCCACAAACTGATGGTCAAACTAAAGTTGTCAATAGATCATTGGGCAATTTGTTGGGATGTCTTGCCAAGCAACATGGCCAAGCTTGGGATTTGGTAATCAGTCAGGCAAAATATGCCTATAATGACTATTAATAGGAGTACACACAAGAATCCTTTTGAAATTGTTTATGGCATACACCCTAGAGCCATTTTAGAGTTGAGGGATCTAAGTGGCATGGAGAGAAGAAATGCACAAAGCTACCTTACAAAAAAATGCAAGTATAAGGCTAGGGCAGATATCAGGAGGAGGGATGTACAATTCAAAGTAGGTAATTTACCCAAGGGTCAGCCTACCAAGTTACTCACAAAGAAAATTGGTCCTTGTAAGGTTGTTTGTAAGTTTGGGGCCAACACATATAAAATTGAGTTGCCTCCAAACCTTGGCATCTCCCCAATCTTTAATGTTTTTGACCTATTTAAAAAGCAACAAAGATAAGTGTTAGTGAAAAAGCAGGAGATTGACTTAAGGACTTATGTCTGAGAAAGCCATTACATTAGGAATGTGCCATTGATTCAAAGGTGATCAAGAGGACTAGGAAAGGAATATACAAGCAATTCCTTGCCAAATGGGAAGGCTTACCTAAGTTAGAAGCCACTTGGATGTCAACGGCAGACATAATCAAGAATGGAAAAACTGTTGCAAACCTAACTACTCAAGGGACTTGAGTTCTTTTCAACTAGGGGAGTTTGGTGCAAGGAACCTAAGGATGATAAAAGATGTCTTTGGGTGTCCATGGATGTACTAAGGGCCAATAGTGGCCATTTTGTTCATTGGGTTGATGTAATAAGGCCAATAGAGCCAATTGTTTGCTTGTAAGGTCAAAGGTCCTAGATGGTCAAAGACCATCCTAGGCATGTAGTAGAGATCTTGATGTTGTTGGGTCATTTGTATCTTGTTGGGATGTTTCCTACACTTTTATGTACAAGGAATGCATAAATGAAAATTGCAAAGTTGACAACATTGTCGATGTTGTCAACATTTCCTAAACTTGTCTTTTGGCCTCCCCATCGCTCATTAGTTTGAAAATTGGATGGCAATGATTGTGGAAGTTGGCCAGCATGTCTATCAATCCATTATAGTCGATGGAGGCTATAATGAAGGATATGTTGAAGTAATAAGAAGACTTTATTGTAGAGCATTGGTGTTTTCAAATGTAAATTGCATGTTCATTGTCTTCATTTGCATTGTCTATTGATTGGTGACATAGATCAAAGCATATGAATGTTTAGGCTTGTGCATTAGCTTTCTAATGCTTTTGGTTTGACAACTTGAAGTACCAAAACAACTGAGATCCAATCAATCTACTGAAACCCACCTCCAAACCCTAGTGGTTTGGATTCAAACTACATTTCCCTGATATTCAACCATGGACTCTAGCTCATTCCTTGGGAAAGTTTAGGTTTTATCCTTTGTACTATAACATGTACCAATTTGTAGTTAAAAGGTCTTCTATTTTTACATTGATACCTTGCATTTGACATAAGCATGTGACAAGCCAGTTTGTGAAGAAAATTGTGTTGCTGAACAAGAAAGTGTATTGGTGAATGGGTTGGGATTGCTTAGAGTGACCCCTTAAGCATTCATATTCATGTCCAAGTGTTGGTTGCATTGAACAATCCAACAAGTGAAGATTTCTAGCAATTAGGCCTTGTTTGCACCTAAGAAGCTAAATTGAGGGTTTTGCAGTTGACTCAGTCAATGGTCAAACCCAGATGCAAAAGTTTGATGTTTCAGAATATGTCTAAAAGGTTATTTGAATCCAAGTTTAGTTTTACCCTTGTTTGGTGATACTTTGAGTTGTGCCTGAAAAGGAGTAAAGGGAGAGCTAATTCTACTAGGGCTTCTAGTAGGTCATTTTGACAAGCATTAAGCTTAAGGGGTCATGAGTCAAATCAAAAGGTAATAGGATAATTGATTTGGAATGTTAGGAGAATGGACACCCACAATCCATCTAAGATGATCATAGAGTTGAGATCCTGATTTGCAAGGACTGGGTTACAAGAAGCCCTTGGGAAGGGTTGGTTTGGAGTTGGGAGTTAGGAAATTTCAAGCAAAGGGGATTAGTTGTAAATCATTTGGGTCCTTACGAGGTGAACCAAGGACGCTAATCAAGGAGACCTCTTGATAAGTGGAGGAAGACTAGTTATAGGATGGTGCCTTTAACAGGTCAAAGGAAGCAAGGTTTTGAAGGAAGATTAAGTAACCTAAGTCCTCGGTACTGAGGAGATAAAAAAATGTGAATGGAAGAAAGAAGGTAGTGATTTATTTTTGAGCTTAGAGTAGATATAAAAAGGAAGGATGGGCAATAATAAAGGATTAACATTCAGATTCTAAGGGCGGATTGAGCAGAAGAATTCCATGTGATAAAGGAGGTCAGTCTAAAAGATCAACCTGATGTGAGAAATCAGACCCCGGTTATTTATACAACTGTTGGCATTGCATCCGTAAGAAGTTTTCCAAAATAGGCTTATCTGTTATCTCACCTTATTCTCAGAAAGAATTACATCTCCAACTACAGTTTTGCTCCTGTTTCGTTTTGGATTTGTGAATGTAGGGAAAAGTATAAGTTGATCCATAAAGGGGGCATTACAACTAGCACTTTAAGAAGTGTGATATCTTTTTTGTGGCAGGAGATGCTTCCATCATATAGTGATATTATGCTAGACAAATTTTATAGTTATCATTATCATTTATGTGCAACAAGAATTATCTATTATTGATAGACAATGTGAATTATCCAATTCAGTATTAATGACTAATAATGGACTATTCTGAAATAATTATAAGGTTTGTCACAGAAAAGGATAATATTATCTAAAGACAATTAAGATTCACTTGCATTAGTAAACAAAGCAATGCACATTCATTATCAACCATATATGATGTCTTTTATATATTGCTTTATAAATGTCATTACTTTGGCCTCCCTGACAAAGACATGGCACCCATAAAACCCTGTACATACAAGGATTTCAATTACCAAAATGAATGCGAGCAAAAGCACATAGGAAATTATGGAATATAACATTGATAAAGTACTGAACTAGAAACAAGCATCATCAAATTTTCTTCAAATATTGTTCAAACAAACTTTAATAGTTTAAAATGCCAAGTTTTACAAATGAGTTATTATTTTGTATGCGTGCAAACTGCAAAGTAATATGTTCCATATTTCATATTCTCCAAACTGCCTAATACCTAAATTATATATATTTACCACAAAAGAACTCCTTAACAATTGCATTACATTTACTAGATCAACAGTAATGTGACTATAAGCATACATGCTTGCTCAACTAATAATTAGATGGTCAAATTATCTTACCTATCTCAAGATCATGCCAAGGGTGTGCAGCCATGGACTTGCAGGACATGGATGATAATATCCTTTCATTTAGAAGTGCATGAGGAAAGCATGAATGTGCAGTTGGGCCACCTGGAACTTCAATTGTTCTCTCTGCCATGACTTGAAATCTAGATACTTTGAAAGTTTGAACAAAAACAAGCAAAAAAATGAGCTCCTTGACAATAAAATTATAAATGAAACAACAAAATAACTTTATGGCCTCAGCATTATTGCAGGAAAAGAAAAACTTGCATTTTGAAAATATAAATAAATGCAATTATGTACATTCTTTGCTTGATTACACAATTCATTTTTTAACATTGACATACCATTGTGCTAACTGAACTGAGACAAATAATTTTTTCCCTGAAGAAAATAAACCACATGGATGACCAAAGATTCCTATCTAACAACAGACTACAGTATTGTTTGATGTCTATTATGCAAAAGATGTAAAATTATTTTTCACACTAAAAGTGTTGACAAAGTCATTACAAATATGAACTCCAAAAACCAATGATCGTAATGATACAAATGTTGTCATGTGTATACTCGATCTAAAATTGCATCCAACTCCAACATGATACCTTAATAAACTTTCCGATCTTGTTCTTAATACTTCATTCCAGAAAGCATTCAATAAAACGGAAATCCAGCCTGATATATAGATAGATAGATAGAGTTCCAAATGCCACCTTTAATAACCCTAACAGCACCTATCCAAAACTCACCCTAAACAAAGTAACTAGCCAGCAATCTTCTGTCTGGCTTAACTCTGGGTATAAGCCATATCCTTTGTAGATCTGGACGGTCTTTCTGTGGTTAGTTGCTATTCCAACTGGTTGCTCACTGTCCTGGTACAGAACGTAAGCACATTCAGCCCAACAGCTTATGAGGAGGCTGATGATGAAATCTGAGAGAGAGAGAGAGAGAAGCAAATAGCAGCACTGTTGCCCCAGTATTTCAAGAGCTCAATAATATCTTGCAAAGGCATTTATTGTTTGAAGTTAAAACTCCTCGGCATAAGTGAAGGTGTTACATTTAATTTATTAATTTTCTCTCTATTTGATTACCCCCTTCTAATTGCATCTTTTTTTTTTTATTATCTTTCATTTTAGGCCTCAGAGGCCCTGTTCTTCTCAATGGCCTCTCTGGAGAACTTTAGCTTTTGATAATAGGTTATGCTCTTGAGAATGAATTTGGTGGTCTTTCTTGGCCCCCACCCTTGATGCCTATTGTTCCAGTACTGTGGGTCGTTTTTATTAGGCTATATGCTCCTTCATCTGCACCACTACCAAACAGATTTCTGCACCCTAATAAAAAAATAACACAATGTCCTTCACAGCTTCAAGAGAGTGCCACCCCTTCATCTGTATCACTACTGAACAGATCTCCACCTCCAAATGAAAAGGTAATAGTCACAATACCATGTCTCTCAGAGTTCCAAGACAGTGCTACTCTTTCATCTGCATTGCAACTGCACTGATCTCTACATCCTGATGAAAAGGTAAATCCAATGTCCTCCACAGCTCAAAGTGAATGCAAGGCGGCCAAAAGTTTTTCTTCTATCATGAACCTGAATCTAGTGGCCCTCTCAATCTTTTTCTCATAATATGTTTCATAATAATCAGTTGTACAATTTACAACAGGGTTCCACCCCTTCTATTCTGTGTACAAAAAAAATCATTTATGGGCCTCTTGCACCAGTTTGTCAATTTGCAATTGTATGTGCTAAAAACCCACATGAATAGCTATATAGTTTTTTCTCACCTCTTTGTGTGGAAATTGAATCATGGATCCATTGTGTTTTATTTGCATTCTGGTGTATAACATCCTATCAGATTCGGAATTGGATCAGATTGTTGGAAAACAGGAAGCTCAATGACAACCTCATTTTTTGTCAATTCTGTAATTGAAGGCTTTATAATGTTTGTGCAGAAATGAACTCCTCCACAAGCTTTACTAGCATGGTATGTGGTAGCACGTTAATAGTGGTGTCCAAAACAGATTTTTTTTTCTACTGGCTCCTCAGACCTAGCTATATACTGCCAGTTAATAGCATCATCCAAAACAACACATTTCCTATTTCTAGTTTTTTATCTCTCCTTCAGTCTCACAAAGCTACCATTTCAAATGTACTCTTAAGGGATTTTTTTTATTGTGAGCCCTCAATCCTAGGATCCTTTTTTTCATAGATTCTCATTGGTGAGCTCCCGGTCATCACTCACTTCATACATGGATCAAACATTTCTTTTTTATCAAAACACTTAAAATCCTAACAAATTTTCTATGTAAAATAATGTTGGCATACCACCTGTCTGAATCCTTTTGTTCGTGAAAAAATCCACCTTAGCATTGCAATTTTAAAATTTTTACCTGCATCATACCATTTATATTATGAATTTCCCACAGATACAATTCTCTATTTTCCGTCTTCACAAGTTAATCAAGCAAACATAAATTAAGTTATATTTCTAAAATCTTCATGCTTCAATCCATTCAGATTACAGATATTTGGTCCTTGTCTTAACCTTGTTTGGGTTATAGTTTCTTGGTCATCTGTAAGTTCTTATTCACATTATGGCAGCTGTAAATATTTTTCTCTTTTTAATAGAATTTTAGACTAGTACTAAAAATTGCATCCAAGCCAAGTCCATGGCCTATAAAAACCTCTCCCATCACGGAAACAAGTTTCTACCAAATGAATCTACCTCCAATATTTGTGTCTTTTAAAAACGCCACAAAAAGAAACGTATAAGAATGCTCTATAATAAAGCAAGAGACCAGACAGAAGATAGACAATTTATCCAATCAACTTTCCAAGAAAAGGGTACGAGTCTCCCATGGCTGATTATCTTGAATGATTTAAACAAACTTTTTTCTCCCGTACTAATGGCATAATCTGGAATTCTCGTAATCCATTTTTGCTAGATAACAAATTCCAATAAAAGAAATTTCATATACAATTAAGTATCATTGTCTGTTTGAGATGCTAAAATTATCTTCATTCCTCTTCTCCACTCATTTTTATCAGACATAAGAACCTCACCAAACCTTCCCCTTTTTGTATTGCTTCTGTGTATAGGCATTGTATAATTAAGCTCTATTTACCCCTTTTGCTTGCTCCCAATGTAAAAAGCATGGATCAATTAACCCTACGAATACCTGAATCACTTCCCTGAGGTCATGATTAATGAAATATGATAGTTTTAACATATTCCCTGCCAATTGAAATGAACGAATTTTCCATGGCTTTTTTTGTACAGAGATGGCAAGGGGCAGCAGAACATGTCTGTGATGAGAGTACAAAAGGCCACATTTCTGGAACAGCAAGAGGACAACAACAAATTTATATTTGTAGGAAATTTTGTTATGTTAGAAAATTCAAAAACATGAGTTTTATGTTTCTCAACAATTAGACAATAATAAATATTAAAAATATATCGAAACTACAAAGCTACACAGCTCGTGTGTTGCAAGTACTTAAGGCACTGAATGAAAATATACCTAGTAATTAAATTCAAAAACATGAGTTTTATGTTTCTCAACAATTACATGATAATAAATATTAAGAATATATTGAAACTACCAAGCTACATAGCTTGTGTGTTGCAAGTACTTAAGGCACTGAATGAATATATACCTAGTAATTAAAGTGGCCCCCAACTTCAGAAAACAAATAGAAGCATTGTACATATGATGTGCCTGCTCTGTTACTTTGTATAGCTGAACAACTTCAAAATACTGGCCAACAATCCAAATTGCTCCCTTGATGAACACCGAATCACCATGTTTCTAACTTTCCAAGTTTTAGAAGACAATTAGAATAAGAGTTCTGTAAGAATCCCTGCTTATTCTGCCCTTAATTTTTCAGTTAGATAGTTTCACATTCCATCAAACACTTTGCATGCAAATATAGACAAATGGCAAAATAATTTCATCGACCAGAGAATCTGTTGAGGGCTGATCACATGAGTCACAAATTTGGCCAGATGAAAGTCAACATTACAATTGTGTAACACCACATTTTCTCATTGCTCAGGTTTTTCTAAACCATATTTTTCCAGGTATATCTTGTATCAAATGTGTGTACACATTTGTTGCAGTTTATTTCTTTAGATGTTCGTTCAATTTACATAGTTTTTGCTAGTGTTATTGTAAATTGGTGCAAGTTTTTAGTTCATTTTCAACACACATAAAGTTATTGGTGTAACAGCAATAAAACGAGCATTCAAAATATTTGGTTGCTTTCACTATTTCGGCTATTGAATTGTCATTACTCATTAGAATATCCTAAACAAAGACAAATCAAGCACTTCATGCTAGCCATATGTTCCAGACAATTTGATCTAGTCTTCTTTAATGCTGGCCAACATATGGAAAAGTCCGTGCATCACTGGTATCTAAGATTTCAGCCATTTTCTTCATTGGAACCCTTCATTGAAAATGGGTTCCATTTCTACGAATTCCTAGAGCTTGGTTTAACTGACATTCATACATTGGAAAAATATTATGCAGCACAGATTCGTTGGATCCTTCAATGAATATCACATTACAGTCATTTCCTGCAGGAATATTATAATTTAGCAATTCAATTTTATCAGCCAGTGAGTGATCACGACTTCCAAATTCAGCCAGATGAAAGTCAACATTACAATTGCACAACTCCCACATTTTCTTCATTGCTCAACTTTTTTAAAACCAGATTTCTCCAGGTGTATCTTGTATCAATTTTATGTACACATTCATTGCAGTTTATTACACAACAAACCATTCCCTCCGTAGCAACCTCACAAACAAGCACTTAATGGAGCAAAAACTACCACAGAATTCAATCTGTAGATATTACCAGGACTTACACATAGGAAATATAAATTCACTAGAGTACATAGCAAAACTGAAGCTATCCGAGCAGTAATTATTATAATAACAGTGTAATAAGATAGGATGCAGAAAGTTTGGACAATAATATATACCTAGTAATTAAATTCAAAAACATGAGTTTTATGTTTCTCAACAATTACATGATAATAAATATTAAAAATATATCAAAACTACCAAGCTACACAGCTCATGTGTTGCAAGTACTCGAGGCACTAAATGAATATATACCTAGTAATTAAAGTGGCCCCCAACTTCAGAAAACAAATAATGCATTGTACATATGATGTGCCTGCTCTGTAACTTTGTATAGCTGAACAACTTCAAAATACTAGCCAACAATCCAAATTGCTCCCTTGATGAACACCGAATCACCATGTTTCTAACTTTCCAAGTTTTAGAAGACAATTAAAATAAGAGTGCTGTAAGAATACCTGCTTATTCTGCCCTTAATTTTTCAGTTAGATAGTTTCACATTCCATCAAACATTTTGCATGCAAATATGGTTAAATGGCAAAATAATTTTATCGGCCAGAGGATCTGTTGACGGCTAATCACATGAGTCACAAATTTGACCAGATGAAAGTCAACATTACAATTGTGTAACACCACATTTTCTCATTGCTCAGGTTTTTCTAAACCATATTTTTCCAGGTATATCTTATATCAAATGTGTGTACACATTTGTTGCAGTTTATTTCTTTAGCTGTTTGTTCAATTTCCATAGTTGTTGCTAGTGTTATTGTAAATTGGTGCAAGTTTTTAGTTCATTTTCAACACAGATAAAGATATTGGTGTAACAGCAATAAAACGAGCATTCAAAATATTTGGTTGCTTTCCCTATTTCGGCTGTTGAATTGTCATTACTCATTAGAATATCCTAAACAAAGACAAATCAAGTACTTCATGCTAGCCATATGTTCCAGACAATTTGATCTAGTCTTCTTTAATGCTGGCCAACATATGGTAAAGTCTGTGCATCATTGGTGTCTTAGATTTCAGCCATTTTCTTCAATGAAAATGGGTTCCATGTCTACGAATTCCTAGAGCTTGGTTTAACTGACATTCATACATTGGAAAAATATTATGCAGCACAGATTCATCAGATCCTTCAATGAATATCACATTAGAGCCATTTCCTGCAGGAATATTAAAATTTAGCAAAACAATTTTATCAGCCAGTGAGTGATCACGACTTCCAAATTCAGCCAGATGAAAGTCAACATTACAATTCCACAACTCCCGCATTTTTTTCATTGCTCAACTTTTTTAAAACCAGATTTCTCCAGGTGTATCTTGTATCAATTTTATGTACACATTCATTGCAGTTTATTACACAAGAAACCATTTTCTCCGTAGCAACCTGACAAAAAAGCACTTAATGGAGCAAAAATTACCACAGAATTCAATCTATAGATATTACCAGGACTTACGCATAGGAAATATAAATTCACTAGAGTACATAGCAAAACTGAAGCTATCCGAGCAGTAATTATTATAATAACAGTGTAATAAGATAGGATGCAGAAAGTTTGGACGGTCATTTTCATAATAAGCTGTTGAGGCTCAGGACTCCAAAGATAACCGAAACAAACTTGAGGCACCTGAGCTCAGAGTTCAGATCGGGATAAATTCTAAGTTCGGTAGTGGATAAATTCTCTCTATGACCTAGCCTCAACAGAGTAATGCTTTCTACATCAGCAAGTGTCCAAACCTCGTCATGGACCAACTCGTAGGTCGCCAGAAGTCCTTTGACCTATAATGAAGAATTATATCTTGCCGAAATTAATGACAATTGTGCGATATCTTTGAATTTTGAATTCTTTGCTCTCCTCCTTTCACCTATGAGGAAAAGTCTAGTGTGGCCAAAATAGATCTGCAGATTTTCACGGTCTTCTAATATCAACCGTTCATTGAGTGCACTATAAAAAGTAATGAGTCCTATTGTACCTACAATAAGCGCTGATCTGCCAACAAGAACATTGTAGGCATCACGGCTGTAAGAATTGTTTAATAAATGCGAGGTGCTTGTAGTTTAAACCAAGGCCAAGCCAATAAAAATCATGATTGCCAGTTTCTATAGGAGCTATAACACAGGAACAAAATGATTTCAGATATTGTAAAACCCATACACTATCGAATCCAAATAGCAAAGTTTCGATGGCAGTTAAACATCTTATCCAAGAAAAATGTATGTTAGAGTCCTTGTTGCCTATATAAAAGAAATTACCAAACCAATGCCCATATTCTTACGAGGTGAAGACCAATTTCTTCTCTAAGACGATAAATCCAACCCTGCATTCTATTGAAAACACGATGCAAAACCATACATACATACATGTCAAACAATAATTCAAATCCCTGCGAAACAAAACACATCCACAACCCACAATATAACACCTTGAAATTGCACTAACCAGACATAAAGCATAACCAGATAAACAAATCATTAGAAGTAAAAATTTAAACTACACAAACAGACACATTCCACACAAACCCACATTGGAAAAACAATCTACATAACTATAGGCATGCATCATTCATGCAGTAAAAAATCTGTATTTCCCAAAATTCAAACCATACAAATTGAAATGTTTCGTACCTTAGCAAGCCAGAGTAGCAGGAAGATCAAATTGAGGCCCAGAAATATGATTGATGTATACTGTCAAGAACATAATCATGCAAAACTTGTAGTAGGAAAAAGCGCGCATTAGCTTCAGAATAATAGCCTCTTTTTCAGAGTGGAAGGGATTGGACTAAAAACAAAATGTATCCTTGATGGAGACTCAGGGTTCGGAGGATTCTTCCTTCTTTTGCAGAATTCTATACGAGTCACAAAGAGATGATTCTTATGGAAAGTAATAATGTGGGTGGCGTCCGTCCTGTACAGAAAGCAATCCCTGCAGTTCTCGAGGTGACGGCATTTTGGGTATTTGAAAGACCGGTGTTACAATAGACAACGCATTAAATTTGAAGCGACAATACCTGTATCCAGATATTCAAGTTTAAAAACCAATAGATTGCTGCTTGGTATTAAAGGATGGGATCAGGTATTGAAAGAGGCAGCAAAGTAAATTTGTGAGTGTTACCTGTGTGTGTCCATGTTTGATTGTAATTAGACCGTTTGATTTGATCTTTATTGGCTGGCAACTTCACAAACGGTTGGAAATGAAAGTTGATATTTATAGCCAACCCCATCTTTTCATTTAAAAAATCGCTATCACATACTTTAAGATTTGCACAGAATTTTATGAGCCATAGTTGTAATAGCTGTCACCTCGCACTCGATGAAATTGATTATTTTATTTTTGTATGGCGACATTTAAACTCCTTTCAGTTTCAGAGGACCCCACTTTAATTTTTAAAACATTCAAACTCCTTTCAGTTTGAGGGGACCCCACATTAATTTTTAGACATTCTTTATCATAAATAGTAGCGCTTGCACCAAGAGGAGGTGCAAGGAGACGCCCATAGATGTTTGATTTGAAAGCATAACTACAGCTTTATATAATAAAACTAAGTTTATAAAAGTATAGATCTACAAAAACATATAATTATAGAAAGTAATCTTGTACATAGCAGCATATAATAGTGTTTTGTGTTTTTTGTATCGCTTTAAAAAGCTAAGCATTCGATCTTCTCTATATTCTATGAACTTGTAACATATAGATTTTTATAATTAATTAGTTGATGATAAATTTTCATGAATCGAAGAAAGGGAATTATTCAAAGTGTACTGCATAAAAAGTGGGTGTAGAAGTAACTTCATAGACTTGGACATATTATAAAAGAAATGACAAAGATAAGAAAGTAAGTCCACAACAAACATAGGTAAGTGTATAAATAAAAAATAATAGATTATTACCTCAAGAAATGTGATCTCAAATGTTACCTATGCTTATTTTGTAGATCATTTATAAAATCCAATTTCTTTGAAAAGAACTTAGGAAATCTCACACAAATTGAAATGTGATGAAGATGAGAACCTTCAAATCAAATATAGTCATCCATCTAGGCATATAAATGGTGGTAGGATTTTTAATGTATGGCATTTAAATATCATATTAAGGGAACCTTTGAGAAATGACCTCTTGAATATCAATTCAAGACTAAAAATGAATATGAGCCCACCCATTCATGATAAATGGTCCATTCATGTTGCATCCATCACCCATGTTGACACTCCTTGTTCCTTAGTGTAGATGCAAGCCTTTAACAATAATGAAGCCACATGTTTTAGCAGTGACACATTGAGAAAAATAATTTCATGGAAATTCACATCCTAGTAACTTTGATAGCCCTTATTAATTGTTAAATATTTCTTGGAATATAAAATTATACCCATCTCATTTCATTTTAGAATGAATAAAAAAATTATATATAGAATTTTTTAGAATTTTTAAGTTGATGGGATATAATATTAGGATCACTTCTTTCACTTGCTTGCTACACCTAAGTTCTTGTATATGGTCTCACAATCGAAAATTTTATTTTACTGAAGAGAGGAATTTATTTTAGTAAACCTAACCTTGAACTAAATTAAAGAGTACTTAGGCTATTAAAAACATCTTCAACTTATAACACCACTCTTAAATTTTATACTACCACATTCATTATTGTTTCAAATTTCAAGATTATAGATCCACTCTGAGCTTTAGCATGTCAAAGGGTTTTAACTTTCTATGTTTTATGTTTATTGATATTCAACATAATCTTTTAATTGGTGCACCATGCCTTTCTTGAAAGGAACTATGGAAATTATAACTTTATTTCTAATCATTATTATAATATTAGTTATAAATCTAGTGATTTTAGAATAATAATAATGAAGAAAAATTGAATTATGTGTGTATGTAAACATATTTAGAGTAAAAATTTATTTTAAATTTCAATATTAGATTAAATTGTTAAATTTTTAATTAAAATTATATGCATTATATAAGCATATTCATTTTATTTATTTATTCATTATAATAGAAATTATAACTTTTATTATGTAATTTTTTAATATAAAATTGTACATTCTAATTTTATTTTATTTTAAATATATATAAAAAAATGTTTAGTAATATAAAAAGAAAGGAAATAAAATAACACAATATAAGATTTTAAAATAAAAAATTCTTATGAATGCTATCATAAAATACTTATAAATCTATATTAAAAAATTAAAAAATTAGATTGTTAGGTATTTGACATAGAATTTATAAATTTTAATTTATAACTTTTAATATTATATTTAACTAATAAAATGCATTATTTAGAATATTTAGTTTAGATTTATATTTATTATATTACAGTAATATTTTTTATTATCATTATTTAATTAATCTTTCAGTATAAAATTATACATTTAAGTTTTGAACAATGAATGTAATTTAATAGAACACTTAAAATATCATGTTTTATTATAATAACTTAAATCTCATTTAATTATTTAAAGTTAAGTTATATAAAGTTAAATTATAAAAAATGTTGATTTTAAAATATCAATTTTTTAATATAAACTTAAAATTCATTAAATTATATAAAGTAAGATTATGAAAATTGTTCCAAACTCTTAGAGGAAAATCACACTCGGGCTCAATCAGGCCTTGGGTTTTGGGAAGATATGAAATAGATTGGAGATGAGTATAATCTGTTCATCTATAGCTTAGATTCTTCAACATCGACTCCAAGAGGCAGTCAATACAATCTGTTCACTTGTTTTTTTCCATCTCTAAATAGATCTAAAGCTCATTACACCAATAAATTAATTAAGTAATGCCCATCGAATTCAACAAACATCCATCTAAAAGAGAGGATAACCATCGTGATAATTAATGGAATACATCGTATTGATATTGAACTTCTAATAATGGGTGTGAAGAAATCAATGGTCAAGAACACACCTTTGCATTCACATCTATTTCTGTAACTTCAACTTCCTAGGAAAACTCAATACTGTGTAATTGTTTTGTCCGGAATGTCAAGAAAATTGTTAGCAAATAATGCATGGGCGAAAGGCTCGCTGATGAAAGATTTATTTATTGCATGGTGATAATATTACAGTCTTGGACCGCCGACAGGGTGGAAGGTGCCCGCTGAGATTGTGAGTAAATGGTTTCAGATTGTGAGTCAATATTTTTCCAGATAGTAAAGTAACCGACTCCTCATGGGCTGTCAAAAACATCCATTTAATGATTTGTATTTGTATTTTGTTGGAGACAAATTTTTTTCTGCATTTCTACACCTTCAGATCATCGTTGAAGTAGCTTAACTAACTTTTATATTAAATCTACCACAGGAAAAGAACAACTTTTGATACAGTTTTCTGTAACTTAAAGCATCTGTTTTCTGTGTAGCAACATGTTCAGTACAAGGTCAAGCAATTGAAGCTAAGCTATGGAGATCTTGCTATTCAGAGATTTTCTCTTACTAGCTTATAAACAACTCCATGCAATAATATACTCACCTCAAGCTCTACTTTTCCTTGCCCTTATATTGCTTCTTATTTTCCTTTCTCTGCTTCAAGTTCAAACCGATGACATGCCATTTTCCTTGCTATATTTCTTCTAATATAACTTCTTTGTTTACTGTTCTCTCTACAGTGGCATCATTTTGATTTCATTGTTATGTGCATTGGAAGATATGGAGATGTGCCGAAAATCCATCATTTCCTCCTGAAAAAGGGCCAGAAGTGTTTGAAGAAAAAGTTTTGCATACCATGGATTACTCTGCCTTAAACAAAACATAGGCCTATGAGCTTCTAAAAGGAAAAAGAGTTTTAGTTATTGGATTTCAGAAATCAGTGTTGGACTTTGCTGTAGAATGTGCTGAGGCAAATCAAGGTCTGTTTAGATCTATGTGACATCCATATTTTGTATTCTTTTCTTTTTATTTGAGTGGATGGACTGATTGATGGATTCTTTTGAAAGGATTTGGTGGGAAATCCTACACAATGATTTTTAGAACAATGCACTGGACAGTTCCCTATGATCATAAATGTTGGGGAGTGCCCTTAGTATATTTGTATGGTACCCGTTTCACCCAATTATTACTTGACAAACCTAATAGAGGTTTCCTACTGAGGTCAATATCTCACCTATTTGCACCATTGGTACGGTTCATTTGTTCACTATTGTTTTAATTTTGTATTATTCATCTACATTTGTTTTAAAAAATCACAATGGTGATAATACTAATCATTTTGTAGAGATGGGCCGTCTCCAAGTTTGTGGAGTCTTACCTGCTTTGGAAATTTCCCTTGATAAAGCATGGCCTTGTTCTAGGCCACAGCTTTCTTCAAGAGATATCTTCTTGTCAAATTGCAACACTTCCAAAAAAAATGTTTTCAAAAGCAGAGGAAGGTCAGTTGTGAGGAATAGTCTTTGGGCATCCTACCCTCCTTCCTATTAAATTCCTAATATTCCTACAAAACTTTACATGATGCAGAGAGAAAAATCTACCCAAAAAAAGCCTTTGAGGATATTTTCCAACAGCTAAATATATTCTTTCATTTTGAAATGATTTGCCTATTGTAAAATTTCCACAAATAGCAAACAAATATATATATATATATATATTGTCTAAGTTCACCATATCGACCCAAAATGTGCAATTGCTAAGTATATAATTGTGCAAAGTACCATAGGTTCTAGTGCTGAGGCATGGGAGACTATATTTCTTAAAGACATTAGAAATCTTAATAATCTTATTAATTTGAAAAAAGGGGCATCATGATTTTAAGGTCGTAAGGAAAACTTAGTCCATGATGATGTTGATGTAGGTTTAAGATATGGCAGTCCCCATGTTTAAAGAGACATGATGATCTACATCAAACCAAAGTGAGTTGTATTCAAGTTCTAGAAAACATCTCAAGGAATAGATTGCTTTTGAGATTCATCATAGAAAGGTATAATAAGCTTCGTACTACATTCTCCAGTGTAATTTTTTTTTTAAAACATACACTTTTGTTCTAAAATTGTATGATACAATATTTATATCCCTTCAATTTGTGAAATGGAATGAACTGCCTATGTATGTTTAACTACAGCAAGACTAACTTACATGCCATTGCATATACAACTTTGTCTATTATACACAAAAAAACACTTTTGTTCTAAAATTTTATGATACTATATTTATATCCCTTTAATTTATGAAATGGAAAGAACTGCCTATGTATGTTTAACTACAACAAGACTAATTTACATGTCATTGCATATACAACTTTGTCTATTGTACATAAAAAATAAAAGTGTGCAGTTTTCAGATGTAACTTTACAAGTGATTTTCAGAAACGCAATTGTGAAAATTAGAAACTTATAACACATATTCTAATCTTCTTCAGTCAGTAGATCACACAAAGTTGGATGGCTCATAAACTGCAAAAAACATAACACCAAAGTCGGGCAGGTCAGTAAACAAAAATTCTGCATCAAATCCCACCGCTCCTCTACCTTAGTTTACACATAAATACATACCTGACTTCCCTTAGCAAAGGTATTTAACTCTAGCATAGCACCTCGTCTCCCCTCAACATTTATGTAAACCATAAGCCCAAAGGAAATAGCTAAATTGTGATGCAACTCGAGTGCAACTAGGGTGTGAATCCTGAGAAATTAATCCACATCATACCAATAAACCAAGGTTACCCCAAAATGCCCCTAACAAAAACCAAATTTTAGGATGGCAAAAAAAATATCATTTGATGGAAGGACAGAATGATGGATTCCCATTATGATGATCAAGGCTTCAAATCAGCCATAGAAGAAATGGGCTCTGCTAGGCACAGAAGCCAAATTATAGTAGACTGAACAAAAAACCTACAAACTACACTTTTATACCAAATAGTCATCTACATTTGGTGGTGTGTTCTCCATACATGGAAAAGGAAAAATACTTCGCAAAACAAATACAGGCACCTAAGTTCACAAGATCGTGGTACATAAATCGACCAGGACCATCACTTAACAAAACTGAAAAACCTAAGAATCTCACCCCAGACTTCAATTTCTAATGTCAAAAAGCAAAGCATCTTCTCCTAGAAACAATAAAGATAGCATACAACAATGAGCCAAAATTTGGGAATTGTTTGAATAAGGTCATTGTGCTTCTTGTAGACAGGTAGTCGTATCTCATTATACTTTTGCTCCACCTCCAATACTTTGTCACTTGCTTCCTCATTAACTTATTCAATTTGCATAACCACATATCATAATTGCAGAAACCCTTACTCGAATTGGACATGCTCAAGTAATAAAGTAGTGGAAATATACCACTATTTTGACAATTAAATGGAAATAGACTTTGTGACAAAATTTGACTAGATAATTAAAACAAAATTCCAAAAATACAAAAAGAACAAATACGAATTGCCTATTTTCTCGAGCTCTTCCTCAATTTCATACAGCTTGTGAGAATGAATCATTGACAGACGCACTGATCATCCATTTGATGAGGAAATGAACCCAAGGTAAATGATAGAAAGGATGTATTCATATAAACAGACTAAAAAAATGTAAACAATGTAAGAAGCATACCTTGAATCACATTTTTCACTTCTTCGAGTCCTTCCCTTCACTGCGGGTCTTGAAGAGTGGCAATGTTTGCGCCACTCAAAATATTGTCATGATTCTAAGCAAATTCAATTTGTCTGCTCTGTTTTCCTATTGTAGTCTTTTTTTTTCCTTCTCAAGATATTCCTTAAATAGGGGATTGGAGCTTACAATTTTTTCTGCAGTACCTATTCCAATTGCAGACGCAAACAAAAGCAGGAGTTTACATTTATCTGGTTCACAATAGTTCAAGAGTAGGCTAACTATTGCCGTTGCATCTGCATCTTTCTATTTTTCCATCAGAATCACGTTATTCTTGAGGAAGGGCTCTGTTTTCAAGAAGCTCTCAAACAATTTTCTTATGCCCTCGATTGGCTGCCAGATGCAGTGTTGTTTGACTCTGTGCATTGTGTGCCCCAATAACTAGTACTACTATGAACAAAAAATTGGTAATAAAAAATACAAGCTAGGGTTCATAATGCTACCTGCTTATGAGATGGTGTCAAAGAATTCTCCCAAGAACTAGAAAAAATCCTCACACGGATCTACGATCTCATCAATATCTACAAACTTGATTTCTCAAGATTTTTCCATTATGATTTTGGATTTCTCACGATTTTCCCATTATGAATCTAGCTGGGAAAGTCATTAAATAGAGGCCAGTAGTATACTTCATTTAATGCACCCGCAAAACTTGATTTTTCATCTGAAACCATTTTCTCGGCATCCATTCTCTGGCGTGAGTCAAATTTTGCTTGTGAGCATTCTCAAAGGAAAAGCCTATCAGCTAACAAGTTGGTAATGGCCAATTGCCACAATCTCATCATTGTGATTCACCATCTGCAAACATGATTTATCTAAATTTTCCATCATGAGTCTAGATACCAGCTTCATTTGAATGCACTATGATCGTAATTCATGATAGCAAAATCTACTACAAATCTACTATTTTTTACAGCCTGAAATGCACTATGATTGCAATTCATGATAGCAAAATTTGCTACAAAATCTACTATTTCTTACAGCCTGAAACACACTATGATCGCAATTCATAATAGCAAAATCTACTATTTTTCAGAGCCTGAAACAATTTTCCCAATGTGTGTTTTTCTTGCGTGAGACAATTTCCAACTGGAGGCAACTCTAGAAGGAAAGCCTATCGGCTAATTAGATATCAGTTTTATACCAAAAATTAGCTATTAGAGTTTGATTGAAACATTTAAAGATTTATACAAATAAATGTTCTTTTTATCAACAAGATATGCTATTTGCAGATGTTTAGGTATATTTTCTAATCATATTGTGCATCAAAAAGTGGAAATGATACAATTTTATTGTGACATTCTTAATTAATCTTTAAAATAAGGCTCCCTACACACTTCCCAAAAGATACAATTATGTGCATAGAAATAGATGGTGCAAAAACTATTTCAAAATTTAACTATGTCCATATATATATATATATATATATATATATATATATATATATATATATATATAAAATAAGGCTCCCTACACACTTCCCAAAAGATACAATTATGTGCATAGAAATAGATGGTGCAAAAACTATTTTAAAATGTAACTATGTCCATATATATATATATATATATATATATATATATATATATATATATATATATAGAGAGAGAGAGAGAGAGAGAGAGAGAGAGAGAGAGAGAGAGAGAGAGAGAGATGGTTTAAAACCATAATAGAATTGATAGCAATTCATGCTAATCAATCAATAATAATACTCACAAAGGCAAATTTGAAAGATAAGACTTGAATAAGCTATAACTTGGTATGTTAGCAATGAATTTGATTTCTAAACATAAAAGCATGTTCATTAGTTTTAAGAGTGACAGGTTGTATTAGCTTAGCCTCCTCTTGGTATAGAATTTTTTTTTTTTAATGCATAGATTAATTAAGTAGTTAAACTAGGATTGGCAGGTTCAGAATGAACACTTGAATAGGTTATAACTTGGTATGTTAGCAATGAATTTGATTTCTAGACATAAAAGCATGTTCATTAGTTTTAAGAGTAGTAGATTGCAATCTCCTTTTGGCATGGAAATTTTTGAAAAAATGCATAGATTAATTAAGGAGTTAAACTAGGATTGGCAGGTTAACAATGAACAAATGTATAAATAAATTGTTGAAATTGCCTAGGAAGATATTTCTTAAGAAGAATATGAATTAAATGAATATTTGCTAATGTAACACCTAAACTAATGAATTGACCTTTAAGAGAAACTAATTTCAAAAGAAATCCATCCCTAATTTTAAACTCGGTATACCTTAGATCCTCGGGCTGGTCATGAAGTTGAATTTTGCATGACTCATTTGTGCTATCATAAGTATTTTTAAGATTGTTCATGCTTCATGGGCTTTAGTACAATTCATAGTTAAAACATATAAATCAAGAATCATAGAAATTCCAATTAAACCTAAGGCTTCCTCTTTTTTAGTCTTCCATGCATCTCTTTCGTCTTGAGGAGTATAGGCAACAAGTTAACCAAATGCATTAGTGTCAGTATTTAACAAATGTTTAAAATAATAAATAAATACGGGTCTTCCACTAATGATAATGTTAGAGTAAAGGGTTAATTTTATTTCATTTATTAAATTACCTATACTCCCTTCTTAAGATTTCCCTTTATGCACTTACATTTTCATTTAATAATTAAATAATTATTATTAAATGTCATTTACCTCTTAGGCTTTCCCATTTAGGTTTTACGATATCCTTCTATAATGATTGATCAATTGTAAATTTCATTCATCTTTTCAGTCTAATAATATAATTTTTCATATTCTCAAAGAAAAAGTCTTGCCTCTTCTTTGTCTTTTCTTCTCTGTAACAAGTTCTTGCATGTAGGTGTTCTTCAAGTTTTGTGGATTTGTATTGCTCAAATCCTTCATGGTATCAAATTTTGACCTGTTGTAGCTTGTTCTTATTTGGAGAAAAAGAAGAACATGGGTTTGAGAGAATAGATCCAGTTGTTTTCAAGTATTTTTTTGTGAAAATAGGGGGGTCTTTAATTTTTGGAGCACTTCAAGGCCAAACAAACCTCGTGGTTGGCTTCAAAAGACATCAAAACCCATATTATTATATAAAATTTATCGATTTTGGACATTGGGCAAATCTTAGGCAATTTTTTTGCCTACTAGGGTCGTACGGTCCTCAACACGCATTTTGAGGTCAAAAAATCAAAAACATATATATATATATATATTATGTTTTAAAAAATGTGTCACCGAGTGGTTGCCCCCGCACCACCCTTCGTCCACCACCACCAGCGTTTGTCGCTCACACGCCACTACATCTGCCTACGCCCACGAGCTGCTCCCACACTGCCATTCTACCAAAACTGTCACCCGCACCCTACCCACGCTCCACCGCCTAGCCTATAGTCACATGGGGAGCTAGGGGCTAAAGTTTTAAACCCCACTTCAATGTTTTGGGGGTTTTGGAATTTATTTTTGCTATATAGAGGCCCTGTCATTTTTTTGGCTCTAACTTGAGTATACGGAGGCATTTTTTGGATCCAAAAAAAGCATCGGAAAGCTAATTTCAAGATGGACATGATGATGAAGGTATTTTTTGGATTTTTTGTTTCTAGTTTGGTACCCTTCTTATCAAAGTCAGATGATGCTTTATATCTTCTAGGGAGAATAACTTGCTCATTTTAGCTTCATTTTCCAATCTGAAAGAAGTGTCAAAAAGGTCTTCTTGAACAATATCTAGATTCTTTGTTATCTTTGTTAGTATTTTTCAAAGGTACATGTAATTCTCAAACTAAATCTTTTTTTCTCTTTTCTTATATACGCATTCCTTTTAGCAATTTGGGTTCAGTTTTTTCATTGTGGGTGGTGTTTTGTATTATTGTTTCTATTATTTACATCAATAAACCCAAACTTTTTCAAAATAAGAATACAACACCTTCTAAAAAATGGCTGAGACCTCTTCTTGTCTAGAACTTCTGACCCCTCATATTTATCACACATGGAAGTCCTTGATGAAACGAATTCTCTGGTCAAAAGGGTTTTCGTCTTGTTTAGACATAGTGCAATCAATTTTACAAAGGCCTTTTGAGGTCATGCAACATATGAATAAGATGGATGAGGCAATGGGGTTGATTGCTTTATAGGTATCTGACAGTCTATAATTTCATCTTGATGGGTGCAATACCCCTCTAGCTATGTGGACCAAGCTTAACGGCTTGTTTCGTACAACGAATGAGTTTAGGGCATTTTAGATTAAGACAGAGCTTACCTCTCTTGTACTAGATTATTTTCCTTTTATTGCTGACTTCTTGATGAAGTTCAAACAAAAAATATCTTTATTATAGTGTTGTGGGAAAACCAAGACTGACACTAAGTGCATTTACCCGATTCTTTCTAAGCTTCATGGAAACTTTCATATTTTTGCTTCTACCTTCCATTCCACCATGGATGCTTTGGTTACTAGATTTACCATGCCATCCTTTGAAATTTTTTGTGATCGTTTCACTCGAGAGAAAGCTAAGCTCTCTTAGTTGGATTATCTCACATGCTCACAGACTTATGCATTAGTAGCTCAGCCATCTTCTAGGAAGAAGAAGAAGAAATAGAAGTCACATTCTATAGAGTCTTAGATTTATTCTAGCCTTCATAGTTCATCAGGCCCACATCCTCATAAGGGGGATAAACCAAAACTAGATAGACCGAAGAGTGCTTAGTAAAATAATCCCAATCATGATGAGTTACATTGCTATGAGAATAAGTTAGATGGCTATGCCAAACAGGTTTCAGATTTGGCAGCTCTCGTTCAGAAGAGAAACATTGATATTTCTTCTACTTCTCGCAGGTCTTCTTCATCATCATCATTTTAGCCAGATGGTAAAGACATAGGAAAGGGTCATGCACTATTGCAATTACTACTCCACATTCTTCTAGATGGTTATAGGATTCAGGTGCTTCCCACCATATGGCATCTTCTCTCGATTTGTTCTCTTGTTTTGAGGCTTCTCCTACTCCACACATTTTGATGGAGAACAACACTATTATGATTGTTTGTGGGAAAGGATTTATTGACATTGATGATGGTACATTTCATGATGTACTATGTGCTCCATATTTGTCCTCTAACATTCTCTCTATGTATTAGATTATACACAGTGGGATAGGGAAGACAATTTAGTTTGCACAAGATTCAGTGCACATCAAAGATAGTGAGACATGCAATATTGTTGCTATAGGGATTGTTGATCATTCTTCCTACCTATACTCTTTCTCTCATTTTAGTCCACCATCTCCACTATTGGAGATTCACTCTCCTTCTTCATGAGAGACTAATAAGGTGAAGTCGAGTCACTTGAACTCATGTGTTATTCTTAAGACCAATGTTGTGACTTCTACACCTCCACCTCCTATTCAGATTCCATCTATTACACAGGATTACTCTTCAGCATTGCCTACCATTATAGCTCCATTGATTGAGCCACCTACTATAGTTGTTGAAGATATATCAGAGGACACACATATTGTAAGAACTGAATTCTCTAAGCAATGCCACTAAGCAAAATTGACCAATAAATGTGGAAATAAAGTTTGAAAAGTCAAGACACAATTATTTTTTCAACATTAATTTTAATGCAAAATAATATGTTGGTAAAACATACATAATGACGTTAAGTCAAATATGAAAATGGGATCATACAAGATCATTATATCATCATTACATATAAGCATACAAAATGTTGCTATTATAAAGTTGATATATTGTCAACCACATGTCAGAATCATAATGAACCAAAGACATATTGAAATACATCAAACACGTGTTAAAACATGACCTACACACTGAACATAAGATACATGAGTAGGTCAAAAGAGACGATAACCTTAAATCAATATATAAACTATAAAAGAATCATGTCATCGGACTCGTGAGTTGATCTGCATATAATTATGTCTTAAATCCATCAAAACATTATCTATCCACTATCATGAGACAGAAGAGCGGCCTGGGTGCTTTTACCACCCAATCATGGAGTGGTTAGTGTATCACCTAATCTAGTAGTGTAAAATGAATACTAACTATTAAACGAGAGTATAAACAATACTAAATAGTTAACACTTAAGATAGGACCAAGGTTATCACCACAAAAGAAAGCAAACCAAGAATGGTAGGCTCCTTATGGTATTACCCATGATGAAGTGGATATGTCCCTAATGGGAGGGCATGTATGCTCACGTTGTGCTCAAGCTTCAAGTGGATGGGTGATGATCAAGTATGGGGGTGGATGAGGGTTTCAACAATGGAGGTATGGAAGGATTTCAACATTATGATGATATTTTGGTAGTTGTTAGGCTCTCAAAATAGCATGATAACTTTGCATAAAAGGTGGATGATATTTGTGAAGGGAGAGGGTTTCATTTATAGGCCAAGGGGTAATGAAATGGACGGTTAGGATGCAAGGATGGAAGGATGGTGAGGGAGGGTTAAGATGCATTCAAATGGGAGCACATGGATTGTGCTTCTTTGAGACCAATAGGAGAGTGACACTTCTCACAAGGAGGATGAGTGTGAGAGGATATGATAAGGGTTGGCCAAGAGAGTAATGAGGGAGGTTGAGAATGTAAGAGGAATGTAAGAGTCATAAAGGGGCATGTAAGAGTTATAAATGTTGGAGGGTGAGGGTGAGGATGAATTTGTTGACTTTAGCTTGGGTTAGCAAGTCTTAACCCTTGATTAAAGTTGTGCACATGTTTAGGAGGAGGATTAGGATTAGCTTAGAAAGGGGATTAGGGGGCAAGTGGCTTAGCTTTGACGGGATGGGTTAGTTAGGTGGCTAAGTGAGGTTAGTATAGGTGAATGGGTTGGATTAGGAGTTAGCATAGGGTTTAGGGATGTTTTAGGGGTTTGGATATTTTATTAAATAGATTTGAGGATATATGATTAAATTAAATAGATTTGAGGATTTATTTAATTTAATAGAGGAATAGGGATTTAATTGATAAATTGATTCTGGGTTATCATTTGATTTATCAATTAGACTATAGTTAATTAAATTAATTAATTAACTAGGGGATACAATTAATTAATTAAATAATAAATATTTAATCAGTAATGTCCTAGGAGATAACTAAATACAATTACATATTGTGTAATTAGATTTAGGTGTCTACATTTTGCCCCTCTTGGACATAGTGTTGAAACAACACTATTTCAAAGAAGTTTGAATGTAAACGACGTGAAAAAGACTTTTTAAAGAAACATGGTTGCCCCAGTTTTGAGTGGAAGAGGAGAGAATGGACTGCATGATGCCCCCTCAAGAAGGCGACGGGAAAGAAAATGAGGCACGACAACTTCTTGAAAAAGTGGCAGTAAGTCGAGGGCTACAAGAGGACATGGAAGGGCTAAAAGAAGGTAGAAAGGATAGTAAACGACAATAAGAAATAAGGTGGGGGGAAACAGGAGGTTGGTGGAGGAGTGGTAGAGGAAGATAGGGCAGCTCAAGGGGCCTATAAAGGGCTAAAAGGGGGCTATAAAGTTTTATTTGCAGTCAGATGGATGAGGAGATATTGATGCTAGGAGCTCTAATTTGGATGAGACGATAGCGACTATTGGATGACTAGAGCATCGATCAGATGTGGTGCGACAAGTATGAGTGTGGTGGATGCTAGATTGTTCACTAGGGTCAAAAACCTATCTTACATATTTTTTTTGCATAGGTTATAGCGTTCCTGTAAAGGCAAAAACATGATCCCACAGACACAGTTTTGACGAGATCGGTGGGATCACGATCCAGAAAAAATAGCTAGGGGAAGGGTAGAACATAGGTAGAAAATAGCTTTATGTAGGATCGTGAACTTGGCAGAGAAGTTACCGCTACAGTGTGGGTAGGATAGTAGGATTGTGATCCTGCCAGGAAAAATGTGAACATGATTATGGGAGCATGATCCCATGTAAGGGATTAGGTTAATGTGAGAATGCAATAGGGTTTGATTGGGAGGGGAAGGTGCAAACACGATCCTATAAGAACAGAGGTTTGCAAGATCACTCGATTAAGCGTACGTGAGAACACGTCGGCGGAAACACAAGTCAAACTGGCGATGAGGTCAAAAGTCAAAGAGTAATCCCACAAGAACATAGTGTTGTGGGATCGTGAGTTTCATAGGCTTGCGGGAATGCAATTTTTTAGGGAAAAAGTCATCTTCAAAGGGGGATTGGGAAGAGGGGTGGAATGTTTGGTGAGGAATGATGTAATGAAAAAAAAAATAACAAAAGTTGACGTGTGACTGGTTTATGTGCAATGGTCCTTAGATGCATTGGTGTCATGTGAGTAGCAGGTGGCCATACTACGAGCCAAAGAGCAGCTTACACCGGTAGATTGGGTGAGATTAGATGCCATCGGCCTAGGATATCTAGCAAGGTTGCTTCACACAAGCACCTATATGGCCATGGTGACAGCATTGTGTGAGTGGTGGCACAGCGAGACAGTCGCATTCCACTTTCCTACAAGGGAGATGATGGTGACACTAGAGGATGTATATAGGATTTTTAGATTACCAGTACAAGGGAGTCCAGTGATGGCAATGAGAGAGATGACTCCAGAGGTAGTGGAGCAGGGACTTGTAGGGCTAAGTGTTCCATTTCAGATCCGACGAGGGCAATTTGCATTAGATGAACACCTGGACCTAATAGTCGCAGAGAAGTGGATCTACTTTTATGTGTGTGGGTTAGTATCAGGGTACATTGCCTTGGATAAAGGTGGGATAGGAGTTACCTTGGTGCTGATACCAATTATCATGCAAATAGTTGATGTAGGAGTTCTAGTGGCCTAGGGATTGTTGATGTTGGTAGAGTTATACCGTGATTTACATTAGATTGTGTATTAGGGGGTTGGTCAACAAGTGAGGAGTATAGGGTTCTCCACATTATTACATGTGTGGGCATGGGAGCATATCACCACATTTAGGCCGATTGGGCAAAGGGATAGATAGGCAGATGAGCTAGTAGCATATAGCTGAGGGGGAGCCTTTGACTTACCATCACACTGAGGATGAGGACTACTGGTGACTCCAAGTGGATGAGATTAGGGTGGTAGTATGGAGACCATATATGGGTCTAGGTCCATGGGTAGAGGAGGGATAATATTTGCCCTATACAATATCACCATGTTTCATATTTGGGTGATGGGAGTACATCGCAGAGTAGTACCAGCCGAATAGGGTCCTGCATCACTTTGGATGGGTTTAGGTGGCTCCAGTAGAGATGAACTAGTATCAATGAGTGACTCGGGAGCCAATGAGTATGTATGGGCCAACACTACAGAGGGAGGGGTTACTTTAGGCCTGGCAGGATTTAGAGCCATAGTAGTGGAATTGGCATGTTGGGGCAGCAAAAGCGGGCTCCACATAGGAGTATCAAGACTGCTTTCAGTGACCAAGGCTAGTAGGCCAAGCATAGGTGACCAAGGCAGCCGTAGTGGCAGGGGAGTAAGCCCGAGCAACTAGGCAAGGGAAATATGTGACTAGAGGGCTACGATAGCGAGTAGAGGTCATAATAGAGGAGGGGTCAGCAGGACAGAGGCAAAGGGTGGGGAGGTAGGAGGAGAGAGGGGCAGAACTGAGGAGAGTAGAGGAGAGACCAATGGAGGAGAGGAGACTATAGGGGGAGGAGGAGTAGAGGCCGTAGGGGCTAGTGGGCGGAGGAGATGGGGGTGGTGCTTCATTAGGGGGGAGGGATGATGGATGGGTAGCTTGATACATGTCCCTCCAGTAGACCCATGATGCTACTAGCCAGTTGTTACGAGACACTCAACAGGAGAGAGATTAGCTCGGGATAGAGCGGGATCAACTATGATAGGAGTAGGATGTGGCATAGGGGCAAGCAGACAGGGCAAGGATAGAGGTGGGGATACTGTGGGTGGATGTTGGGCAGCTAGAAGGGAGATTGGATGTGGTGAGCCTAGAGAGAGAAGAAATACAGGTGAGGGTGGACGCTCTTCAGTAGGAGTGAGATAGGCTAGTGGTGGAGGCGGTGACCCTAAGGGCGCAAGTGGCGATGGGTGGAGGGATAGAGGAGCTGAGGAGATTACGGGGAGAGGTGGAGGAGTTGAGGGAGAGAGCAGGATTTTATCAGGGCAATATCATATAGTGGTCCTAATAGACCAAATAGAGCATTATAGATGATCGACTTAGTCAGGCACAACTAGGACCCACATAGGTATGCAGGGTAGAGGGAGAGAGAGTGGATGGAGCACTAGGGGCTCATAGAGGATAGGTGAGTCTCAGTGCACAAGGCAGAACTAGAGGTGAGACATGGGGATGAGTGGTAGGAGGGATGAGGCAAAGAGCTCAGGTACAAGAGGGGGATGGATGAGGCCACCACCTCCACCACCAGCCATGCAAGGGGTGGACATAGACCTATGAGTCACATGATGAGGAGGCGACAGAGGAGGAAGATCAGTGATATGTTGATTTTGTTGATATATATTGTTTTGTTTGGATCTACTAATTGATGTATTTTTGTGGGTGCAGACCCGATGTATTGATAGGATTCATTTGTATGATATGGACATTGGACATTGGGACTATGATGAACATTTGGGATTTTTGCTGCAATGGGTGATTGGATTCTTTATTCGTTGTGGATGAGGTGTATATATAGAGCAGATCATTTTTTGGGGTGGGATATGGATGTATGATGTCATGCTTATGTTTATGATGTGGATGGTTTTTAGACACGTATGAGAGACTGATGCATTTCTAATGCAGGATGTGATGTTTATGAGATATATGATGTGACTGACAGTTTGTGATGCATGATATGTTGCTGACAATGGGATTTGCATAGATACCATTGTTTATGTTATGCTAGAGGATATGATGTTTGATGATGATAGGTTTTGATTGTTTTAATAGTTTACGATGTATGATGTGATGGGTAGTATGATGTGTGTTGTATGGATAGTGTTGATAGGCTTGTGAGTGCAGGATATGATGGATATCAATTATGAGATTTGTTTTTGTAGGACTGATATATTTGTGATGCAGGATATGATGTGTTTTAATGTTGAGATTGGACAGTTTGTGATGTAGGATATGATGTGTTTTTGATGATGAGATTTGTTTTGATAGTGCTGAGATATTTGGGATGCTTGATGTGCTAATGATAATGAGATTTGTTTTGTGAAAAAAATTGTGTGTATGCTAAAAAGAAACTTTAATGTATGGTAAAAGATGATAAAATGAGCATAAACTATGATAATGATTAGTAAGTAAATGAACATAAACAATGATAAAATGAATGTGAGTTTTATGATTTGTGGAGCACCTTTGAAATGAATGCCAACTATGATGATAAAATGGGATGAATTAACTCATAGCTATGATGATAACATATGAGAAGTGAACTAAAAAAAAATGATGATTAGGAAACATGATTAACATATCTAACTTATGTGATGTGTCTACTAAGAAGAAACTTTAAACAATGATAAAAGATGATAAAATGAACATAACCTATGAACCTAAACTAAGATAAAATGAACATAACCTAGGATAATGATCTATGATATGAATAAATAAACGAGTTTAATGATTTTTGGCACATAATTAAGATGAAAAACAAAAATGGGATAACTGAATGCAAATTTATGATGAGAACAAATGATAAGTGAACTAAAGATTATGATGATAAAATATGAGAAACATAGCTAACATGTGATGAATGAAAGAATCTATGGTGGGGAAATATGATAAGATAAATCCAAATTATGATAAAGGTAAATGAACACAATCTAGCATATTACAACATGGTAGATTTAATTTGAATACTAAGATGCGGGGAGATAACAACTAGACATAATCAATGATGGTAAAAATTAGATATAGGAAAATTTATGATGGTGAGATAAATGATCTAGAATAATCATTTATGATAAAGAATGATTTTTTTAAAACATAGGAGAGACTGACATTGAAGAGTATGATGTTGGAAAATGTTTGACCAACAAACTCGTAGTCAAGAATAGGATACATGAATGTAGGGTGAGGATATGGAACTATTTTGAAGAACTTAACATGATGGATTATGAAATTGTAGCCTAGGGGTTGAGAAGTTGTAAGAGTAGGATAATGAAGATAGTTCAATGTTTGATCGAAAGAAGTTGATAATGGCAAGATTTGAAGTTTGAGAGAGATAGGTGATGTAAAGGAAGAGGGTACCATTGGTTATGATTAAGAAAGAGAAGTAGAATGATAGGGAAACAAATGTAGGGTGTAGGGGAAGGGTATAGCATATCACTGACTGGTCATGACTGTGGTCAGGGGTAGGAACAATATGCACAACTTTAAATAAGACATGTTTAGGAGACTTAAGTGGATGGATTGAGTAGGAGATCAGGATGATGAGGAAAGGTTAGGTCATGGGGGCTAAGAGTTATGAGGAAGCAGGGGAGGAGAGGATAAGAGGGTAAGAAAATGTGTAGGAGGGGGTGAGTATGGATGTACATAGGGATGATAGGATCATGTAATTCTTCATATGAGAGGAAATGGGGAGAGGAAAGGGATATACAGGAAGCTTGAAAGTGGGGTACTTCACGAAGAAGTACCACCATGTAGTGTGAGCACTTTATTTGATATAGGAATATAGGGATATGCCAAGGTTACTAGGAATGTCAAGGCCTTTTCCCCAATATTGCATAGGACTGACGTAAACAAGTATGTAAGGATTGCCCCAACACCACACATGAGTCCCAAAGAAATCAACATGGAAACAATGTTGGGTGATCCACAAGCAAATGATATCACCCAACTGCATCATGTAATCATGAATGAAAACATGTTTAGATATGCAAGGGTGATATCCGACTAACTCACAAGCAAAAAACAACCTTGAGCAGAACCATGCTCTCGAGTTGCCCCATTCGCAACACACCATGATATAGAAGGTCATGGCGACCATGAGGGAGGACCAACTAAATTACCTGGGACGTCCCTATCAAAAATATACAAGATAAAACCAAATATTAGAAGAAAGAACTAAATGCGCGAAAAAGTAACCTTTTGCCAAAGAGATCGGGATAACTGGATACTGACGAGCCAAATAGAAGGTCAAAAAATTCAGAAAGGACTTAGTGATAGTACATTTAGGATAGTGACAAAAGGGACAATGATTCTTTCTTATAGATGATAGGTTAGTGACACAAGGTGTCGTGATAAAACTTGAAAAAATGTACAAGCACAACAATACAATGGATGGGGACTCTGGAACATAAGATAGAAGACAATAATGGATACATGTATGAAGGGGGAAAGGTCAGGATAAGGAGATAACATTGTTGTAATATAGTCATTATTACATGGGTATGATACATGAAGGACTAGCTTTGGTATAAGGATACTGTACATAGATTATTGTTGTTTACAAAGATATGATACATATGTGATGACTGTTGTTTACAAGGATATGATACATAGGATATTTTGTTGTTATAAGGATATGGTACATAGAATTGATATAAAGGATAAGTTGCACATGATAGGATATATGTGGTAGAGTTCAAGGATATGATACATACAATACAAGATCTAGGTGGGGTGCTGAAAAATACGGCATTAGATTGTGGGGTATGAGGGCGAAACTCCTTGGAACACCTTGAAGAACAAGAAGATGAGGTGTGAAGGGGGGGATGGGGGAGATGTAGGTCACTAATAAATAATAGAAAGGCTAAGTACACATGTCGCCTAATTGCTAGGTTTTCACTAGGGTACCTATCCAAGGTGCTTGAATTGCCAAGTTTTCACCATTGGATGCTTATTTCTCTTTACTATTTTTTTTATTTATTTTATTTTCTATTTGCTCTTTCTCGTCCATCTTCTGCTCCTTGAGGGGGTAGGATACACTAAGGATTTTTAGGCATATAATTTCTTGAGGTGAATGATATTGGTGAGATCATTCAAGACTTTACCCTCAAGTATGGATAGCTGATAGGCCCCTGAACCAAAAGAGGTTGTGACCACATAAGGACCGAGCCATGTGGGTTTGAACTTGCCTTTCTTTTCTCGATCAAATTTTACCTTCATGTTTTCTTTGAGGACTTTGTCTCCCTCTTGAAATTTGTGCGGATGGACCTTCCTGTTGAAGTTGTACTTGAGGTGATTCTGGTAGACCATGAGGTAGTCATAGGCCTATTGCCTTTTTTCATCAAGTAAATCTAGTTGGGTAAGTCTAGCCACTCTGTAATCCACATCTAATAGTTGGCCCTACAAAGAAATGTGCAGGGATGGGAGTTTAAATTCAATAGGCAATACTGCTTCAACACCATAAAACATGGAGTATGGGGTTGTGCCTGTAGAAGTACAGAAAGAGGTGCAGTAGGCCCATAAGGCAGGGTTGATTTGTAAATGCTAATCATGGCCAAAATCATTAACAACTTTCTTTAGGATTTTGAGTAGGGTTTTCTTAGTTGCCTCCACCTAACCGTTTCCTTATGGAAGTATGGACTAGAAAACTGGTGATGAATATGAAGGGAAGTGCACAATTCCTCCATATTGATATTTTCAAAATTACCTCCATGATCTGTAAAAATGGTAGTCGAGATGCCAAAGTGACATATAATATTATAGAGAATAAACTTGGACACTTGAACTCCTATGGCAGTGACAAGGGGGATTGCTTCTACCCATGTAGTGAAATAACCAGTGGCAGTGATTATCCACTTGTGTTCGTCTGAAGAGAGAGGTGCTATAATACCAACAAGGTCAAACCCCCAACATGCAAATGGCCATGGCGGTGCAATAGGTTGTAGATCTTGAGCTAGGGCTCATATCAGATTAGCATGTTGTTGATAGGGTAGACACCTTGTTACAAAGTAACATGCATTGTGCTCTAAAGTGGGCCAATAATTACCTGCCTATAGGATTTTCTTAGCTAGAACTATCTCACTTGTGTAAGCACCACAAAGTTTGGCATGTACCTTTTCGAGAGCCATTGCAACCTTGTGTTGGTCTAAACATTGAGAGAGAGTATCATGGTAGCCAAGATGATATAGGGTTTGAGCTATAATAGTATAACAAGATGTTCTGTGAATAAGGTTTTGATGTTGGGTTCGTGTGAGATGGAGAGAGATGATACCATTTTGTAGGTAAGCATGAATTTTTTGGTACCATGGGGATTGGGGTTCAAGCAAGATGCAAACTTGTGTTGATTCATCATTCTCATATGTAGGCTCATGTAGCTACTCAACTAAGAATTCATACTATGTAGCCTCCCGTAGGATCTCTAAAAGTGAGCCAATAGTCACCATGGCATCCACAACTTTATTTTGAAATCTAGGTATTTGTAGGAACTGAAGTTGAGTAAAATGCTCCTTTAATTGATCTACCAACTCTTTGTAAGGTTACAGCTTGTCATCTTTGGTCTGATATTCATCCAAAACTTGTTTGATAATGAGTTGTGAATCTTCAAAGACCTGTAGCTCTGTGATGTTCCACTCAACTGCTATCTTGAGTCCTACAATAAGGGCCTCATACTTTGAGATGTTGTTGGTACACTGGAATTGTAGTTTAAAAGATTTAGGAATATAATCTCCCAAAAGTGTGACCAAGAGTATGCCAGCTCCAGAGCCATGGGATGTGTATGATCCATAAAAGTATAACTTCTAGGATGGTTGCTCTTCTATTAAACAAAGGTGTTCATCTGGGAATTCCATAATGAGAGGGTGATCCACAACCAAAGGTGCATCTGCCAAGTGATTAGCTATATCCTGGCCTTTGATCACCTTTTTGGTCAACATATTGGATGTCAAATTTGCTAAGGAGTATGACCCATTTAGCCAGGCACCCTGTGAGTACTGTGTGTGATAACATATATTTTAATGGATCAATTTTGGATATGAGTTACACAGTGTAGCTCAACATGTAATGACCCAACTTCTGAGTGGAAAATACTACATTTAAGCAAGCCTTTTCCATTGGTGTGTTGTTGAGCTCATAGCCAACTAAGGCACGATTGATGTAGCAGATAGTTTGTTCCTTTCCTGGATCATCAAGTTGAGCTAGAAGAGCACCCAATACTATAGGAGTAGTTGTAATGTATAATATGAGTGGATGCCTTGCAACTAGAGGAACCAAAATAGGTGGATTGGCCAAGTATTTCTTGATGAGCTCAAAGTTGCATTGGCAAATGGGGTCCCACTTAAAGTTCTAATCCTTTTTGAGTAGATGTGTAAACGGTTGGCATTTATCAATGAGCTGGGAGATGAATCATCTGACTGATTGTAGTTTCCCCTAAAGAGAATGAAGGTGCTTAAATGTCTTAGGAGGGGCCATATCCATGATGGCTTTGACCTTTTTAGGATCAATCTCAATACCATGTCATAACATAATGAATCCCAGGAGTTTTCCCAAGGTAACACTGAAGACACATTTCTTAGGATTGAGCATGAGACAATATTGAGCTAATTGATCAAACACGTCCTCAAGATGAGATAAGTGATCAAGGGCATTAAGATATTTGACTAAAATATCATCTACATAATCCTCAAGAGTCTTATGGATTAGGTCATGGAAGATGACCGTCATGACATACTAATATGTTGCCCCAGCGTTCTTTAACCCAAATGGCATCATGTTATATTACATATATACATACATACATATACATATATACATATGTATACACACACACATATATAAATATATAAATTTATATAGATATACATTATATATATATATATATATATATGTATATATATATAATATATATAGATATACATTATATATATGTATATATGTATATGTATGTATATACACATATATATATATATACATACATATATACATACATATATATATATATATATGTATACATATACATATATATGTACATACATACATACATACATACATATATATATATATATATATATATATATATATATATATATATATATATATATATATATGTGTGTGTGTGTGTGTGTGTGTGTGTGTACATATATATATGTACATACATACATACATACATATATATATACACATATATATATATATGTACATACACATATATATGTACATACACACACACACACACACACACACACGTATGTACATATATATATATATATATATATATATGTACATACATACATACACACACACACACACACACACATATATATATATATATACACATACATATATAGATATATATATGTACATACATATATATATACATACATATATATATATATATATATATATGTATGTATATATATATATATATATGTATGTATATATATATGTATGTACATATATATATCTATATATGTATGTGTATATATATGTATGTATATATATATATACATGTACATACATACACATACATACATATATATATATGTATGTATGTATGTATGTATGTATGTACACACACACACACACACATGAACATGTACATGCACGTCTTTTATGCAGGATGTAGGTATCAAGCATCAGCTTTTTTGAATTTTTAGGATAAGTGTGTCCTATCGCAATAACTCAATGGTAAGAATGGGAAGATAATGATTAGGTCCAATCTCAGCCAAAGCCTAAATACTTGTCATGCAAGGAGGACTCATAGCTAACTGTCTACCCCTTTCTAAACTTGTAAGTCTTTTGTGCGTATGTGGTTTGATTTTCATTTTGGTTGATTTTCCTTGTGCATTTCATGTGGGTTGACTCTGTGATTTGCTTGGTAGAATGCCTATTTATGCTTTTTGGATTAATCATTGATAATTGAGTTATTAAATGTTATTGTATTAAAGAGGAGAAAATATTAAATATGATGATATTTAATTACTGAAATTATTTGAATATATTGGTTAAATCAAAAGCTTCAACTGAAAGCATTAATTTAGAAAATTAAATTAAAATAATTAAAAAATTAAAATTAAAGTTTATTTATTAAATATTAAATATAAATATTAAACATTAACTATTATTTAGTGGAATTATTTAATTTATATTGACTAAAATTAGAGTTGGATGTCAAGAATGCACTTTAATTACTTTATTGATAAAAAATAATAAAGTGGGGAAATTAAAAAAGAAGAAGAATACTTTAATTAAGAGTGGGTTAATGCGCATGAAAGGAATAATTAAATAAATTAAATATAATTTAGGGCTTTTAGAAACAAAAAAACCTGAAAGGGAATTATAATTCTATATTAGAGGGTTTTTAGGTGATTATTGCACACATAGGTTTTGGAGAGAAACTTTGCGGCTTGGAAAAGAAGGGAATTTTTGTGGCTTGAAGAATTTTGTTGTAGCAAAATTTCACTCAACTCCTAGATTGTTAGCATCAACGTGACATAGGGTTTGAAAACCCGAGATTGAATATTTCATTGGAAAAGATATGTTTACTTTGAGTTTGATTGGGTGCTTGAGTCATGTTTGTCTTTTTGGTTATTTTCCCAAATCCGTATGAACAAAATTAGATTCTCAATTGTTTCTATAAAAGAAAGGTTTAAGGAGACAATGAATTTTGAGGCTAGGGTTCAATTGGAATTTTATTTAGATTAAATTTACAATTTGATTTAAATATCCTTGTATTTGTTTAAAAAAAAGGTTGCTGGAAAAATTCATCCTCTAGGCCTGTACCTAAAAGTATTCATTAAAAAATATTAGAAATGTTTTTTTATTAAATATAATATAAAAAATATGTATTAAAAAAATATTTTGGGAAGGGGTTTTACCCCCCCGCCACCCATGCATCGCCTGACGACCCTTAGGCACGCATGTGACTGCCTAAGTAACATGATTGCTTGAGTAGCTTGTAGCTACCTAGTGCAACCCATGACTGCTTATAGCAACCACACTGCTTAATTAGGGGTTAGGTTGTTTTCATTATTAAAAAAAATTATATAATTTTTTATTAATTAAAATTATTAATATTAATTTATATTATTAATTAGTTTTTTCAATATATTAATTTTTTATTAAATTAGTATATTGGTAATTATTTTGTCATAAAAAAATCATAATCGTAATTTTATATTGTATTTAGAAGGTGTTTGAATTATATTTTAATTATTTTAAATTTGAATTTGTTAAAAATAATGGTACTAGTTATATTAGATTTAATTAATGTGTACTCTGTTCTTAGAAATATATTAAAATTTAAATGTCATTATTTTTTTAATGGAGTTTGGTATTTAAATCAAATCAATTTAAACATGATGATCTTTGGACTTATAACATTTAATTTCATTTGTGAATGTGTTTGTGATTAAATTTATATATTGAGATCGTAGGGACACTATTTGATCTTGAAACCTTATATAACTTGATGGTTATAAATGATATTCTATTGGCTGAACCATACTTCTCAAAATAAATGATTTAAACTATGTAACTTGGCTATATATGTTTTCTCCTTGTGTTTACTTGGAGTCATATGTTGTTCCTTTCATGATGGTTCTTTCCTCGCGAGTTGTTTAGTTGGCCAAATAGGACATACACCAGAGGTTACCTTTTGTGATTCTTCTATGATGTTTAATTGTTCTAGATGTTGTAATGATCTTTTTTTTTAAAGTGGAAGTTACATTTATGAGGTATGCTTTGTGATGCATTTATGTTACTTGGTTTGGGAGAACCAACTTATTTTTGGGTTGCCTATTAAGGATCCAAGTTCGATCATATGCGTGTTGTGGTATGGGACACAACTGTGGCATGTATGCGTAGGAGAGGTAGTTTAGGTGCATGTTTTTGGTAGGGGTTTGGGACCCAAAGTGGTCAGTGCTAGGGTAACCTATTGTAAGTTATGCTATAAGTGATAATCTAGTAATTAATATTTTGGGAAAGACGCTAAAAAGATAATTTAGAGATAGTGCCCCACTCATGCCTTGAGTGCTTGTATAGACCAAGGATGGGAATTGGATGCTACCTAGTGAGAGGTATGACTAGTTTGCCTCATCTTCATGAGAGGGCATTCTGGTTCCACATGTGTTATGTTGAGGGTCTGGGGTCCATAGTGACCAATCCAAGGTAACTCAATACTTGAGGGTCCAAGATCTAATGAGAGACAAGTCCATCATAACTCAAGTAGTTTGATCATGTGATGATACTCCCTAGAATGTAGCCTAAGTCTCCTTCATAGATTTTGTATTTGCCTCTAGTGGTGTACTTATTATTGGATGTATTTAATGTTGTTATTTACTTTCATTGATGGTAATTGGTGATCCATGGTGGTTGTATTTTTGACATATGGATTTTGACTTGAGGTGGATATTTTTGTTGACTTTATATCATGATTTTGGTAATTTAATTTATACTTAGTATATGTATGTTGTTTTGTTATGTGGTGTTGGTATTAGATTGGGTGCTCATTCAATTTTGATTATCTGTTCTTTTTGAGTAGATTATATATGCTTGAGGTAGTTTTGGCTATAAGGATTCCTTGCCTAGGAATGTTTTGTGATTTATTAACCATTTGTAGATTGTTCATTATCTTATGTGCATAGTGGGAGTGGAAATCTAACTAGGTAACCATGTGGTTGGAGGGTGGTGTCTTCTCAACATTTAGGTCCCCCTCACATTGCTAGTTGTTGGACGATCGATGATGCAATTGTAACTTTATCATTCTTATTCCTACCTTGGAGATTTCCATTAAGTTAATGTATGTATGTTATCATGTATCTTGTAATCTAATGTACTTGTATCTATTATTGCATACCCCGCAACATGTGTAGTGGATGGTATTCATTATATGTATTTCATTGTATCGGTTACTTTTACACATTTACTTATGAGATGTTGTATTTGGTATTTAATTATGATCATGAAAATTTTATTTGAGACTTAATTAATTAATATAACTTCTTAATGTAACACACCGTGAAGGAACCCTTGAGGAATTAAAACTCTAATTGTAATTGCTTATGTGTACTTGATGCGAATGTGTTTATTGCTTCCACATTGTTATCTTGATGTTGTTTAATTATTTTTTTAAAAATAGTTTAGTAGACATTATAATATGTTAAGTTTATTTATCTTGGGTTCCTAAGTGGGGTGTTACAGTATGTCCCTTTGACAATCTCCTCATTATCTTCAGTCTCACCCCTGCTTGATTTGACTAGAAGGTTTCATGCTTGCAATTTGTGCATGTCCCTTCTATGATCTCTTTAATGTATTCAATCAAATACTATGATTCAACCATAAGGTCCCATACATGTATCTTCACATGAAACACATTTATTAGTATAAAACCTACTTTTCTTTCTATTTCTTTCCTTTCTACATATGATTGTATTGGAAATATAAGAGGAGTAACTAAGAGGGGAGGGTTGAATCAATTACCACTAAAATAAATCCTAGATCCCTTAGATGTCAAAACAAAACATAAACACTATTGAAAATACTATTGCTCAACAAACACATAGGCACTCGACTAATATTGAGAATATGTTGTAACTTGACAAATGCTTAACATGAAAATCCTAAAATGTTTTTTGTGATTAACCTTACTTAGCTTAGTTGCATACACATGAAAGAAATAACATGAACAAAAGTGAGACCAATATTTAACGTGGATACCCAATTTGGGAAAAACCACCAATTGCAACTAGTTACTGATTTTCACTCTTCTGAAGTGAATCCTATTAGGAGCCAACCTTATTAAAGGTTAAAAAACATAGTGTTAGGTGTGATATTGTTAGAGGATTTAATCACCCTATCAGGAGTGGCCTTATTAGAGGTATTTAGAAAATTCAATCTAGAAATGCCACCTTGTTAGAGGATTTATAAATAGCTATTAAGCCAACTTTGTTAAGAGATTTAGATCACTGCTACAATGGTTAGAGAGTAACAATGAGATGATTTGATTTCTGATGCAACTAAATTGCTGATTATAGATCTCAATTCTGGCTTGAATACTTGATCTTCCTAATTGAATGTATCTTTGTAGCTCCTCAAGGATATTCTACTTATCCTTCTAATTCACTTTCTCTAAGCATCATTTATATCCTTCATACACTTGCACACATTCAATCCTCAACTTGACCTTATATTTATATCATACACATTATCAAGTTGGCTTGAATAAAAATTAGAATAATTTTATTCATCTCCTTAGTTGGCTAGAACCAACAAACAAATTCATTGATCTCAATATGAAAAAATAAGAAAATCCTTCGTTAGCCAACCCTGCTTGGTAGAAACTAACTCAGAAATTATTTTCCTATGTTAACCAAGTGAACTTGGTTAACACTACATTTTTGCTAACTTTCTTTGGTAACCAAGTGAGCTCGGTTAACACTAGTTCTATCCAACATTTCCTTTGTTACTCGAGTGAGCTCAGTTAACACTCAACTTCTACGAAATTCTCTTTGATGCTCGAGTGAGCTCGGTAGACACTGCTTCTGAACTTGACAAACACTGGAATGCTAGGAAAAGATAGGAAAATTTCTTCATTGCTCGAGTGAGATCAACATACACTGATTGGTAAAGATATGACATTTTGTGTAACATCAAAGACAATACACAATTAACCAATTGTTTTCAATAGATTGATGTATGACATTTTTGTTTAACTAGAATAAGATAATATATTGATTGATATGTCTTTCTCTCCTGAGCTCATTCATTTCATGTGACTAACATCCATTTTATTTTCTCTATAGGTAGTAGCAAGGATGTAGGAACCCAAGAACTTCATCAAGTTCAACATGATTGCCTCTATACGAGGCAATGATAGAACCATTGACCTCTTTCAATATTTTCTATTATTTGCTAAATGATTAATGTACATTGCTCATGTGTAGTTATTTGAACATTCTTGAGAATGCTTTTAATTTTAAAGAAAAATTGTTTGATTTTTAATAGCTATCAGAGCTTGTGTGGTCTTAATACTATGTACCTTTCTTTAATGAAATAAAAATATCTTTTGTACATGTATTCTTTTTTGATTTTTTCGCAAACTATAAACCTTTTGAGTACTTTGAAAACAAGTCCAAATTCACTTAATAATTCAACTTACTGTGCAAAATGATTTGATAATTTGTTATACTTAATCAACAATGTATATGTACTGCACTAAACTTATTTTTATATAGGCGCTAAGATTAGGAAAATTTTTAGAAAAATTTGCACATGTAGTGAAACTAGTTAACATTTTTGGTAACCTCTTGGGGGTATTTTCTTGCTAAATAGAAATAGACTAGCTACCTTATGCATATCCATTGGGCATAAAGTCCTCTTCAATATTAGAAAAGTGAACCTTCTCAAACTTTTAGAAAACTATCAAAATTAGAAAATTGAAAAACTCTTGCTGAAATAAACACACCTTACCAAACCAAACTGAAACTAAAACTAGAAAAGTGAACAAAACCACCAAATCTATAATCTGTGATGAAATCTTGCATCTGTCCATCATGATTAGTATGATGTAAATGGTGTATTTAAGATTATTATCTCCTCCTTTATTTTTCTATTATGGAATGCATCATCTATGTGATGGTGATGATGATTGGTGGATGTTGACTTCTACCACTACTTGCATATTTGTGTATTTTGAAAACACTTATTGAAAACCAAGACTCACTTAAAAGTGAAACTCTTTTCTACAATTTTCAATAAGAATATTTGTGTGTTTGTCTTCAAGTTTTCTTTGAATGAGTGGTATGCCAATAATGAATACAACCTCCATTTTTTATCTTTGTTATGAGGTGTATCACTGATAGAATAGCTTTGAAGGGAATCATGTACATATCTTTGGGGCAACTGTAGGAATGTGTGCATAACACTTATTGACATCCAAGAAAAAATAACTACTTTGGAAGAAAGAACCTAAATCAACCTTGTTGTTTGTAATATTCATGATTGATTAGAATATTGATATATAGCTCAGTGAAAAGTATTCCATGCTTCACATGAATGAACTAATTCTAACTAACAATAAGTTGTACCAACAATATTATTCAATATTTCTACTTTCTAATAGCTGAAAGCTATAAGGTATGATGCATGGTAGTTAATCTATTACAAAGTGTAGATATCTTGTATGATTCAAAGCATCATAAAGTGTTCCATGTTTTGCATTATGCACAATATGTAGATTTCATAAAAACTTAACCATGTTGTATTATATCTTGCAACTATCTGAATACTAACAACCGACAACTAATATATTGAAACTTGTATCTAAATTTGCTAAAATAACACTTAATAAAAACTGAAAGAAAACTTACCTACCCTAAGCTAATCAATCATCAAGATGCTTAAATACATATATTAATTGACTAATTGAAATAGCTTCCTTTTCTTACTAACAGAGGGTAGGTTTCATACATCAATGTAACTAAAATGATATACTATATAAATGAAACAATCAACTATAACTAAAGCATATTCTAAAAATAATAGGCCAATTCACCTACCTCATCAATTTGGTCAAAATTAGTGCATGTCAAAGGTGCATAAACAAGTAAGATATGTTGATCAATGTTTGAAAATTCATCCTTAAGGTCCATCCTAGCAAAAAAATAAATTGGGAAACCCCTTGTAATAACAAATTTTGGCTTGTTTTTTTTTCTAATTTCAACTTGATCAACTTCAATAACAATATATAGTTTTTTAATGTCTTGTTTCTCATACACCAAAATTGTGTTCATATCTAATTCTTGAAACTTTTCTTCAATGTTGTCATTGTGTTTATGCCTCTAGACTAGGGATAAGTCATCTTCTTCGCTATGTCCTTTCTAATTAGAGTTTGACCAATTTTTTGGTTTGCTTATACTTTCATCATTACCAATAGATAAAGAAACTACAACCAATGAATGTACTTGAACATGACTGTCCATAACAATTTCCTTAAAAATAGCTTGCTACAATTGATTTACCCTTTTTGCTAATGTACAAGGAATGTCAAATTTTGTAATAAATGCTTCCATTTCTTCCCAAAAGGAAGCCTCATCATCATCATTCTCAATTTTGGAAAAAAAATGATTGTTACATACCTTATTAAAACTATCTTGAATGACCAAAATAGTTAAATCATTATCCTCTTCTTGTTGTCCTGCAGTTAACATGAGCATATTCTTATTTTCTTCTTCTTCAATGTGAACCTCATCTTTTTCCTCACTCATAGAACCAGGAAGTTCATCAAATAACTCAAATGAACCTTGAAAACTAATAACTTTTTCCATATGAGAAACTATTTGTTTAGGATCATATTTTTCAACTTCAACTAGTTGTTTAGGAAGGAAACCATTAAAACTTGGAAAATAAAAATTACAAACCTCCAAATCATTCTATATTGGAACTAATGAGCATTTTATATGGTAGTATCTATTAAAGGGTTGGTTCCTCTTCTTGATTAGGCTTGATGAAGCATGGGTAGCTTGAACTTTGAGTTTGATTCTCTCACTTCAAGGGCAATTGTATGATGATTGGAATTACAATCTTGGAAGATTGTTTCTTAACAAGTTTTATCCTCATTTCTTCCTTATGTGCAACAATCTGATGGTCAAGGTTCTTTTCAAACTCTATTTTTTGTACTTCATATTTTTGATCAGAAACTTGAACCAACATTAAAGGTAATTGAACCTTGTCATGATTAGGTGCATGCTCCTAGATTGGCTTCTCATTAGGAGAAATAAAGTGATTTGCTTCTTTATGCTAATCTGAAACAAAATTATTCACTTGAGATTCTTTTCATTTTTTATATGAGGTAACCAATCTCTTGATTATCATTTTTTGATCTTGTAGCTCTTTTTCATGAAATTCCTCATGTGCTCTTAACTCCCTTTGAAATTTTTTCTCCCAATTCTTCTTCTACAACTCATACTATTGCTCTTTTCTAGAAAGAATATCTTCAAATTGTTTCCTTTCTTAAGCTAACTAATTTTCAAAAACATTATTCATTTTATTGCAAGTTTCTTTCATTTCTTGCTCATGGATATGGGCTTGATGAGTTAATTCATCTTGCTCATGAAGAAAATCTTGATAAAAACACTCATCCAACTATGATGAAAGTCTTGCTACCTCTTAAGCTCATCTATCTGACTGTTTAAAACCCACAACATATCTCTTAATTTTTCATGTTGTTTTCTAGTCTCTTTAAACTCTTGGATTTCACATTGAATCTCAAAATCTTGAGGCTAATAACAACCTCGAGTATTTTGATAAATTCTTGTTTTAGGAGTAAAATTGACATTCTGACTATGTGTATATGGCTGATAAGGATTTTGATATATATGTTTGTCATAATATGGAGATGGGTACATAGAATGACCAAGACTTTTCATAAAGGTTTGACCTATGAATGAAATGAGGAGTGTGACAAAAACGACCCAAATAAAATAATACCTTGCTAATCCACCTATATTGATGCCTCCTATTCAAGGGAAGTATCTCATCTTGTAAATCTCAGTAGTAGACACATCCTTAGGAATCCTATTGGTTCAAAATGATCAAAACAAAAAAGAGAGAAATTTATTATATTAGTCAGGCACTAGTATCTTATGATATGAAGTATAGTACCATTGAGAAGGCTTATTTGGAAAATATCTTCACTTCCTAGAAGCTTAGGCACTACATGGTCACCTACTCCACAAAGCTAGTTGTGAAAGTGGATCCATTGAAATACTTATTGAGAAAAAAAACTATGACTAGAAGAGTAGAAACATGGGTAATGATATTGAATGAGCTCAACATTGAATATGTGGAAAGGAAAGCTATTAAAGAGAAAGATATTGATGATCAACTAGCATATGTTAAATACTACTACTACTAATGAGTCCATACTATTGCTAATGAAAAGACATGAAAAATATTCTTCGATGGTTCATTTACTCAATAGGGATCGGGTGTTGGAGCCTTGTTCATTACTCCTTAGGAATACTCTCTACCTAAGGCATACAAGGTTCTTTTCCCTTGTACAAATAACATTTTTGAATATGAAGCCTTAATTAATGGGATGAATATTATCATTGAATGGAGGGTAGATGAACTAAATATCTTTGGAGATGCATAAGTGGTGATTAATCAAGTCAATGAAATATACAAAATAAAATATGGGAAGCTTCTTCTCTACAATATAATGGAAGATGACTTGAAGAAGTACTTTACATATGTCATGTTTTAGCAAATTCCTTAAGTAGACAACAAGGAAACTGATGCCATGGCTACTTTGGCTTCCATGCTACAAATGTAGGAGAATGAGTTTTGACACAAGTTCTTAGTGGAGACCTTACACTTCCCTGCTTATGAATCTCTAGATTGTTAGATGATCTGTTTCATCATAGGACAAGAATCATCCTACTACCATCACATCTACTCTTACATGTGTGACCAAGCTATTTTGAAAAATCTAACCCAAAATGAAAAGTGTTACCTTATTTGCAATGGTTCATGGTACATCATCATAGATAATGACTTAAATAGAAGGGATTCATATGATATCCTCCTTACGTGTTTAGAATATGAAGAGTCCAAGTGTGCATTAGCTGAGGTACATGAAGGCATTTGTGGATCCTAATCAAATACCTTGACACTAACTCACAAACTTATTAGAGCTAGACGATATTGACCAGAAATAGAGAAAGAAGCTATCCAATATGTTAAATCTTGCAAATAGTGCCAACTTCATTGTAATTTGATTCATGCTCCAGCTAGGAAGTTCATAAAGTGGGTAGAGGTAGTGCCTCTTATTGAAGCCACTAGGAAAAAAATAGCTATATTCATTCTGAACAACATCATTTGTAGGTATGGCATACCCTCTATATTGCATAAAAATGTAATCAACTGAATCAACACTAAGAAACTAATGCATCTATTCCTACATGATTATGCAAACCTCAAAATATGCAAGATAACATGTAAACAAAGATAACATGAAATAAAAAGAGCATTAAACTATTGAAAATAGCACATATGCAGACCTCATGAAATCATCAAGTGTAGATGATTTCATTGTTGTGGGATGTGGTTGCTCACAAATCCTGTAGCATAACAATAGGCTAGACAGTGCTTGTTGGAAATGAGGAGAGAGATCTCCTTTTATAGGAAAAGAGATGAAATGGACGATTGAGATTGAAGGCAAGATGAATGGCTAGGATCTCTCAGGATCAATGAGGTGTCCATGAGGTGGAGACCAAGTAGACTTCATGTGGATTAGGGTTTTGACCATTCAAAGGGGGAAATATGCTCACACATGTGTGAGCAACCTTTGATGTGACATGTCTATGATAGGTGTAAGAGGTTTGGAGGCTCAAGGTTTCTCACACATGTGTGAGACACCTTTGAAAGTGATGGGTCAATGACATGTGTAAGAGGGTTGGAGGCTCAAGGTTTCCTCACACATGTGTGAGACACATTTGGTTCACTTGTGAAGGGGGAAAAAGGTGTAAGTGTGTAAGAGTCACATGTCACATGTGACTAGGGTTTGCTAATCCTTTGATTAGGATTATGCAAATGATTAAGGATGTAATTAGATGGGAAACTAGGATTAATTAGTGGATAAGTAGATTGACCTAGATTAGAAGGATGGGTTAGGTTAGGAAACTGAGGTTAGGTGAGGGTTAAAGTTAGGATCCATGTGCTCAAATAGAATTAAATTTAGTATTTAATTCCAGGTGGGATTAACAAAGGATTAATCAAGTAAAAGGGAATGGATTATGATGCAAGGGGAATAGGCTACGATTTAAATAAACCTTAGTTTATTTAAATCAAGGAAAGGAAAATGAAAATAAATAAATGTAAATTTATTTAATTAAAGGTAAGGTAATTAAATAAATAATAAATATCTATTTAATTAGTCAGGATAAGGGGATTTGGACAATTTTAGGTGTCTACATTTTGCCCCTCTTTGATATAACATTAATAATGTTATATCAAAGAAGAATAAAATACAGTGGCTGGGAGGATAAGACTAGTAGCATGATGCCCCAGTCATGGAAGGATAAGGAAGGATGACAAGGATGGAAGGGTATGCCCCTCGAGAGGACATGCGGGTTAGGAGAACATGGAAGTTCTCTCAAAATTGAAGGGAGGATGGAAGGGAGTTATGCTGCAGTGGTGTGAACAACCTAAGTTTGATATTGTATTTAACACTATTCACCAACGTATGAGGAACCAAGATGACAATGTGTCAAGTACATGAAAATAGGGGTCTAATACAACCATATGCCTTATGAAACCATCATATGGAAGACCATGATTCCTAGAACAATAGGATGCAAAGACCATGATAAATGCAAAAAATACTAATGCAGACAAGTAACAAGCAATCATGCACAAAAAACCAAAAGCAAACCAACATTTTGCTCCTAGTCAAGCTGAAAACCCATGAATGGACTGAGTGATGATGATTGATTAAGGATGGAAAAGCTAATGATAAGCGTAATGCACATCCAAGGATTGGGAAGGATTCATCCCATGATAGTGTTCAAATATGGTTAATGGATTATTAGCTGATTGGGTCAAATTGATGAATTGATTAAGGATTGATGTATAAGATTACAAGATTAGATTGATTGGATTAGTATTGATTACACGAGTGATTTTTTTATTTTATTTTATTTTATGGTGGATAGAAGAATGAACGTGGATGAGATTGGAAGAAGGATGATGATAGGATGAGGAATGATGAGAGTAAAATTAAAATTGATTTGATGCGAAAGGATTAGAAGAAGGGAAAATTGATTGAATTAGAGGATGAATGAATTGGATTGAAGTGATTGGAAGAATTAGATTGAATGTGATATGAATGAATGTGGAATAGAATGGATAGAATGGAGAGAAAAGAACCGTTAGTTGGTGGATGATAGGAATGGTGAAGGGATATGAGGGGCCAAATGATATGGTGTTGGAAAATGTGGAGCCAAGGACCATGTTTCAAAGGAGTCCCAATGCCCCATACCAAGGATAGGAAAATGGAAAGAAATATGGTGGGAAAGGATGCATGAAAAGGGAAGATGGCGCGAAGGCTATTGTATGGAGGAAGAGAAGGCATGAGCTCTTCCAAAGAATGCATGAATGTTTTGATATTGTGCCTCTAATAGTGATCATGAGCATGGGCATGAAAGTGGAATGAATAAGGGATATGGGAGGGAGGGTATGAAAAAGGGATAATGATATGAAGGGTATGGATGAAATGTGTGATATGGAGGAGATGGGATGGAAGGGATGACCAAGATCAAGGACACATGAAAAAAGGATGGAAGTATATAGGAGTATAGATGGAAAATGAATGAATGAACATGACCAGGACTATGGAATGCAAGATATGGATAACATGTCAAGATCAAATATATGAAAGAAGTATGGAAGTACGTAAGAAAATGTATGGATAATGCGCAAGGGATATGGAAAGTGAGCATGTGGATGGATGAAAGGAAAGTGAAAGTCAAGATCAAAGATGGAAAAGGGCTAATGAACAGTAGAGGGAAGGAGGGAAGATATGTATGGAAGCTTTGTATGGAGGGAGCTTGCCCCCAGTGTAGAGTGCAAGTGGAAGAAGGAAAAGTGAATGGATGGATAAGTGGAAGTGGAAGACAATGGAGACATGATAGGAGAATGAAGGGAGGACTCAAACATCTAGTTATGTGGATGGTATCCCTTGATATGTATTTCTCTTTCTTTCTTAATTTCAAGGAATTTTTACTATTTTCTCCTAGATGTTGACAGGGTAGTGAACGGAGGAAAATGGCTTATGAAAAAGGTTGGATTAAGGGGGTGGAGTGGGAGGGAGGAAGACATGGTTGGTGGATGCTAGTTCAGAAGACTTGTGAGCGAGTAGATGAAGGAGGCGGAAAGATCATCATTGGCACACACCTTGAAGGGTGATGGAAATGAGGAAATTGTGGAGGATATGTAGGAGAAGGTTTGAATTTTGGGATATAGGGACCCAAAATGGGTGAAGGAGACAATGGATTTAGGATGGTGGATTTGGGTAGATAAGGACCCAAAATGGATGTGGAAGCCTTTGGATTAGCCAAATTGGATGTTAGTTTGAATCTTTCTTTGAGATTCATTGCTACATTAAGTAGCTTTGGGATCCACATAATTTTTTCTTTTTGCACTTTCAGCCTTTGTGGCCTTCTGATTTTGCTTTGGATCATATTTTTATTTTCTTGAAGATGTCATTTAGAGGGGACATTTTGATCCTTGTGCTTTTGTGGATTTTTGGCTTTATGCTCTTTATCTTTAGCATCCAATTTGCTTCCATTGGCTATGGTAGGGGTGCATTAAGAAGAGAAAATGGATGGTGGACATTGGAAGGAATTCAAGGACGTGTGCCTTTGTTGATCCTTAAAAAATCATTAAATTTCATATAGTCCTAATTTTTTTATTTAATCTGGTGACAACCTAGAGAAAAGAACCTTGATAATACCATTTTTTTTTAAAAAGAGAAAAAAAATCCAAAATAAATGAAATATAAGATAAGAAAAAAAAAGTTGAAAAAGAAAAGAAAAGGTGTCATTAATGAAAACCTGGCAAACATGCATCATGGTAGAAAAAAAAATCTTTGCCAAGATGGTGAAAACCTAGTAAACATAAGCCTCTTTTTCAACATGCTCCATCTATTAGTGCATCTCCTTGCTCCTATATGGTAGTTATTTTCTTTCATTTTCTTGCTTTGAGTGCTTTTGCTTTCCACAATTTACTTCTTTTTATTTTTTGCTTTCTCTTGTGCATAGCTCTCAGTTAGTTTAAGAAATTTATTGCGCCTTCATGGATTGAAGTTGGTCATAATCTAGGGGAAATTTACTTGTGCTAGGGGAAATGTCCTACACTCCTAGAGAATCTCTTATGCGCCAGTCACTAGCTCTCCTAGTTGAGTCTATCCGACTATCACCCTGCTATTGAGGAGATTTATCACAAACACTTTGACCATCATATTGACATCAATCCATGGGAATTAAATCTGAAATTGAAACTGAAGATTGAAAATGTGTGAGCTATGCTCAATTTTTCTTATGTTCTTTTCTTTCTGCTTTATCATTCCCCTTTGAGCATCTTCAATATTTCTATCTTAACTAGAGGAGAAAAGATTGGGGGTGTGATATTTTCTTTAAGGCCTAGATAACATGCATGTCCACTATAAGAGCCTCTGTCTCTTGTTGGATGGCCATGTGTACCTCAACTCATTTTATATGGACAATTCAGTGAGGTTGGATCTTCTCCTTTCTTTTTGAGTGAATTATCTATGCTATTTTGAATATAGATACCCATCCTAAGAATTGAACACAAGAGTCACTGAAGGTATAACAAGCAAACTTCTATCTTAGGTCATAAATGATAACGGGTCATTGTAGACATACTACTTGTTACTTAGCATGAGAAGGAACTCTTGCATGTTTGGTGTGCTTGTATGCAAGAAAAATTTAGGTCATCTTGGAATTTATGCCTTGATGCTTATGTTTTCTTGCTAAATAAAAAGAAAAACATGTTCTAATCATTTTGTTTTCTTATGCCTTAATGCTTACATCTACTTCTGACAAAATTTTAACTAATGTCATATTAATATTCTCATGATAGAAATAATAGTGAGGGTTGTATGACATCCTCTAGACTTATTAAAAAAATCTATATGATGAAAACTATACCATAATGGTTTAGTGACCAAGTCCTAGGTTTACATTCAATTAGGTTTACATTACAGATTTTCAAGGTTTACACTTCAGCATGGTTCCAATTGCTTAGTTGCTTGCATTTGAAAAAATGAGTGGTAGAGTTTTCACACACATTGCATCATCATCTTGATTGCATAAGTGATGGATTGACCCCCTACCTTATTTGACAGTTCTTGATTCATTTTTAGGGATTGAAATCGAAATCCGACACACCTAAATAGGCAAAAAAATACAATTTAATTTTTTGGTACCGATGCAATCATGCCTATGAAGTTATCATTCTAAGGCCATTTTTACCCCATAATATCATCAAATAAATTTTTTTTGTACTTTTCAAAATTTTTTATAACAAAAGTCAACTTTTTTCAATCAAGGTCAAACTTGGTCAAATGGACCCCAAAAACTCGCCAGATGGGCTCCAATTCTTCTACAAAATATTCTCAATCTATTCTGACATATTACTCATTATTATAAATGTTTGATCACATCTTCAACTAAAATCAATTACTCTACATTACTATTTTGATGTGGCATCTTTTGATTTCACTCCCAAAGGGGCAAGATGATTACATCATTGCATCAATCAAATCTTGCTTCAAATTAATCTGATCAAAACTCAAAAGTCCTCATCTCTAGGGGCATCTCATCACTAGGGGCATATGAAGTTACTCATATCCAATTTCAAATTGGGTATCCCATGATCTATCTTTGGTTATCTCAAATCTCTAGAGGCATATTGGATTCCTATAATCTACATCAATCAGGTATTCTCTTATCTATCAATCAAGTGATTGACTTTCTATCAGTTACCTTGGTCAACTCATGATAGTTCTTATGATATTTTTATGGATAGGTATATAGGTGTTCTATCTAGAAACACGAGAATCAAGCCTTGTTCCAAGGATGATTCTACTTTTATGGACAAGTATCTAGGTGTTCTATCTAAACTCCTATGAATCAAGCCTCGTTCTGAGGACGCTTATGCTTTTATGGACTAGTATCTAGGTGTTCTATTTGGATTGCTAAGAATAAAACCTCATTTTGGCAATGAATCTACCTCTATGGACATTCATTTAGGTGTTCTATTTGGACTCTTAAAAATCAAGCCTTATTTTGAGGATGATTTTTCTTTTATGGACATGTATCTAGGTGCTCTATTTTGACTCCTTAAGAATCAAGCCTCATTTTGAGGATGAAAATATGTTTATATGGATATGTATCTAGGTGTCCTATTTGGAATTTTGAGAATCATGCCTCATTCTGAGGATTCTTCTTCTTTTATGGATAGGTATCTAGGTGTTCTATCTAGACTCCTAAGGATTAAGCTTCATTTTGGAGATAATCATAAATTTTTTACAATGGATAGGTATCTAGGTGTTCTATCTACACTCTTGAAGATTAAGCTTCATTCTAGAGATAATCTTAAACTCTTTTCAATGGGTAGGTATTTATTTCCTTGCAATTGATAACAACTAAACTCCCAAGGATTGACTTTTATCCAACCAAGTTTGAAATAAATTCTTTCTTATCAATACTCGAAAACAATCTTGGTTATCATCCTATGCTTCAGAACTAGAGTATTCTTTAAATCAATGTGCTACACGCACATTAATTCAAAGAGGGGAAAATATAATATGCCATATTTGGTCTAATAAATAAATTTTCTCCTAATCTATAAGCGATCGAAAAAGTCCCTTTTTATTCAACATTATGGCTCTATTTCTCTACTTGTTCCGAGTTTCAATTGTAGCAAATCCTAATATACAATAATCATATATTCTTATTTAATTATTAAATATTAACTTGATTTAGCTAATAAACCCTCCTATTTGAATTAATTTAATTTAAAGCCCTAGTGCATTAAATTAAATTAAATGAAATCACCCCTTTGAGCTAAATAACACATAGAAAAGGAATTAAATAAATTTAATAAAATCATATCTCCTCATCTTAATTATTGAATTCAACTATTCATTAATTGAGAAAATCACCAAATATGAGGTAATATTTGATTATAATCACAAATATTCTCCAAAAAAGACAAGTTGAGTTCAAAAATGGAAACTTTGAGTTAACTTGAAAAGAAGAGGGAAATAAATGAATAACTCCCTTTCAAATAGAAACTTCTATTTCAGACAAAACTCTCATTCAATCTCCACCTTTCATTTGATTTGATCTACATTGCTGATTTATTCTGGGCTTCTCTATAATTTGGAAACATCCACCTCTCATTTCTATGGTTCAATTTGGGAGTAAAGAAATTCTATTAGTTTGAACACTCAATATTCTTTCATTCAAAAGAGCTTTGTTGCATTCTATCTATTTACTTTCATTTTAGATTAGAATTGCAATCATGTTAGATTAATTATTCTTTTCTTTATTAGATTAGATTTGCATGTTCATATAGCTTAATCTCATTTATTTGCATTGAAAATACTAAAAATGTAGATTAATCTTGCAATCATACTAGGTAAAGTCCTTCATTCTAGAATTGGTCTATGGTTATTGAGCTCTTGATTCTAAGAGAAAAAATTCAAACTCCAACTAGATAGAAGACAACATGTCAACTTGTTTAGACCTTCAAGATGAATAATCTCATGTTCATTCTTGGATGAATTTGACATGCAATGACCATGTTGAAGTGTGTATCCTATTTTGACACATACATTACTAACTAGTTAGGCTAAAGGCATGTGGGTTAGTAGATAGGTTAAAAGATAAAGTTTGAAGTTATCAATATTATAGGGATTGAGCCTTCAAAAGTGATTTATAAATAAATAAAAGTAAGTAGATCAAAAGAAAATACTTATAGATTTAAATCAAAAGAGGCCCGCAACCCAAATGAGCTAGTAACGAGATGTAACCCTCTTCTCAAATATGTGTCCAAGTATGGTGTGCTCCAAAAAGGAGAAACCTTAAATACATTTTTCTCAAACAAATGATTACTAGCCAAGTTTTGAAATCATGAAATAAAAATTAATGTGAGCAAGGAAATATCAAAATTCAACTAAGCTAGGTTAAGAAGAGTTTTACCATGAGAGATCCAATAACTAGGAGATTTGTACGAAAAGAGCCAAATGAGACAAAATCTTTTGAAAGGAATAAAGAAAAGAAAAACCCTTTGTGAATTATTATGAATGAGGAAAGAGCCTAGAATGAAAGAGAGAGAAAGAAGGAGAAAATACCTCATTTCAATAATATTAATTCTAATGTGTAGAAGAGAAAGAGGGAGAAAATACTTCATTTCAATAATATTAATTCTAATGTGTAGAATAATGAGAGAGAGACATCTCTTAAATAGAGCTAAGGAGAGGAGTTGCGTGTGTAACTATTAAGTCTACGAATTCCACCATTCATAATAAGTGTGTACAAAGTGTCACCATCCTCTTAAGGAAGATAAAATTATTTTCTTACTGAAGGAATTACAAAAAAATGAATTGTCCTCAACATGAACTAGATGACAAAAGAGTTGTAAGGACCTTTGGAATATCCCTTTATTTAATACATCCAATGAATTTTTTTTTTCAAAAGGATAAATTTGTTAGATGAAAACATTGGGAATACTTAGGTTAATATTTGAAGGCTTCCTTAAGAAAATAAAATTTATGAAGATATAAGAAGGTAGCTTGTTGAATATTGGACCAACCACTCTTGTATTTTTTTTAATAGTAGTGATAGTATACAAATTAAAGATGAAGAGAACAATATGAAAATTGCACATCCTAAACACTTTATAGATACAACAAAAACTATATTTTTTGAAGCTTTCAAACAAAATTTTCCAACTATTAAATTTTTTTAGAGAATTTTTGAGAGGTGATGCCTTTATTTCATACACATAGATAAGATGCATAAAAATAATTATTATTGAAATCATGTTGAGTTTCATCTATAATTGAAATCACATAAAAAACTATGACAACACTTAATCCATATATCATCATCCCTAGAAGATACAATTCATGAAGTCTATTTTATATGATAAATTAGAAGATTTATATGAACTTGATGTATAATGCATAAAAAGTGCATGTATTTACACCATCTTAAAATGGAAGAGCCCATCATTTAACATCGTTTAAAACCCATCTCATAGAAACTTCATGGACTATGGATGGACTTGTATTTACTGTGCTCATTCTCTTATCTCTTTCCACTTTTCCTAATTCTATATGCACTCCCTCCAAGAACTCCGCGACCTCTTTATAAGCCCTTTCCCAAGTATAGGTTGACCTTGTCAACTGGTTCTAGAAAAGGTCAACCTTAGGTTGACCTATTCCTTGTGGAGTTAGGTACATGGGGTCCAAAGTGCCTCAAATTTTCCAATTAATTTCTTTTACTCTGTGCATGAAAACTAGAATAAAAGGAGGCTTAAAGTCTTCATTTTCACACAACACATCAAAAATAAATAGAGAAATCCTTAATATATTCAAGAAAGAAAGCATTCAAATAAGAAAGTCTTTTTCAAGCATTCAAGGCATTCAAATCTCAAGGATCCTTTGTGAGCATTTCTTCTTCAAGATCTATCATTTTGTTGGCCACAAATGGAGGAGATCTACATCGAAGCATTCATCATATTCTTCATTGATGCGCATTTACATCCAAGGATTAATGGTGTGATTTTGGTAGATCCATTGCAACTGTAGTGATATCCTATATTCTACATATTAAATTCAACATCTAAAATATTCAACAACGTAAATTCTTATTGACATGGGTTTCTACAAGCAAGGTGAATACTTACATTTATATTGTTTCCTTTATATACATTTACATTTCAATTTTAAGGTCGATTCCTCAATCTAGGGATTGACCAAGGCAAGCCTCACCCACCCCAAAAGAAAATAGAAATAACCAAATTTTACTATGCATTGGTGAAGGTTAGTGAATTTATGGTTGTAGATCTAGAAATAATTCTCCAAGAGCATTCAACAAAAGTTGGGTCGACCTAGTTATAGGGTCCTAGGAACATATTTCCTTCAGGGAAACCTATTCCAAAGGCTTTGATAAGAATAATAGTTTCTAGTTTTTTGGGGTTTTCTATTTTATTCAAGAAATCATGGATATAATTTTAGAATCAGGCCTAGCTCCACACTTTTTGGAGCAAAAAGACACTTTCCTCTACATATTTCAAGGTAATTTCTTTGTCATTTGTTTATATTCTAAGCTTTAACATAATTGAATATCTTAATTGGGTCAATTGTATTCATTTAGGACTTAGATCTAGATTACATATCACATTTAGTCAATTAGTTCATCCTTTCTTTCTATTGCATTCCTTTTTCACAAATTGGATTGGATATTGGCATCCCTTTCTCTATTTGCATCCTACTAGTCTAATTTGAATTCATAAAGGGACCATGTTTAGAAATTCTCCTTCTCCCCACACACATATTTGATGCTTTTGCGTGAAAAATGGACACCTAGGACCCATTTCATCGGCTTCCATTTTCACCAATATAATATTAATTGTGAAGATTTACAAAAAATTCTATATCAAATGGATAATATTGATATTTAAATACCATTTTTGTGGAAGACATTTGAGTATGAGACATACCAAACTAAGACTACAGGTGAATCTAATAAAAGTACATTAAAGGAGAGTAAATTTTCATACCTTGAGCTTATGAAAAAAAATGTATTGTGATTTATTCACATATCCAACATTGTCATGGTGCATGATGGCAAGGTAAATAGTTTCATGATTCAAAATAATATTTTCCACCTCAAAGGATTCCTTCAATTGTATATTTCTTTGAGAGCTATAAATTTCCCACTAAGTCAAAGATTCAAGATCAATATTATCATTTCGATCAAGTTGAAATATTTGTACAATTTACCTATAGGCACATTCAATTTGATTTAGATGGGGTAGGAAGTACTGATCCAGATGAATACATTATCATCAATGAGGTTTATTTTTATATATCAGTGATGATAGGGTTCATGATAGTTAACATATCTTTAGAAGATCTCGATAATCATAGGAAAAATAACTTAAAATATTGGGTTTGGTATGATGGTTGTGTATGTAAGTACATTCTTTACTTAAATTTGAGTATATGTATGTCACACACATATACATATGGAAAAATTATATTTGATTAAAAGAATTTTATAAATTATATTAAATGTTCATACATATAAATTTGCACTTGAATTTATCACAAAGAAATTCAAGTCTTCAAAATAATTTAATTGGCTATCCATGCAACATGTTAGATGACATGTTAAGTTTCTTTGGAACTTCTTAAAAAGTGGACATGGAAATAGAGAGAATGATGGAGCAAGAGCATGTGTGAAGCATGCAATTTTCCAACATGAACTTGCAGGTGCAAATGGTTTTTAGTTTTCGTGATGTGTAAACTTACATTGTTTAATACTATTTGTTTTAAACTAATACCTTTCTTGTATGTAGGTAACAACATAGAGAATACAAAGAAAGTTGTGTTAGGATTAACGAGACATAAATAACAATTACATGCAAATATATATAATATCAAAATAATAATAATGTACATGAAAGCATAACAAGACATGACTACAATGGTTGAGGGTAATGAGACTTCGCATAGGTGAACTTGATAGGCGAAAGGTGCATTTAAAAATGATGGGGGAAAAATATGATGCAAAATCTACTGGCATAAGTGATACAGAGAAGATCATTGATGAGGAAGGAGGTTGTAATTATGAGAAGGACATCCTGGAGAAAGTGGAAAAGCCTTTGTATAGTGCCATGGTTATAGACTCATCTATTCTGGCAGTCTCGACTTCAACATGCTTTAACGATACTTTTGTTTCATCTACAGATGGAAGAGAACACGTTGGTGCCAATAGAGACCAATGGGGTGGAAAGTCCAGAGGTGGAATGGAGAATGTTGCAAGCAATGAAGGTAAGCTCCCATTGCCCCTGAGAAAGATACTAGATTTGGAGCTGAACAATGACATGGTAAAAGCTATTAAGGATGAACAAAATAGGCTAAAAAATGTGTCAATTTTATTTGTTTGTTTGGATGTAAAATTCTTGCTAGCTAGAAAATTTCTTGATGACTGGTTGAATAATGTGTGGGGGAAAAAACTTGGAATTACAGTTAATTTAAGTAGAATGATTCAAAGGGGGATGCTTTTTATTTTTCCCAAGACACATGCTATGTAGGAAAAGGTGTCAAAGAAAGGTTTGTGGAATGTTGGACAGACATTGTTTAGGGTTTTTCCATGGGCTTCATGCTTTAAGCCAGAAAAAATACCTACCAATTCTTCTCCTTTCTTGGTGGAATTGCAAAATGTCCAACCTGAATTCTAGTCTTTCCTTTCACAATTGCTTAAGCCATTGGGGTCGGTCTTGTAGATTGAACAATTTAGGGTTACCCTCTTGTATTTGAATGTTAGAGCCTTAATTTATTTAAATTCTAATGTTCCCTTTCTAGAAGAAATCTTTGTTAAAATTGAGAATAATAATTTTTGTTAGAAAATTCAAAAATTCGATGATTTGGGAGCGTGTTTCCATTGCAAAATAAATGGTCATAATAAGAGATAATACCTATTGTTTTTTTATTAGATAAACAAGTTTTACAGGGATCTTAAAACCCAAGTTGAAACAAGACAAAAGGTTGAAAATAAGCAATTAAAGCCCAACCAAAGGACAAAGGCCAAACAAAAGGCCAGTACATCAGATCACCAAACAAAAGGTGACCAAAGTGGCATCATGATAGCGACCAACACAAGTTTTTCCTAGGCTCCTGAAACCCAAAGAATATAGGGAAAGAAATCCCCAACCATGATTCACAACAAAGATCAACAGGCCAACAGCCAAGGGGCAAAAAAAGAACAATAGACCAAAAATAATCATGCATTGCCTTTAGATCCCTTCTTATGAGACCGTAATGCCATATCAAAAGAGACAGAGGATGGCTTCATCTTTTTTCCTTTTACTATGGTCCATCCATCCTCCACCAAACCCACCGCCTTCTGCCATCATAAATCAGCAACACTAGAACTACCAGAAATCCCTGAGACTAGGGAAGAGGCCTCAACAGGAATAACTGCATCTAGAGAAGAAGATAGAGGAAGGGTCGCCCTAGATGAAACAAAAGAGGAGGGCATGACTAAATTACCATTAACAGAGGTCCTTCCAACCCCCACCGAACCAAGAGCCAACTAGCACTGCGAAACAACAAGGCCACAACTAGACCCTGGAACCATTGAAGCTAGGGGAAGAACTATCACAGAGGAATTTGTAGCAGGAATAGGAGAAAGAACAACTACCTAAGAAGTAGCTAGAGAGGTGGTTTCCCCCAGAGCACCATAAGACAGATTAGCTGCAACCATAGAAGGATCTAAAGGAGGATCCTCCAACAAAGCACCAGAAGATGAGACAACAGTAACCAAAGAATGATTTGCTCCCACCAAAGGTGCCAAAGGAGGAACCTTAGCTGAAGAACCAGGAATAGTAGAAGAGACCTCCACCAAAATATCTTGAAGAGAGTCATCTTCCCCTAAAGAGAGGACCTTGTGGACCATGTAGTGATCTTCAGAGGTCCCTTTCCACTAAGAAGGGGGCAGCTTTGGCCCAGATTTACTTGTGACGCAGCCAGAAGCCATGTGACTAGTCTTGTGGCACTTCCTATAGCAAAAGGGGATACCCTCATAGTCAAGAAGGATATCCCATGACCCTAAAGAAGAAGCCACAGAAACCATGTCTGGAAGTCCCTTGGAAACATCGATCTCAACTAGTATGCGAGCATACGTAGTGTAAAAAACATTGGAAGAGGCCTATTGTTAAAAAATACCTATTGTTAAAAAACATATATAAAGAGTTTAATGGGAGTCCTAAAAATATGTAGGATTTTAATGGTAATAAGGAAGATAGTAATAGTAAGGTCAATTTTGTGTCGACAAAAAATAATGAAGAAGTTAACAAGTCGATGAGTGAAAACCCTAATGTTAATAATTTTATTATCCACCATAACCCTTTGTATGATGATAACTCTATTGTTGTTTAGGCTAATGAAAGTTTGCAGGGATTTCTCAAGAACCTTTTTGATTCAATACCCACATACAGGCTGGTTGAAAGAGAGAAAATTAATGAGGACAGTGTGCCTAATTTGAATGCTTAACAATTAGCATTGAAAAAATTGAACTTGAATGGTAGAAGAGGTGTTTCTAAAAAACATAATTTGGGTGCAGATAATAGCTCATCTATTCTTACAGGCAAAATGCAGAATGCTCCTTCCTCCAAAATCAACAATTTTGGTAGCAGGGTCTCTAAGGAGGATATTGGTGATGAATTTATTGAAGTCTCCAGAAAAAAAAAAAAAAAAAAAACATATGAGAGAACAAATAGTGCGAAGACCAATGAAAGGAACAATAATGCCAAAATTGGTGATGCCCTAGGTGGTATTAATAGATTTTTTAAAAGTAATAACCCCCAAATCAATTAGAATGAATTTACATCTATATAGCTAGAACGTTAGAGGTCTGGAAATGCTAGATAAGAAATATATTGTTAGGTGTTGGTGTAATAACCTTATCAATAAAGACATTATTTGCCTTTAGGAGATTAAGATCACTGGTTGTCATGCTAACAATACTCTAAATTCATTTGGAATAAAGCCTCTTGCCTTTACTTGGGACATCAAAGGGGTAAAGGCGGGGTGGCTTTGCTCATTAATTCCTAGTGCATAGATAGGATTTTTTTCTCATAATTATTCTCCTTGTCATAGAGCTATTTGGGCCATATTTAAAATTAATGGATCTAATGTGGGAATTTGCAATATCTACGCTCCTAATTACTATAGAGATAGGGAATTTCTATGGGATTGGTTAACATACAATCTTCCTAAAGCAAATTAGATTGTCCTTGGGGATTTCAATATGATAGAGAGCAGTCAGAATATGAAGGGGGGATCACATTATGGGTGGAAAGGTAATGAATTTTTTTTTTTTCCAAATTCAAAAGAAGATTATAGGTCCAAGACCTAATGGATAAAGGTAAGAAGGATTTTAATGGTATTTGGTATACTTGGTGTAGTAAGCAAGCCTTAAATAAGAGAGTATATTGTAGACTTAATAGAATGTATGCAAATCCCCACATTTTCAAATTTTCTCATCCTCACAATTGTACTTCGATTATGGTATCTCTTGCTAGCATTTCAGACCATTCTACCATAGATGCACACATTGTTCTTTTTGTGGATGAGGGGGTAAGCATGGTTAGAAAGAAGGGTTTATTCAAACTGAATACCTCTCTCCTTCAAGAAGAAGGCATTGACAATACCTTATACACTATTTCCATTATGACCAATTTTTGTAATAAAGATGCTACAACTATTTATAGATGAGTACTTAAAGTTGACTCATTGAAGAAAGTGCTTCAAATTATGGGTTGCAAATTAGCCAAAGATAGAAGAAGGGAAGAAAATTTGTATCAGAAGAGGTTAAACAATATTGAGAAGGAATTTCAGGGTAAAGGGAAAGACATTAAATTGGAGAAAGCATTGATTAATACTTTGGAGCAGTTGAGGGACATTCAAAATATTACTATTTTAACATCATCAAACTAAAGAGAGTAGAGAGAAAAATGAAGGTATTTATATTGATAATGATATTTCTAAGGTTAACAAAGATATTGTGGATGCTTTTTATCAGTTCTATTATGAGTTGTTAATGTCTGAACAAAATGATAGCAAATTAAGAGATATGAATAAGTGTATGGACCTTATTCCCATGAAAGGTTCTAGGGAACAAGTCAAGAAATTGAATGTTCCTATTAGTGTGTAATAAATTAATGATATCATTCTTTCTATGGTTAATGGGAAATCTCCAGGGGTTGATGGACTACATGCTGAATTATAGAAAAAGAATATTGATTGGATTACTGAAGATCTATTGGGAGTTTATGAAGAGGCCTTTGAAGTTGGTACACTTGGGAAAGAGATTAACAAAGGAGTTATCAAATTTTTGCCCAAAAGTGGCAAAAAGTATCAGGTGAAAATTTAGAGGCCAATTACATTACTTAACCTGTCCTATAAGATTCTTGCAAAGTTATTGGCCAAAAGAATTTCTGGGATGCTAAATAATATTGTCTGTATTTCTTAAACTGGCTTTATTAAAGGCAGATATATTTTAGAGAAATTAATTACCAGTTGGGAGGCCATGTAGTGGGGAAAAGACAGTGGCCAAAAAGTGCATATGGTGCTTTTGGATTTTGAAAAGGCTTATGACAGGATTGAGTGGGAATTTGTGATTAGAGTTTTGGAAAGATTAGGGTTTCCTCCCTATTTCTACAGATGGGTTAACATTTTGTTTAAGGATTCTAATATGGTTATCCTAGTCAATGGGGAGCTCTCCAAACCCATTTATTTAGGGAGATCCGTCTGATAAGGGTGTCCTCTTGCCCCCTCTCTTTTTACTTGTTGCTAATGCTTTATCTTACATTATAAAAGGCTAATGAGTTTGGTTCACCTATGAAAGGAATTTCCTTACCTAATAATGATGTTATTCTTTTGGAGCAGTTTGCTGATGATGCTGCTATGTTTTTGGAGCTGATTGAAGGTAATTTTCAGATTATGATGTATAAGATGCAACTATATTGTAGTGCATTAGGTGCTTAAATTTCTACAAGAAAGTCATCTATCTTGGTATGGTCTAACTCATCTCCAAATTGGATAAGAAATCCAGAGTGGCAATGGTGTGGGCCCAAGCACATGATGAGTATCTCGACATCCCATTCTCTATTGAACCTAGTTTGGAAGATATGTGGAATTGGATTTATGCCAAGATAGAGAATAAGCATTTAAAATGGTAGGAACATATTTTTTCTATTACTGGGAGGGCACAAGTTGTTTAGAAGGTTCTATCCTCATACACTATTTATTATGCTTTTGCTTTGCTTCTTTCTAAGTATCAAACTACTAGGAATTAGAAGACTTTGAGACATTTTATATGGTTGGATGGTCTTGGAAATAATAAGAGACATAATGTCAAATGGGAGTGGTGCTGTTATCCAAAGAAATTGGGGGGTCTTGGCATGAGAGATATCAAGAATCAAGGAATTTCTTTGGCAACCAAGTGGGTTCTTAACTCTTTGGAGGACAATGAACCATGGAAGATATCGGTCCAAAAAAATATTTCTAGGGCTATCATAAAAAAGGGTAATCATTGGGGCAACATTCCTTTTTTGGATATTGTCCTTGGGGATTTTGATGTCAAAGTTGCTAGTTCAAAGGTTTCTCACTCTATTTGGAAGGCTTAGGTCTAGGTGAGACTATTGATCCAATCAAGGTATACTGTTGGGAAAGATCCTTGTTATTATTTAGTTAAATACACACGCCTTTGGTGGAGGGGTGTATCTCAATGGGAAGCAATTGCTCTAACACAATGTTGTTCGGGTAAAATTTGGAATAAAAAAGGGCATTTCTTTGATCTAGGATGTGGTTATTGATCATCAAATGGGTTCTTGGGAGGATATCAAAAGGAAGTTCAATATTCCTAACACTAAAAAAAAAGACATTCACTTGGTTAGCAAGGCTTTGGGTTCCTGATTCTTAGGTTATGGCTGTTATCGAGGTCCTAAAAGAAAGGTTCATGGATCTGTTGAAAGAAAAAGATATGATGTTGTTCAAAGATGATGTGCTCATGGCCAATATTATGATGCAAGAGATGTAAGGGTAGGAAATAAACAACAATGCTAACAGAAGATTTGATTGCTAGCCCAACAGATACTAGTGATGGTCAATAGGAGAATGATCAAACTAATCAATATAGTAACAATGAAGAGGATAATGTTATTAGACCTCCTGAGAATAATGTCTATGATGATGGATGGAACTTCAACAATATAAGCCTTAATATCAGCCCAAAGGATGGTCATGATATGTCTAGCTTATTTGTTTTGGTAGCTGACTCGGTTTAGTTGATGGTCTTGTTAGCTTGAAAAAACCATCTATAGATGCAATTTTGATGGCATCTAGATTTTGGCTTGGTGTGACTTGAAGTTTTTTTATCCTATATCATTAATAGAAAAAAATAATGCACACCAAAGAGAACACAAGACATAAATATTTAATGTGGTTCACCTAATCCCTTGGCTACTTCTACCAAACAATGAGTCTAATAGTTTTTATTATCTAGTGATTACAACCTAATTACAACCTATAATCCCGTATAGCTCAATACCTCTGCAAGAAGTTATGATCTAATCATACACTAATGAAATCCCTAACCCTATGCCACTTTATACAATCTTTTGCCACTTACAAAATTAGGGCTAGATAATTTTGACAAGTTAACCTAAAAAATCCTTGACGAGTTAACCTTGGGAAATGGTTGACAAGTCAAGTAAAAAATCATTGATGAGTTAACCAATTTTTTTGGGGGGGGGTGTGCCCCAAACCCCAAAAAATTATGAAAAGTGTATAGTACTTTCTTGATCACTCACCACATATCAACAATCTCCCACTTGGGAATTGATTAGGATTTGCTCTAGACATGAATCACCCACTTGGAGACTGATCATGTAGAAATAATGCTACTCCATGAGGCTCCCATTGGATTGAACCACCATGGAATCTGTTGCTCCTATATTTTGTTTAGTCTAGAAGACCAACTGAAGCTAAAGACGAGTTTAATTTCTCCCTTGTTATGATCTTTCTAAACATATCTTCTAGCTATATTACCATCTATATGTATCTTGTCCAACTTTAACTATCCATCATCCAAAACTGATCGAATAAAATGGTACCACAACTATATGTGTTTTGTCTTGGAATGTAGAGAAGAATTCTTGGCAAGAGGAATGCCACTTTGAATATCTATATATAGATAATCATCCCTCTATGGATGTCCCAATTCTTCCATGAAGAATTGAAGCCATATCATCTCCTTGGCTTCCTCTGTAGTAGTAATATACTCTAACTCTGTAGTGGTTAAATCATTCACCTTATGTAACCAAGAAACTCAACTCATTGTTGTCCCAACATATGTAAATACATAAGCACTCTACCTGATATCAAGACCCCTTTCAAAATCTAGGTTAACATAGCCCTATAAATCAATAATAGATCCCCCAAAATGTAAACACTTATATGATATTCCTCTCAAATATCTAAGAATCCATTTGACTATATTCTAGTGCTCAATCCTAGCATGACTCACATACTTGCTAACAAGTCCTACTATATGTGCAATGTCTGGTCTAGTAAACACCATGAAATACATGAAGCTACCTATAGTTAAAGTCTACTAGAGGTATACTTAGCCTTTGTTTCAATTGTCTAACATTATTTGGGGTTGGTGGTATTTATTGTTGCGATTGTTATGGAGCATGAGTTCTTGCTGGAACATCATCCTTTTGAGTATCATCCAACATTACATAATCATTTTATTTCTTCTCATGCTACTAAAAAAATTCTTTATACATAATTTCTCATTGAATATGACAACTTTGATTCTTACAATTTAGTCTATAACTGAATTTATCAATGTCATTTCTAACAAATATACATTTCTTTGATTTAGCTTCCAACTTGGTTCTATTTTCATAAATCTATATGTACAAATTCTTTATAACTGAAGGATAAAAAAGAATAACTCACCTTCTTACCAGTCCATGCTTCCTTTGGAATACCAAATCCCAAAGGAGTAGAGGGACTTATATTGACCAAATATACAATTGTATTGACAACCTCCATCCACATGTTTAAGGGTATCTCGACATGCAACCTCATACTCCTTGCATGCTCCATTATTATCTTGTTCATTCATTCAACCACTCCATTTTCTTGTGGAGTCCTTGGAACAATTTTCTATCTACAAATATCATTTTTGGAACAATAATCATCAAATTCTTTGATGCAATACTCACCACCATTATCATATCTAAGATATTTTAGCCTTTTACTATAATTTTTAACCAAGTATTTCCATTTCTTAAAAGTTTAAAATACATCATGTTTTTGTCTAGGAAAATAAACTAATACTTTTGTAGTTGCATCATTAGTTAATATAACATAATAATGAGAGCCACCAAGGAAGGTACCAGAGATGGTCCCATACGCCTATATGCACAATCTCTAATTTTTCTATTTTCTTTTCCTTCTCACTCTTCAAAAAATGAACTCTTTTATTTCCATACACACAACTTTCACAAAAATCCATATTGACACATTTCAAACCTGATAAAATTTTCTTTGAATGAATTAAATTCATACCATTATCACTCATGTGCCCACTTCTATTGTGTCATAGTACTATATCAAAATCTATATCATCTATTTGTTCTCCCTGCTTAACCACAACAACTATTGCTGAACATTCATTTTTCTTTGAAATAATTAAATTAGAAGGAATATTATGACATGTACAAAGCTATAAGGTGCCTACTTTCACACCTTTTTTGACTACAAGGGAACATTTTTGAACCTTCTAATTTTTATCACTAAAAGTAACTGTGCAATCCTCATCACCCAGTTGCCTTGCTAAAATTAAATTCCTAGTCGACCCTGGAATACGTCTTAACTCTTTTAGTGCTCAATTAATCCTATAAATATAAAATCTAAAATGGTTCATTATCTCCCAAATAAAGAAGCCCAAAACCCCCTTGGACATAATCAAGAAAGACCCTCTACGAGAAGTAGCATGAAATGAATCCCCTGAATATAAAACAAGTGAATCATTTGCACTTTCTAAAGAAACATGTAAAGTATCCTCTTCAAATTTATTACTTACCATATTTCATTGTTTTTTCAAGTCCATCAATCTTTCTTCTTATATCTTGGTTTCCCATAGTACCAAAAATCTCTTGGTCCTCTTGATTGAGACCTCTTCCCCTTTGATTTTGCTCTTGATTTCCCCCTATTTCCACAATTATTTCCTCTCTCATTTGTTCTGCCTCTTCTTTATGCATTCAAAATAATTCTTGATGTAGATTGACCTGAGCTTTTCCTACGAGTTTTCTCACTAATAATAACACCAATAACATCATCAAATTTTAGGGTATTAGAACTAGAAACATAATTACTCACAACCATTACCATGCCATTCCATCTTTTAGGAAAATAACACAAAATAAAGATAATCCTAATTTCTTCATCAAAATTGACATGTGCATAAGATAATTGATTAGTAATCGTATTAAACTCATTTGAATGAATTCATGTTCTACCATCTTCATATTAAATAAAAACTTCATGAGAAATACCTTGTTTGAAGCATATAGCTTTTCATACAACTTTGCTAGAGTTTTCATTAACTCTTTAGTCATCTTTGCTTTTGTATTATTAAATCTCATCGATTGTGCTAGGCTTAAATGAATACAAGTCCAAGTGCCTTTCTATCCAAAATATCCTAGTCCTCATCTATTATAGTTGTCAGTTTCTTATATTTTCCTTGCAATGGTTTCCATAGGTCCTTCTAATAATGATAATCCTCCATTTTCATTTTTCATAACTAAAAGTTCTACCCATTAAACTTCTCAACCTTTAGCTTTACGCTCTTCTTCCATCACTCCCACTTAATTATGAGATTCCCACTCAACCATGAGACTTTCCTAAAGATGATAACTGAAACAAATAGGCTCTGATACCACTTGTTAGGATTAACAAGATAAAACTGAAAATTACATGCAAATATATCCAATATCAAAATAATAATAATGCACACAAAAGATATCACAAGAGACAAAGATGTAACATGGACCACCTAATCCCTAGGCTATGTCCACCAAACAACAAGTCCAATATTTATTATTATTGAGTGATTACAACCTAATTACAATTTATAATCCCTTACACCTCAATGCTACTACAAGAAGCTACAATCTCATCATACACTAATGAAATCCCTAACCCTAAGCCATTTTATACAAGCTTTTATCGCTTACAAGAATAAGGCTAGATCTTGACAAGTCAACCTTGGGAAATGGTTGACAAGTCAACTCAAAAACCCCTGATGATTCAACCTTGGGAAATAGTTGATGAGTCAACTAAAAAAACTTTGATGAGTCAACTAAAAAAACCTTGATGAGTCAACAAATTTTTTTTTAGGGTGATGCTCTAAACCCCAAAAAAATTATGAAAAGTTTGCAATACTTTCATGATTAGTCACCACATATCAACAAGTTGCTCATTTTACTAATTAGGACACAGCATAAAAAAATGCTATTTGTGGGAAGTAAAAGGTAAATTATTTTACTTGATTGAAAACTTAAAAAAAAAGGATCATGTGAATTTCATTTTTATCATATAATTGTTAATCTAAAAATGTGCAGATATCATCTATCATATTTGTAAAAGATCATATTGACTGATCTAGTTCTTGCAGTTATCAATTAATTATTGGTATTAGAAGTTTCTATCAAGTGATGACTATAGGACTCCACAAGCCTCTATTAGTTCCATTAAGAGAGAAATCATGCTTTTGTATTCACTATGTTCAAAATAATGCAATGCATCAATGCAAGAATATTGAAAACAAATATGTTTTAAATTGGGATATGAAGGAGTTTATTAGAATATCTCCATGCAAAGACAATGGAAGTGACATAAACATTTATGATCTTATATATTCAGTTTATTATGAATTTGTTGTTGATTTAGTTGTTACAAGTGCATTTGTATACATGTTTTATTATGATTAATTTTTAAATTCATATAATGTAAGTGATTCTCAAATTTGATATCTTTTTATTCTTTATTTTTGGGATTCATTTTTATAAAGGTGATATATTTATTATGGGTTGTAAATATTAACAATGCAGAAGGCGTAGATTATTATCTACTAAGATATAAAAAAGTGATATAAGTTCAACGTCTATTTTTTAAGGAGTAGATAAGCTTCTATCTGTAGACACACATAAGTTGAAGACTTGTGAAAGAATAATATAGGTAAAAAGGTTGCAAAAAACTAACATTTTTAAAATGAAAATAAAAATAAAAATTGAATGCCATATTTAGAAGGCTTCTCTTTCTCATATTGTTTCCACTAGTTATGCTCACAGTAATAGGAGATCTTATATACGAGTTTAGAAAATGTGAACTATGCATTTTGCCAAAGTAATGCAAACCTTGATTCACTTTGCAAAGGGCATGATCATCACAACATTTTGTTTTTGGAATGACCGACCAAACCATGGGCCTCCTTGACATATTTGTGTTAGTTTCTTGATGCTAATAGATGATGACAGAGTTGCTTCTTGGTATCGAATGGAAAGACATATCCATCTGAATACACCTCTATTTTTTTCATTATCATTTTGGCGATCAAGATTAATGGACAAATTTTAACACATATGCCACATGTATCACTTCCATGAAGGGGAAAAAGCTCTAATTTCTACTTCCATATCTTACCATAAGAATGAGAGGCCCACAAATTTGGAATGCCAACTGCTTGTAACGACACTAACCTCAAAATGATTACCTTCATTTTCACCTCTTCAAAATATATGAAAGTATTGATCTACACAATGCTAGAGTAATTGCCGACCATCTTGGTCAATTCAAAAAGAAAAAAATATTGAAATTAAACATTAGAATAGGGTAATAAAGCATTAAACTAGTTGTATATAAGAACATTAATCACCAATTTTATCCCTAAGAAAGAGTTATCTTCTATGATAGGAAACACCAAAGCAAATTTGACCAAAGTGCTTTGCTAAACAAACAATAGAATAAAAAATTGTACAAATGTATCAATGTTATAAAGATACCCCCAAATTGTTCCCTTGTACCGCTCACCTAAAATCTCTCACTTGTTTCACTTTCCACCATATCAAGTAAGGAAAGCTCCTTTGACAGGAATCCATGTGTAACTATTGTGGTATTTCCATTGAGAAGACTAGAGTGATTCCTTTTGAAGAAATATATAATCTCTAGATCATCAAGATCCCCTACTCTATCTATGCCATTGCAAAATTCTTCAACAACTATGATTTATAGTCTAGTACCCTGATATACATGGGTTAATCTTGTAATCCCTAAGCCTCTTGAGCTCAAAATGGAAAAATAGTTCTATGTGAATGGGACTTTAAACTCTCACAAAAATTAAAATCTTAACTCCTTACAATATAAAAACATTTATACATTCTTCCAATACCTAATAAAGAAACCCACTTCTAATTGTATCTATTTACCTCTTAGGTGCCTAAAGCAGTTGAAACTTTTCAACAACTGAATTGCACAATATTAGAATATTTTATTGAAAAAATATACGTGAATTGATAAGCAGGAATCATAAGATGTAATTTTTTTTTGAATAATTTGGCATTTGGCTTAGTTCTAGGCTCATCCCTTTTTTGTGTTTAATATTTTTCCTTCCCAACTTGAATCATATCATAGTCAGTAGGAGATATTTTTCACGTCAAGTCAAATTATGATATTGCTATTAGGATTTATTAGGATTTAACTATTTAATTTTTGAGTCGAATTCATTTACCCATATTTCATGAGTAGTGATTCTCATTAATCAATCTCTAATGAGAATACATGGAACACTTAGCACTCATTGGATCTAGGTGATTCTCATAATAGTGAAGCACTGGGAGCACTCATTGGATGATTCTCATAGTGGTGAAGTACTGGGAGCACTCATTGGATCCAATGAGTGACCCAAGTGCTTCATTTCTATAAGAATTACCTAGATCTAATGAGTGCTAAGTGTTCCATTTATTCTCATGAGAAATGGATTTCTGTGAATCACTAATCATAAAATATGGGTCAATAAGTTTGACTCAAAAACTACACAATTAAATCTTTTTAGAAGTATCACATATCATAGTAGTAGGAAAAAAATAATACTTTGATTGGATAATAAACGAAAACTCTTGATGTTTAAGCCATGTCCATACCTAAGTTTCCACTTGGATTTTCAAGACATACAACTTTCTTGAATCTTAGTCTTTACATTTGTAGTTGAAAATAGATTTAATGTTACACCATTCATTTCTATAATTATTGTAAGCTTAGGAGATAACTTTACTTACAAACTACTTGAGATATAAAGGGAGTTCTATATGTACATAATAGAAACAAATACACTTATTGTAATAAAAAAGGAATGTGTAGTTTATGTCCACCAAAAGAAGCAAGCAACAAAATAACAACTTCGAAAACTATCTTGCCATACAAATATTACTAATGCCAACTTGAGGACTACTACATTTGAGAATGAGACAATTGCATCATTTTTTATTTATGTTATGTCACTACTATGAACTTTCAAGTATACTAGTGGCTAATGTACATTATATTTTATATTAGACATAGAATGAATAGTGCAAATCTATCTTTTGTTTAATTAAATGGTAGGCATTTTTATGTGTACATGATATGTAGGTATCATAGATTAAATATTAATTTATATTTAGGAAATATTGGTATATTTCGAAGAAAGTGAATAGGATATTTGATTCAATTATGGTTTTTTGGATATCTTTAGCTACTTAACACATTCATGTGAAGTTGTAGTTTACAATATTTTGCTTATCACAAACAACTACTTATTGGTTCAATTATTTATTCTTGATATCTTCATGGAATTAATACATTTCTTGTCAGACACAATTACTTACTTTTGTTTACAAAAAAATTAAATTAGTAATTTTCTTTCAATAGTTTTGATTGGTTGAGTACTAGTTTTCCCATGAAGCATGTGATGAAAAATTTATTTGATGTCTTGCACATTTTCTTGTGAGAATCTCATTCAAAAATCTATTATGAGGTGGTAACAACAAAGCATTTTTCCAAGTAGAACAAATACTAACTTTAGTATGAAATAAGGTTTCCTTTACTTAATGGAACATGAAACATACTATTTTTAGATGAAGCAATTGTAGTAAATTTTACTTAAAGAAATTAGTTTTGTATATTCATTGCACAGGAATACATTAAACTTGGAAGGTGGGTTCTTGAAGTTTCTTGATGTTAATTTTTCTCTTGTTGGATAAACAATGAGTACATCAAAGATGGATCCATGATGTTCTCTTGTGTTAAATGACTCCTTCTAGTAGTACTTACCTTTAAAGTTAGCATCTTTTTATAATTTTATTTTTAGTATTTGCAAAACATAATCAATTAAATTAATGATTTTATGTCTATTTTTATTGGATAGTAATAATAAGAGGTGATTTGTTGTATAAATATTTTGTAATGTAATCAAAACTCTCAATTTATTCTCTTGTTATAGTAAAAACCATGAACAATCATCTATCCAGTTTTTGTAGTTGTGAATTAAATTTGGTAACAATATTCAATAATTGAGAATTATTTTATAACCATTTCAACATTTTAACATTTCAAATACTCTTAAAAGATTCAATGAAAATGTTTCATTTAAAAAAATAGAGTTTTTCTGCACCAATGTACAATCAATCACAATCCTAGAAATATGATCTAGAATCATTAGCTATCTAAGTGATCGTTATCTATACTCAATCCCAAAATTTGTGCTCTAATTTTTGACAATTATTGAACATGAAAACATTGTAAGTGTTGATGATCCTAATGAATAATGATATTTATAACTTCAAATTTACTCTAGTTCTAGTAACTTGGCTCTCTTTTTTGGAAAATAATTTTTTTTACTAAAATTTAAACCCTTGCAATTATCAAATTATCTTAAATAGTTTGTAAAGAAACCTTAATTAAGCTTACACAAGAATTCTATTTATTTAATGTATTATCAATTTTCATTTAACCTATTAGCTTTAGGAGAATATCCAACAACATCCATGGCTTCATCCCATCCTCAATCAATCAACCATTTGAGATGATTGCAACTTTCCAAACTCCTTTCTTTAAGAATGCCCCAGAAAATTTAGGAATATACTACTAGAACTCTTTGTCATTGCTTCAATTATTACATTTTGACGAGCCCAACTAGATTACTTCCATCTCCAAACATTATTTAATTTTCCTATAGGTTCATATGTTGTGTGTATGGTCTTGAAGTGTTATATCTATGTTTCTAGGGATGCCATACAATTAAAATGATTAATCTTCCTACATAAATGACATATGAATTATGTTCACTCTAGTTCCTCCCTTAAATGTCATAATACTTCATCCTATCCCACCCTAGATAGGTACCAGATGTGAACATGTCCCTTGTTTTTATATAGATATGATTTTTTATCTAAAAATATGTTGTATTTATTATTAATTTTTATATATAAATATTTATATTATTTATCATATATAAATTATTTCAAAAACATACCAACAAAGAGAAGATAAATTTATTAATTAACAATCAATGATTTCTTGGTTATAATATAATTAGAGAAACTACTTCTTTGTTAGAAAAATAAACTATATAGAGAGATTATGATAGGAGTATATTTATTAGAAATCAATAATACTTTGGGTATAATACAATTAGAGGAACAACTTGTTCATTACATCAACTTTATATAGAGATATTATAATAGGACAACTCCTTGTAGAATCACAAGTCTAAAATATTTTTCAATTACCCTATACATATTACATAACATTAGATATTCCTACACACATCATAAGATATCAAGTGAGAAGCCCCCAACACATTAAGATTTGTGAAACATGTGAATAATCCTAACATTATCTCTCATGTTATATTCCTTGCATGAGAAACAAAGAAACATCAATAGCCAATGAAAAACTTGATAAACATATAAATGTTGGAAGTCTTATTGGGAAGTAAGATACTGAGAGGGTGGGCAAGGGGTGGGGGGGGGTAATCAAGATCCACAAAAGATCTTTTAACTCCTTTAAACAAAACAAGTATATTCACCATTTTCCCATCTCATATCATATATCATATACCATACAACCATAACCTGTAAAACTGAAATAGATCTAACTATGCATCACATCCATCAAGATGAAAATAAATGTAAACACATAACACAAAGATTTGGTTACCCAAAAACCCTCCTAGGTGAAGGTAAAACTGGGGTGGGGATGACACCCACAAATCTTCACTACTACAACAATAAAGTGTGCCTGTTGTTGGGTGTTCATTTTGCATGAGGTCAATGGCAGGAATCCATTGCCTAATTCCTCTCTTGAAAAGCAAATCTTTTTAAGGATCCACTTCAAGGTTTAGTATTTGTCTTGCGACGTACCAAAATTCACTTAGTAGAAGATAAATGTGAATGTTCACAAGGAGGCCTTTGGTGGTTCTAAAAACTCTTTTATCTCAAAATTGAAGTAAATATGTTCGTTGTCTCAAAATATCACACCAAAAGAGAACAATATTTTTCTATTTTCTATTTTTCAATGAATGCAACTCTAACAATGCAACTACTATGAGGTCCTATTCTAACAGGGGGTTAGTAAAGAAAATAATGAAAATGAAAGAAAATAACATGAAATCAAATGACTTGAAATTGAAATTCCTAAATGGACATAAGCTATAAAAGCCAACACGCTATGAGTTAAACGTACGAAGAAATCGGTAGGAAACCAATGAAAACAGGAGCAACGCTTCCTAGAATCCACTGATGCAATTGTTGGTGAGAATCTTTAACAAATCGAATGATGTTTCACTCTTCATCAAATTGAAAGGCGATGAAAAGTGCGCTCATGTGAGACATAAAGCTGTGTAGACACAATCAGGTGATCTCTTCTCAAGCTAGTTATGCCAACAGAATTCGTATATCTATAGCAAATACCAGAACTAAAAGATCACACAACCAGAAACAATGCAATAAAATTTTGGCTCAATCACAATCTCATGAATAAAATTCACAAAAATATGACACATTTAGGCAAGAATGACTACACTTCAAATGCGAGTACCAAAAGCATAATTTTATTGCATAATAATGGTGGCCCTTGTTAAATTTTACAATGGGGTATTTATAAGAAATTGTATCCTCAATTTGTGTTGAGAGAGAGAGATATCTTCATGCAATTAAATACTTTTAAAACATTAAAAAAACCTAAATATATACAAACTAACAATTTAACTGGTGCTTAAAGGGACTCCATCCATGTTTTATTCATTAATTGGATGCATGAGCCCTTTACATGTCAAAAACAATGAAAGCATGAGAGAGAAAGTAGGAGGAAGCCATCAATCAAAGTGGAGGTGTATGGAGACACCAAAAATAGAAGCCAGTCCTTCACTAGGTGTGTGTCAAAGTTAAACTGCCATCAGAATGTGCTCTTGATGCATGGAAAGTGCTATTTTTGGAACTGGCAGTCAACTATTGGTGCACCTCTGAATTGCAGAGCTATGTACCTATAGAGCTGTGCACCTAAAAAATATGGAGCTATGAACTTGCGTACCTGCAAAATTGTGGAGCTGCGCACCTTAGAAGTTTAATTCGCCAAAAAATCAAATTTGTCAATTTTGAAAATAATTTTTGGGTTATGCTCAAATGGGGTTTTAGATCACTTTTTGTGTACATACTTTACCCCTTTTTGATGATTTATACCTTCTTTATAGCCAATCACTTTCATAAACTTGAACTCCTTTTGCTTCTTCGATCTAAAATCCCAAGGCACTTGCATTGAATCTTGTCATTAATAGCTGCATAAGATGAGGAACCTATTTCACTTCATGTGTCCAACCTCTATTTCTTCGACCTTTGTCTTCTCTCCAACTACCCTATCCTTCCTCACAAGAAACCAAGTGATCCAGATGATCCAATGTTTGAAACTTTTTCATATATTTTTTTTCAAGTTTTTCTAGGCATTTTTAAATGGCTTTTTTAGAGGTCTTCTACTCAAAATTTCAAGTCGAGACCTTCAATCCCTAAAATTGGGCAACTAAAGACTCACTATTTTAGGGACTAAAATCAAATTTTTAGTTCTTCTTTCCAACAGTGTAAACAGTTTTGAATTTTGAGTTCCAAGTAAAAAGTTACGACCCTGACAAGTTGAGGATACCTTTTTACCTACACAAAGAAGCAAACATTAATCTGTAGAGATGAAAAAATCTTAATTTAAGACACATCCTAATGACACCGGAACAAAAAACCCCAAATACTAGTTACTCAAACAAAATCAGAGGTGAATGGGAGGAGCGGCGTGTGCGACCCTTTGTGGTGTTGTGACATGGGTGGTGCCCTTCGTGGTGCTGCAACGGGCAACGCCCTTTGTGGGGCCACAGCATGCGACCCTTTGTGGTGCTATGGCGCATGTGGCACCCTTCTTGGTGCCACAGTAGATGGTGCCCTTTGTGGGGTAGTGGCATGCGCGGTGCCCTTTGTGGGGCCGCAACGCATGGCACTTTGGCTCGTGCAAGCCACTTTGTGGTGTGTACTCTAACAAAACTTTCTTCTCCCGACTCTTGAATTGTGAGTTCGAGAGTTGAAAAAATTAGGGGGTCCCTATTCCTAGTAAGGAATGGGGCATGTGTTGTGGACACCACAACACTTGTTAAGGCTACAATATTTGATCACTTTTGGTGATCTACCTTGTAAGGAGTTTTCCCTGTTAGGAGCTTACAAGACTTATTTAGTCTACCTTGATTAGAGGATTTAAACTTACAACTAAATAAACACTCTATTAGGAGATTTGACTAGGTTGGTTAAAACCATTATGTTAAGAGATTTACCCTGATCCATTTGTTAGAATAAATTACTACTTGATCCTTTGGTTAGCACTCTACTGCTAGATTACATATCTTCTTTTTGCTTGTTTGAATTGATCTTCTTATCTAATATACTTTGTTCTTCCCTTCACTACTAGGTTTCTTTTTCTTATCTTCACTTTTGATCATCAAAATTAGCCTTCCTCACTCTATCCTTGACCTTCTCATGCATACACAATAAGCCTTATGATCTAGAGTTTGATCCCTTCTTAAATAGACAACTGGAGAAGGTTCTAGATCATGATCAATGATCCAGAGTTCTCCCTTTTTTTATCTAGTCTTTCTAATTTTTTGATTGGTTACTTTTCCTTCCTAGGGATTGATGTCCTTTGGAAAAATGTGTGATTACCTCTTTAGCTATCTCTACAATCCAACAATCTTGTATAGAAGTCGGCAAAAATGATTTATGTAAGTGTTTGTGCAATCAAAAACTCATATGTAAAAAATGATTTACTCGATATTGGAATATCCTAATGCTCAATCATAAATGATAGTCATGCTATCCCTTGGCCTATGTATGGTTGATAGTAACTGAATCACTTGGAATATACTATCTCTACTTTCTCGGCTTACTTATCTTTCCTTGGAATATACTATGGCTTAGTCTATACTATGGTGCTCGATAACCTTAAACTTGCTCGACTTGTAATGAAATATAAAAAAGTCCATGAATACTCAACCTTCATTAGGTGGCTTGATTACAGTGATAACTCACCAAATCTTCCTAGAAAATAACTAAATGTTGGACACTAATAGGAAACAAGGCTTAGAGATCAACAATAAATAAACTACCCTATCAAAACTTAGATTTTTCTTCACTACATTTCTCAAATATCAACAAGATTCACACAATTCCTTCTCTAAGATGTATCTTGTCCTCCCCTATATTATGAATAAAATTAAACTAAGCATCAATATGCTTCATTTACGTGTGAAGAGTTGGACTCATTGTGAATTTTGTAGTACTTTAAATATTACAATGAATCATCATAGATCCTTAACATAAACCATGATTTAAACATAATCTCTAGGGTTAGATTGATTCCTTGTAAGAATAGCTAGCTATAATATACTTTCCATCTACCATGATAAGGGTGATCATAACTTGTTTAATCATTTAGTTGATCAAACCACTAAATATAAAACATGACCATTAGTAAATTTATTATCAAGTAAATATTTTCCTTATCAAATTATCTACAAACCTTGAAAATCCACTAGGTGTTATAGTTCATAAAGTTGACATTATTGTAAGTTACACTAGCACTACTATGTCTATAATTGATTTGTAGTATTGATACTAAAATTTGATGTCTATAATTAATTTATCATACAATCAGCTATTAAATATCGAATAATTTATATATTTTTCCATAAATAGTTGAAAACTATTGACTACTACCATGTATTTTCTACTAAGATTAGGCATAAAGTTGCTTAGTAAATGCTCCCTGTTTGGATAATGTCTAGTTCAATGCCAAACATAATGGATACAAGGTACCAGAGCACACTATCATGAGGTACATGAGCTATGTCCTCCATCTCACTAAATATAGATGGACAATTTACTCAATTGATTGATTTATATTCCTATAAAAATTCCAACTCCCATTAATTTTCAAAATCTAGTGTTAAATAAGTACAAATAAAAGTCAACATACTTCATTTAGCAAAACTAAATTTTATTAAATTACCTTTATCCTTAAAATAAACTAAGTAGCCTTCATATATTTCATTTTAAAGTAAGAAGATAGTGAAATTTAATCCCTAATGATATCCTTGTTGTTATCAATCAACATATTACCATCCAAATACAGATTGAAAATAGTGAATTGGTTATAGTTTTTTTGTTAGAGTAAATTTGGTTACGTTTGTCTACTTATACTAAATATAATAATCTAGTTTTGGTCTAATTTTTTTTAATCTTTAATGAATAAGGAAAAAATTTGGGGCCTATTTGAGAACAAGTTTTTTTAACTTACAAATCAATGGGGCCTATTTAAGAGCAAGGCATTTTTCACTTACAAGTCAATTAACCCTTTCTCTTTACCATGGAGTGCTCCAAGTGTGTCATGTGGATCTTGTCTTCTGATTCAGTAAATAAGAAATTATCATTAACCCACCTTTTCAACTTTATTATCAAATATCATTGCAATGAATAATAGAAAGTTAATGGATAAAATTTTATAAATAAAAAATGATCTTGCTAGAATCTATTACCTTAACCTAGTTTTCTCTTTGCCATGCAATATTCCAAGTGTGTCATGTAGAACTTGTCTTATAAGTCAGTAAATAAGAAATTATCATCAACTCACCTTTTCAACCTTATTATCAAATATCATTGAAATGAATAATAGAAAGCTAATGGAAGAGATTTTATAAATTGAAAATGATCTTGCTAATATATATTACCTCAACCTAGGAATATCCCTCAACCACCAAAATTATTTTGTAGATTCTCAACTTTTATCTTGGAATTGAATTGCTTCTTGAAGACTCATTTAAACAAAAAAAATTATCCCCTTTAGAAAAAAATTATTTCCGAAAGAGCCTTAGACTCTTTGCAATATTTAAAGCGTTAAAAATTATGTGTCTTCCTAGATGAATTTTGAACTATAGATGATACACAATACCAAGATTTATAAGTGGAGATCCATTTATTAGACTAAAAGCATCAATACAAATCATAGCCAAGATCCCTTTAATTATAGTATATATTGAATAAAAAATAATATTATCTCTCACTTTCCATAGAAATTGTGCTCCTAAAAGTCAAAATATAAAGAAAAATCATCCAGGCCCTCAATAAGATCTTTATTTTTATCTAAGTTCACTCTCAAAATTTTAATTTATGAACTAATACCCTAACATAGTTTAATTAACAAATATATTTCTCTCCTCTCAATACAATCATATTTAGTAACTGGAACTACACCTCCAAGTATTATATGTTCCTTTCTTTCAAGTCCATTTTCTATAAGACTTCTTCTACGTGTACATATAATACCAACTACTTTTGACATTGTGTATGTACCATAATTATAGGACCACAAAATCATCATGCTAAAGTTAGGTGATAGGATCAAAATATAGGTTATAGGGTCAAGTAAAAGAAGAGTTCCACATTAAAATTGTTTGTAAGAGCCATAGATCCAAGAACCATATCACACCCATCATTGTTGAAGAATATATGTAAACTTGTATCACTTACCTTACTCCAAGATAGTAAGTTAGGATCAAAATGTAGGTGATAGGATTGAGTAAAAGTAGAGTTCTGAATTGAAATTATTTGTAAGAATCATAGGTCCAAGAACCATCTTACACCCATCATTGTTGAAGAATATATGAAAATTTGTAACGATTATCTTAATCCAAGAGAGTAAGTTATGCACCAAGCCTAGGATGTATCATACTTTTGATTTTCGTATCCTACCATTAACCAATACTCAATCTTGATATATTTGCATAAATGATTTAATATTGAGAAAATAGATATCGTTAAAGTAGAATTTTTAAATATTAGAGATTTCATTGTTTGAAAACCACTCAAATGTTTTCTTCTTTTATCTTTCTAATAATTTATTCTATTTAACTTTATTTTATAAATAGATTAAACAAGTAAAGTTTTTACTAACTTGATTCTAATTCTTCCTCTAAGATTTTTGCATTTCCTTTGGTCAATGAACAACCTCAAAAGCAACATTGAACCTTATAGATCCAAAAGTCCACTTCAAGATCAATCATTTATTCTTCATCACAAGGCAACATCCTATATTATTTAGGCTATTTTGAATTATAATAGGTGATTTTGATGTAAAGTTGGTGGAAGATTTGCTTGATTTTCACATTTCACAAAATAATATCAACAATGTGGCTTTTGATGTGGGAAATTAGACCTTCATTCTCAGACATCTTAGGTAGTGTCCACCTTTGGAGCTATATTTGGACTGGATCAAGCCTACCTAGAGCATCCTAGATCTTTCCTATGTGGAAATACTTGATTTTCCTTTTCCTTCATAAATTTAAACTCAATTCAGGATTGGAATTTTTTGAAGCACAATGGCCCATGAGTTTTTGAACAATTTGTCTTTTTTATTGTTATCTAGTAAACTTTATTTTATTTATACACTATTTTTATCACCTCCATCCCAACATTGGTTAACCTATATAGTCTTTTAGTAATCATGTATAACACTATTCTCATCAAATACATGATTGATTAGGTAGGGACTTTGTTAGGTAATATTTTTATTTGGTAGCTCTTACTTGTAGATTCATTACTCTATGCTCTATAATAGATATTTCAAAACCTATTTTCTACTATATTAGAATAAATAATTTAATTTACACTCAACCAATTTTGAATTATGAAGGCTTGCCTCTCTAGTGATCATGATATAATACACAATGAGATACAAAATTGAGGGTTGTGTTGCTCAAATCTCATGTTAAAAATTATAAGCCTAAAAATAGATTAAGAAGCTAACCCTACAAGATGTGGACTTTGTCTAACACAACCATGGAAAATTATTTGAATCCAAAAATGAATCATAGATATTTCTTTTGAAGCACTATTCCTATTTTTGAATATAAAAATGAACAGGAGGGAGATAATCTTATTGATGTTAAAAGTATTCCTTTTATGAATAATTTAGATGAGGATTTCCTGGGTTATTATGATTTGGATGGTTTGTGTAGTGCCTCTCCCATTTGATTTTTGTAAGTCATCCTAATGGATGCAACCTTGTTGTTCTTTCTTTCTAAATGTTCATGTTGGGATCTAGGAGTGGTCCACACCCTTGGAGTGATTGGATTTGTGTTTCTATTTTGGTAGGATTGATTATGCTTATTCCTTATTCATGTGATTATGATGTATTAGATGGTTTCATTGAGGCTTGTGCCAGTGGTGACCTGGATTCATATGGTATCATGATGTTGATCCGTGAGTACCCTAATATAGGAACGATGGTTATATTGTGTAATATATGTCCTATTGCACTTGACTTAGCTCCCATAATACTATTTATTCATTTGTTTGACCATGTTTACTTATATTCTCTTGGTACCATTTATGTTGTTGAGTAATTTTTATTACTTCCCTTATTAAATTCTTAAAATAATTAGGAAATGAGTTATCCATATCCAATTTATGGATTTTTGTGCTAAAAATATCTATCTTGTTCCTTTTGGTAGACTTATTTAAATGATTATTTAAATAAGATTAATTAGAAGCTTTATTATGTGATTATGTGCAACTATTTCTTTGGCTATTATATATTGTGCATCAATACTTGATTGTGTTTGTTTACTATGCAAAACTTCAATCCCCAATAGTGGCACATGGAGTTAGTGATCAAACCTTTTATGTTGAGCCAATATCATCCTTGTATGGGTGATGTATCTTTATTAAGTTATTTTAACCCTCTGGTAATTGGTAAAGACAGATTCATAATGCATTATGTGATTAGACTCGGGAGTATGCCTATGCATTTAGGATCCCTCAATTGTCACATAAAAGATTAAGTTAAATGTTATTTTAATGGCTTAGAAGGATCTTATTTATTTGATTTAATCTTTATTTTATTTTCAACTAACTTTCCATAGTTGAATTCGAATTTAATTGTAATTTCTTGGTTTTATTTGGGTTAGAGGAGTGAATTAGATTATTTTATTTTAAGAATCTCATTTATATGTGACTTTGTCAAAGTACATATATTGGTTGAAAAATGAGTTTATTGGGACTTCTCATTTTGGAATTCAAGATTTTTGATCAAATCTTCCAAAACCTTCTTGTGAGCAATTTGGTCTTTTGTTTGTGGTGTGAGTTGTGCTCATGGGATCACCATGAGAATATGATCATTGGATTTGTTTTTTTCTTTTAATGGTTTTGGCTTGTTTTAACTTTCCATTTTATTGATTCATGGTTGGAGGTTAGGAACTAGTGTTCCCCTTCATTTTCTTAAGTTAATTTGGCCCGCTTGGGCGAGAATGAGTAAATAGGGCTCTTTCGATGTTTTAATTTGAAAGTTTATGGTGTTATGCTATTAAAATTTGCATACAAACTTGAAACTCAAACTTTATTTAATATTTGGGCATTTTACCACCATTTAGTAAACATGTTCTAATTTTGTCAAATTTAGACAACTTTGATTTTTGAGTGATTTTAACATTGCCTCATTTTGCATGTTGCCCAATTTTCTTGTGTATTTCTTGGCATTTGTTTTGGTCATGGATTTGGAATGTATTTGAGGTTTCAAATCTGACTATAGTTTTACTTTACCATCTTTGGGATTCATGTAGAATCTATACTTTGAGATTAAGGTCAATTGATTTCGTTCATGTTACTTAGTGATTTATACATTATTGAGATTCATATCAAATCCATAGTCTCATATATAGGCCAACTAAGTGAGCTTGCTTGTCATGTCCCCTAATTAGGGTAATATAAGTAAATTATTATGAATAAATAAATATATTATTTCTTAATGTTATAATATATTAAAAGAAAAATTAATAAATTATTTATGGTATAATATATTATTAAACAATAAATAATAATATATTATTGATATAATAATAATACATTACTAAGGTAATGAGGTAATATTAAAGGTCAAATCATTATTAATAAATAAAATAATAATAATAATGTTATTAATAAATTATGTATAGTTTTTTCCGCTCTGCTAGGGTTTTCTTGCTTCATGCGAACTTGCAAGTTTTTTTGCGTACGACCTTTCGCTTGCACTCCCCTTCTGTCGGCACTTGTCATACCGCATTTACTGCGGGAGCTTTAGGTTAGGATATAATGGCTCCGACCAGCGGTGAACTAGTTGTTTCTGGTGTTCATGATGTTGCTTCGGACTGCCATGGTGCCGCCACCAAACAAACGCCCGCACAAGTTTGTCCTGAAGGTTTTCCACGAGGTAATCCTAATATTGTCCTTCCTTTGCAAGAATTTGATGCTGCATGTGACTGGTTAGAACAACATACCTTGATTGGGTATTTTTTTGGTAGGACCCCCCCTGAAGCTATGCTCAGAGAATGGGTTAACAAAAGCTGGACTCCTCATGGCGTCCGCCTTGACGCTGTGCAAAACTTTACCAAAGGTTTTTTTTAATTTCGCTTCGCTAACCTGTCGCAAGCTAACGCGGTTTTTACCAACGACCCTTGGTCTGTGCGTTCCTCTCTGCTTGTTTTTCAGAAATGGTCTCGAGACTTCTCTGTCTCGGACAATAAAAAGCTTAGGGTTCCTGTTTGGGTTGAATTCCCAGGTCTACCCTTGCCCTGCTGGCCTTTTATTGAATCTATTGCCCAAGCCCTTGGCAAAGTTGTTACCAAGGAGCCAGAGAAATTTTTTAATGCTCGCCCTCAGTGGCGTGTTTGCATTGAAGTTGATCTTTCTAAAGATCTCAAGGATTTGGTGGAAATCCAGATTGGCGCTCAAAATTTTGCACAGAAGGTGCTTTACTTAAACCTACCTAACACCTGTTATAGGTGCCAGTCTGTGGAACACAAGATCAGGGACTACCCTTTGGCCACACCTAGGGTCAAACCCTAGCTTAAAGCAAAGCTTGTCAAGCAGGTCAAAGGAAAAAAAGAAGAATGGGTTACTGTTGGGCGCAAAGGCAAGCCTGCCTTGAATCCTTTAGTCCCCAAGCCATCCTATCCGGCCGTAACCGCGATTCCTCCTACTTCCATTGAAGTGTCAGTGCCTACTAGCGTGGAGACGCCAGCGGCTTCTGTTGCACCAGTTTCAATTTCGTAGGTTTCAAACCCTGCTAGCTCGCAGGGGATTAAGGCAGCCACCAGGACCTTGTCCTTGGCCAGGGCTCGTTCTCCTCTTGTAGTCTCTTCCATAGTACCACCAACAACAAGGCATTCTCGCAGTCCTCTTGGACGTGTAGAGATATCAGGGGTCAAACGACAGGCTATAAGTCTAGACGATTTCCCGTCTAACTTTCACCCAGTTTCTACCTTTTTGCAGAATAGTTACTCCTCTCTTGAGGATGAGGATGATATGGAAGAGTTTTCATGAAATTCATCTCTTGGAATGTTCGAGGTCTTACAGACCTCCCCAAAAAATTCTATGTCCGGGATACCCGTCATAGACTTGGGAATTTAGATTTTCTTTGCCTGCAAGAAGTTAAGATTTTTGGTTTCATGCTTTCTGCTGCATGTCGCGTCATTTGGAAAGATAGCGTCATGTTTTCTTCTCAGCATGAAGTTGGCCGAGGTGGTGTAGTTACTCTCCTGTCACCTTGCCTTCATTCTACTATTATTTCGCACAGTTCTGACCCCACACACCGTATTATTTGGCTTTTGCTTTCCATCAACAATCATTCTTTTGGAGTCATTAATGTTTATGCCTCCAATGATGTCATGGAAAGGGCGCAAATGTGGGTTTGTCTTGCTGACAACCTGCTGCCAGCTACTTGGGTCCTATGTGGGGACTTCAATATGGTTGAAGTGGCCTCTAACAAAGATGACATTCTGCCTTTCTGTTGGACAGTTGGGGAAAGAGAACCCTAGTTTTACATGTGTCATAAATTGGGCCTCTTTGATCCCAATACTAGCCGCCGTCATGATAATGGGGCTTGGCACACTTGGTCTAATTTTTGAGCTAGACCTGACCGCATATTGAAACGTCTTGATCGTGCTATGATCTCGGCGCAATCTTTTTTTTAAATTTTTTTGAAGATCATGATCTACCTATCATTCCCTTGATAGATGTGACGTTGTCAGACCACTATCCCATTTATTTTGGCATTTCTTGGCAAACAGCTGTCCCCAAAGTGGTTAAGTCTCAGTTCTTCCTGAACACATCTGTGCTATTGCATACCTCCATTATCTCCCACATACAACGTGTCTGGAATTTGGAACCATGTCCACATTCCCATCGAGGTTGGATTCAATGGTGGAATGATGCCATTACTAGAACGACTCATTTTTTGCACATCTACGGGTGTCAGCTGGCAATTTTCAAAAAATGATCTTATAAAGCCAACACCCTTGCCCTCAAAAAAGCCTCTGAAGCACTCACCTTCAACCCATTTGATGTAGATCTGCAACTTCAGCTTTCCAAGCTTCGCCATGAAAAGAAAAATGCTGATAACTATGCTGCCCGAGGAGCTCAAATCAAAGCCCGTCTCTACTGGTTGGAGGTTGGCAACAAAGTGTCGAAGGAGTTCTTCCAGGCTCTCCGAGCTCGTCATACCAATATTGGGATTAAAAAGATAAAAAAAGGAACTGATGTTCTTTCTAGTCTGCCAGACATCCTGCAAGCTTTTGTTCTTCACTATGAGAATGTCTTTGCTTTGCAGGGCCATTCGGTTGCTCAGGAGGAGGCTCTCAGAAAGTGTATTACTGTTACTCCAAACCACCTCGCGGTTGAGCAATGCACTTCCTGTGAGCAACTTCTTTCCCTCCGAGACCTTAAAGAGGCAGCTTACTCCATGGTAGATGAAAAATCCCCTGGGTGTGATGGATTTCCCTGTGAATTTTACAAACATCTTTGGGAGCAAATTGGTCTTGATCTGCACAAAGTCTATCTTGAAGCATACCATTCTAAAAGCTTAGGAGTGATCATAAATAAAGGAAATATTAAATTCATACCTAAAGCTGGTGATCCTGAGGACATCTACAACTGGAGGCCCATCACCCTCCTAAATGTGTCTTATAAGATCATTGCTAAGGCGCTCTCTCTCAAAATCCGCCATATGCTTCCTCTAATTGTGTGGCCTGAACAAACTGGCTTCATCAAATCCAGGTATATTCTTGACAACATCATTGCTATCTGGGAAGGTATGGAATGGGCCCATAAGTCCAAGCAGTAGGCTATCTTTTTAAAGATAGATTTTGCTAGAGCTTATGATTGCATTGAATGGCCTTTCATTTTGGTTATGCTTCAGGGTTTGGGTTTTGGTCCCAATTTCCTTCAGTCCATGGAGATGCTCTTTGGTGACACTAATGCTTGCATCACCATCAATAATTCGCAATCTGAAGCTTTTGGAATTTTTTGTTCCATCAGACAAGGTTGTCCGTTAGCTCCAGCACTTTATGTCCTTGCTGTCGAAGGTTTTGGTTATTTACTTGCTCACTCTGTGTCTTCTGGGCTGGTCCGTGGCATTTCCTTGCCTGATTCTTCCTTCCAGTTAGTCAATGGACATTTTACTGATGATTCTTTTCTCACTCTTCTCGAAGATGAAGAAAACATCAAAAATGCTTTAAATTGTCTTGAAACTTTTTGTCAAGCCTCTGGCTCTGCCATTCAATGGCATAAAACGCTCTATTACCGACAATCTTTTTTGCTAGCTCCACTTGGCTCAGCCAATTCCAATGGAAATGGGTTACTCATGGAGAAATTTTCCACTTTCTTGGCATTCCCTTTGCTTTCCAAGCTTCCCCTGTGGAACTTTGGAATGCTGTGCTTACAAAGATTACCAAAAAGCTTGATTATTGGATCACTAAGCCGCTTTCTCTTGCTGGTAAATTCTAGATTTGTTCTAAGATTTTGGCTACCACCCATGTGTTTTATTATTCTTGTTGGACTCCCTCCAAAGCTTCATATCTCAAATTAGAACGTTTGCTCAGAGATTTTCTTTGGGCCTCTGGTTCTGACCATCATGGTTTTCACAGAGTTTCTTGGGATTTCTGTTGTCTCCCAAGGGAATCTGGGGGTCTCGGCCTACTTTCCACTCGGAAGCAGGGCCTTTCCCTCTGTGCTAAATGGATTATTAGAGCTATTTCTGGAGATGAAGCCTGGAAAATTCTTGTCAGGCATTGCATCTCTTCAGGCTTCCCTGCTAACAGACCGACGTGGAAGGGAATTGGTTTTCAGACCCTTCTCACTATGCGAGAACCAGTGGTCATACAGGGCTCTTTCATTATAAAGAGCATCTGGAAAGCCTGAGCAGCTGTTAAACCTTGGCTTCATTAGGCTGGTAATGAGTTCTATAATGGGCTATCCTTAAATCAGCAGAACATTTGGTGGTCTCCCCTGTTTGCCTTCTAGGGTATTCCTCTTGCCAAGACTCAAGGTGCCAGTGCTCTGCGCTTCTATAAATGAGGCATTCACACTACTAAGGACATTTTTTCAAGAGCCACCATGAATTTCAGGTCTTGGGAGGATATGCAAGTTCAATACCACCTTGTACGTGCCGATCGCCAGACTTATGAGCTTCTGTTGTCTTCCATCCCTGTGCACTTACTTCATAAAGTGGGGATTCAGTCTGTTCGACCTTGGTGGTATGATTGGAAGTGGTTTCCTGCCACTCCATTTACCAATTATAAGCCCAATATGGGATACAGATGGCTTTCACCCCACCTTCCGATGGTGGACACGCTCAATTAGTGGTGGCATTTGCATTCTTCACTTTCTCAATGGAGAAAATGGTTTGACACCATTTGGAGTGCCATTACAGAACCTAATATTGCTCACTTTGCTTGGTGCCTTTCTTTCCAAGGTCTTCCCCTGGGGCCTCGGCTCAAGCACATTGGGGTTCCTGATCCCAAATGCCCCTTCTGTGGCCAACCTGAGTCCTTTTTGCATATTTTTTGGTTTTGCAAATGTGCTCAGAATTATTGGCACTGGATCCATGATTTTTTCAAGCCTTTCAGGCCCGAACCTTTTTCATGGCACATGATCCTGCTGGGTGATTCCCCTAGATTTCCTTGAAAGTTTTCCCAGATTTGGCATACCTTCAGGATGGAAATTTTGTTTTCTCTATGGAAAGATAGGAATGCAGTTTTATTCACTCACAGTTTTTTGGATGTTAACATTGCAATGTACACTAAGGCATGCATTTGTAAGAATGTCATTATGTAGATATAGGTGCAAGCTAATAAAGTTTCCCTGGAGGTTGCCCACTTACAAGAATTGTTAAACCATTGGGGCAATGCGCCTTGTACCATTGCCAGAGTGCCTCCGAATGCCTCGGCTGATGCCTCCTCATCTCACGGTCGCTGTTCCAGATGCTAGTCCTCTGGCTGGCATTCGCACACACTGCACTCCTAGGGTCCCTGCCACCGCTCTCCCAGCGGTGATCATGGCGGTTGGAGGCGCTACTCCGCTTCCCCACCACATGGTGGTTCTGGCTGGTCCTCGGCTCCCCCCCCCAAGCGGGCTTCTGGCTGGTCTCCGGCTCCTCCCCTTGGATGGGCGCACTCTGGCAAGTTTCCTCGGCTGGCCTTGGCAATTTCTCCTCCGCAACCAGACAAGAAGGATGCGGAGACTGCAACTACCCCAGATCCTGCAGATGCTGCTGACGGCTGGACTGTTCCTAGTCCACCTCACAATCCCACTGATGCGTGGGGATTTCCTGATAAATATGATCCTCCTCCCTCTACTGGTACTGCCTTGGCAATATGAGGTTGTTCTAAATGTTTTTTTTTGATGAATAGTTTATAGTTGCTGGCTGCGGCCATATTGTTTGCTTCGACTTCGGCCGATTGAACTCATTTGCGGGGTGATCCTGTATCCCCCGACCCTTTTTTGTGAATTGTAATCTTAGTAAATTTTATTAATTGAAAAGGACTTCATCAAAAAAAAAAAAAATTATGTACATATTATTAAATAATTATTGAATATATAAATATTAATAGTAGTGCATCAAACATTATTATATAATATTGATATATAATTATTATTATGATATTATAAAAATATATAAATAAATGATTAATGATATTATATTATGAAATGGAAATATTCAAGGCATAATATTATAATATAATTGAGAATTAATTATAAATAATATATAAAGAAAATATACTACGTAATAGTATTAAGTATAATAATATTACTAATAGCATTATTAATATAATATATTATATGTTATAATGTTGTTATCAATATAATTACAAATACATTATGCACAAAGCAATATAATAATAAAATTAGATAAAATATTATTATAATATTATATATGACATTACATTATAATATGAACAATAAAATAAAAATAGAGATATTATTTTAATTGCTAAAATATTATAGTGAAGAGAAAATAAGAGGAATATAATGCTGGTTCTCTAGAGACACGTCCCTTCGAGCATTACCTAGCATAAGGTATAAAAGGTGAATTCACTCATTGAAGAAAAGACCATAAGAGAGGGGACTTCTATAGTGAATAAGAAGAAGATCAAGACTTATTATAGTACTAATAAGATCAGTGGGCTACCATCAGAGTATAAACTGAAAGTGAGCTCAATGGAAGACTTGGAAAGAAATGTTCTATCCAAAGAGTTCAATAAGACTCTTAATATTGAGCAACTAGGTGGCTTCTAGAATGAAAAGCTAATAGGGAAATCATTCATGCAAACAACAGAGGCACCTCTTGAAAGTAATAGTAGTTGTAAAAAGGCATCAAATGACATAGTAGATTCAAGCAAAGTACTCCATGAAATAGGCAATCAACTTGGCTTTGAAATTATAAACAAGGAACATGTCCTCGACACATTAATCTAGTTAGAAGGATGTTTCAACACAATAGAAGACTATCCAATCAAATCATGAATTGTTACAATATTGAGAAACCAAATAATACATGTGCAAGACTACTACTCTCAACAATTTCTTTGCATTCAATTAAGATTCCTTTTGAGAAGTTTAGGAGATCAGAACGATTACTCTTGCACATGACTAGAGTCTGGAAACAAACATCAATGATTTGGTTTATCAATAAAGCAATTCATAAGAACTTGAGTCAGTAACAAAAATTTTGAAGGAAGAGGCACCTAGTTTTAATAGACAGAAAAAGTCAGATTCACATATATGGACGGAAAGAAAACAAAAAGGATACAAATAAAAGAAAAATCGTAGATAAACTAATGACCCCCCCAAAAGGGTTCATTACATTGCTATACTTTTATAATTTGTTGTATTTATCATATCCAACCCTTGCATTTGTATTATGTGATTACATTTGTGAAGTTACTTGAGCCTACATAGATGCACATCTGCATGTTTATAATGGGATCTTATGAGATCCAAACTCCTAGATATATGCTAGTTGAGGGATTATTTGTTTGGGGGTTGCGTTGGGAACATGCATTGCCTTTGGGAACTCATTATATGATGAGAATGGGCATGTAGGGTAGACATGTGGAGTGGTCTCTTATGTATCACAATGTATAAGTGGCTGGCAAGGTAGCATGAAGAGGTTCTAACAAGTGATAACCAAATTAATAAATTGGATACTAAAACTTAATGAAAGATAAGATTATTGAACACTTGGCTTCCTGAGTGAGTTGGACCGAAGCCTCCCAAGGGGGTTGGAATGAAGACTTTGTATTTGGACTCCTAAGGTAGTTGGAACAAAGATGCATTCTTATTCTGGTCTCTTAAAGGAGCCAAAATGAAGGCTTGAAGCACTTGCCCTACTACAGGAAAGTAATGGCACTCCACTAGAGTCCCTACCTAGTTATCCCATAGATAGTATGACCAATGACTTGATGTACTATATTCCCTTTATGATCATAGAGATGTTGGTATTATATTCCTCTTAGCATATGTATTAGCCATGGATGATTATCTTTAGTGATTGTGGTCAAGTCATGATCTCCATTAGCATATTGGCAGTGGGCCTATGGGTACCACGTAGTTGGGAGGCTCTACCTATAGCACTACTAGGGACTGATGTATAGAGATGACCCAGTTCTAGTCTTAAGGCTAGAGCTGATGTTCACCTATATTTTTGGTCTATTAATGAAGGGTCACTCTAATACCACTGATGAAGGGATACACCACCCTTACCAACTCATAACCAAAAACATAACAATGTGGAGATAAAGATAAGATAAAATGCTTTACAAAGCATCTTGCATCATGTATATGAAATATGTTTCCTTGTGATTTATGCTTTACTTTGGATACATTGGTATCATATTTTAGATGATGCTTAGCATGTTTACTTATTGCATTCCTTTATCATTATGTTAGATGTTATGACATAGTTTATTTTACTTATCACTTCTATGGATTTTTAATTTTATTGTTAGATTAGCATGTTGGTTGTTTCATGTTGCATATGATGATATGTGATGGATTATTGGTAGTATGGAGATCACAAGATAACACTAATAACCTTGTTGTTGAAATGAGACTCCTTTCTTGGGGTATGGTTAGGATCCTTGAGGTCTCATGATGCCATTAAGGTTGAGATAAAATGAGCATGGTTGATTTAGTTTGGTTATATCTTGCTTGTATCTTTCCCTCATTGCATTGTTGCTTATGCTTACACTATTGTAGTGATGGTTATTAAAGATTAGTGTAGTGTGGATCTTCTTGGTTCATATATTAGAGTTATGGTTTCTTATTGATTTCTTTATGTGTGGATCCATTACTCCTTGGTGTGAGTTATCTTTCATTTCATATCGTACGTTGGTGCTGACATGCTTCATTCATTTATTGTTCAGGGCACCTTCCTATTATATATCTTGGTAACTATAATCACCTATTTTCATAGGTTGCATTAATTTGCATGGAATTAATTATATACACATCATTTTTATCTCCTTCATGTAGCAGATCTTGTATAGAGCTTTCCAACACATTTTGAATAGAGTCAATCCAAGTCCGGACACAAAAGTTATGGCCTCCAGAATTAAGGCAATTGTTGTGCTGCCTCTGAAATCTCATACAAGGAAAGATTTTTGATGTGAATTATCATATGGGACTTGAGTTTACTCATATGGAATAGTGGGAATCCTTGTACAATATCCCTCTGATGTGATGTCTTGTATGAGAAATAGTGGTTTCTTCTCCACACCTCTTCTTGAAGGTGAAAATTAGTGGTTCAAACACTCTTTTCAATATTACACCTTCCTAATGTATAATAATCCAGATATATATGCCTTCTTGTGATAGTTCTTTATGTTTCCTCTTATTTCTTACATTGTAATTGGTAAATTGACTCGTATGGACTAAATACCCAAGAAATTTTCATTTGAGTTTAAAATGAACACATTAGTAAGTGATGAATGTTTAGAGATCTTTAAGGGTGTTGGTTTTGTGTTAGTCTTCCATTGTAATCTTTGTGACATGCTTTCTTATTGCATCTCATCCTTCAAAAAAAATTATGTTAGTCTTTGTTTATCCTTTTTTCCAAGGATCTCCAAGTGGGGCATTACATATAGTATTAGAGTCCATGTTCAATCATTGCGATCTATGTGTAAATGTTGCCCTTATGGTTGTTGTTGTTGTTGATGTGTGAGTGCAAGTGTCTCTTTGTGAGCTTGTGATATCCCATTGCTTGGGTACCTGATTGTATTGAACTTGATTATCCAGTAGATGTGACTCAAGTAATGTGAGGAGAAAGAAGTGAATCTTTTAGTTTTGTGTACCTTTTAGAGATAGATGATACCCCTTGGTGAGAACCTCATATGAGCATACTAGACCATGTCATGAGTTATTTCTTGTGAATTTTACTGGTTAGTGACCCATGTGTGGTTCATGCATGAGGATGCCTTAGAAACTAGAGCTATGTTGTTTCTTGGTTTGACATGTCTTTTGATGCATTGTGTTCACCCATGTAATGCAACTGAAATTGATGTGCCTTATTATGATTGGTTGCTTGTGTAATCCCTTAGATGGATTCATTAATCTGTGTTCATGTTTTAGCCTTGACAACCTCTTGTTTTTCTCTTTGTAGAGAGTGGTGCACTATATTCCTTGTGTTCTCCTATTGAAAGTAAAAGAAATAAAATTTAATTATAATTCATTGTTATTTCATTATGGTAATGAAATATTCTCTTTCATTGATAAATGAGTGTATACTACTAAATCATTGTAAAAGAAGCATATTTGATGCATTAGATCCTTTATGTTAATGACTGACATCCTCAAATTTATTATTTATCAAGCTTATGAAAGTTGTAGTGATATTACTACATATCATAATGTTGTGCATTGCATGGAAAAGAATTAAGGAAATTATAGTTATGCATATGCATGAAGTCATTGATGTTATACTTTCTAATGTGCATGAATGTGTTCCCTAACACTATTAGGCTGTTGTGGTCCTTAGCACCGAGTGATAGTTAATACCTCTTAGATGACTTTTCTTAACCATTACATGTAATATGATTCAGTTGATGCCTTATTTAATTTGGCTAATGGAACTTTCCACATGTTGTTTAAGCTAGTATTAGTTTTTGGTATTTTCCTTGCTTGGACTAGTCATTAAAATTTCCCTATTGATCTTTTTGTGATAGTTTCCACACTTGACTTATTGTTAAACTATGCATATTTTTCTCATTTATTGTTGGAATTGATAATTTCCCCTATTTGGGATTTTCTTTTATTTTTTGTTGTTTATTTTTAACATATTTTACTATTGCCTAGTTGTGTGTTGTGGCTCTATCATGGTCAATCAAACCACTGATAGTATGTACAAGGGATAACACCATAGAGAAAATACTAGTGCATATGTGAATAGATGTAAAGGTGTTGTTGGAAACTACAATAAGAGAAAGTGTTATTTTATGATTGATGTCAAACCTATTGGGGAGACATTTTACTGATAGTATAGAGTGTCATATCATTTTATTGATGGAGAGGATTTGAAAAGAAGAGACCATTAGATGACCTAGTGAAAGGTTGAGTTGAGATGTGTTAAACATCATGGAAATATAATGGGCACTTGATAAGTTAGTCCTTGAAAAGATATGTATTTTTCAATCAATAAATGAAGTGAAGAAGATAGTTGGATGAAGCTAAGAGTTGAAACAAGTCATAAGGATAAGCTTGACCCAATATCAATATTGCATGGTCAATGAAAGAGTTGAAGCAGGAGATTAAGGAACTTAGTAAAAGCCAAGTGAAATAGTTCGATATGAGTAGTTAGTTATTGTTGAGAAAATGTATGAATAAGTGTAGTTTCAATCGAGTGTAGTATTGGCTGAGTGAGCATGTTGATAGAGAGTGAGAAAGTATAGCGTGTTGAGTTGTATAGTGATGACCAAGCTGAAGAACACAGTGATTGATGAGTGACAACAAAAGTTACAATTTGAGAAAGATTTGATTTTGGGGCTGATGCATTTGGAATTTTGAATTATTCAAATGACGTAGAAGCTAAGGATTGATGTGATAGGTATTTTATACACAAGGAGATTTTGTTATGCGATCAAAGGCAAGGATTTGATCATAAATTTCTAGAAGAAGAGGGAGAACAAAAATATGGAAGGATTCAATGAATCTAACCTAACCCTAAGATCAATGATGATGTTCAGGTGGAAAAATATTGAAATTACCTATTTAAGGAGGCATAAGGAATGCATTTGAAGGTTGGTTCACGGTTGATTGACAATCTTGAGAAGTTGTGAAGATGAGAAGAGTAGAGGTGAAGTGTGAAGAGTTTGTGAAGTATGATTGCTTGAGGAGATGCCAAGTAGATTAGTGATGGAATTGTGAATGAAGGCCAGTCAATGAACCAATAGATGAGTGAATGGAGATTTGAATTTTCAAAGTGAGTTGTACTTTACAGATCAAGCCAACTATTACATTCTAACCATTGTATTAGTCCAAAATCATCTAATAAAGGTTGACCTAACAATAATTTTGTAAACCCTTTAATCAAGGTGAAATTCTAATAGAATGTTCTAAAGTCCTCTAATAAGGACACTCCTAACATGGTGATTAAGTCCTTTAACAATGTCACATTTAATAGTGTGTTGTATAACCTTAATAGGGTTGGCTCTTAATTGAGATTACTACAAAGTAGTGAAAAATTGGTAGCATGTTGGTGGCTTTTCCCAAATTGGGTTTCCACATTAAATCCTGGTGCCAAAGTGTTATTATCATGAGTGGATGTTATTGTTTTGCATGCCATATTTTAAAATGGTTAATTTGCTAGCAGTTGACACATATAGAGACAAAGAATTAAGTAAATGCATTAAATATTATTTTTATGATGATATTCTATAGAGACTAAGTGGGTATTTGTAATTGATTAATCTATTTGAAGTGATTAAAAGTTGAATTGGTACATCTAAACATGAGGATATTGATTCAACCCCCACCCTACCGCCTCTTAGTTATTTTGAATCTTTATAACATGTGTTAGTAAAATGTATTCAATTTTAACGTGGATAAAGTATTGCATTGTCCTTGGAAGAAAGAGAAAGTTGGAAAAAATATAATCTCATTAGATGATAGTTTATCCTTAATGCATATCCTCTATCTTGAATTCTAATATTGGAAACTACTTAAATGATTGAGGTAATATTGATTATGTAAATGAGATTATTTGGTTTACATGTGTGTTATTATTTGCTCGTTTGGTTTCATGTGCCATTAGTATTTGTAATGTCCCTTGTACTTCTTGGTGATACTTTATGAACTCCTGGCTAATGAACCTACAACATGTCTTATTATTCCCATAAAGATGTGTTGTGATTCCACAAAACATGCCCTACTTTTGACTTCAAAAATGGGGACCCCCTTTATTTGGGCTCACAAAAGCTCATTCATTAGTATAGGGTATCTTCCAAGATGCCACAGGGAATAAAATTTTTGTAGTTTGGGTTTATGAGTTTGGTCAATTAGCATAATTTTTAACCCTTAGCACTAGTATACTGATGTTTATCTTTTGTGTAAGTCATCATTGTGTCCTCACCAACCATACAAAAAAAGATTACCATGGTATTTCATGTACATTTTCAAAATAGGCTCCTAGAGGTTTGAGATAGAAGAAGTAGAAGGAGTTCAAGTTTATGCCAATATTGGGCTATAAAGTGGGTATAAATCATAAAAAATAGCAACATAAGTAGAAAAGAGTGGTCCTAGACCTCATTTAAGAAAAACCTAGAAACTGCTTTCAAAATTTGAGAACTTTGATTTTTGGGTGAATTGAGCACCTTGTACTCTTTGAACGTGTGCTTTTTGAAGGTGCACTTTTTGAACATGCACTTTTCACATGGTGCACATTTTGACGGTGCATTTTTTGCAAGGTGCACTATTTCCAAGGTGTTCTTTTTTGAAGGTGCACCTTTCACAAGGTGTACATGTGCACAATTTGATGATTAGGTAAAGGAATTGTCTCCAGAAGCATGCCGGTGTGCAAGGTGCACATTACAAATTTGAATATCCATAAGTTGAAGACTCACTGAAGGTGCACCTCTGCAAAAGTGTGTAATTCTAAAGTCTTGAAGATGTCTTAGGTTCCAAAGATGCTAAGGTGCACAGGTGCACAATTTTACAAGTTTTGAAGAACAAAGTGCATATGTGCCAAAGGTGTGCAAGTGGGCCTAAATGATCAAAAAGAGAAAAATAAGTACACAAGCATGGTCCTAGACCACATTTGATAAAAACCCAAAAATCATTTTTAAAACTAAGAACTTTGATTTTTGGGTGAATTTAGCACCTTGCACACTTCCCTAAAGGTGCAAAGGTGCACAATTTGAAGATTTGGTGAATGAACTATCTCTAAAGGTGCATAGGTGTGAAAATATAAAACATCTAGGGCCCCTTAAGGTCCCTAAAATTACCATGACTTCCTCATCTTCTACACAACTAAGATCACACTCAGACTCATGACTTTCAAGTTCCAAGGAATGCCCAAGAAATCACACTTCATGATTTCCACAGAGAAGGGAGGGGAAATTATGAAGCTTTAGACTTGTTAGCTCCTAAATAAATAGCCTTTTTCATCCAAAATCTCGAATGGGTACATCCACACATCATTTTGGTTGAAGGTCAACAAGCCCTAGATGATGGAAATTGAAAATTGTGAAGTTAGAAAAATTCTCACTATTCGAAATTTGTGGAGTTAGAAAAAATTATGTCAATTTTTTGATCCTCCCATCAAGGTGTGATTTTTAGAGGTGCACCAAATCAAGAGGTGCATCAAAATTTTTGAAGAAGAAGCAATGCACCAACAGTTAACTGCTAGTTGCTATTTTTGAGCATTACATGCATCAAAAAAGTATTTTGATGATATTTTAACTCCCAGAAACACCTAGAGAAGGCCAAGATTGCATTTTTAGAAGTTGAGCAATGACTCTCTGATCATCTCATAGCTTCTCTCTTCTTATCTTCTTCTTCTTCTTATATTATTTTAATTCACGTAAAGGCTTATGCACAAATTAATTGATATAAACAAGGGTGGAGACCTACATAGCACCATTTAGAAAGTAAATTTGTATGTAATCAGCTTTATTTTATTAGTATTTTAGCATGAATTTTCATAAGAAGATCTCTCACTCCTAGCACAAAAGGAGGAGATAATTTATTTTTAAATACATGGATGTAATATGTACTCCAGGCCATTATTTTGACAGAATAATATATGCTATTGGTGTTCTCATTCTAAGTGTAGTAAATCTTAACATAATGTGTTATATTTGTGAATGGATGTTCATGAATAATAATGGAGCTAATAGTTTTATTGCATTGTTATGGTCATGTAACATTTTAGTTTTGGTGTTTACCTTATGTTAATGAATTTCACAATTGTGATGAATTGCAAAAAGGATCACTATTGTTCTTGCATAGCATTTTGTCTTGTGTGAGTGCACTTTCTGTGGCCTCATGATTTGATGAAATGTGAAACATCTTTTGGTTATTATTGAAGTTTCCATTGATGATTGCATCGGTGGAGTTGAGGAAGTGCTACTGCTAACTTCATTGATTTCCTACCAGATCCTTTTGATGATTTGATTCACAGACATGTTGGTACTTTGGCTTATGTCCATTAGGAATTTCCCTTTTAGTATTTTGTTTTTTTCCCTCATCACTCTATCTTCATTATTTGGTTTTCAAACACTTGGTTAAAATAGGAATTCATATAATTGCATTGATAAACTACATTCATCATAAAATAGAAAATACAAAAATATATCTCTTTTGTGGTTACATTTCAATAAAGTTGTGTAGATTGGTGGGTACTAGCAAAGGCTCCTTGTGAACATACACATTTATATTCAATTGAGTTACTTAGAAGGTTGAAAAAAAACCATCTAGAACCTTGGAGTTTGTCATTGATCAACATTTCAAGAGAGAGATCAAAAAATATTTCTATCGTTAAGCATCATGCAAAATGATTGCTCAACAGAAGTGGTGCTAAGAGGAGGGTTTGAAAACCTTTCTACTAAAAAACCCAAGTTATGGTTCAATACTTTTGCAATTTTGGAAGTTCTATAATTTTTTAAATCTACAATTTTTGAAGGTGCACTTTTCAGAGTAAACACAAATTGGAAGATCTTGACCAACCATCTCCCTCTCAACAAGCATTGAGGTCTTCACTTGACAAGCAAGAGTTTTTAGGACTCAGTCATTTTTGCAAGCCTCACAACAATAAAGGGATACCAAGGCTCCACCCACTCATATTGAAAATTCCATCATCATCATCCACTCTACATTCTACTTCACACATTTCCATCATTATGCACCACGTCTTTCTTTAATGCCAAAAGTTCACCTTTCAACCTAGCTAGTCCATTACACAATTTGTCCAAAAATCTTGACATTTTTTTTGCATGATTCATCTATGGAGAATAATAGAAGATCATATTAAAATTTTCAAGGAATCTATAATTGGAACCAAATTCAACTTATAGACATGTTCTTTTTCCTTTTCCCTTACACTTTGTGGGAAACAACATTCATGTGGTACCTTAATCTGCCACCAATATCAATAAGAGATTACAACTCTTTTGAAAGAAGGTTTTTGGCACAATTCAAGGTCTACATTGATTCAGTTATCTTACATCATCAATTCGTCTCAATTAAGAGGGATCCCCATGAGACTATTTCATAGTTTGATCATCACTTCTATAAGATGTATCAAAGAATGGAGATTCCTTACATTGTACCACAAGAGGCTTCCATCCAGATCTATTTGTTAATAATTGACGCATTAAATTCTATTTTTCTAAGAAGGCTCCCACCTAGAGACATTGATACTATTGAAAAGGTCTTCAAATAGGCTATTACATTCATGAAGTAGGTAGATCCTCATGGTGGAGGAAAATTTGTGTCTTCCTTCACTTTGAATAATACAATAGCCATACCACCATTTCTAGTAGGAGTGTCTACTATGCCCAATCAAATGCCCCTGTTGAATCCAATACCTTTACTATCATAGGTTACCGATGCTCTAATGACAACACTTACATATTTAGGGTATCGACCCCAAAAGACTGTATTCTTTGAAAAAATAATTATCCACCTGCTAAACTCAAGAAAAATATGGCTCATGATTTTGAGAGCATAGATGAAAATGCCTCTTTTATCCAATGAACTCATTAGAATAAAGTTGAATTCCTCAAGAAACCAAGGCAATCATCCAAGACAAATTTCTTCCCAAAAAAATTATTCTCAAAATTAGGACATAAATTATAGCCCATACAGTGACATCAACAATGAGAATAATGGTATTATAGGTATGAGTCCAAGTGAAAATGGATATGCATACAATAATGTTTCAGATCAGCCTGCCCAAATCATAGAGGAACAACCTTTGTAGTTTAGAGCAATGGTAGTTGAATCATATGATAAATCTACAAGAGAAAAACATAATGAAGATGATCAAGAGAATTTTGTGTTCCCATTCAATGAAGAGAAAGAACATAGACACTCTAGGATGCATGTTTATTGCAACAATAATATGATCACACAAAGTTTGAAAAGTAGAGAAGAATATCTAAGATATGATGTCTCTCTATGGTTACATCCTACTCCTCAAGACATGTGGGTTTGCAACACTCCAATGCATTATGAGGATCCAACCAACATTAACTTGAAAATTCAAAAGGAATTACATATAAAGGATGAGGTTTTGAAAGGTTTTATGGATAACATAACAAGAAATTTGAAGTATCTTGGAGAAGATTAGAATCCAAACATCCTTTTTCTTCTTAACTATTATTACATCCATCAAAGGATTCATTTAGAGTTGGAATGTGCTAGTCTCCAAGATGCAACATTTAATGTGTTAGTATAGATAGATTAGCTTGTCAAAATTGTCAAAAGTAATGAAATTGTTTCAAGTTTTGATGTTGCAATAAGTGTGTATATCCTAGGAAATTTTGAGGATGCAAAAAATTTTGAAGTTCCAAACCTCCATGGAGTTGAAAAAATTCCCAAAGTTGCAAAAAATGATGGAAATGTAGAAGATTCTAAGGTTGGTGAGATTTTTGAATCATGAAGTCATCAAGAAGAAGATAAAAATTCTTCATACTATGATATGATCTCCCATTGGATAATGATGAGGTACCTCTCTCAGAACAAGATATGCCATCAGAAAAGATCGATAGAGTTCTTAATTTGGTCTCAATCTTGACTAAGAAAATGACATTTTGTGGGTATTCTACACATATATCAAACCATGTAATAACTGAGTCATGTTGAATCCATCCATTTGGGTTCCATTCAGAAGTAAGTTGTCCTACTTTCTTGTTAGCTTGGGAGATCACAATGGAAGTTAAGTATGATTTTGAACATGATTCTTTGGGATATGAGGGCCAAAACACCTTGATTAATGATATTAATGAATCTTACAATTTGAAAGGAAGGCTTATGATTGAGTTTTCTAGTCCCAAGGAGCCTAAAGGTAACAATTCATGGTTTAAGGCTAATGATGGTGATAATAAGGACCATAAAAATAATGTTCTATCTTTTGGGTCTTGTTCTAATATATATATTATATAATTTATGATAGTGTTTCCATGTCCATGTGGAGTTGTGTACCATGAGGTAAGACCACTAGAAGGAAAAATACAATGTGTGAGTGTACCCCTATGGGGGGGGACTCACTAGATTGGGTGATATCTTTTCATTATTCCTCCCAGCTTGATGACTTTGAATTTAAATATGATGCTAAAGGTAAGAGAATTTTTTTGTGGATTAATCATGGACATGGAGAGTTACCACAACTTTTGATTTTGTGTGCTTTGTACCCAAAATTTGAACCAAGATTGCCCAATTTTTTTTTTTTTGAGTACAAAGACAAGTCAACATTTTTTAGAACTAAATGGGTTGGGTTATTACTATTGCACATAATGAGAAATATACTCACAACCACCCCCCACATTCTTATTATTCAAGGTTTTCTATATATGTGTTTTTGTTTTTGTTTATTTTTTAGTCTTTTTAGTTAGGTGTTAGTTTTGTTTGTGTCAAGTCTATTTTGTTAGGGTTTTTTCATCTTTTTGCCTCTTTTTATTTTTAAGTATTTGATTCAGGGAGTCACTATATTTTGTTGTAGATGTTCCCAACATATGGTCCATCTCAATTGGTGTCAAATTATGGAAGAGGTATTTATTTGTCAAAGCATTTGGATAACTTTGTTTCTTATACGAACTAAATACAGATGTTGCTCATAGGTAAAGAGGACTTTTGGCCTTAAAATTGGATTCTAGATTGATCACTCTCAAAACTTTACAAATTTAAAGAATTGGTCATCTACATTTCTTTCAAACCAGGTGGATAGTGGCTAAGGGATAGTCCATTTTTTTTTGTTTGAATAGAGGATTCCAGGGGCTTATCAAAATCACTTGTTGGCATGTGAGTTTCCCAAAGTTCATTAAAAGAGGAATGCATGAGTAATCATATTAGAAAAGGTCTATAAGAAAGTAACACCAACATCTTGACCACATAGTCTAATTTTTGTCAAGAGAAAATAAAAACAAAATTGTGGTCATTAAATAAGATTCCAGAACTTGGTATGAACCAAAATAAGGTGATCAATAAGAGCTAGCACAATGTAATTGTTGGCTCATTTCAAACAAACAAAAGTTTCAAGCAAGAATCAAGTGGAAATGCATGAGCTCTATGAAGTTGAAAAATGGATCACCAAAAATACAAATGACAAGTAATCAATGACTCATTAAGAGCCCTTTGAATGATTTCTCACATCTAGTCATATATTGATTGGAAATTTATTGATGGGGATTTCTCAAACTCTCACCAGTCAACAAAAGATTATTTCTATGTTATTGCACACTTGTGGTGGTTGGCACTTAGGAGTATCAAGGGAATTAAGACATTGAACACACACTGAGCATGAAAATTGAAAAGTTTGAGTTTCTTGTTTGAAGTTCTCAAAAGATACTAGTGACATATGGAATCAAGTTGCAAACTTGATATAGGTTTAAAAATTTCTTGTTGATAAAGAAATTCCTTTGTCATTTCTTTCTTTTCTTAGGGATATTTGTTGTGGTTCCACAACACATGCCCCATTTTAGACTTTGGAAATGGGGACACCCTTTTTTTGGGCTCACAAAAGCTCATTCGTCATAATAAGGTATCTTCCTGGATGCCTCAAGGAGTGGAAATTTTGTTGTTTGGGTTTAGGAGTCTGGTTAATTAGCATCATTTATAATTCCTAACACTAGTATACTAATGTTTATCTTTTGTGTAGGTCATCATGGCATCCTTATCATCCATAGCACAAAAACTACCATGCTATTGCATGTGCATTTTCAAAATAAGCACCTTGGGATGTTCGAGTGTATGACAATTTTGGGATATAAAGAGAGTAAAAATCATAAAAAAGAGAAAAATAAGTACACAAGAGTGGTCCTAGAACTCATTTGAGCAAAACCCAGAAACCATTTTCAAAATTGTGAACTTTGATTTTTGGGTGAATTGAGTACCTTGTGCTTTTTGAAGGTGCACTTTTTGAAGGTGCACTTTTTGAAGGTACACTTTTTGCAAGGTGCACTTATTTAAGGTGTAATTTTCACAAGGTGCACTTTTGAAGGTGCATTTTTTGTAAAGTGCACTTTTTGCAAGCTGCACTTTTCACAAGGTGCACAGGTGCACAATTTTGATAATTAGGTGAAAAAATTATCTCTTGAAGGTGCACAAGTTGCACATTACAAATTTGAATATGCATAAGTTGAAGGAATCCTTGAACAGGCACATGTGCAAAGGTGCATAGGTGCACATGTCCACAATTCTAAAGTCTTGAAGATGGCTATGTTCTCAAAGATGCTAAGGTGCGCAGGTGGATAATTTTACAAGTTTTAAAGAAAAAAGTGCATAGGTGAGAATGATGCACAAATGAGCCTAAATGATCAAAAAGAGAAAAATAAGTACACAAATGTGGTCCTAAACCTCATTTGAGAAAAACCCATAAATCATAAGAACTTTGATTTTTGGGTGAATTGAGCACCTTGTGCACTTCCCTAAAGGTGCACAATTTGAAGATTTGTTGAATAAACTATCTCTAAAGGTGTGCAAGTGTGCATATTTAAAACATCTAGAGGCCCTCGAGGTCCCCAACATTTTTTAGTATAAACCACAGAAAAAAAAAACAATTACATGCAAATATAAACAATATCAAAAAATAATAAATCGCACAGAAGAGAACACAAGACACCAAGATTTAACATGGTTCACCCAATCCTTGGCTATGTCCACCAAACAAAAAGTCCAATATTACTATGATCCAATGATTACAACTTAATTACAATCTGTAATCCCTTACAACTTAATACTACCACAAGAAACAATTATCGCATCACATCTTACAAAAATCCATAACCCTAAGCCCTTTTATACAAGTATTTTTTCCACTTTGGGGTTAAAATTAGTTACATGTCAACCATAAAATATTCTCAAACCCTGCCAAGGAATTATGGATTATGTATAGTACTTCCTTGATCGGTCACCATAAACTAACAATATTACCATGGCTTCCTCATCTTTTGCAGCAACTAAGATCACACTCAAACCTGTGACTTTCAAGTTCTATGGAATGTCCAAGAAGTCACACTTCGTGATTTCCATAGGGAAGTGAGGGAAAATTATTAAAATTTAGACTTTTTATTACCTTAATAAATCACCTCTTCCATCCAAACGTTCAAAGGGGAACATCCACACATCATTTTGGTTGAAGGTCAACAATACCCAGATGATGGAAATAAAAAATTGTGGAGCTAAAAAAATTCTCACTCTTGGAAATTTGTGGAGTTAGAAAAAATTATGTCAATCTTTTGGTCCTCTCATCAAGGTGTGCTTTCTAGAGGTGTACTTTTTAGAGATGTGCCAAATCAAGAGGTGCACTGACAATTTTGAAGAAGTAGTGCACCGAAAATTAATTTCCAATTACTATTTTTGAGCATTCCATGCATCAAAAACACATTTTGATGGCATTTTAACTCTAGAAACACTTAGAGAAGGACAAGCTTGCATTTTTCAAAGTCTTAATGAATCTCAAATCATCCCATGGCTTCTCTCTTCTTATCATCTTATTCTTTTATTGTTTTAAGTCACGTAATGGCTCATGCACCCATTAATTGATATAAACAAGGGTGAAGACCTACATTGCACCATTTAGAGAGGCAATTTGTATGTAATTAGCTTTATTTTATTATTTTTTAGCACGAGTTTGCATTATAAAATCTCTCACTCCTAACAAAAAAGGAGGAAAGGGCTTCTTTTAAATACATGGATGTAATATGTACTCTAGGTTGTTGTTTTGATGCGATAATATATGTTATTGGTGTTCTCATTATGAGTGTAGTAAATCTTGCTAGAGTGTATTATTTTGTGAATGCATTTTCATGAATAATAATGAAGCTTTAATAATTTTGCTGCATTTTTATGATCATGCTATCTTTTAATTATAGTGTTTTCCTTATGTTAATGAATTCTGTTGTTGTGACAAATTCGAGAAAGGATCACTATTTTTCTTACATAGCCTTTTGTTTCATGTGAGTGCCCTTTCTGTGGCCTCACGATTTGATGAAACATGAAACATCTTTCAATTATTACTAAAGTTCCCATCAATGGTTGTATTGATGGAGTTGAGGAAGCATAGCTCCTAATTTCATTGGCTTCCAACCAGATCCTTTTGATAATTTAATTCACAAATGTGTTGTTACATTGGCTTATGTCTGTTGGGAATTTTCCTTTCAGTAATTTTTGTTATTCCCTTGTTACTCTATATTGATTATTTTATTTTCAAACACTTGGTTAAAATAGGAATTCATATAGTTGCATTTATAAACTACATTCATCATAAAATATAAAATACAAAAATATATCTCTTTTGTAGTTACATTTCAACAAAGTTGTGTAGATTGGTGTGTACCAACACAAGCCTCCTTGAGAAAATATACATTTATCTTCAATTGAGTTACCTAATAGGTTGAAAAATAACCATCTAGAACCTTGGAGTTGGTCATTGATCATCTTTTCAGGAGAGATATCTGAAAGGATTTCTATCATTAAGCATCATGCAAAATGAATACTCAACAAGATGGATATAAATTGATGAGATTAGATTTAGTTAGTGAAATTGAAATGTAAGAATCTAAGAACCTAACTTCTACTTATTTTCATTCTTGAAGAGAGGGGTTTTGATCATGTACTTAGTTCCTTAGGGAGTGCTTCCTAGGGCTCTAAATATTAGAACAACTCTCCACTAAGCACTATCTTCTCACTATACTCCTTTTTGTTAAGACCTTATGAATTGTTTGTGGACCTACCCGTCCTTCCTAGAAGATAAATTATTATTTATATCCATCCTTCATATGCACATGACGAGCCTTTCAAAATACTAACCTTTAGAGAATTTAGTATCTAGTTTCATCAATTCAATCCTCAACTACTTAGTGAAGCCTCCTAGATACTTAGATTTTTGCCTTGACTTTTATAGGAATTTATAATACTCAAATGAAGTGTCCTATTTTTTAGAGTAATTAATTTTTTATACTTATTAATTAAATCACTTTGATTTAATTAAATAAGTTGCATATTACTCTAGTTTTCTTAAGCTATCTTGTAGGTGCATATAATTAATATTTTATTAACTATATTGTGCAACCTAGCTTTTTTAGGCTTTAGGGCTTTCATTCACCTTTAAGCTTGAAATCTTGTAATTCTTTTTTCAAGCATTCATTCAATCAATCTGGGAATACAGTTTCTCTCATCTTGTTGAGTTTTTCCAGGCTCCACTTTTTCCTCCATTTTTTAGTTTCTCTTCAGCAGGTTATTTGCATGTAGGTGATCTTGGCAATCTGTGAAGTTGGTTTTCACAACTTCTACATGGTATCAGAGCCTCCCTACTGCTTCTCTATTGAATGATTTTTGAAGCCACGATTCGGAGTTAGAAACCCCAGCTTTTTTGAGGTTTTTTCTTTAATCAGGAGGAAAAGTGATTTTTCAGAGCACTTTGGGCCCAAACAAACATTGCTATTGGATCCGAAAGGCCGTTTATAGTTAGGATCCATATAAAATTTGTCTTTTTTGGCTTCCATAGTGTCAGGCAAAAAAAATTTTGCCCCCCGGGAGGCCGTATGGATGACTTTTTTGCATTTACTGCAAAAATTTTCAAAAAATTTAAAAAAACTACCCTTTGGGCTGCTCTGCCCAGCAGCCACTAAGTGGCCACCTGCATGCCACCTACAATTTCCCTGCCTGCCACAGCCGCTAAAGCACCACAGAAGAGACGCTGGCCCACCACCCTCTAGGTGGTGACGCCGGTGTCTACCACCACTGTGGCCACCGCCGCCAGTGGTTGTCGCCCATTCACAATCCTGCCTGCTCAGTAGCCTACGTGGAAGACTCTGCACAGTTGGAGCAACCTGCGAGTGATACGTGGCAGGGGTGCCACATTGGCACTTTGCCACGTGGACCCTGCCACATCACCAGACACGTCAACCGCTGTACTGCCACGGGTGTGCCACGTGGCAATTTTTTTTGCCTCGACAGCCTCCAAGCCATCAATTTTAGGCCTGTGAAATGCTAATGTCAGCATGACTTAAGCACTGCATCAGCACCTACCTGCCTCTCCTTTAAGGTCTTTTTGACCTACTCATATTTTTTGGCCATATCTTGAGCATACAGAGGTCTTTTTCTGATCTGAAAGAAGCATTGACAAGCTAGTTCTGAGATGGAGATAGTGGTGTAGGAGTTTTTTGGTTTTGATGCAATTTAGTTTCTTATTTTTGTAGTTGAAGTCTGAAGTTCTATTTTTGACTCTAGCGAGCATTTCTTGTGCATTCGATCTCCATTTTTTGAAAACATGATATTTTTGGAAAGCTGGTTCTGTCTACTTTTCATAAATGATGTAATTTCTTCTAGATTTTGTCCCATGCTCTTTCTATCATTTTTTTGGCATTTTGTGTTATGATGGATGTCTTAGGTATTTCAGGTCTAGGGATCATTTTCTTAGCATGGGATCTCTTCTTTTGGGTTGTACTATCTTTTGTATTAGCTTTTTTCTTGTTTTGATCATTGTTGATATTCATTGTAAGCATATTTATGCAAATGCACTGAAATAAAGTGTCACTCTTGCATTTCAAGATCCTTTTCATCATTGTGGTTTGTTGTACTCGCACTATTTTATAAAGTGCCATGGGGGGATAGTTGTTTGCCGGTTTTGTGCCCTCTTCCTCTTTTGCCTCATGTAGTGTTGGTGACACGTGCCTTTATAGGTGTCTATACCTCACTCTCGATGTGTTTCATTCCTATGTTGTAGGAGATTTGTGACCCATCTTTTCAGTTGCCTGTCACCTCACCTTGTTTGCATTAAGGGGGGTTTATATTGTTGGTTCTAATGCTTCCTTGGTTCGATGGTTTGATGGAGTGAGCTATGTATTTAGTATTTGATCCTATATACTAGGTGATTGTAGTGGCTAGCTACCTATGCATTCCGGTGAGATGGATCACCTACCATATAGACACTCTTGGTTCATGCCTTCTATTTCCATGGAGGATCTTCAGATCAACAGTTCCTTTCTGACAGAGTTTGCAGCTTCTTTTGCTTCAGTGGTTTTCTTCATGATCTTCTCTTTGTTCCTATCTTCTGGAACATTCTTTTCTATCTCTTTTTGGAGAGGGGTTTTTCCCACTGGGTTTTCTCTTTTGTCTCCGATTTACAAAGATTTCCTTGTTGTGATTAGGTACCTGATCAGGCCTTGTTGTTGGGACCCAATTTTCCTGCTTTCTTAGTTGTGCTAGGTTAGCTTACCTCCCAAGCTTCGCTTAAGGGGGGGTGTTAGAGTAATTAATTGTTTATAATTATTAATTAAATCACTTTGATTTAATTAAATAAGTTGCATATTACTCTAGTTTGCTTAAGCTATCTTGTAGGTGCATATAATTAATATTTTATTAATTATATTGTGTAACCTAGCTTTTTTAGGCTTTAGGGCTTTCGTTCACCTTTAAGGTTGAACTCTTGTAATTCTTTTTTCAAGCATTCATTCAATCAATCTAGGAATATAGTTTCTCTCATCTTGTTGAGTTACTCCAAGCTCCGCTTTTTCCTCCATTTTCTGGTTTCTCTTCAACAGGTTATTTGCATGTAGGTGATCTTGGCAATCTGTGAAAGTGGTTTTCACAACTTCTACACTATTGTAATAATGTCTTTGATACAAAATAATTTATTTTAGGATTTTTCCCCTAGGGAGTGTTGAGACTAAAATTATGGAGTGAGTGTTGTATTGATAATTTATTTATAAGTGTTATGGATTAATACCCCAAAATAATTGATGGCTTATGGATAACTATGTATCTAAATGAGACTAATTTGTACATGCATACAATGGGAGGGAATTATAATTTTCAAATCTATAATATGTTAAAAAAAACCATAAACAATATAAAAATCCAAAGTAATATATAGGGAATATGGGGCTCCTTTCTAAACCTCTAGTTCTATAAAACAATAGTTTCTCATCTTCTCCATCCAGGAACTTGGGTACGACCATACGATTCCTATGAAATTAGCATTCAATGTGAATTATTGATGGTTCTTTGTTGCAAATCTTGCATTTATATGTTTTGTCAACAATGTGACATTGACATATTTATTTACACTTCATGATGTTTGGTCCTATTGTGCCTTAGGGACATGTCCTGTTTTTTATTAGGATTTACCAATGTGGCCACATCTGTGTTGTTTTCTAAAAAAAAAGTATTCCTTTAATTACTATGAGGCACTTTCTTGTGAATTGTGTCGGAAAGGATATTGTATTCAAATGGTCATACCAAGGAGGATCCTTGACAAACCATCTTGGAGATTAGTGCACTATTAAACATTCTTATTATGCATTCCAAAGTTACTAGATAAGACCCCTAAGATGTCACCCTTTTCTATTTCATAAGTATAAAAAAAAGATCAAACTCCTTAAAACCTCTGTTAGCACTTATATAGGTTGTATCTTATACTTGTTAAGATGATAGGCGAACATTATGTTAAGGAGCTTAAGTAAGAACATACACAATTTATCGATCAAACCTTAGTAAGGTAAAGATTGGTTCATTAGCATCAATAGGTAGTAGACTTAAAGTTGGTCAAACTTCATAAATGCACATAGATAAGATCATAATACTTGCTCCTTATTGATGAACTCCAGGAGGAGGTTCATGCCTAGGGGGGGAGGATGTGAGGCCTCACCCGATTTGCCATAGTGTAGATGACATAATTGCAAAAGGGTACTCCTAATTTGATGTTTGGATAAACTTTTGAGACTATAGGGTTATATCATATTAATATCTAAATTTTGATGATTCACACTCATGATTGCATATTAGGACCTAATTGATATATTTAATAATTTCATTTCATGTTTTAAATTATTGCAATTGCTTCAATGGAAACTGAATTGTAGAAAATACTTGAATGTCAAATTGTAATGTTCAAATGAAGATTAGTGCCAAAGGATACATCGAGATATGCAAAAGAACCCAACTCACATTCCCTGTAACTTAATAGTCATGAACTCAATATTTCATCACTATGATAGAAAACAGATTATGAGGTTGTTCAAAATGTTAATCTGATCATGTTACATAAGAATCAATGTTGATATGCAGGGATTGATATTTTAATGTTTTAATTATTTTATAAGAAAAAGATTAGAAAAGGGAAAGTTAATTGGAATGATGAAATATGCAAGCCTAATGTTGAATATGAAAGTGATTTATTGTACTTGTTTATATATTGCTTATATGTTTTTCTTGGACTACTGATGTTCGAGTTTAGTGTGCAGGAATTTGACCATGGGAGGTAATGGGGGACCAAGGTTCAAACCCATGTAAAACATGACATAGTTGAGGTTGGATCTGTGGAAGGATTCAAACCTCTTTGTAATGTGTTTTATTTCATAATGTGAATGGTATGTGGGTGATAGTTGAATGCATGTATTATTGGGGAAAAGTCATTTTAAATGTAATATGTCATGTTTGTGTCATTTGACATTTGTTTTGTACATGTGGAAATGACTTGGCATTTACGGTTTTGAGAAAGTAACCTAACCTAAACATAACCCCATCATAGTATCCAAGTTAACCTCACATTGAAAAGTGTTAGGATATGTCCCTATCCATTGAAATTCGAATTCCAACTTTTCATTAACTTTTGGGGATCAAGAAGTGGTCCTAGGGGAGTACCATGGTAAATAATAAGTGCCCACATGATAGTAGTATGAGTTGGGGGTCTAAATCTAACCTTTAGTAGGCCTAGATGACCCTGGGAACCCTCCAAACATGTCACTTTCTTAGAATTTCGAAATTGAAGAGTTCACATGTTTTCTTCCACTTGGTAAAGATATAATTTTAGAAAGGGGCAAGGATGTAAAAAAAGGGAGGCTTCTTGTTTGGGCCATTTTTAGCTGAGTGAGAAGTTGGAGGCTTTTTAGAGGGCTTGGGAGAAAATTAGTGGGTTTTCTACCCACTCTCTAACTTTAGAGACTCTTAGGGTTTGTAAGCTTTGGAGGGAGCTCTTCTACAACCATTCATTACCATTTTGCAAAAGGATTCAAGGTTGGTTTCTTCTTGCCCATGTATTATTTTTCTTCAAAACTTGCATAATGGTATTGCATCAATGAGCATGTAGGGGTGTGAGTTCATATTGTGAATAGATTTCATGCATTGTATTATGATGTAGTATTCATGTAAATGTTTGAATGGTGTTCTTACCATGTAGTTAGTTTGCTTCCATTTTGAAGTTGAATCTTGGTATTGCATTCATGAGCATGTAAGTAAGGAGAATGCCATTGCAAGAAGAAATATATGATATCATCTTGTATCTTGTTGTGTTGTGATGAGCATGGAGTTTGGTTTTTCATTGTCCTCTTTTTTTTTTCTTGAGTTCCTTGATTTGTGCATGGGTGTTGTTTTGGGTGTGAGGGCTTCACTTACCCTTTGGAAAGGGAAGATAAGTCTAGAGTGAAGGGCCAAGTTGGGCTTGAAAATGTAATTGAGAACATTGGAGTATGGGTTCCATTGTATTCCATAATCATTCATATCTTACTAGGGGTGATAAGGGAGATATGGTGTAAAGAGGAGGTTTACGGAGTATGGGTTTCAAGGAGGCTACAACTAAAGGTAGTGGGTTCGAAGGATGATTTGTGAAAGCCCTAAAAGGGCATGAAAATTGTTTATTGTAGATATTGTTTGATATGACAAGTCTCCATTTTAAAAGCACACCTTCACCCTATGTTTATGGTTCCATTTGTGAACCATTTTAAAATATCCTTGGGAGGGAATTGTTCAAGTTCTAAAAGGTAATTTTTATGTGTGTGCAAGTTTGTATGTGAATCCTAGTTTGATCCTTGTTCCCCTAGCGTGGGGGTGGTCTCTTTGAAGGCCTATGGTTGGGTGGAGTGCACCCATGGTCCTTATTGTTTTGTTGTGATGTATGGAAGATTTTGTGCTCAAGGGAGCAATGGAAAGGCTTGGAATAATCATCTTATTCATTGTTGCTTGAAAGAGGAAACTTGTCATTATATAGTACACTTGTATTGGAGGATTCTTCATCTTGTTCATATTGTTCAAATACATGATTGTATGGTAGTAATGATGGAACTTTGAAGGGATCATATGTAATTGTCCCATTAAGTTTCATTGGATGCACTTGGATGTAGTGAAGTTGTAAGTTGAAGCCTTAATGATTTTTAATATTGGAAATATTTCATAATGGTTATGTTTCCTTGATATAGTTGATTTAAAACAAGACCAAGATAATTGCATTGTAAGTTTACATGTTATATATTCAATAAGATGGAATAGAATTATTACATTTTAGTAACTCATTGTATATGCTTGAGCATTAATTCATTGTATTCAATGTTTTAATAGTCCCTTAGATGAGATAAATGTTATAGTGATGTTAACTTGCAAATGAAAGGGTAAGGAAGTTGAGTCAAATCATTGGCACTTCATGGTTGTGGTCTCCTAAAAGAAATATGATGAATAAACTCTTGACACCAAAATTTCATCTTCCTATAGCTACACTTTTCACTCTCTGGAAAATGTACGAGAGTGTGAAAATTAACCCATTCCTAATTACATAGCAATAAAATACTCTAAAATAATATACTATTGGGAATCCAATGCATAAAATAATAGGAAATAGGACATTGGAATAAAGATTCACACAAACAATAAGCTTTTAACTTACAAAAAAAATAAAATCAAGACTCATATGAGACATGTGACCTTGTCACATCCTTCTTAAAATAAAAATAAAAATAAACATATATATATATATATATTCTAAACTATGTCAAGACTAGAATAGAACCTAAATACCTAATCATTAACACTTGGTGTTACTCAAGATAATCTCACCATACTAAAACAATAAAATTTAAATAATACAAAATTCAAACATATTAAGCAAGCAAAATCTAGTGCCTACTTTTTCCTAGAGTATTGGGTCACATGTGATTGAGTGTCACAAGGAGAAACTTACTGACATGATGGTAGTCCCACTTCTATAGATTTCAAGGTGTTGGTTCTTAAGGAAGGACCCAAGGGAAATTAAATCAGCAAGGTAAAAGGCTAACTTAGATGAAATCAGTACTTTAAGAAAACAAAAAAATTAAAAGGAAGTACCATAATGTTGGACACCTATAGGGAAGAAAGTCAACTACAAGAAAAGATGGAAAAAGGTGAAAAGTGGCCATTGGACATCCTTACCTCCCTATCACCCTTTGGGAGCATAAAAAGAAAAGAAAAAAGTATTGAGGTGACCCCTTCTATTTTGACATAAGTCAGAATCTTCCCCCCCCCCCCAACCTTTTCGTAGGTGGCCATCACAAGCAAACAAGAGAAAAAGTTTAAGTTTAACACTCCATCAACCACCTTGGAGAAGGGGCCCATGATGGGGGGACAATGCATTTATCTAAGCATCAATAGGCATCTAGGAAAGGATGTGGGGTGGTTAAGGACCCAATGCATAGTAGTTAGGCACCATAGGAAAGAGTGTAACTGTGGGAAGGGGTAGGTTAAATAGGAGTTGATGCCCATTTTGTAGTAATGGGAAGTTTAGGATTAAAGAGTTAATGTTAATGTTAGGTGGTAGCATGGTCTTAGTTTAAAGTGCTTTGGAAGGTTAGGGAGTTGTGTGGGATGGTAGTTAGGTGGAATATTTATTTAGTAAGTTAGTAATATTTGACGTAGAGTATTAAAAATGATCAATAAATAAATTATGTGATAGAAACAATGTTATTATTACATGGGTAATTAGTGATGAGTTAGGATTTGTATCCCTAGGGGTATTAGGAAGGATGATGAAAATTTAGTAGATAGTTATGTTTTATTTATTTATTTATATCTTGATATAAAAATCTTAGTAAATAGATATGTATGAATGTATGCTGAATTGATAATTAAAATGTTTATTTTATCAATTGTTTTAGGGTCATGAAAGTGGAGGTAATACATAGCAAAAGAACATAGCATACTAGCTGAGATGGGTAATAGGACATAAAGGTAAAGGTAAGGTACAACATTTAGGAGTAACATGTTATTAAAGACATGGAATCAATTAGTACGTTCATCATTTTCATGATATATGAAGATAGACATTTAGAACACAAATCCCTCTAAAATTAAGTACGAGTAAGTTGATTTAAATGAGATTGTTCATTGTATAATATAAAAGAGACTAGTTGAGATTTTGGGTTAGCAATAATGTATTAGAAAGCATGTAAGCTTAGTGTTAGAAATCTCTAAAATATTAATTAATTGAAGAGGGTTAGTAGATATTAATGCATTATAAAATTTTGGATGATGAACAAATGATAGACAATTTAAAATACCTAGTTGTAAAACATTCAGCTGGCTGAAGTTGTGAAAGGATGTAGTGCAAGATTTTCATTGAAATAGTCCTACTATAATAATTTAGGATCAAAAGGGGACATAAAATGTAGCGAGCTATAGTCATTTACCTAGGGAAATCATAAACATACTTCTCAAGAAACTATGGAAACATTAAAAGAACATCAATGTCGGATTTGTGTTTCATTATTACATAGGATAGGATGTGAATCCGATATGATAACATCACCTAGCTCTTATGTTCAATTAATGTTAGAAATTAAATTGGTACCTCATGGAAACTTGAAGTGCATGATATCGATGAAAACAAATTCCTTCCCACCAATCAACTTTATTGTCTCCAAACTCGGTGATCGAATTAGTATCTTCTGACATCCTAGAGGGAACATGAATTGTTGTCTAGACACTCCATAGTTTGGTAAGACATTCATAACAAGTATAGCTCTTTACACATTATCTTTAGCTTTCCTTTCAAAAAAAAAAAAAAAAAAAAAAAAAAAAAAAAAAAAAAAAGAGAAAAAAAGTTAGTTGCGTTTTGCCTCGTAAATTTAGGGCATGACACCAATCACATGGAGCAACAAAAAATAAGCCACTACATCACTATCTTCATGTGAAGCAGAATATAGAGTAGTAAAAGAAGTGGGAAAAGAAGTAGTTTGGCTTTGACATCTATTATGTGAGCTTGGCTTTGGACAAAGTTCAGCTACTACTTTGTATTGTGATAATCAAAGTGCTATACAAGTTGCAAGCAATCCTATTTTTCATGCTAAAACAAAGCACATTGAAATTGATGTTCACTATATCAGGGATCTTGTTCAAGAAAATATTGTTAATCTTCAATTTTTTCCAAGTGAAGATTAAACATCATATATATTTACTAAAAGTATGCCTGAGGCTAAATTTCTCAAGCTACGGAGTATGCTTAGTATGATTAAGGTGAACATTAAGGGGGGATAGTCATATAATGTTCCCCTCTTCCCCTCTCTTTTGTATTTTTTGTAGCCAATTTTAAGGGGGGATATTAAGGGTTAAGATTGTCTAGAAGAATCTAGATAAGAGGCTTTCTAGAGCCTTCCATTGTACAGTCCAAATTAGATGTAGAACATTCTAGGATATAGAATACTCTAGAAAATGAGTTTCTAGATTTTGGTACTACATGTATAAATATTTGATATGCACATACAAGCTGTACATTGTTAGAAGACATTTGAAGATCCAATTTAAGAAAGCTAGATTAATATATTATCAGATATATCTCTATTTTGCCTTGCTTTCTACATTACAATAGTTATTATTTTGGTTTTTATGTTGTTTATAGCCTTTTTTAACATAATACTGGAGATAGATGATGGTCTTGGGATTTTTCTCAAATGTTCCCTTGCTATGATTATTCTTCCCACTTCTCTCTACTCACATCATATGTCTTATTCTGTTGCTCTATGATGGGAGTATATGCTATTTGATGACTACCTTCTATGTTGATGGATGACTTTGGCGATCTCCTCTAGCATGCTTGGCTTTGTGTTTAAGATGATTTGAGGCCACTTATAATATTGTGTGATGACTATATGTGTTGTGTTTAGTGACTCTATCCAAAAGGATGCTGACTATGCTAGATACTTTCTTGGGTGACTATCTTACAAGTTTGGTTCCAGTTCTTTCACTAACCTTTACACTAGGTAAAACTTCTCCAAGTATAAGTTTGTTGTATGCATTGATTACCTCCCCATAATTTGTAGTGATTTGTCTTGACCTTAATCGATTGCCTATGTTTTTTTTGTGATTTCACTCCAGTTTGATTCCTCTTTTCTAATGTGATGGTCATTGGTTCTATATGTAGATGGACTTTAGAATGTTGTGTCCATGATTGTTCATGCCTCTATTCTTAATTTTTTTTTCAGTTATTATTATTTATTTAATAATTATTTTTATTATTGATTGAAATATTAAACTAATGAAACAATTATTATAATAAAAAATAATTACTATTTGAATTAGTAACAATTTGAGTTATTATTGTTTTAAAACAAATAAATAAAACAAATTTACAACTATTAAAGACTTTCCTTAACAAATTATTATTTTGATTAATAAATGATAATTATTTTAATAATAATTGTTTAAATGAGACAATTATATTATTTAAGTAAACATATTATATGAGAGAGGATCATTTAATTGAGGATTATCATAGTCCCTCTATCCCAATTTTGCTTGTCCTCAAGAAATTTAATAGTTTCTTCCTTCTCCCAAGTGACATCTTCCTTAGGTAGGTTTTTCCATTGGACTAAATACTTAGTAATGGTTGTATTCCTTAGCTTCCTTTCTTGGGTGTCTAAGATAACCTCAGGTTCTAGGACAATTTTTCCTTCATCATCAAGTGGGGGTAACTCTATACAAGGTTCTATTTGTTTGCCCAAAAATTTATTAAGCCTCAATATGTGGAAAATATTATGGATTCTACTTCCTTCAGGAAGCTTTAATTCATTAGCTACTTCTCCAATTTTCCTTGTTACACAATATAGTCCATAGAATCGGGGTTTGAGTTTTTCTACTCCATTCTTTTTAATTGATGTTTTTTTAAAGGGTTTTAATCTTAGAAAAACTAGATCCCCAACAACAAATTTCCTTTCAAGGCATTTCTTATCGACAAAGATATTTTGTTGATTCTAGGCTTGTTTTAAGTTCTCCTTAAGTGATCTTAAAATATCTACACTTTGTTAAATAAAATCTTGTGCACACAAAACTTGACTCTCTTGTGGAATCAAGTTTGTAAATGTTGGTGCCTCATAACCATATAAGGATTTGAAATGAGTCATTCCAATAGAAATGTGATGGGTTGTCTTATAGAAAAATTCTCCTAAATGTAGCCATTTGATCCATGCATTCTACTATCTAGTTAAATAGTTCCTCAAATATCCTTCTAACCACTTATTTACTACTTCAGTTTGCTCATCTTTTTGTGGGTGGTAACTTGTGTTGGGCATTAAAGTAGTTCCTGCTAGATTAAATAGCTCTTTCCAAAATTGACCGATGAATTTTTTGTCTCTATTGCTAATTATATTATGTGGAAGCCCATGAAGTCTAAATACTTCTTTGAAAAATAGTTTTGTTATTTGATGTGCAAGTGATTTAGTGCCAACTAGGAAAAATGAGCATATTTAGTGAGTCTATCTACCACCATGTAGATACTATTCTTCCCCTATACTCTGGGTAAACCAATTATGAAGTCCATCAATATGCTCTCCCATTTTTGATTAATAATGGGTGATGGTTGTAGTAAACCTGTAGGATGTATTTGTTTAGCCTCATTTTGCTGACATGTCATACATTCTTGTACATACTTCTGGACATCTTGCTTCAAACCTTTCCATGAGAATTTCTCTCTCACTTGTTTACATAATTTAAAATACCCTTGATGGCTAGATAAGGGATTATCATGATATTCCTTTAAGATTGTGATATTTATTCTTGATCGAGGGGTTAGGAGTACTCCTCCCTTATAAAATATAAGATTATCCTAGATTTTGAAATTTCCATTTGTAATTTCCCCTTTTAATATTTTCTTGATTCACCCTTTAACATATTCTATGTCAAAACCATATGCTTGAATCCTACTTACCCATTTTTTTGCCGATCGTTAAGATATTTTTGGCTCAAGAAGAAAATTAAACTATCATGATCTATCTTAACAATAAACTTCCCACAAACTAGGTATTGTCTGAATTTAGCTAAGGAAAGCATTATAGCTAGCATCTCCTTATCATAAATGGAATAATGTGTTTATGATTCTGAGAGTTTGTGACTCTCAAATGCTATGGGATATTTATTTTGTATAAGGACTACTCCAATCCCTTCCCTTGATGCACCACATTGTAGCTCAAAAGGCATCAAAAAATTAAGTATGACCAATATCGGATAAGAAATCATAGTTTCTTTTAATTGATCAAATGCTTATTGTGTGTTCTCATTCCATGCGAAAGCACATTTCTTGGTTAAGTCTATTGGGGGGGAAAAAATCTTAGAGAGACCTTTTACAAGTTGTTTATAATAACTGCATACTCCAACAAATCCCCAAAGTTGAGTTAGGGACTTTGGTTTTGGCAATGCGAAAGCACATTTCTTGGTTAAGTCTATAAGGGGGGAAAAAATTTTAGAGAGACCTTTTAAAAGTTGTCTATGATAACTGCACAGTCCAAAAAATCCCCAAAGTTGAGTTAGGGACTTTGGTTTTGGCAATTCTTTAATAGCTTTAATTTTCTCTTCATCTACACTTACTCCTTCTGCATTGATCTTATATCCCAAGTAAAGAATCTCATTTAGTTTGAACTCACATTTTGAAAGTTTGGCATATAACAAATCAATTTCTAAACTATTTAGCACTTCTTCAATATGTTGCAAATGTTCCTCCTAGGTTTTACTATACATGAGTATGGTATCAAAGAATATGAGGAGAAAATTTCTTAATTATTGTCTAAATATATGATTCATACATGATTGGAAAGTAGCCGGAGCATTTGTAAGATCAAAGGGTAGTATTAAGAATTCAAAATGTCTATAATGGTATTTGAAAGTTGTTTTGGGAGCATCTTCCTCCCTCATTCTGATTTGGTGATACCTAGGTCTTAAATCAATTTTTGAAAAATACCAAGCACCATATAATTCATCCATCAAATCATCTATCCTTGGGATTGGTTATCTATTCTTTATAGGTTTTTAATTTAAATCTCTACAATCAATACACATTCTCATCATTTTGTCCTTCTTTTTGGTGAGTACTATTAAAGATGCAAATGGACTATTGCTTGGTTGAATGTACCTCATTTTTAATAGTTCTTTAATAGTCTTTTGAATTTCCTCTTTGTATTTATGTGGGTGTCTATAAGGGGTTGTTATGAATGGTTTGGTTCCATCTTCTATCTATATAGAATGCTCAAAGCCCTTTTGTGGTGGTAGAACTGAAGGGATATCTTCAAAGATCTTCTTGTGTTTCTTCAAGATGGGATGCATATCTATATGCATTATAAGTTTATCATTGGGTGATTTATCAAGAACCATAAATTTAGTGATCCATTCTCCTTGATCATGTCTAATGATACATTCTATTCAATTTCAAGCCACTATTTTAGGGGATCCATTAGGTAATCCTTTTAATGTTAGATCTTTACCATCATATTTGAAGCATATTTAAAAATTGGGATTATCTATAGTGAAACACCCTACGAAGTCAATCCAAGGAATTCATAAGATAACACCATTTTGTATCTTAACAACATAAAAACATGCTTTTATATCATGGTTACTTAAATTAATTTATAATTGGGGAATGATCTCTATGAATTGATCAATGGTGTCATTTCCCATTATCACTTTGAACCCTTTGAATTTTTGATTCTTTAATCTCTTCCTCGCAACTGAATCCTTGCTAATGATATTGTGGGATGCACCTAAAACTACTAATGCAATCACCCTTTGACCCTTTAATGTTCCTTTGACATGAAAATGTCTCTTTCCACTTTCTTGAGTAACTACTGCTAGTGTTCCAAATTCTTTCTTGTCCAATTTTGTTTTTTTATCTGGTGCTTCATCTTTGCTTGTTTCTTCCATTCTATGCAATTTTTTCTATTACATTGGTGGTCGTATCCCTAGGGTTCTTTTCATTTGAAACATAGACCTTTCTTAGATAATTCATCCCTATTCCTAATTGCTTCTTCCGGGCATTAATGCCCTAGTTTCCATTTTTCTTTACAAAAGGAACATGTTTTGTCTTTATTTTCCTTTCTTTTCCTTCATGCCTATTTGAAGTTTTAGAAGGGTAAGTTCTAAATATTTCACAGATACATTAGATTCCACCTTTGTGGCCTTTTGGATGACTTTTTCCATTGTTTAAGGTTCTAAAGGATTGACTATGGTTTTAATAGAATCTTTTGGCCTTCAACAAATAAGCATGTAATCCTTCTTTGTCATAAGTTGGGAACCATGACTGAAAGTTTTTGGGATTCATTTGCAAATTCTTCTACTATCCCATGCTATTTTAAATGTGTTAATTCTTTGAAGTACTATTCTGGTTCAACTTGAGCAAGTCATTTGATAAGATTTCAAGAGGATTCTTGACAAGAAGTTATCTTTTGATGGCCTAGGGAGAGGGGCCCATTGTGCCACCATTCATGTGCTATTACCTCTAAGTGAAGTATGGAAAATTGAAGGACATATTTTTCAGTGATTAGGTTAAGAGTAAAGTAAGTGTTTAGTTTTTGGAGCCAGGCATGGGCTGATATCTTTGTTATTCCATAAAACTTGGGTAATATTACTTTGTTCACCTTGTGTTTAAGATATTTTTTTATATGCCTTCTTGTTCTTTTAAGGGCCTTATGTTTTTTACCCTCACAAAATTTTGCAAATGATATGAGTTCCCTATATTCAAGTTTAGGTCTTGCATAGGCTCCCACATTATCTACTATACTATTTGTGGGTTGGTCTATTCCCCCTTCTTCCATAGTTATTTCTTCCCTTGGTAAGAATGGTGGCCTAGGAATTCAAGAAGAGGGTGATTCATTCATATCTAGTTTATTTGAGCTTATATCTCTACCATGGGAAGAGTTATTCTTGCGATCATAACTAGAATTTCCCATATTTTGCAAATCTTTTAGAAGGGCCCGATTAGATTTATCTAATTTTTCATTTTGACTCATGAGGGTTTGATTAGTTTGTTCCATGAAAGTCCTTCGTTTATTGGCCATTTCATTCATGGTAGTCTTCTTAGTTATTCTATCATAATTTTACATGAAAGGTTGTTTATAGGATGGAAAGATTATTGCTCTAATGCCATTGTAATGTCCCTTGTACTTCCTAGTGATATTTTATGAACTCCTAGCTAATGAACCTACAACATGTGCTAGTATTCCCATAAAGATGGATATATATTGATGAGATTAGATTTAGTTACTAAAATTTAAATGTAAGAATCTAAGGACTTAACTTCGTAATTTACTTCTTGAAGAGAGGGGTTTTGATTAGGTAAGTAGTTTCTTGGAGAGTGCTTCCTAGGGCTCTAAATATTAGAACATATCTCCACTAAGCACTATCTTCTTACTATACTCCTTTTCATCAAGACCTTATGGATAGCCTATGTGAACCTACCCATCCTTCCTAGAAGAGGTTTCCCTCATTCTAGGCCTTATGGATAATTTATTGAGTATATCCATCCTTCATATGCATATGATGAACCTTTCAATATACCCAATCTCTAGTTTCATCAATTCAATCCTTAGCTACTTAGTAGAGCCTCCTAGATACTTATATTTCTACCTTGATTCCTTATAGGAATTTATAATAGTTAAATGAAATGTCTTGCTGTAATAATGTCTTTGATACAAAATAAGTTATTTTAGGATTTGTCCCTCCAGGAGTGCTGAGACTAAAATTTTGGAGTGAGTGTTGTAGGATAATTTGTTTATGTGTTATGGATTAAGACCCCAAGAGAACTGATGACATATAAATAAATATGTATATAAATGAGACTAGTTTGTACAGGTATAAAAAGGGAGGTAATGATAGCTGCTGAATCTATAATAATGGAGATCGATGATGGTCTTGGTATTTTTCAATGCTTCCTTACCTTGATCACTCTTCTTGATATTGTCCACTCACAACATATGTATTATTCTATTTCCCTAGGATGGGAGTATCCATTATTTGATGATTTCCTTCTATGTAGATGGCTAACTCTGGCGACCTACTCTAGTATGCTCATCTTTGTGTTTAAGGTGATTCGAGGCCACTTATAATATTGTGTGATGACTACATGAGTTGTATTTAGTGACTCTATCTGAATGGATGTTGACTATGTTAGATACTTTCTTGGGTCACTAGCTTACAAGTTTGGTTTGAGCTCTTCCTCTAACCTTCACACTAGCTACAACTTCTCCAAGTATAAGTTTATTGTATGCATTGACTAACTGCCCATAATCTGTAGTGATTGGTCTTGACCATGTATTATTGATTAAAATATAAGATTAATAAAATAATAATTATTATAATAATTAATTATTATTTGAATTAGTAACAATTTGAGTTATTATTGTTTTAATAATAAATAAATAAAATAAATTTATGACCATTAAAGAATTGTCTTTAAATTTTTTTTATGTTGATTAATAAATGATAATTATTCTAATAATAATTATTTAGATGAAATAATTATATTATTTAAGTAAACATATTATATAAGAGAGGATCATTTAATGGAGGATCATCACAACATTCCTCCTCTTTTGTGAATGGTCTTTGTGTTTTCCTTAGATGGCTTAGGTTCTTCTTGTGATAGAACTTACATAGACACACTTTACTCTTTTGAGTAGAGTCAAGTGGAGCTTGGTTATGAAGGTTATTTCCCTTGGTAGCTCCTCCTGGATTCTAATGTCTCTTGGTGGCTCCCAAAGTGAAGGTCATTATTGCTTAGTACATTATCAGACAACCTAATACTTATAATTCTTTGATCTATGATCATGGGCCTCATGACCATGTACTTATTTGGAGCTTTCCTATGTTAGTGGATGCAACCTTGTAGTGGTTGGGCATGAATTATTTCACTTTAGAGTTTTGATCCTAGTTGTGAGCCTTAGTATTGGTGTATTTTCCCTTGTGGATGCCTCTCTAGAGCAAGTAGGTTGGCATGGTTATGCCACTATTACAGTTAGTGTTGGATGAGTATTTAGATGGTTGGTGGTATTGTGAGTTTTCCCCAACTATGTTGGGTTGACTTAGTGAGGAGGTTGCAAGAGTCTCCCTTCCTAGTCCTAACACTTTGTATTTTTATCTCCCCAAGCTTGTATCTTCCAGATGCTACCTTGGACAAGTTGTTATTTTGTGGTTGGCCTGAGGTTGTTGAGTTTAGTGGTAGGTTAGGTGTAGCATTCCTAGCTTGTAGATAGAGAGACATGATATCTTTGGACACATCTTACCATCATTTGTATTGGTGAGAAATTAAACATATGATATTTTCCATTAAGGAAATTCTTTAAAATCTCATTGAAAGGTGATGCCTTGTCTGGTTGGGTTAAGTAACACTAGTTTCTAGTGATAGTTGAGCTTTTCATACCATAGAGACCGAGTTGCTCATATGCTTGATAGTTAGTTATTGAGAGTATCCCTCAGAAAAGTGAAATTTTGGTAGAGGCCCATCATCCTTTTGGTTTTGAGGTGAATTTTCTCTTATTCGAATGCTTGTATGTTGCATGGTAGTGTTCTTGCGTATTTTGGGTTGGTTCTTCTCCATTACTCCAATTCTGTGTGGAAGTGCTTTGTGTTTTAAAATTGGTTAGTGGTCTCTTGGTAGGTGAATGTTGTAGTTGGGAACCTATGAAAAAGTAGAGTGGTAAGTTCATTGCCTTGTAGTATTGAGTTCATGGTTACATGGGTTTTCCTAGTACATTGGAAGTTCCTTTTTGAAGGACTTTGTGTTAATGTGACCCTTTCTTGTTTATGGTCGACCAATTTCTATGGTTGACATGATGATTTCTAAGTTTTGATTTGATTTGATTCAACTTGTAGAGAAGTTTATGAGGTTTCTTGAATGTTGTTGGTTTTGATTTTATACTTGGTGTGGTTGCACTATATTTTTGTATTGTAGAATTCTAGGAGTAAGCCTAGTCTTTGTAGTAGATGATGTAGTGCCTCTCCCATTTAATTTTTGTAAGTCATCTAGATAGATGCAACCTTGTTGTTATTTCTTTTTGAATGTTCATGTTGGGACCTAGTAGTTGTCAACACCCTTGAGGTGATTGGAATTGTATTTCTATTTCAACATGATTGATTATACTTATCCTTAATTCAAGTAGTTATGATGTATTAGATGGTTTTGGTAAGGCTTGGGCCACTGGTGACCTAGATTCACATGATATCACGATGTTGTTCCATGAGTACCCTGAGATGGGAATAATGGTTGCACTATGTATTATTTGTCCTATTGTACTTGACTTGGCTCTTGTAACAATATTTATTCATGTGTTTGGCCATGTCAATTGTTGGGTGTCAAAAGTGTCTTTTTTCTGATTATTCTTTCTCCTCTATTTTTCCTTATTCCCTTAGTCTTTAGTCCCATTTTTCCAAATTAATTGACATGGAATTAGGATAATTAGTACTTCTTTGAAGATGGAAGAATAATCCAATAAAGTGGTCAATTATGTAGAAAATGAAATATTTTGTTTAATTCTTCTATAGGAACTACAGGTGAATGAGTGGACATGAGACCAACCATACAGATGGATAAGTAGCTTAGAGGTTGTTTGCTTGCCATTTCATTTTGGGAAATCATTTTTGTAAATGTTTGAACAAGTTGATCAAGGCCTTATGTTATTTTTGGTCATGTTTGTTTTGTAGTTAAATACTTGTGGCCAATGGCCAAATTGAAATCTAGACTTATCTATTTTTAGGACAAAGACCATCAACCATAACAAATTAGTTGATTAATTAGTTAGACATTGTGAACCTATATAAACAAGCGTTTAATCACCAGTCAATATGTTAATATATTTGAAAGCTTTGTTAAAATTATTATTCTAAGTTCAATGCATTATTAAAGTAGAATTCCTGTAACAATTTGTGTTGATTCATCTCTCACCATGTGAACCAGAGGAAGGACTCCCTCTTGGGAGACCTGGTGAGATCATTTTTTTAAGTTGTGTGTTTTTTATTTAAATATGTTGTACAATCTCTTTCATGAATGCATGGTTATAGATTGGTGGGAAATAGTTAGATGTTGTGAATCAAATAGTTTCTTTGTTACTAGGATTAAATTACTAGATTTTAGAGTTCATCCTTGTTCACTCCGCTTCAATATACCATTCACAATTCAATGTCACTCCTTGTCCCTTGCTGTAATCCTATACTCAGTCACAAGTCCATCAACTCTATTGCAGACCAAGAAACTTTTTGTCACAAACTCTCACTCTATCTCACAGAATTACCAAGTTCTTGTCATAATTTTTCACAATGCAATTGACCTCCTATTGCAAATCACTTACTGCCACCATTCATTCTAGAATCTTCCCAACTCAAGTCCTAATTCTTGTAATGTTACTCAACACTATCTAAATGTCTTAATTAAGGAAATAAGTGTGATTACTTTGTGAATGATTTAAGTGTGTTAAAAGTAATAATGTTTCCTTAGAATAAAATCCTAACTAGATTAAGATTACGCTTTCATGTGATGTTTTCTTTCATTAAATAAACTTAAATTTTCATTCATGACTATTAGTATAAGGGTTTACTTTGTAAATTCCTAATTTAGATCTTCTCTTTTCCTATAAATTGAATTCCATCTCCACCTAACTCCTTATCTTCATCCCTTTGGTAAGTTTCCACAATATATTTCATCAGTCTACGACCCTAGATTGACATTCAATGGGAGTAAACTAAACCTCTAGAATAAAACTAAACTTTAAGCTAAATTGGAACACAATTTTATCCTACATTTTTGGCACTATTGTCGAGGAACGATATTAAAGGTTGTTGCCCCACTTTTCATTCTCTAACCAATGAGAAAAAGTAAATACTTGTGTTATAGTGATAAGAGTGAATTCTTAGTTGTGATTAAGTCTAGGTCTAAACCCTCTTAGCTTGGATGAGTCTCCATCACATTTTCCCTTTTCTCCCTCTCCTCATTCATAGCTAGGCGGTTCTTCATCCGTCGAGTGATTTTATAGGTAGGTTAGTGCCTAGTCCAATGGAGATTCAAGTTAGTCATTCAATGATCAATTATAAGTTATATCCACTTATGGCCTACCACTTTTTCAAAACAAAAAAGAAGATTACAGAAAATCAGAAATTGTCTTCTCCTTGGTGGGTCCCATGAAATTGATTTCTCATAAAAGACACTAAATGATACACACAGATCAAAAATACAAAAAATAACAAGGCATCCTATGGTGAATCCATGCTCAATTTGTGATTATGATTTCATAATTTTTTAAAGATTTTTCATGGCTCTCACAATCATCCCCGATAGAAAACTCAGAACTAAATTATCCTCAGTGGGTTTTCAACCCATGAAGTTGGTTTTCCAAAAAGGAAATTTAGAATGAAAAAGAAAAATAAGTGGTGTCCTACAAGGTCTTTGCACTTCACTTAGAATTTTCCAATCCAAAGAAGGGCAATGGTCTAATTTTCAATTAAGAAAGGAAACATTGGCAGAGAAACAAAAACTGCCTTCTCCTCAATGGGTTTTCAATCCATGAAGATAATTTCCTGAATTCCAAAGAAAATCAAGCCGATGATTAGGTTAGATTCACAATTTGTGCATAAATCATCTTAGAATGATAACAGAAAGGGTCTAACCATTATAGAAAAGAGTTAATGATCAGAATCCAACTTAACAAACATTTTCCCATGGACACTTCCCAAAACTTAAATGAAAATGGGAAAGTAAGTTATGTGGAGATAGAAAGTTATTGTTGAACCAATGGAATAATGAAAGTACCCCTAGATTCCCATTAAACCCTCACATTTACTATTTCAATGGGTATCTCCTTTAATTCATTCATGTGGCATAAATTTTGAAGACCAACAGATGAATCGAGGCTCCTATATATATATGGAAACACAAATAGTTGAACAAACTGCTACTCTTTCCTTGAACTACTGTTTTGTTAATGTGCATAACTTTTTAAAAAAACTAGTATATGTTGCATTAGTCATTCCTTTCACTTTCCCATTTCAAATCTTGCTCTCAAAGTAATGGCAACTAGGTTTGCGAGTTTTGACAGGTTGAATGAAATCAAATCCCAATTGAAAAATTTCATAGATACGTCTCTTTGTTTCTATGACATGGAAGATTTTGAAATCTAAGTAGATTAACCCCATCAATAAGAAGCTTTGAGGATGTGAGTTGGTCAAGGCAATTGGTTTTCCAATTGTAGTCTAGGCTCTAGAGTTAATCTACAAATGTATACATCATTTCAACCCAAAAACAAGGCAGATCATGCTACCTAATGATACACTGTTGATTTTGATCGACATGAAAACTATGGTGAATTGTCCTTAAGTATTGGAATGAGAGGAATTCCTAGACTTGACCTTTGGAGGAGTCATTTCTAAGTTCTTCGCAAAGAAAATGATCTGGAAGAAAGAAATCATGTAAACATGGTTCTAGAAACTATAGAGTGCTAAGAGTAAGGTTCCTAAGGCCTTGTTTGGGACTAATCTCAAACCTAAGATTATTGATATCTTGGTCCTCCTACATAGATTGAAAGGTGATGTAGTAGCTTTCAATTTCATTGATTAGTATTTATTTTTAGTGCAATTCATTTTCTTTGACACCCAATATATTGATTGGACCCATGAGGTAAGTAAAATTCTATCCAATGCTCTTTGTTCTGCAAAATTTAACAATACATTCTATATGTCCTCTTTCCTCATCTATATGTTGGCCTTGTTACAACTATGATCAAGCCTCCCAAGAGTGGAAAATTTTCTCAATGATGTGAAATCTTATGAGTTTTATCCATGATTATAGTTGGAAAATAGCTATGCAGAGTATGTGAAAGTTAATGATGCATTCACTATGAGGATTTTTAGGGAGCTACAAGAATGTCCAAAAAGGAGATTCAATCCTAAACCTATGAAAGCCATCAACCAATTTGGGAGTTAGTTCATCCAATTCTAATCCTTTTTCTTATTTTTTTCTTGTAGCTTTCGATGGTTTCCCCTTGAAGCTACCAAGATATCCCAGTGACATGATCATGTTGATCGAGATCATGTAGCAGGTCATTCAAGTGAACATATTGAGTGGGAGCTTGAAGAAGAAAGGGTACAAATTCCCCATGAAGGTGGGGGCTTTTAGCTGTGACACCCACTCTAATGCCAAGAACATGTTGAAGGTGTTTGAGATGAAGTATAAACTAGACATGTACAATGTCCTAAGGCCCATGTTTGACCCAAATGGTTATGCAAGGGATGTTTTGAAAATTAGAAGTGTAATTAAGAACATTATCACCATTGAAGATTACTAGACCAATTGCAAGAATGAGTTTGAGAGCTATGATTGAGCCTTTGTTAGACTAATAATTGATCAAGTGAAAATATAAAAAGTCAATATTAATGTAGAAGGAGTAGAAGATGATGGCCAGAACATGTATATCAATACTTACCTAACCAAGCTAAGAGGCACTCCACTAAACTTAGAACCTTATGAAGATTTTTGGGAAGTGGTAGATATAATGATGGCTCAAATCTACAAGAGGACTAGAAAATGGGTTGAATGGACCACAACTAGGAGGAGTCAGAGCAAAGGCACATCTACTCAATCTTCCCCAAAAGTTATAGTGGCTCCCTCCTCTCAGGGTGGCACATCAGGTGCAACCTTGGCCATTACCCAAGGGCCAACACAACCATTAGATGAAGGTGATCAACCTCCTAAAAAAAGAATTCCCCTTGCTAGAACTTATCAAGATGACTCTCTACCAATGATTAGATCTCCAACAGAGGTCGAGAAGAAGAAGGCAAAGGAGTTAAAAGATGGTGCAGTCACTCTTGCTCTCTCACCCCATAGTAGTCCAATCCCATCTATAAGTGCAAGACCACTCCTTCCTAGTAGATCACAAAGTGAAAATAGTGGATCTTGGAGATGGTGGAAGTAATGAGATTGAGTCTATTGAGTCTAATGAAGCAACAAAGAAGATTGCAAAGGTAGAGAAAAGCCTAGAATCTTCAAAGCTCATCTCATAGGCCCCAAAGAATCCTTTCTCTTTGGCCACAAAAACACTCACCCTAGTCAAGAGAAATATGTTTAGTATAGACACACTTGGGGCTCATCCACGGTGATCAGCATAGATTCATGATTGGAGGAAACATTGGATAGGAAAAGAAAGAGGAGAGAGGAAGGAGTTCCTAACAAAGAGACTTTACCTCTGGCTATCCACTCTAGATCAGCATTGAGAAAAGTCAAAAAGTAGAAGACATTGTTCATTCTTGGACAAGATCCTAACATAAGGCATTTGACAATGGAAATTGACAAACCCACTAAAGAAGGAAGAATCAAAGATATGTCTATAGACAATTTTTCCCTACATTTTTATGGATCTCAAGGAAGTCAGACATGACACCAAGGTTGGCTTATTGGAGTCAAAAAAAGATGTGATAAAGGGATAGCTTGAAAGCCTTAAATTATCAAATGTCAGAATGAAAGCAAAAATCCATGAACTCAATGGCTTTATTAGGCAGTTAGTGACCCCATTGGCAAGCATCTCAAGAATGTTAATCACTAGCAATCCTACTACTACTGATGTTCAAGTAATCATCTCTCAGCTACAAGAAGATAAATATTTTGGGTATATCAATAGAGAATAGTGCATGAAACTCAAGTTATAAGGACTTTCCATTAAAAAACAAATCAACAATGCAATACTGAGGCTTGAAACAAAGAAAGACAATATTTTAGCAAATCAAGCTACCTTGGAAATAGAGAAAGTTAAGAGTGAAGATTGCATTTCTTTGTTGAAGATGATTATCCACATGAAGGCTAAGGAGGCTGTGGAAGCAAAGATTCTTCCTAAGGGAGATGAACCTCTATTTGAGTGGCTCTAGAGCATGCAATTCAAGTCTAAGATGACCCTAGCGGTAGAGGAAGGACTTAAAGAAATAGAAGTAGAGCATGCAATTCAAGTCTAAGATGATCTTGGTGTTAGAGGAAGGACTTAAAGAAATAGAAGCCAAAGTGAAAAAGGATCAAGATGGAAACTATGAACTCTCAAGAGGTCTACATAGAAACTCTCATACTAGTGGACAAGGAAAGGGGATCATTAGAGTGGCCGTCATGCAAAAGAACTTCTCCAGTTATATAGATGGCTTGACAAAGATATCTTTTGACCATCAAAATAGAGTTTCTGAGCTCCAAAAACTTGGTGGGTGTGTACATGTGGCTATGGAGGAGATACAAGAGTGGTTAAATACCATCAAAGATTTAGCTAGAGAGCATTCCAAGTGGTTGTTACGATACACAAATGTCTATGTTCATAGACATAAAGAGTTGATTCGAATCATTGTCATCACCAAAGCTTATAAGGCGAAGTCATAAAAGGGAAAGAAGGAAAAGTGATTCATATCTCGCCCTTCATATTTTGATGTAATGATTGTAATAGACAAACTGGCTCCTTTCCATTTTTTATTTTGGAGGAGATAAATTGATTTGAGTTCCATTGTGTAATGGTCATTTCATAATCCTATATTTACTAAATCAAAAGATTAATCAAGCATTTGCTAATTTTTGGTATGAAATACTTGATTTTGTAGAGATGATTGAATGGTATTTTGTGTCAATTATTTTCTATTCCATTTTGTTTATGTTAGTTTTATGTTTTCTCTTTTGTCTTAATTAAACAAAGGAAAGAACATAGTATTATTCCCCTATTTCAAAATAGTAAACTGAAGATAATAGTATTGTTATCATAGGTTTGAGAGAATCCCCTTTTGTGTTTTTCCTTCAAGTCAATATTTTCATCTCTATAGTCAGTTTAGTTTTAGTTAGCATACATTGCTAAATCATTAAGCTTTACAAGTTCATAAGATGTGTGAATCCTTAGATTTAACTAATCTTAAAATACCAACTCATGCCTACGTTAGTTCTTGTTTAGGCCTAGCTTGGTTTACCTCTCTTGTTCTCTTGTTAAGAACACACCCCGTTTTATACTTAGAAGTAAACATAATTCACTGCAAATCACTATTACAATAGGAAGCTATACCTAAGAATTTAGAGGGAAGTTAGTAATTTAATAAAAACTTTACAACTATTGTAATCATATATTGTTCACAAATTTGGGCATTTAAGAGTTAAATTGAAAAGAACAATCTATTTACCAACAAAGATGTGAAGTCGTAGAAAGTTAAGATAGGAACAATGTGTCATTGAGAGTTCCTGATCAAGTGTCAACCTTTCTTAGTTTGGTAGCTTTAGTTTGCACTATAGTAAACCATTTAGATGCATGAATAGGGCTAGAGATAGTCAAGGAAGGTTTGTTAAGAAAGAGTTAGTAGGTAGTTGAAAAATTCAAAAACCACAAAAAGAGAAAGGTCCATTAACCATCAAAACCAAACCAAAGAACAAATTTGGCTTACGACTAACTTCTCAATCCACCTCCACTAATATAACTTCTGAAATGTTTCAAAAATTAAAAAATCTATATGAATCTAGGTGTAGTGAACCTCCAAATCCACCAGAACAACCTTTTAAGACATACTACACATGTTGGGTACAAAAAGTCTTGGAAGGAGTCATTGCTGGTAATATTGGAAATGATGTAGGAGGTAACAATGCTAGAAATAATGGTAATGCAATTGTTCAACATAATATGACCTTTGAGTTTCCTATTTAGTCTCTCAAGGATAATGCCCCTATGAAGAATATCCCTCACTCAACACTTTCTATATTTAGGGGGTTAACCTCTAAGGATCTTGATATGTTCCTATTTGAATTTGATGTCCTTTGTAATACCTATGATTATCAAAGTGATTCAAAAAATTAAAGATATTCCCAACTACATTGAAAGATGCCACATTACAATATTTTATGAGACTTAGGGATATTAGAACATGAGACTAAATGAAAGATGCTTTTCTAGAAAAATATCAGGAAATCATAAGACCAAGGAAGTATGAGATGAAATCTTTCACATGAATCAATGAGAGGATGAGTCAGTTGAAGATTTCCTAGAGTGTTTTGCCTTTAGTTTACAACTTTCAAGATGCCTTGATTTAACTAGAGATACCATCAAAATGCTCTTCCTGAGGGGAATTCGAGATGAAACCATGGATGCTTTAAACTTGATTGGTAAAGGTGATATTTCTAGATTATCCTTCGATGATATTTTTGATATATGTAGGAACTATTTATGGTCTCATAGATCTGTTCGTGGACATTCAAGTAAGTTTTCCACTATGGGTAATGCATCAAGTATCTCTAAGCGAGAAAATTGCTAATTTACTTGAGGACCTTAAATTTTTTTTATTAAATCACATGGGCAAGAAAATTGACACTTTGTATACTCACAAGAAATAAGAGGAAGCTGAAAAGACATTGACAACATATTGCCCAACTTGTCATAATAAGCATGGGCCAGAAGACTTCCCTTATAATTAGACTCATGTAGCATCCCTTGAGCAAGCTAGCAATACTTTGACACTACAAATTCTTCCTGAAGGGATGGTTCCTATGAAGTATACCGAAGAACTAGTTTACTTTATGGTTCCCACCTAGAGGGTTCTCCAACAAACATTTTTTAGACCATCTCAACAATTTTCTAACCAAGGTCCATGGTATGGAGGTTGGCAATAACCTCAACCCTATTCTCAATGGCCCCAATATTTTCAACCTAATACACAACCATGACATCAGGAATGGAGGCCATATGTACTCCAATCCTCGTATCTACCTCCACAACTTTATACACAATCCTATCTTCCACAAAATTCTTTTCCTCCACTACCAATGATAAGTACCTATCAACAACATCAAAAATGTCTTCCTCTAATGCCTCTATCTTCCTCTAATCCACCTTCAAATCTACCACAACTACCTAAACCCACATCCATTATAACTTAGCTGAATCCAAATCCTAATAATAATCCTTCTCAACCTCTTTATAATAATGAGGTCGCCAATTTTCTTGCATATCCTATAAACAGAATTGAGTTGGATGGTGTACAACTAAGATTAGGGAACGCTCTTAAAGGATCTACTATTATAGAGGTCCACGACAAACTTGAAGAACTAGAAAAGGAGCTCCCCTTTCCTAATTGATTCATCCCTAAGCAAGAACCTCAATAGCCAACACATTCAAATTTTGATATTTTAAATGAATTACACAATGTTAATATTAAAATTCCTCCTTTGTAGGCTCTCAAGGATATACCAGTATACAACAAAATGGTGCACAAGTTATGAACTTGAAAAGAGAATAAGGAGGAGGATCCAAAGACCATTCAAGTTATTGGACAATTGACATAATTAATGTAAAGGAATATAACTATTAAAAAACACATAGATCTTGGCAGTCTAGTCATATAGGTAAATATAAGTAAAATTGTCATTCCTAATACACTTGTGGACTTAGGTGCTGATATAAATGTGATGACCAATTAAAAAAAAATTAAATTATCATTGGATGGACTTAGATCTACTCCTATAGTACTTTATACTGATGATCAATCCTTAGTCAAACCAGAGGGGGTTATAGAAGACATTGTTCAATTTTATGATTTTGCAACCAAAAGTTAAGTTGGGGGGATATCCTATGATTCTAGGGAGACCATGATTAGCCTCTACTAATGCCCACATCAACTGCCAGTTAGGTAACATTCTTACTTCCAATCGAGAACAAATAAAATAATTGACCTTGTATCCCTTGACTAAACCGTTTTTAGATATAGAAGATCATGCATGGGTTTATATTGATCTAGAATATTTTGTACCACTCCTTACCATTGAACAAGTACAATACCTTGTGGAACTTAATGATGACAACATTTTTGAAAAATTTCTTTAGAATAGGTATGATTCTAATGATAGCTTAGAAACTATGGTTTTTCCTTCTCAAGTGACTGTTGACTGTCCTTTTGGAGAATTTCCCCTGGTAGGCTATCCTTGGTCTATCCAACACTTTCTTATATTACACCATCTTCTGTCATATCATTTTTTGTATAGTCCATTATTATCCTTAGATAAAATAGATCCATCACTAAAGATTATTCTTAATGCTCCTACATCATCATAACCTATAGAGATCTTACCAAGATACACTCTCAATATTAATCCATAGTTAACACTAGCTCAAGTCAAAGATATTATAGGTATGCTCAAAGAACATAAAGACGAATTTGCATGGGAATATTAGGACATGTGAGGTATTCATCTAGATACTTGTAACCACCATATTTACATTAAAGAAGGAAGTCATCCAGTTTGACAACCACAACAAAGACTCAATCCCTCTTTGCACGATGTAGTTAAAGAACTTCAAAAACTCTTGATTGTTAGTTTCATCTATCATCATACCAAAGAAAAATGGTAAGTGGCTTATTTTTGTAGATTACAGGGTTTTAAATAAGGCTACTAAGAAGGATCATTTTCCATTACCCTCTATTGATCAAGTATTGGATATCTTGTAGGGAATTCATTATTCTCTTTCTTGGATGGATTCAATGAGTACAATCAAATTTGTATTGCCCCATAAGATCAGGATAAGAAAACCTTCACTTGTCCATGGGGAATGTTGACATGTAATGCTCTTCCTTTTTGGTTATGTAATGCTCTTGCCACATTCCAAAGAACAATATTAAGCATCTTTGTTAAATTGGTTAATGATTGTGTAGAAGTTTATATGCATGATTTCATTGTCCATGGGAACACATTTGAAAAAGCTAGAGATAACTTGGAGAAAGTACTTAAGAGATGTATAGACACTAATTTATCTCTAAGCCATGAGAAGTTTCATATGTTAATGACTAAGGGAATTGTATTAGGGCACTTAATCTCCTCAAAAGGTATCCAAATTGATCCCAAAAAGATTCAAATCATCCAGAACCTCCCTACACCTTCAATCCAAAAAGACATTAGGAGTTTCCTTGTTCATGCTAGATATTTATGGTATTTATTCAAAACTTTAGTAACATTGCTTTCCCTTTGTTTGTCTTGTTAATCAAAGATGTTGTCTTCACTTGGACCCCTGAATGTCAAGGAGCCTTTGAGATTATCAAGAATAATCTTGTGACTGCTCCTGTTCTGAGAGGCCCTAATTGGGAACTGCCTTTTCATAGCCACACTGATGCTTCTAATTTTTCTATTGGAGTAGTACTAGGACAAAAGGATGATAACCTCTTTTACACTATCTATTACATCAGCAAGAACTTTACTGGTGCAATGATCAGCTAAACAATAACTGAAAAGGATTTTTCAATCTATTTTCTATGCTATTAATAAATTTTGGCATTACATTATTGGTTATAAAGTGTTTGTTCATACAGACCACTCAATAATTTAATTTTTAATGAATAAGCTAGTAGTAACTAGTATAGTTATTAGATAGATTCTTTTATTACAAGAATTTTATGTCACTATACTTGATAACCCTGGCCGAGAAAATATGGTTGCATATTTCTTATCTAAGTTGCCATAGCTAGATAAGGAACCTATTCTAGTTGACAACACTCCCTGATGAACATTTCTTTTCTATTTATGTGAAGATTCTGTGGTACATTGACATTGCCAATGATTTGATATCATCAAAGTTCTTGCTGCATTTTTCTCCCTTAGAATGTCGAAAGCTAGTTAGTCTCAATGGATAGTACACCTAGATTGATGGTCTTCTCTTCCAAACCAACATTGACAACATCATGCGTTGATGTATTCCTAAGGATGATGTATTTGATATTCTCCATGCCTGTCATACTAAACCTAGTGGCAAACACTTTTCATCTCAAAGGACCCCTCAAAAGATTCTTACTGTAGGATATTATTGGCCTACACTCCATATGGATTGTAAAAACCATATTCAACATTGTGATCAATGCCAGTGAATGGGTTGTCCAACGCAATTTGATGAGATTCCATTACACCCTTAGCTCTATATTGAACCCTTTGAGAAGTGGTGTCTAGATTGTGTGGAACCTATCAACCCACCTTCTAATAAAAAGGAGTACATTCTTGTTTGTATTGACTACATCACAAAGTGAGTTGAAGTTATTTTTCTCAAACATGCACAAGACACAAAGGTACTTAACTTTTTATATTTAGAAATCTTCACTCACTTTGGTGTACCTTAGGAAATCACTATAGATCAAGGACCTCAATTTACTTTAGAGCTCATAGCTGCTTTAGTCAAAGAATATGAACTTCACCACCAAAAGTCCACTCCTTACCATCCTTAGGAAAATGGGCAAGTAGAGGTAACTAACAAAGACTTGAGAATATTTTTACTGAGACTGTTGCACTATATAAGCATGATTGAGCCATATTATTAGGATTAACCTTAGATAGAAATAATAGTTACATGCAAATGTAACCAATATCAAAAAACAAAGTATCACACATAAGAGAACACAAGACACTAGGATTTAATGTGGTTCACCCAATCCCTAGGCTATGCCCACCAGCAACAAGTCCAATATTATTATTGTCCATTGATTACAATCTGCAATCCCTTATAGCTCAAATACCACTGCAAGAAGCTACAATATCACCATTACATTATGAAATCCGTAACCCTAAGCCTTTTATACAAACTTTTTCTACTTACAAAATTAGGGCTAGTACAAGTCATCTAATAGGAAAATAATAGCTAACAAATTTTATAATATAAGGTCATTTTTAGCTTTGGGGGTGCTGCCCTCAATAACCCCCACGAGGGTGTTGCCCCTTGACCCTACCCTATACTATGACAGGGAGTGCACTTGGGGTGGTGTCCTCGAACCCCCATAAAAATAATATGGGGAGAAAATTATGCTGAATAAACTCTGAGTTTGATTAGGCTCCACATTACAACACATATGTCTTTCTAAATCCATATGGGCCTATAAAACCACATGGAAGACTAATACTAGTCTGACCCATTATGAGATAGTCTATGGTAAGAAGGTTTTTCTTCCCATTGAGTTCGAGATTAAGACTCTTTGAATTGCTTTACAAGTTGGTTTGAGTCTCTTTGATACTCAGAGGGACTACCTTGCTCAGTTATATTCTCTAGATGAGTTACGTCAAGATGCACTTCTTCACACCAAGATTGTCCAAAAATAATGTGCATTGTGGCATGATAAACATATCCACCAATGTTCTTTCTAGCTTGACAATTGGGCACTTTTGTATGACTCCTAGTTCTAGGATTTCAAAGGAAAGTTTCATACAAGATGGTTCAAACCTTACAATGGTGCAATTCAACTTTACACTATGGATTTTGAACATCGCAAGCTCCTCATTAATGGTCATCGACTAAAATTATATAAGAATCCTCTCTCCAAAGAAGCTTTCTTCCTAAATGTGGCCAAGGAACTTACCCTAGTTGCCTTTGCCCTCCTTCAACATTGATGAATTGTGTTAAAACTAAAAAAGAAGAAAAAAAAGGGGGATCCAACAATGTTGTTGGCCAACTACTAGTTGAAAATTGGTTTTCCAGTGACTCATAGTTGAAATAATTTCTAGTTGTGAAAACTAGTTCTTTGACATTACTAGGCGACACTCGGTTGAAAATGGAATCTTCGATGACTTAGTATCATTATCAAAAGTTTCAAAAAAAATAAAAACAAAAACAAAACAACAACCCAACAATAACACTACCACACAAAAACATCACACATAGCTAGAAGGACTAATTAATCACAATAAGGTCTCTTTATTCCTATAATTCTTCTTTGTATGCATTATTTTTGATGCCCTTGTTGCTATGGGTTTTTTCATGCATGCACACCTCATTTTCTACTTTCTTCTTCCTTTTCCTTGGCCTTGTTTCCAATGTTTCTATCACTTCTATCCTCTTTCTCCACTCTGTCTTGGCATGTATTTCACATGTGCATCACATCCTTTCTACTATCTATGTGACACCTATTCTTTTGTGGCTTTTACTTTCATGATGTCTCTATTGCCTCTCTGGATCTTTCTGCCATTATAATGTCATTCTCCCACATGATCGATGGATGAATTTTTTCATAGCTACATGGAGTATTTCTCTCCTTCTTCTAAGTTGTGGTTTTATCTTTTTTTTCCTCTTAGTTAATTTGGAAAAGTGAGGTCATTTTCATTGCTAAAGTTGGTGGGGGGAGTATGGGTTCATTTCCCTTATGATTTATCTAGCTGGCCATTGGTTTTCATAAATTTCCAGTCATATCAATGATAATATATCACTCCCCTTTATTTTTTTGCTCACCAAAATTTATGTTTTTTTTTCACATACCATCAGCTTTGCATTTTGTAAAACCTTCTACCACCATTAAATACTAGAAGTCACAATGGCTTGAAAACACAAGTGGTATGAGCCTTCATCCATGGAAGAGCTCATTTCTAGTAGAGAAGCCTATAAGATATTTCTTCATGCAAGGTGGCTCAATTTTTTCTAGTGATTAAGTGGCCATGATGATGCAGTTGCCATGGTGTTCACTCAAGGGTTTGTAAAAGATACTATTACTATTTGGGTTTTAACATTTTCAGTGTTTGTACAAACAGTTGCCATGATGATGAATTTGCCCCAAATTGGGGCATTGTTCTTTCCTAGTGCTCATAGAAAGGTCATTGATCTTAAAAGAAACCAAAAAAAAATTCTCCAACATAATGAATCGGTTGAAATGGTTTAGGTGCAAGGAGCTTGATGGAAAAACCTTCTACCCCCATGACATGAGGTATCTAAATTTTTGATTTAGTATGTTATTTGCAAAGTCCATTTTAACTATGTTCATGCTCATCACTTTAGGCTTATGTTGCATTTAATATTAGGTCAATTTGTTAATCTCCCATATTACCTACATTATTCCTTAAAATATGCATGCCGTCAGTATCGTGATGATCATGTTCAATTCCTGGCCCATCATAGTTTGATCAAACTTTTGGTCATACATGACCTTCAAACTACTAAACCTTAGCTTGAAGAGGATTCCTTTTTAAATAATATCCCTAATGAACCTCAACCTAATAAAATTGCAACCCTTAAGGAAGAATCCTCTAAGAAGTAAAGCCAAGAAGTTATCCCTACTTAAAAATCTCCTAAACCACTATAGAAACGTAATGCACTTCTTGTTAAAAGAAACCCTAAAAGGTTCTCTAGATTGCTAGATAATCTTGCTATTGTTTTCCACGTTGCTATAGAGGAAGATGTATAGGTGTTTTCTAGTAGTACCAATAAAAAATAGAAAGAAAATGGATAAAGAACTTCACAGGCAAAAAAAACAAAAAATAAGCAGCATGACATAGTGGATATTTCTCACAAGGAATCTAGAGACTAGGAAATGTACAAAACAAAATTGCTAGGTGAGGGGAACCTTAACCACTAGTCACCTAATAGAGAAAAGAATTTTAGAGTCAAGCATGGTATGAAAATTGATTTTTTAGGTGAGGATAAGACATTATAGACTGTTACTAGAGGAAGTTATGAAAAAGGTGATTAGACACCTAATAAGGAAGGAAAATAGAGTACTAAAAAGCTCCCTTGTGGTGAGTAGCTCTCTTCTACTCTTCCTAGAAATCTTGTAGAAAGGGAAGAATTTAGTGAGAAAATGGTGAGTTTTTATCACCAATAATTAGGGTAGCATCATGATACTATAAAAGAAACCTTACCACACAATACTATCTCTTTTGAATTGACTCTTAAAGAGATCGTTAATCCTTCCAGTGCTCTTCTTGTTATTCCATTATCAGTAGTGGCTCCACATACATCTCCTAATGTTTCCATTAATGATTGTCTTTAGGCTATTAGTAAAATTCAACAAGAGAATCAAAAACTTCACACACAACTACAAGTTCAGGCTCAGGGAAATGATGAAGGAAAAGAAAAGGTAGTGATCCATTCAAAGACTCCTGAGAAGCAAAGGCATGACATATCTATTCCTCCACCTAGTTTGTATATGTTGTTCACATGAGGACATGTAGAGTCCTTAGGTTGGGGATAAATGTTGGGTGTCAAAAGTGTCTTGTTTCTAATTATTCTTTCTCCTCTATTTTTCCTTATTCCCTTAGTATGTAGTTCCATTTTTCCAAATTAATTGATAAGGAATTAGGATAATTAGCACTTCTTTGAAGATGGAAGAATAATCCCTAAAAGTGGTCAATTATGTGGAAAATGACATATTTTGATTAATTCTACTACATGAACTATAGGTGAATGAGTGGAAATGGGACCAGCCACAGAGTTGAATAATCATAGAGGTTATTGTCTTGCCATTTGATTTTGGGCAATCAATTTTGTAAACATTTAAATAAATCGATTGAGGCCTTATATTATTTTTAGTCATGTTTGTTTTGTAGTTAAAAACTTGTGGCCAGTGGCAAAATTGAAATATGGACTTATCTATGTTTAGGATAAAGGCCATTGACCATAACAACTTAGTTGAATAGTTAGTAAGATATTGTGAACCTATATAAATAGGTGCTTAATCGTAAGTTAGTATGTTAATATATATGAAACCTTTATTAAAACTATTCTTTTGAGTTTAATGCATTAGTAAAGTGGAATTCCTATAGGAGTTTGTGTTGATTCATCTCTTGCCATATGAACTAGAGGAAAGCCCCCCTATCAAGAAACCTAGTGAGATCATTTTGTTAAGTTGTGTGTGTTTTTCTTTAAATATGTTGTACAATCTCTTTCATGAGTGCATGGTTATAGATTGGCAAGAATATAGTTAGATGTTGGGAACTAAATAGATTATTTTTTATTGGGATTAAAATACTAAATTTTAGAGTTCATCCTTCTTCATTCTACTTCAATATACCATTCAAAATTTGTTGTCACTCCTTATCCCCTGCCACAATACTATAATCTATCACAAGTCCATCAACTGTGTTGCAAACCAAACAACTTTCTATTGCAAACTCTCACTTTGTCTCACAAAATTACCAAGTTCCTATCATATTTTCTCACAACATCATTGACCTCCGATAACAAATCACTTCCTACCACCATTCATTCCACAATCTTGCCAACTAAAGTCTTGATTCTTGTAATGTTACTCAATGATATCTTTCAAGGAATCTAAGTGTGGTAGTTAAGGAAATAAGTATAAGTGTGATTACTTTTTGAATGATTTATGTGTGATTAAAAGTAATAATGTTTCCTTAGAATAAAATCCTAATTCGATTAAGATTATACTTTCATGTGATGTTTGATTTCATTAAATAAACTTAAAGTTTCATTCATGACTATTAGTATAAGGGGTTGATTTGTAAATTCCTAATTTAGATTTTCTCTTTTCCTATAAATTTTATTCCATCTCCACCTAATTTATTATCATCATCCCTTTGATAAATTACCCCAATATCTTTGATTAGTCTATGACCCTGGATTGACATTCAATAGGATTAAACTAAACCTCCAGAACAAAACCAAACCTTAAGATAAATTGAAACAAAAATTTACCCTACATTGACTTATATGCTTTTGGTGCCATCAATTATGTTGTTGAGTAATTGTTATTACTTCCATTAGTAAATTCTTAAAATAATTAGGAAATAAGTTATCCATATTGGATTTATGGATTGTTGTGCTACACATATCTATTAGTAGACTTATTTAAATGGGTTATTTAAGTAAGATTAATTAGATCCATTATTACATGATTATGCATAATTTTTGCTTCACTATTATATATTATGTATCTACACTTGATTTTGTTCATTTACTATGCAAGACTTATATCCCTAGTGGCACATGGAGTTAATGATCAGAGCTTTCATGTTGAGCCAATATCATCCTTGTATGGGTGACGTATCTTTATTGTGTTATTTTAACCCTTTGGTAATTGGTAAAACTAGATTCATAATGTATTATGTGATTAGACCCATGAGCATGTCTACAAATTTAGGGTTCCGTAGTTGTTGCAAAAAAGCTTAAATTACATTCTATTTTAATGGTTTAAAAGGATTTTAATTATTTGATTTAATCTTTATTTTATTGTCAACTAATTTATCATAGTTGAATTCCAATTTAATTGTAAATGCATAATTTCATTTGGGTTAACAAAGCTTATTATATTATTTTAATTGAAGAATCAAATTTATATCTCAATTTGTAAAAGTGCATATATTGGCTAAAATGTGAGTTTATTGGGAATCCTCACTTTGGAATTTAGGATTTTCAAGCAAATCCTCCAAAACCTTCTTGTGAGAGATTTGGTCTTTTGTTCATAGTGTGAGTTGTGCTCATGAGATCACCATGAGAATAGGTTCATTGGATTCATAGCGGGAACCTCCTCCTTTGTGAAATGTTTCATCACTTTTGGTGCCCTCATTATTTTGTGGTTCTTGTTTCTATTTTTTCCCTTTTTGCTATGACATAGGGCTTTTCTATTTGAGTGGTTTTGGCTCATTTTAAGTTTTTCTTTTGATTTATTTATGGTTGGAGGTTGAAAAAAACTATTCACCTCAATTTTATTAGGTTAATTTGGCCCAGTTGGGTGGGAATGGGTAAATGGGAATCTTTTGATGTTTTAATTTGGAAGTTTGTATTGTTATGCTACCCAAATTTGCATACAAACTTAAAGCTTGAATTTTATTTGATATTTGGATGTTTTACAACCATTTGGGAAATGAATTTTAATATTTTCAACTTTCAAGAATTTTGATTTTTGAGTGATTTTTACATCACCTAATTTTGCATGCCACCTAGTTTTTGTGGTTATTTCTTGGAACTTGTTTTGGTCATAGATTTGGAATTTATGTTAGGTTTCCAATTTGACCATAGTTTTACTTTACCATCTTTTGGATTGGTGTAGAATTCATATTCTCATATTTAGGCTAGTTAATTGAGTTCATGTTACTTAGTGACTCATTATATTATTGGGATTTGTGTCAAATCCATACTCCTAGATATAGGTCAATTGAGGAAGCTTGTTATACTTGTATCATTTTTTGTATTTATCATATCCAACCCTTACATTGGTATTGTATATGAGAAATATGTTAGCAAGTAATACTAATCTATCAAGAGAACAAAGCATTAACTAGCATAAAAACCATAACATATATGAGAGACAAAGTGAAAACCCTCAAATGAGAATATGAGCCATGGAATGGCTCTCCCAATGAGAATGGTCACTTGATTTAGAGATGAGTCTATTATGTGGATGTGGGATGTATTCTCAAGGTTCTCAAAATAGCTTCAATGGAGATGAAAATGGAAAATTGGTAGCTTTGTGAGCTCTCAATTTGGCATTATAAGGGTATGGTTAAGGCTTTTGCTTCTCAAAAATAGCATTATAACTTTAGCTCAAAAGGTTGTGATGAAATGGCTTGGGAGGGGATTCAATTTATAGGGTAAGGGCTTGAGGGATGGAGGGCTAAGATGTAAGGATGGGGAAATGGTTAAGGAGGGCTAGGATGCACTCAAAGGAGAGCACATGGATTGTGCTTGTTTAGCACCAATCAAGGAGTGACACATGTCATAGGGTGAGTGGATGGAGGAAAGCGGATGGATGAGTCAACAAAGGAGGCTCAAGGGATAATATCTTCATAAAGACCCCTCATTATGGCTTGTAAGAGCTTGTAAGAGTCTTTATGGCTTTTGTAAGAGCATTCATTGTTGGATGGTTGGGATATTTTGGAGGGAGTTGAGATTGTTGACTTTCCTTGGCTTAGGAAAGTCTTAAGCTTGCTTAGGGAATGTGACAACATTAGGGGGTGGATTAAGCTTGGGTTTAGGATTAGATTAGGGATGTTAGAGATTTGCAAGTGGATGGCATTCATGAGGGTGGGTGAGTTAGTGGCTAAGCTTGGTTAGTATGGGTGGATGGGGTGGATTAGGCTAAAAAGGGGGTTTAGGGATAAGTTAGGGGCTTTTATATTTGAGGATTTTATTTATCAAATAGATTTATTTGATAAATGGGGATTTTGGAATTAGATAGGAGAATAGGATTTAATTGATAAATAATAGGTTATTTGATTTATCAATTAGGACTATAGATGATTAATCAAATTAATCAGCTAGGGGATGGCAAAGGATTAATTAAATAGGAATTTAATTAATTATGCCTTTAGAGATAACTAAATAGGATTACCAAAGTGGTGTAATCAAATTTAGGTGTCTACAGGTATTATGTGATTACATTCATAAAGTTGGTTGTGACCACACACGAGAAAATGCATGTTCCTATGATAGGATCTTATGAGACCTGAACTCCTAGATACATGCCAGCTAAGAGATTATTCATTTGGGAGTTGGGTTGGGAACTTTCATTGGCTTTGGGCATTCATCGTGTGATGAGCATGGGCATTTACGGTACACATGTAGAGTGTCTTGTCTTGTGTACCCCAACCCATAAGTGGCTGACAAGGTAACATGAAGTGTTATAATACATGATAACCAAATTAATAAATGATATACTAAAACTTAATGAAAGATAAGATTATTGAACACTTAGTCTCTCGAGGGAGTTGGAATGAAGGTACACGTCTGGCATCCTGAGGTAGTTAGAACAAAGACACTATATCTGGCCTCTTGAGGGAGTCAAAATGAAGGCTCAAAGTACTTGCACTACTCAAGGAAATTAATGACACTCCACTAGGTTCCCTACATAGTTATCCCATAGAGTATGTGACCAATGATCTAATGTACCACGTTGCCCTCATGATCATATTAATGTTGGTATTAGAGTCTTCTTGGCATGTGTGTTAACCATAGATGATTATATTTAGTGATTATGGTCTAGTCATTATCTCTACCAACACAACATGAGTGGGCCTATGGGTACTATGTGGTTGGGATATGTAGCTACATATAGCACTACTGGGGACCAATGTATAGAGATTGTCTACTTCTATTCTTCAGGCCAAAGTTGATGTTCACCTAGATTTTTTGTGTATCTTGAGTATGTTTCCTTATGATTTATGTTTTTCTTTAGATACATAGATATCATATTTTAGATGATGCTTAACATGTTTACTTATTGCATTCCTTTATCATGATCTTATATATTATGGTTTAGTTGATTTCACTTACCATTGCTATGGATTAGTGATGCTATTGATAGATTAACATGTTGGTTGTTTCATGTTACATATGATGATATGAGACAAATTATAGGTAGGATGGAGCTCATAAGATATGCCCAATAACATTGTTGGTGAAATGAGACTCCTTTCTCGGGGGTATGATTTGTTGGTAGCTACAAGTCGTCAGAAGTACTGTGGGTGTAGGGGAGGGGTAAATCAAGACTTCAATTTTTTTACCTTCATAAACACTTTTTCTTTTTGTAATTGATAATAATCTCTAGCCTTTAACCAATAATATTATGTTGTTTCCTCACTTATACTTATAGTTAATGAGTTCCAAAAATAAATACAATAAGCATTTAAACCATAAATACGAACACATAAAACACTAATTTTATGGTACCCACAACTTACCACTGCAGTAACACATAGTCCATTTGAGAGCTTTACAATAATATCATCTTTTGAGTGATTACACTCTATTAAAAGTGTCTAATACCCTTCCAAGAGTATCAAGAGTCCTATTAAAGACTACTCTTTTAAGGTATTTATTCCCACGATTACAATGCTCACCTAATTAAAGGTTTTTCATAAAGAATTCGAAATAGAACTTCAAAAGTCCTACCAAAGGCCACCTTGTTAAAGGATTTCAAAATCTTGTTGATCAATTGATTAGGCACAAATAACAAGAAATTGACTTATACTTACCTTTCATCTGCTTGATAGGTCCATTTCATCAAATCACCATTGCTCTTTCGATAGCTCATTGTTCCTCATCCAATAAATCTTCTCTAACAACTACTTACAACAATGCTACATCCCTCTAATTCTTCTTCTTCTTCTTCTTCTTCTTCTTCTTCTTCTTCTTCTTCTCTCTCTCTCTCTCTCTCTCTCTCTCTCTCTCTCTCTCTCTCTCTCTCTCTCTCTCTCTCTCTCTCTCTCTCTCTCTCTCTCTCTCTCTCTCTCTCTCTCTCTCTCTCTCTCTCTCACCATCATTTTTATTTGATAATCTAATTAGGGTTTTTTTGTCTTTTCATTTTATAACCTTCCACACACTTCTCTTAGGTTCCATTTGGTTCTAGGCATTGGAATTGAAAATAGGAATGAGAATGGGAATAGAAAATTGTAATTCCAATCATGTTTGGTTCACCTGGAATTTGATTGGAAATATGTTAATCTATTGTTTGGTTGTATAAAATTAAAATTAAAATTGGAATATGAATTAAAAAATAGTTAGATTGAGATTCAAATGAAGATATTTTGAATATGAAATGAAAACTTACAATATTGATGTAGGAAATCAATGATCATTGATATCAGATGTTTGATAGAGAGACATGTTTGAATGCAAGGCAAGAGATAAAGTTTTTGGCATCATTCTCCACCTATCAACTCCTCTCTAAAAGTAATGTTGGATATTTAAAATATTGGAGGTTTCTAATTGTTCATAGGGACCACTTTTGACTTGGAATCTAAGGGGAAAATAGGCTGATTAGTGACCACAAACTGCAAGGAAATCAAGGAAATTATTTCTATTTTCTTTGTGGACATTAGTTAGAGGCATTGACTATATGTGCCAGTTTCCAAATAATTTCAACTTCACCATCTCTATAGATTCAAAGCTCTACTATCCACACATGCCTAATTTAAAACCCATATGGAGGGTCACTCACAAAACCCCTACTGTGACATCATCCAACAACTCTATTAGCCCCTTGGAGAGTCATCCAAGCATGTGAACATTGAGGGATTTGGTTAACATAGTAGCATGAAAATTGAATGATAATCACAACATTGTGAAGAACCCTTGGCAACTTACTTGAAATCTCCATTGTGCAAAGCGATAAAAATAAAGTCTAAAAGTGACATGTTACAAAATATTTCTAGGAAAGTCTCTTGTTGTTATCTTTTACACTAATACTAGTGCAGATGGTGTATAATACACTTGCTATGCATTATGTGACCCAAATGAGCTTATAGGGTACCTATTTCCATGGATTTTCTAAAATACTGCCCCGATTATTGCCTGTGGAGCATGCCACATACATTCAGTAGTAGATCCAACCCTTAAAGAAATTACATCAACCATTTTACAAAAATAAAGCTAAGAATGAGCGGTAAAGGTGAAGAAGACTTGTATGAGAGATAAGGAATGATAGATTGTACTCATCAATCTACACATTCACAAGAGCTACCTACATAGCAAAGAACAAGACCCCATTGAGAGTCTTCCCATTTACATCTCAATCATGCACAACTACGAACCTCAAAATAGAATGTAATATGAGACAGTTAGATTGGAAATAGGAATGGACTATTCCAATAATAGGTATTTTTTGTCATAGACATATGCTCCTTTTAGGGACAAAATGGAAATATATCTTCCTATTCACAATTCTGATTTGGTGCACCAAACAAAGAATATAAAACATATTCTAATTTTCTCTTCATATTCTAATTGTATTCCACCAACCAAACTAGCTCTTAACTCCTTTATCACTTTTAGCTTCACCAATACACACTGTCTTAATATGTTTTGTTAATCGATAACATTTTAATTTGATAACACTGTCCTTAGACATAGTAATATAAAGTTTGACCAACAATGACAACATTAGTAAAACTATGCCAATAAGAGTATATAGAATTTTGTTCTAAGTAACAATCTCCCCCTTCACCAATGGTTGCAAAATTTATATTAAAGAAATATAACATGTAATATTTACTCCTCGTTTGATCATAATCTTCATATTATCTTCTTCAACTGTCACACTTTATCAGACTTCACCAAACTTCTCCAAACTTTTCCAAACTTCTCCCAACTTCTTCCCATTCAAAATAATGCCAAAGATGTCATTATTAATGCATCCTTTACTTTGTGGATTCCATGTGTTTTATTGCACTTGTTATACCCACCATTACAAAATCCCATTTATCTTGTAAACTTGAAATACTTGCAATGTGACCTTTGACTTTAATTATCTTTTCAAGTGTATATGTACTTGTTCCAACTGGTAATTCATCCAAGAATACTTCTGTAAGATCCATTTGTTGTTGCATGAGATTCATATAGAATGGTAGCGTATAATAATTCTCATCAATATTATCTCTCATCATTATGATTATTTACATATCTTTTAATCCTTCAACTATTGCATTCTTCAATTTTTTTTTTTCTATAACAATTCAATTATTCTAGTCAATCTTCCCTTATTGGTTCCTTTTTGTAACTCTGTGTTCAATTCTTCCTTAGTAGATTTATTATTTCCTATTATTTCCAATAATTCATGCAATTTTCTTCCACTTTCAATTTGTTTATCAACTTTCTGGTAGTAGTTGAGATAGTGCATTCAACATTCTTTCAGCTATCTTGTTCTTTGCTTGTCTTCCAATTTGTTGAACACATCTACTCTTTTTTGTAATCTTCTTGTGTAAAGCTTCTTGTCTTCATGATGTAATTTAGCATAGGGTTTCTTCAATATCTCAAATTCAAGTCTAGCATTGATTTCTTCTTCTTCATCTCCTTTAGCTCTTTTCCTTTTTCACATGACTTCAGTAATCTATACCATATCTTGCAATGTTCTTGCAACTTTTTATCTTTAGATTCACTCTATCCTTATGTGTTTCTCACTTTATTACCTTGTTCTTGGTTAGAGATCATTACTCAAATAGTAGTAGCCTCACTAGTTTCCCTAGTTTCTACTTTCTCTATGTTTCCTTGTTCCTCACTCACTTCTTCAAATGTCTTACTCTTCTTTCCTTCATATTCTTCACTCAATTCTTCATGTCCTAAAATTTCTTCTTAAATTTCCTCTTCTGATTCCAAGCATGATATTAGTTCATACCCACTCTTTATGGGGTTATCTTAACAAGTAAGGTCAATATGTTCACTCATTTAAATCATAGATTGTTCCAATAGATGGTTCTTCTCTTGTAGTAGTACTTGTGATATGAAAGATGACATTCCACATTCTTTCACTATCTTATTCTACATCTTTATCCATTCATACAAGGATTTTGGCCTTTCTATAATTGATAAAAAAATTTCTTCTCATGTTCATTCAGCAACCTATCTATCTCTTCAATTGATACATTTGGCTTTACCAAATGTAACATTCTCTCTTGACTATCTTTGTCCAATTTATCTACATTGTTCCACTTGATTAAAATTCTATCATACAATTATATTGGAATTCTACCTTCTAACTTACTTGTATAATATGAAAATTTGTGTATGGATATATGATAGCTTCCTCAAATACTAACTTTTCTTCTTTGCTCCACTTTTCAAATTTATAATATGGTATGCCTCTAATAGTTCCATACTTCTTCACTCCTTGTGCCAACTCCTAAATAGTACTTTCTAATCTTATTGTTGGTTTCCTTAGAACTAATTGCGTTTATGTCACTTGTCTCTACATGCTTGCTTGTGATCTTCCTACTGTTTGACTTCACGTTGTTCTTTTAGCTTGTGCTATTGCTGATCTCGCCTATCTCATAAGTTTGCATTCCGCTACCTATTTTTTAACCTTTATATTTGCATATGTTGATGGTATATTGTCAATAGTGTTTTGGCTTTCACTCCCTTCACCTTTAGATTTATTTTCTTCTATAATTATTCCAAAATTATCTTCATAGGTTCCAAAATTTTAAACTCCTTCATCCTTAGCCTCAACCAATAGTAGCTCAATTATTGATTTTAGTTCATCAATTGATACTTCATAGCCAAATGAGGTTACCTAGACCAATCT